>OX326957.1:51527436-52881606 GCA_946800325.1 Luzula sylvatica | reverse complement strand
AAAGGAAATAAATAATTAAAATTAAGAAAATAACTGACGATTTTCTCAAAAGCAATGCGATTCTCTTCGCTTCTAGGAAATCCATCAATTAGAATTTTATGAGAATTGCTTGATTTTATTGCTTTTTTAATTAAATTAACCGTGATTTCAGACGGCACGATATTTCCTTCCTTTATCAGATTCTCAATGAACTCCCTGTAAAAATTAAAAAGTCGAATTAGTATGAAATGGACATCTCCAGTTCAAGGAGGGAATGGAGAGGATTACCCGTTTTGAGTGCGGGAGGAAATTTCTTGTCTGAGAAGCTCGCCAGCGCTCAAATGTGCAAATCCAAAACTGGAGGCGATTTTTTCGCATTGAGTTCCTTTTCCGCAGCCTGGCCCCCCTATTATTATGAATAAATTGATGTAATTACAAATTAAACAATGAATTTAATAAAATTGAAAAGGAAATGAGAATAAAAATTACCTAAAACGAATGTGATAAATGGCTTCGTAGATGAAGAGATATTTTCAGTACTCCCCTAAAACGAGAAAACAAATATAAGTATTTGTTGATTCTATAACAATGTTTAATTCATGTTAATATGATCAAACGAAGAAATGAAATATGAGAAGTACTTACAGAATCAGAAGAAAAGCTTTTAATTGTGTTCAAAATTGTACAATCCTGATCAGGGATAATAAATATTGAGTTATTTGTACTGTCTTGGAAATAAGTTTTGTGTGAAGATTAATTAACCCAAAGAATCTCAAGAAAACCAGTAGAAAGAATTAAATTTGTCTCTTTAAGTTTCCCATTGTAATGTGTGTTCAATCATTACACAAAAATCTATTAGTAAAGGAGTTGATTCGTAATTCGCTGTTGTTTTCATTAATGGCTGTGGGGAAGTAACTACCAGTTCCGTAGATAAAAAAACATATAGTCAAATGTACCGATGATTGGAGTTGTCTTGAGGAGATCACCGGCGAAAGATTCGCCCATCGCCTCCACATCTCTCTCGTTCTCGGATGGGTATTTGGACCGGCGGTGAGTGGCGAAGTGATCTGAAATCTCGGGTTACTATGAAAGGGATATCGATTCTCGGTTTTCAAAACCCGGAAATTCCGAACGGATATAATAAATTCAAGGGATAATTTCTCCTATGTCCTTCCAAAAAACTAAAATATCAAATATGTCCCTCTAAATTTACAAATATCACATTTGTCCTTCTAAAAATTTATCTCTATCAAAATTAACCACAGTTAAATTTTCTGTGAGAATTAACACAAATTTTGTGAAGTTCCTATAATACCCTCGCCTCAACTAGCTTCTATCTTCTTCTATGCTCGTCTCTCCTACAGGAAGGCCCTCTCTTCTCCAGCTTGTATCAGTCATCCGAAAGAACCATGTATTTCCTAAATTATGACAGCGCCTTGAGTTAATCTGATTTTTTTACACGTTGGCAACTGAAATCCGTAGCAGTGGATCTATTTCCATCTTGAGAAGTGATACCAAATAGAACAGAGGATTTCTCATTCCTCCCAAATAAGTGTTAGAAAAATTGATACTGTTCCGTTCTTAAAATTAGTGTAATTGTTGATTTTTTTATTGTAATACTAATTGATCTTAATTGAAATAGACATGATGGAGAAGTTCGATTGTATTTACTATTTGTGATGACTGATGATAGAAGGATACATACATGTTGTATGTAAAATTATATATATGTTAGTAACTCTATAATTTGTTGATCTGCATGCATCAATAAATTATTAAAGGCTAGAAATTTGAAAATTTGAAGTAGGAACAAAATTTTAGTTGTAATTTCGAAATTGGAACTACAATATTTACGAAGTTGAAATTTCGAATGTGTCAATGAAACCTTACATAACTAATTTCAGCTGACATTAGTTTTTTGTTGAATCAAGTTGAGCTTTAGTAAAACACGGACTTAAATAGGTGTTTGTATAGGTATTGAAAGTACTTGGTTACATGAATATGAAAATATTCACATAACTACTTGATATTTGATGTACATATCACAACTATACGAATAATAAGAACCAAAAGCTAAACAAACATAATTAGAGCCAAAAGTTGCAAAATTATTTGGCCACTTACTTTTAAAATACATACATTCTATTTCAAAATCAAACATTTGGAAAGGGCCCAATCCTCTTAATCTTGTCTTGAACTTGAAGATGGGTCTTTTAATCTTGATTTTCCATTTTAACGTCCCAGTCATAATTTATCCAAAGATATTAAGAAATGGACACATAAAATGAGAAGATGGGACATTTAAGTTGGATATTTTTTCTGGAAAGAGCTAACTTGATCCCATTTCGGATGGTCTTTGTTTGCAATCTTGATCGTCTTTTAGAAGAATCGTTTAAAGTAAGGAGAAGAATCACTGTTAGAATTTTAGACTTATATTAGTAATGGAGCGAGAGATAGCGAGAGATAGAGAGAGAGAGAGAGAGAGAGAGAGAGAGAGAGAGAGAGAGAGAGCAATTTTAGAGTACTAGTAATGGAGCAAGAGACAGAGGGAGCAATTGATATTTGATGGGAAGAAAGAAAGACATTGTTTTGAGTATAAAATAAAGAAAGGGTATTTTAGTCAATTCTCGTTATATTTATTAACATCAATGCTATTTAGAAGATTAAACTCACAAACTTAACGGAATGTTAGTGATTTGGGCAAATATGATATTTTTTAAGTTTTAGATGGATATATTTGATAAAAATAAAATGTTAGGAGGACAAATTTGATATTTGTTGTTTTAGAAGGACAAATATGATATTTCGATTTTTAGGAAGGACATACATGAAATTGCCCCTAAATTAAATTCTGGGTCCTCCGATTCCGAATTCTTGGGGAATCGAATCGAGGATTCAAATTAAACAAACCAGGACACAGAATCTGTGGATATCAAAAACCGAGAATTCATACAAGGCAGATTTGGGATACGAGGATATATGATTATATCAAATAAATATATTATCATTATTTGATAATATAATTTCTATGGCAAATACTGTGAAGGGCAAAATCGTCATTTTTTAAATTTATTTCTTGTCATCCGTTTCACTTCTTTTCATCCCCGATTTGTTTGCCCCGCGGGGTGGGGATGGGTGAGGAATTGGCCCGATGTGGGGATGGGGTGGCACGGGATAGGTAGCCCCGTCCCGCGAAGTTCCAATATAAAAAAATAAATATACTCATGATAATTCTAAATTATAAGTTGTCATTTAAAAAAATTCTAAATCTTAACTTGCTAATTTAAAAATTTATGAATTATGATTTTCCCATTTGGAAGATATTTTTTATGTTTTAGGATTTTAGTAGTATTTGTATTAAGTTTGTATGATATTTTGAATGGTTTAAAAATAATATTTGGTTGTTATTTTTATGTTTCTTATAATTGTAAATCTATGGTATTTTGGATTAGAGTTATTATTCCTAAGTATTAAATAATATAAATTTTAGATTTTTTTTATGATAATTTGACGGGACATGGGGATCACCACGGGGACGGAATCCCCGCGGGATGGGGATGGGGCATAAAATTTGCCTGTGAATTAAACAGGGTTTGGGGCGGGGAATCCCCACGAAAAGCAGGGCGGGTATGTGGGGGATTGCCCGGCCTCGACTTGCTCCATTGGCATCCCTACAAATTAAACACAGACTTAGACATTTGTCAAATATGTGGTCGGTTTACGTGACCCTATCATTATTCCTAAATAATCCGTCTCTTGTACTAAAAAACACAAATTAATACAAAAATATCACTCAGAACAACTACTTCTTTTTGAAGGCAGGATTTAATGAAAATTAGAAGATTAAGAACTTACAAAATTACTCTGAGATAACATTAAAAAAAAAAAAAAAAAAAAAGCAGAGGCTTCGAGGATGCTTTTATTTAGCGACAGCGAGAGGCTTCGACATAAATATGAATAAAATGAAAATTATTAATTGAAGTAAATGTTAGTGTGAGACACAAAAATAACATATGTTGTGAGAGATTGCGGGTTCAAGTCTCACTGACATCAATTGATGGAGAAACACCGAGTCTTCTCTATTTATTCTCACAAAAGAAAAGAAAAAAGAAAAGTAAATGTTAGTGGGGAATTTATGTTCATTAAAGATTTTGAGTCTGACATCATTTCATTTTCAGAGAGTGATTCTAATTTCCAAAATCCATCCTTCAAAAAAAAAAAGTATTTAGTTTTGATTATTTCAATAATGAATTTAATATTATTTTATATTCTATATTCATTCAATGATTATTGCTTAATTAACTATAATAATTACATGAAGTGATATTTTTTTAATTTTTATTTTTGCATAATTTTAAGTATATTTAATTTGACTTTCACAAAAAAAATTGAGTTCATTTGGTGAAAGCTTTATTGTCTATTGATCCAAAAATTATTTCTCAAATTTTTTAAAAAGTTAGGATTTCTATTTAATTTCTTCAAGTTTATTCATTCATAAAATTGGATTTAATAGGCAGTAATTAAGGGATCAGACTTTGTATGGAAAATAAGTTCATATAGCTTTACAAGATTAATATAGCGATGGAATTTTATTTTGAGAAAACAGTATCATTATCATTATCATTATAAATTAGGACAGTACATTGTATTAAAATGATAAACCTAATTATAATACTCGCAACGTAACGTCTGAGTATTTATTCTAGCATTGTAAATTTTTCTAAACATCTTATTTGCTCATTCTACATATTTTATTGATAATACAAATTATTATTTGTACATAATACATTTTTATATATTCATTGTACGTTTTTTAATATCAGTATTTATTTTTGTATTTATATTGTATACATTTTCAAGGGACGGGCGATGCAAGTGACAGTTAAATCGAAGGTGGATATCAGCCTCTGGTTGAAATTAATGACATTACTCTCTGAATAATCAATTCGTAAAATCAATTAATTACATTGAGTTAACAACACTCAAAAGATTATGTCACAAGAGTTGTATTTCCAACTTTTCCCCAAAAAGTTATCATAAACGAATCATGAGAAAAGTGTGAACTTCTAAAAGGAAATATAAGCGTGTTATTCATAGTTGAAGATATCTCAAAAGAATGCAAATACAATTTTCTTGTTTCTTTTTTCATCATTGAGTTATTGGAGAAAATCAATCCAACCAAAAAGTATTGGAATTAGCAAAGGCCTTAAAAAACTAATTATTTGGGTTTAAATTTTGACAATAACATTTTATTGAATTAGAAGTTCACCAATAATGTCTCTTGAAATTTGAAGGAGAACAAACTTCTTCTGAAACTAAGCAAAGCTTCTTACTTGGGCTTTTGTTTGGATGAGAAATTTACTAGTTTATGATTGATTATTTTTAGAATTGAGGATTTCAAAATCATCAAACCTATAAGACAAAAAATATAGAGTAAATTATGAATGTCATTGTTTTTTGTTTAAATGATATCCGACAAGCGATAAATTAAGAAATGCAATAAATTAAGTAATTTATATTTATATAAATGTCATTGTTTTGTTGTTCTTTTAGAAAAATTAAGGAATGCAATAAATTATATATTTTCTTGATTGTTTCGAGGCAAAAAATTTAACATGCACAATAATCAATGAAAGAGAGAGAAGATAATTAGAATTTTTGACATGTAATCTTCACAAAAGCCCAATTTGCAAAAATAGCTTTATTTTTTTACAATTTGTAATATTCGGCAGGCTATATGGCGAAAGATACTGCTATTTCGCTAGACGAGCTGCCGAAAGTGTTTTATCATTATTTTTGGTCGTTGACATGAAAAAATGTTACTTAAGTCACTTCCGCCAAGCCACCTGGCGAAAGAGGAAAAACTTGCGTTTTCAAAAAAAAATTATAATTTTTTTTCTTCTCAAAACAATAAAAAAAAAATTCCAATTTCACCAGCCCATCCTGCGAAAATGCCTTTTTAGGAATATTTTTATAAGATTTTAGACTTATTCGTAAATCTATCATAATGTTTTACTGGTATGGACAAATTGAATTATGTTTATTTTTTTAGATTTGTTATTGTGTGTGAAATGTTTGTATAAATTTTGATAGCATCATCTTGAATTTATAATTTACTATTTTTTTTTATTAATTATGGATTTTTCTGCAAAATAAGCATTACGTTTTTTTGTGATGTTTAAAAATCTAAAAAAATTATTTATGCATTATTTACCTGTTTATACATCTTTTTATGTTGGTAGATTTGTATGTTGAATTAGGAAAAAAAAGATAAATTTTTTTTGGATAATTACTAATGTTTTAAATAGCGTGTAGCGGCACGCAGCGTTTTGACGGCCCAATATTTGGATAATTAGCAATGTTTTAATTAGCAATGCTCTAAAAATCGTTATAGATGGACAAATAAATGAAATTGAGTGAGATAAGATCCTGAAAAAACTAGACTACCTCAATATTAAGAAGGATATTTTTTTGAGAATTTTAAAAGGAGGGAATTTTGACCTTATTCAAATATTTTTCAAATATTAAGATGGACAATTATTCAAATATTTTTTATTTTTTTTCCTAAGTCAATAGACAAATCTATCAACTTGAAAAAGATGCACAAACAGGTAAATAATACAGAAATATTTTTTTTAGCTTTTTAAACATCACAAACAAATATGTAATGCTTATTTTGCAGATAAATCAATAATTAATAAAAAAAATTAGTAAATTATAAATTCAAGATAATGTTATGAAAATTTATATAAACATTTCACATACAATAACAAATCTAACAAAATAAACATAATTCAATTTGGACATAACAATAAAAAATTATGACAAATTTATGAAGAAGTACCTAAAGTCTTACAAAATGATCCCTAAACAAGCAATTTCGCCAACTGGGCTGCGAAATACAGTACGCCTTGAAATCAAACACGAGATTTTAAGCTAATTCAGAATTTTGAAATATATATTTAGTGAAGTCCTTCACAAATCAAGCCAATTATTGGGACGATGAAACAATATAGACAACAAAGAAATACAAACTCTTATATTACAATAATTAGTTTGCAGCAACCATGTTTTTTTTTCACCTTCCGCCAAATCAATCAAGTCCAAAAAAAACACGCAAGATAACAATAAGCATTTAAAAAGCCTAACTAACTAGATCTAATAATACCTTTGTACAAAAATTACATTCATCTCAACTCAGGTGCATCGCGCCATAAAAATGGCAGAAACAAGAAAAAAACAAAAATATAGGTCCACACCATTTCTTCCTCTCAAAAATAAATTAAGGAACAAACAGAAATAAAGAAAAAAAAACCAAACCACAGACAGATCTGCTCAAATCAAGGAAGAGGAAAAGGATCAAAATCAGGATCGGGATTCGCAACACTTCGTGAGAGACTAGACTTGGCATCAGCAATACGATACGCCATGTGGGCACGATACATTGCCAAGTCAGCTTGTTCCATTATATTCTGTGCTCGTGTTCGCATCTCGATCGCCACTTGCAATGCTCGATTTGCCGCAGCCCGCGCCTCGTTCAGCCTTCTCATCGCCTCCTCCTCCGCCCAATCTACCCAAAATAATCACGCTATTACCATTTAACTAATAATAATAATTAACTAAATAATAAATTAATAAATACCATGAAAGAAGGGTTCGGACTTGACTCGTGTAACCTGGCTACGTTGCCGTTTAAACGATCGTTTCTTCTTCAAATAAGGCTTCTGACACCATTCCACTCTCCTCGTCCTCCCTCCCTGTTTTATTTCATATATACATCTCATCAATAAAACCCTATTCATAATAACAACTATAAATAAAATACATACCTGAAAACAACGAATTAAAGGAGCACCACCTTTGGTCCCGCGTTTCTTCATCCAATAATCATAAACGGCAGCGACGACATCAGCATCTCCTCTCTCCAATTCCTTGCACCGATTAATCACCCCATCAATCTCCCCAACATTATACTCACTATTCTCACCATGACCGTTATTACTACCATTATTAACATAAGCGTCCTTTTCGAACAAACTAACCAACCACTCAAACTCCTCCAACGAAACCCTGACGATTCCTTCCCCGTTAAACCCATCAATCCACCTCTCATCTCCCGAATCCGCCTCGTAAATCGAGCTCTTCTTCCCCATTGCTCTCTCCACTTCGTCCCCCAACACACTTATATACAACTCAGGAAGCACAAAAGGACGGTCCAACCGACTCTCCGCCTCGTATCCCTCCACCTCGACCACGCCAGGAATAGGAATCTGAACGGGCTTCGCTTCCTTGACTTTCACTTGGGCCGAAGAAGACAACGAGTTTCTCAGCCTGCATTCCGCGTGTAATTCCTTGAAGAGTAACCAATCGAACTTCTCGATAAATTCTAATCGCATGACATCATCGACAGTCCACATGTACGCGTGCGTGTATCGATTGACGACACACGGTCGCATCTCGCTCGGTTTGTGTTTAAACTTGCTGTTATCTTGTAAAGTCACGCAAATAAGCCAGTCGTCAGACTCTGACGAGTGTTCGATGGAGAGGATTACGTCGTCTTCTCTGTAACAACGATCTTCGAGGGTTACGAGAATGTTGGCTTTGCAACGGACCGAGTCGATGTTTTGTTTTGCTTCGGCTAAGGCGAGTCGCTCTTGGACCCGCATTACCGGGGATTTTAGAGAGGACGAGGAGGATCGTCTGTTCTTGCCACGTGGCGTCGACACGTCACTGTCCATGCCGCTTTGGGAGGATTCGTCAGGTGGTAATTCCAGTGGTTTTGGACGGTGTGAATTCAAAGAGAAGTAGGTTTTCAGTCTTATGGAATTGTTGTTGCGGTTTGAAGCGGTTCGTTTCTTTTGTTGGTTTTGTTTGAAACTCGATGAACTGCGTAACGTTCTAGAAGGTTCTGGAAATGGTGAAGGATGATTCTTGGGTTTGGAAGAAGTTTGTATGGTGATTGGTGGATTAAAATAGATATCATCGTCGTCGTCGTCGTCGAGAGAGGATGTGGGGTTTTTGAGGAAAGGGGATATGTACAGTGAAGAAAGAGAAACAGTGAGGTTCAAAGAAATGAAGAAAGAAGGGAGGCAAGAGAAGTTTTGAGATAGTATTGGGATCGAATTACTCGAGCTGTATAGCTTGCAAAACCCTAGATGAGGCGGTATGTAATTACCTGGTACAACATCCTGAAGACACAAAATTAGCATATGTTCTTATTTTATTACCCATTAAAATAATTTCGAAATTAGAAGAGAAAGAAAGAGCAAAACTTACATCTTTTCCTTCATGCATGGATGATAATTGAACACCATGCATTGAAAATACTCCTTCAATCGGCCCGTTCATGAGAAGAGCAATTAGTTTCTCGATTCTCGCTCGGGAATTTCTCCTCATCCATCTTAGAATGGACAAGAGAAAACCCAAGAATATTCTCGAACTATTCGAGCTACTATCAACACGAGCAATCATCACCAATCTCGCTAATTTATTCTCTTCCTCTCGGGGAGCTTCATGTGTTCTACCATTTTCTAAAATTTTAAGCCCATTCCCAATATTCTGATCCATCTTTGATCTCTTGTTCCTCTTTTGCCTGCTAAAAACGATACCAAATCTCTTATTCTCACCATTGTTACTATTACTGCTCTCTGCCTTCTGCCTCGGTCTCTTTCTTTTGTACACAATATCTACAGTCTTGTCATCTCTCTCTTCTGAGTGGACACCACTTGGCCGTTCGCCTTCGCCCACAGAAGCAGGGCCGTGCCCATTAGCCACTGTTGTATTTTCAATGTTTTCTTTATTCCAGGCGCTGGACAGACACGGCCAATCACTGTCAGCCACGCCGTTCTCTCTCTTTGTTGAATGGAAACGAGCCGTGGAGACAGGAGACAACTGGTCGGATCGCAAAGCAGAACCGGATTTGGGAACGAAAACACGGGTGGAGCGCCGACTTGATACGACTGGTCGGGTTCCGACCGAAGGCATCGCCGGCTGAGCCGGCCACTGGAAAACCTTCGACCCAATCTCTAATACACCTTCTACCCAGTGTTATTCAACCAAATACTCAAACAATTCTTCTCAATGAGCCCGTTCAAAACTGGATCTCAAGATCCCAGATCAAAGACTACGTCCTCACAGATTATCCGATCTATCCAATAATTATTCCATGAAACCCATACATGTTGACAAAATTCCAAGTCAGCTCGTCCGGCGGAGGAACGAGATATCTCATGCAAGACCGATTCTTGATCGTTGATGTGTGGTATGGAAGCGGCGATTTAGTGGAAGAGTGGAGAAGGCGGCATGAAAGGAAGATTCTAGGGTTGATTGAGAGAGCACGAGAAAGAGAAAAAAAGGAGGAGGGTCGGGATTTGGATCGTACGGTGAGGATTAGATGTGATGGCGATGATCGATGGTGCGTGATGGCTTTATTGAGTATTCTTTTTTGATGGAGTACTCTCGGCGCGTCTGATATTCCGCGGTTTATTATATACTACCACGTGGCCATAGTTTAATGGATGAGTAAAATGAATCAGTTAGTTTGTACGTGCAGGAGTAGTTTTGTTATGTTATACTGAGATGCATAAGAACTCTCTTGTCTGAATTCCGTGCGTTGGAAGTTTAACCAGATATCTAAGTAATCCGGAATTCTAAGTCCTGGAAATAATGAGATTACAAATCCTGGTTTTGAAAAAAAGTGATTTCATTGTTTAGTTGGGCTTTTTCAATGTAATATAACTTGTTATCCTCAGTATCTGATAACCCATTATAAACAATCAATAAACCCATTATAAACAATCAATAATAATATATTGTATTAAATACAAAAACTCGAGAATTACATTCCTCAATTTATTCTATTTTTGTATAGTAATTTTTGAAAATCAGACAGTAATGTATTTCACAATTGACGATCGTACGTCCTCCATGAAAGACGCAGCTTCTTTCTGAAATTCGTACAAAACATAATTAACTCTTAAGTCTTAGTTATATTAAATAATATTCAGTCTTATTAATTAAAAAAAGATTCAGAATGAAAATGGACCTGATTGGCGATAATTGCACTCGCAATGTTTTCGTCAAGAAGAGCCAATAGAGGCCTATTCAGCTCGTTTTTCTCAAGCATATCTAATATCTACACAAATTTAAATTTTTTATTTGCTCAAAACAAAAATAATTTTTTATAAAATAGAAAATGATGCAATATAAAGTTTATCTGGGTAGATATGCAAATATGATAAAAAAAAATATTCATAGTAATCTTACAGTTGATTTTCGATCTTTAGATTGCAATATCTTCGTTAAATTCTCTCTAGTCGATACTATATCTGTTTGCATCTTATCACACGCTTCTGCATATCAAAATAAAATTAGGATACAAATTAGTCAAAATTTGGACAAAATTAGGATAAATCAGGATAAAACTAACCGCATCCCTCAATCAAAACATTTTGCATGGCTTCCAATTCAATTAGTCTATCATCCGAATCCTAATTAGATAAAAAGAAAAGTATTTCAGTACCGATTCATGTTAATTTATGGTTCGATGTTGATTACAAAATGTGAAATTTCAAAATTGACCTGGGTTTTGTTCACTGCGAAACGTATCTGTGCAATTTCACGCTTTACATGATCAAAGAAATCCTTGTCTAACCTACGATAACAAATCGACCATGAATATTGTCAGTATCAATACCAATAATTAGGTTAAAAAGAAGAATTAAACCTTGGCCTCAATCGCGCAATTTCGATTTCAATGTCTCGTGCATCAGTATCGAGGAAATATTCCACTAATCCCTCATTTGTGTCTGGAATAACTCTAGACTCGCGTTCGAGTCGTCGCTTTTCTTGCTCCTCGCGAATTTGGCGTTCGAAAGCTTCCCGAGCATCAGAATCCCTATCCATCTTCCTTTTGAATTCCATCCGGGCTATGTGGCCTCCGTGTGGCTGACCCAGTATTCCCTCTGGATCCTACCATACAAAAATTTCGCAAAATTCACAAATTGGGAGGGTAAATTGGGGGTGAAAACAGAGTGTAAGAAAATTACCCATCCGACGCATTGGATTTTGAGGCTAGTAGTTCTTTTTCTCGAGATAATTCTCTTGAAATCGGAATTGAAATGGCGGGGAGGAGATTGGAGAAAGGCTGTGCTTGCTAGAAATTGCGCCATTCTCAATTTCTCACTCTCACTCTCACTCTCAAAGGTTGTGTTATCCGTTTATATACGGTAATACGGATACGGATTGGGGTTTGTGTTATCCACTTATCCGTTGTCTTGAGTTCTAATTGTCTGCAATTCATGATTGTACCAATGTGAAATTCTTAATGGGGCCGAAACATAAAAATACTTGCTTTTTGTAGAGCTATTTTTTCATGTCACTTAAATAGATATTTTTTTTTTTAAATATGTAAACAGCATTTTTTTTTAAATGTATATGTCATTCGTGTGGAAAAATGACAGGTGCGCCTAATCGGATCACAAATTTGACATTGATTCGTAAATTTGTGTTAGGTTTAAGATATAATTAAGGACACAAATTTATAAATTTATGTATATGTGTCAAATTTGTAATTAATTTATTTATGTGTATCGTGTCAAATGATTTGTAGATATCATAATTAAAGACAGAGAAAAGAAAAATTGAATTTTTTTATTGATTAAAACTTTTATAAGTACATTAACATTTATAAATAATATAAGTTTATATTTATCACTATACTGTTTTAAGTGAATTACACGGTTTAGTTTGAATAACTAAAATGCAAATAATTATGACTATTTTTAATATTATGATCAAGTGTAAGCTTCCCTTGCTTCGACGAACAGCTTCTTTTTTGGGGAGAAACACGGTCACGGATAGGTCACTAATTTGTCTCGGAGTAAGCGTAAACGCAACGAAGACAATCATTTGGTAAGCACGGGATCGGCCCCGACATTTTGGATGCCTTAGCCCGAATATGTAACAGCTATTTATATTACTGACAAAAATATTTTCACAAAATAAAAATAAAAAATATCAACAAAATAATTTAACATTCAAGAAAAGAATTCAAAATATCACTATTTGTAATTTTTCTTCATTCAACGTTATTATAATTTTATCTTGAAACAATAAAAAGAAAAAGATTTTTAGATTATAGATAAAAAAAATATCTAGTAATAATCGGGCAATAAATTAAAGGAAAATTTCCTCTCTTAAACTGTTTTAAATCAGGAATTACGTTCGAAGGAAAAATTTCAAAATAACACAAGGTCGAGAATGATGAAATGGTGAATTTTCATTGTTATATCACTCCAATTTGTACCATTATTTCTAAAAATATATATATTGTTTGAGAAAAAATAAATATCAAAATAAATAATATTTATCATTATTAAATCTTAAAAATCATATTTTTTATATTTAAAAAATATTATTAATATTTATAAATCTTATAAAAAATGACAAAGATATTATAAATTATTTTTGAATTATTAATCTTATGTATAAAATAGATAAAATCCTTGCAAATTCTATGCCTCCACGTCATCAGGGGTTTTTTTGTAAAAAAAAAAAAATTTAATTTATATTTTGGTCCATTTTATTCGTCATTAGGGGCTTTTTTGTAAAAAAAAATTTAATTTATATTTTGGTCCATTTTATTTACATTTTGATTCTTTTTGTTTACATTTTGGTCCTTTTTATTGACATTTCGATCCTTTTATACATTTTTTAATTTACATTTTGGTCGTTTTTATTACATTTTGGTCCTTTTTAGTTTTAATTTACATTTTGGTCCTTTTATTTACATGTTGATCCTCTTTTATTTACATTTCGGTCCTTTTCACATTTTTAATTTATATTTTGGTCCTTTTTCATTTAAATTTTGGTCTTTTTTAGTTTTAATTTACATGTTGGTCCTTTTTATTTACGTTTTGGTCCTTTTTAATTTACATTTCGATGCTTTTTTACATTTTGATCCTTTTTCCTTATTTTACATTTTGGTCTTTTTTTACATTTGGTCTTTTTTTCTTATTTTACATACATTATATTATATCTTATATATAAATCAAACAAAATTCTTCCAATTCTAAGCCTCCATGTCATCAAGGGCTTTTGTGTAAAAAAAATATTTTTTAAATTTGCATTTAGTCCTTTTTATTTATATTTGGGTCCTTTTTTGTTTTAATTTATATTTTGGTCTTTTTTTACATTTTTAATTTATATTTTGGTCCTTTTTTTTACATTTTGGTTCTTTTTAGTTTTAATTTATATTTTGGTCCTTTTTAATTTACATTTCGGACTTTTTTTGCATTTTTTAATTTATATTTTGGTCCTTTTTAGTTTTGATTTACATTTTTGTCCTTTTTATTTACATTTTGCTCCTTTTTTATTTACATTTCGATCCTTTTTTACATTTCGATCCTTTTTTCTTATTTTACATTTTGGTTTTTTTTTTCCTATTTTACATACATATTAAAATTTGCGAATATGTCATGATTATATTAATCGATTTTGAAAGCACCTTAACAAATGCTATTTATACAAATTATATTAGAAAATAATATCCGTGATAGACTAATTTCAGGAACCTTATGAATCTATTGACATCATGATATTTGCAAATATGTCATTATTAGATTAATTTAGTTCAAACGCATGCGCGTTAATTCGCACACGCGTTAATTCGCACACACATTAATTCTATTTAAATAATTATATAAAAAACATCCCGCGCAATTGCGCGGGGATAAAGCTAGTATTATTAATATCTGAGAGTATTAAAATATGATGTATAATCTTTTTGTATAAGAAATTAATATTGATTATTTTTATATATTAGAGTGCATAATTATTAATTTGTTATACTAATCCAATGAAGATATAATCCATACTTTTCCTTTTCCTTGACAATATTTTTGTATTACTAGAAATGTTATATGGTTTTAACATATTGAACAGGATATATAATATCTCAAATCTAAATTCCCAAATTTAAAGAAAAGAAGTTAGTTATCTGAATAACTTTTCACTAGACCCGGTCTAAATTAAACCGTCGAGTACAAGTTCCTAAAACACACGGTTCACATGGTCTTCCTCTATGAACCAAATCTATCGGAGAAATACAATGAATCTCGTCTATCCTCCTCCACAACAAATCAATATTCACTCACCCTTTCTCCTTCGATCGCTATTTTTAGAACTCTTAACACTCCTTAAATACTCACATTCTCCTCAATACCAACAAAACTCAAAGAAATCAAACAAGCAAGAAGATGAAGAGAAAAAGTGCAACCGCCGAATCCTCCTCGGATACCATCGAATCCGCCTCGTCCAAGCGGCGTCGATCCACCCCGCCACCTCCCCTCGAGAAACCTCCAGCGGCACCGAAGCCCGAATGGGACTGGGTGATCACCGACTTCCGGATCATTCCGGATGAAGAGCCATTGAGTCCGCCTACGACTCTATGGGACACCGACACGATCGATTCACCAGAGGATGAAGAACCCACTATCGAGAGACACGAAATGGACTGGGTAATATTCAAGCACGTAATCTATGACAATGTTTACATAGACGATGAATTTCATCAGGATCGAGATTATCATAAGCCACCTGATGAATCCGAATCCGAACCCGAATCCGAATCCGACACTGACAGCTGGGGGCCAAATTACCCATGAAGAGCATGTAATAGATCAAGAGTGGTCTTGCAATCTTGGAGGGCGGAGCCGTCGAGGTTGACTCCGGCATTGCCGCCGCCCAACTTGATGAGAGACGAGAAGGGGTACAAATTGAAATTGCCAGAACCAGCTTCGTGTCCAATCATTAGTCGAGAAATTTCAAGATGGGCTCCGAGTTAAGAACTTAAGAATTAAGATTAATAATGGGTTGTGTTTAGTTATTGGCAATTATACGAAAGATTTAACTGTTCTTTCTAGATAGGATTTCCAGTGCAGATACTTGTATTTAGTAATTTCATCAAAGCTTAAATTTTCATATTTTTATTTTGTTCGTTTCTTAATAAGGATGTATGGATTAATTCAAGTAGTTTTGTTTCAATGTTTTTAATGTTTTAATTTATTTGTACTTTATTTCTTGTCAAAATAGATGTTTTGTTAATCATAGTGAAGTACCGGTAATGTTCATTGATTTGATTTCTTGATTGTGCAGAACATATGTGATATCCTTCAATCAAGATTCTCGAACTAAATCACCAATTGAAAAGTTGAAATTGAAGAGAAATTAAAAGAAATATATGAAATTTCAACTCAAACGAGATAAACGAAAAGCACCTCGTCAGTTTCGACTTTCTACAAATCAGGTGTACTTTTAGTTTCAGACGTCCCTGAAAATACTTGCTGCAAATTATAAAAAGGAAGAAATAATTCAAATCAGAATGTAATCCTTTACTAAAACAACTTCGAAATTGAGAGAATTAGATAAAGATACAAACTTTAATAGAATTCGAATTCGATTCATCAAAGTTAAAAGAGACAAGGTCTCGAATTCTTACACGAAGAAACTATTACATCAAATTTATGTCTTAATTCTCTCTCTCTTCCCCTTATTTATAATGCCGCAAAACAATAAAAAAAATTACTAACTACACCCGGTGCACAATGCACGTCGTGAACCGAGAGGTAATTTGCAAACAAACCCCTGTATTATTCTTAATGACCCGCGTACCCTCGGGTCATGACACAGAAGGTTTCAAATTAGCAAATTGGGGAAGAGCTGAAGAACCAGATAAGAAGAATTGAACTTTTTTTCCCAATTCTTTGCACGAAATGAATAAAAAAAAACAAAGAGTCTACAATGCGGGAAAGCATTTACCGAATTGTTATCGAAGCGTGAGGTGGGGTTGGGTCCCATCTATCCACACTTCCACGTTAAATACCAAATCTATTTGAAAAAATATATAAAGATTTCCCCTTCTGCAGCCCCATTCCCCACAACCCCCCTCATTTCCAGACTTCACCTCTCCTCCATCGAGATTTCACTAGAGCCGGCAAAATCTGACCCGATCCGAAAATCTGACCCGACCGAACCCGATCCGAACCGAAAATGTTGAAAAGTCAACGACCCGAACCCGAATTCGAAACCGAACCGAATGACCCGAACCCGAAATCGACCGGAAACCGAATGACTCGAACCTGAAATCGATCCGAAACCGAATGATCCGAACCCGAAATCGACCGGAAACCGAATGACCCGAACCCGAAATCGACCCGAAACCCGAACGACCCGAAACCCGAATGACCCGAAAATTAAAATATTATTGTTAAAATCAATATAATATTGCTAACATGTCTTGGAATCAATAAAATAAATCTCGAATTATGCGAAATCTAAACTTTTGAAAAATCGAATGATTCAAAATCAAATTTTGCGAAATCCGAATGAGCTGAAAATCAAAATAGCCAAGATCCGAATGACCCGAAACCCGAAACGACCCGGAACCGAATGACCCGAAAACCGAAACGATCCGGAACCGAATGACCCGAATATCGAAACGACCTGAACCCGAATGACCTGAAAATCGAAACGACCTGAAACCGAATGATCCGAAAACCGAAACGACCCGAACCCGAACGACCCGCGACCCGATGACCCGAATGACCCGCAAACCGAAACGACCAGAATCCGAAATGACCCGACCCGAACCCGAAACGACCCGAATCCGAAATGACCCGACCCGAACCCGAACCCGATCCGACCCGCCCGATTGCCACCTTTAGATTTCACCACTTCACTCTAGATCTTCGTCACTGATAAAATCTCTAAGTTTTCGTCATCTCTTCTTCCGCGACCATAAAAAAGTAACCAACGAGATCACGCCATGTCCGCTCGTTTGTTCCAGCTCGTGCTTAACGAGTGGGAGTCGAAAATCTCGGTCGTCGCTGAAGAAGATGAATCTGAGTCGCCAGCACATGCCGCTCCTTCCAAGAGCCCTTTCGACCTCTTTGGTGATGAGGTTTGTTCATTATATTTATTATATTTTAAATTTTTGTATTGATTTATTATCAATTGACCATAAATCCTTGGAATTTTTCTCAATTGGACCACCCGTCTTCTTATCCACTAAAATCGAGCAAATAAATATAAAGTCGAGCTACAAAATATGTTTAAGTTGTCATTAAAATCTTCAATTATCTTATATTGTTATTCTAATTTATGTGATATTTGATTTGGGTGTTCAATTATGACATATCTTCTTAGTTTGTTGGTCAGTTTGTAATAGAGATATTTGATTTGGGTGTACAATTTCATGTCTTGAACTTTTAGCATAATTTTGCTGGGTCGTGAAGAGTAGAAAGAAGAACCTTCTATATGTAGGGTTATACACATGAATTAGAAATGTGCAGCGGAATTATTTACACATGTATAACATAATTCTACCGGGATCACGTTCGAAAAAAATCACGAAAAAGGAAGAGTTATTCAGAATTTTACCTCGTACAAGTTAGTACGTGATGTCTTCTTCTCCAGATCTCGTGAACCTTCTCCAAGGATTGCTCTTGCACTCCCTCTACTCGTGTCCACCTCGATTTCGTCTGATCGGAACCGCCAACACCGTTCCAGTCGGTGTCACGATTATTTCTCTCAAGAACTTGCTCAGAAACTCTACTCAAAACTCTCCAGATCTCAATCTCGATTTTGTGTGAAAGAGAGAAAATTCGGCAGCCGAATTTGGTCAGAAAATTAGAGAGAGAAGAGAGAGAAAAATGAAATTCTGAATATATATATAGGCAGATTTTAGGTTAAATCCGAAAATTAGGTTAAGAAAATCTAATTTTCAGAATAAAGCCCAAAACTAAATAAAAATCAGAATAAGCCCAAAATTTAGGTTAAAAACTAATTATCTGAAATTAGGTTAAAACCCTAAATTCTGAACGGGCCCAGATTATGAATTGGCCCAATTCTGATTGCAGATTTGCCTATTTATAAATTATTCCAAATTAATTCTTAAGTCATATTTTCTTTCACTATATAACCACCACAATACTCGATCAAAGAGAAACAATCGGAATCCAAGTCTCAATCAAACACGATTCCTTCGATCTTACAAGAGCCCTCTCTCACTCCCAATATCAAACCCAGTCCAGATCTCGATGCAAATATATATTTGAAATGCTTGTTTAGAGAAAATCGTTCTTGAAGTAAGGGGTATAGAGGCAATTTCCTCACAAGTCAAAAATGAAATGTTCATCAGGTGCTTAAATTCAATTAAATTCATTTAAGTTTTTTATAATTAATTTTCGTTTTTTTTTTTGCTTCAGTGGCAATTTGAGCCGTTAAGACGAGAGTTGGATTATCAATTAAGGAAGAATTGACGATGAATTTTTGGATGATTGATTTGCGATAAGTTGCTTAGGCCCTTGACTAGTTGAGTGACGAGGATATTTCTGAAGAGACGTTGATGAGTACTTGTAGCAAGTTTTTGTATCCGCAAATAAATTATAGGGCTTGTAGTGGACTAATACAATTTTATTACATAACAATTTAATTTGTTTACTGTGTTACTGAAATTATGAAGTATATTTGTTACATATCAATTTATATTTCATGGCTCATTGTTGTGATTGTGTGAATGAGTCTTTTTGAGACATATAAACTATTTCCACTTCAAGAAAAAAAAAAAGAATATCTCCATGAATGGAAATATATTAGAGAAAATATGATTTGAGCTGCAGCATAAACTATTTCCATTTCGAAGAGAATTGGGAAAATTAATCATTAATGGAAATATGTTAGAGTAAATATTTGAGGTACGTAGAAGAAAAGAAGAGGCCATTTGTAGTCCATTATTCAATTATTTGTGCTCACGTGGCACACCAAGCAACATTTGTCTCCACCTCATATTTCGGTAACGTTTCTGTGAACAATTTCCTGCAGCATAGACTTTTTGTAAAAAAAATCTGTTCGGATTTGTTTCAAGTTCGAATCACCATTCTTTTTCTCCCGAGAATTAATCTTGGGGAGATTTATTTGGTATTAATTAACATAATAACATCAATTAAGTATACAATAGTAAATTAGATATAGAGGAGCTGTATCATTTTAAATAATTATAACAAACTTACCCACGTCTTTATTTCAGAATAATTAAATTTTGTATTCTTTTGTGGTTTTGTGTTACGATTATCATTTTCATTTCAATCGTTACAATATGTAATAAAATGTACACTATTAATTAATCATTCTACGTTAATTTCTTTGTGTCGCATTTTTACTTTCATTTCAATCATTATTTTTGTAGACATTTATTTATTGTTTTACATTTTGTAAGCATGCTAAGAATGACACATCATCCAACATTTGTGACGAATATTATTATTATTATTGACTAATTTCGTATTAGACTAAATCTATTATTACTAACGTCCTTATTTTGAATCCTACTTTGTGCAATTTAATTGTGTCACATCTTCATATTAATTTCAACCAATAAATTGATATGTGGTAAAATTTTAGACAATTTGATTAATCATATATATATATATATATTGTAACCATTTAAGTATTTTACACCATGTTTAAAACATTCTTAGAAAACTGAATCATCCTACATTAATGATGTGAATTATTATTATTAGTTAATTTCATGTTAAACTAAATATATTCAATTATTTATCATTTCACAGCAAATTACGTGATCAATATGAATGCAATGGAATACGAAAGAATTATATATCATATATGACATAATAATAACTTAATATATAATATTGTACAACATACAACATATATTAATATTATATTAGAAAAAAAAAATCCATGAAGTATATTTCTTTTGATTTTTTCTTTATTTTGATATTCATATTAGCATGGTTTATACATATCATTTTTCATAATTTGAATTTGTACGAAAAACTCTTTGATTCTTTTTACTTCAAAAGAATCGGAAATCCCTTTATGAGTAAGGATTTTATTAGAATCTCGTTGATTCTTTTATTTAGTCTAATTGTTATGCTTAGTGTGCGATTCGTTAGTTTTGTATTTTCCGTTTCAAAGTTAGGATTTCGAATTGAAAAAATAAACGGATACTTAACTAAAAACCTAATTCATAATTATATAAACATAATTAATAATTATATCAAAATGAGGAGTTATATTCGAGAAACCTAATTCGTAAAAAGTAATTGTATGAATGATTAAATCAATCGTATAGTTGTAGCAACTATAATTTTCTGTTTTTATTAGAAAAAAAATATGCTTATGAATTGTGAAGCAAAAATAGAGAATTTACCAACCCCCTTATTTTGGACCCATCTTTATGCAATCTCTTCATGCCACCTCATCACAACTTATGCCACATCATCACAATTATTTCAATCATTAGATTATGATATGTGGCAACATATGAACCATAGATTAACCTTTGATTTTGTGTGGTTATGTTTTATTTGTAGATATTTATGTGTCCATTATTTCACACATAGTTTTAAGCAATTTTAGAAGACCACATCACCTTACACTAATGACGTGCCAAAATATTATTTGTTAGGTTCATGTTGGACCAATTGTATTTGATTTTGAATTTTTTCACAATATGATACATGATCAATTGTGAATACAAATAGAATGTGAAGAGTTTAAATATCTAACATTAATAAATTAATAAATCAATACATAATATAATAAAACATACAACAAATATTGTTAGTATTTTCATAATATAATTTAAAAAAATTAAGAAATATATTCGCTGTAATTTTAACTTTATTTTGAGACCCATATTATCATATATTTAATATTTTTTTCTAACTTAAAATTATGAAAACAATTGTGTAAAAAAAGATATAAAAATAAATATAATTACATTAATGACTTGTAAGACTAATTATTATTATTTTTAAAACTATAATTGAAAAAAATTGCACATATTACGAAGTATGTTATTATCATATATTCAATATTTTTCTCTAACTTAAAATTATGAAAACAATTATGTAAAAAAGATATAAAAATAAATATAATTATATTAATGACTTGTAATCCTTATTATTATTATTTTTTAAAATATAATAGAAAAAAAATTGCACATCCTAATTATTATTATTATTTTTAAAACAATTATGTTATATTTGTATTTGTACTTAAAACAGTTTCATGTTAATCTTTAAAAAAAAATTAATGAAAGATATTTATTTACTAAACACAAATAATTTTTTTAACTTATATAATATTTTTCAATAATAAACATGAAACTTAAAATTTATCAGGCAGAAATAATTTTTTTAAACTTTTACAACGTTATTATTCTTGATTTTAGATATGAAAATTTAAAATATCATATGGTTTTTATTTTTGTTTATGTCCACCCATGTTGTTTTATTATTTTATAGTGACATTTATTCTTTTTTGTATGTGTTGTATTATAGTACTAAATAAATATTTCGCAATATGCCATATTCAAAAATAATATGATAATTTTGTCATCGTCAAACTTCCTTAATCAATATGATATTTATTTTCATAAAGTCTTATATTTGATCCCAAAAAATCATAACTATATATTATGTGTATATATTACGTGTATGGTAAAACAAATGAATCAAAACCGCCGCGAAGCGCGGGTAATCTCCTAGTGTGGATAAAAAGAAGGATGACAGAAAGAAAAAAAATAATTACAATGATATATGATTCCATTATGTATGATCTATGAACCCACACGATAAAAAACAATGTGATAAAACATCAATATTCAAAACTTCATTAAGAATTAAATTTAAAAATGAATCCATTTTTATATTCAATAATAATCTAGTCAAGAATACAAAAAACATCAATCTAAATAAGATAACTCGAGAACAAGAAATACAAATAATACTAAGTCAATTATATTAGTGTATTTAATTAAAAAATAATAATATTAAAAAATAATAAAAATTAAAAAATAGTCTATTCATCTAAATAACTTCTTAAACTTATAAACACATATCAAATAGAATTGTTATTTGAAAAAAATGTAAATACAAAAAATCATATGATATAAAATAATTTATATTTGTGTTTAAGCTAAATTAAAATTTTATATTATTTATTAAATTATTTTTCACTTTTAGGTTTGATATTATTTATAATTTTCATTGTATTTTTAATCCATAAAAAAAATTGTACTGTATAATTAATGATGTGCTATTACATATGTTGTATGATTCATTATTTTTATATTTGATATTGTATAAAATCTTGCGAAAGCAATGATATAATAATTGTTGTAATATTTTTTCGTAAAATTGTGTTATGTCTTATATATTATTAATAATTATACAATGACACTAATATGAGTGTTAATATTTGATTAAAAATAACTTATTTTGCTATCATAATGTAAAATAATTGTAAAAGATATACAATAGTAGATAAATGAGTTCAAATAATTTATAATGAGATGATATTATCGATAGTATCATACAAATGTGTATTTTGTAATTTGTATTACAACGAAAAATATAATTAACATGTTCGTCGTGTAGCGCGAGTATTCTACTAGTTGCTGATCATTTCAAATTAGATTGCATGAACAAATGTGAATACAATGATATATATATATATATAATATAATATTATAAAACATACAACATATATTAACATTATTTTTAAAACTTTAATTTAAAAAAATCAATTAAATTTATTTGTTTCAATTCTCCTCTTTATTTTAACATACATATTATCATAGTTCATACATATTTTTTTCCCTAACTTTATACGTAAGAAAATAAAATATAAAAGAATGATACAAAATGAAAAAATAAGTTAACCAACCGATGTCATTCTTTGTTGAGTTTGATTCCCCAATCTTGCCACCAAATCCTTGTCATTGCTTACCTATTTGTGTATTTTCTATCGTATCTCTTGGTCGACTCATAGTTCAATCAAATGTATTAAAGGTAGTAGTTACTCCATTCATTATATCTACTACAAGTCTACAAGTAGTCATCATCTGCTCAAATATAATCCAGTAGCCAATATTAACAACCCTCTCCTTTCTTCCCTACTATGAATCCAACTACTCCTTGGATACACAATTTGAAGAAATTGATCACCACCAATCTAGTTGTCGACACAATCGCTCTCTCTTATCCGCGAAAGAGCCAAATTTAAGGTGCCTGCTTATCTTTATATCTTCACTAGCTTTGTGCCCGCGCAATTGCGCGGGATGTTTTTTATATAATTATTTAAATAAAATTAACACGCATGCGTTTGAACAAAATAAATCTAATCATGATATATTAACAAATATCATGATGTCAATAGATGCATAAGGTTCATGAAATTAGTCTATCGCAGATATTATTTTCTAATATAATTTGTATAAATAGCATTTGCTTATGTGTTTCTAAAATCGATTAATATAATCATGACATATTCGTAAATTTTAATATGTATGTAAAATAGGAAACAAAGACCAAATGTAAAATAAGGAAAAATGATCAAAATTTAAAAAAAGACCGAAATGTAAATAAAAAGGACCAAAATGTAAAAAAAAAAGGACCAAATGTAAATTAGAACTAAAAAAGACCAAAATATAGATAAAATGGACCAGAATATAAAAAAAATATATAAAAAAGGACAGAAATGCAAATAAGAAAGGACCAAAATGTTAATAAAAAGGATCAAAATGTAAATTAAAACAAAAAAGGACCAAAATGTAAATAAAAAGAACCAAAATATAAATTCAAAAATTTAAAAAAGGACCGAAATGTAAATAAAAAGCACCGAAATGTAAATAAAAAGGACCAAAATATAAATTAAAACTAAAAAGGACCAAAATATATATAAAAAGGAGCAAAATGTAAATTAAAAAATATTTTTTTACATAAAAGCCCTTGATGGCTTGGAGGCATATAATTGCAAGAATTTTCTCTACTTTATACATAAGATAAAAGTAATGCCTAAAACATGAAATAAATTATCAACGGTCATAATCAAAATATTGAAAATGACGAAATTACCCCTCAATGAATGTAGCTGAGTATTGTGGCCATTTTGAAGTAGTATTCCGGGTATAATACTGATCTCCACCTCGTCGCACTCAAAAACCATTCCATTCTGCCCAAAACGCGAAAGAAATTATCAACATTTAGAATTAAAATATTGTAAATGACGAAAATACTCCTCGCCGAATGCAACTGAGTATCGTGGACATTTTTATGTAGTCTTGTGGGTTTAATTTTGCTCTCCATCTCCCTCGCACTCAAAACCATTCCATTCTGCCTGAACGAACTCGTTTTGGTTGCACCAATCATAACCAAAATCATGGTCTCTAGTCAGGATAAAATTACCATATTATCCTGGTCTTGCAAAGGTCCCGAATTTGTTTCTTTCTTTTCGATTTCCCGAAACATAGCAAAGTCCCAACGTTTTTCCGAATTTGTTTCTCTTTTTTTTTTTTACAAATAGGCCCCTGACGACGTGGCTCATTGTGGGGGCAGCAAATTGTTCAACTTTAGTACTAAGTATAGATAGATATAGATTTGAAGGACCAAAATGCAAATATAAAGGACCAAAATGTGAAAAAAAAGGAGCAAAATGTAATTTTTTTTTAAAAAGAGGACCAATTTGAGGCCCCTTGACCAAAATGTAAATTTTAAAACTTCGAAGGACCAAAATGCAAATATAAAGGACGAAAATGTAAAAAAAAAGGACCAAAACGTGAATTTTTTTTAAAAAAGGACCATAATGTAAAAAAAAAAGATCAAAATGTAAAAAAAATATTTTTTTTTTACAAATAAGCCCCTGACGACGTGGCTCATTGTGGGGGCAGCAAATTGTTCAACTTTAGTACTAAGTATAGAAGTATAGATATGTATCCTCTGTAGTTTTATTTTGCTTAATTGCAAACTGTTATGGAGGGAGATTTTAAATTATGGGCCAAACTTCATGCCCAAATATGATATTGGCCCATTAACACTCTGAACTCTGAACTGGGCATTGATTGGTGCCAACACCCTAACCAATCAATCCCATGCAATTTTGATTTTTCCATCTTCCGATGTACAACATTTTCCATTATTAATAGCTAAATAAATAGTTTCTGGTGGTCTCCAGTCTAAAATTCTCTCCATTCTCACATTCTCCAGTTTTCATCGTCTCTACCATTGGGTCGAAGCCACGTATAGATAAGTACCAGTAAATAAGTGGAAAGAAAAATCAGAACGTCTCTCTCTGCGTGCCATTTTTTGCATCATCTACCAGCCCACTGCCTACCCAATTCAATTCCGACCTTCGACCTTTCTGTTTGATCATCAAAGATAAAATCTTTTTGCACGATTTGATAAACCCAAAGTTCCAAGCTTTTCTACAATTTTGTTTGCTCTATTTCTTTCTCATTTCGTGGGTTGATTTGGAGAAGGCGGGGATGAGTCAGTTAACGAAGTGGATACACCATGCGAAGAAGATGAGTTCGGCCCTTTCACCGTCTTTCATCGAAGAAGGTCAAAACCGAGTTATCGACGCTTCTCTCACCCTTATTCGTGAGCGTGCCAAGCTCAAGGTGGTTCTTTCCTCCTCTTATTCATCCAATTTGAATCAAATTTCCCTCTTTACTTCAATTTTGTGCTTGAATTTAGTACTCAGAATCATCCGTGGTCCTTTAGTATCTAAGTTAGGTTCGTGTAGTATTCTCGAAGTTTCTTATTGATATGAAATTGCTACCTTTGCCACTTGAATTGAAACATGACAGCAATTATGCGTATGATTAATTATAAACGTGACTATGTAAACAGGGAGAATTATTAAGGGCATTAGGTGGTGTGAAAGCTACAGCATCACTATTAGGAGTACCATTAGGCCATAATTCTTCATTTTTACAAGGCCCCGCTTTTGCCCCTCCTCGTATTCGAGAAGCCATTTGGTGCGGCAGTACCAATTCCTCCACCGAAGAAGGTATTCGAACACAAATATACAATCTTTAAAAGTAAATATTTAAAATATTTAAAAAAATTCAGGCCAGGATTTAAAGGATCCGCGAGTATTAACAGACGTAGGGGACCTACCGATACAAGAAATTCGTGATTGTGGTGTCGACGATGATCGACTCATGAATATTATCTCCGACTCCGTCAAAATTGTCATGGAACAGGTAAATGAATCAACGTTAAACCGTTGCGTTTATTTGCTGACAAGTTGAACGTTTTTTAGGAGCCGCTTAGGCCATTGGTACTGGGTGGAGACCACTCGATCTCATATCCGGTCGTGAGAGCCGTGTCGGAAAAATTGGGCGGACCTGTAGATATACTCCACTTGGATGCACATCCTGATATTTATCATTCGTTTGAAGGAAATAAGTATTCTCACGCCTCTTCTTTTGCTCGTATTATGGAGGGCGGTCATGCTAGGCGTCTCCTCCAAGTAAAATCATATTTATTTAATTATAAAATTTATAATTATATGAATATGTAATAAGATAACATGTTTGTTGGCATTTATTTTAGGTGGGATTAAGGTCCATAACGAAAGAAGGTCGTGAACAAGGCAAGAGATTTGGTGTTGAACAATACGAAATGCGCACTTTTTCGAAAGATCGCGAAATTCTTGAAAATTTGGTAAGTGGAATTATTATTAATTAAATAATTAAGTTACAATTTTTTTAATTTGTATTTTTTTTGTGTGAAGAAACTAGGGGAAGGGGTGAAGGGGGTGTACATATCGGTGGACGTGGATTGCTTGGACCCGGCTTTTGCACCGGGTGTATCCCACATCGAGCCGGGTGGGCTCTCATTTAGAGACGTGTTGAATATACTCCAAAACTTGCAGGCCAATGTGGTGGCTGCTGATGTCGTCGAATTCAATCCGCAACGTGATACTGTCGATGGCATGACTGCCATGGTTGCTGCAAAACTCGTACGCGAATTAACTGCCAAAATTTCAAAATGATTTAGAAACTTTTCTTGTTGGATTTATTGATTGAATGGTTATTTAATTCGGTACGTTCTTTGTTTTGATATTTGTTCTCGAGAGTGATGGAGATGGAGGATCAAATACTTCAACATTCATAAATGATCAAATAAGATGAAGAGTTTATAAATATCAATTTAAGCTGAGTTTGCCTTTGTTTGGTTTGAGAAAGCATGAGAGGAGTGAAAGAGAAGATTAGTAGAAGAACATGTTAGCAAAGATAAAGTTTGGGCATATATGCTCCTTCCTCTTTCTTTGATCATGCCCAATCTTAAAGCACCACATTTCTATCATTATACTGTTTTTTTGAAGATTAAATCCACTTTATTGCATAAATTACTCATAAAGGCATAACAAAAGCTAAGAATCAAATTCCTTGAAAGAATATGAACATTGAATAGCCACCCTAGAATCTATTCAATTCACAAATAACTTGAAAAAACAAGTGTATAATCACACTATAAAACTCTACCTCTTATTCCTCCCAAAGACCCAAAACTCACTGATCTCTCTCACACTCACAAGCACGGCCATGGCCGATTCATCGTGCCACTGCAACTCTCCTATAAAGATTTACCAGCACCACCATGAACCCAAACTACATCATGGCCATGACAACGATCTAATGTATCAACGTGAAACCAAACGGGTCACGTCACGTCCGCAACCGCAGCGGGTGGCCAAATCATCACCTAACCCGATCATTATGTTATGTTGCGGTTTAATAGCTCTCCTTATTCTCTTAGGCATAATCGCTTTAATTCTCTATCTTGTTTACCGGCCAAGTCATCCCCATTTCTCAGTCACCTCTATCGCGATTCTCTCTCTCACAAACACCACATCTCCGTTCACGGCCATTTGCGCTTCCATGCAACTAACTATCCTCATCAAAAACCCTAATTCACGCACATCCATAAATTACGACTGCCTCACGGCATTTTTATCGTATCGTAACCAGGCTATTACATATGCTTCACAATTGCCTACACTCACTCAACAACCTCACAGTTCGTTGGCCGTATCCCCCGTGGTTGGGGGCGGCGTAGCCATTCCTGTTTCAGCTGATGTGGCTGATGGATTGATGAGTGATGAGGTGTATGGTGTAGTTGCACTAAGATTGGTGGTGCAAGGCCGGATTAGGTTTCAGCCTGGTCCGTTCCACGGCAGGTGGGGCCCGCTTTATGTGAGGTGTGAAATGATGATTGCTGCAAGGAAAGGGTTCGCCGGTCAAGTTCCCCTGCTTGGAAACCCTAGTTGTTATGCTAGCCCATAGAAATGTAAATGTTGTGTCCAAATAACTTTCAAGATCATTCTGTTTTGTTTTGTTTCAATTATGTATCAAGTTTTTTTTTTTTGTTGTTGTTGAGAAAAGGTGTATCAAGTATTATAAATATAATATATCTGCATTTTGTAATGCTAGATCGTAGGCGCGTATCTAAACCAGACTAAGTAACTTGCAGTTTGAACCAATGTTCCAGAAATCGCTCGACGCTCGCTGGTCGGCAGACGACCATCAAGCGCCAAGGATGATTAATCGGAATTAATCGGGAATCTCGGCGGACCTCGGCGGATTTTTATTTTTTTTATATTTAATATTTAAATTAATTAAACAAAATTACAAATCACAATTTTTTTAATAAGTTTTGAATAATTTAAGTAATAAAATACACTACGTCACTAAACTAACATAAACTCAAATAATAATAATAATAATAATATATATATAAATAATGTTAAAAATATGAAAAAATTTAGTCCAAATTTATTTTTTTGAATAGTATCTGACAAACGATCGTTTTCATTATTGATGCCTAATTTTTTTTGATGTCAATGGAGATCCATTGGCAATCCATAACGAAAACGATCGTTATTTTGAATAGTATTGCACAGTCTCTCATAATATATAATTTTTTGTGCTTCACATTCAAACAACTAGGTTATTGATGGCAATTTAAAAAAAAAAAAAAAAAAAAAAACACTTCTAAAAATCGGCTCGGCGGTGGCTTAGCGGTCTTGGCGGACCCTTGGCGGATTCCGCCAAACACAAAACGCCAAGGGCTTATCCAGAACACTGGTTTGAACATCCATGTAAACGAAGTTCGAATTATTCGTAAATACAACTCATTTACCACTGTTTTATTGACACAAAGGGACCTCATAAATACAAAAAGTTTATGTTAGTTAACCAATGTATGAATGAGGTAGCGTGTAGAGGATATGCGAGTTGTGGTTGATATCAAAGTTTATTGTAGTTTTATGATTGAGAAAATTGTGAACTTGATTTAAATAAGTTGTGGTTGATATCAGTAAAACTGTTCTTATTTACTAAACCGTGATTGCATACTCATGTAGATGTCCTTGGTATCTCAATATATAGAAAGTATAAAATACGAGGAAGCATTTGCATTTCGTTTCATATTTCATCTCTAAATCAATTGGCTCATGATCTAGTGGTTAAGTATGATCTAGTGGTTAAGTATGAGACACACAAATCATATATTATGAGTTGTGGATCAAATCTTATTGTCACCAATAAAATTCGTGCTCAATCTTACTTTTTTGGAATAAACTTTAGTAATAAATGAAGGATCACATAACTTCATCATTCACTCATTTAGATTTAGTAGGCCAAAAAACTAATGAAATACTTATTAGATGAACATAGAGAAAAAAATTAGGTATCGTTACACCATTCTAAAACTCCTACACACCAACCTCTTTACTTTTACAAATAGATTTCAATTGAAGAGATGAAAGAGGTATGTGTTAACGTCTTAAGATCAAGTAAACTCATCATATATAATAAATTAATAATTAATAGATTCCAATTAGAAAAGAGGTGTGTGTTTTTGTAGGAGAGAGTTCATCTCTCATTTATATATTAAACAAAACAGAGAGTTCGGATAATTACATGTGAGTTAAGTATGAAAAGTACACTACATTAGGCAAGAGTCAAGAAGTAATAAATGTAGAGAAGATGGACTCGCGATAACGCAAGCTATGACAAACAAGATACCAGACCAGTAGAGAGGTTTTTGCAGCAACTTTTCCAAACCAATAAGAAAAAGGATGTTTCAACCCAAAGTATGAGTTATTAGTTCTGCATCATAATAACTGAGATTTTGATATTTTTTCTTGAAAGATTGTTTTCTTTTTCATCAATAAATTTATAATACAATTTTTTTGATTTTCTCTAGTATCCTATTACCACATACTGATTTACATCACTCAAATTCATGATTTTTTTTTGCTCATTATATATATAGTAATAATTCGGCAATATCATGTCCACTACTTATCTCAGTATAGTATTTATATCGAAATCATAGTCTCAGGCCTCAGCTCACACTTATATCCTGAACAGAATGATACATCTCGTGACTAAACTAGATTTGAACAATATTGTCAGAACACTAACAGTGAAAGAAAAAAGAACTAAAAGTTGTGCGATTTTCAGAGTTAAAATTGGGCCTAAAAGAGAAGAAATTAACATTTATACAATTGGGCCTAAAAACAATTACCATACCAAACAACCAATCATCATCAGAATAATAAATCTATATAGTAGGTGGAATAAAAACAAATAAAAAAAAATCCAAATTAAAAATACAGATGATAAGATAATATCTTGAACTATATAAGATATTATGCTGAATTATACAAGATATATTTTATGTATCTTGCATTACGGACCGCGTCCGTAAGCGATTTCTGACATGCAGTTTATGAAATGTTTTTAAGATATTATTTTACAAGTTAAAAAATATTATTCTGCAAATACAAACTTATTATTCTACTTCGTGAATTTCGTTTGGATTCTAGAAATAGATTCCCTATATGTATATAGTATGTAATCGAAGTTTATGAAATTTCAAGGTCAGCCCGAGCCAGGTTAGAATCCTTCAACATCACAGTTTGGAATTGCAGTCACGGCACCCTCAAATCAAATGTTTTCTAATATTTTTTTTAATTTCTTGATTACAATAAATTCCAACGTATTGACAAATTTTGCGAAGCTTACATTCTTGCAAAGTTTATCTGTTTACAATTCAAATCATATTTAAGTAATAGATATTCTGATTTGTATCTTGTTCCTAACCAATGTAAGAATGAGGTAGAGGATATGCGAGTTATTGTAATTTTATAGATGAGAAAATTGCGAATTTGATTTAAATAAGTTGTTCTTGATATCAGTAAACTTCAAATTTCCCTAATATCCCTAATTAACAGTTGATTAAACTTGTACATTTGATCTTATTTACTAGTCAGTGATTTCATACTCATACTCATATAGATGTCCTCGGTATTGCAATATATACGAAGTATAAAATACGAGGAAGCATTTACATTTCGTTTCATATTTCAATACAACATTGAGAAGATTCGATAGGCGAAAAACCTTTATGTTAGATTAAAACAGTGAAATTTTGTAGATATCATTACAACATTCTAAAACCTGTCACGCCAACCGCAATATTATTGCCTAGGTATTTCTCGTTAAAACCGTGTTCCAAACATTCTAAATTGAACATTTTTCATTTTTTAATATATTTGAGAGAGACTTGAATTAATGGTTCTGCATCATAATAACTGAAATTTTGATGATTTTTTCTTGAAAGATTGTTTTGTTCCTCAGTTTACAATACAAACATTTTGATTTTCTCTAGTATCTATTACTATATACTGATTTACATCACTCAAATTCATGATCTTTTTGTTCATTATATATATATAGTAATAGTAATAGTAATTCGATAATGTCATGTTTACTGCTTATCTCAATATAATATTTATATTTAAATGATAGTCTCAGCTCACACTTATATCCTGAGCAAAATGATAGATTTCATGACTAAACTAGACTTGAACAATATTGTGAGTACACTCAAATATGTATGATTTTCTGAGTTGAAATTGGGCCGAGAAAAAGAAGAAATTAACATTTATTCAATTGGGCCCAAAAAGAACTACCAATTACCATACTGATCCCCGGAGATGTACATCAATCAGTACATGACATGTCCAGATAACGTCATTCTTTTTTTGTTGGGTTTCAATTGTGGTGTATCAAAGATTACAAATACTTGATTTTGATTTTATTTTGGTACTTAATAGTCGGGAAATTATACCCTGCCCCCCAAACCCATCACAACACTCACGATGGATATGGGATTTTTTTTTGGGTTGGGTTGGGTGTTAATTCCCAACTCCAATTTGCACCCCACTCTCTCTCCAAATTAATTAATGTAATTAATGCTTCGAATTAACAGTTAATTTGTGAGTCAATTAACACATCATATTAGTACATAATAATTCATTAATTCAATTAACAGCTAATTCAAAACATTGTTAATCGAGTGGGTAATTTTTGGGAGATGGATAGGGTATCAAGGATGTGGTGATGGGTTTGGGGGGTATAGTAAATGGCCTCTTAATAGTCCATGAATGATTCATTTGAGTCTCGAGATTAGTTCAGCATCTCTCTTAATAATTTTTGGTACTTCATAATCCATGACTGCCATGGAGTCGAAATTGGGCCTAAAAGAGGAGAAATTAACATTTACTAAAAAAATTACTCGCGCTTGGCTGCGGATTTAATCATATAATAAATCAATATGCTTGATATATATATGTTTCATTAAAAAAATGACATTGTTATGCAAATCAAGAATATTAAATATTCAGCGACGACCCGATCGATGAACAAATATAGACCTCTCGCAAAAGAGCATAGGATCTAGATAAAAAAAGGACCGTAAGAATGAACAAATAACGTGAGAGGAGAGGTAGGGATGTAGTGGCGATCCACCTGCGTCCCCTATTATAAATTATTTGTGTCAATTAAACGTGGCAATTAATATTTAATTGAATCAATTAGAGAGACTAATTAAACCACCGAACTCACTTTTGCCACCTCATCATTTTTACCTTTTAATGGGAGAGATTGAGCCAAATTATATACTTAGAGGGGTTAATTGTTTTGGGGGTGTCAAGTATATTTAAAATGGAAACTCAAACTAAAATAGGTTTTTTGTTCCAAAAGGCCTAGAAATACAATCCAATTGGATTGTTGTGTTATAAAAAAAGATATTTTTTTATTAAAATATGTTCTTCATTTGAATCTCTTATATGTTTTCGTGAACAGTAATTATTGATGAACATTAACTGATATCGATGAACATTATGCATGATGAACAATATTTAGTGAACAGTATCGATGAACAGTGATTGATGACGTGGCCATCTGGGGTAGAGCCAAATTCTTGTAAATTTAATGGGAGGGGTCAAATGAACACTATAGATGAACAGTGATTTATGACATTATCATCTGAGATTGAGTTAAATTCTTGTAAATTTAATGGGAGGGGTCAATTTCATTGGGCAATTAATGGAATAAGGAATATAATGGAATAGAGAAAAAAAATAATGGAATAGATCTACTATTCCATTATATTCTACGTTTGTTTGTTCCTGCTCATTATAATTAGTATAATTCTATACTTTTTCCTGGCTCCTGGTTGAGCCACGTCACCAGGGGCCTTTTTGTAAAAAATTTAATTTAATTTATATTTTGGTCATTTTTTATTTACATTTTGGTCCTTTTATTTCGAAAAATTATACTTTGGTCCTTTTTTATTTACATTTTGGTCCTCCAAGTTTAAAAAAATACATTTTGGTCCAGGAGCCTCTTTGTAAGAAAATTTTTAATTTACATATTGGTCCTTTTTTATTACATTTTGGTCCTTTTTAGTTGAAAAAACTATATTTTGGTCCTTTTTATTTTTGTTTTGGTCCTTTCAAGTTTAAAATATTACATTTTGGTACTTCATATTTACATCTTGATCCTCTTTTATTTACACATTTTAATTCGAAAAAAAAAATTAATTCACATTTTGGTCCTTTTCAGTTTGCAAAAATTACATTTCGGTCCTTCTCAGTTTGAAAATTCCACAACACCACACAAATCAAATCACTGGCCAATACAACGCTGCCGAAAAATAAATACAGAAAAAGCACAAATCATAAAAAAAAACAAATCAACGTGCCCCGCGCAATTGCGCGGGGTTATAGCTAGTTCAATTTAAACTATAATGGAATAGGTCTACTATTCCAATATGATGGAACAAAATGTATGGTTAAAAATGTGTACAAGTACTAATAACTAAATTGTCCTTGACAATAATATTGTTTTAACTATTTTGTGCATGCTCATTTTTTTTATTTGAAAGAAAAAAATACAATTTTTTTTCTTATTTCTATTTAAAATAATTAAAATTGTACAATCAAAGAACCAAAAAATTAAAAATTAAATTTTAGCAAATAGACTATTTTGTGCGTTGTTATTTTTGTTCATTTATAATAGTTTCCTAGAATTGAATGAAAGAATATAGTAGCAAAGGGCTATGGAAATGGTAGTTATTGAAGATATATTTAGAGACCATATATTGTGTCCCATAACTCGTGATTTTTATTCATGATGTGTCACATGACATAATGTTATTCATGATTAGTTGTTAATTAATAACTTAATTCATACCAAATTATCAATTAGCTGGTATTTTTATTGGTACGTTGAAATAAATAGTTAATCCGTCTTTGTGTGTTTCCTAATTAATTTCATTAACCTTTCTCGAAATCCGCATCAAGAATGAAAAAAATGAGTCGTTTGCTAATTAATTAGCAAAGTAAAATTTTCCGTATATTTATATATGACCAGGTAACTAAATTTAGCATCAAAGAATCACATAAATTCCCCTCCACTCCGTTCTTATTAGAGTTAACCAATGTATGAAGAATGGAATAGAGAATATGAGAGTTATTGTAATTTTATGGAATGGTCGTTTTGTTCAGGTAATTCTCAATATCATGTCTACTACTTATCTCATCTCAGTATAGTTTAGTATTTATATTCAGATCATGGTCTCAGGCTTCTCAGCTCAGCTCACACTTTTATCCTGAGCAAAATCATAAATCTAGTGACTTGAATATCATTCGCGTGAGCAAATTAAATTTGAACAAACCAAAAATGTGTGATTTTGAAGCTGAAATTGGGCTTAAGAAAAGAGGAGAAATCGATATTTTCTAATTGGGCCTAAAAGAAACTAATAGAGAAAGTAAGGACGAGGGTAATTCGGTAAATTCGGCAATAAGAAAAAAATACAGCAAAATTGACCGACCTCAGAATCATCGTCGAGCTCGCCAAAGGAGACCAATCTCTCTCTCTCTCTCATTTTACACTGCTGCATTTTGATCCTCGATTGTGAATCTGGGTCTTGCCGATCGAGAGGCTCAGAACTGGAAATGCGCGCATAAGTCCGTAAAGGTACGTAATTAGTTCCTTCGTCCTGTATCTCTTCGATTGTAGTTGGATTTGTACGTATACGAACTAATTGGGTGAAACCCATTTCGTTTATTTTTTCTAAGAAGTTCTGGAAAGTGTCGTTTCATTGAATACGCTGGATTCGTATTGCTTATCAACAATTGTAGTTGGATTCGTCGTCAATTAGCCATTGAGATACCTGTCAGGGCCGGCCAAACGGGTAGGCGGGCGAGACCCGGGTCTAGGGTCCAATATATGCTAAAATAGATAATTATTAGACTAAATAACTTAATATAAACCCAAACCCGTGATCATACACGGACCCGCAACCCATTATGATCCAACCCAAACCCAATAACATAAATATCTAAGTAAGCATTCTCTCTCTTCGTTGTATTTCTCAAAACTGAAAAAGAAGAAAAAAGAAAGAGGCGAGCGATTGGCGATTTGTCTCCCTCCGCGGCTGAGCGGCTCCGCCTGAAGTCCAGCTCCTTCGTTGTGCCTCCGGCATTCTCTCTCTCTCTCTCTCTATATCCAAGTAAGCATTCTCTGAGTCTCTCTCTCTTCGTCGTGCCTCCAGCAATCCAGATCCTGACTCGTACCTAAATCGTAAACCCTAGAATTTAGAAATTGCTATTTTTTTTATAAAATCTGTTTTTTGAGGAATTAAAGATTTTATTCACTGTTGATTTAGGGCTCTGAGTCTCTCTCTCACTGTTGATTTTATTCACTGTTTTTTGAGCAATCCAGATCCTTCGTCGTGCCTCCAGCAATCCAGATCTCTGAGTCTCTCTCTCATGGCTGGTTGCACAGATTAATTTAGGGCTTCAAATTAATATTGATTTCTTCTGCTGTTTATTTTAATTTAGGGCTTCAAAAATTGAACAGCACAACAGAATTACTTAATGCCTGCCACTAGATTAGATTGATTTCTTCTGTTTATTTTATTCCACCAATCATAATGCCGATGGCAATGTTAATTTAGGGCTTCAAATTAATATTGCTATAATATTTGTTCACTGTTGTTTCATTTTTATTCACTGCTGTTTCATTGATTGTTAATTACTTAATTATAAACTGTTAATTACTTAATTATAACTTCTATCGATTTTTAAATGATAATTTGTAATGCTAAAGTATTAAAAAATATGTTTTGTTTGTTTTATTTTGTATGGTTAAACAAATATTTTTATTGTTTTTAATTTTTGTTTTGTTTTTGAAATGATAATTATGGGGTCCGTTTTCAATATGGGTCTCGGGTCTTCAAAAACTCGGGACCGGCCCTGATACCTGTTCATTTGATTTTTAACAGATCAAGACTCAAAGGACCTTATTTTGTACAAATTTGTTGATTAATCGTTGAAGAGAAATGGCATCAGGAATAATGAACATAACTGCAAATGCATTCGATTGGGTCTCTTCAGCCTTCGATGCCCCTTTTGCTCGAGCTGTTCTTTTCGGTGTACCCATCGACGGTACCAATTTTCCCTAATTTCGTGCAATTTTGACCTTTTAAAATTTTAATTTCGAAAAATTATCTCTAAATTTTGTTTCTTTCTCCAATCAAGGCCATTTGGTCGTGGAAGCACTGTTAATAGTAGTGATACTCTTCCAGCTCACTAGGAAGAGTTACAAACCTCCCAAAAAACCTCTCAGCGAAAAGGTCTTTACTTTTTCCCTTTCTACTATATTATCTATTTTATTGTTATTAAGCTAAATAGCAGGGGTATTTTGGTAAAATTACTCAGGAAATAAACGAACTATGTGACGAGTGGAAGCCTGAACCTCTCACTCCAGAAATCACCGAAGAAATGAAATTCGAACCCCCAACTCTTGAAAGGTATTTTTCGAAAATCAAATATCTTTTCTCTTTTTAAAAAAAATTAAAACATTTTTTTGTTCTTTTATGAAATTATACAGTGCTGCCGGGCCCCACACTATAGTAGACGGAAAAGAAGTCATTAATTTCGCCTCGGCAAATTATCTCGGCCTTGTCGGAAACGAAAAGATCATCGTGAGTGCAATTTACTCTATTCAATATACCCTTTTTGTTCTCAATATTCCATTTCCAATTGTAGGATTCTTGTGTCGAAGCACTGGAGAAGTACGGTGTCGGCTCCTGCGGACCCCGCGGCTTTTATGGCACCATCGGTAACTAACTGCTATTTAAATAACTAACTGACGATCTGACGATGTAACCGACTAACTAACTAAATGTCCCCTTTTTCGTCTTTTTGCTCGAGCAGATGTGCATTTGGATTGCGAGACGAGAATAGCGAATTTTTTGGGGACTTCGGATTCGATTTTGTATTCGTATGGAATTTCGACTATTTTCAGCGTCATTCCTGCTTTTTGTAAAAAAGGCGATATCGTTGTCGCGTAAGTTTATTATTTTATTTATTTTTATTAAATAATGTGGTGATGAATAATATAATAATTATTATTATTTTAATTTAGGGACGAGGGGGTGCATTGGGCAGTACAAAACGGGTTGTATTTATCGAGAAGCACAGTGGCGTATTTCAAACACAACGATATGAAATCACTGGAGAGCACACTGGAGAAGATGACGCACAGCAATAAGCGCACCGAGAAAATCAGACGCTACATCGTCGTCGAATCCATTTACCAGGTTCGCGCACTTCCTTTACCATCTCATAATAAAATAAAAACTCCTTTCTTAACTATTTTTTACATTCAGAATTCAGGGCAAATTGCACCGCTAGACGAAATAGTGAAATTAAAAGAGAAATATAAATTCAGAATTATTCTCGAAGAAAGCCACTCTTTCGGCGTGCTCGGAAAGACGGGACGCGGTCTCGCAGAATATTCTAATGTCCCGGTACGTAAATCTTTCAAATCACCCCCTCCATTTCTCGAAATTACAAAAATACCCCTAAAATCAATTGCATTTTTATTTTCCAGATTGATAAAATTGATATCATTACCGCTGGCATGGGAAATGCGTTGGCTACCGACGGAGGATTCTGTACCGGAAGCATGAGAGTCGTCGATCACCAAGTATTAAAAAAAAAATAGAATAGTGAGATTAAAAATGGTATATTGAGTGATTTATTTATTTATTTATTGTAGAGATTGAGCAGTGCAGGATATGTTTTCTCCGCATCGTTACCTCCGTATCTGGCGAGCGCTGCGATCTCAGCCGTTGATTATTTGGAGGCGAATCCTTCTGTTCTTACTAATTTGAGAGCTAATATTGATTTGTTTTTCAAAGGTAATTAATTAATTAATTAATTTAATTGGATTTTTTGTAATTTAGATTGATTTTTTTATTTTTGTGTGGATTTTGTAGAGTTGTCTGATTTAGAAGGGCTTACTATTTCGAGCCATCCTTTATCTCCTATTATATTTCTTAAATTGAACAAACCATGTGGCTCTGACAAGGCCGATATGAAACTCCTTGACAAGATTGCTAATAAGGTAAATTTATTTATTTATTGGTTTTTATAATTTGATTTTTTTTATTTATTCGTGGTTGTTTTTTCGTGAAGGTATTGAAGGAGGAATCGGTGTTTATTGTGACGACAAAGAGGTCGGAGCTGGACAAGTGTCGCCTTCCCATTGGCTTGAGGTTGTTCGTGTCGGCTTCGCATTCCGAAGCGGATATTCTCACGGCAGCTACTTCTTTGAAAAAAGTTGCCGAATCGGTACTTTCTTAATTAATTAATTAATTAATTAAGTAGAAACTTTTTGAATTTGGTTAATTTGGCTTTGTTTCTAGTTAATTTGTATATGATTTCCGTTTCTAATTTTCCGAATTGTTTTTTTTTTTTGTTTTGAATTTTTGTATTTGCAAATTTTTGCGTTTTCGAAAATAAGTATGATTGATTGATTTTTGGAAGTGCCATTTTGCACAAGCTAGGAAAAGAGAAATAACTGCAATCAATTGTTTTGTTGAATGGTTTTTTGATACACTACCTAAAAGGGGTGGCTTTAATGAATTATTCTCATCTCTTTTTCTTGATTTCTTGCTTTAGCTTTACTCTTGTCACACTCTTACAATTATTATTACTTTAATCTCCATTTTGTTGGACAAATAATTAGAATTGGCTAATTAGACCCAAATTAAGATATTTTCGATATATTATTTAACCTTGGTTATTTTGTTTAACCCACTAGTGCTTGTTATAACAGCGACATAACGCTGCTATTTAATAGATCATCGCGGTATTGCGTTTGAATTGTCAATTTCACTATTTAATTCACATATTTTACTTAAATGGAGTTTATAAATTCAAGTAGAAAGTAGTATTTTGTTTCAAAATATTAGAAAATAAATATTTGCTTTTTAAATTTTTTACATGTACATGTTGTACATGATGAATCTTTCATAAAGTTTGGCAAGCTATGATTGCATCGGTCCACTTAGAAAACATAAGGAAAATGTTGGACATACCCCCACCTCTTCCCCCCCCCCCCCCCACACACACACACACACACACACACACACGTTTTTGATGACGTGAACATGATTTAACACCTTAAAAATTAACACTTTAATTCATGATTTAATATCTTAATTGTATGTTTGATCTTAAATTGAAATAATAAAATCATAAATTAATATGTTAAATTATGTTTTTGTGTGTTAATTTTGAAAGTGTTAAATCATATCCACGTCATCAAAGGTGTGGGAGAGAATACTACATCACTACTCAAAACATAACTCGCATATACTCAACAATCCAAATCCCACTTTACCACTTACGAATTGCTTAATCCACTAACAATACTTAAATCTTATGTGGTGCCAAACTTTGTATTAATTCATGTTTGTCATTTAAATACATGTACAATGACCACAGAAGAACAAATGCAGTTAGAAGATCCAAAGGAAGAGTTGTTAGGTCCTTTTCGAAAGCTAGAAAAAAGGATACTTAATTTAATGGATTCTGAATGATCTTTTTTCTAAACTCTTTTTATTGTGTTTATTGGAGCTAATGCATTTCACTTTCTATGCTCAAACCACCTAATGTGTGGACAACCATTTGTATCAAAGTGAAGAACTCATGCCTAATTTCAAGTTTTATAAATTTACCAACTAGTTAAAAAAAAACCACCAAAAAGTATTGATTTGCTTAAAAATTTAATAATGCACACACACCATATCTCTCTCCCTTATCTCGAAGTCAAAAGACAATTGTGGCTCCACCAAAATAATTGTATGGCTTTTTTGTTGTGCGAGATAACAACAAACACCACAATTCACCTATCTTTGCAAACTTTTTTTTTTTTTTTTTGATAATATCTTTGCATAGTTTATTAAACCCTCTCAACCTTGGCTTCCTCTCTCCTTATATAATTCATCCAAATCACTCTACTCTCTGTGTGTCTTGCAAATGTCTATAATCCTGACAGCCTCACCTCCAAAAGATTGCTCCAAGAAAGGCCAGAACAATTATGTTCAGCATCTCAAAAGCAACAAGAAGCTCTTTGTTTCTCTCTCTACCCTAATTTTATCTCTCCTCTCCATTTGTTTCCTCCTCTGGCTCACTCTCCACCCCAACAACCCTCAATTCTATCTCAAGGACTTCTCTCTCCTCAATTCAACCATAGAAACCACCTTCGTCTCTAAAAACCCTAATTCTCACGCGAGCATATATTACGATACGCTCCACACGTATCTTGCCTATGCAGGAGTACAAATCTCTGCTGACGTGGCACTACCGTCTTTCTATCAAGGAACGGTGGATAGCGACATCATCTCGGCCAGTATAGTGGGTCCCACCGGCTTACAGGCGGGCCTCGCGAAGATCACGACGAGTCTTACCGTGAAAATACGAGGAAATCTAAGGTGGAAAGTGGGTCCATGGATTTCTGGGAAGTACAAATTGGAGGTGAGTTGCATGGCCGTTTTGATGGGCGCTCCTCGACCAATCAGCTCGGTGCAAGGGGCCGAGTGCTCAACGAATGTTTAATATTAAGTTTTGTTATGTTTAGACTTGATAGATAAATGATAGATTACTTTGTGATTTTATTGATGCCTCCATGAAGATTTGCTACATGCACGATTATTTTTTTCGAGAGAATTTGTTATTTAATATTTTGCATGGAGATCGATGATCAAATTTGTTGCGGAAATAATATCAGTACTGAATACTATGCGTTTCTATGATTTGTATATAGGTATTTAATTTGTATAAGAGTATCAAATAATTATGGGGAATTCCTCAAAAACCCCCTAACTTTTTTGGGATTCCTCAAAAACCCCCTAACTTTTTGATTATTTGAAAAACCCCCTACAAATTGACTTTAACTCTTGAAAAACCCCCTACAAAGATTAACTTTAACATTCTTGATTTTCATTTTTTTTTTGACAAAAATACCCTTCTTGATTTTCATTTATAAATTCTTTTATTCAATATAAATTAATAAATACATAAATAAATTAAATATTTCATGATAAATATTTCACGTTATTATAATTAAAAATAATTTATGATAATATTTTACAACTCATTATTTTTATTTAACTATATATATATATATATATATATATATATATATATATATATATATATATATAAAGTATTATTATTATTATTAAATAAATACTATTTCACATTGCATTTTTTTATTTTTACATTAAATAATTTTATATAAAACTCATATAATAAATATCATGATATAATATTTCATAATATTATATTGTAAAATATTATTTATTTATTAGTTTATAGAATAAATTCAATTATAAATTGTGAGGGTATTTTGGTCCAAAAAAATATAATTTGGATGGAAAATAAAAAATAACACTAGTAGGGGGTTTTTCAAGAATTAAACTTAATTTATAGGGGGGTTTTCAAAAAATCTAAAAGTTAGGGGGTTTTTGAGAAATTCCAAAAAAGTTAGGGGGTTTTTGAAGAATTCCCCAATAATTATTTGTCGAATGAATATAATAGAAAGAATCCGAAAGAAAGAAAGGACAAAAGATTCAAAGAAAAGTGTGTTTAGGCCCATGAATAGTGAATACAATAATATTCTGACTATTTTTTTCCAACAAAATACCAAAAATGGAAAGTCTTCCCATAACGAAAGATACACAATTCATTCGTCAAAATCATGACTGATGAAATCATCATGAATCCTTACTGCCTAAGGAAGAAATTGAACTATTCATATATTAGAGGCCATTTACTTGTGCCTCCCATCCCCCCCCCCCCCCCCCCCCCCCCCCCCCCCCCCCCCCACCACCACACTATTCACGATATGGGAGGGCTAATTGAAATCTCCCAAAATTGTACCCGGTGAATTGTATTAATCGTTAATTAAAATTATTAATTATGTTGATGATTAATACAATTGTATTACGTGTTAATTACATTTGAATTAACCGTTAATTCAAAGCACAATTAATCGTCAATTGAAATGGGAGATACGAATTGCAAATGGATATTAATATCATACCGTGAATAGTGGGGGAAATCTCAGGGCACAGTATAATTTCCCTTCATATTATTAGGTAGATTTCAAGATACTTGTTCATATCAAATAATAATAAATCAGACCCAAATAAGTATATTACATTAGGCCCAACAAGGGATATGTCCAACCCAAGTTATAAATGAATTTTATTTGGGCTTAAAGATGAGAATAATTGTAATTTTAGGCCCGTACAATAAAAATTAATATTCTGACTGAAATGTTAAATTTGATGATCTGATATTGAAATATTTTACAGAGAAAATAAAGAAAGGGGGGACAAGGAGAGCAGAGCCTTGGCTACAATCACATGAATACATGATACATGAACCCCATGCTTAATGCTTATCCCCCCTCGCATTTAATTTAATTAATTATTAAGATAACAAGAATGCAAGGGACACAACACATGCATGCAATGCAACACCAACATTTCATTTCATTTCAAATCAAATCGAAGGCCCCTTCAATTTTCATTCAAAAATTATCGAATCTCGAATCTTGCCCTGCTCCCTTCGGAATCTTCTGGATCCTTTGTACTCAATATCTCTGCAAATGGATGAATTAATAAATCTTCATTTTCTTGCCACTGTAATGGATCCTTTATTTTCCATCCAAAAAGAGGATCCGACCCATTATCATAATTTATCTGACATGGTTGTTCTATCTGTTGTATTTGGCAGTCTTTTTTTTATTATTAGTCGAATCTCATTTTGTTTGTTGTGGTGGACTAGCATGCCACTTAATCAGGCATACTATTCGTCCAAATATGAAATAGTGTTGCATTAATTCGTCCTAGTTTTCACGCAAACTTTACTACATATATATAATCAATCGTATATAGTAATGAAGTTCATGATACTTGATTGTCTCATTTCATGGTCTCTTTCTTTCTTTGTTTTTTCTTCCATCTTTATTCAACAGACATGATTTAACCATTCAGTCTGATTATATTATATAGGACATATAGGTATGCTCGTATAAATATATAAATGCCTACTGTGACATGTTAATATGTTTTTAATATTTGGTACGTTACGGATATGATTATACGATTACGATACAGTATTCTACTATTGATGATGCGATACAGTATTTTGAATGCACAGTAGTGTCACTCTAATTACTATACTATTTGTATTTTTACCATGTAGTACACTATTGACAATTAAACTGGCCACGTACCATGTTTTTTATTTAATTTCCATGCAACCCCACGTACTATCTATCTATCTTTTTGCAAGCAAGTAATTGATTGATTACCCTGTTTATATATATGGCATGAATAGTACTCTATTAATTCCTTACAGGAATACCAAATATAAACATGTTTACTAAGTTAACGTAAGTAACATTAATTTGAAATTTCCTAATTGGTCAAGACCAGGTCTCTGCTCGAGTGAAGATTTTATATGAAAGAAAAGAGAAATAATGAAGTAGAATAGTGCAGCAGAGAATTAACCCATACGTCGTGACAGCTTTGTGGGGTTAATTTCATGCCATGTTTTAAGTTGAGCAATTATATATCAAACTTATTTTCTGATACAAATCTGAACGAACCCCTACAATCTCTCTCTCTCTCTCTCTCTCTCTCTCTCTCTCTCTCTCTCTCTCTCTCTCTCTCTCTCTCTCTCTCTCTCTCTCTCTCTCTCTCTCTCTCTCTCTCTCTCTCTCTCTCCAACCCTTTCGAGGCTTGAATTGAATTATAAGGAATAATTAAAATGGGTCCATTTTCTGGGTGGATTGTCTGGTCGAAATGGGCTCATCGGTCTCTCTCTTTTGTTCGTATCACTGCTGAGCAGTAAACCTGTGAATCTGAATCTCTCTTCCTCTTCTTCCATATTTCAAAAAAGCGTGACCATACTTCATTTCAGCAAGCCATTAATTGACACGACTAATTATATTGTCAAAAATATATAAAATACATATTTGTATACATATTTGAAAATGTACAATTAATATCTATTTGGTACATTAGATACAGACACACAGAGAGAAGCTGAGGTTACACGTGACAGAGATAAATGTCGCCACTGCCATGCATACAGGGAAGATACCATACACTGTAATCTACACTACGTACTCGTCGTTTTATTCAACATTTTATATTTGTCAAAAAAATATGATACATTTTGCTTTAAAAAGTTTACATACATGAATCGTATTTATTGAGGCACCCCCTTTGATTTTACTGTGACAAATCAGAAGTTACTGGGCCTACTTTGAATGGTTGTTATTTTCAATTTCACGTTCGAAGTTAGTTACCAGATCACCAACTAATATCATCCATTCATTGTTTGTCCCCTAATCTGAGTAATCTCTATCTGTTCATTGTCTAATATCATGAAGGCATGAAAAGTATTACTTCTTTGTTCCTATTATATTTATCTAACAATTAATTTTCATCATGACCACCTTGCCCTTCTGAGCAGTCTCTCTCTCTCTCTCTCCTCCTCTCTCTCTCTAGTCAAGACCCGTCATATTACATATGCCAAATAAAACTCTCTCTCTCTCTCTCTTTCTCTCTCTCTAAAAGAGAAGAGAAGAGAGAAGGAAGCGTACAAGAGAGTGACTGGCAAAAAGCATGCATGAGTATAGGAAGAGACAGAGGAACAATTAACCCTACATCTAACTCTAAACCCAAATCTTTTTTCAAATTTCAAATATTTGCACGTGATATTTTGTGGCTACTTCTCAACGTGTAATATTTTGTGGCCTCTGAGTGTGATATCTATTTGCATTTGCAATGCCAGCCAAAGGAATTAATAATGCACCAACAAAAAACTATACATATTAAACTCGAAGTTAATGGCTCGACCAAAACAATACTAGAAACAAGAAGATGAAAACAAATATTATTAAATGGGGGTAAATGATAATGATAATATATATATAAATATGGATGGCCCATTCTTATTTATTCCACTTAAATTCGATGGTGCATTGTTTTGAATCGTCTTAATTAAAATGTGCATGTGGAGCAATCGGATGATATTTACTATTTGTGGGTATATATATGTAAACACATTTTACATAATAAAGAGCCTATTTTTGGTATCGAAATATTTTACATAACGAATAGCATATTTCGGTACGATTTTGCATCAATTTCATCGCCCAAATTGAGATAATATATTAAAATTTTGAAAGAAGATAATGCCTGCAGATCAAGGGCCAGGAGGGTAGCTAAGCAGTAAATTAAGGATCCAAAATTATCGCTGCCGAAAACAAAGCAGATATGCAAAATCCAATAAAATATCAACACGTCACTGGCAAAGCTGCAAATCTCATAATTATGTCATTAATGATTGTTTGATAATTAAATCCAAAGTTTAAAAACTGGCACTAATTTCAGAGAGACAATGCGATGGTGCCTCGTTCCATGAGCTAGTCATAAGCATCTATCTCGTGCATTGTTCAGTTCAATCGTCATCTCTTCTCTCTCTCTCTCTCTCTCTCTCTCTCTCTCTCTCTCTCTCTCTCTCTCTCTCTCTCTCTCTCTCTCTCTCTCTCTCTCTCACTCCTCTTTACACTCTCTCCTTTGATCTCTTCTTTGTGTGATTGCTGATGCCCCTGGTTTATGGAGCTGACACTCGGAAATGAGGAAACAAGCGTACTTCCTCGTGTATTTATATGAAAAATTCAATAATATTATACTTCTTTACAAAAACCATGTTACGATTGATTATATATATTTTTAGGGAAGATATCCGAAATATTACTATGCATGTTGTATGTACCTCAAAAAAAGAAAACAAATGAGAGAAGTAAAGAACTAGAAGTATGAAGGAAAATGAAGAAATAAGAAAGAGTACAGAATAAGTGTATAATCAATCTAATCAGGAAACATATATATGAATTAATTAAGAGCATATATTTATTTCTATAATGATGATGGTGGCATCATATCATATGGTAACATTAACATATTCACAGAATCATAACAACTTTGTGCTATTATGGAACAATTCCTTTCCCAAACCCAATACACTGCCTCCCCTCCCCTCATCAAAACATTATAATTAATTGGGAAATTTTAGTATTCCCCTCAGATCCCCCCCCACACACACACACACACACACACACACACACACACACAGATTGAATCATGCTTACCTAAGCATGTTAATTGATCCCCCCAATTTGCACCTCATTTTTTTCACTCGATTAATTATGTTTTGAATTAACAGTTAATTGTGATGTAATTAACAATTAATATTTCAATTGACAATTAATTCAAAGCATAATTAATTGAGTGGGGTGAATTTTGGAAAATGTTAATTGGCCCCTCCCATTTTGTGACTCATGCTGTCAGCATGAGCTTGGTGAGTTTGGGGGGCACAGTAAATGGCCTCTAATTAATTATATATTATGTGTGCAATTTCACATGTTTAACCTTTACAAATTATATTTTTGCGCTTTTAGTTTTTTAGTAAAATGAATTAGTAGACATTTGCCAATGGGACAAACTCAGTTGGTTGAGTATTATGAGACACAAAATATGATATGTTGTGTGAGATTGTAGATTTAATTTTCATTGACATCATTGGAAGGAGGACATATAAGTTTTGGAAAAAAATTAGCAGACACAAAATATCATACTTGGTCTCGTCTTCAATTTCATCCTAATTTCGTCCTTTAGTAAAAAACTATAATTTTACATTTTTTTGGGATAGTTTAATATAATATATCATTAATTATTTATTTATATTGTTCGATGAAAATTTTGAAAAAAACAACGGGATAACGCATGACCTATGTTACGCGGATACTTCAAAAATGATGAAGTACGGGTGCGATACAGCTCGGATACGCCACGTGCCATATCCGAATATTTTAATATATTTTTTTTGATACGACAGGATACAGCAGGATACGACATGATACGGCTGAGATACTTCGAGGATACGGCTGGATACTACATTTATGCTACTTCGGCCCATTATATATTTTGGCCCATCATATTTTTAAATAGATTAGTTCTAGGATACTTTTAGAATAAGTTTGTGATAATTGTATTGTTTGGTTGATTTTATTTTTTGTCGTGATATTTAATTAATTTTTTTTATTAATTATATATAATATAAATATATTAAAATAATAATTATATAACCGTATTCGTATCCGTGATTTTTTGAAAATTAACGTATCTTCGTATTCGTATCCGTATCCGTGCAACATAGCGCATGACTCCTTGTATCCCGACTAAGATTTGATTCTGGCGAAATAAGAATTGTATGAAATACTAGTTCAAATAACTCATTTTAAAACATAAAAGGGCTTTGCTGCATAAATTTTTTTAACCTTGTGCACTAATGTCCAAACGTATTTACAGGGGCACATAGATAAAAACGGTCCCTAATTGTAATATATTAGTAGGTCTCCTCAATTTCATAAAGGGGCCGGGAGTAAATAAAACCGATCCGTTTTTCCCGCTTGGACGTCCTTAATTGATCTTAGACCACTTACTTTCAAACTCACCTCTTCCCTCCCCCCCTCTCTCTCTCTCTCTCTCTCTCTCTCTCTCTCAAGATCTCCATTCATTCCTCACTCACTAGAGCCACACACACTACAAAAACCATCTCTATCACTTCCTCTTTCTCGATTTGAGAATGGGGAAAGAGAGGCAATGGAGCCGCTCTACATCAAAAGGAGAGAAAGGAATGACCAATATCGGTTGCATGGGCGGCATGCTAAATTACTTGGACTTTCACCACCTTCTCTTCACCGGAACAACCGGTCGCGGGACACCCAACCCGAGAAGTTCACATAGAAGTAGTACCAATGGTAAGTGAAAAGAAGCTACATTTCATCTTCTTTCTTAATTGCGAGATAATTCTGACTAAACTAATGTGTATATGTTGATTCGGTGCAATCTTAGGACTCGAGGCGCCGAGAAATAGCCTCGAAAAAGAAGACGCAAAGGTGTCATCTTCATCTGCTGTAGACGATGGGTTCTTCGACATACCTGTAATTACTTATTTTCATCTCTATAAATTAATTTCAGTTTTTTTTTTAATATAAATCAATCTAGTGATTTAACATTTCACCTATTTCTCAACAAAAAAAAAAACAGGTAGGCATTCAGTTGGCACCAGCTTTCGATTCGTTACCGATCAAGATCAAGAAGAAACAAAACCAGAAACTCTCTATCTTCGAAGATGACGAGGAAAGGCGGGTCCCTCAAACGCCTGAAACTCCCCGTACCCCAAGCCTCGTTGCTCGATTAATGGGCATTGACGGGTTACCGGATCCAGCGCCTTCTCCACCCGTTACTGCCCGACAAAGGCCGCTTGTAAGAATTACAAAGGAATCTTCAATGAGAGAACAAACCAGCAAGAATGACAAGCAAAGAGAGTGTAAGAAAGAACAAAGGCAACCTTTGAGAAGTATAAATTGTAATCTTCGAAATAGAGATTTAGGATCTCGGTCTTTGCCGGACTCGCCTAGAGTTTCATCTGCCCGGTCTTTGGAAGTCGACCATAGACTTTCACTTCAAATCAACCGAGAAAATTTGAATACAAATTCAAATTCAAACCATAATTATACCTCATTAGGAGGTGACTACTCCTTGCCACCTTCGCCGACACACTACACGGGGAAACCGCGAAGGAGATACCAAGATGAAAATATAAGTCCAAGGCGTCAAGAATACGCGAAAGAGATCGTTAAGCAAGTGAAAGAGAGCATCAGTAACAGGAGAGCAAATGGATGTGAAGATAGCACCGCGAAAGCTAAAAGAAATAGAGAAATTCAGAAGAAAAGTGTCATCCATGTGGATATTGAGAAGCCCGTTAATACCAAACCGGTACCGGTTAATATTCCGAGTAAAATCGCGGAGCATCAAATTAAGACAAAGTTGGTGGATCAAATCCCTAGTTTACGAACAATGGTGACTCCACCACGTGTAAAACCCTCACGACCTCCACCGCCTCCTCCGGTTCAAGAAGGACAAGTTGGTAAATGCAACAAAGGAACCAACGAGCGGTTCACGGCTCGGTTCAAGAAGCCGAGTTCGACTCCTTCTCCTCCATTGGCCACAACAAATGGAGAGAAGCAGCATTTCACCATAGCAATGGAGATCAAGAGTGAGAATACTCCAAAGCTCTCAAGGTCCCCACAGGTACTAAATTTAATTTGTTCATTCAATTCAAAATGATTCATTGTTTTTCTTATTTTGAAACCTTCTTTAAAGACTCGTTTAATGATGGTCTATTTCAGACCAATTCAATGATATCCTTCATTAACTTTTATTTCTTTTACACATTTTAAAATTTCAGTACAAGAATGAGGAAAGTACATCATCTTCAATGCTAACAAAACCCGCCTCGATTCGACCACCGACGGATCAAGATCCCGAATACAAATACGTCCGATCCATACTACACCGAGGCGGGTTCATGAATCACACTTCCCAACCCATAAAATTCTATTCATCCTCGCTCCCGGTCGACCCGGTCGTGTTTCATCAACTCGAGCTCGAACTACCAGTAGAAGACTGGCGATATCGCAACAACCCGTTACGATACAGATGGAACAGGAAACTCCTGTTCCATCTGGTGCAAGAGTTCCTCGAGGAAATCTTACAAGACCGTCCAAGTACCGGTCTACAACTCTTCAGGAAGTTGTGGACGAAGATCGAAAGCATACCATCGGTTGATTGTCAGTACTTAGCGGACATCGACGCGTTGGTGGCGGCAGACCTCGCCACGAAAAACATCAGACACTTGACATGTCATCCAGCAGTTGGTGACGAGGCAGAGGACGTGGCAGTCCAGTTGGAACAGGAGATAATTGATGAGCTAATAGAGGAAACGGCAAAATCAGTTTTATCTTTATCAGCATTCCCGAGGAAGGGGGAGGTGGCATCAGCAAACGTCAGGGTATCTTAACGGAAACGGCGGGCGCTCAAATTGATGGGAGGTCTGGTCCAAGGATGGGGCTGGTCTCAGTCTCAGTCTCAGTCTCAGTCTCACAGTCACTCAATGCCTTTTTTGAAAAAGAACGTCTCGTTTTTTCTCTTCTCTCTCCTCTCTCCTCTCTCATTAATGGGGACAGATTCATCTCTCATCAGATCGAGATGGGATGGCTGCTCCACGTGGCAACTTGCAAGTTTTTATTTTTTATTTTTTACTTGTGTAAATATCTTGGTATTTTTTACCACTTGTATTAAACTATTAATCTTAGAGAATCTTATATTAACTCTCTTTGCGTATGTATGAATGTGGCATTGCAAACTTGGTATTTGGGTATGTATAGTTAATTCTAATTCTAATTGAGATTTTGTGAGGGTGTAGATGTGAAAGTTGAGAGTGCAATTTTATATGGACAAGTATCGACTTTATAGTCTAATTAAGTTCGTTATGTGCATGGAAAGAAGGAAGATTAATTATAGGAAAGGGTTGTCCTTTTTTAAGGAGTATCTATGTGGGTGTAATTTTGTTTTGAGATGGTATGTGTGGGGAGTCCTTGCATTTGTCTGGGAATTTTGTTGGTTATATCTTTAAACAATCACTAATTAAAAAGTGTATTCAATAAACGAGAAGAAAAATCCAACAATGAAGTAAAAAAAAACAGTATAGAATGTGACGAAACAACCCCCAAAATAAATCATTCAAAAAGAAGACAAGTTTCTGGTTATGAAGAATTATGACGACAATTGGTTATATTTCGGGGATTATGGATGGGGTCATAAACTTATCTTCTTCCAATATTTTTATACATAAATAATGATTATTTACAAGGACAATTGGTTATAATTATAAGATTTAAACTAATCGAGAACAATATCAGTTCAAAAATGACACACAAAAATTAAATGTATCAAGGCTGCTATTTATCAAAAAAGATCGACTAATTATTCACTCCATATGTATACACTTCATATGTACGTCGTGTAAAATTTTTTTACCTCAAAAGATGACGTGTAATTCTAAAAATGTTCTAAGTTATTTGTAAAATAATAAACACGTAATTTTTTACAAACAAATTATGATCATTAAAAATCTACAGTTCGTTAATAGTATAAATTTCGTCACATATCATGAGTTAAATGCATAAAATTGATGAAAAATAAGGGTACGCCTAAATATGCAATCAAAAAATTACTTTTATTTCAAATCTAAATAACAAAGTCATATTTTGCCACAAAAAAAAAAAATACCCAATTATTTTGTACTTTTTTTATTTATACCCTGTACCTTCTTTTTCATTATAAATTGAGGCAGTTATGTTAATATTCGTTGTTTTTAAATCTTGAAAGAAGTGTTATTCTTTAACGTCTTTTGTAGTACACTTTTCGATACTTTATCCTGTTTTCTTGGAAAAGCAATATTTACCGAATTATTCAATAAAAACTGTTTATCAAATTAGTTTAATTTATGAGCTATTTTAAGCCCATTCCACTTGATTTTATAACTACAGTCCATAGCCCATTCGGCCATTCTACAAATGAAAATCATTTTTGTCCCAATAATAAATCATGTTTCATGTACAATTTAACTAATCATATCTTTACAGGCCTTTCAAAAATTATTTTCTGCCTTTTCGCAACAACAATTTTTTTTTTTTTTCCTGCCTACAGGCTACTAAAGTCTAAAAAATCGTTAAAATAGGCCGTTCAAAAATTGGTTCTCGCCGTCATGCTAACCTAACCCTCTAATTTTATTTTATTTTTTTTGAATCAAACAAAACTAATATATATGTATATTCCCTCGTGCAACACGTAAATTTTGTCTCTGACAGTTACTTTACTATATGGTTAACTTGTATTTGCGTCGTATTGACCTACTAGAACTAGGAGGTGCACAACTTGGTCATTTAAGACTTTCACAATATAAATATTTAAGACCTTATATTTCTTAATACTACTTTTAGAGTATGCAAATTGCTCACGAGATTTCATTAAATAAATAAATATAATTTGCAATATGTACATATTATAGAAAAAACCTATTTCCTAGTATACTTAGATTATATTCGGGGCTTCTATAAAGTTTTGACCAACGACATTTTGCCAATAACTTGCATGGAATTAAATTGCTCCAAATATTTTCATGCGTTTTTAATTTGTGATGATTTGAATTATAGATACAAGGAAACTACAGGAGTTACGTTTAGGGGTGTCAATCGAGGCGGATATTGTCCGAACCGACCCGAACTGTATCCGAATGAAACCGAATCCGTAACCGTATCCGTATTTACGGGTATGGATCCGGATCAAGGATTCGAATAAAATTTGTGATGGATCCGGATCTAGGAGCTCAATTTGTAATGGATCCGGATACTATCTAGATCCGAATAAAATTTGTAAATGGATATTCGTTTTGTTGAAATTATGCTCTAATTCATAGTAATATCTAATAGACCAATAACTATATTTTAAGTCATAGTAATACTTAATAATCAATAATCACTTTATACATATATATCAATGTTTTAAGTTGCGATATAGCGGTCCATTGCGGTTTGACTGTAATGCACATATGATCACCGATATTGTGCAATATTGCGGCGCTATTTAGTATGTTGCGGTATTACGTTTTAGAAATATTTATTGCGATTTGTGATATGACGACGAAATTGCGCCGCTATTTATTTATATATATACAAATACCAAAAATAGCAAGTTTAGGGGGCAAAATGACCAAAAAAAAAATAGTCAAGGGGCAAGTTGAAAATTTTGGTATTTGTTAGGGACCAAAAACATACTTTTTCCTATTATTATATCATTGTACCCGTTTTTATATCCGAATAAGACCCGTATCCGTATTCGTATCCGGCCGACAATATCCGAACCGTATTAGCATCCGTTTAATATCCGAACCGTATGTGGATCCGGGTAAAACCGTATTAGCATCCGTTCAATATCCGAACCGTATGTGGATCCGGATAAAACCGTATCCAGATCCGTATCCGAAAAAAAATATGGATATGAATTTGGTATGACCACTATCCGAATCGTTGACACCCCTAGTTACGTTGCACTTGAACAGGATCGGTCCAAGGGTTTAAAAGGTCCGAAGTCATATCATGGACAAAACTCAATTTTTTTTATAACGAATCCTGAAGTTGTCCATTATAAAAAAATTGAGATCAATTTTATATATAAATTTTTTTTGTGGACCGGATCCGAAACGGGGCTTCAAATTTAAGACATATGGACCGGCCTGAACTCGCACTTGCATGGTGGTGGTCTTGTCGTGTATCACGCAAGGGATCACATTCATAATTGACATTTGACAGGCTGCCAGTATGATCTGTACTGTAAAAATATTGAAATCTACACAAAGAGGTTCACATGGTAATGACATTTCTCTATTTTACTATGTTTAATCTGTAGTTTAACACGTACTTATTACTTACCTTTCAAACTGGAAGAAGGGTAGTTGCATCAAATCAATAGACAAACTACTGTTCCATTAATAACTAGGTCCCTTCTAGAAAGAAATGGATATATCTACTACATTAATGAACTATATTTTTGTATTAATTTCCATGCAGGCCTTAGGTTTGGAATCTTGGATCTTGTTCGATTCATCCATGATTTTATGTTCAGTCTACAGAAATTATTCTGTTTTGTTCAATACTTGCTTATACAGTTCAGATGTTAAAGAGTAACTTAAAATCTTTTTTTTTTATCTGTATACATTAATACTTCAATATCTATATCCAAATATTCATTATCATATGTTAGTGATATATCTTAATACAAACCACCACCTTATTTATTTCAATTGATTTCACATGGACACAAAATCGACCCGAATTTTGATACATCTGTATATTTTATTTTATTTTGTCTTGTCTTGGAGGTAGATTGTTAGGTGCCCGCATGCATCCATTCGATTTGGTTTGGCTAATTAAGCCAACAGATTTTTCTCTCCTGTTAGTTGTTTCCTTACTCTCATAGTCTCATTCTCACGCCTTATTTATATATCCACTATCTCCACTCTACTCTTCACTCCTCTATTCCAACATAGCAATCTTCATTCCTTTCTCCAACAAAGACATAAAACCACCATTCAATTGCTTTTCGACAAACGAAAAAAATAAACTCAAAGAAATTAACAATATGGTGGCAGGCGTTGCTAGGGTTGAAATCTTGTCTCAAAGTGGTATCCAGGCGATACCCACCGAGTATGTCAGACCAGAAGAGGAGCGCTTGGACATGGGCGACGCTTTAGAAGAGGTCAGGAAGCAAGCCAAGGAAGGTATCCAACAAATCCCCATTGTCGATCTTAGAAATTTCGACTCGGAAGATCCGTCTGTAAGATCGGCCTGCATAGAGTTTGTGAAAAAGGCGGCTGAGGAATGGGGAGTGATGCACATTGCGGGTCACGGCATATGTTCCGAGTTAGTGGAGAAAGTAAAAGAGGCGGGAAAGAAGTTCTTCGACTTGCCAATCGAGGAGAAGGAAAAGTACGCCAATGATCAAGCGTCCGGCAAGATACAAGGATACGGGAGTAAGTTGGCCAATAATGCTAGCGGACAACTTGAGTGGGAGGACTATTTCTTCCACCTCATCCACCCCGAACAAAAAACCGATGTTTCTATATGGCCCAAGGATCCATCGAACTACACGTAATGAATCAAATTCCATGCGTACATAAATAGATATAGTTATCTGTAACTAATTTTGTTGAATTTGGTTTTGGTGCTATAGTGACGTGACAAAGGAGTATGGAAAGCAGTTGAGGGCTGTTGCAGGAAAGATGCTTTCGATTCTATCTCTCGGGCTTGGACTCGAGGAGGGACGACTCGACTGTGAGCTCGGAGGACCAGAAGATCTCAACTTGCAAATGAAAATCAATTATTACCCAAAATGCCCCCAGCCCGACCTGGCGTTGGGAGTCGAGGCTCACACGGACGTCAGCTCCCTTACCTTCATCCTTGTCAACGGCGTTCCCGGCCTTCAGGTATATAAATGAGATACCAAATAATAGTTCAAAATGCTCGAATAAAATTTTTAAATTACATTTTTAACATGCTAATTGCTACATACGTTTTCATTGGTTGATTGTAGGTGTTTAAGGATGCCCGTTGGATCACGGCCCCGTGTATCGCAGATACATTGATCGTCCACGTAGGCGACTCCCTCGAGATACTGAGCAATGGCAAGTACAAAAGTGTTCTTCATCGCGGTCTGGTGAACAAAGAAATGGTACGCATCTCGTGGGCGGTATTCTGTGAACCGCCGAAGGAAAAAGTCATGCTCAGGCCATTAGAGGAGCTGGTGACAAAAGAGACGCCTGCGAAATTCACGCCACGTAATTTCAAACAGCACGTCGAGGAAAAGTTGTTCAGGAAGAACCAAGAAGCCGCCGCGAAAAACAAAGCCAAGTGAAGCAGGGTTTATGTTGTATGTGTTAAGGTGGTGGTGATTTTATATTATGTGTTGTTATGGTTTTTCTGATTTATAATAAATTGTATCGCTGGTGTATCTCACCTATTAAAATGCAACTATCAGAATAAAGAAAATGAAGCTTTCTCTTGTTCTGCTATTAAAATGCAATTATTAAAAAATTTTTGACAGTCGTCTATAAGTAAAAAGTCGTAGAAATGTTATTAAAATTTCAAATTTGCAAATTCAGTAATTTCTCAAGATCATCTGGCGAAAGAAATTAGACTTTCGTCAAAGGATTTGGCAAATAATTGGTGATATGACAAATGCGACGGAAAAAATAAGGAGGTACGGTCTCAAGTTATAAACCGTCCCAATTTGATACTCCATTCGAATTGGACTTTTTTGCATGTCCATTCTCCCGGGATATATAATTTAGCATATTTTTACATCGTGCCATTACCAAATGTAGAATTTAGCATATTTTTATATTGGTCAGGGTCAGAGAGTTAACAAGATCTCCTAAGAAATTTTCTTACCAGCAAGGTTGAAAACCTAAAGTTTCTTAATTAAATTTACAAGCAAAAGTGACAAAAAATTTGAACCAAACGCGCGGTCACATGATAGTAACATTTCTTGACATGTGATTGATGAGAATCACATTATCAAGAGAGATTATTTAATTTGAAAATTAGATTTCTAAGGATGTAAAATATATTTATTTATGAAATGACGATTATATTATTGTAGATTTAGGCAATCAATTATACGATTTAGCTACCTATAGTATATAATAATTTTTTAATTTCTAATTCAACATTATTTTATATTATCGTCTAGAATTTGATGGACTCGTAAAATTAGGTGTCGTTTTTAAGATGTGTTGTATTTTTCCTAATTACGAGTATCAAAAATTGTATTTTATAATTTCCTAAACTTGAATCAATTTGAGTAGTAAAAGAGCAAGTAAAGGGTTATCGTTCGCAAGGAGATGTGGCCTCGATTCAAATTATATATATTCATTATAGATTTTTCACAATTAAAATTGATTCACAAAAAAGTTTTGTCGATTATAATATTTGGATGTTTACGGATTGTGTAGAACAAAATAAAATAGTTGGATGAGAAAATAGTGGCAAAGCAAGATCGAAAAGGAAAAGAGAAAAGAAAAGTTCGAATAAAAATCAAGAAAATAAAATCGAAAAAATGGCAAACAACACTTCGCTTCCCTTGATGTGAAAGTCGGGTAATATGATATCTCGATCAATTGAATCCTTTAGAAATCTCTCAAAACTAAAGAGTGATATATCAATTCAAGAATTAAAATTCAAGAATTATAAACCAATTGATACATCACTAAAATTCAAGAATTAAAATTCATTTAAACAATTATAAACCAATTATTTAAACTCACCAAAATTCGATTCATGAAAATCTTACTCAAAATAATCAAATAATCAAATAATCATAAACCATTATTGATTTATTCGAGTATCAAAACGACGAGATAAAAATTAGGAAAAATAATTATAAACCAATTAAATTCCCTAATTAATTTTCGATTAATAAAACACGATCGTTTTAATGGAAAGATTTATCATATCATTAAAAACTTGATTTCTAAATTCATCAATTAATTAAAACATCAACATTCCCCTAATGGAATTACTCCCTTTTCATGATCTTGAATATCAATAATTCATGGGAATTTATTTTCCTACAAAATAGGGGAAATACTTGAAAAATAAGATTCCAAAGAAAAGAAATGATAAACCAAATTCTATTCACTCTAAAATCCAAGAAATACAAATCCAGCACAAATAAAGAGTATCAAGAAATACTAGAAAATAGGATTCTTAAAACTTTCCATTACAGTCCAGGACTCCAAAATTATCCATAACAGATTTAACAAATTTACACACTAAAAGTCCAGGAACTCTTAATTCTACATAATCCTTATTCCCAGACAATTAAAGAAAAAGAGGAAAAAAGAGTAATACAACCAAATCGAGTGAAGAGTGAAGACCGAATTGCGTTTCTGTCGTTCCTCTTGCTCGCGTGAGAATCTGGAGATGGAGAGCAGGCTTCAAAGCTTCAACAATGGCAGTTTGAGGGACTGATCAGTGGTAAAAACGAGAATTGAGCTGGTAACTGAGAAATTGGTGAATTGGGGAGGTTCGTGGATGTGAAACGAAGAGAAAGAGAGCTCGAGAGAGAGCCCTTGAGGGTGGTAATGGCGATCATGAGGTGAATACAGGGCTATTTATAGCCTAATTCGTGCCAGGTTGGCAATCCGTGGGAGAGAGACGAGGTTAGAGTTGTGCGACTCGATCCACCAATTACCTTCTGTGGAAATCACAGATCTTACCAATTCTCCGCGGCCACAATCTAATGCGATTTCTTGAGAATCCAACTGACTATGATCCAAATTATACATCTCCAGATCATGATCAAGATTCTCTCGACTATCAGCAACAAGATCAGATGATTCTTGGTTGGCTTCTTGGCTCACTCTCTGAGAAGGCGCTCTCGCAAGTCATTCACTGCCATACCTCATCTGCAGCATGGAATTGCCTTCTCAAGACATATTCCTCTTACTCTCTAGCTCATGCACACGAACTTCGATCTAAATTGCAGAATATTAAACGTGGTAATTCTTCTTGCTCCGATTTCTTTCTTCAAATCAAATCTCTATCAGATCAATTAGCCTTTATTGGATGTGCTGTAAGTGATGATGATCTTGTTATGACCACATTACGTGGTTTGGATGCTCAATTTCGTCAATCGGTCTTTGCCATTACTAGTACCCAAACAAAACTCACCTTTTTTGACATTCAAGGCATCATCTTGAGTCATGAATCAATATTGGATGCTGATCCATTAATCGATCAAGCATCTGCACTTCATGCCTCGTCCTCTCAGCAAGCATCTGTAAAACCTCCATTACTACCTCATCCACCTACTTTTACACCACGACAACCTCATCCATCCTCCGGCTCCAAACCATGGGTCAAGAAGAATGGTCTGATCTGCAACTACTGTCACAAACCAGGCCACCACATTAACCATTGCTGGATTAAAAATCCTTCTCTTAGGCCTCCTCGTCCATTCTCTCCAAGACCTTCTGCCTATTACACCTCTCCAGCTCCGGTTCAACCACCACCTCCATCTTATGCACCTCATGAGTGGCTTCTAGACTCTGGAGCTTCTCATCACATCACACCGGACTTCAATAACCTTTCATCCACATCGACTTACCATGGAACCGATCAGCTTCATGTAGGAAATGGGCAAGGACTGCCAATCTCTCATACCGGTACATCCACTCTCTCTTCTCTTAATCTCTACAATATTCTTCATGTACCCTCTATCACAAAGAATCTACTTAGTATTCATAAACTTAGTCAAGCCAATAATATTTCCATTGAATTCTTATCTTCTCTTTGTCTTATAAAGGATCTTACCACCAACCAAATCCTCCATACAATTCATCCCATTAATGGCTTCTACGCATTGCCTACTACTACATCTTCTTCTCCAGTGGTCTTCTCTGCTGCTACTTCTTCTTTATGGCATTCAAGACTTTGTCATCCTTCTTTGGATGTTATTTCTCTTTTAGCAAAAACAAATAAAATTGCTGTTTCTTCTTTTTCTCGATCCTTTTGTAATAATTGCTGTCAAGCAAAATCAAAGAAACTACCTTTTCATTTGAGTAATTTTCAGGCTACAAAACCTCTTGAATTGATACATTGTGATCTTTGGGGTCCCTCACCAGTTGAATCAAATCAGGGTTTTCGTTATTATGTAATATTCATTGATGATTTTTCTAAGTTTGTATGGATATATTTTCTGAAACTAAAGTCTGATCTCCCCTCACATCTTCTCACAATTTAAAGCTCTCTCAGAAAATATACTATCTACAACAATTAAATCTATTCAAGTCGATGGAGGAACTGAATTTATGTTCTTACATAATCTCTAGCCTCAAATTCAGTTACAAATCTCCTGCCCTTACTCGCCAGAACAAAACGGTCACGCTGAAAGAAAACATCGGCATATTACTGAACTTGGCCTCTCAACCATGGCTGGTTCTTGTCTTCCACAACACTACTGGCCCGACATATTTCAAAGTGCGGTCTACTGCATAAATCGCCTACCAACTCTCACTGCACCTTACACTTCTCCATTCGAAAAGATCTTTCACAGATCTCCTGACTAGAGTTTGTTTAAACTACTTAGTTGTTTATGTTATCCCCATCTCAGGCCTTACATCAACCATACACTTGATCTTAAATCCAAACCCTGCATCTTCTTAGGCTATGGACCAAGTTATAAAGGATACAAATGCCTTCATTTACCTACTGGCAAAGTATACATTTCTCGCCATGTCATCTTTGATGAAGAAACATTTCCATTAACAATTAAATCACCTCCTACTTCTCTAAATTCAAGTCCTCCTAATGACCTTCACATTCTTACTTCATCACCTCCTAATCACTCTACATCAGATAATCATGGTTCTAATCACTCTACTGCAGATCTTCCGCCAGATCTTTCTAACTCTGATGATTTTCCTTCCACTTCCAACTCTCATCACATGATTACTCGAAACAAATCACACAATTCTAAACCTAAGTCATACCCCAACTTCATCTCCTACTCTTCCAAAGATCCTTCACCTGATCTCGAACCTTCAACATTTAATCAGGCACTCAAATCTCCTCAGTGGCGCCATGCGATGGCTCAAGAACTCAATGCTCTAGTTACAAACAAAACCTGGATCCTTGTTCCACGTCCTCCTGACAAAACTCCTATCTCTTGCAAATGGATCTTTCGTACCAAACACAAATCTGATGGCTCCATTGATCGATTTAAAGCTCGTCTTGTTGCCAAGGGTTTCACTCAAGAATTTGGTATACATTATGCCGAAACTTTCAGCCCAGTCATTAAACCCACCACTATTCGTCTCATCCTCTCTCTGGATGTGTCGAATAATTGGTTACTCAGGCAAATTGACATTGATAATGCCTTTCTAAATGGTGATCTTATCGAAACGGTTTACATGGAGCAACCAAAGGGTTTTGTTGATCAAAATCACCCTAATCATGTTTGCTTACTTAAGAAAGCTCTATATGGATTGAAACAATCTCCCAGAGCTTGCTTTTCAAAGCTTAGCTCTACTCTTATCACTCTTGGTTTTCATGCCTCGCTAGCTGACACATCCTTATTTATACGTAAAGCACCCACTTCCTTAACCCTAATGCTGATTTATGTCGATGACATAATCATCACTGGCAACAATCCTACTGAAATTACCTCTCTTATATCTCAATTACATGCCAAGTTCTCTCTCAAAGATCTTGGTTCTCTCAGCACCTTTTTAGGTATCCAATGCTCCTTCTCTTCAGCAGGTCTTCATCTTACTCAACGGCAGTATATCAAACAATTATTACTACGAGCTAACATGAGCACTGCCAATGCTATGTCCACCCCTATCTCCTCCATTGAAGCACTATCCAAACATTCTGGTACTGTGCTTTCTGATCCCTCTCTATATCGTAGTATCGTGGGGGGTTTACAATACGCAACCTTAAGCCGGCCTGACATCGCATTTGCGGTTAATAAAGCCAGTCAATTTATGCATCAACCTCACGACACACACTGGGCCTTGGTAAAGAGAATATTACGCTACTTACAAGGCACTTTGGATCAAGGGTTACTGATCTCTAAATCATCTGATCAGTCACTTCATATTTACTCCGACGCTGACTGGGCCGGTTGCCCAGACGATCGCCGGTCTACCACTGGTTTCTGCGTGTTCTTAGGACCAAATCTTATCTCATGGTCTTCGAAAAAGCAACCTACTGTCTCTCGTTCCAGTACAGAAGCTGAGTACAAGGCGCTAGCTCTTGCTACATCAGAGGCAGTTTGGTTACAGTACGTCTTACATGAGCTTCATATCTCTTCTTCTACTGCTCCAATCCTTTACTGTGACAATCTAGGAGCGACTTACCTCGCCTCTAATCCCCTCTTTCATGCTCGAACGAAGCATATAGAGATTGATTATCACTTCGTTCGTGAGAAAGTAGCTTCCAAATCACTCATTGTTCGTTTCTTATGCTCCGCTGATCTGCTCGCAGATGCACTCACCAAAGGACTTCCTACAACCAGATTTTGCTATCTTCGATCAAAGCTCAATGTGGTTAAACCACCACCTTGATCTTGCGGGGGGCTGTTAATGTTCATCTCTAATGAAGACTGACGAAGTACTGAAGAGGAAGATCTTCAGTGTTACCGGTCTTCTAACTAACTCGAGTTCATGGGCTTTTATATGTTATGATGGGCTTTTCCCTCAACTATGTTATTGGGCTTTTCATTTATGTAATAATCACTGCTTAAAGATTAAATCAAATTGTAAACTGATTTTAAGCGTGATTAAGGGATCAGATTAAATTAGTTAGTTACATAATTAGTGGATAAGATTGAGTAATGGATAAGATGGTTTAGTTAGTGTGTATGGTAGTATAAATAGAGGTTAAATCAATGACTGTAATCATCGTTTTTAAAGCAAGAATTATTAATCAATCATTTATCTTGTCTTCATAATTCTATCATTCTCTCTTCAATTTATCTCTACTCTTAATATCTTCTTAATCTTTAAGCAGTGATTATTACATAAATGAAAAGCCCAATAACATAGTTGAGGGAAAAGCCCATCATAACATATAAAAGTCCATGAACTCGAGTTAGTTAGAAGACCGGTAACACTGAAGATCTTCCTCTTCAGTACTTCGTCAGTCTTCATTAGAGATGAACATTAACAGAATCGAGTAAGAGTTCATTAGAGCTGCCACGCTAGCAATCCGAGGAGAGGGACTCTAATTCGATCGCTCGGATCGTGATCCGCTGTTTTTTTTACGAAGAGAAGTTGTTTGAAGAAGATGAGTCCCTCTCCAGTATATTCTACGCTAACAAGTGCAGGGTAATTTCCAATCTTAGTTTCTTTAATAATTGTAAAAAGGAGGCTCCATTAATTATTAACTCGAGAGGGTTGTGAGATATTAAGCTGAATCGTGATTGGCTGTGAAAACCAAATTCTGATTGGATGAGCAATGATGGGCTGGAGGATATTCTGCATATTTTCTGTGTAACTGATCGTGTAGCATCCAGGTTTGAGAGAAGTATGTTGTTTTTAGAGTGGTTCACACGGCTTCAAAGGCACATGGGATCTAGCACAATCCTCAGCTTTTGACTTTATTGTTCTCCATATAATGAGTCATTTATTACCCTTTATGGTCCTTAGTGTAGTGGATTGAGATTATGGGTCGCTGGATCTGGTGTCAGATTATTGGTGTAGCCTTTGGTGTAGTGGGTCATATTGAATTGTTTCCTGACCCGTTTCACAAAATCTTTTGTAACTTCTTCCTCCTTCCTCCAAATTGCATGATCTTCATATCAAAATCATTCGTCTCAACGAGGCGAATGCATCCATGAGCTTTGATTTGGCAAATATTGTCTTTTTAACCTGAAATAACACAAAAACATACATTAAAGTAATTTCATCATGAAATGTCAAATACAATGATTATAGAATAATTTTGTGATTATTTACTATTTAATTTCAATGTTTTAATACTAAAATATATGTCAAAATACGGTCATATCAGAATTATTCGTACTTCATTTTATAAATTAATATTTCAATTAAATATAATATAATTAATAATATATAAAAAAAAAAATACATTTGGAAAGGACATCAATTCCTCTCCAAATTTCTTAAAAAATCAATAGATGTAATTATAATTTTACAATAATTCGTATTATATAATTATATTATATTTAATTTATAATTTTATATACTATTTCTCTTAAATAAATATAATTAAGTCAATTATAACTAGAATTAACTATTATATTTACTTTACAAATAAAAAATATTTTATAAACAATAAATAATATAAATAATAGATGTACTTTTATAAAATGACATGACAATGTAATTTATCTATTAACATTTTCGTGAGAATTATTTTTCTCACCATTCAAACGCGCCGTTAATGGATAAATATATAATCGAGCTCAAAAATCCTTGGAACTTTAAAATATTCAAGACAAAAAATTGCCACCATAAATCTTGGTCAAGAATTTACTCAACAAACACATCATGTTAGTCATATATAATCAGGAAATATTCCTGCATTGTTTTTTGGCGGCACAATGTTGATATTTTTCTTTTGTACTAGCGCAAAGAAAGCGTGATCATACGAACTAACTACTGAGCATAATACTGGTACATCACAAAAACTACATGCATTATGAATACCATCTCAAATTGATACAGGTGACCTCGTATATAATAAAATAAACCCCAACAGTGGATGGTAAAATATTTTGATTGAAAATATTCAATATTGGACGACAGTCACTACAAAGTGATATTCCAACTAATTCGGTTTATTTGTCGTAAGAAATTGGAGAAAATCAATATTTATGCATTGTTTTTTTGGCGGCACAATGTTGATATTTTTCTTTTGTACTAGCACAAAGAAAACGTGATCATACGAACTGACTACTGAGCATAATAAAAAACTACATGCATTATGAATACCATCTCAAATTGATACAGGTGACCTCGTATATAATAAAATAAACCCCAACAATGGATGGTAAAATATTTTGATTGAAAATATTCAATATTGGACGACAGTCACTACAAAGTCTAAGATGCAATGTATATCGAGCTATGTTTTCCTTTTCATCTTCAATGTCAAGATATTCCAACTAATTCGGTTTATTTGTCGTAAGAAATTGGAGAAAATCAACATTTGGGAGGGAAATTATGTTCTGCCCCACAATATGTGATAAAAATTGTTGATGGAGTAAGCATTACGTCAATAGTTAATTGGATTCCCCAAAGATTTGATTTTTGTATAAACATTCTATTTCTCAGTTTTCAATTAACCTTTGATCTGATGATCATGACATGCATTTAATGCATGCTAACAAAAGGATATGTATTTAATGCTGCCAATATGACAACAGAACATGCATTTAATGCTGCCAAGAGAAAATGCCGAAAAGAGAACATACATTTAATAGGATATTTGTTTTCATAATAATAAAAAAATTGAATATTGAGATGTTGTAGAATCAACCAAATAATTAGAGAGAAATTAACAAACAAATTGTACTAAATTAATTATTATTTTATTATTAGTACTTTTAGTGAAAATAATATCACCATTACACTGTGGCTATTTTGGTTAATTATTAACCGTTAATTACATTTTTTTGTTAATTATGATATTTTATAATCCTGATTTTTGTGAATTAATAAATGTTAATCATTGAGTTGTTATATTCACTTAATTATGATTTTTTTTGAATTAAAACTTTTGTTAAATTAACTAACAACACAATTAAGCATTCGAATTATATCTCAATTAACAACAAAATTAATGTATGGAAAGTAACATACACGATAATAAATTTTATTTAGTTAATCCAAATTTGTTAACAAAATATGTTAACAAATATTCATTCCATATTTTTTTTTAATAAATAATTGAATTTAATTAAATTCTTTCTCATCGAATATTCATGAAAATTTGCAAACAATTATAAATATATGGTAAGGAACATTTCTGCATGTAACCCTCTGTATAATTCTTTTTCGAAAACTAATCTCTTTTTTCAAAATATTTCAAAACTAACCCAAATCGAATTTTAAAAATCCGGTACCAACTATTTTTAAAAACTCGGTTAATTAAGAAAATTAATCACTCGATTTAAGTTTTAATTATCTCATCATGAAAAACCACCTGGTTTATAAAACCCGGTCAAAAAAAAATCAAACCTATTAAATATTAAATATTTAAAGATCTCCCAATTTTACCACAACATCACAACTTATTAATTAACAAATTAACACGATAACTAACCCATATCAAATAATTAATAATTAATTAACTTACAATACACATTTATTTGAATTAATATATTAAAATTAATATATATTAATTATTAGTTATATATTTTTAATGATATTTTTTTTTAATGATTATGTTAATTAAGTGTATTAATTACAATATAGAGAATTCGGCGGGGAGATCTTGTGGCCAGATAATTTTTCTCTTTTTTTTTTAATAACAGTATTTTGAAAAGTAAAGTAGAAACTTTACATTGCTCCAAACTTTCCCCGCCGAATTCTCTATATTCGAATTAACATAATTAATTAACATAATATATCATTAATAATTCATTAATATTGATTCAAATTTATAAATTCAAAGATGTTAATTAACTTACAATGAATATCCATTTGAATTAATACATAAAAATTAATACAAATTAATTGTTAATTATGTATTTTTGAAATTATCAATGTAATTACATTATTAAATAAAAATTAGAAAGTGTGTTGGGGGGATGTTGGGGAAAATTAAAATTTCATCTTTTTAAGGCCCATGGGCTTACGAATTTTAATTTACCCCAATTGTTCCCAAACACATTCTCTCAATTTTATTTAACAAATTTAATTAGCAAGATAATTTTTAAAATATATAATTAATAATTAATTTATATTAATTTATATTAATTTGAATATATTAATTCAAATAAATGTATATTGTAAGTTAATTAATTATTAGTTATTTGATATGTGTTAGTTATCATGTTAATTAATATGTTAATTAATAAGTAATGATGTTGTGGTAAAATTGGGAGATCTTTAAATATTTAATATTTAATAGATTTGATTTTTTTGACCGGGTGTTTTATAAAGCCGGTGATTTTTCATGCTTTATAAATGATGTGATTAAAAGTTAAAATCGAATGATTAATTATCCTAATTAACTGGGTTTTTAAAACCAGTTGGTACCGGGTTTTCTAAAATTCGGTTTGGGTTAGTTTTGGAATATTTTGAAAAAACAGGTTATTTTTCGAAATTGTTTTCTACATAGGGTTACATGCATAAATGTTCTTTATGATAAATTATGATAATTGTATTAAAATTAATGTTTTTTTAATTAATAATATTATTAGGGCAGGATAGTATTCAATGTATTTGTGTGTGAATATGAGATATAAGTGTCGATTAGATAAAATAGAAGTATTTAGAATAAACAAAAAGTTGTATTTGAGAGGGCGCATGTGATCTATAAATGCAACTCATCTCATATGTTTTTAGAAAGAACAAATCTCCAGAAAAAAGAAAAAACAATTATGTCAAAATTAGAGTAAGGAGTGTAGAAAACAATCTCACTCTTATCTCGAAATATTGTATCCATATATTATTGAGTGTTCACATTTTGGTGATTGTATCTATCTATTCTTTTATGTGTGTCTTTTGGGAGGAGTGTATCCATTCTTGAGAGAGAAGAATTAATAGCAAAAGAATACGGAGAATAAACAAAAAGTTGTATTTGAGAGGGCGCATGTGATCTATAAATGCAACTCATCTCATATGTTTTTAGAAAGAACAAATCTCCAGAAAAAAGAAAAAACAATTATGTCAAAATTAGAGTAAGGAGTGTAGAAAACAATCTCACTCTTATCTCGAAATATTGTATCCATATATTATTGAGTGTTCACATTTTGGTGATTGTATCTATCTATTCTTTTATGTGTGTCTTTTGGGAGGAGTGTATCCATTCTTGAGAGAGAAGAATTAATAGCAAAAGAATACGGAGACCCTCTCCTCTGTATCTCTCACTCTCTCTGGGCGCTTTATTCCCTCAATTTGTATCAGACCGATGGTTATCAGACCGATGGTTATCGAAAGCGACGGTTATCGAGTTTAGTAGAAGTCGGAGAAAGAGATCACCAAGAGAACCAAGGAGGTTACGTTTACGTACTTGTGCTCACACGAACTTCACAACTCATTTCCGATTTAACGAGTTTGGTAGAAGTCAAAGAAGAGATCACCAAGACAACCAAGGAGGTTACGTACTTGGGCTCCCACGAACTTTACAACTTATTTTCGATTTATCGAATTTAGTAGAAATTTGGAGTAGGAGAAAGCCACGACAACCCAAGACGGTGTGTTCGGGTTCCCACAAGTTTGGCAACTGAATTTCAATGGAGAAAAATACAATTTTTTGGAGTATTATCACGAGAGTTATTTTGATCACGCATGGTCTATGAAAAATAATAGAAGGAGAAGAAATTGTCGATGGTATGGACATGACGAAAAAAGACGATTCGAAAAACAAAAAAAAAAACGATACGAAAAGAGGACGATTCGGAAAAAGGCGATTCGAAAAAATGATCCTAAAAAAAGGACGATTCGAAAAAAAGCCGATTAAAAAAGAAGAGGAAAGAAGATACGACGAACGTGACTAAAGAAATTACGGAGAGGTATCGAGAAAAAAAAATCATTAAAAATAACAGGAAAAAAAATTAAGGGGGAGTATCGACAATAACAACAAAAATAACGAAAAAACATTAAGGGGACGTATTAAAATTAATGTTTTTTTAATTAATAATATTATTAGGGCATGATAATATTCAATGTATTTGTGTGCGAATGTGAGATATATGTGTCTATTAGATATAATAGAAGTATCTAGAATAAACAAAGAGTCGTATTTGAGAGAGTGCATGTGATCTATAAATGCAACTCATCTCATATATTTTTAGAGAGAAAAAAATCTCCAGAAAAAAGAGAAAAAAATTCTGTCAAAATTAGAGTAAGGAGTGTAGAAAACAATCTCACCCTTATCTCGAAAATTTGTATCTATATATTATTGAATGTGCACATTTTGGTAATTGTATCTATTTATTCTTTTATGTGTGTCTTTTGGGAGGAGTGTATCCATTCATGAGATATAAGAATTAAAAGCAAAAGAATTCAGAGACCCTCTCCTCTGTATCTCTCACTCTCTCTCCGTGCTTTATTCCCTCAATTTGTATATTCAATTATACTATCAATCCCCCAATCTAAAACCCTCCACATTATCTCCAATCAAAAATAAAATCATATCCAAAAATCCCAACAAATTGATAGTTAAAATTAACAACAATTAACAACCATAAATTAGGTAACAACCACACTAATTAACAAATACACCAATTAACAACCAACATAATTAATTTGTGTACTTATGAACAAATTAGTGAGGGACCTTGTATTGTTGTCCCTAATTTGCAATAATCAACCAGTTTTCTTCTCGTTTGTTTGTAATAACTTTAATCAATATGACATTTAACAATTATGAACAAATTAGTAATTTTAGTTATTTACATTTATTGTAACATGTTTTCAAATTAATCCAACATGTTTCAATTCAAATTAATACAAAATTAAAAATTAATACATTATCATTAATTACAACAGGCTTCCATAAACCCAAATTATAATTACCACAAATTAGGTAATATTAATTACAATATCTAAAAAAAAAATAAACAAAAAAAAACTCTGAAAATGAAAATTGATATTATTGCAAAATTAACAGTTAGTATACCAAAAATGAATTAAATTAGATAACACTAATTTTTTAAACACTGATAATTTAGGTAGAATTGAAATTAAAACATATTAGATAACATTAATTACCATACTTTAAAAAATAAAATAAAATAAACAAAAAATTACAGAAAATTTTGAAATAAACAAACAAGCCAAAATTAACAAATCAATTATCCCCAGCGAAATCTTTGCCATGATTTTCTCAAAATTTAATTACCATACTTTATTGAGTTTATTAAGTTGATTAGCAAAATCTCACGAAAATACCAAAAATTTCATTCCCAAATTAAGAACTAATCAATCACAAGGAGAATACTCGTGCTACACGGCGATCATGTAAATTATGTTTTTCATTGTAATACAAATATATTTGTATGATAATATTAATAATATCATCTTAAAATAAAGTTTTTTTAATTCATTTATCTACGATTATTCATAAATTTTACAATTATTTTACATTATGATAACTAAAAATCTCATTTTTTTAATCAAATAATATTACTTATATTAGTGGCATCATATAATAATATATGAGATATAATACAATTTTAAGAGAAAACATAACAACAAATATTATAGTATTGTTCACAATATTTCATACAATATCAAATATAAAAATAACGAATCATACAACATATGCATCAACATATTATTAATTATATAGTCGTAATAATTCTTATTGATTCAAAATGCAATGAAAAATATAAAATAATATAAAACTTAATAGTGGAAGTAATTTAATATATAATATCAAAATTTAATTTATAATAAACATAAATACAAATTATTTTACATCATATGATTTTTTAAATTTATATATTTTAATACAACAATACTATTTGATAGGTGGTCTTAAATTTGAGAAGTTATTTAGATGGATAAACTACTTTTTAATTCTATTATTTTTTGAGAAAAATAACATTAAATTTGTTTGCTTAAAAACACAAATATAATATACTTAGTATTATATGAGATTCTTATAATTATAATTTTAAAATAAATAAACAATAATACTTAAAAATTCTATTATGCAAACAAAATACTTAAAAATATATTGTGTAAATATTTATTTTTTCCAAATGTTTTAAATTGCGATATAGCGGTCCATTGCGCTTGGACTGTAATTTACATATGATCACCGATATTGCGCGATATTGCGGCGATATTGCGGTGCTATTGAGTAAGTTGAGGTATTGCGTTTTAGAAATATTTATTGTGATTTGCGCTATTGCGGCGCAATTGCGCCGTGATTTAAAGCACTGATTTTTTCCATTGTATTTTCTTACATAATATCTTTACAAATTGAAATTATGAAAAACGGTATGTATGAACAATGCTAATATGGATGTCAAAATAAAGAGAAAATTAAAATGAATATACTTGATGGGTTTTTAAAATTAAATTTCTAAAAATAATACTAATATATGTTGTATGCTTTATAATATTACATATTAAATTATTAGTATTTCATATATAAACTAGTTTGATCACGTAATCTTATGTGAAATGTTAAACAATTGATTAAACTTGGTCTAATAACCTAACCAACAATAATAGTCCAAATGATTAAAGTAGGATGATGTGGGTTTCTAAGAATGCTTAAAACATGGTGTAAAATAATGATATATAAATGACTACACAAAATATGATCTTCAAAAAATCTAACAAAATATTAATGGTTGAGATTAAACCGCATCACTATATCAAATGGTTCAAATTAATACTTACAAATAATTATTCAAATTGCATGTCTTAAACGATCAAATATAATATTAATATATATGATGAATCCACGTCACACAATTTAATGGTTAATAATCATGATAAACATGATGTTGTGGCTTTATGAGAAGGCTTAAAAATAGGTGCAAAATATGAGAGTGGGTAAATTCCCTGCAAATATAAACACTTTCACAAATCTTTGCTATTAAGCATTAATTAATCATTCTCTACTGTTTTAATCAATAATTAATTGAAAAAACAGTCTAAAATCCTGAGAAATCACCAAAAAAATAGTAGAGATTTTGCAAAAAAAAGGAGCTAAGTTGAAAAATATATTCAATAAACAACAAAAAAAAACACAATAAAACATTAGAGAAATAACAAGGTAAAAATAATAGAGAATGAACACGAAGACCAAAGTCATCCTCACATATTCGTAAAAACACGAAATATCGCACAAAATCAATTCAATAAATGAGATCCACCGAAAATAGCTTGAATGGACCCCAATAATCAGTCCAAATAGATCAATAAACAACAAAATACTCAACAAAATCGCACAAATTAACCCCTAAAAACGAGTATATACAGATTCCAAATGGACACATAAATTTGGTTGCTTGTCGTTTCAACACAGACGAGAGAGCCGAGAGGAGAGAGAAACAACGCTAGGGTTTGTTTGGTCTTCGCATGTGTATTTGTGTTTCGGAGAGAGGACACATATTCGTTTGCTTGTCATTTGCTTGTCGTTTCGATGTCCATGATGCCTATTCCCTCATGCTTCTTCGGAAGGATCATTTCTTCTCATTTTGCTAAACATCTCCCTCTAGAGATTTTATCTCCTCCCCCAATAGAAAGTTCTTATTAAGATGTTATTTTATTGATCAGTTATTTGAGAAGCATGAAAACTTGCATGTAGTATGCTGGTAAGGCTTGTAGGACAACATTTATTAATGTTGTTCATCCCCCCAAGAATAACAGTGAACCCTGTCAGTTGTTTATTTTTTATTTAATTTTTTGCAACAAAGATTGGAAAGATAATTTTGTTGGTTTTTTGTAAGATAGCGGGAGTCTGAGATATGTTATCGGCAAAGACTTGGCATTGCATATTAAAATTTGTGTTATGTTTTGTCCTAGATCACCTGGAATTGAAACGGGGACAAAACCTGGTCTTGACCGGTTGACACCCAATCCGGATATTTTGGAAGAAGTTATTGAAACACGAGCGACACATATCAAATTGTGTGTCGTAGCTTCAACAAAGATGAGTGTATCATTTGCGTATTGCTTATTGGATAATTTGGGATGCCACTATCACTGGGGAGATAACTTGGAGGAGATGGTCTTGATTATCGTATGTAAAGCATCTACAAAGATGTTAAAAATTATTGATGATAATGAATTGCCTTGTCTAAGGTCTCTTAGATGTTGGAAATATCCACATTTGATTCCGTTTGTTTGTACACATGATCTGGAAGTTGATTGTATCAAGGAAATCCAGTTGATCCATTTTGTGGAATCCTTTCCCTTTGAGAATGTATCTCTATTATTTTTTAGTAATATGTTGATGTTTTTATTATCTAAATTATTTTTTGTAAAAGAACTGCATGATAAAAACTCACTAAATTTATTATATATTTATATAAAAATTAATTGCAATTAAAATAATTGAGTAAAAATTCGAGTTTTCATTTTTTTTTTCTCGACATGTGAGGTTCTTCACACTCTTATTTGGAACGAATTGGTCTAATTCTAAGTTCTAACTTGACTCGATATGTTTTTTAATTAACTCGGCTCAGCTCGATTAACTCTGAAATTGATATCATGTTACACGACCAGCCAACAACCAATATTACGCACTAAAACATTACCACCTATGTTACGTGCGTACTTAAATAAATGCAGAAGTATCCTGATGATACGTGTATTCGATACGGATAAGGATGCGATACGGCTCAGATACGTATCGGATACGTCATGTGGTGTGCCAGAATATTTTAATATTTGTTTTTTTCGGATACGACAGAGATACGGCAGAATACGACATGATACGACTGTGATACTTCCAAGATACGGCTGATATACTTTATTTAGGATATTTCGACCTATTATATTTTTTGATTCATAATATTTTTTAAATAAATTATATATGATATTTCTAGATTAGTTCATATGATACTTCTATAGTAAATTTAATAAATTTAGAATACTTTTATGATATTTGTATTGTTTGATTGAATTTTTAATTATTATCATGATATTTAATTTAAAATAATTATTCAATTTATTAAATATATATAATATAAATATATAAAAATAATAATTATATAGTTTTTCCGTATTTATTATTTTTGAAATTATCGTATCACACCGTATTCGTACGACATAAGTCAGCCAAGAGACAACCCACCAAACACTCTTAAAAATATGAGGCCATTTACTGTGCCCCTCAAATGTCCACCAATTTCCCCCCACAATAGTAATCAATCATCAATTCATGGATTAGTATTTTGGATTAACGATTAATTCATGATTATTAAAATTTTAATATATAATTAAGGTCCATATGAATTGATGATTAATTCAAAGTAATTAAAAATAAATAATTATGAATTAATCGTTAATCCAAAATACTAATTCATTGATTAATCATGAATTATTATTATGGGAGAAAATTAATGGACATTTGAGGAGCATAGTAAAATTTCCCTAAAAATATTCGTATCCTTGTCGTCCGTACAACATAAATTACCACGTCGTCTACCACTATAGACTCTTAAAAATATGAGGTTATATATTCAGCCCCCCCCCCCACCCCCCCCCCCCCCCCCCCCCCCCCCCAACATCAAAAAACATCCTTGATGAGGTGGCAAAAGGATGTTTAGTGGGTTGTTTAACCTCTCTAATTGACACGTTTAATTGACACGTAAATAATTTATAACATGTTAATATTAGTACATGTTAATTGACGGGTCAATTTAATTAACCGATCAATTAATATTTAATCGAGTCAATTAATATTTAACCGAGTCAATTAAAGAGGCTAAACAACTCACTTAACCTTTCTTTTGCCATCTCATCAAGGATGTTTTTTTGATGTTGGGGGGCAAAGTATATTTTCCCTAAAAATATCTCGCTTTACCTAATAAAATAAGCATAAACTATCAACTAGAAATCAACAAAAGTCAGACAAGGTCACAAGAGACAACCCACCAACTGTTCGACGAAATTCCGCTCAGTACCAAAACATGAACTCCTCGGATGACTCTCCACCGTCGGATCTGCCGGTAGTTCTTACCCTACGTCCACTATCACCCCAATTCTCCGAGATCCTCTCGGCCAAGTTCACAATCGTCGTCCCTTCCTCCCCACTTGCTTTCTTTTCTCGCGCTGGCATTGTCTCTGGCGGCCTGAACCAGGTAGACTCGGCTCTCCTTGAACAATACCCATCTTTGAAGTTAGTAGTGACAACCAGCGTCGGTGTTAATCATATAGACCTGCCAGAGTGTGCAAGAAGAGGTGTACAAGTGGCAAACGTTGGAGAGGTGTATTCTATTGATGTGGCGGATTATGCTGTGGCTTTGTTGATTGATGTTTTGCGAAAAGTGACTATGGCTGATCGGTACATGAGGGCCGGCTTGTGGCCGGTACGAGGAGACTACCCACTTGGATCAAAGGTACGACTTTTCTTCTTTCTAGTGAAACTTTTCAATACATAGGTATGCTTAATTGAAATCATTTCATCCTTTTTACAGCTTGGAGGAAAACGGGTAGGAATTGTCGGGTTGGGCAGTATCGGATCCGCGATCGCAAAGAGACTTGACGCCTTCGGATGCATCATCTCCTACTTCTCCAGACAACCAAAATCAAGCTACTCTTACAAATACTTCTCTAATATTTACGATCTCGCCACTGAAAATGATATCTTAGTTGTCTCTTGCGCACTAACCAAAGAAACTCACCACATCGTAAACAAGCGAATTTTACAAGCCTTAGGCAAGGAGGGCATAATCATAAATATAGGTCGCGGGGCACTCGTAGACGAGCCCGAGTTGGTAAGATCACTGGTTCAAGAGGAGATTAAAGGAGCCGGACTTGATGTGTACGAACACGAACCACTTGTACCGAAAGAATTGGTAGAAATGGAGAATGTGGTCCTCACGCCGCACGGGGGTATCTTTACGCCCGAGTCTTTGACAGAAATGTTCAATATATGTGCTGCGAATTTAACTGAATTTTTTGCAAACAAGCCATTGATTTCTCCTGTGAACACAGAGCGGTTGATTTAGTATATTCACTACAAAATGTATGTAATCATTAATTCTACTTTATATTGATGTTAAATGTAATTACTCTATTGCAGTTATTTGATTGTTTTGTATATGCGTTTCCTATTTTTATTCTTTTATTATTTTAACTTCTTAGGGAGAATTTCTTTTATATCCCTCCTAAATATTTAAATAACATATTTATCCCTCTTAAATTGTTAATAATGCATTTATCCTTTGTAAACTCAAGTTATATCAAATTTATCCACTCATTTTTTTTAAATATCAAATTTATCCAATCCGTTACCGTTAACTTTAACCATAAAACATGATTTGAAATCAACTTAAATGAACAATTAAAAATTAAATGACAAAACTACCCTTTCTTTTTCACTTGAATCCCCCTCTCTACTGTTTAATGAAAATCTTATACGAACTCCAAATCTCTACCGTTTTATAAGATTTGACTGAGTGACTATATTTCAGAGAACGAAAATAATTCACATTAGTTTTTCTTTGGCCAGAGCCCTAATCCTTTGCCTAGTCACGTCCATTGCAGAACTCGTCTCCCTCTCTCTCATATGATTAAACTTTAGTCTCCCTCTCAAACAATGTCAATCACAAGTGTTCAAACTCTCCTCCTTTTTCCCCCATATTCATGGAGTAATCCTATTCAGTTGGCTTTTATACAGAAATTGCCTTTAACAGGTTGGATTCTTAAATCGTGCAATTTAACGGCCAGCGTTGAAGGTACCTCAACTATTTTAAGTGTACCAGCATGGACTTCTTGTACTGTTATAGTTTTGATTCGGTTAAGGAGCCGGTTTGGGTTTAGAATTAGAATTGTAACCAATTGGCGGGAAGGGTGTTGTACTATGAACTTTATGGTTATGATTATCTTACAATATTAGGCATTCTTCGAATTGGACATGAACGATACAAGCATTGTTTATCAGTGTACCTACAAAATTTGGGAAAAAAATATAATTTTTAAACTGAAAATAAATTTCATAGTTGTTCAAATGTCTAAATTGGACATGAATGATACACTAATTGAGCTCAAACTCAAATGTCTATTATTTAGCCATCAATCTCAATTCAATGTCATAAATCTGAATTCAACATAATTATGCCTAGTTAATCACATTAATCACATAATCAATAAATTATGTAAATGATAAAGTTACCTTTACACCATTCTCTGCTCAATTTGAATCTCTATTTTCATGCAAATAGCATACGCAGAGGAACACGAAGCTGCAGCTTATATTGCCTGTTTAACTGTTTTATTTACTCACCTCACAGTCACATACTGACTGGAGAGCCAAGCTAATAGCTTTATTTTCCATCCTAATGGGATCCTGTTGGAGCATATAACTAAAACACAAAATTAATATTAAATGAAATGACTTAATATTCTTGGTGGCCAAGTAGTGAGCATTTTACATTAATAACATGCGTGGACATAAATAAAAAACAAAATCATATGATATTTTAAATTTTCTTATCTAAAAAATAAGAATATTAACGTTTGAAAAGTTCAAAAAAATTATTTATGTTTGGTAAATTTTGTGTTTCATATTTATTATTGAAAAATATTATATAAGTAGAAGAAATTAGTTGTGTTTAGTAAATAAATATCTTTCATTTTTATTATCTTTTTTTTTAAAGATTAACATGAAATTATTTTAAGGAAACATACAAATATAACATACTTAGTAGTATGTGCAATTTTTTTTTCAATTATAGTTTAAAAATAATAATAATTAGACTTACATGTCATTAATGTTATTATACTTATTTTTCTATATTTTTTTACATAATTATTTTCATAATTTTAAGTTAGAGAAAAATATTGAATATATGATAATATGAAATTCAAAATAAAGATAAAATTCAAGTGATTATATTTTTTAATTTTTTAAATTATATTATGAAAAATACGTGAAATATTTGATGTATGTTTTATTACATATTAATTTATTAATGTTAGAAATTTAAACTCTTCACATTATATTTGTATTCACAATTGATCATGTGACATATTGTGAAAAAATTAAAATTAAATACAATCGATCCAACATGAACCTAACGAATAATATTTTGACACATCATCAATGTAAGGTGATATGATCATCTAAGATTGCTTAAAACAATGTGCAAAATAATAGACACATAAATGTCTATAAATAAAACATAATCACACAAAACCAAAGTTCTAATCCATATTGAAATAATTGTGATAATGTGGCATAAGAAAATTGCATAAAAATGAATCCAAAATAAGGAGGTTGGTAAATAATTGTAATGCGGGCATTCATTATCTAAAATAACGAAAATCATGTAATTGAATAAAATAAAACTCATTTATATTTGCATAAATAAATGAAAACTACTGATTTAAGTTTAGCTTTCGAGTAAATTGGCATAACAGATGCAATGTAATAAAAATTATTGTTGATCAGTGATCATTGATATGGCAAAAGATTTTCTCATAATAACAAGAAACATTTACTTGCGATTATAATAATCTATTTTTCACAATTGAAAATAATGTATTTATTGTATATTATCATCCAAATATTTTTCGGGATAAAATTGACTAAGCCGATTGTAAAAGTAAAAATATACTAATAAAGATACAAACAAACAGAATTATCTCAAAAAGTTATAGAAACAGCAATAATACAAAAAAGAAATAAAAGTAATAAATATCTGATGATTGTCTCTTCTGCCAAAATGATTTATTCTTCTCTGAAATGAAATAAGCTTTGATGAGCACCGAGTCTAGACTACGAGCAAGGATCCAGTTAAACCTTTGTCACAAAGGCAAAGCACGACCTACATATACCATAATAACAATTATATTCAGCATAAATAATGCAAAATAGACACAAATTAGATAAGACTAATATATCGAACTACATCAAGCACAACAAATATACAAAATTGTGACTATTTACTGGCAAATTCGGAACAAAATTGAAACTTAATTTGTGTATACAAACCATGGGTAAGCCAAATCCATGAAGTGGAATTGGCAGCAATCAAGGAATTGAGGCGTGTCGATGCTTCTGCACTGTGTAACGGCATTAGCGACATCTCCACCGTCCCGATTAAAGCAGAAGTCGCCATTACCGATCTAAATTGCATAAATTACATTTCAAATTATAAACTGGAGTAAATGCATCCATATCTCCTAATCGAATAATCGAGCATTTATTTACATATGTACCTGCGAAGGAGAGAAGAGGAGAACGAGGATGAGAAGGTTCTGGATGAAGAACTTCCGAGCTGGAACACCGAGAGCAGAGATAATGCCGATCTGGTACCTCCACCGGCGGCTAATTTGGCGGCCACAGCGCCGGAGCGGCAAATCGACGCCATCGTCTTCTTCTGTGAGAGGATAATAGCACAACAAAACCCTTCCCCCACCTCTAGTTACCTGAACAACTAATTTTTGGGCCGACATAAATTAATATAATTAAATCATAAATTAAAATGTTAAATCATGTATATATATAGTTAAAATATCAGAAATATTAAAACTAAATATACTGCAGTCAAAATTTATTGAACACAAAATCACTGGAGAATATTTATTGAGATTTTTTTTCTTCCAAACCAAATTACTCTTAACACATATCAGCGATGCCAATGAATCGAAACTAATTATCGAAACTAAGCATGTGCTTCAAAATTTTCAGAACACAAAATGCAAGAAAAAACAGAACTGAAACTAATTATCGAAAAAATTAGAAAAGAGAGGAAATAAAAAAATTACCAGATAGCTCCGGTGAGGTCAGAACAAAAGAAAATGCCGCCGTCAAGCTCTCCTCTCTAGTAATTTAACAAAGAAAAGAAAATAAACAGAATTAAATTGGATTCAAAGAATAAAGATTTTCATATTATTAATTTTTGATAAATCAAGAAACAACTACTAGTGGAAACTTACCAGTCAAGAAAGAGTGAAAAAGATCCACGAGATAGTGGTAAAGACTCCAATCCGCATCCTCTCAAAGATGGAGAATCGTGCTGAGCTAATGAAAACAAAAGAGATCTCTGTCCAAAAAAAATCAGAAATTGAAGTTAGAATCAAAAAATTGCAATCGGACATGAAGAGAATTGAAAAGAACTTACTCGAAAAGATTGAAGATGAAATGACAATGGCCCACCGAATCCAAACACCACCAGTGCAGACCGCCACTCCAGAGGGAGAAGGGAGGCTGTAGTGAGGGGCGGGGCAGGGTTCTGTGGAGAAGAGGGGAAGAGAGGGGCGGCGCTGTGGAGAGCAGAGGGGCGGCGCTGTGGAGAGGAGGGGCGGGTTTAGGGTTTAAAGAGAGAGAGAAGGGGGCCAGCGGGGTATTATTCAGGGGTGTAAACGGTTCGGATCCGGTTCGGATAGTGGTCATACCAGATCCGGATCCGTATTTTTTAATAAACAACAACAAAAAACACAATAAAACATTAAAGAAATAACACAGTAAAAATAATAGAGTTTGAACACAACAAAAACAGTCGATTCTCTGAGGAAGACCAAAGTCATCCTCACATATTCATAAAAACACGAAATATCGCACAAAACCAATTCAATAAATGAGATCCACAGAAAATAGCTTGACTGGACCCAATAATCAGTCCAAATGGATCAATAAACAACAAAATACTCAACAAAATCGCACAAACCCCCTAAAAACGAGGATATACAGGTTCCAAATGGACACATATTCGTTTGCTCGTGTTATGCTTTGTCCAAGATCATCTGGAATTGAAACGGGGACAAAACTTGATTTTGACCGGTTGACATCCAATCGGGATATTTTGGAAAAAGTTATTGAAACATGGGAGACACACCGCAAATTGTGTGTCGTGGCTTCAACAAAGATGAGCGTATCATTTGCGTATCGGATAATTTGGGTGCCACTATCACTGGGCAGATAACTTGGAGGAGATGTTCTTGATTATCATATGTAAATCATGTACAAATATGTTAAAAATCATTAATGATAATGGATTGTCTTATCTAAGACCTCTTAGATGTTGGAAATATCCACATCTGATTCTGTTTGTTTGTTCACAAGATCTGGAAGTCGATTGTATCAAGAAGATCCAGTTTATCCATTTTGTGGAATCCTTTTTCTTTGAGAATGTATCTCAGGAAGTGCCACGAAACCCTACCAAAAAATTTCATGAAGTCAAATATTAGTAATATTTTCAGTATCTTTTTTTAGTGGTATAGCATCATAATTTCTCTTGTCGTAAGAATGCATTGAGCCATTGATCTTCCTTCGTGAAAGGCCTTCGTAATTTCTCTTGCTATCCAAAGCCTTCGAGAAAGCCTTCGTGAATTCAATTTTTAGTAATATGTTGATGTTTTTATTATCTAAATTATTTTTTTGTAAAATAATTGCATGATAAAAACTCATTAAATTTATTATATACTTATATAAAAATTAATTGCAATTAAAATAATTGAGTACAAAATCGAGTTTTCATTTTTTTCTCTCGACGTGTGTGGTTCTTCACTCTTATTTGGAACGAATTGGTCTAATTCTAAGTTCTAACTTGACTCGATATGTTTTTGAATTAACTCGTCTCAGCTCGATTAACTCCGAAATTAATATCATTTTACACGACCAGCCAACAGCCAATATTAGGCACTAAAACATTACCACCTATGTTACACGAGTACTTAAATAAATGCAGAAGTATCCTGATGATACGAGTATCCAAAATACGATAGGAATGCGATACGGCTCGGATACGTATCAAATACATCACGTGGCGTATCAGAATATTTTAATATTTGTTTTTTTGGGATACGACATAAATACGACAGAATACGATATGATACGGTTGAGATATTTCCAAAATACGGCTGAGATATTTTATTTAGGAATATTTCGGTCCATTATATTTTTTGGTTCATAATATTTTTAAATAAATTATATATGATATTTTTAGCATATTTCTAAATAGTTGATATGATATTTCTATAATAAATTTAGGATAATTTTATGATATTTGTATTGTTTGATTGATTTTTTATTTATTGTCATGATATTTAATTTAAAATTATTATTAAATTTATTAATTATATATAAGATAAATATATTAAAATAACAATTTTATGATATTTGTATTTATGATTTTTTAAAAATTATTGTGGGGTGTATTCGTAGGGAATTTTACTGTAGTAACCCTGTTTTAAAATAATATTCCCGAAATAACCAAGTTTTGAACATAATTCCCAAAATGTCTTTTGCGGGGTTTGGAATTTCGCCAGGCGAGGTTTGGAACCTCGCTTTTTTTCATCCGTCATTAATTGGGGTTAAACAGCATTAAACATCTATTAAGATAAGGCGAGGTTCCAAACCTCGCCAGGCGATGTTTCAAACTTCGCCTTATTCACTTTTTTAGTTTTAATTTACATTTTGGTCTTTTTTTAGTTTTAATTAACATTTTGGTCCTTTTTTATTTACAATTTGGTCCTTTTTATTTACATTTGGGTCCTTTTTAGTTTTAATTTACATTTTGGTCCTTTTTATTAACATTTTAGTCCTTTTTTATTTACAATTTGGTCCTTTTTATTTACATTTGGGTCCTTTTTAGTTTTAATTTACATTTTGGTCCTTTTTTTAACATTTTAGTCCTTTTTATTTACATTTTGGTCCTTTTTTACATTTTTAATTTAAATTTTGGTCCTTTTTTGTTTTAATATACATTTTGATAAACTAAACATATAATAAACTAATAATAATAATAAACCATAACAATATAATCTAATAATAATAAACTAAACATATAATAAAAACACCCCAACATAATCTAACAATCATCTCTAGGTGCATTCTGTGTCGGGTCGAAAAAGTCATGATGACCACTATATGGAGCATGACCATATGAAGTACCGACTCCACCATAGTCCGTGAAGGGGGGTTGTGCAGGATCGCCATAATTCGGTCGCGACGTAGAAACATAGTCCGTGAAGGAGGGTTGGACAAAACTATCGTCATCATTCTGAGAATCGTCCAAAGATAATGCCTCTAGCAAAACCGGCATCCTAGTGGCCATTTGATCCAAGATCATGCGACATTCGCAATTTTGTGCGCACCGTGCACCTTGTCTAGCACGTCGAATATCAAGTTGGACCTCATTGACCTATAATGAAAATTAGGTAAGTTATAAAAAAAGTATATTACTATATTTAATTAAATTTGAATAAAATACCAAGGATCGCAAAAGTGGACCACTAGGTCGGAAGCTCACATCAGGAGGACTAATGTTGGTCACTATCCACCGTCTCGTGATTTGCCAAAACCATCTCATATAATCCTGAAAACCATCTCAATACGGTGAAAATAATGTAATGAAATTGCGAAAAGCAATATTTGTACCTTTCTAGTAAACCCGCCGTTCAATACGGTCTCGTCTTCCTGAACAATATATGTACCTCGCTGCTCCCACATGTGAATATAACGCGCCATTTGTGAGTTCTTTAATTTTCCACGAGGTGCCATATTAGGGTTTGGAGGGATGTGTTGCCGAAAACCGAATTGGACCATCACCCTATCCGGTAGGTGCATCTGCACCGTGTTAGCACATATCAATGGGATTTTGGCCATCCAAAACATAGAACCAACAAAGCATTCTGGCGATAAATTCGCCGTCAACTCGTCAGTATAAGGGCTCCAAGTAATCTGAAAAAAAAAATTTAATTAATATAATTATAAGTAATTAATTATAATTTTTTTCCTTACTTGTTCTGCTCGTAATTTGTCGAACTCGTCAGAAAAATATATGACCGCACTTCCTCTATTCCTCTCTCTGTAACTGTGGGCACCCACATAATAGTTCATGAGTGGGTTCCCAACAATCGATCCCGGAATACTCATGTGAGGTCGTGCATTGGCAAAATGAAACCAAGCCCAAATCTATCAAAGATTTTTATAATTAATTTGTAAATACACTTTTATAAATAATTATTTTGTATAAATAAATGAATGAAAAATTACCTGAACAAGTGAGAACCATCCCGCCGCTGTAGTTTGGCCAATCTGGCATGCATCTCCCAAAGACTTGTACAAATGCGCGAGGATGGCGGGACCCCAAGCATACCTCCCGCATGTATCAAAATCCTCCAAGAAATATATGTAACTTGGACTGATTCGGCCTTTTGTGGGATTGGCCAAAGCCATCGAACCCAGGAAGTACAAGATGTAAGCCCTCGTGAGTCGGTCCCACGTTTCCTCCGTGGGATCAGTGGGTACTATGTGAAACGTCCTACGCAACCACGGCAATGTAGGACGGTTACCAGGCGGGCAAACCCCAAGCAGACGGGTCAGATCAGCTCCTACATCGTCCTCCCCGCTGATAGCCCTAAACAACGGAGCACCGTCCGCTACGAAACCAGTCAACAAAGAAACATCACGTAGGGTAATAGTCATCTCTCCATGTGGCATATGAAAGGTGTTCGTCTCCGGACGCCACCTATGAATCAATGCCGTCAGAAATGGCTGATTCAACTTTACGTACGCGGCCCGCGTGGGGACAAAAAATCCTGCTCGCATAAGTCTGGCCTCCATTTCCGGAGTCGTCAGCGTCCAATGGGTCCAGTCGCGACCACCCTGAAATATCGTAATCTCAGGCTTTTCAATCTCGTTGGACACGTGGTTCATTTGATCCCTTAAAACGGAAGCATCAACGGGTCCGGGATTATCCATCTGTCCAAGATAGAAAAAAAAAATTAGTTAAAATTCTACAATCATAACAATTCTACAATTTACAATTCTACACATTCTAAAATTCTACAATTTACAATTCTACAATCCTAATTGTACACACTCTACAATCCTACAATTTACAATTCTATAATCCTAAAAAAATAAAGCGAAGTTTCAAAGGTCGCCTGGCGAGGTTACCAACATCGCCTAATGAAAAAAGCGAATTTTGAAACTTCGCCTTTCATTAATTAGTTCCAAATACCGACCGTTGGATACAAAGCGAAGTTTGAAACATCGCCTGACGAGGTTTGGAACCTCGCCTTATCTTAATAGATGTTTAATGCTGTTTAACCACAATTAATGACGGATGAAAAAAAGCGAGGTTCCAAACCTCGCCTGGCGAAATTCCAAACCCCGCAAAAGACATTTTGGGAATTATGTTCAAAACTTGATTATTTCGGGAATATTATTTTAAAACAGGGTTACTACAGTAAAATTCCCGTATTCGTATCGTACCGAATTACTACGTGTCTCCCACTTAATACTCGTAAAAATATCTCGCTTTACCCAATAAAATAAGCATAACCTATCCACTAGAAATCAACAAAAGGCAGACAGACAAGAGACCAAGAGGCAAGAACCCACCAACTGTACGACGAAATTCCGCTCAGTACCAAAACATGAAATCCTCGGATGACTCTCCACCATCGGATCTGCCGGTAGTTCTTAACCTTCATCCACTATCACCCCAATTCTCCGATATCCTCTCGGCCAAGTTCACACTCGTCCTCCCTTCCTCCCCACTTGCTTTCTTTTCTCGCGCTGCTATTGTCTCTGGCGGCCTGAACCAGGTAGACTCGGCTCTCCTTGAACAATACCCATCTTTGAAGTTAGTAGTGACAACCAGCGTCGGTGTTAATCATATAGACCTGCCAGAGTGTGCAAGAAGAGGTGTACAAGTGGCAAACGTTGGAGAGGTGTTTTCTATTGATGTGGCGGATTATGCTGTGGCTTTGTTGATTGATGTTTTGCGAAAAGTGACTATGGCTGATCGGTACATGAGGGCCGGCTTGTGGCCTGTACGAAGAGACTACCCACTTGGATCAAAGGTACTTCTTTTCTTCTTCCTAGTGAAACTTTTCAATAAATAGACATGATTTTAATTAATTGTTAATTAACTTTGCTAATGATGGATTAATGGGAGGAGGGCATAATTTTCTTAATTCGAATCATGTGATCCTTTTATTACAGCTTGGAGGAAAACGGGTAGGAATTGTCGGGTTGGGCAGTATCGGATCCGCGGTCGCTAAGAGACTCGACGCCTTCGGATGCATCATCTCCTACTTCTCCAGACAACCAAAATCAAGCTATTCTTACAAATACTTCTCTAATATTTACGATCTCGCCACTGAAAATGATATCTTAGTTATCTCTTGTGCACTAACCAAAGAAACTCACCACATCGTAAACAAGCAAATATTACGAGCCTTAGGCAAGGAGGGTATAATCATAAATATCGGTCGCGGGGCACTCGTAGACGAGCCCGAGTTGGTAAGATCACTGGTTCAAGGGGAGATTAAAGGAGCCGGACTTGATGTGTACGAACACGAACCACTTGTTCCGAAAGAATTGGTAGAAATGGAGAATGTGGTCCTCACGCCGCACCGGGCTATCTTTACGCCCGAGTCTTTGACAGGAGCGTTTAATATTTGTGCTGCGAATTTAGTTGAATTTTTTGCAAATAAACCATTGATTTCTCCTGTGAACACAGGGCGATTGATTTAGTACATTCACTACTAAATGTATGTAATCATTAATTCTACTTTATGTTGATGTTAAACTTAATGTAATTATTCTTTATCAATACTCAATAGGTTATTTGGTTGTTTTATGTATGTTTTTCCTATTTTGTTGCAAAGGAACAGACATGCGGGCCATATTTTCAGTGGCACACTTTCTTATCTAAAAGGTACAAACTCCATCTCTTCGGAGATGTGTAATGGGAGATGATTCGGTCGGATAATAATAAAACCGTATCCGTAACCGTTTAATTTATCGGACACGAATATGGATACGGTTTGGATATTATACGAACATGAATTCGGTTCGTAAATTATCGAATAACAATAAGAATACGGAGTAATTCCAGATATTCAAACGGCTATTATATCATATATATTATTTACTAAAAAAAAATTCCTCTAAAAAAAATAAAAACCTAAATGCCTATATTACACTTTATCATAAATAATACTTTAAAAAATTATAAATATTATCAACACGTAGAAAATATTATAATGTTAATCATTAGATATATACACTAATGTTTTTTCTTATTCGAGATATACAGGTGTCATTAAGAAAAAAACAATCTGAATATGATATCTTTATTCGGATATGTATCCACAAACAAACATCGTTTATCGTATTTGTATTTGTATCCTAAAAAAAATATCCGTATCCTTCCGATATTTTTTTATGCAGATACTTTTTAGATACAATTACAATTCGGTTTCATAATATCCAATATGTTTACACTCCTATCTCTTTCCCAATTCAAGTTGATGACCAAGTATATCATGTTGAATGTGTATACAATAAACTTAATTAATTAGATACATGTGTATGTTTAGGACCGGGGCGGCGATTTTGGAGACCTTTGGTAAAATATAACGAGATCAACTAAAAAAAAATCTTATGTTAGAAAATCCTTTGAATCTCATAAATAATCTTATGTTAGAGATTATTTTTAAAAAATAACCTTATATTAATAAATAATTCTTCAAAAGTTCCAATTTCATGTATGATTCTCCTCCGTATCCTAAACCTCTTTGAATTTTAGAAACTTTTCAAAATTGTCACAACGTACCGCCAACGATTGGTCGGGAGAATTTTTCCATTTAAATAAAAATCCAATAAGAGTAAAATTTAACAATAAATTAGAATCACTAACTAAATTAGAAAACACAATTAGTAAATTTGAGTGAGTTTCACGGTTAAGTCCCATTGACAATAAGAATCGACAATAAGAACCGATTAAAGAGTCAGATTAAAAAATTAGAATCACTAACTAAAATTCAGAAATGGGTCGAAGTCGAGTCAAATTTGTGTCGAATAAGAGTGAAAACACAATTAGTAAATTTGAGGAAAAATTCAAGTCCAATTAGGGAGCACGAGTACAATATGAGAGAAATTAGAGTCGAAGACAGAAATTTCCGCGCACCACCAGTCGAATATAATGAATTATTGTCGTGGTCAAAATTTTACTGAGCGAATCCGAGAAATCCATGCACCACAAATATCACGTACACAATTTACATTAATAATTTAATAACCGTAATGCATGCATTCATTATCTAAAATAACGAAAATCATGAAATTGAATAAAAAAAATATTCATTATATTTGTATAAATAAATGAGTAGTGATGTAGTCTCTGGTATTTTCTCCATATTTTTGATGACGTAAATATGATTTAACACATTTAAAATTAACACAGAATCATTTTTGGTGAGGGGGGGGGGGGGGGGGGGGGGGATAGCATAGAATAAATCAAGTCGAAGTGCAGCGTCCCGGGTTTGGGCCATATTGTAGCGACTCATACGACTAGGATTTGGCTTCTCTTAGCAAGCTACTTTTCATCTCATCGCCCTGCCTTCCTCGTGAATGAGTTCAATATATCAGTCGAGTAAGGTGAGTAGGTCAGACTAATATGTTTTAACATCTTAATTTATGATTTAATTATTTTAATTTATGATTAAACACAATTAAGATGTTTAATCATAAATTTAAGTAATAATTTTTAGAATATTAAATTATATTTACGTCATCAAATATGTGGACCAAATATGTGGAAAGAGAGGTGGGAGTATGTCAAATATATTTCCTAAATAAATAAATAACTGTTGACAAACAAGACAATCTCTTCTTCGTAATCTCAGATTTATATTTTAATCCAAACGACCCATGTCTTGTACAAAAACCCATGAACCAAAACCAAAGCTTCTTCTTCTTCAACCCCTCTCAAGATTCTTCGAACCAACGCTCTCTCAAAAGTATGAACTTCTCAAACCCTACGAGTCTTTTCTCCTCTTCAATTCCTTCATCTCCACCCATGCAAACTCAATCCAAGCAATTCTCTCCGCCGGCCCCAATTGCACTCAAATAAACGACTCCATTATCGATCTCCTGCCCAATCTTGGTATCATCGCCTCCGTAACAGCTGGACTAGACCATGTTGACTTGCAAGCATGTCGTAGGAAAGGGGTGAAGGTGACGAATGCTGCCGGAGTCTATTCCCCTGCTGCTGCAGAATTTGCGGTGGGATTATTAGTCGATGTGTTGAGAAGGGTTTCGGCCGGTGATAGTTTTGTAAGAAAAGGCTTCTGGCCCATCAAGAGGGAGTTCACACTTGGTTCTAAGGTCAGCATTTTCTTTTCTTTTTTATTTATTTTAAGAAATAAAGAGACGAAAAGGGTTACTTTCTCCCCTCTCTCTCTCTTGTCTCACAGTCATACTAACTCACCTACAAGAAACTCTTCCCTCTCCAAGACAAAACAATGGCGACGGCAACTACCAATACCACCAGTACCAACACCCAAAAACCCAAAATTCTTCTTCTCCAACCAATATTCGAGCCTTTCGAATCTGCAATTTCGACCAAATACGACCTTCTCAAATCAATTGAATCCCCTCTTCCTCTCAATGCATTTCTCTCTACCCACTCTCACTGCATCAAAGCCATGATCACGCTGGGCCCAGTACTCTCTGTCGATGCATCACTACTCGACCAGCTCCCCAATCTCGGTGTTGTTTGCGCCTCCTCGGCCGGCGTGAATCACATAGATTTGGATGCGTGTAGGCAAAGAGGGGTTGCCGTGACTAATGCCGGCAACCGGTTTTCTGCCGACACGTCAGATTATGCCGTTGGCTTATTGATCGATGTATTGCGGAGGGTCATCATGGCTGATCGTTATGTGCGAAACGGGTTATGGCCAGTGAAAGGGGACTACTACCCACTTGGTTCCAAAGTATGGTGTTTGAGATTTTATTTATGACTCAGTGCTCCAACCCTTATTTTTGTGTCATTATGCAATGATCCTTCTGTATACTTATGTTATGTATAATCATTATGATTATTTGATTATTTAATAAACTAAATGTACTTGTACAACTACAATTTGAAAGGTTGGTGGAAGAAGGGTAGGAATAGTTGGTCTAGGAAGCATCGGATCTCACACAGCGAAGCGGCTCGAGGCATTCGGTTGCTCCATTTCATACTTCTCGAGATCGCTGAAACCAAACTTTCCGTCATATAAGTACTTCTCCAACGTACTCGACTTGGCGAACCATTGCGATGTGTTGGTGCTCACTACTGCTCTGACGGCGCAGACTCGCCACATCATCGATCGTGATGTGATGTCAGCATTAGGCAAGGACGGCATCATCATCAATGTTGGTCGCGGAGCCCTCGTCGATGAACCCGAACTTGTGAGGTATGAACGACTTATATTATACATTATTCTACTGTTTATCGAAATTTATTTATTTTTTATATATTGATATTTTGATAGGTGTTTGAAGGAAGGGGTGATAGGCGGAGCCGGTTTAGACGTGTTCGTGAACGAACCGGAAGTTCCCGTGGAGTTGTATGAAATGGAGAATGTGGTTTTGTCTGATCATAGAGCGGTTACGACTCCTGAATCGTTGCAAGAAGTTCTGAATTTGGTTATTGCGAATCTTGATGCATTCTTCGCTGGCAAACCATTGCTCTCTCCAGTTTCGTAATGAGAAACAATGGCGAAGAATTGTACTTGTAATAAGCATCTCGTGCCTTTTGTCCTCTTTAAGTTTAGCTTTCGAGTAAATTAGCACTATAGATGCAATGTAACAAGAAATATTGTTGATCAGTGATCAATTGATGTGGCAACCATTTACTGATGATTAGAATAACCTATTTTTGGCATATTATATCGTTCAAATATTTTTCAGTATAAAATTGATTTTGGCATAAAATTGACTAAGCCGATAGTAAAAGAAAAAAATACTGATACAAACAAACAGAATAATCTCAAAAGTTCAAGAAACGGCAATAATACAAAAAAAGAAATAAAAGGAATAAATTTCTGATCATTGTCTATTCTCTGCCAAAAATGATTTATTCTTCTCCGAAACGAAATAAGCTCTGATGAGTACCGAGCATACCAGCAAGGATCCAGTTAAACCTTTGTCACAAAGGCAAAGCACGACCTACATATATCATAATAACAATATATCAAACTGCATTTTAGCACCACAAATATATAAAATTGTGGCTATTTACTGGCAAATTCGGAACAAAATTGAAACTTGATTTGTGTATACATACCATGGGTAAGCCAAATCCATGAAGTGGAATTGGCAGCAATCAAGGAATTGAGGCGTGACGATGCTTCTGCACTGTGTAACGGCATTAGCGACATCTCCACCGTCCCGATTAACGCAGAAGTCGCCATTACCGATCTAAATTGCATAACATCCATATCTCCTAATCGAATAATCGAGCATTTATTTACATATGTACCTGCGAAGGAGAGGATGAGAAGGTTCTGGATGAAGAACTTCCGAGCTGGAGCACCGAGTGCAGAGGTAATGCCGATCTGGTACCTCCACCGGCGGCAAATTTGGCGGCCACGGCGCCGGAGCGGCAAATCGACGCCATCGTCTTCTTCTGTGAGAGTGTAATAGTACAACAAAACCCTTCCGTTCCTCTTACAGGACGGTGTGATGAAGCTAGTAATTAAAGAAGTTAGGGCGAATCGCTGTGCAAGACCACCTCTCCTCTCCACTGTTGATAGAAGGGTAATAATGGAATAGAGATACGGGAAGCAACTATGAGTTTTTTACAGGGATGAACTGGAGAGAGTAGTGGAGACGAAAGAGAATCGAAGGAAGAGATGAACTGAGGTGATGTCGGAGGCACGATTTCAAGGAGAGAAGAGGTGCTTTTAGGGTTTCGCGAGGTTAACTTAGCGAAATAATAGGGAAATCGAATGAGCGGTGAAGGAGAGAGGGAATAGGATGAAGAGTTGAAGGTGGCGTGAGAAGAACGATCTACTGGTTTTGGTAAAAACAAGGAAATCAATAAATGGAAACAAAATCAAGGATCTAAGCTTCCTAGTTTAGAAGAAAATTAGGCTTTCTAATCCGGAATTTCAAAAGATGATGAATCTTTTAGGATGGTTAATTAATGTTATTGAAAATTGAAAATTGTAACTAAAGAAGAAGGTATTTAGGAGTAGTGTTTTTTAGGTAGTTTAGGACAAATACCTTATATAGTTACATAAACTTATAAAATGCAACATTAATTAATAAAAATAATAGAAGTAGAACATAACTTTATTTTTCTCAAAAAACAAAACCCTTCCCCCACCTCTAGTTACCTGAAGAATTCATTTTTGGGCCATGTTTATTTTAGGCCCAATTATATTTAGAGGGCATATACCGTAAAAAGAAATTTCCCCATCCCACCCTCTATATATTAATTAATCATTAATTAATGAATTAATTAACTGAATTAATAATTAATCGGATGTATTTTTAATATTAAATAATGTGTAACGATTAATTAATAATTCATCCGAATTAATTAACTATTAATAGAATGTATATATTTGTTAATGATAATGCTAATTAATCACTCATTAATCATTAATTAATGATATCAATGGTAGATGGGGAAAAGAGGGGGGTTTACGGTATAATTACCCTTATATTTATATACAATTATTTGTTTAAGTATAGTTTTGTTAGAGTAGTGATGTACATCTTCTAATATTTTTCCTAAAAAAATTTGATGGCGTGAATTGATTTAATATTTAAAAAATAAATACGTATAAATACATGATTTAACATTTAATTTATTATTTAGTTATCTTAATTTATGAATGAAAATCAAACTAAAATGTGAATTAATGTGGTAATTTTTAAAATATTAAATCATATTCACGTCACCAACATTCTAGAAGAAAGGTGCGGGTATGTTCGACATTTTCTTTTTTCTATTAAGAGGCAAGTTTGATATGATGATATAAATGCAATTGGAATGAACATTGCTCAATGTTATCTTCCATTATTAATGGTTGATACGAGCTCAAACTTCCAAATATTGAAGTAATCGTATAAATTAACTTTATGATGTTTCGGTTTCGCTTGCTAGAAGGATTCGAACATATAATGTTGGAGGAAATCAAGTTAAATGAATCCTTTAACAACCTCATCCAAATTTAGTTTATTTAACATGCCGAAAACTTCGTATAAAGAAGTTGTGAAAAACTCTCGGGCTATCCTAATTTATCGTTTTTACTATAACCAAAACACAAGCGACAAGCTGGACTGTTTGATTCCGGCCAATTACGTTTCAACAAATATTATTTTAATGTCTTCATAAAATTTCGAGCTTAAATTTTTACTGTGGTACAACCATTATGTACCAGTTTTTCGTACTTTAACAAGAAAAAACTTTTTAAATATCAAGATGTTTTTTTTTTTTAAAGTGAAAAAAAAAACTATAAATAATAGAGTTGAACAACTAGACAGGGGTACACAGTAACAAAAAGAACAATTTTAAAAGTATATAAATAATTCGAAGGAATGAGAATTTCAAAATCACGAAACCTAAAAAAATATATAAAAAATTATATAAAGTGTTGTTTATGAAAATCAAGTAATGTAATAAATTATTCATTATCTTGTTATATCCCCAAATAAAAATACAAACATGCACATTAACCAAGAAGTGAAAGAAAAAATATATTACCCAAACTAAAAAATCCTAAACAAAACTTATCTTTTTTGCTAAGTTTTATTTTGACAAGATTTGTATACAAATTTACTAGAATTTCCTAACAAAAAAATTAACTTAAAAATTCCTAAAATACAATCCAAATACATCACAACAATATTTTAGTGAACTTTTTCTATCCTAGACTAAACTAGTAATTATTTGCACATCCAAACAAATCCTAAAAAGAAAGCTTTTCCTGTCAAAAAAGTACTTTTTTAACAAAAAAATTACGACATATTTCAAATAATTAAGTACATAACACAATAGATCATTCAATTTTCATTGACATTAAATAATTAATGGGGAAACAAACAATATTTCGTAGAAATTCATTTTGGGCCAGGCTTATTTTAGGCCCAATTATATTTATATGCCATCATTTATTTCAGTGTAGGTTTTTTTATTAAGAGGGAAGTTAGTTGTGACGATAGAAATGCAATTGAAATGAACACCCATCATGTGATTCATGTCATTTCCATTATTAATAGTTGGTACGAGCTCAAACTTCCAAATATTGAAGTAATCGTTAAAATTATTGTCATGTTTCAGTTTCGGTTGCTAGAAGGATTTCAACATAAAATGTTGGAGGAAATCACATTAAATGAATTGCGTAGAAACCTCGTCGAAACTGAGTTTATTTAATAGGTCCAAAACTATGCATATAAAGAATTTGTGAAAAACTCTTAGACTATCCTAATTTATCGTTTTTGTTATAAGCAAAGCACGAGTGACATTCTCCGAGATGCAATTCGTGTCAATTAAGTTTCCACAAATTATACGATATGTATAATTTTACATGCCTCGTGAACAGTTGTTTGGTGCTTGTACACAACCTTGACTCCAGCTTTTGAAGGACCCGAAGCCCATTTCGGTAAAAGATCTCTCGACAAGTCTCTGTGTATATCATAAAATAAATCGAGCCTGACAAATTTTCGAAAGGAATGAAAGAACAGAGACAACAAAAACTAAACAAAACGAGATTACAAGAGATCAAATTGGGACGCAATTCTTGCTAAATTGTGCATAAATCTCAAAAACTGAAACAAAATGATCCAAAAGCATCTATGCATGTGACCCTCTGTGCAATAAAAATTCAAATAATAACATGTTTTTCAGAAAAAATTCAAAACTAACCCAAAAATAATTTTTAAAATCCGATGGATTAATTAGCATAAATACCATATTTTGAACATCACAAAAGTTGAGATAAAATCACTGTTTTAAAAACTAAGTAGATAATTCAATTCATTAAATGAATACATGACTCCAAATTTTACCATCAAATCTTTCATGTTCTATTAACAAATTTAATTAACGTAATAATTAACATATATAGTATAATTATTTGTTAATTGAACTCTATTTAAATACAATTTGAATTTATAGATTTGAATTAATATAAATGAATTTTTAATTATATAATTTGGAATTACCATGCTTATTATGTGTGTTAAATACAATATAGCAATGTTTTGGTGAAATCTTGGGGCCAAGTAATCTTTCATGACTATTGTTTTCAAGAAACAGTTATGAAATCCTTACTGACATAACTGTGCTTTGATTGTCCAGAGAGAGAAAGAGAGAGAATCCAACTCTTCAAATAATGTGATTCGCCTAAGCCATCTTCATCAAGACATCGTCTACCTAATCTTCGTCAAGATAGCCATCAAATGCAGCAAAATTTGTGCTCTCCGTCAGAGTCGCTCGTTCTGAGTCGTCGCCCCCGCGTCATAGTCTAGTTCATTGACGAGATAGCATGATACGGAACATGGCTCAACATCCTTTCTGTCTCTCCTGTGAGCTAGAGAAAAGTTTGAGTGGGGAGGGAAGGTTTTAGTAGAGAGAGAGAGAGAAAGCTGAGGGAAGATTGTGAGAGAGAGAGGAAATGCTGATGAGTGGGCTTCTTCCCACCTATGGACCCAAAGTCCAGATTTTTTGGACCTATAACTGGAGCCGGATTTGTTCGTATACGACTACTATTTTAAACTTGATGTTTGTAGGCGGCTATTATTTTTATACATGTCCATGATGACATTATTTTTAAGTTCGTTATGAAATTTCGAGTTAAATTTTTTACCGTACTGCAACCATATGTACCCGTTTTCATAGTTTTCCAAGAAAAATCTATTTAAATATCACAATTTCCGTGATGAATTTTTCTAAAAAAGAGTGAATCGGAACAATGAATAATAGAATTGAACAACTAGATGGTGGTACGTGGTAACAAAAACAAATCTCTAGCATAACGAAACTAAGAGCTTGCTTGGATGCATTATATTCTTTTTCTTTATAATTTAATTAGCATTGATAATTTAGGGAATGAGAATTTCAAAATCATGCAAGCTAGAAGAAAAATATATATATAGAAAATTACAACAAATGTTGTTTGGTGACTTGTTTTGAAAATAACGTAATGCAATAAATTATTCATTTTAAGTTTTTAATCAACAAAAGAAAGAGAAAATGTATCGCATTCTTTAAAAAAACTCATCTTTTTGTTAAGTTTTTGTTTTGACGACATTTGTATATAAATTTATTAAATTTTCTAATAAAAAATTGACTTACAAATACTAAAATGCAATTAAAACACATCATAGTAACATTTTAATAAACTTTTTCTATCCTAAACTAAATTAGTAATTACTTGCATTCCAAACAAATCCAACAAAAAAGTATTCCTTTCAAAGATTTTTTTTTTTTTTAGAAAAAAAGGGAGGAAAGTGTAAATGGAATGAGCCAAGTGAATGAGGGCAAAACACAATAAATCATATATCATGCAATCATCATTGACACTAAACAATGGATGAGAAACTAAAAAACTTTTTCATTTCATGAAAACAAAAATGAGTAAATCGAAAAGGCTCGACAATCTTTCATTTATTGATGCTAATAGGACATGAAACTATAACCTGTCACAACATATGAGTTTTTGTGTTTAAAATTAACTAACTAGGTTATGCACATATTGATCATTTAATCAAAACAAAAAAGAGAAAAAAAGATAGACTATAAAGATAATCATTATTAATCTAAAGTAGTACAATGAAAGACAAAACTGAAATATTTCGCACATTGAAAAAAAAAAAAAAACAAGAATTTTGGAAAAAATTAACTGAAATATTTCACAGTCAAGAAAAACAAGAATTTTGTGCCAACTATATTTATTCATTATTCATAACACAATTAACATTACAAACAACAATCATTGTCTCTACATCTCTACTCTCCCGATGCGATCTTAAGTCCTAGTAGATCCGATCTCGTGGAGCTTAAAAAAATTGATATGTGTTAATTACTATCTTATTTAAGGAATAATTTTATACAACATGTTTACGTTGTACGATTTGACAGTATGATGATAATATGTAGAGTTAAGATTGAAATAAGTTAAATTAATTTATAATGTGAATATAATACTTAATGTTGGATCAATATTATGTTGTCAATCATGTAGTAAAATTGTGTAGAATTAGGTTTTTTCATTAAGATAGAGTATTGTTTTGAAATCTGACAAGATTTATTGAGGTAAGATGTAATTTATACATTTTGTCAAAAGAAGAAGAAGATAAGTTTCTTGTGACAATGGTCACGTTATTTTTGTTGTGTCACACGTAATGAATAAGTTCACGATAAAAGATTTTGTTGTGATGATAGAAACACAATAGTAATGATAACTGATCATATATATTTTGAGTAATATCATTTCCTTTATAAAGAATTTGTTTGTGCTCCGGTTCTCAAATCTTTTGTAATAAATTTTAATATGCTACATTTTCAGTTGTTAGAAGAATTTGGAGATAAAATGTTGGAGGAAATTAAACCAGCTAGCATGTATGGTGCATGTTGTGGGTCAATTCAAGAAAATTAAGTTCCATTACTCTTATTTTTTAAAAAATTCATTAATTTACTAACATTTTAGACATTTATTTACCACCTATACTTGGTTACAAGTAATTACAGAAGTTAGATTACTCCAGCATGTATCATTTTTTTTTGTGAGTTAACATGCATAATTTTCAGACATGGCTCTCTCTTTATGTATATACTATTTTATTTCATTTAATTTTAATGGAAATCTCTGATTACAAAAGTGCCTGTGATTTTTGTAATTTGAAACTTAAATTGTGCAATTACCTATGTGATGTTCTCAAATTCATTTGATGAAAAAAAGTGAAAAATAACAATGAAATAGGAACAATAAAATCATAAGCCTAAATAAATTTTGCAAACAATAAACTTAACATGTAATTAATTATTATTTATTCCGGGCAAGTGAGTGACGACTGAAATTTCATGCAAGGAGTTCAAGTGCACATTAAGTAAAATCATACAATTCAAAAAAAAAAAAAAAAAAAAAAATCTTTTTCTCTAACGCAATGAAACGCAGTAGACAAAAACACAAATAAATCTCAATCATATAAATTTAACAATATCAAAAGTTCCTTCAAATCAAGAACCAGAAATATCATTTATTAGTTTGTATAATGAAACAAAATTAAAATTCTTACAAACTAAAAAAAACATCAACGACACCTACACACCACAAAATTAATCTCCCAAACAGAACAATCAACATCTTTCAAAAATATTTGACGCCTTTCAAAGTTCAAACAAAACAATCATCATCTTTTTTTTATGAAATTTCATGTTGGAAATCTCATTATTTGGCATAAAATAAAAATTAAAAATGAAGCAAAACAATTGTTGAATTAATCATAACGATATTTTTTTTTTATGAGAACTCATTAGTCAAGTTTGGTATTCAATATTTAATAACAAATCACATTAATGAATGTATTTGATACGATTTTACAAATCAAAATTCAAGAAACGGCAATTAAATTGAATTCAATAAATATATGCTACTTAAATCTTTAAATATATGACAGATACAATAGAAATTAGTAGAACGAGAAAGAAATATTAAAATAAATTAGGCGCATGCATCATTTTTAACCACTTACAAGTCTATAGTCCAATTATTCAGCAAAAAAAGAAGAAGTCTATAGTCCAATTATGTTAATTAAGTGTGTTAATTGAGATATAGAGGGTGTTGTGTTGAAATCGTGGACATGATATATAATCTCTTTATATATTGGGGTAAGTAATAATTTTGGCATTTTTTCAAAAAAAGAAAGAAAAGAAGATAGTCTTTCGTGACAAATGGTCACATTATTTTTATCATGTCATAGCTAATTAATGAATAAGTTCATGGTTAAAAATTAAGTTTGTCGTGATAACAGAAACACAATAGTAATGATAACTCATCATATATATACTTTTTAAATAATGGAAAATTCGGCGGGTACATTTTGGAGTAAAATAAAACTTTTATATATTTTTTGGACGCGTGAGATATTAAAAAAAAAAAAATTACTCTCCTCCAAAATGTACCGAATTATCCATTATTGAACTATTACATTTAATTAACGTAATAACTAAAACATATAATTAAATATTCAATAAAATTTATTCAAATTTATTAATTCGAATAAATATTAATTTTGTATTAAGTTAACAGCTAACATGTACTAGTTATCATTTTAATTAAATATACTAATTAGAACATAGAGAATGTTATGATAAATTTGGATAATCTCGGTTAATATATTTAATTAAAATGATAATAGTACATGTTAGTTGTTAACTTAGTACATAATTAATATTTATTCGAATTCATAAATTGGAATAAATTTTAATGAATATTTAATTATATGTTTTAATTATCACGTTAATTAAATGTAATTGTTCAATAATGGAGAATTCGGCTGACACATTTTGGAATGCAATAAAATTTAATATATATTTTTTTAAAACTTCGTGAACAACAATAAAGAAAAAAATTACTCTCTTCCAAAATGTACCCGCCGAATTCTCCATTATAGAACAATTACATTTAATTAACGTGATAATTAAACATATAATTAAATATTCATTAAAATTTATTAAAATTTATGAATTCGAATAAATATTAATTATGTATTAAGTTAACAGCCAACATGTACTAGTTATCATTTTAATTAAATATACTAATTAGATCATAGAGAATGTTATGGTAAAATTTAGGAAAATATATCATATTTTCAATTAAAATTCTACAGTATACAATTTCTGACCGGCTGGATTTTAAAATCCGGTATCACCGGGATTTAAAAATCAGCTATGGGTTATTTATGAAATATTAAAAAAAAAGAGGTTATTTTTTGAATTTTCGTTTCAAAACGGGTTACCTGCAAAAATGCTCCAAAAATATATTGAGATATAACAATCCATAAAACAACGTCGGGGGTCAGTAGTTCTAGACAATTAAGTTCCATCACTTATTTTTTAGGCATGACTATCTATTTTCGTATATTCTATTTTATTTCATTTGATTGTAATGGAAAAATAGGGCTAAATCTTTGGTAGCTCTGATTAAGAAAAAAATTGCTTCTGATTTTTGTAGTTTGAAAATTAAATTGTGTGATCTTCATTTTTATATATTATTAAGGTTGATCATTTACCGCTTCAAGTCACTCATTTATTTGTGCGAAATGTTATTTGTTCCCAAATTATATTATATTTTTTATATTATAATTAACACATTTAATAAAAATGATAATTAACAAACCACACATAATTAATAATTTGCTAATATTAATTTATATACAGAAATATTTAATTCTCTAAAAATAGTTAGTGATCTCATAGCACAGTTGTTTGAGTATGAAATATAAAAAATAATATATTGTGAAAAATTGTGGACTCAAATTTCGTTAATATTAATGAATGGAATATTACACAACATTCTCCATTCATTATGAAAAAAAATGTATAACATAATGTTGTTTATTATTTTTGCAGATTCGATGAGGATTAAGGGATGCTCTACTAATTAATTTTTTTTTTTTTTTGTATTTAATAGATATGTATAATTTTGAGTTTTGTTGCACCCCGTAGGATTTACGAGTTATCATGTAACTCATGGTTATTTTTTATTTTGTCACCAATAATTAAGTTTAGGAGTAAGATTATCTCACTTTATAAGTTTAGTATTGTGGTGATTTGATTATTACGTAAACTTCTTACTTGTTATGCATTATGATTTATTGAATTCATTTTTTATTCTATTATTAATTACATTTGTTTATAGTATACGCCTTAGGAAAGGATAACATTTTATGGCTTTGGAGATGTCTCCAGGTAATTTTATCATGTTTTTTATTTTTCCACCAAATTTTCTATATCAACAATTATTGGTAAGTAAGTAACATGGTTATTAACAAAAAATATATTATATTAACAAATGATTGATATTGATTAAGAGTTATTAATGGATATATTTTTTTAATTATATATTAATTAATCATTAATAAAATATTATTTTGTTAATTACTTGAGTGATTAATAGTTAATAAATGATATAAAAAAATGCGATGAGAAAATAAGGGGCCAGTAAATGGCCTCATGTCTCTATAGGACATGAGATGAGACATTCATGGTTCACGAAATGATCATGCAATGATATTCATTATATTATTAAGTTTATTTTTATTTAAGGATTGTTTTGTCTTTAAAAAGCTAGGAATGACTAGAGATAATGAGGGTAGGGGGTTAAAATTAAGGAGGATTTACATATTTATTTATTTTTTATTTAAATTTATATATTTATCTTTTTTAAAATTAAAATATCATATTTACATTTTCATAAATTTAGATACCATATTCATAAAGAAATAAAAAATCATCCAATTACTTCGTTGAACTTGGTCAACATTTAAAATTACTATTTTACCCTTTGTATATTTATTCTTCTAAAAATCCAAAATATCACATTTACCCCTCTAAAAATTAAAATATCATATAATAACACATATACCCATATTTGGAGAAACGAAAAATGAAATCCTTAATAAATTTTTATATAAATTGTTCTAGATTGTTTTGTATGTTTTAAATTTCATTCGTTTCAGAAGGGTAGAATGTAATTTTTATTATTGAGAGGTCAAATATGATATTCTTATTTTTAAATGGATAAATATGTTATTTTGGATTTTTTTAGAAGGGTAAAATAATAATTTTGAATGTTGACCTCTAAGTTTAACGGAAAAATTGGATTGTTTTTAATTTCTTAATAAATATGATATTTCAATTTTAAATTTGGAAAAGGGTAAACATGCGGAGAATGAAACCCCGCTTTTCTTAATTTCGTTCCATTTGGCAGACTAAAGAAATTAAATGGGGTTAAATATAAATTAAACAAAGGCGCGGAACCATACCACGCCATACATCGAATGAAAGTCTGCCACGTATCAGCGACGGCAAAAACCGTCGCTAAAAGTCAAGAGAACAGTCGCTAAAGCCATTTCCGACGGTTTCCGTCGCTGATAGACTTCTCCGACGGGCCATAGCAAAAAATACATTAATAGCGACGGCCGGTAGGTGATAATCATATCTGTTGTAGTGATGCACCCAAAATGTACCCACCGAATTCTCCACTATTTATTTATTACGTTTAATTATCGTGATAATTAAGATATATAATTAAATATTCATTAAAATTTATTCCAATTTATGAATTCGAATAAATATTAAGTATTTATTAAGTTAACAGCTAACATGTACTGGTTATCATTTTAATTAAATATACGTTTAATTATCGCTTATTAATTTTATTTTCTTATTTTTGCCAATTAATACTTTCAAGTTTTAGGAACTTATTGACCTAAAAAAATATAAAATGGGCATCTACAAAATGTAATTATCATCATTAAAATTAATAGTTCGTTTGAGATGATAAATAAAATTATAAATTTCGCGTTAGAATTATCTTAGTTCCAGTAACTATGCAACATATACCAATAATTATAGTATGCGCAACAATTATAAGTTGGTCAAAAAAGCACGCTAAGTTACATAACTATTTTTATTTATGGAATAGTGTTCCTAAATTATTGAATGTCATCGCAACTTAATACTGAACCATGTATCTTAGTTCCATGTATTGAGTGTCATTTAATTAAAATGATAACCAGTACATGTTAGTTGTTAACTTAATAAATACTTAATATTTATTCGAATTCATAAATTTGAATAAATTTTAATGAATATTTAATTATATATCTTAATTATCACGATAATTAAACATAATAAATAAATAATGGAGAATTCGGTGGGTACATTTTGGGTGCATCACTACAACAGTATGATTATCACCTACCGGTCGTCGCTATTAATGTATTTTTTGCTACAGCCCATCAGAGAAGTCTGTCAGTGACGGGAAGCCGTCGGAAATGGGTTTAGCGACGGTTTTCTTGACTTTTAGCGACGGTTTTTGCCGTCGCTGATACGTGGCGGACTTTCATTCACCATATGGCGTGGTATGGTTCCGCGCCTTTGTTTAATTTATATTTAACCCCATTTAATTCCTTTAGTCTGCCAAATGGAACGAAATTAAGGAAATCGGGGTTTCATTCTCCGTCTGCTACAGTAAGGCGAGATTTCATACCGCGCAAAAGATATTTTGCGAAATATTTTCAAAATTTGGTTATTTCGTTAATTAAACAAAGAGCTTCTTGTTGCTTTTGAGATGATGAACATAATTGTTGTGGCCTTTCTTGGAGCAATCTTTTGGAGGTGATCAAGGTGAATTATATAAGGAGAGAGGGTTTAATAAATTATGCAAATATATTATCAAAACAAAACAAAAAAAAGTCTGCAAAGATAGGTTGATTTGTGGTGTTAATTGTTGTTATCTCGCACAACAAAAAGCCATGCAATTATTTTGGTGGAGCCACAATTGTCTTTTGACTTCGAGATAAGGGAGAGATATGGTGTGTGTGCATTATTAAATTCTTAATCAAATCATAACTTCAAAAAGCCATGCAATTATTTTGGTGGAGCCACAATTGTCTTTTGACTTCGAGATAAGGGAGAGATATGGTGTGTGTGCATTATTAAATTCTTACTCAAATCATAACTTTTTGGTGGTTTTTTTTTTTTAACTAGTTGGTAAATTTATAAAACTTGAAATTAGGGATGAGTTCTTCACTATCTTTGATACAAATTGCTGCTCACACATTAGGTGGTTTGAGCATAGAAAGTGAAGTGCATTAGCTCCAATAAACACAATAAAAAGAGTTTAGAGAAAAGATCATTCAGAATCCATTAAATTAAGTTTCCTTTTTTCTAGCTTTCGAAAAGGACCTAACAACTCTTCCTTTGGATCTTCTAACCTACATTTGTTCTTATGTGGTCATTGTACATGTATTTATATGATAAACATGAATTACTACAAAGTTAGGCACCACATAAGAACGAGTATTGTTAGTGGATTAAGCAAGTGGTCAAAAGTGGGATTTGGATCGTTGAGTATATGCGAGTTATGGTTTCCAAGTGGACCGATGCAAGCATAGCTTGCAAAACTTTATGAAAGATTCATCATGTACATGTCATAAATTTTTTAAAAAGCAAATATTTATTTTCTAATATTTTGAAACAAAATCCATTCAAAAAAAAAAAAAAATTTGAAACAAAATACTACTTTATACTTGAATTTATTCTGATTGTGTGTGCAACAAAATGGAGATTAAAGTTACAATAATTGTAAGAGTATGACGAGTAAAGCTAAAGCAAGAAATAGAGAAAAAGAGATGAGAATAATTCATTAAAGCCACCCCTTTTAGGTAGTGTATCAAAAAACCATTCAACAAAACAATTGATTGCAGTTATTTCTCTTTTCCTTGCTTGTGCAAAATGGCACTTCCAAAAATCAATCAATCATACTTATTTTCGAAAACGCAAAAATTTGCAAATACAAAAATTCAAAAAAATCAATTCGGAAAATTACAGATGGAAATCATATACAAATTAACTAGAAACAAAGCCAATTAACCAAATTCAAAAAGTTTCTACTTAATTAATTAATTAATTAAGAAAGTACCGATTCGGCAACTCTTTTCAAGGAAGTAGCCGCCTTGAGAATATCCGCTTCGGAATGCGAAGCCGACACAAACAACCTCAAGCCAATGGGAAGGCGACACTTGTCCAGCTCGGACCTCTTTGTCGTCACAATAAACACAGATTCCTCCTTCAATACCTTCACGAAAAAACAACCACGATTAAATAAAAATAATCAAATTATAAAAACCAATAAATAAATAAATTTACCTTATTAGCGATCTTGTCGAGGAGTTTCATATCGGCTTTGTCAGAGCCACTTGGTTTGTTCAATTTAAGAAAAATAATCGGCGATAAAGTATGGCTCGAAATCGTAAGCCCTTCTAAATCAGACAACTCTACGATATCCACACACCAAAAATAAATCAATCTAAATTAAAAAAAAAACCAAATTAATTAATTAATTAATTACCTTTGAAAAACATATCAATATTAGCCCTCAAATTGGTAAGAACAGAAGGATTCGCCTCCAAATAATCAACGGCTGAGATCGCAGCGCTCGCCAGATACGGAGGCAACGATGCAGAGAAAACATATCCTGCACTGCTCAATCTCTACAATAAATAAATAAATCACTCAATATACCGTTTTTAATCCCTTTATTCTATTTTTTTTTAAGTACTTGGTGATCGACGACTCTCATGCTTCCGGTACAGAATCCTCCGTCTGTGGCCAACGCATTTCCCATTCCGGCAGTTATTATATCTATTTTATCAATCTGGAAAATAAAATTGCAATTAATTTAGGGGTATTTTTGTAATTTTGAGAAATGGAGGGGGTGATTTGAGAGATTTACGTACGGGGACATTAGAATATTCGGCGAGACCGCGTCCCGTCTTTCCGAGCACGCCGAAAGAGTGGCTTTCTTCGAGAATAATTCTGAATTTATATTTCTCTTTTAATTTCACTATTTCGTCTAGCGGTGCAATTTGTCCTGAATTCTGAATGTAAAAAATAGTTAAAAAAGGAATTTTTATTTTATCAGGAGATGGTAAAGGAAGTGTGTGAACCTGGTAAATGGATTCGACGACGATGTAGCGTCTGATTTTCTCGGTGCGCTTATTGCTGTGCGTCATCTTCTCCAGTGTGCTCTCCAGTGATTTCATATCGTTGTGTTTGAAATACGCCACTGTGCTTCTCGATAAATACAACCCATTTTGTACTGCCCAATGCACCCCCTCGTCCCTAAATTAAAAAATAATAATAATAATTACTCATCATTATATTTTTTAATAAAAATAAATAAAATAATAAACTCACGCGACGACGATATCGCCTTTTTTACAAAAAGCAGGAATGACGCTGAAAATAGTCGAAATTCCATACGAATACAGAATTGAATCTGAAGTCCCCAAAAAATTCGCAATTCTCGTCTCGCAATCCAAATGCACGTCTATATTCACATTATCACTTAATCATGTTAGTTATCTACTCGATCAAAAAGACGAAAAAGGGCACATTAGTTAGTTAGTTAGTTAAATAGTTAATTACCAATGGTGCCATAAAAGCCGCGGGGCCCGCAGGAGCCGACACCGTACTTCTCCAGTGCTTCGACACAAGAATCCTACAATTGGAAATGGAATATTGAGAATAAAAAGTGTAAATATTGAATAGAGTAAATTGTACTCACGATGATCTTTTCGTTTCCGACAAGGCCGAGATAATTTGCCGAGGCAAAATTAATGACTTCTTTTCCATCAACTATCGTGTGGGGCCCGGCAGCACTGCATAATTTAATTAAAAACAAAAAAAAATTTAATTTTTTTTTAAAAGAGGAGATATTTGATTTACGAAAAATACCTTTCAAGAGTTGGGGGTTCGAATTTCATTTCTTCGGTGATTTCTGGAGTGAGTGGTTCAGGCTTCCAATCATCACATAGTTTGTTTATTTCCTGAGTAATTTTACCAAAATACCCCTGTTATTTAGCTTAATAATAAAATATATAATTTAGTACAAAGGGGAAAAGTAAAGACCTTTTCACTGAGAGGTTTTTTGGGAGGTTTGTAACTCTTCCTAGTGAGCTGGAAGAGTATCACTATTATTAACAGTGCTTCCCTGACCAAATGGCCTTGATTGGAGAAAGAAACAAAATTTAGAGATAATTTTTCGAAATTAAAATTTTAAAAGGTCAAAATTGCACGAAATTAGGGAAAATTGGTACCGTCGATGGGTACACCGAAAAGAACAGCTCGAGCAAAAGGGGCATCGAAGGCTGAAGAGACCCAATCGAGTGGATTTGCAGTAATGTTCATTATTCCTGATGCCACTTCTATTCAACAGTTAATCAACAAATTTGTACAAAAGCCTTCCTTTGAGTCTTGATCTGTTAAAAAGTAAATGAACAGGTATCTCAATCAATTCATTTTACCCAATGGCTAATTGACAAAGGATCCATCTATAATTGTTGATAATCAATACGAATCCAACGAATTCACTTTCCAGAACTTCTTAGAAAAAATATACGAAATGGGTTTCACCCAAATAGTTCGGATACATACAAATCCAATTACATTCGAAGAGCTACAGGACGAAGGAACCAATAACGTACCTTTACTGACTTGTGCGCGAATTTCCAGTTCTGAGCCTCTCAATCTATACCCAAATTTACAAAGAACGAACTTTCAGGGGTGATCGGTAAGACCCAGATACACAATCGAGGATCAAAATGTAGCAGTGTAAAATGAGAGAGAGAGAGAGAGAGAGAGAGAGAGAGATTAGTCTTCTTTGGCGAGATCGACGATTATTCTGAGGTCGGTTGATTTTGCTGCATTTTTTTTTTAACAGTAAAAGCGTTTTGAGAGTTTATTCAGGAAAAAAAAACAATTTTTGAACAAAATATCAAATATGACACTGTCGTCCCAAAAATTTGGTTGCATTTACACCCTCCTAGACAAATTGATGGATGAATTTGTGATTAAACAAAAAAATCGGATTTTGAGTGTCCGAAAATTATTAGCATCAATTTGGGTACATCCAAATTGTATCCAATAATACACATAATTAATATTTTTTTAATAAAATTAATTATATATTTTTAAAAAATATTTATTAAAACAATCGGCGATAAAGGATGGCTCGAAATCGCAAGCCCTTCTAAATCAGACAACTCTACAATATCCACACACCAAAAATAAATCAATCTAAATTACAAAAAAAACCAAATTAATTAATTAATTAATTACCTTTGAAAAACATATCAATATTAGCCCTCAAATTGGTAAGAATAGAAGGATTCGCCTCCAAATAATCAACGGCTGAGATCTCAACGCTCGCCAGATACGGAGGCAACGATGCAGAGAAAACATATCCTGCACTGCTCTATCTCTACAATAAATAAATCAATAAATCAATATACCGTTTTTAATCCTTTTATTCTATATTTTTTTTAAGTACTTGGTGATCGACAACTCTCATGCTTCCGGTACAGAATCCTCTGTCGATGGCCAACGCATTTCCACAACTTCTTTATACGAAGTTTTTGGCCTGTTCAATAAACTCAATTTTGATGAGGTTTTTAAGCGATTCATTTAGTTTGATTTCCTCGAACATTTTACGTTTGAATCCTTCTAGCAAGCGAAACCGAAACATAAAGTTATTTTATATGATTACTTCAATATTTGGAAGTTTGAGCTTGTAGCAACCATTAATAATGAAAAACAACATTGAACAGTGTTCATTCTAATTGCATTTCTATCATCACAACAAACTTGCCTCTTAATAGAGTATTGGTGATGTGAAAAATAATTTAATATTTTGAAAATTAACAGATTAATTCATAATTTGACATCTTAATTGAATATTTATTCATAAACTAAAAAAATTAAATCATAAATTAAAATATTAAATCATGTATAATATATATACATAGATAGAAAGGATAACTAAAAAACGTGTACACGTTCTATCTATTTTTTGCTTTTGCTTGAGGGTTTTTAACCCTTAGATTCGCGTTCAGATCCGTGCAAAACTCTTATTACATCCAATCACGTTACTTGCTGTTATCTCTAGTTATTTCCGTTAAAACGTTCTCCTTTCTCTCGACCCACCCATGGCAGCTTTTTCTCGAGCTCGGAACTCATCCATGGCAGGTCCTTTTTTCCCATTAAGCGGCTTCTTTAATATCGCTACTTCCTCCAGATTGTTGCTGTGGAAAGGGCTACAGTGAAGAGGCTTCTTTAAGATCGCGTAAAAATTAAGTGAAGGCTCCAGTTAAAGGACTCTCTATGTGCGACTGGAGAGGAGGTGAGTTTCTCGCCGAAGGACGACTCTCTCTCGGAGGAAGTCCTACCAATCGTCGAAAATCTCTTCTAGAAGGTGAGTTTTGATCTTTTATGAATTTGGGGGTGGAGAATTCACAATTTTGAGCAATTGAAAAATTAATTGGGAACTGATTGAGAACCTACCTGAAATTGAAAGTAATTGGACTCAGATATTGTGCTATTTGAACGGGTAATTGGATATTTATCTCACCAATTCTTCCTGAATTTATTACTTCTATTAATATATTGAAATTATTACTTCTGTTTAATATCAGTTTTGAACCGGGAATTGGGAATTTATCTCAACATATTTTACTGAAATTGTACTGTTTTTGTCAATAATCTATTTTTCGAAAACTATTACTTCTATTTCATTGAATTATTACTTTTTTTTAATATCACTTTGAGCCAGCAATTGAGAATTTTCTGAACCAATTATCTCAATTGGACTATTTGAATCAGTCTCTGAGACATCGAAGCCCCTCCAGATCTTGACAATATTATTGATTTTTGGGATAATTCTGATCCAGTCCCCGTGACAGGTGTTAATTACGATGAAGAAACCTTGTACAAGAGGTCGAGCACGAATCTTGATGCAAATGTTGAAGAATCATCAAACTAGATTGACAAGTTATCTCACATAACAAGGACTAGGAGTCATAAGAGAAGACAAGGTATATACTTTTTAAATAGATATTGTTGGGTTGATACATGAAGCTAATGTTGTTAGAGGGAGAGAGGAGGTGATTTGTGCTCAACATTATTACATCGTTAAAGTTTGTATATTTTTTTTAGATGCAAAATTTTGAATAAATTATTTGAAGATGATCCTAGTTAGGGTTTTGTGTCTCAAATATTAATTGTAATATGTATGTGTATGAAATATGTATCTGTATTGAATGTGTAGCATATTGAAATGTAAATATGTGTTCAATGTGTTTGTGTATTGAAATATGATATTGTATCGACTGTGTATTGGTACGAAATGTGTATTCTATTAAATTTATTGAATTATAAGATCATATCCAATATGATATGGTACCATTTTAAACATTTTGTTAGTGTTTCCGAGTTTAAAGTGGTAATATTCAGTGGCACCCATATTACTACTCTACATTTTGATAGTACTAAGTCACATAAGCCAGGGGGTCTATAATATTGTTACTGGTTTATGATACCCATTTAATAGTATTTTGTAAATTAGTTCTTAACTATGGTACCGCTTTAAAAAACTTCATACCGGTTGACACAATCTCGATGCCGTACCAGTTTAGGAGAAAACGATTTATTAACCATATTTACATTTAAATACATATGATCATTCAAAAAATATTTACATTTCAATATGCGTACAAACTTAATACATATTTACATTTCAATAAAAATACACATTCACTCTAATACTAACTTAATCCCGAATTCTTGTCTCGCTTCCAAACCTAGGCATGAAAAATGCAAACCCTACAAGATAAATAATGAGATTTGTTTTTACAAAATATTAAAAATTAATTGAAAACACTATGAAATTAGTACAAACTTGCAAATATTCAAGTAGTAACGAGTTTATGCTTCATTTACAATTGTTGCAAACATTTGCGAATAAAATGTTGGAGGAAATCAAACCAACTAACATACACGAGATATATCATATATATATTTGAGGAAATCAATTCATCTAATATACACGAGATATATCATATATTTATTTGAGGAAATCAAACTAATATACACGAGATATATCATATATTTATTTCGAGCAAAACAGGAAGATCTGTGAATAACTCAGAGAGTGATCTTTCAAATACGTTTTACTAAGCAATTTTGATAAGAAAAAGATATTGTGGCAGATATCTGAATTGCAAGAGTTCACTCAAATGTTTCTTTTGGAACTTAATTTTCTTATTGATATAATCATTGCACTATATTTTCATGTATTTCCAAGGAATCTATACTGCTATCGTAATTTTCATTTTGCAACTCCAAGATGGTGGAAACAGAAGAAAAAAATAAGGAAAAAAAAAAAGAAAGTGAAAAAAAATAATGAATTAAGAACCAGAACAATAAAGTCTCGCGCCCAAATAAACTAAACTTTACGAGTAATTCATTATTACATTTCTATGGAATTGACCCCTCAAAGAAATTCAAGTTGCCCATTAAATAAAACCATACAATTCCAAACTAGAGTTAGGTTTTTGTCTATCTAGCACGATGCACTGCACTCACGAGTCGATAATATTAGAGATTCACATATTCAAATTTCTTAATACAAATCAAAAACACAAAACGTATTTTTCGTTTTAAGAAGCATTGTCCTTGTCCTCGTTCGCAGCCTTTTTATATTCGGGTTTGAGCTCGTGGGTCCCTTGATGCGGACCTCTCTTATTGTACACGCACAGCTCATTCAATATCTCCTTCAAAAATTGCTGCACCGTAAAAAAAAACATATAATTAATATTATTATACCCATTATATATATATATAGTACAAGTATATGAATGTGCGTGTACCTCGGGTTGATCGGTCTCTTGAACGAGTTGTTTAAGGGCCCAATTAGGTTGCCTTTCGAATAATTTAAATATAATATCCTCCATTTCACGTCTATCTCTACGTGTCCTTTTCATGTCGCTTTGCTTCACCGGCACTATCTTCTTTTGTTTTTCCTACATTTTTATTTTTATTTTTATTTTTTAAGTGAAAAATTAAAATTAAACTATTTTTTTTTTACCTTGCCACCACTGGATGAGGTTATGCCAATCACGCCAGGCATGGGTCGCATTAACACGCCATGATCATTGTCCAGAACCTTCGATCATAATTTATTTATTGTTAGATAAAGATGTAGTTTAAGAGAGGGTCAAAAGGTAATTTTACCTGGACTTGTCGGGTTTTGATCATGGAGCGATTAGTTCTTTCCCTGCATAATTTACCATAATCTTTGAAATTTTCGCTGTGTGGCTCCATGTCGAATTTGTGCTCTACTTTTCCTTCGAGCGCAAATTTTGCTGCAAAAATTAAATCAAATCGAGATGATTTAGAATAAGATGGTTTTGGGTTCGGTTACGATTGTAAAAAAGGGAAGATCGGTACATGGATTGGACTCGGAGAAAACACACATAGGCACAAAATCCTTGAACATATTCAAAGAGTAGCTCTTTGGATTGTTGCCCGTGTCAGCCTGTGCCATCTCCATCTTGAACTGTAATTTTACATGTGGGTACACGAATTCAGTAATTTTGAGGGAATAATTTCGCCCAATTTTGCGAATTTTTGGTAAATGCAGTTAATCCGACCGAGACTGACATGAACAACAAGAACGCCAAAGTGAAGAAGAAAAAGGAAAAGGGAATTGAACTGACCTGGAGAGATGAGGGTTCGTCAGGAGCGAGGGGATCGAGAGAGAGGACAACTTTGGCAACAACTGGGTTGTGATTGGGATCGCCGGCGCCGGAAGAAGAGGCGGCAGCGGCTTTCCAGGACCGGGTAACGACTGGCGGGCATTTCATGAGCCATACCGACTTGTCCGCCCGAGCCGTTTCCAGAGTGTATTTCCCTTCTTCCGCCATTAGAAACAAAGGTGAGATCGACAGAGAGTCGAGAGACTGTGTATTCGCGCGTTGGGTAGGAGAATAAGAGAAGAGAGAAACCCATTACTTTAAATCTGGCTTTTTTTAGAATCCAGTATTTGAAGTCTTGGATTTGATTTCAAATCGATATTTACTTTCCTGGAAATAGGAGATTTATTTATTAAACTTCTTTTAGAAACTCAGCAAAGTTAAGTTTTTCAATCAAGGAAATAATGTTATAGGAAATTTTGTTAGAATAACTTTCCGAAAATAAAACTTATAAATTTGCATTGAAGGTCTATGAAGCAAACATAAATGCTCCTATTTTTCATTTACCATGTCCATTAACAATATGAATCTCGAAACAGAACAAGGCGATTCAGATCCCTCGAAACTGCCCAGGTATTTCAAAAACTTCAAAATTTCTCGCCTTAATTTTTGAGAAGTATCTATCAGAGTTATGATTAATATAACTAGTTCAAATTTTTAATATTTGTTCTGATCAATTATACTTAATTTAATTTCAGGGTGCGCGGTTGGGCGAATTTGCCTACGGACCAACAAAACCTAATAGCAAGCAAAATATCATTCGTCCCTTTACTGCACAAACTCGTTGTATCGTGCAAAGGTTGGTTACATGCAATAACTCAACACGTCGGTTCGTTTCCCCGTTCATCCCCAATGATTCTACTTCCATACAACAAGACCACGAAAAAATTGACCTTTTTCGATCTCAAAGTTTTCGAAACATACAGCATCAAAATTCCAGAGCTGCACAACCATTATATTTTAGGATCGTCTAAGGGTTGGCTCGTAACCATAAATCTTAACCTAGATTTAATCCTATACAACCCGTTAACTCGGTCCCGAATACCGCTACCCGAACCCGACAAGACGGAATTCACCAAGGAGCAGAAGATTCTAGAAGAAGACCCCTCGCTATTTACAGAAATCATATCAAAATGTATAGGAATAAGACGTATGGTTATATCAAAAAACCCTTCGTTAGTTTCGAATTGCTTCGTTGCCACTATTTTCTTCGATTCAGACAAACTCGTGGTGTGTAGGTTAGGGGACAAAACTTGGTCCAAGTTACAAAATGAAAAGCCCAAATCGCGTAGATACAACGATAATGAAACGAATTATAGGTTTATAGACTTTACATTTTTTGAAGGGAGAATATACGCGGTTAGACAACGTGGAGACGTAGCAATAATTAACTACAACGGGCCCGATAATTTCACGGTGAAAAACATTCCCGAGCCAGACAGTCACGGTTTCAAATTTGTCACGAACAAGTATTTGGTTGATTCGGAAGACGAGTTGTTGCTCGTTCATAAATATGCAACGCCTAACAAACATAAACACGGAACATTCGGATTCGGCGTGTACAAATTGGAGAATGATAGAAAAACTTGGACTAAGGTTCGTAAATTGAGAGATCGAGCTCTTTTCGTGGGGCCCAGCGAGTCTATTTCTGTCTCGACGAAAGATAGTCCGTGGTTGAGACCGAATTGTATTTATTTTTTGAATGATTTTGAATCCGGCGTGGATCCAGAATGTCAGTGGGACAATGGTATTTTTAATTTGGAAAAAAATTGTATCGAAAGTCTTGAACCAGATTTACATTTAGGGTTTTCTATTTGGTACCAGCAGCAAGTTTAAATCTAGAATTATTTTTATGAACAATAAGTTGTATTCACGCTTGTTTTTATCCAACGCAAATACATAACAAAATTACGCCAATTTTTTAAGAACAAAAAAACTCGAAAGTCCCATAACAATATTAATTTTCTATTATTTAACACTCCCAATTTCGATTATTAATAACAAGAAAAAAAAAATTCAAGAGGTCCAAGAAGAGGACCTGCGAAGAGGGGCGCGGATCTGTTTATCCTCCTCCAACGAAACCATGCCGACATGGAAAGGATCCTCTGACACCATTTTCGCCAACAAATACCTCGCTTGTTTCCCCACATACCATCCCAATTTCCCGTCATAATATTCCGGCCAGCTGTCCTTGCTCAGTTTCTTCTCGGCGAGATCTATTGCTCTACGTGCGATTTGGGGCCTCCCTGTTTTTATGCATGCCGCAGTTAATAGCCACAGCAGAACTACATGAAAAATGAATTTGAGTTGTTGAGTCTGTTGGTTAATTTTTTATGAATCTGCAAATAGTTAAATAATCAGATAATTATAAATAAATTAATAAATCGAAATTACTCGGATAGTAGCCGCGTGATCTAGTCACTGCTGCCCTAAAGATAGATTACGCCCTCTCGTGCAGGGTTAGTCGCTATCCACCTCCAAGGTTCCACCCCGAGCAACTTCGTATCTACTTCGGTAGCAAGAGATGCGAAGCAGATGGCGTTCACTTCGAAGAAAGTGAAGCCGAGCACCCGATTTTCTAACTGAGTTGATTAATAGAGAAGAAACAATATTTCGCTGAATAGAATGAAGTATGAATATTTAGAGAGAGAGAACGTCCGATCAAGAAAGTATTGTGTATTTCCATTGTTGTCTTCCTTTCTTTCATACATATATACTCTGATGATTTGCATATTTATAACAGGAAGGACATGGGACAAAAACGACTAGGAGCTCCAATATTAAGAAAATTTATTTCATTCATTTATATCATAATAACAGCCAATATTTCTTGCCCATTTAAGAATCATCAATATTTTCTTATTAATTAGTAAAACCGACTCTCTCTCTCTCTCTCTCTCTCTCTCTCTCTCTCTCTCTCTCTCTCTCTCTCTCTCTCTCTCTCTCTCTCTATATATATATATATATATATATATATATATATATATCAATGTTGTAAAAAACATCGAAAAACACCAAAAAACGGTCAAAAAACGGTGATACGTTGAAAGACCGTACCCTTTTTTACCGTATCGTTTCAAAAAATGATCAAACGTTTTTTAACCGTGTTTGACCTTTTTTTGACCGAAAAACGTTTTTAACGCGTTTTCCATACCGATTTTTTCTTCTAATTATTTTGGGCCCGAATTTTTTTAACTTTTTTTGGCCAGTTATTTTTCTCGGCACGTGACTTTTTTTTTCACCGGGTCTCCGATTTAGTTATTCTTCATCTTCACGACAATGCTTGGGATGCTCCATTCTTCCGTTCTTCTTCCGATTGACTAAATAATAACGAGGGCTCAGTTTAATTTACGACAATGACTGTTTTTTTTTTCACAACAAAGATTAATTTTTTCTCCGCAAATTGTGTTTGTGAATGTTAATTTGATTCAATTTGTGACTCAAATGATTGTGTGTGATGATTGTTTAAGTTGATCTGATTATGTGTTATGATTTATTATTTTTTACTTTTTATGTGATTATTATTTTGTTTTTGGACTTTTTTGTACGATAATCAAACAAGTATTTAAATTGTGAGTGTTAATTGGATTTATTTTCTTGTCCGAATTTTTTGGCTTTAAATTTTAATTATAATTGATATAAAATATTACCAATTTAAGTGACCGTTTTTTTACCGTTTTACGATAAAACACTAAAACGGTGACCGATCGTACCGTACCGTTTTTACCGTTTTCCCAACACTACGTTCATGCCCATTTCTTTTTTTTGTTTGTTCCTTTGGGGGTGTTTCATCTCCGTTATTTTGAGTTCGAGAAGTAGAAGTCCCTTCTTTAGAACAACAATAAGCCAAAATGATGATTGCATTATCCTTCTATAGAAAATCCAGTTTTCGATGCATAAATATTATAAAATTTCATTGGTTCTTCCCCGATTTCAAATTCCGTCCCGACAAATGGCTCGTCACTTGCCTTATCTGTTTGAGACATTTGTTGGTTCCAATCTTTGATAAGTTGCTGGTCTTGATCCTTATTATTGTCATTATAACTTATAAGGAGAATGAGAATAAGGATATTCATCGCCAATTGGAAACTGAAGTTCATTATCCGGCAGAATATAAGTTTTTAACAAATAATATGTCATGTATAATTTGAAATATATGTTTTTGTCCCTAAAAAGGAAATATTGTTTAAAAAATATTTTTCTACACAATATACTTCTTCAAGATGTGGCGATTGTAGAACATCTTGTACTGGTAATGGAGTATCTTCGGAGAATAGAGAGGGAGTCGAGCTCGATTGTTTTTGGGGCGTAATCATGATAGAGAGGGAAAGAAGGCAGATTGAAAGAGATTATAATGGCTAATGAGAGAGAAAAGTAAGAAAATAGTGGCTACAAAGAAAGAAATGTGAGATTATAATGGCTACTGAATATTTTTTGAGAGAATACTGCTATTTTGCTTGTCAAATGAGAGGTACTACGTGCAAAGAGAGAGAGAGAGAGAGAGAGAGTTGAAGAGTTTTTTCATGAGAAATGATTTTGAAAACTAGCAACAATTAATTACTAAACGAAGGACATAAAAAATAAACAGAACTGTTAGCATGCAAAGTTAATCATCACACACAGATCTTGATGCACACATCTAGCGATAGTAAAAGTGTGAGCACATAACTCTTTGGTGCTTTTAAAAGCACCATAGTCTATGTATATACATATGTTATTTCCCTCTATGCATTTATGTACATCAAATGATATTTTTAAAATTCCAATATTATTTTATTACAAAATAATATAACAGAGTCTTGTTGAGGTGGTAAACGGACTGTATTATGGTGATAACTCCATCTCATATTCTTCGGATCGCATCCCGTCACGATCATCCATTCGTGCGTCTCCTGGTCTCCATGTTCGGATAACAAACCTTTAAAAAAACCACAAATTAAAAAAAATAATAAATAAAATAAAATAAATGAACCAACCTTAGGAGGCATTCGCCAACGAGGTCTTCCCAACGTTCCTCCACGAGATCCGTAATCGCCTCGCTCTGTTCGTTAGTTGCCAAACTCGCCAAAATCGCGACGAAATTCCCCAAACAAAACCAGCTAAAATCCATCCTCGCGGGACTCATATTCCCGATAAAATACCCTCTTTTATTCGTCATTAATTTTAATGTTAAATACTTATTAATAAAAATGATTACTAGGTAATTTTTCTTGCCAAAATAACAATGAATGAACGAAAATTAAAACTAGGATTAAAATAATATTGCCACTAATTTTAATTTCAACATTTATTTGTATTTCAGCAGTTCGTATTGTGGTAACAATTTTTGGATTCCATTGTTCTGAAATATAAAAATGGAATAAAGTAATATAATAATATAAAATCACATTTAATATTTTTATAATTTTATTATATATTGTATGCATATAATATTATATTATTTTATGCAATAATATTTGTATTATTTTATATTTAGTAATGTTATATTATAATAATAATATTTTTTTCCATCAAACTAATATTATTATAATGCAATAATATAATATTATATAGTGATATTATAATACAATATTATTATTATTATCATTTTATTATTTATAGTTTAAATGAAATATTAGTTGTACATTTTCAATAACAAAAATTCTAAAATTTTATAAACAACCAAACAAAATATTATATTTTCTCTCATCTTATAATATTGACACACAAACAAGCATTGGAATTACTAATTCTAAAACTTTTTACTCCTCCACTTTGTAATCCGATTTCCCCGTATACTAATTTCGCTTGCCATGAATATTTTCCAAGATATTTTATAATTTAAACATTCTAAAAAAACTATAAAATTACCAATTCCAAAAGTTTTTCCTCCTCTATTTTATTATCTAATTCTAAAAGATTTTCCGAATCCATTTTATAATCTAATTCCAAAAGTTTGTCCGCTTCCATCTTATTATCTAATTCCAAAAATAGTTTATCTTCCTTCTTATTATCTAACTTCAAATTATTTTCCTCCATGGTCTTATTATCCAACTTCATCTCCATGCTACAAATTTCACTTGCCAAACGACGTCTTACAAATTTCTCGGGATCTCGAATGCAGATATTGAATAAAATGAGGACCATGTCTATGGCGATAAAAAATTGCATGAATATCCCGTGTACGAAATGTTGTGCACAAAATAATGAAGCAGCATAAGATAATGAAGAACCAATGAGGATAGTCAAAAGTATCGCCAAGACCTACAAGTATTAAAGAAAATTATTCGTTTTTTTTGCAAAAGATAAATTCAAGTGTCAAATCGCATCATCGATTAATTAAGTATTGTAGAATAAATGAGAAGGAAATATAGATAATTTAATATACTTGAAATATTCGGAATAAAATGAGTATTCGTTGCTCGGTTCTCTCTGTCTCGTTGTCAAGCCCATTTTCCATGTCGGCATTCTCACCAATTTCGTTAATCGTCAATGCTAACGAAAATAATTTAAGAAAAAAAAGTCAAGGAAAGAATATTATGTTATGAAAAATTTACTATGCTCTTCAAATGTCCACCAAAATTCTCCCACAATAGTAATTCATGGTTAATTCATGGATTAGTATTTTGGATTAACGATTAATTCATAATTATTTATTTTTAATTACTTCGAATTAATCATCAATTGATATGAACCTTAATTATATATTAAAATTTTAATAATCATGAATTAATCGTTAATTCAAAATACGAATTCATGGATTAGCTATGAATTATTATTGTGGAAGAATTTTGGTGGACATTTGAGGGGCACAGTAAATGGCCTCTTATGTTATTGATGTACAAATAAGACTCGGTATTTTAAATAATCTTGTGATATCATATGATCATCCAAAATTTGTTAGATAAAGATGCTAAATTATGACATCCAATTAACTAGAGAGATTTACCTGTGAAATCTTTACAGCACGGGGGAGGAATATCTTCTTGAGTCATGCCTCAATTATTTATTTTTTCTCTTCAACGGTCGACGTAGTTTGATTCCGGTGTTTCGTTCAAAGAATGATTACTCGCGTTTTTCCCCTGTGTTTTTTTTTTTTTTTCAATTTTCAATTTCGATGGTATGGCTAAATTTCAACTTGTTATTTATCATAGATTTCCTAACAGATGAGTTAGAAACGAGTGGAAAAAGGCATTTTGAAGACAACCGAGAACAAACATAAAAATGTATTCAAATTATGTTTTTTTGTAGTTGTTTTTGTTTATTAATTTAAGACAAGAGAGAACAAACACAAAAATGTATTCAAATTATGTTTTTTTGTAGTTGTTTTTGTTTATTAATTTAATACAAGAGAGAACAAACACAAAACTATATTCTCAGATGATACTTGGGCGTGTTTGCTATGTCAGTTTTGTGTAGCAGCAGGAAACTCATAGTTGCAGGAAACCAATATATGAATATCAGGAAACTATTGTTGGGAATTCACCCGACCCCGGGCCCGCGCAGCGGATATGAATGCCCGGTCCGGTTCCCTAAATCCAAGATCACGCCATGACTTCGAGGGTACGATGCAATAGAAGGATAGACGATTACCAGCGTGAAATTGATCACGCACAACGGGTTGATCGCTCGCATCCTTCTCTTCCTTCGGTGTCACGTTGGTGACTAGCCCTTACGTCCCATACCGCACGTCTCCCACCGTCTTGACACGCCTCGGGTTGTCTTCGTGCGTTCCATGCCCGCATGCTTCCACAGCCCGGTTACTCGATTCGCTTGTTTCCATCTCCGGCAGATTTCGTTCCTCCGAATCGATCACAACCGAAAGAGCCCCAGATGTTGCTCCTCTACGTGTATCCACCTTGACTCATAAGACGTCGGTCGCGGGTGCTACTGCCTAGACGAAGCACCGGCGAACTTGCTCGATCGATTGATTCTCTTCTCCGAAAAAACTGTTTTTCTCGGTTCTCTCTCTTTACACCATTTCACTCAATAGAAAGATGTCTCTCAATATTTCTGGAATATTCTGAATGAATTCACATCTGGATTGACTAGAGAGAGAGAGAGAGAAACATCCTATTTATATCACATAGGATTAAGATTGGCCAAAAGACATGTATATCCAATATACACTCTTTCACGCAGAAAGTTGCATGAATCTGTCCAGTATTCTGTCTATACGAAATTGGTAAATTTCTCTGACAGAAAACCAACCAACACGAAAGTTGTAGATAATCGTATTATCTACACGACCCAATTTGGCCTGGCCCAATTGGAGTTCGTATGCAAAAGATATGACTGTTTTACTAACTGTATGTCATACTGTTGCACCCTTTCGGTATTTCATAGAAACGACACTGATACTTCGTTCATATGAAGTATATTTCTACATGAAGGATGTAGATAATCTTATTATCTATCTAACCCAATTTGAACCATTCAAATTAGATTTTCCTACTGAAAGATATGACCACGAATGTACGCTTACATTCGTTTATCCTTGTGTACACTTTTACGGTTGATCCTGAAACTGTATTTCCTTCAGTCTCCCACTCAATTTCAGATCTACCTAAAAGGTGAAGGAAATACAGTTTCAGGATCAACCATAAAAGTGTACACAAGGATAAACGAATGTAGGAGTACGTTCGTGGCCATAACTGTCAGTGGGAAAATCCGATTTGAATGGTTCAAATTGGGTTAGATTGATAATAAGATTATCTACAACCTTCATGAAGAAATATATTTCATATAAACGAAGTATCAGTGTCGTTTATGTGAAATACCGAAAGGGTGCAACAGTATGACATACAGTTAGTAAAACAGTCATAACTTTTGCATATTAAATCCAATTGGGCTGGGCCAAATTGGGTCGTGTAGATAATGAGATTATCTACAACTTTCATGTTGGGTGATTTTCTGTCTGAGAAATTTACCAATTTCGAAATGACAGAATACTGACCAGATTCATGCAGTTTTCTGTGTGAGAGGGTGTATATTGGATATACATGCCTTTTGGCTAATCCTGATCCTATTAGGTATAAATAGGATATTTTCTCTCTCATCTATATAGTTGAATCATTTCTAAGCAATTGATTATTCTGCCCAATACACAAGAAAAGAGCAAATTCAGATTTGATCTTTCGTGAGTGAAAATGTGCGAAGAGAGAGAAATCGAGAAAAGAGTTTCTCGAGTGATAGAGAATCGATTAGATCGAGCAAGTTCGCCGGTGCATCGTCTAGGCAGGTGCATCCGCGACCGACGTCTTACGAATCAACGTGGATACAAGTAGAGGAACGACGTTTGTGGTTCTTCGATTGTGAGCGACTCGAGTAAGAAAGACGGTGGAAACGCTTGGACGCACGAAGACGAAGTCGAGTGAACCGGCGTAGTTGACGAGTGGTGAAGAACGCGTGGTATGGGACGCGCGGATTGTCACCAACGTGACAGGAGATAGAAGGCAGCGATCAACCCTTCGTGTGCAATCAATTTTGCACCGGTATGAATCTGTCCTTCTAATTGCATCGTACCCTCGAAGTCGTGGCGTGATCTCGGGAATCGGGGAATCGGACCGGGCCTTCATTCCGCTGCGCGGGCCCGGGGTCGGGGATATTCCCAACAGTGGTATCAGAACGATCGCCATCGATTCGAGGGTCGAATCATAGTCGTATATTAGATATACGCACGGGTTATCAAAGTTCGTACCCGTTTGCATGATGTTACATATAGAGAAAGTCAAATTCCGTTAAAATCACAAGTGGAATTCGTTAGAGATCGATCAAAAGTTGATTGAGAGTATCTAGGAATGATCGTGAAAAAGTTTCATGATTTATCGTTTTGGAAACGAGCGAAAACGGACGAAACGGCAAAATCTGCAGAAAATTAGAATACGAAATAGTGAGTAAAACTAAGATAATTTTCAGTGGAAAACTCCAAATTGATTGGATCAAATTGGCGTAGATAGATAATGAGATTATCTATGACTTTGATACAGAAAGTGTTTTCATTTGAACGAATTATCAGCGTCGTTTTTATAGAATACTGAAAGGGTGCGACTGTTTGACATACAGAGACTTAAACGTCCGTATATGTCGCATCGAAACCCCAATTGAGTCCAATCCAATTGGATTAGTTAGATAATAAGATTATCTAGAACTTTCGTTCACGTTCAAAGTCGGTTGGAAGAATTTAATATTTTTGTTTCAACAGAATACTGAAAATGTGTCTGTAGTTTTCTGGTTGAAAAGGTGTCTATTGGATAAACTTACCTTTTTGTTTGTTCGTATTTTACTAAAACTGGTATAACTTTCAGTAAAAAATTCCGAGTTGAATGGTTCAAATTGGGTTAGTTAGATAATGAGATTATCTAGAACTTTTAATGTTGTAATATATTTCATTTGAGCGAAGTATTAGTGTCGTTCTAATGAAATAACGAAAGGGTGCAGAAAAACAGTTTTTCTGCCGCCCCGGGGGCAGTTTTTGGCGTCCCGGATGCGTCCCGGGCGAGGGTTTTCTCGCGCCCCACGGCCCTTGCGTTACAACGGATGGGGCAGTCCGTTATAACGGACCCTTCTCTGGATGATGTTTTTGTTTTCGCGTTAACTTTGGCTACGAAGCTCGGAATTTTAAGTTCTTTATATCGATTTGATCGGCATCAAACATACTAGCATATAGGACAAATAATTATTTAGAATAATTAATTTACCTAATTAAATCATATGCATTTAGAAAATCTTGTGATAGTGATATAATATGATTATATCACGAATTATTAAACATGAATGTCATGATCCCTCATAATATTTAAGTCGTGGAAATGCCTTCCATATCCACAACCACCGAGTTTGGTGTTATGTTTCACGTGGGTTCAGGCTAAAGTCGGGCACGTGATATTGTAATTATCGAAAGGATGGCAAGCGTTAAATCGGGACTTGTGAGGCACATGCTAAAGTCGACTCACTAGTAGCTTATTTGAACTATACGTTCGAGATGGTTGTGACTTAACCGTCCAGGCTAATCAGATTGGAGTTCGGGGCATATATATGATGCACACACGGAATTGGGATTGTATTGGATACGATCCATCACCGAAATCCTACAAAGGTTCAAGAGTCGCATTGGATGTGATTTGATATAATCCTACCTAAATAACGGGATCCCACCCGATAGGCTAAAGTCACTTGTGGGAGGAACGGAAATATGGATCTTGAGTGTTATGGACTTGGAGTCCCGTATCGGTATGAGGGTTATCGATTCGATAAAATAACACTATCATATAATTATCATATAAGCATATAGATTAAGTACGCACGGTTAGGAGCTTAATCTTCATCATCCGTTTAAAATTATGTTTTCAAGTAAACACCAAATATATATCGATGAGATCGATATGATAGATGGCTTTTGGGTCGGAATTACCGTAATTAACTTTGATAGTCAAAGAATAGTTCTTAGACTTAAAGGAACGTGTTGGACACGGAAACGGTAGATTCGGGGCTCGAGGCTTTGGCTTTAGAGAAAGCCGGGTTCGATACACTTTAAGAAAGAATCGAACAATATTACATGCCTTGTGGTGGCATGTGTAGACGCATATTTCTCAAAATTGTTTTGAGAATTCGGGTGTATATGAAAATAAAACACAACGCTCATGAAATAGTTTCAAGAGCTAGAGCGCGTTGAATGGTTCAATGCGGCTCAAAGAGTAGGTTAATTTTGAGACGCCTTATGGGTCTTTGATTAACACTTGAGTGTTGATGGTACGAGATTTGATCTTCGTGACCGAATATCATATGCATTCGATAGATAACTCGATCCCGAAATTGCATGAGATGTGATTTAAATTTGAATTGGAGATGCTCGGAGTATCCGAGGAATCCAATGCATATAGATGCGTGGATGTCCTTGTAATTCAAAGGTGGGACCGAAAGAAATGTATGTCTAAGGGTATTTTGGGAAAATGTTTTCCAAAACAGAAAGTTCGGACAAGGAGTTGTCCAAACTAATGACTCAAAGAATGGTGAAATCCAAGGAGGATTAAACCAAGAGGTTGATTGCTTCTTTTGGCATTGCCGTCTTGGTCATATAATCGAGATTCGCATATCTAGATTCCATATGATGGATTGCTAGAATCATTCGAATTAGATTCGATTGATTAATGCTATACTTATTTATTAGGCAAGACGACAAAGGGCATCATTCTCCAAAGGTTGGAGAAAGATCCAACGAATTATTGGAAATTACATTTAGATGTAATGTTCCGATAAGTTCCGAGGCAAGAGGAGGCTATCGGTATTTTGTTACGTTTATGGATGGTTAAAGTAGATATGAAAATATCTATTTAATGCGTACCGAAACATAGATTTTGAAAGGTTCATAGAGTTTCAAAACGAAATACGAAATCAACTAAGCAAGAAAATCAAAGTTTTTCGATAGGATCGAGAAGGCGAGTATTTGAGCTAAACCTTTCGATAGGATCGAAGAGGCGATATTTGAGTTATGAATATTGATGATCATTTATGATTGTGGAATCGTTTCACGATTAATTGTCTTCATTTCGGAACATTGAGATGTGTCCGAAAAGAGGAATTGAACGCATGTTGGACATGGTTCGATAAATGATAAGTCAAACGGATCTCCCATAAATATTTTGGGGATACGCCCTTGAGACAGCGGCACTAATGAATGGTTGCATATAAGATATGGACCATACACCTTCTAATCGGTACAAAAGACGCCATATGAGATATGGATCGGAATGGTTTCGAAGTTGTCATTTGTACAGATTTGTGGATGTGAGTATATTTCAAAATTTGTTTAGGTTAAACTCAATCCCAAATCTGAAAATTGTTCGTTTATGACATATATCCTTAAGGAAACTAAAGGGTATTAGTTGTAACGTCCCGACGAAAATAAGATTTTTGTGGCTCGAAGAGATGCCTTCTTGGAGGAGGACTCGATGCGTACAAGTTTGAAACTTGATGTTGCTGATCTCTATGCGGGCTAGTGGGAGTAGAATAAATCTCGAAAGAGTTCGAGATCTGAAAATGAACATTGTACCGATGAAAGTTGACATGGCTTCATCAAGAGTTGATGAACGCGAGTCGAACACACAAAGGAATTTTTCGTAGATCAAGTAGGCTATATCATAAGCCGGTAAATACGGATTTATCGTGGCTAATGATGATAGATCGAAATCATATGATGATTCTATATCCTACAAGGATGCTATGATAAGTTGATTCCACATGACATGGTGTCATGAAATCTGAGATTCAATCCATGTAAATTATCAAGTTTAGAACTTGATTTCATTACTTTCTGGGTTAGACCCGTGAAATGTGAGTGGGTTTTTCAAGATGAAGAACCTACATGGATAGGAATAAACATATATATATGTAAAGCGAGGCTTTTTACGAAGAGTTTCATGCAATTCATGGTCGGACTATGAAGAAACGTTTTCGCATGTTGCCATGCTTTCCTATTCTCAAAATTCTGCTTGCCATAATCACGTATTATGACTATGTGATGTGTCATAATCACGTATTATGACTATGAAGAAATTGTTTATTCCGAAAGGAAGAGATATCTCTTAGGCGCCGCTCGATGAGTCGATTAACGAAAACTGTGGCCACGGTCAATGATATTAATGGTTAATATCGATTGAAATTTGTTAACTCAACTCGGAATCGGGGAATAAGTGTAGTTAATCAAATTATAAGGATGACTATTACCATGCCTTTTGATTAACGGATATCGCAAACAAGATAACTAGTAACCGCTATTCGAGATAGGCACAATGATCACAATCATTATTCGTTTAACATGGGTAGCTATGATGGAGTGACTAGATCCCGCTCATGAGCTTGTAGGCATTGGAAACAACCTACTACCATCGTTAAGTCGAACCTACAAGGTCACACAACGAGTCGTACTAAGTCGGGCTTGATCATAAAATCGGCACATTGGATGTGCATAGCTTGGTATTTGAAACGCGAGCTATATTCTCTAAAATCATGCGTATTGGATATGCATGAGTACCTTTTAGGTAGATCTGAAATTGAGTGGGAGACTGAAGGAAATACAGTTTCAGGATCAACCATAAAAATGTACACAAGGATAAACGAATGTAGGAGTACGTTCGTGGCCATAACTGTCAGTGGGAAAATCCGATTTGAATGGTTCCAATTGGTTTAGATAGATAATAAGATTATATACAACCTTCATGAAGAAATATATTTCATATAAACGAAGTATCAGTGTCGTTTATGTGAAATACCGAAAGGGTGCAACAGTATGACATACAGTTAGTAAAACAGTCATAACATTTGCATACGAACTCCAATTGGGCTGGACCAAATTGGGTAGTGTAGATAATGAGATTATCTACAACTTTCATGTTGGGTGATTTTCTGTCTGAGAAATTTACCAATGTCGAAATGACATAATACTGACCAGATTCATGCAGTTTTCTGTGTGAGAGGGTGTATATTGGATATACATGCCTTTTGGCTAATCCTGATCCTATTAGGTATAAATAGGATATTTTCTCTCTCCTCTATATAGTTGAATCATTTCTAAGCAATTGATTATTCTGCCCAATACACAAGAAAAGAGCAAATTCAGATTTGATCTTTCGTGAGTGAAAAGGTGCGAAGAGAGAGAAATCGAGAAAAGAGTTTCTCGAGTGATAGAGAATCGATTAGATCGAGCAAGTTCGCCGGTGCATCGTCTAGGCAGGTGCATCCGCGACCGACGTCTTACGAATCAACGTGGATTCAAGTAGAGGAACGACGTTTGTGGTTCTTCGATTGTGATCGACTCGAGTAAGAAAGACGGTGGAAACGCTTGGACGCACGAAGACGAAGTCGAGTGAACCGGCGTAGTTGACGAGTGGTGAAGAACGCGTGGTATGGGATGCGCGGATTGTCACCAACATGACAGGAGATAGAAGGCAGCAATCAACCCTTCGTGTGCAATCAATTTTGCACCGGTATGAATCTGTCCTTCTAATTGCATCGTACCCTCGAAGTCGTGGCGTGATCTCGGGAATCGGGGAATCGGACCGGGCCTTCATTCCGCTGCGCGGGCCCGGGGTCGGGAATATTCCCAACAAAAGGTACTCATGCATATCCAATATGCACGATTTTAGAGAATATAGCTCGCATATCAAATACCAAGCTACGCACATCTTATGTGCCAATTTTATAATCAAGCTCGACTTAGTACGACTCGTTGTGTGACCAGGTAGGTTCGGTTAACGATGGCAGTATGCTGTTTCCATAGCACTACAAGCCCATGAACGGGATCTAGTCACTCCATCATGGCTACCCATGTTAACACGAAGAATGATTGTGATCATTGTGCCTATCTCGAATAGCGGTCATTAGTTCTCTTGTTAGCGATATCCGTTAATCAAAAGGCATGGTGATAGTCATCCTTATATTTTGATTAACTATACTTATTCCTCGAGTCCGAATTGAGTTAACAAATTTCAATCGATATTAACTGTTAATATCATTGACTGTGGCCACAGTTTTCGTTAATCAATTCATCGAGTGGCCAAAGAGATATCTCTTCCTTTCGGAATAAACAATTCCTATCTTGGAGACTCACATTGAATTCCGTGTTTCGGACAATACCCAATGATGACCGTTTTAACTCCCTGTTACGGTGAGCGTAAGATCATATCAAATCATTGTGTTACGCACGTAACGCAATCAATGGTCCCCTCAAGTATGAAGAACCTAATACCGTACTCGTCGCGAGTCCATCTATAATGACTAAACCATGTCATGGTCTCGCGGCTTCGGTCATATCCAATATATGTCACCTAGCATATATCTACGTTCCCGATTCGACAAACACCTTTGTCCTATGATTAGCAAAACATAATCATCTCCTCGGCTAACGTACTAGTGTACGCGTTCAGTCTATTCCCTTGTAATAGAAATGCTTCTCTTTTAAGCAAACTGACCCGCGACTAGGGATGTTTAGAAATGAAACTTTAAGTGTGACGGTTTCGCTGCACATGGTCCTCAACCATGTCGACGTCCACACAAGTTCAAATCAAGGTTCATGTAATCATATTACACAACCCCGCACACAGTTTTCATATAAGGTGAATGCATGAAAATTTAAGTAAACAAAATTTTTAAAAAGGATGCATTCATACGGATTAAGTATTTGGGTGATACAACGTTTACCTATGGGTATCTCCATACCCACAACCTGCGAGGACTATCGTATTAGATAACTATACTCTACTCTCTTCTTCCTCTTCTAGGTATCTCCATACCCATAGTCATCGCATGACAGTCACGCGCGACTAGAGAGAGCGGTTTTGTAAACGGGTCCGCACGTTGCCGTTAGTGTTAATCAACATCAGGTTTGGAACATTTCCAATACCTACGATCACATCATTTCATAAAATTTCATGGATCAATAAAATTTTCTGAGTATTGGCTAAAAGTGGTTGTGACCTCGGCATTTTTGGCTTGTACTATTGCGTCTCACGCAATATACAACCATAAATCCGATAACTCGTGACTACTCGAGTTTGGCCATGTATCCTTGATCCATATCGCTTCCTTTTGTGATTCATAACCACAATATACTCGCCCCCGTAAATAGAATCATTATTGGTCTTGTGGAACCTTTCCACATAACCATGTTTTCGTTTAAGAAAATCATGTACACACTTTGTGATCGAAAGTCGTGCTACATATTTGGACGTGCTAAATCTTTGGAAACTGTCATTGTTATAACTCTTTATAACCAACACGTCCTCCACACCATTATAGATAAAATAAAATCCTGAATTCTTTTGTAAAGTATTCAAGGATAACATTCACCGCTATCAATACAAATCCCGATGAATTTAAATATACATAACCATTATGTATATATATATGTATAACCATTATACATTCACAAGAGTTAGTCTCATGTAATCGCATTACATTCAAACTCGTGTGATTCCTTGGATTTTATTGACGGTGAATTAGACGCTTCATCCATACGACATATAGCCACATACATATCATGACAGATATAATAGATCCTCACATCGAGTGTAAAGCATCATATTTTTATTTTCGTCCTGCTTGTTGTCTCACATCGAGCCGTAGAAAATTTCTGCCATTCGACATCTCTATTTAACTCCGCCAAGGAGTTATATGTTGAAAACCTTTTCAACAATATGTCGATATACGTGCTATAATATAGAATGAGGAACTTCTTAGATCTATCCTATAGATCTTCACGCTTAATTCATAAGCGGTCTCGCCTAAATTTTGTGCCGTTACAAAAAATATAACGCGGCTCCCACTAACCTTCATGTGTACACAAAGTTTCCATTCGTTCCGACAATGTTATAGCAGTTTATAATTTCATCAAAACGAATATTCCAATTCCGAGAAGTTTTCTCTAATCCATCATATGGATCGTTAAAGCGTGCATATCTTATCCCCGATTCTTATGAATCGACAAAACCGTAAGGTTGTGTCAAGTACACATCCTTTCATAAAATTTCTGTCAAGAAATTCGGTTTTGACATCCATTTTGCCACATCACATAGTCATAATACGCGACCATGTCAAGCAGAATTTCGAGAATGTGAAAGCATGGCAACATGCGAAAACGTTTGTTCATAGTCCGACTATGAAATTCTTGAAACTCTTCGCTACGAGCCTCGCTTTGCATATATGCGTATGCCTATCTGTGTCGGTTCTCATCTTGAAAACCCATTGTCTTTTCACGGGTCTAACCCGGAAAGTAATGAAATCAAGTTCTAAACTTGATAATTTTACACGGATCGAATCTCAGAATTCATGACATCATGCCATGTGGAATCAACCTTTCATAGCATCCCTGTAGGATATCGAATCATCATATGATTTCGATCTATCATCATTAGCCACGGTAAATCCGTATTTACCGGCTTATGATATAGCCTACTTGATCTACAAATAATTCCTTTGTGTGTTCGACTCGTATTCATCAACTCTTGATGAAGTCGTGTCAACATTCATCGGTATAATGTTCATTTTCAGATCTCGAACTCTTTCGAGATTTATTCTACTCCCACTAGCCCGCATAGAGATTAGCAACATCAAGTTTCAAACTTGTGCGCATCGAGTCCTCCTCCAAGAAGGCATCTCTTCGAGCCACGAAAATCTCATTTTCGTCAGGACGTTAGAACTAATACCCGTTAGTTTCCTTAAGGATATATGTCATAAACGAACAATTTTCAGATTTGGGATTGAGTTTAACCGAAACAAATTTCGAAATATACTCACATCCACAAATCTGTACAAATGACAACTTCGGAACCATTCCGATCCATATTTTTTATGGCGTCTTTTGTACCGATTAGAAGGTTTATGGTCCATCTCATATATGCAACCATTCATTAGTGCCGCTGTCTCAAGGGTGTATCCCCAAAATATTTTTGGGAGATCCGTTTGACTTATCATTTATCGAACCATGTCCAACATGCGTTCAATTCCTCTTTTCGGACACATCTCAAAGTTCCGAATAAAGGTAATCGTGAAACGATTCCACAATCATAAATGATCATCAATATTCATAACTCAAATATCGCCTCTTCGATCCTATCGAAAAGTTTAGCTCAAATACTCGCCTTCTCGATCCTATCGAAAAGCTTTGATTTTCTTGCTTAGTTGATTTCGTATTTCGTTTTGAAACTCTATGAACCTTTCAAAATCTCCGTTTCGGTACGCATTAAATAGATATTTTCATATCTACTTTAACCGTCCATAAACGTAACAAATTACTGATAGCCTCCTCTTGCCTCCGAACTTATCGGAACATTTACATTTAAATGTAATTTCCAATAATTCGTTGGATCTTTCTCCAACCTTTGGAGAATGATGCAATTTGTCGTCTTTGCCTAATAAATAAGTATCGCGTTTAACCAATGGAATCTAATTCGATTGATTCTAGTAATCCAACATATGGAATCTAGATACGCGTATCTCGTTTATATGGCCATGACGGCAACGCCAAAAGAAGCAATCAACTTCTAGGTTTAATCCTCCTCGGATTTCACCGTTCTTTGAATCATTAGTTTGGACAACTCCTTGTCCGAACTTTCTGTTTGGAAAATATTTTCCCAAAATACCCTTAGACATACATTTCTTTCGATCCCTCCTTTGAATTACAAGGACATCCACGCATCTCTATGCTTTGGATTCCCCGGACACTCTAAGCATCTCCTATTCAAATTTACATCGCATCACATGCAATTTTGGGATCGACTTATTTATCGAATGCATATGATATTCGGTCACGAAGATCAAATCTCGTACCATCAACACACGAGTGTTAATCAAAGACCCATAAGGCGTCTCAAAATTAACCTACTCTTTGAGCCGCATTAAACCATTCAACGCGCTCTAGCTCTTGAAACTATTTCATGAGCGTTGTGTTTTATTTTCATATACACCCAAATTCTCAAAATAATGTTGAGAAATTTGTGTCTATACAGGCCACCACAAGGCACGTAATATTGTTCGATTCCTTCTTAAAGTGTATCGAACCCGGCTTTCTCTAAAGCCAAAGCCTCGAGCCCTGAATGTACCATTTCCGTGTCCAACACGTTCCTTTAAGTCTAAGAACTATTCTTTGACTATCAAGGTTAATTACGGTAATTCCGACCCAAAAGCCATCTATCATATCGATCTCATCGATATATATTTGGTGTTTACTTGAAAACATAATTCTAAACGGATGATGAAGATTAAGCTCCTAACCGTGCGTACTTAATCTATATGCTTATATGATAATTATATGATAGTGTTATTTTATCGAATCGATAACCCTCATACCGATACGGGACTCCGAGTCCATAACACCCAAGATCCATATTTCGCAATCCTCCCACATTTTAGAATATTTTAGATGGTGGGACTCTGATACGGGACTCCGAGTCCATATCGAGTGGGATCTCGCTTATTTAGGTAGGATATAATCCAATCGCATCATATGCGACTCTCGAACATTTTAGAATTTCGGTGATGGATCGTATCACATACAATCCCAGTTCCGTGTGTGCATTCTAACTATGCCCCGAACTCCAATCAGATTGGTTTGGACGGTTAAGTCATAACCATATCAAACGTATCGTTCAAATGAACTACTCACGTGCATGACGAAGGCCTAGAAACACGTAAGTCCCCATTTAACGCCTGCCACCCATTAGTACCATCAACATGTGTGAATGACGAAGGCCTAGAAACACACATATTGTGATACCAATTTCGATGGTTGATGATATGGAAGGCATTTCCATGACTTAAATATTATGAGGGATCATGACATTCATGTTTCTAAATTCGTGACATAATCATATTATATCACTATCACAAGATTTCTAAATGCATATGAATTATTTAGGGAGACTAATTATTCTAAATAATTAATTATCTAATATGCTAGTATGATTGAATCAATTGATTAGAGATAAAGATAGGCCCAAAGGTATGTATATCTCATATACACCTTTTCAAACAGAAAACTGCATACACCCTTTCAGTAATCTGTCATAACGAAAATGGTAAATTCCTCTGACAGAAAATCAACTAACCCAAATGTTGTAGATAATCTTATTATATTTCCAAACCAATTTGTCCCATCCCAATTGGAGTTCGGACCCAAAAGTTACGGCCGTTTTACTGACTATATGTCAAACTGTCGCACCTTTTCGGTATTTCATTAGAACGACACTGATACTTCGCTCAAATGAACTATATTATAGCATGAAAGTTATAGATAATCTCATTATCTAACTAACCCAATTTGAACCATTCAAATCGGAGTTTCCTACTGAAAGTTATACCAGTTTTAGTAAAATACAAACAAACGAAAAGGTAAGTATATCCAATAGACACATTTTCAACAAGAAAACTACAGATACCTTTTCAGTATTCTGTTGAAACGAAAATATTAAATTCTTCAAAACGACTTTGAACGTGAATGCAGGTTCTAGATAATCTTATTATCTAACTAACCCAATTGGATTGGACTCAATTGGAGTTTCTATGCGATATTTATGGACGTTTTAGTCTCTGTATGTCAAACAGTCGCACCCTTTCAGTACTCCATAAAAACGACACTGATAATTCGTTCAAAGGAAAAAACGTTCTGTATAAAAGTCATAAATAAACTCATTATCTAACTACTCCAATTTGATCCAATCAATTTGGAGTTTCCCACTGAAAATTATCTTAGTTTTACTCACTGTTTCGTATTCTAATTTTCTGCAGATTTTGCCGTTTCTTCCGTTTTCGCTCGTTTCTGAAACGATAAATCATGAAACCTTTTCACGATAATTCCTAGATACTCTCAATCGACTTTTGATTGATCACTAGTAAATTTTACTTGTGATTTTTAACGAAATTGGAATCTCTATATCTATCATCATGCAAACGGGTACGAACTTTGATAATCCGTGCGTATATCGAATATATGACTATGATTCGCCCCTCGAATCGATGACGATCGCTCTGATACCACTGTTGGGAATTCACCCGACCCCGGGCCCGCGCAGCTGATATGAAGGCCCGGTCTGGTTCCCTAAATCCAAGATCACGCCATGACTTCGAGGGTACGATGCAATAGAAGGATAGACGATTACCAGCGTAAAATTGATCACGCACAACGGGTTGATCGCTCGCATCCTTCTCTTCCTTCGGTGTCACGTTGGTGACTAGCCCGTACGTCCCATACCGCACGTCTACCACCGTCTTGACACGCCTCGGGTTGTCTTTGTGCGTTCCATGCCCGCATGCTTCCACAGCCCGGTTACTCGATTCGCTCATTTCCGTCTCCGGCAGATTTCGTTCCTCCGAATCGATCACAATCGAAAGAGCCCCAGATGTTGCTCCTCTACGTGTATCCACCTTGACTCGTAAGACGTCGGTCGCGGGTGCTACTGCCTAGACGAAGCACCGGCGAACTTGCTCGATCGATTGATTCTCTTCTCCGAAAAAACTGTTTTTCTCGGTTCTCTCTCTTTACACCATTTCACTCAATAGAAAGATGTCTCTCAATATTTCTGGAATATTCTGAATATTCTGAATGAATTCAAATCTGGATTGACTAGAGAGAGAGAGAGAAACATCCTATTTATATCACATATGATTAGGATTGGCCAAAAGACATGTATATCCAATATACACTCTTTCACACAGAAAGTTGCAAGAATCTGTCCAGTATTCTATCCATACGAAATTGGTAAATTTCTCTGACAGAAAAGAAACCAACACGAAAGTTGTAGATAATCGTATTATCTACACGACCCAATTTGGTCTGGCCCAATTGGAGTTCGTATGCAAAAGTTATGACTGTTTTACTAACTGTATGTCATACTGTTGCACCCTTTCGGTATTTCATAGAAACGACACTGATACTCCGTTCATATGAAATATATTTCTACATGAAGGTTGTTGATAATCTTATTATCTATCTAACCCAATTTGAACCATTCAAATTGGATTTTACTATTGAAAGATATGACCACGAATGTACGCTTACATTCGTTTATCCTTGTGTACACTTTTACGGTTGATCCTGAAACTGTATTTCCTTCAACTATGGTAGCAGGAAAATGCAAAAACTGCGAGTGTAGGATGTTTAAAAGGTGTTTGATGAAAACCTAGGATTGTTGTCGTCGTCGTCGTCGCCGTCGTCGTCGTCGTTGTCGTTGTTGTTATTATTATTATTATTATTATTATTATTATTTCTAAATACATTTTAAATTATTTTCAACCATTAAATTAAATGATACATACATTTATATACAATTTTCTTAATCATATCAAAATATTATAAATATGTCACATAAATAAATCATACCAACAATTTAATTTCTAAATATTATTATTATTTTATAAATACATTTTTAATTATGTATACTTTTTTATAATAATAATAATAATTATTATTAATTCCTAAATAACTTTTTTATTATTATTTTCTAAAAACATTTTTAATTATGTATTATTTTTTTATAATAATAATAATTATTATTACTTTATAAATACATTTTTAACTATGTACTAATTTTTTTAATTATTAAATTATTATTATTATTACCATTAATTTTTAGAAAATATTATTTTTTTAATATAATTATTCTTTGGATGACAAGTTAAAAAAATACGGTAACCGATACGAATACGGTATTCGAATATCCGATACGAATATGATATACAGTATTCGATATCCGATTTCGAATACGAACACGGTATCCGAATATCCGATTTCGGATACAAATACGAATATGGTATGCGGTTCGGCATCTGATTTTGAATACGGGTACGAATACGGTAACCGATATCTGATTTCGAATACGAGTATGAATACGATATTCGATATGAATACGGGTACCAATACGATGTCCGATATCCGATACAAATGTTGATACTAATACATTATCTGATTTACGGATACAAATACGGTATCCGATATCTGATTCCGAATACAAATACATATACAAATACGATTTTGAATACACAAAAATAAATAAATTTGTAAATTAAAAAATATACTTGTTCCTTCAATTGCATTAAATTAAATTAATTAATTAAAAAATATTTATTCCTTCAAGTTAATTAAATAAATAAATTTGATATTTTATGGAGAAAAAAAAAACTAAAAAAAGGTGAATGAATGAAATAAAGATAGGTTTTATTTGACAAGCAATTTCTCTCTCCAAATATCTGGTCTGAGGTCAGTTTTGAAACCAGGTTTTTTGTCACTATTTGGCTACAATCAGGAGTTTTTGAGATCCCAAACTTCACTTCCTAACTTGTAACCGAACAGCCAATTTACCTTCCTGCCAATTCCACAAGATTCCAAGGAAACCATGATCCAAAACTCTATGCCTGAACAGGGCCTAGCGGCGCCTTCACAGTCCTCCTCCTCCTCCGCATCATAACAAAAAAAAAACGAAATAACCCTAATCGCAGCCTCCATTTTTCTCCTTCGCGGCGACCCCAATTATCGATCTAGGTTTCTTCACAGCTAAGTCTTTTCTTCAAATTTTCAGAAATTTCAGCTCAAATAGAGCCGCTTTGTTTTTACTTTTATGTGTTTTCTTGCTTTTGATCCCGTTTACCCTCTTTCGCCGTGAATTCTCAGATCTCGAGTAACGAATTCGATTTTTTTGGCGTCTTATCAACTAATTTTTAAGTATTTTGCGAAGTTGAGATTTTTCTGTACAAAATTGTGTCATGCACACTCTTATTGGTCGAAATACGATTGTGCCATACTTGCTCTTATCACTTATCGTTTGGAATACGAGTATCTCGAATCTATGATTTCTCTACGTTATGATTTGGGCCTATCTGCAATTTGTTAAAAATATTTGTACTTTTAAACATTAATTGTAGTTCGTAATTCTTCCATAATTCAAATTTCAACAAAGTTACTGAAGTGAAATTGTGTTAAAAAAATTTAGATGGAGCCAGAGTCGAAAAGATGCAATTATATTGAAAGTAGCGGTACACAAGAAGAGGGAACGGAGCTCAAGTCAGAACCTAATGGGGAGTACGAGTACCGGTACGACCGAGACTGGTACTGGTACGTAAAACAAAGGCAAGGAGCCGAAACAAATCGAGCCTCTAAAGGCTTTTATAGTTAGGGCAAGAAGAGAAAGGCCAATGATTGACACAGCTTAAAGCTGAAAGGGTAAAAAATTTGATTCTTTTATTTTTTAACTTTAATTTTATTTTCATTATACATCGGTTTTAACTTTTTCTTTTTCTTGGTATTTGTTTTAGTTTGTATTTAGGTGAGAAGAGAGAGGATTAGTCGAATGATGAAAATATGCAAGATCTCGTACCAGGAATCAATAAGGTAACCTGATACTTATTTGCAAAAATTTCATATACCCCCAGTAGAATCTTTTAATTAATCACGGGTCCAAATTCAAAAAATTTATGTATTCTTTGGTGTAATATAGGTAGTAGGCAAAGTAGTGATGCTAGACGTGATCATAAATTACGTGCAATCTCCACAACGACAAGTTGAGGTACGAAAATCAGTTTTTTGTTCATTTGCAAAATTTAAATCTTCCATTTAATACATTTCTATCGGTTTTGCAGTTTCTATCGATGAAATTGGCAACAGTGAATCCGCAATTGGATTTCAACAATTCTAAACTTAATCATATTTATTTTCTGTCATTTATTTACTTTAGATGCTGCGAGCATGCTGGTCATTAATGTTGGCATCGCTTCTGCTGGAACACGTTCATGCATTTCAATGTTCTAAATGGAAGAAGTCATCTCGATAAAGAAAGGACTCAAAAACTCGCACATGGAAGAAATCATCCTCGCCATAGTTCATACTCTAAGGAAGGTAATTATTTTATTTTGGGATAATTTCTCCCATATCCCTACTAAACTCATAAATAACATATTTGTCCCTCTTAAGTTGATAATATCATATTTATCCCTACCAAATTCTGTTTGTATCAAATTTATCCAAAATTAACATTTTTGTTAAATTTAACAGAAAATTAATTCAAATTGACTAATTTACCCTCAACTAATCTTACTGAAATAAACGGGTTCAAACCCTAAACCCGATAAGATGGCCTAAAACCTTTCTCTCTGAATACGATGTTCTTCTCTGCTTCATACGAATATGAAGCTCCGGTAGGCGATTTGGGGTCTTGAGAGCTGGGAGGATCCGGCGGTTTGGCGAAGCTAGTGATCTCACGAGGCGGTCTGGAGATCTGGCGACGCTCTAAAGGTTGCGGAAATCTAAGCCGTTGAATTGGTGAAACTCGGGCAGTGTAATCTGATTGAATACATCATGATTAGGGAAGATAAGGTCATCAAATTTTCTGGCGTTGCGACGAGTCAGGCTTGTACAATTGTCCTCAGAAGAGCCCGTGCTTATGTGCTGGACTGAAATGGAGAAATCGCTTGACGATGCGTTTTGTGTTCTGATGCTAACACTGGAGGATAGTAGGGTGTTGCTTGGTGGTGGATGGACGAAGGTAATGAAGGGCGATTGGCTGGGAGAATATGGGAATTAGTTATATGCTATAAATTCTTAATGTCTTGTCAAATTGATTTTTTCTTTTAAGTTGCGGTGAATTGTGAAATAGATTAGGACATGGACTAAATTGAAAATAATATAATTGACGAATTCGACAAACCTATCGGAGAGTATATGATTGAATCCTCCGATATTGAGTATGTTGATTTTTTTTGTGCTATTAGTCGTAACTTTGTGGCATTTTTTTTTGCAGAAAATATGTAATTTGTTTAGATTTTTGCGGGTATGGATGTAAATTGAAGTTATTGTGATAAATTTGCAATTTTGTGGTAATTTTGGTACTTGATCGTATTTCGAAATTTTCGGTATCCGGTTGTAATTCTCAATTTTGTAGTAGTTTTCTAATTTTTGCCGAGACAATGAAGTTGGCACCATATCTGAACATGATAGCAAAACAAAGCTGGTGCCGATTTTGGTACCTGGTTGCTGATTGTTAATGCATTGCTGATTGTTGATACAATGCATTGGTTTGGTTTGACAGAGATAACTAAACATTTGATCATTTAGAAAAGATTACAAATGAAAATACAAAATATCAAATTTATCACTTTCTTCACCCAACAAAAAATTACAAGCCAAAAAATTCGAACATTATTTTGTTACAATTGATACTTCTTATTTTGTTATAAATGATGTTAGTTTTTGTAAGAATTGTTTAATTTATCCTTTTGAATGGACTTGTGTGATGAAATGTAAACCAAAACACAAATAATTGATCAAAACAACCATATGTTCTGATTAAAATAGAAAATATAAGTACAATATCAGATTATATCCTAGTTACTGATTAGCAATTGAATACGTATCATTATGTAGCAAATCAAATACAAGTTACAGATACAAGGGCATGAATGGATTGGAGGCCGAGTTTGTTTCGTGAAGAGCGTTTTATACGAGTCCAACACTCCAAATCCAAATCTGGTTCGAGTGCTGCTCCAAGTGTCGATCACTCATAAACTTTACATGGGGCTGCTCCGAGTATTGATCTTTTTTGAAATTTCCCATAATTCAGGGTCTTTTTACAAACGTGGATATACCTACCATGAGAAACATGATTGAAACAATTATTAGTCCCCTGATTCATAAATTGATCAAATATGAAAAAAATCAAGATTTTTTCAATTTTATTTCTCCAAAATTCCATTAATGGATTCATCACATGAACTCCTGCTGCGATCTCTTTGCCTCTTCCTTGCAAGTTGCTAGCTGCTATAATGACCAAAGAACTTGACTGTGGTTTTGCGTCTGATTACCCATTCATTTTCGCTTTAACACCATGTCACATGCCCAAATAAAGGTAGCAAGTAACATACTAAAAAAAAGGAATTTTTTTTATCTTTAAATTATGCATCTCCTATCTGTTAGATCATTTTCTTTATTTAATGAAATATATGTCCTAGAAAATAAATAAACATATGCAATACATGTTTGAGGTAGAACAATTGGTGTGGGATGGAGAGGTTGGTAACTAAAAGATGAATTGCTAAACCTGGTGCTCATATTCCAATTTTGGGTCGTTCCTCCTGGTATAATTAAAATCATATTTCCAATTAGATATATAAATTTCGAGTTGATTGAAAATTTGAAAAGAAAGAAAAATAAATTAATTACCAGATAATTTGTTTCGGCGAATTCATGGTTTGCTTCAGCTATTGTTCTGAATTCTGATTAGTAGAATACAAAAGGCAACAAGCTCAGATTTGAGCAGTTCCATTGATAATGGGCCGCTCACAATTTCAGCAAGTTTGTCGAAGACGACACTTCACGAAGGAGCTTCACCTCCTGGCTTACTGAATAGGAAGGAGCTTGACCTCCTTGCCCTACGAAGGAGCTTCATGGCCATGGAGCTTCGCCTCGTGTTGCTTTGTGACGAAGATAAAAGAAAGAAATTAGGGTGTACGAGGTTATTGGATCTAGGGTTCGTGAAGAACTGGTTTGATGGATTTCATGTTAGTCAATTCGAGGGTAAAATAGTAAATTTGTATTAATTTTCTGTTAGATTTAACCAAACTGTTATTTTCAGATAAATTTGATAATAAATGTGTTTATGAGGGATAAATATGATATTGACAACTTAACAGGGATAAATATGTAATTTATGTGTTTAATTGGGATACATAAGTAATTGTCCCTTTTATTTTTATTTTCAAAGCTTCGATTTACAAATTCTCGCGAATAATAATATGTATATGCCATTTTGTTTACTAACATAGAGAGAAAAAATAAAGGCCCGAAAAGCAGCAAACGAAAAAGAGAAGTATGTATCATTTTATTTTCTCTTAAATTATATTATACACGTTTTATATATGTCATTTTGTGAAAATTATATCTTGCAGATTTGTTTCTACAGCGTGGAAGATCGTCTGAGTCTCAAGTTTGTCAGATAGTTCATCATCAGAATTATTGGACAACGAAAGTGAGGACGAGGGGAGAGACTCGAGAAAATTGACAACAAGTTCTAAATGGTAGAAGAATAAAAAAGAAAACACATGATGCATTTGTTTGATAGTAACAAATTTACTATCATCGTTTAGTACGAATGTTTTGTTTTTTAGCAAGTTTATTTATGATAATATTAGTAAGAAAATATTAATAATGCCCGCAGCGAAGTCGCAGGAATTGTCCCGGTACTTTTGATACCACGTCAATAATCCCGATTTGAAAGACTCTTCAACTCAAAAAATTTATTCTGTCCCGTCATATTCATCAATACTCTTCAGAACTCCTCTTCAAGCGCCTATGAGTGCTTTCTCAGAACTCTTCTTCTTCAAACGCCATTGAACTTTTCTCCTCCTCAGATGAGATACATCTCGTTGCCTCCTCCTCAGAAGATGCATGTTGGCGCCTCCAGAAGTCTTCGCTGCCTCTCGTCTCGTCTCCTCTGTAAGTTCTTTCTTCTTTTTCAGGCTTCTCCTCGCTTGTCGTCCTCTTCAAGACAATACTTCTCCTTCTCGACGCCTCTCTTTTTCTTCGCTTTCTCATCTAGACACGATCCGCATATCCACTCTTCATTCTCCTTCTCTGTCGCACAAAGTTTTCCTTTTCCTATCAAGATCAGAGGGTATTCTCCCATACAACGGCATGTGAGTATTACTTTAAAATTAAACATAATCCCCATGAGTATTACACTTTTCAACTAAATTAATGTTTTTTATGTGCATTCATTTTGTATTTATTTTTTGCAGTTTGGACAATGATTTTCCGCTAATAATTTTTCGTTTCGAAAATGCATTGACTTTGAATGTATATCCCCATGAGTATCTTTTGGAATACAAGGTAAATTTTGAATATGTACACTTTAATAATTTAATTTTTACAATCTAGTTCTAAAATATGAGTAATTTATCTTATTATGCTAAATAGGGAGAATATTATTTTGGCTTCATAAAAGATAGCAAGGGATCTAAGATTATTTTGGGAGGTATAACTTAATGTTATTTTTAATTTTATACATTTCATAAATTTAATTAATAAAATTTGGTTAAATAAATTACAGATATTGTTCTTGCCAATAGATTGGTCATGTATGATGTTGAAAATCATGTAATTGGATGGACCAACTATAATTGTAAGTTGGGATAGTTTTAAAAATAATATAGTTTTTCGTATATCTTTCTTAAAATACCTTTTATTATTATTTGCTTACATATTAATTGATTAATTAATTATTTCGTGATCTAGGTTCATCGACCATAAAAATCCAAGACGATATAACCGGGAAGATTCATGTCGTGAATGCTCACCAATTAGGATCGGAATCGTTATTTCCATATTCACTTTCTCTACCAGAACTCCGATGGAACGCCATATTTGTGATATTTATGATAATGTTGGTTTACGGTACTTTTTTCATTTACAAGAAAACTAGACAAAAATACCGAGATGAAAGTATGCCCAACAGCCCAAGGACCATCATGAAAGTCAGAGATCAAGTGATGCCCAAGGACCATCATGAAAGTTAGAGGAGACGGGTTCCTAATCACATGATTCTTGAATTTTGGCTAAAATGAAATTCTTTTAAATTTCACGATTTTCTCAACTTAATTTTTGATGGATAATTTGTTTTGGTTTGAATTTGGATTTGGATTTGAAATCTTTCTTTGAGACTATTATTTTGATTTGGATTAGGGTTTAGAGTTATTAATAGCATATAAACATTTAGCTAGTGTGCAGTCCGGACTCTGGGCAGAGATGATATTATGTCGAGCTGAAGGAGAAGTTAGAGAAAAAAATACGATCAACATTCAACAAAACCGACAAAGAAAAGTTACAGAAAAAAAAATATAATCAAAACAAGTAATATGAAAGCTATATAGCTATGCTGTGCAGTATGCACACATACTGATTCTTTAATTAGTGCTGACTAATTAACAATTGCTTTAAGTTAATGTTCAAGTTGATTATCCATTGGCTTATGAGTTACTATATCGCACGCTATTTGTCAATCGAGAGTGTTAAATGAATTTATTAAATTTCTTAATTGAATACATTCATTTAACTATTAATTAGAGATCTATTCAATCTTAATATATTGAGGCTCGCAATTTGTGGCTGCTACACTACAAGAAGTGCTTTTATATGTTCCCTTTTCTTGTTTTGACTAACATTTCCATATTACTAATTTAATTATCAAAATTATTAGGTAAAATTGCAAAATTACAAGAAAGGGAGAGGGTACCTTTGCAATTGTACAAAACATATCAAGCACTTTAGTTACTGTCAAGCTTTGAGATTTCTTCTTTTGAGGATTTGTCCAATAAGTAAACATTCTCTCTTGTGAAGACCTGCTCATTTTCACCACGAGTCCCAAATCACCGAGCTCCTAAAATTCAAATTGCAAATTCAATTAATTGTACAAAGTAATTTAAAATACTGAAATCCATTTTTTTTTTTACCTTTTATTACTTTTTAACTTGATCATCGTTCCTGCCATAAGCTTCGCCGAGGACCCTAATTAGAGTTGCGTCTCCAATACCCAACTCCAAGCATTCGTGAGGTGGCGGTTCTATTGGCTGAGAGATACACCGTGGCGAGAAGATCTTCTAGCATGGTTTCCATGACGGTTCGCAACACGTTTGATAAAATGTGTGTGATGACAATTCAGCCCATGCTTGATTTGAGAATCTACAAAATATAGTGGTGGTTTCTTAGAGGAATTTAATCGAATACCTTGTTTTGGCTCGATTTTTATTGGCGAAGACATATTGGTCTAGAAGAAACTTCGAACCTTCACAAGCATCAATCCTCAAACGTATTAATCTGTAAAAATTACTAGTGATTAATTTCAAATTTCGGAAATATATCCATGGTAATCGTAAATTGCTCGAAATTTTTTGATGTGTCGCGTGAGTGGGAGAATACCCTCTGATCTTAATAGGAAAAGGAAAACTTTGTGCAACAGAGAAGGAGAATGACGAGAAGAGTGGATATGCGGATCGTGTTTAGATGAGAAAGCGAAGAAAAAGAGAGGCGTCGAGAATGAGAAGTATTGTCTTGAAGAGGAAGACAAGTAAGGAGAAGCCTGAAAAAGAAGAAAGAACCTACAGAGGAGAGGAGAGGCAGCGAAGACTTCTGGAGGCGCCAAGATGCATCTTCTGAGGAGGAGGCGACGAGATGCATCTCTTCTGAGGAGGAGAAAAGTTCAATGGCGTTTGAAGAAGGGTTGTGAGAAAGCACTCATAGGCACTTGAAGAGGAGTTCTGAAGAGTATTGATGAATATGACGGGACAAAATAAAAAATTAGAGTCGAAGTGTCTTTCAAATCGGGATTATTGACGTGGTATCAAAAGTACCAGGACAATTCCTGCGACTTCGCTGCGCGCATTATTAATATTTTGTTACTAAATACTAATATTATCATAAATAAACTTGCTAAAAAACAAAACATTCGTACTAAACGATGATAGTAAATTTGTTACTATAAAACAAATACATCATGTGTTTTCTTTTTAATTCTTCTACCATTTAGAACTTGATGTCAATTTTCTCGAGTCCCTCCCCTCGTCCTCACTTTCGTTGTCCAATAATTCTGATGATGAACTATCTGACAAACTTGAGATTCAGACGATCTTCCACGCTGTAGAAACAAATCTGCAAGATATTGTTTTCACAAAATGACATATATAAAATGTGTATAATATAATTTAAGAGAAAATAAAATGATACATACTTTTCTTTTTCGTTTGCTTCTTTTCTTCGGGTCTTTATCCTTTCTCTCTATGTTAGTAAACATAATGGCATATACATATTATTATTCGCGAGTATTTGTAAATCGAAGCTTTGAAAATAAAAATAAAATAATTACCTTCCTTAAGAGTATGAACTGCGGCGAGATGATTTCTTCCATTTAGAACATTAAAAAGCATGAACGTGTTCCAGTGGAAGCGATGCCAACATTAATGACCAGCATGCTCGCTGCATCTAAAGTAAATAAATGACAGAAAATAAATATGATTAAGTTTAGAATTGTTGAAATCCAATTGCGGATTCACTGTTGCCAATTTCATCGATAAAAACTGCATTACCAATAGAAATGTATTAAATGGAAGATTTAAATTTTGAAAATGAACGAAAAAGTGATTTTCGCACCTCAACTTGTTGTTGTGGAGATTGCACGTAATTTATGATCACGTCTAGCATCACTACTTTGCCTACTACCTATATTACACCAAAGAATACATAAATTTTTCGAATTTGGACCCGTGATTAATTAAAAGATTCTACAGGGGGGTATATGAAATTTTTGCAAATAAGTATCAGGTTACCTTATTGATTCCTGGTACGAGATCTTGCAGTATTTTCATCATTCGACTGATCCTCTTCTTACCCTAACTATAAAAGCCTTTAGAGGCTCGATTTGTTTCAGGCTTCTTGCCTTTGTTTTGCATACCAGTCTCGGTCGTACCGGTACTCATACTCCCCATTAGGTTCTGACTTGAGCTTCATTCCCTCTTCTTGTGTACCGGTACTTTCAATATAATTGCATCTCTTCGACTCTGGCTCCATCTAAATTTTTTTAACACAATTTCACTTCAGTAAATTTGTTGAAATTTGAATTATGGAAGAATTACAAACTACAATTAATGTTTAAAAGTATAAATATTTTTAACAAATTGCAGATAGGCCCAAATCATAACGTAGTGAAACCATAGATTCGAGATACTCGTATTTCAAACGATAAGAGATAAGAGCAAGTATGGCACAATCGTATTTCGACCAATAAGAGCGTGCATGACACAATTTTGTACAGAAAAATCCCAACTTCTCAAAATACTTGAAAATTAGTTGATAAGACGCCAAAAAAAATTCGAATTCGTTACTCGAGATCCCAGAATTCACGGCGAAAGAGGGTAAACGGGATCAAAAGCAAGAAAATACATAAAAATAAAACAAAGCGGCTCTAATTGCGCTAAAATTTCTGAAAATTTGAAGAAAAGACGTACCTTTGAAGAAACCTAGATCAAAAATTGGGGTCGCCGCGAAGGAGAAAAATGGAGGCTGCGAATTAGGGTTATTTCGTTTTTTTGTTATGATGCGGAGGAGGAGGACTGTGAAGGCGCCGCTAAGTATCATCTGAGAAGCACACCTTTCTGTGTGGAGGCGCTCAGGAATGAGGGGTGAAAATGAAGAGGCTTCAATCTTCATGCGATTCTGAAGAATGTTGGTAGAATTAATTATTAATTAATTAAGGATTAATTTTCAAAAATTACGAGAAACAAAAAAAAAGCTGAAGTTTAGAACAATAAAAACGGCTTTCAAATTATTTTTGAAAAGATCTCGGAATAATAAACAAAAACAACTACAACAAAATACATACTTTGAATACAATTTTGTATTTGTTCTTTGTTGTCTTAAATTAATAAACAAAAACAACTACAACAAAAAAACATAATTTGAATACATTTTTTGGTATTTGTGCTCTGCTGTCTTAAATTAATAAACAAAAACAACTACAACAAAAAAACATAATTTGAATACATTTTTGGTATTTGTGTTCTGCTGTCTTAAATTAATAAACAAAAACAACTACAACAAAAAAACATAATTTGAATACATTTTTTTGTATTTGATCTCTGTTGTCTTAAAAATGCCTTTTTAGTTTTTACCACTCGTTTCTAACTCATATGTTAAGAAATCTATGATAAATAACAAGTTCAAATTTAGTCATACCATCGAAATTGAAAATAAAAGAAAAACGCAAGGTAAAAACTCGATTAATCATTCTTTGGACGAAACACCGGAATCAAACTACGTCGATCGTTGAAAAGAAAAAATAAATAATTGAAGCATGACTCAAGAAGATATTCCTCCCCGGTCCGGTAAAGATTTCACAGGTAAATCTATCTAATTTTAATTGGATGTCATAATTTAGTTTTAATTTACCATCTTTATCAAACAAATTTTGGATGATCATATGATATCATAAGATTATTTAAAACACTGAGCCTTATTTGTACATCAATAACATAATATTCTCTCCTTGACTTTTTTCTAAAATTATTTTCATTAGCATTGACGATTGACGAGACAACATTGGCAATTGGTGAGAATGCCGACATGGGAAAAGGGCATGACAACGAGATAGAGAAAACCGAGCGACGAATGTTCATTTTATTCCGGATATTTCAAGTACATTAAATTATCTATATTTCCTTCTCATTTATTCTACAATACTTAATTAATCGATGATGCAATTTGACACTTGAATCTATCTTTGGCAAAAAAACGAATAATTTTCTTTAATATTTGTAGGTCTTGGCCATACTTTTGACTATCCTCATTGGTTCTTCATTATTTTATGGTTCTTTGTTATATTATGTACAACATCGCGTACTAGGGATATTCACGCAATTTTTTATCGTCCTAGACACGGTCCTCGTTTTATGCAATATCTGCATTCGAGATCCCGAGAAATTTGTAAGACCCCCTTTGGCAAGTGAAATCAGTAACATGAAGATGAAGTTGGATAATAAGGCAAAGGAGGAAAATAATTTGAAATTAGATAATAAGATGGAGGAGGAAAAAGTTTTGGAATTACATAATAAGATGGAAGAGAAAAATATTTTGGAATTAGATAATAAGACGGAAGCGGAGATTTTTTTGGAATTAGATAATAAGATGGAAGTGGAAAAAAATTTGGAATTAGATAATAAGATGGAAGCGGAAAAACTTTTGGAATTGGTAATTTTATAGTTTTTTTTTAAATGTTTAAATTATAAAATATCCTGGAAAATATTCATGGCAAGCGAAATCAGTAGGGGAAAATCGGATTACAAGGTGGAGTAAAAAGTTTTGGAATTAGTAATTCCAATGTTTGTTTGTTTGTCAAAATTATAAAATGAGAGAAAATATAATATTTTTTTTGGTTATTTATAAAATTCTAGAATTTTTGTTATTGAAAATGTATTACTAATACTAATATTTCATTTAAACTATAATAATAACAACAATAATAATAATATAATATGATATTATTGTATTATAATATCACTATAATATTATATTATTGTATTATAATAATATTAATTTGATGGAAAAAATAATATTACTATAATATAACATTACTGAAATATAAAATAATACAAATATTATGGTATAAAATAATATTATATTATATGCATACAATATATAATAAAATTATAAAAATATTAAATGTGGTTTTATATTATTATATTACTTTATTTTATTTTCATATTTTTGAACAATTGAATCCAAAGAAGATTTGTTATATATATATATATATATATATATATGGGGACGGTTCAATGAAGTTCTTATTTATAGTTCTTATTTGGAGTCCAAATCTGGGCTGTAGATCTGATTTTGATTAACGGACGTGATTGACTTAAAAAGAACGATTTTTAAAACGATGCCCTGTATTTTGGTAACTGCCCGGAATCTTTCTACACGAATCTCCTTTCTCTCCTTCTTCCTCTCCCTCTTACTCGCCAGACCAACTCTCTTCTTCTCAGGATTCAAACCCTGAACTCCTCACGACTCGAACCCAAAACGGAAGCCTCCTGTGCAACTTCACACACTCGCCGTTTCTAGATCTTCTAGTGGGACGATCCTGGCTAGAATCTCTACAACAACAACTAATAAAACCCTCTTTTGTCTAATATGCCTTCAACTGTGAGATATATTTCCTCATGGAGGTAATTAGATCTTTCTACTTTTCTACCACATAGGGCAATTAAGCCACATAAAGCCAAAAATTTCTCAATTGATAGCTTAATTGTGTAGTTAGTCCTCAAAACGAACCCAATACAGCCTCAATTAATATCTAAATTGTGTGGTTCGAATTATGTCATAAAAAAATTGGATTTTCGAACCAAAATCTGGGTGATGTAGATATCAGACTTGTCATGACATATAATTTCTCATCCCCATTTTTCTTAGTAATTGATTTATTCATTTTGTTATAATTGGTGTTATCTTAGGCCGCATAAATAAATGGCAGGAGAACTAAATGGAGAAAATATTTAATGCCCCTGTCAAAGATGGATAATTTATTTTAATGTTCCTGTCAAAGATGGATAATTTATTTAATGCCCCTCAACAGAAATAATAGCGGGAAGCACTCTCCTTAATTTCAGATTTAATTTCTTGTTCAAACTATGATGAATTTCCCAAATTTCTTGTTCCAACCTATGATGAATTCCCCTATTTCTTGTTCAAATTCCCCTAATTTCAGCATTTATTTCTACTTTAAGATATCATGAATTCCCCATGTCTCAGTCGCGATCGCCAACTAAGTGTTCGACAAAATGCCCTAAGATTGGGTTGCGAGACTGATGTGGCATCATACAACCTTCTGGATGGCATATGCATGAAAGATTGCAAAATCTGAGCTACAACCCTCTACCTCTCGATTAGCTAGTTACTGAATTAATGGTATTACTTGCATTTGGTACGACTGGTACAGTACTGGTATTACTGGTACAATATGGGTTGGGGCTTGGTAGGAACGGGGTTTGGAATTGGGTTTAAGGGTTATGTATGTCCTGGGATTGTATACAAGATAGTTGAAATTGAAATTTATGAGTCATTAAAAATTGTGTAACTTTGTGTAATTGTAAGATTATCCGATCAAAATGAATTCAGTGAAATATAATTTTTGACGAAAGGATGTATTATTTCAGTTTATATGAATGCAATTATGTATTCTTCGAAAAGTATGTAATTATGTATTTTTAATGCATTTATTTGAATTTATATAATTGCATGTATTTCATTATAATTTATGAACCATTGTGAATTTTATTACAAGTTTACCATTTTTTATTCTAATTTTTTTTCAAATGGTACGATGCCGAACTTGGTTTTTGTTCTCGGATAAAAGTACTAACATATTGGTACCGGGATAAAAGAAGTAATAGATTGGTACGTCGGTACTACATGCAAAATCTGGACTAATTGCAATTCACGTAAGCAATTAAGATTAAACAAAACTCGATATTTTTTTAGTTAATCGAGTGGTACCATATTTCTACTACATTGTTGCTACCATGATGTAGTATTATTTTATTATCATGCTAATAACAAGAATGAGACCAATATAGGACAATTGATATTAACTCAATTGCAAAAAAGAAAAAGTGAACTTGAAAGAAATTTGGTGCTACTTAAAAAATCCAATCAAGTCCACAATAGTCCCCGTACAAATATGGTACAATTAATGTTAACTACAATAACAAAATGAACGCAAAAAATTATGATAAATTTCAAAATAGTTCAAAAATTACCATCAAATTCATATTATCATTCAAATTCAGAAAGTAAATACAATTGCTTAAAATTACAAAAAGGTTAAAAAAAAAATCTAATTAAGTCCACGATACCCTAAAATTACAAAAAAAAATACATGAAACCTATTACAAATTCAAATACCCGAAATATCATAACCCGAATCTAACCGTTATTCAATCCAAATACTTTACCATTTTATTCGAATTACAACCCCAACCGCAGAACCCAATGCATATACAATTTCCAAACCTTTACCCTAGGCCCTAAAACAATGGTATCAATCAATACGGTTCGAGCCAATAGCTCCATGCAATTGTTCTGTCTCATGTTCAATTATGGTTGCGTATTGCCTGCAAATCAACATATTTAGTAAAGAATAACATAAACAAGTTGTTCTAATTTCAATATGTATAATTTCTGTTAACTAACCTAGTTCAATTATGGTTGCGTATTGCCTACAAGATAGTGGGCCTTATTTATAAGATAATTTATGTTAACTAACCTAGTTCAATTTGTTCCAACTTATTCAGTTCACAAAGATCAACATGATAAACTGCATTTGTAAATAGCACTACAAAACAACATAGTAGGTCTAACTGCAGCCCCAACTTTTTTCTTAAAGATGTCCTAAATCCACCTTAATTTATGTAAATTACACCTCATTTGTCCCAGTTATACAACTAATTCAGTGATTTCCACAATATGATATCCTACTACAGCACCTAGACGACCTCAACAAACTTCAATCCCTCTAAATTACCCTTAATTAAAGCCTTAAATATAAAAAACTCTGAATCTACAATCGTCGGTATCCTAAATCATGAAGAGTTACCTTGCAATTTTAACGATGATTGTCGTTTTTGTCCTTTTCTATAACATGCGTGCTGCTTTAGAGTTCACCAGTGAGTTAGGGTTTGGATACGCATACAATGACTGAATTGATGTGTGAATAGCGGCAACATCATCAAGGGCTCCATTGATTTTGAATAACATCCAAAATGAGATAAACTATCCTCCTTGTTTACAGAGAGAGAGAGACGAAGAATAATCGTGAGGGAGGAGGCATCGCTCTCTGGGTTTTGGGCAAAGGCATGGAATCTGGGCAATGTTCTTTTTAGAAAATATCTCAGCCGCTCATCCAAATTAGATTTAAGATCAAGATTTGAACTCCAAATAAGGACTCCAAACTAGAACTCCATTGAATGTGATTTTATATTATTATATTACTTTATTTTATTTTCATATTTTTGAACAGTTGAATCCAAAGAAGATTTGTTATATATATATATATATATATATATATATATATATATATATATATATAGAGAGAGAGAGAGAGAGAGAGAGGTGGGCTATGGTGCTTTTAAAAGCACCAAGGATGTCGGTGCTCTCACTTTTTTGTCCGTTTGGTTTTGTCAAGATACGTGCTTGATTAATTAAATTTACTCTCTAAAAATGCCGTTTGGTATTAATATTCTCCGTTTCCTTCTTCTCTTTCGTCAATACTCAACAGTCCATCTTCGCCTACTACTAGTAGGCTACTAGGTTCACTTACGTACCTCAGGTCTCTCATTGCATGGTGATTTTTTTTGATAAACTCATTTCATGGTGATGAAATATTCAGGGGAAATTTTGGTATCTAGACCAAATAAGTTTGGTATTACCAAAAATAAACCAACAAGTTTCAAAATTTGAGAAATAACACTCTCGACCTTTCAAAAGTCGAGAGATTGCTAAACTATTCGACCTTTCAAAAGTCGAGCGTTTTTATGCCTTAATTAACATAACTAATTACTTCAAAATAACGCTCGACATTTCAAAAGTCGAAAGCTTCTGCTCGACTTTTCAAAGGTTGAACGATTTCTTGATTTCTGCGTCCTCCTCGGTAACCGGTGAGAATTTATACCCAACACCCAACTCCCACCCGCTCAATTTTAGAGAATTTTTGAAGTAGATATATTTGCGTCTTCACGGTAATTTATACTTCTTCATGGTAATTTATCTCCCACCCAACTCCCACCCAACTCCAACTGCAATGGTAATATACTTCTTCATGGTAATTTATCTCGTCTTGGTAGCTATATTGCGCGGATACTTCAAAAAATCAAAATCTATCCGTATCCGATACGCGTATCGTATCCTAAATCATATGTTAAATTATCGTATCGCCGTATCCGATATGCGTAACCGTATCGCCGTATCCAAACAACACAACTTGGTAGCAACTGATGTCAGTTTAGATTCATATAATCAGTTTATTATCTTTTTTAAGGAGTGTAATGGAGTATGAGAGGTATATACATAATCACGAGATTTTTTGGCGATTTAATGACTTGTTTAGCAATTGAAACCAGCCATATGGAACTCTTAACAGGTGAATTTTGCAAATATACCCTTCTATTAGGATTAGATTTTATACAAATTCATTTTATTCCACTTAATTACTGTTACAATGACAAGTCACTCTATTTATAGTATGCTAACCCTAACCTATACTAGTTAAACAACAGCAAAATATATCTACTTCAAAAATCCTCTAAAATTGAGCGGGTGGGAGTTGGGTGTTGGGTATAAATTCTCACCGGTTACCGAGGGGGGGCGCAAAAATCAAGAAATCGTTCAACCTTTGAAAAGTCGAGCAGAAGCGTTCGACTTTTGAAATGTCGAGCGTTATTTTGAAGTAATTAGTTATGTTAATTATGGCATAAAAACGCTCGACTTTTGAAAGGTCTAGTAGTTTAGCAATCTCTCGACTTTTGAAAGGTCGAGAGTGTTATTTCTCAAATTTTGAAACTAGTTGGTCTATTTTTGGTAATACCAAACTTATTTGGTCTAGATACCAAAATTTTCCAATATTCAGAGGTCAACTCTCTCTGGCGAGATGGCTCTCTCAGGTCCCTTCACCTTCTAAGTTCACCTACTAGCCGCGAAATTATCTGGTTGTAGTGTAGCTGAGATTCTCCTTTTGTATCTAGTCCATTTATCTCATTCTTCTTTTAGTGCCATTGATTCTCTTCTCCATCACTATAATTGTTTTATTAGTTCAATTTACTCTGTTTTTCAGAACTGGTATTGTTTTTTTCTTAAAAAGAAAAGGTATCCCCAATTTCACTAATTCTGAACAAAGGGAACCATCATGGAGCGTCCCCTACCTCAGAAAGCGCGACTGGAGCAACAAAGGCGATTTCAGCAAATCCCAACCCAACACAGGAGCAAAATTAATGGAGTTCACCATTCCTACACAAAAAGGAGAAATGTAGAGGTGGGAGATGGATGGAAGCAGGTACAGAGAGTTACCTTCACCTCCTTCAGACCATATAACCCCTACAAACGAAGCCACAACCCCCACAAAAACCAGAACCCACGAAATCACACAAACACAACAATGCAAGGAAGAAATGTCGCAAGAAACAACTCGACAAGGATGACGCAGACCTGGACACGGGTGCAGGACCAAGGCCAAAGGATGAACGCCCCGATTACGGGAAGAGAAAGGATACAAACCAACGGAGAAACGAGCAGGAAGAGGGCTCTCTCGCCAGGCCCGTCACTCTTCCCGAAAACGCCTCCGGTATTCCCACCGGATCCGAACCATCCATCATGTAAGGATAGATGTCTCAAATGTGTGCAATCCGGTCATGAAACGGTAACATGCAGAAAGCCGAGAGCCTGCTCATACTGCTATAGGGTCGGCCACCTGTACGTCCAATGTCCGGTAAGAAAAGAGAAAATGGGGCTGCTAAGTGCAATGGTCCCGAGAGGAAGACCGGCGAGCGAGGTAATGAAAAAAGATAGGAAGCTCAAAACCTATGTATACATTAAGGAAAACGCTGATCACCAAAACGAGACCAAAGAACTCAACCGAGCGGTAATTGTGGATGCGAGGTACGTGCGTCACCACGAATTGAACACTGTCAGAATACTTCTCCAGAACTGCAACAACTGGCAGAGTTCTTTCGAACTTGTATACTGGACGGACGACAAGTATTTGGTCAAATTGCCAAAGAACATGGACCGAGACTACTTCATGCAAACAAAGCTCGAGCCACTAAAAAGAGCTGGTTTTGTATGCTATCCGTGGTGTCTCGCAATGGGGGGAAAGGTCGTATACTATAACCACATAGTATGGATCGAGTTGATGAATCTCCCCCTCCATTCATGGTGCCCGATGGGAGCTGGAGGCCATAACACAAGTATTCGGGGTTATCCTAGACCACGAGCCGCTCTCGAACCTAGAATCACTCGACTCTCTCCCAATGATGACAGCAGCCCACAACCTGGACTGGATCCCGACGGAAATGGGAATGCTAGTAGATGGATATGAGAGGGAAATACAAATTAAGTCCATCTCGGTGCTTAACGAAAGACACAACTACCTCAGGCCACCGAATACCACGCCCACCGATCTCGAAATACAAACAAGTTACCTGCAAATACTGGCGGGCCCTGAGGAGGAACAACCCGATTTACAAGACACATACAAATCGATCCAACGTTCAGATTTTGTAAGTGATAACTCATCGAAAATGCCAAGAAGAATAATGACGCCGCAGGAACCAAAAACAAAGAAGGAGTGGAGTCAGCTACTGTTCAACCTCTGGAATTTGGCACCGCCTTCAACAGATAAGGACAAGATGACTCCATGGGTGTTAAGTGAGAAACTGACCGAGAAGGATTAACATGCATGGAACAACCAGAAGGACAACAACTCAAATCGGTAACCGAGAAAGCTCTGGACTCAGCAATGGAGTTCGCACTAGCAAGAGGGCGAGTACGGGAACCGATGTCAAATCAGGGTACGAACAAAACTGACAGGGTACTGCAAGCGCATGGCTTGAGAGGCCAACAAGAGAGGGAACGTGTGCAGATTTCGACTACCGAGCACACTCCAGTGCAGCCAGTACAAAGACAAGACGGAGCCGTGGGAAGTGAGGCAAGAGGACATGTCACACGTCAAGACAAAGAGAAGGCACGTCTGCAGATGTCGGGAACAAGCAAGGCAGAAAAAGAGAAGCCCGGTGTCACAAGCCCAATGAAAATAGGTATCCCTCAAACCCATAGCATATCAATTAAAATAAGGGAAATTTTCAAAAAACCCCCTATCTTTTTTGGATATTCTAAAAAACCCCCTATATTTTTGGAAACTCCAAAAAAACCCCTATACAAAACTTTTATTTTCAAATATCCCCCTATGATGTTAAAATTAACTATGGATGGTGTTAAATATTTTTTTATGACCAAAATACCCTTCATTTTACATATTTAGTAATTAAAATAATGTTTTTGTTATTTGTATTAATTTTAAAAAAGCCCTAATTCTTTTTTTGCTTATAATAATTTTAAAAAAATAATTGTCATATGTTATATTTATATAATTTTAATATTTCATACATTACATATATTTGACTTTCATAACTTTTTATTGAAAAAATAACATAAAATAATAAGGGAAATTTTCGAAACCCCCGTATCTTTTTTGGATATTCTAAAAAACTCCCTATCTTTTTGGAAACTCCAAAAAAACCCCTCTACCAAATTTTTATTTTCAAATACCCACTATAGGGGTTAAAACTAACCATGGATGGTGTTAAATTTTTTTTTGACCAAAATACCCTTCTATTTTCATATGTATATTTTTGTTATTTTTTCATTAATTTTATTAGTTTTAAAAAAATTCATAAATAATTTTTAACATATAATGATTTCACAAAAATAAAATTATTAAATGTTGTGTTTGTATAATTTTAACATTTCATTTATTATTCATGAAAAACTAACATCAGATAATAATAAAATAAACACCTTGAAAATATACTAAAAGAAAAATATTTCTTTAAACATCTATTTAAATTTTATTTTCGTTCTTCTTTTATGTATGCTTTTAATAGATTCATGATATTTCAATTTTTAAATATTTGCAAGGTGTTCTTTTAATATTGTTGTTCATCTTATTATTATTTTATGTTATTTTTTCAATAAAAAATTATGAAAGTCAAATATATGTAATGTATGAAATATTAAAATTATATAACATATAACATATGACAATTATTTTTTAAAAATTATTATAAGCAAAAAAAAATTAGGGCTTTTTAAAAATGAATACAAATAACAAAAACATTATTTTAATTACTAAATATGTAAAATGAAGGGTATTTTGGTCATAAAAAAATATTTAACATCATCCATAGTTAATTTTAACTCCATAGGGGGGTATTTGAAACTAAAAGTTTGGTAGATGGGGTTTTTTGGAGTTTCCAAAAAGATAAGGGGTTTTTTAGAATATCCAAAAAAGATAGGGGTTTTTTTGAAAATTTCCCTTAAAATAACTGGGCCGAATGACAATCAAGATATGATTAAAATAAAGCCACAATCAGGAAAAGAAAGTCAAACAAAAGTAAGAAAAACAAATAGAAGCATCGAAATTGCAAGATTTGCTGATGGAACAACACACAAACCCCTAAAAATAAAATCAAGGACAAATAAAACGAAAAATAATATAAATTTGGCCAAGAAATACATAAATGCCTTAAGAAAGGAAGCCAAAGATCCGAAAGGATTGCTAAATGAAGAGATTCAAACTCTAAGGACAATGTGTGGCCTAAAACAAAAAAAATTTATAGAGACTAATGAGAATATACAAATGACACTAAATAAACCCAAAAGCACATATCGCCCATATGCAGCGAACATATAAAAAAAAATAGAAAAAAATCGCGCTACCAACTCTGATCCAGGACCTCTGGCAGTAACAACATATATGACAAAAAACAAAAAAAAACGAAATAAAGGAAGGCTCATAGGGGCTTGTAAAATCAATAATTGCGACACAATCAATGGAAAGTAATGTATGCAATTTCTTATCTCAAACCCGAATAGCAGACTCAGGAACAAAAGACGATTCCGATGATAGATACAATGAAAGAGTGGATTACGGGGAAGAATCCAGCAGCTTCCGACCGGGAGGACCGTTTTAAGGAAACTCGTCAATTAAGCCACTAGGGCCATTAAAATAATCGTTTTGTAATGACTCTAAAACTATTTAACTTTCTTTCTATTCTATTATGGAATGTACGGGATAGTGGTGGTCGTGATAAGTGTAGACTTATTAAAGACACCACTCGAAGCGCTAGTTGTAACATATTTTGTATCCAAGAAACTAAAAACAACGCAACTTCACTATTATATATGAAAAGCATGTGCCCACCAAACATAAACAACTTCAAATTCATAAACGCAAACCATAGTAGAGGGGGAATACTCACGTCATGGTCGGACGAATTCCAACTACAAGGAGTGCAAAAAGGTAGTTTCTGCCTTGCAACAACGTTAAGATTAATGAACGGTTTCGAGTTTATGATAATAAATTCATATGGACCAATTAACCAAAATGAAAAAGAAAATTTCCTCCTAGAAATAAAAGACATAGCACCAAACAATATCCCTTACATAGTGTTGGAGGATTTCAACTTAATTAGGCAACCAAATGAGTCAACGGGAAATGGCCATTTGCCTACGCATATAAGAGCGTTTAATGAATACATAGCCTCATCCAACCTACTAGAAGTACCCACAACGGGAAGAAGCTTCACATGGTCAAGCAAGACTCCTAACCCGACACTATCAAAATTGGACCGAGCCCTAATCTCCAACCACTTCCTAACTCTAAACACAATAGCGAACGCAATTCCAATTCCAACGATCACCTCGGATCATATACCTATAAAACTAACACTCAACAAACAAGCAAGACCACAAATGATAAACAATAAACTAGAACGCTCATGGTTGGCAACGGCCATTGGACGAGAAAAATTCTTACAAATTTGGGAAAGTGATCAAACGTCCGACAACCCGACAAAGGAATTCATAGTAAAAATATGCAAGGCAACGAAACAAATTAATGGCCGAATGGGCAAAAGAAAATATAGGAAACATTGACCAAAATCTTGTATCATGCAAAGAAGTGATACAACTATTGGACAAAATGGAAGAAATAAGAACACTATCCCCGAACGAAAAAGAATTAAGAGTGGAGGTCAAAATAAAGGCGCAAGAATTGGCGCTACAATCGGAATTAAAATGGCAACAACGAAGTTCCGCGAAATGGATCAAACTAGGAGACAATCGGAATTAAAATGGCAACAACGAAGTTCCGCGAAATGGATCAAACTAGGAGACAAAAACAACGCGTACTTTCACACAATGGCCTCATCAAGAAGAAATAAAAACTTTATACATGAAATAGAAACAAACCGGGGAAAAATAACGGACTCGGATCAAATAATCCAAATATTCTATGACCACTTTAGAAACACAATGGGCTCCAAGGCAAACTCGCAATTGACAGACTTGAGTGCCTTATTAGAGGATGAGGAAACGGGAATTGCCGCCCAAATCGCTTCACTAGCCGAGGACATCACGCAAGAAGAAATAAACAAAGCGATCCAAAAAATAAAATTGAGAAAAACAACGGGTCCGGACGGACTACCCGCCGAATACATTAAAACGTTTTGGGACACTAAAACACGATTTCAACAAAATAATACAACACTTCCAAGAAAATAAATTAGACCTATGGAGGATAAATCAAGCGAACATCACCCTAGTTCCGAAAACTAAAGGGGCAACGAAAATTGAGGAGTTTAGGCCAATTAGTGTAATAAACTCCCCAATCAAAATAATCTCGAAAATCATGGCCGAGAGATTGGGACCGATAATGGAAAATCTAATTCACGCAAATCAATCCGCATTTGTAAAAAATAGATCAACAACGGATTCGTACCTCGCGGCAAGAGAATTCGTAAACTACTACAAGAAAAATAAAATCCCAACGATAATGTTGAAAATTGATATTAAAAAGGCTTTTGACAATATATCATGGGAATTCATTTTGGAATTATTAAGGGTTAGGAACTTCCCAACAAAGTGGGTACTTTGGATAAAAAATATACTTATATCCTCGTCATCGGCAATACAAATTAATGGACAAACATCGCCATATTTCTTCCACCAAAAAGGATTAAGACAAGGTGATCCCCTTTCCCCACTATTATTTGACTTGGCGATAGATGTACTACAAGCAATAATAAAAAAAATAAACCCACTTCTAACAAGATCATCAAACGTAGAAACGCAAATACTCCAATTTGCGGATGACACGCTATTATTTGTTGAGGCATCGCCACAAAACCTAAAGATAATTACGGCCGCGATTGAGTTATTCAGAGAAATAACGGGTCTTCAAGTTAATTGGGAAAAAATCGGTTTTTCGACATTTAATGTACCAACCGAGTTGGACGATACAATAGCGCGAATACTAAAATGCCGAAAACAAGATACGCCAATAAAATACCTTGGCCTACCTCTATCCGCCACCAAACCAAAGAAAATCATATACCTACCGTTGATCAAGAAAATCCAATCCAAAGTGGCATCTTGGAAAGGAAAGCTCCTATCAATGGGGGGGGGGGACTCACGCTTGCGCAAGCAACCTTGACATCCATCCCAACACACTACATGCAAGTACTACAACTACCAAAATGGGTGATCAAAGAAATAAACAAAGCAATAAGGGCATTTTTATGGAAAGGAAACGAAACGTGTAAACCGGGCAATTGTATTGTAAATTGGGAAAAAATAACACTACCAAAACAAAATGGAGGTTCAGGTATACATAACATGGAAACAAAAAACGAAGCACTATTACTCAAATGTCTTTGGAAAATAGGCAAAGAAAAAAATTGTCTATGGACAAAAACAATAGCCTCTATCTATGGAATAGAAGAGGTGAGGGACATTGTGAGTATACCGACGTCCAAGGCATCGTATTTCATCAAGGATTTAGAGAAACTCCTATCCGTTTACCTAGCATCAATCATTAAAGATGACAATTCCGATGAAATAACATGCAAATGGTCAAAGGACGGAGTGCTAACATCCAAAGTGGCGTATACGTTTTTAAGAAATCCGGGAGTCAAGATGGAATGGGCTACACGACTATGGAAAATGAAAGTACCACCAAAAATAAAAACATTTATATGGTTGATGATGCTAGAAAAGCTAAATACAACCGACGTCTTAGTTAAAAAAGGGTGGCCGCACCCAACAACATGTTCATTATGTGCGATAGAAGATGAATCGGCATATCACTTGTTCGTCCAATGCACATACACAAAAGACGTATGGATGATAATGCAAGCATATGAAAACAACACGCACCAATTCACGACCGAAACAAACTTACAAATGACATGGTCGGAAAATAGAAAGAAAGTCCAAAAAGATATGAGAAAAGAATGGGACGAAATGTGGGCTACGACTTCGTGGCACGTATGGAAGGAGAGAAACGCTAGAATATTTAGGAACATAGTGAACCCACCCTCCGCGACGGCGACAAAAGCAAGGGAAGAGCTATTAGCTTGGAGAGCAAATAGAACTAGGGTGCCCACGACGGCCCGGTTAGCTTAGGAAACAAACTCTCCCGAGTATAAAAATGTAAACTCTCCGGAGTATAAAAATGTAGATACTTTTTTTCATTTATAAAATATGACGGGATACCATTTTGGTATTCTTTCAAACAAACAAAAAATTCACTAATTCTGCCATGACACAAGTGAGATGTATTGAAGTTGCGAACTTAAAACGCCAATCCTCGCATTCATTTGCTCACATTGCAATTCTTAATGCAACTAAACAAAAAATATAATTCATAACATAAATACAATCACATATAGTTTCATAAATACAAATTCATAACACAAAACATCGACAACATCGTAACAGAAAAAGAGATTTCATAACACAATATAATCCATCAACACAAAATGTCAAATATTTTATAAATGCATCAAATAATTATTTTTCCTCACATGTAATCAAATAGTGTCCTAATTAGTTGTACTTCTTTTTCCGTTGTATTTAGCTTTCTTTCACAGAGAATGGTTTCCTTCTCAAAACGGTGAGACCATTGCGGAGACGAAGAGTACGTAACAAACTACGAAGCGCCTGCAACAAACTACAAACTTAGAGAAGTTAAGGGGTTTAGCCGTTTAGGTGCAAACATCATAATTGTAGTGAACTAAGAGAATCACTATTTTCTAGTACATAACTTGTAAATGTCCTTTATTTGTTAAATAAAACCTACACCACTTTAAAAAATGATCCTAGTGACTGAAATTAACTAAATTGGGCTGAATCGATTAAATTGGACTAAAATTGATTAAATTGATTACAATCTTCACCATCATTTTCAGAGAATGCTCATTTAATTCTTGTAATTTCTTCGTGTAATTACTAATTAGGCTGAATTAATTCAATCCGGGTACCTTTGCTGTTGAAGAAAACCAATTCAAGAAAAGAATCCTCCATTGCATAAGGAAAGAAATTCGATTGCATCCAATGAAAGAGGAGTGGATTGCGCCGAGTGAGAAACAAAAGAGAAAGTTTGTTGCAATAAAGAGATATCGTTGAGTAGAAAAGACAATCTCCCTAGAGCAAGAAAATCAAGACTATATTACTACCTTGGCGACAATCACACGACTAGAGAGAGATCCATCTCGTAGAGAAGTTATCGTCGGAGAATTCTTCACGAGAACCAAGATTGAAGAGTTCTTCATCAGTTTGGAACTTGGAGAAAGATGGGAAACGTTTTAAATGGGTAAAGAAGAAGATGTACATGGATTATTATTTATTACGATGAGAAAATATTAATACAAGCAACAACGTTAGAGAAGTATATTTAATACATCATGCACGAATCTTAATTAAATCAAACGGACAAAAAAATAAATAAGAGCACCAACATCAAGTTCTCTAACGGGACAAAAAAAAAGACAATCTCCCTAGTTTGTTGCAATTAAAAGCACCATAGCCCATCTCTCTCTATACATACGAGAGAGCAAAGATACTTCAATTATCAATCTTTTGGTACTTAAAGATCTTTCCCGCACCTTAAACTCTATAAACAGAAGAAAAGCGTTTCCCTGTATTCACTTGAGTACTTAAAGTACTTAAAGATCTTTCCCTGTATTCACTTGAGTATTCATAATTTTGTTTCATTTTTTTCTCAATTTTAAGTACCAAACTCTATAAACAGAAGAAAAGCGTTTCCCGCACCTTAAACCAAACTCTATAATTCTGCCAACACAATCTAGCGACGATGAAGAGACTGAATTTCAGGTATGTTCTTCATTTATACAAGTGTACTTTTAAATTCCATTAAATTGATTACATTGTGATTTTTTTAATTTAATATTTGTTGTATTTATTAGGTCAGTGAATGTGCTGAAGATAGTTACTTATACTTGGAAAAGAAACCTATCAATTGTATGATAGTTTCTTATACTTGGAAAGCAGGTTTAATGTTCGGAAATTTACTCATTACGTATTGATTGACGATGACAATTAACCGGACTTTTGTTAAATATTTTGTTTAAAACAAAGAAAAAAGAAACGAGCATGAACAATTGTTGATTTTTTTCGGGAAATTTAGGGTTTATAGAGGTGCCTGTTCCTATAATATTTTAGTTTTTTTTGGACTTCAATGAAATGTTGGAATTTTGTTGTCTCATTTTGAAATTTTAGGATGTATTTGCGAATTTGATGTTATTGGACTTATTTTTTAGTCATAATATGAAAATTGAGCTTTTGTTGGGTATACATGCAAAATGGTTGGTACCAATTGAATTGAGAATATAGAGATCGAAATAACAAATTGTAAAATGATCGATACCAATTGGTACATGTTTAATATCGGTACCAATTATTAAAAAATATGATGTATTTAAAAATTAGGATTGAAAACATCAGAATCAACTTGCAAAATGATCAGTACCAATTAATACCACAATAATACAATTATATACAAAACTTGCACCACAGATGGTGCTTACTACAAACAACTTCGACATTAGTTTTATACAACTTCCAATAACTGCAACATTTGTTTTATACAACTTGTTACATATAATTTCAACATTTTTTTATACATCTTATTACATACAAGCGCAATATTTGTTCTATACAATTTACATGCATAATACGGTAATACCCCCACACAAATCCAAACTGGTACCAACGTTTTGTGGGCAAACCGGTGCACTGCAGCATCTTACTTAAACATCCAAATATACATCGATCAAAGTTATAGGGTGAACTTTGTGTTTCGAGCCAGCAAGCCAATTTGTGCACTCGTCCCAACCGAAGATGTGATGTGAGGAACAGGAACGTCTATCTGATATAACTCTTTTTCCTAAACAAAACAATAAAGTATAAATACAACTAATACAAGGGCACAAGCAGTGGCTTTTTTAAAAAAAAAATACAAGTCATGTTTAATTTAAAAATGTGAAATTGCGCAAACTAATACCATTTTCATTGTGCAAATCTGGTGATAAAAATGGGGAAGGCGGAAGGATAGGCTAGGTTCTCAATCTTGTAACGTTAAATCACCGTTTAATAAACATCACCGTTTACAATTATTTTACATTATGATAACAATAAATCTTATATTTTTTGATCAAATAATAATACTTTACATTAGTGTCATTATATAATATATATAAGAATAAGATATAATATAATTTTATGAAAAAACAAAACATCAAATATTATATCGTTGTTCACAATATTTCATACTATATCAAATACTTAAAATAATGAATCATACAACATATGTAGTAACACATTATTAATTATATAGTAGTAATATTTTTTATTGACTAAATGCAATGGAAAATATAAAATAATATAAAACTTAATAGTTCAAGTAATTTAATAAATAATGTCAAAATTTAATTTATAATAAACATAAATACAAATTATTTTTTATCATATGAATTTTTATTTATTTTACATTTCATAAAATAACAATACAATTTGATAAGTATTTATAAGTTTAAAAATTCATTTAGATGGATACAATATTTTTTAATTCTATTATGTTTTGAAAAAAAATTGTTTGCTTACAAACACAAATATAATCTACTTAGGCATTATATGAGATTCTTATAGTTATAACTTTTAAAAATAAATAATAATACTTAAAAAGTCTATAATGCAAATAAATTTTTTAAAAATATATTATGTAAATATGTATTTGTTTGCAATGTATTTTCTTACATAATATCTTCACAAATTGATATTATGAAAAACGATATGTATGAACTATACTAATATGGATGTCAAAATAAAGAGAAAATTAAAATGAATATATTTGATGGGTTTATAAAATTAAATTTCTAAAAATAATACTAATATATGTTGTATGTTTATAATATTACATATTAAATTATTAGTATTTCATATATAAACTTTTCATATTCCATTACATTCACATTTGATCATGTAATCTTATGTGAAATGTTAAACAATTGATTAGACTCGGTCTAATTTGATTCTAACCAATAATAAAATGCCACATCATTAATATATGATGATGTGGGTTTCTAAGAATGCTTCAAACATGGTGTAAAATAATGACACATAAATGACTACACAAAATATAATCTTCAAAAAATCTAACAAAAAAATTAATGATTGAGATTAAATCACATCACTACATCTAATGGTTCAAAGTAATACTTAAAAATATTCATGCAAAATGCATGTCTTAAATGATCACATATAATACATATAATATTAATGTATGTGATGATGCCACATCACACAATCTAATGGTTAATAATCATGATAATGATGATGATGTGGCTGCATGAGGTAGCTCAAAGATAGGTGAAAAATAAGAATGTTGGTAAATTTAAAAACAAAAACTCTTGAATTTTCAAAGTTCTTATTTCAGCGTATCCCCTATCCGACACATGATCAATTTATTTTTAGGGCGATTTATATATATATTCACCCTTTTCCAAATTTAAAATTGAAATATCATATTTTCTCAAAAATTAAAAACAATCCAATTTCTCCGTTAAACTTAACGGTCAACATTCAAAATTATTATTTTATCCTTCTAAAAATCCAAAATAATATATTTTATCCTTATAAAAATAATAATATCATATTTACCCTCTCAATAATAAAAATTACATACTACCCTTCCGAAATGAATGAAATTTAAACATACAAAACAATCTAGAACAATTTATAAAAAAATGTATTAAGGATTTCGTTTTTCGTTTTTCCAAATCTGGGTATGTGTGTTATTCTTATTATCGAGAGGGTAAATATGATTTTTTTATTTTTGAAAGGGTAAATATGATATTTTGGATTTTTAGAAGAGTAAATATGCAAAGGGTACAATAGTAATTTTAAATGTTAACCGTCAAGTTCCACGAAGAAATTGAATATTTTTTTAGTTCTTTTATAAATACGATATCTACATTTATGAAAAAGTAAATATGATATTTTAATTTTATAAAGATAAATATATAAATTTAAATTAAAAAAAAGATAAATATTTAAATTCTTCTTATTTTTAACCCCTTACCCTCATTATCTCTATTTATTCCTTGCTTTTCCTAGCTTTTTAAAGACAAAACAATCCTTACATAAATAAAAATAACATTGCTTGATCATTCCGAGAACCATGAATATCATCTACTGGCCCTTTATTTTCTGATTCGCATTCTTTATATCATTCATTAACTATTAATCACTCAAGTAATTAACAAAATGATATTTTATTAAGAATTAATTGATATATAATTAAACATCATATGCACTAATAATTCTTAATCAATAACAATTAATTATTAATAAAATATATTTTTGTTAATAACTATGTTACTTACTTACCAATTAATTATTAATTGTTTAATAGAAAATATGATGGAGAAATAAAGGACATGATAATTTATCTTAGAGACATCTCCTAAGCCACCCCTAAGGCCTATACTATGAACAAATGTAATTAATAATAAAATAAAAAATGAATTCAATAAATCATAATATTTAACAAGTAAGAAGTTTACATAGTAATCAAATCATCACAATACTAAACTTATAAATCCTACGGGTTGCAGCAAAACACAGAAGTATACATATTTATTAAATTATATATATTTTTTTCATAATAAATGAAGAATGCTCCGTATTTTTCATTCATTAATACAATGAAACTTCAGCTCACAATTTTTCACATCATATTATTTTTGACGTATCTCACACAACCAATTGAGCTATAAACTCATTAGCTATCACATGTCAGTTAAAGAAGCACCAAAATATTGGGTTTAGAAATACAATCTGGATGAATTTATATTTTTATAATAAATGAAAAATGTTCATATTTCTTCCATCCATTGATGTAAATAAGAATCAAACTTACAATCTCTCACCTCATATTTTTTTTGTCGGGCACTCAACTAAATAGGCTATGAACAAATTGACAATCTATATAAAAATTATGAAATTAAAATAGATTTCCTTTCATTGCTATTGCATTCTTCTTCTTTTTCCCTAATTTCTTTCTTTTCTAAATTATGATATTTAAATAGATTTTTTTGGGAAAATATTAAAACTAAGACATGATTGCATTGAAGAATAATTGAATATGCCAATTAATAATCCACTGATTGAAGTTTATTTAGAAGATTCAACTAATCAATATGTCTCCACTATCCTGAAACGTGCTCATAGTCATATATATAAATTTTGAAGTACATACTATGAATTAATACTGTGAATTTCTCCAATTAATATAGGCATCTTAGTTTTTCTCTGAAATATTTTACAATTCCAATCACACCAAACGTGCCAAGTATGTTAATCATTTTTTCATTTGAATTTTGAATCGTTGCTTGTTTATTAATAAGTTGTGCCCTAGTCTCATTACCGCATTGTCTCCCCTAATTTGATAGGCTGAGGAAATTTAGTTTAATATTTCTTTCTCGATCTGTTAACATCTCAGTATTTTTTCTGAATTATGATTATGATTATTGTTACTTGGAGAATACTCGCGCTACGCGACGAGAATGTTAATTATGTTTTTCCTTACAATATAAAGTACTTATAAATATGATGATAATGATATTGATAATATCATTTCATAATATAAATTATTTGAACTAATTTATTAATGATTATGTATAAGTTTTTTAATTATTTTACATTATTATGACACAAAATTTCATTTTCTTAGTCAAGTAATAACACTTATATTAATGTGGTTGTATATTAATAATATATGAGGTATAACATGATTTTACAAAAAAACATAACAACAAATATTATATCATTGTTGTTCACAATATTTCATACAATATCAAATGTAAAAAATAATAAATCATACAACATACGTAGTAATATATAATTAATTATCAAGTACTAATAATTTGTTATTGATTCAAAATGCAATGAAAATTATAAATTAGGAATAATAAATCACACAACATACGTAGTAACATATAATTAATTAAATAATATTTTGAATTTAAATATTATGACAATAAATAAAATCAACATAATAATACAAGTATCATAAAAGTATTCTAAATTTATTTTAGGAGTATCCTAAAATTAATTTAGAAGTATCATAAAAGTATCCTACAAGTATCCTATATAATTTATTTAAGAATATTATGGGCCAAAATATATAATGGGCCGAAGTATTCTAAATAGAGTATCCCAGCCGTATCATGAACGTATCCCAGCCGTATCCTGCCGTATCCTGCCGTATCCCCGCCGTATCCGAAAAAAATAAATATTAAAATAATCGGATACGCCACGTGGCGTATCCGATACGTATCCGAGCCGTATCGTACCCGTATCCGTATCGGATACCCGTATCCTCAGGATACTTCTGCATTTTTGAAGTATCCGCGTAACATAGGATATCTCCTGTTGTGCGGGTATATATAAAATATTTTTAGTAATCCAAAATCGCGAGAAGCTCACTCATCACTCATCTCTCTCTCTCTCTCTCTCTCTCTCTCTCTCTCTCTCTCCCCGTGATAATTTTAGTAATATTTTTAGTAATTCAAAATTATATACTTAAAAATTCATTTATATTAATTCAAATCTATAAATTCAAATTATATTTAATTAGATTTCAATTAACGAATAATTATATTCTATATGTTAATTATTACGTTAATTAAATTTGTTACTAAAACATAAAAGATTTGATGGTAACATTTGGAGTCACGTATTCATTTAATGAATTGAATTATCTGCTTAGTTTTTTAAATCCGGTGATTTTATCTCAATTTTTGTGTGGTCCAAGATATGGTATTTATGCTAATTAATCCACCGAATTTTTAAAATTGGTGCTACCGGATCTTAAAAATCAGTTTTCGGTTAGTTATGGAATTTTTTTTTAAAATATGTTATTTTTTGAATTTTTATTGCACAGAGGGTTACATGCATAGATGCTCCTAATTTGGATCATTTTGTTTCTGTTTTTTAGATTTATGCACAATTTAGCAAAAAAATGCGTCCCAATTTGATCTCTTGTAATCTAATTTTGTTTAGTTTTTGTTGTCTCTATTCTTTCATTCCTTTCGAAAATTTGTCGGACTGGATTTATTTTATGATATACACTGAGACTTGTCGAGGGATCCTTTACCGAAATGGGTTTCGGATCCTCCAAAAAGCGGAGTCGTGCCAATGTACAAGCACCAAACAGCTGTTCATGAGGCATGTAAAATTATACATATTGTATAATTTGTCGAAACTTAATTGACACGAATTGCATCTCGGAGGTTGTCACACGTGCTTTGCTTATAACAAAAACGATAAATTAGGATAACCTAAGAGTTCTTCACTCCTTTATATGCATAGTTTTCGGCCTATTAAATAAACTCAATTTTGATGAGGTTTCTACTAAAATTCATTTAATTTGATTTCCTCCAACATTTTAGATTGAAATCCTTCTAGCCACCGAAACTGAAACATAAGAATAATTTTCACGATTACTTGAATATTTGGAAGTTTGAGCTCGTACCAACTATTAATAATGGAAATAACATGAATCGCATGATGGGTGTTCATTTCAATTGCATTTCTATCATCACAACAAACTTCCCTCTTAATAAAAAAAAACTACTCGAAATAAATAATGGCACTAAAATAAGCCTGGCCCAAAATGAATTTCTTCGGGTAACTAGAGACTAGAGACTAGAGACTAGAGAGTGGTGAAGGGTTTTGTTGTACACTCTCAATTCCTTGATTTAGATAAATAAAAAAAATGAAGTATAATAATATAAGAGGCCATCTACTCTTCCGCATCATTTTTCCTTTCCCAATTTCAGTTAACCTGTTAATTAGCATAGTGAATTAACTATTAATACATAAAATACATAATTAATAGCATTTAAATATTTATAATTAATTATTAATTAGTAGGGATTTTAATTACATATTAAAATTTTAATAATTATGTTTTAATTGTTAATCTACTATTTCAGATATTAATATTAATTATGATTAGGATGTCAACGAGGTATTTTCGGGTATTTTTGAGTATTTTCGGGTTCGGGTTCAGATAATTTTTCGGGTTCGGATAACCCGCGGATAAAAATTTATACCGTATCCGAACCCGAACCCGGAGCGGGTATTTTTTTTGGGTAATACCCGACTTGCGGGTATTTTTTCGGGTATTATCGCCTCCGTTCGGATCGGGTACCCGCGAGTTCGGATTTTATGCCATTCATTGACATCCCTAATTGTGATCGGAAAAAATGTGGAAGAAATGGGAGGCAAGATAGAATGAATATCATTGCATGATCATTCCGAAAATCATTAATGCCTCATCTCCTTGCCTATGCATACAGACATCTCCTAAACCAATAAATATGTTATCCTCCCCTAAACTATAAACAAATGTAATCAATAGTGAAATAAAAAATGAAAGATGAATTGAATAAATCATGATGTTTCACAAGTAAAAAGTTTACATAACAATCAAAGCATCACAATACTAAATTTATATAATAAGATTATCGTGACACTAAACTTAATTATAGGCAACCACAAAAAATAACCATGAGTTACATGATAACTCCTAAATCCTAATTATACGGGTTGCAACAAAACAAAAAAAATATGCATATCTATTATATACAAAAAAAACATTAATTAGTAGAGCATCCCTTAATCCTCAAGGTGTCAAGTTTTAAATATCAAGGTGTCAAGTTATTTGGAAGTATATTATATATTGTTTTATTTGAAAGGTTAATTTTGTGATGTGTAAGTGTAGGTGCCATTTTTTCGGTTCGTAATAATTTTAGAATAGTGATGTACATCTCCTAGTACTTTCCTCCCACATTCTTGATGATTAGAATATGATTTAACAGCTTTAAAATTAACACACAAAAACATGATTTAACATATTAATTTATAATTTAATTATTTCAATTTATAATTGAACATACAATTAAAATGTTAAATATTGAATTAAAATATTAATTTTTAAGGTGTTAAATCATATCCACTTCATCAAAAAATGTGAGAGGAGAGATGGGGGTATGTCCAACATTTTCCATAATTTTATTGTTGTTTCATTATACTAAAAAGATAACTCCAACAGAGAACAATGATAATGTAATGCCTCCTAAATAGAACTACATTTATAACAAAAATTGAGTGTCCTTGAGAAAAGATAACTCCTGATATTATTGTGTACAAATTTCCGTTTAGGCTTATGATTTTATTGTTCCAATTTCATTGTTATTTTTTACTTTTTTTTCTTTTCGCCAAATGAATTTGATAGGAGTAACTAGGTTGATATCCGCACGGTGTTGCAGGCGCAGGACGGATATTTTTAGATGATTAAAAATCATATTTCTTTATAGTCTATACTAATTAATATTAATAAATTATTAATTATCTATACCATATGATTAATTATGTGTACTTAGTTAATTATCATGTTTATCAAATATGTTAATTAGAACATAAATTTTATATGATAGAATTTGGGGACAAATAACATTTCACACAAACAAATGAGTGACATGAAGCGGTAAATGAACCAAATACCTCCATTGTCATCCACCTTAATAATATATAAAGATGAAGATTACACAATTTAAGTTTCAAGTGACAAAAATCACAAGCAATTTTTTTCTTAATCAGAGCTACCAAAGAGTTTGTCCTATTTTTCTACTAAAATAAAATAAAATAAAATAGAATATACGAAAAAAGATAGTGATGTCTAAAAATTATACATGTTGGACGAATAGACGTATTTCTCTTTTTAATGACAACTAAATAAGATGGTCCAGAAATATCTAAAACTAGATAGACGAACTAGATAGACGCTTCGCTTCAGATACGAATGTGAATTATAAAATTTATAAAAGTATATTTATTTTTTATATATTTGGTGGGCATAAAATTTTAGGACTCGGAGAGTCCTAAAGTTCAACAAAAATCGGAGTCTGAGAGTCCTAATCTTTATTAAGTAAAGCTAAATGAGGAATTAGACACACAAACTTTCGGACTCTGAGTGTCCGAAATTTGTACAAAAACAGATGTCTGAGAGTCCGAAATGTCATATATCAAATTATTTCCAAAAGTTATTTTTTCTGAATAAAATTTGAAAACATGTGTACTGTTCACTTTTTCCTTTTTGTACCAGACATGTGTGGTACGTTTGGATTATATAAATCGGAGATTATGAAGAAGAGATTGTTTTGTTTATCAATAGTTTTCATTTATTTATACAAATATAAATGAGTATTATTTTATTCAATTACATGATTTTCGTTATTTTAAATAATGAATGCCTGCATATTATTTTGCACATTGTTTTAAGCAATATTAGATGGTCACATCACCTTACATTGATGACGTGTAAAAATATTATTCGTTAGGTTGATGTTGGACCGATTGTATTTAATTTTAATTTTTTTCACAATATGTCACATGATCAATTGTGAATACAAATATAATGTGAAGAGTTTAAATTTCTAACATTAATAAATTAATATGTAGTAAAACATACATCGAATATTGCTCGTATTTTTCATAATATAATTTAAAAAATTAAGAAATATAATCACTTGAATTTTATTTTTATTTTGAGTTCCATATTATCATATATTCAATATTTTTCTCTAACTTAAAATTATGAAAATAATTATGTAAAAAAATATAGAAAAATAAGTATAATAACATTTATGACTTGTAAGTCTAATTATTATTATTTTTAAACTATAATTGAAAAAAAACTGCACATACTACTAAGTATGTTATATTTGTAAGTTTCCTTAAAATAATTTCGTGTTAATCTTTAAAAAAAAAAATATTTATTTACTAAACACAACTTGATGAGTTTGAATTCTTCCCTGAATTTCAACCAAATCTTGGTACCAACAATGGACTTAGTCAGACACAACGTACCACTAGTCCCACGAGTCCTGTATCCATTGGTACAGAATTTGTACGTGTCGATGCTGCTACAGAGAAGCGCAGACGAGATATCGTATCAGAAACTGAGTCTTCGCGAAATAGAAAAAATCCAAAAAACAACAAACAGGAAAATGTTAATACATTCCTCAACCTGCAGAGATCAAGGAATGAATCTCTTGACAAAGTCGTAGATATTTTACAAAAAAATCCTAAATACGGAGGGGTCCAAAAGGAAGTAATAGATCGATTGAAATTTGTATTAGATCCCAAAGAATCCACATTTCAAAGCGATTATTATGATATGCTTGATATTTTGGGGCATGATTGGGTGCGAGGATGTTTTATGAATCAATCAGATGACATGTTACGCGGGTATGTTGATTATATGCTTCGTCGTTATCGCGCAGGGCAACCTCTAATACCTAATATTGGTGGGGAATTTAACCATTTTCCTTCTCCTAATATAGCCTTTATGTCATTCCAATCAGCCACTTCTGACGCTAATTCTCGTGCTCCTCCCCCTGACGGTTATCCATGGCCATGAAATTTAGTTTTTATTAGTAAAATAGTAGTTATAGTTTTCCAATCTATATTTTTGAAATGATATTATAGATTTTTTAAAATGATGTTTTAGCTTTTGATTTGCATATTTTTGTTTATACTTGCCTTAAGTATGGCAGGTATCAGTTACAGTATTTATTATTTGAGTTGTAAGTCATCATTTGAACTGATAGTACTTTGTAGTGCGAAATTTTTTATTTATTTGTGGTTTTGTTATTGTGTAGGTTAGATGGATGAATAAACAAGTGATGATGAAATTATTGACCTGTTTAATGATGATGTTGAATCATGTTTTTTCACAAATTATATTCTAGAAGAAACAGTGAATAATGAAAAACCTAATCCACTTTACTCGGGTTATGAATATGTTATGAGCATATTAAATGACAACCCGACAAAATCGTACAATCATTTTTGAATGAACAAAACAAACTTTCAAGCCTTATGCGAAGTAGTTATGACAAAAGGAATTGTTAAAATTGATGAAGTTGCAATAGAAGAACAAGTTGGCATGTTTTTACAAATCATTGGTCATGCATCAAATATGAGAACCATTGCTACTAATTTCAAGCGTTCAATTGATACAGTCCATAGAACATTCAATGATGTTTTGTGCAGCGTTGTTGAAATGAGAGGTGATTATATTAAGTTGCCCGATGCCGATGCACTGAGGCATGCATCACTTGCTGACGGAACAAACTTTTCACCGTTTAAGGTATATTTTCTTGTCGTGGCATTAATGTTTACTATAATTATAATGTTGACTTAATTTTTGTAGGATGCTTTGGGTGCGATTGATGGTACACATGTACCTGCAGTTGTAAAAAAGAGAAAGCAAATGGTTCATATTAATAGGAAGGGTTTCATATCACAAAACGTCATGGCTGCAGTAGATTTTGATATGAAATTTGTGTTTGTTTCTGTTGGTTGGGAGGGATCAGCTGCCGACATGAAGGTTTTATGTGCATCAATTGAGAGCGGCAGTTTTTGTGTCCCTTCAGGGAGATATTATCTTGCCGATGCGGGTTATGCTAACACGGGTCATTTTCTTTGTCCGTATCGTGGCCACATGTATCATTTGGCACAATTTCGACAAGTATCACGCTCCAACCGCTACCAATCTGCAAAAGATTTGTTCAATCATCGTCATGCTCAGCTTAGAAATGTTGTCGAACGGACATTTGGCGTGTTGAAAAATCGCTTCAAGATCCTTAGAATCATGCACCCTTATAAATATAAGAAGCAATGCTTAATTATTTTAGCATGTTGCATTTTACATAATTTTATTAGAAGGCAAAATGAAATCCTAGGTGAAACTGATCTGTTTTTTTGACATGCAAGAAGATATGGAAGATCGAGAAAATGGCGGTGACATCGAAGACGAGTTAGTGGAAGAAAGTAATACTACGGACATGCATGTCAGGGAAGTATTTCGAATGACTATTAAAAATGCATTGTGGGAAGATATGCAACGTAATAACCAAAATCGTAGGGGAGGCTAGAAAGTGAATAGTTCAAATGAAACTATAATTTGAATCATTATTTTTTTATTGTTATGGTATTTGTTTTAATTAATTAAAATAATTCATCTTCATTTTATTATCATGATACTTGTTTTAAGCTTTCTTAACTTGTTAAATTATGAACAAGGGTAGTTTGGTCATTAGTTATTATTTGTATTTTTTAAACCAATAATCTTATTCCATTAATATTACCGAACGCTATTGGAATAAAACTGAATAGAGACTATTTTCTATTCCGCTACTCCTCTATTCCTTGTGTTGCCGAACAAGCCCTAAAAGAAACTCAGCAAAAGTAAAAATTTTCAATCAAGGAAACAATGTTAATAGGCAATTTTGTTAACGAATGAGAATAACTTTCTGAAATTAAAACTTATAAATAAATTAGTAATAGAAGGTCTATAAAGCTAACAGAAAAACTCATGATTTTCATTTACCATGTCCATTAACAATATGAATCTCGAAACAGAACAAGGCGATTCAGATCCCTCGAAACTGCCCAGGTATTTCAAAAACTTCAAAATTTCTCGCCTTAATTTTTGAGAAGTATCTATCGAGTTATGATTAATATAACTAGTTTAAATTTTAAATATTTGTTCTGAACAATTATACTTAATTTATTTTCAGGGTACGTGGTTGGGCGAATTTGCCTACGGACCAACAAAACCTAATAGCAAGCAAAATATCATTCGTCCCTTTACTGCACAAACTCGCCGCATCGTGCAAAGGTTGGTTACATGCAATAACACAACATGTCAGTTCGTTTCACCGTTCATCCCCAATGATTCTACTTCCATACAACAAGATCACGAAAAGATGCACCTTTTTTGATCTCAAAGTTTCCAAAATATACAGTATCAAAATTCCAGAGCTGCACAACCATTATATTTTAGGATCGTCTAAGGGTTGGCTCGTAACCATAAATCTTAACCTAGATTTAATCCTATACAACCCGTTAACTCGGTCCCGAATACCGCTACCCGAACCCGACAAGACGGAATTCACCAAGGAGCAGAAGATTCTAGAAGAAGACCCCTTGCTATTTACAGAAATCTATCAAAATGTATAGGAATAAGACGTATGGTTATATCAAAAAAACCTGCGTTAGTTTCGAATTGCTTCGTTGCCACTATTTTCTTCGATTCAGACAAACTCGTGGTGTGTAGGTTAGGGGACCAAACTTGGTCCAAGTTACAAAATGAAAAGCCCAAATCGCGTAGATACAACGATAATGAAACGAATTATAGGTTTATAGACATTACATTTTTTGAAGGGAGAATATACGCGGTTAGACAACGCGGAGACGTAGCGATAATTAACTACAACGGGCCCGATAATTTCACGGTGAAAAACATTCCCGAGCCAGACAGTCACGGTTTCAAATTTGTCACGAGCAAGTATTTGGTTGATTCGGAAGACGAGTTGTTGCTCGTTCATAAATATGCAACGCCTAACAAACATAAACACGGAACATTCGGATTCGGCGTGTACAAATTGGAGAATGATAGAAAAACTTGGACTAAGGTTCGTAACTTGAGAGATCGAGCTCTTTTCGTGGGGCCCAGTGAGTCTATTTCTGTCTCGACAAAAGATAGTCCGTGGTTGAGACCGAATTGTATTTATTTTTTGAATGATTTTGAATCCAGCGTGGATCCAGAATGTCAGCGGGACAATGGTATTTTTAATTTGGAAAAAAATTGTATCGAAAGTCTTGATCCAGATTTACATTTAGGGTTTTCTATTTGGTACCAGCAGCAAGTTTAAATCTAGAATTATTTTTATGAACAATATAGTTGTATTCATGCTTGTTTTTATCCAACACAAATACATAACAAAATTACGCCAATTTTTTAAGAAAAAAAAAACTCGAAAGTCCCATCACAATATTAATTTTCTATTATTTAACACTCCCAATTTTGATTATTAATAACAAGAAAAAAAAAAATTCAAGAGGTCCAAGAAGAGGACCTGCGAAGAGGGGCGCGGATCTGTTTATCCTCCTCCTATTAAACCATGCCGACATGGGAAGGATCCTCGAACATCATTTTCGCCACCAAATACCCCGCAATCGACCACGTCTGGTACGACCTCGCTTGTTTCCCCACATACCGTCCCAATTTCCCGTTATAATATTCCGGCCAGCTGTCCTTGCTCAGTTTCGTTTCCGCGAGATCTATTGCTCTGCGTGCGATTTGGGGCCTCCCTGTTTTTATGCATGCCGCAGTTAATAGCCACAGCAGAACTACATGTTGAGGTGGTAGACGGAATGTATTATGGTGGTAACTCCATCTCGTATTCTTCGGAACACATCCCGTCACGATCCTCCATTCGTGCGTCTCCTGGTCTCCATGCTCGGATAACAAACCTTTAAAAGAACAACAAATTAAAAATAATAATAAATAAAATAAAATAAATGAACCAACCTTAAGAGGCATTCGCCAACGAGGTCTTCCCAACGTTCCTCCACGAGATCCATAATCGCCTCGCTCTGTTCGTTAGTAGCCAAACTCGCCAGAATCGCGACGAAATTCCCCAAACAAAACCACCTAAAATCCATCCTCGCAGGACTCACATTCCCGATAAAATACCCTCCTTTATTCGGCATGAAGTCGAAAATCCAATCTGGGAGCGAATCGGGCATCACGTTGAACTTGTTCACGGCAGTGTGGGAATATTCCTCGGTTTTGCATTGGTATATATCGTTCAGGTGGACCAGGTCCAGCCAGAAGTATTGCCGAATGTGGTAGCTCAATGCTTGGAGCCGTTTCGTTATTAGATCGATGAGTTCTTTTCCCTCCTTGTCGTGTTTTAGGAGCTGCACTGCACATCTCAATGCCATGAAGAATAACGCTTGTATTTCTATCGGGGACCCGTATATCCCCTAATTATAATTATTAATTAGATAAATTTATCTAGCATATAAATTATTTTTGATTTACCATTCTGCGGTCGATCATGCAGCAACCATCAGCGAACAACAAGGTGGGGAAAGTATCGAAGCCTTCGGATAAACAAAGGGCGAGAATAAGACGAATCCCCTTTTAGCACTCTGGCAGTTCGGCAAGGGCATAATCTCCGGTGGACTTGGTGTACGCCCTCAATGGTATGATCCACCCGAAGCCCGAGTCCACTGGTGCGACTCGACCAATTGCGCTCTCTCCGAAATCAGCAATTAAATAAAAATATGATATAAAAACTATTTTTGGAAATATCTTGACCAATTAATATTATTCTATTATTTAATTTTAATGTTAAATACTTATTAATAAAAATAGTTACCAGGTAGTTTTTCTTGTCAAAATAACAATGAATGAACGAAAATTAAAACTAGGATTAAAATAATATTGTCACTAATTTTAATTTCAACAATTATTTTAATTTCAGCAGTTCGTTTTGTAGTAACTATTTTTGGATTCCATTGTTCTGAAATATAAAAATGAAATAAAGTAATATAATAATATAAAAGCACATTTAATATTTTTATAATTTTATTATATATTGTATGCATGTAATATTATATTATTTTATGCAATAATATTTGTATTATTTTATATTTCAGTAATGTTATATGATAATAATAATATTTTTTCCATCAAACTAATATTATTATAATACAATAATATAATATTATAGTGATATTATAATACAATAATATTATATTATATTATTATTATTATTATTTTATTATTTATAGTTTAAATGAAATATTAGTTATACATTTTCAATAACAAAAATTCTAAAATTTTATAAACAAGCAAACAAAATATTATATTTTCTCTCATCTTATAATTTTGACATACAAACAAACATTGGAATTACTAATTCCAGAACATTTTACTCCTCCACTTTGTGACCCGATTTCCCCCTATACTAATTTCGCTTGCCATGAATATTTTTCAGGATATTTTATAATTTAAACATTTAAAAAAAACTATAAAATTACCAATTCCAAAAGTTTTTCCTCCTCTATTTTATTATCTAATTCCAAAAGTTTTTCCGAATCCATCTTATTATCTAATTCCAAAAGTTTTTCTGTTTCCATCTTATTATCTAATTCCAAAAAAAAATTCTCTTCCTTCTTATTATCTAATTCCAAAACTTTTTTCTCCTCCATCTTATTATCTAATTTCAAATTATTTTCCTCCTTTGTCTTATTATCCAACTTCATCTCCATGCTACAAATTCCACTTGCCAAACGGCGTCTTACAAATTTCTCGGGATCTCGAATGCAGATATTGCATAAAACGAGGACCGTGTTTATGACGATAAAAAATCGCGTGGATATCCCTTGTACGTAATGTTGTGCATAAAATAACAAAGAAGCATAAAATAATGAAAACCCAATGAGGATAGTCAAAAGTATCGCCAAGACCTACAAATATTAAAGAAAATTATTCGTTTTTTTTTTGCAAAAGATAAATTCAAGTGTTAAATTGCATCATCCATTAATTAAGTATTGTAGAATAAATGAGAAGGAAATATAGATAATTTAATATACTTGAAATATTCGGAATAAAATGAGTATTCGTCGCTCGGTTCTCTCTGCCTCGTTGTCTAGCCCTTTTCCCATGTCGGCATTCGCACCAATTGACAATGCTGTCTCGTTAATCGTTGATGCTAACGAAAATAATTTAAGAAAAAAGTCAAGGAGAGAATATTATGTTATTGATGTACAAATAAGGCTCAGTGTTTTAAATAATCTTATGATATGATCATATGATCATCCAAAATTTGTTTGATAAAGATGCTAAATTAAAACTAAATTATGACATCCAATTAACTAGAGAGATTTACCTGTGATTTCTTTACAGGACGGGGGAGGAATATCTTCTTGAGTCATGCTTCAATTATTTATTTTTTCTTTTCAACGGTCGACGTAGTTTGATTCCGGTGTTTCGTCCAAAGAATGATTAATCGAGTTTTTACCTTGTGTTTTTCTTTTATTTTCAATTTCGATGGTATGGCTAAATTTGAACATGTTATTTATCATAGATTTCCTAACAGTGAGTTAGAAACGAGTGGAAAAAAGGCATTTTTAAGACAAACAACAAGCACAAAACTGTATTCAAAGTATTTTTTTGTTGTAGTTGTTTTTGTTTATTATTCCGAGATCTTTTCAAAAATAATTTGAAAGCCGTTTTTATTGTTCTAAGCTTCAGCTTTTTTTGTTTCTCGTAATTTTTGAAAATTAATCCTTAATTAATTAATAATTAATTCTACCAACATTCTTCAGAATCGCATGAAGCCTCTTCATTTTCACCCCTCATTCTTGGAATCTTGAGCGCCTCCACACAGAAAGGTGCGCTTCTCAGATGATACTTAGCGGCGCCTTCACAGTTCTCCTTCTCCGCATCATAACAAAAAAACGAAATAACCCTAATTCGCAGCCTCCATTTTTCTCCTTCGCGGCGACCCCAATTTTCGATATAGGTTTCATCAAAGCTACGTCTTTTCTTCAAATTTTCAGAAATTTTAGTGCAAATAGAGCCGCTTTGTTTTTATTTTTATGTGTTTTCTTGCTTTTGATCCCGTTTACCCTCTTTCGCCGTCAATTCTGGGATCTCGAGTAACGAATTCGATTTTTTTTGGCGTCTTATCAACTAATTTTCAAGTATTTTGCGAAGTTGAGATTTTTCTGTATAAAATTGTGTCATGCACACTCTTATTGGTCGAAATACGATTGTGCCATACTTGCTCTTATCACTTATCGTTTGAAATACGAGTATCTCGAATCTATGGTTTCTCTACGTTATGGTTTGGGCCTATCTGCAATTTGTTAAAAATATTTGTACTTGTAAACATTAATTGTAGTTCGTAATTCTTCCATAATTCAAATTTCAACAAAATTACTGAAGTGAAATTGTGTTAAAAAAATTTAGATGGAGCCAGAGTCGACTCTGGTGCAATTATATTGAAAGTACCTGTACACAAGAAGATGCAATTAACTTTTTCTTTTTCTTGGTATTTGTTTTAGTTTGTATTTAGGTGAGAAGAGAGAGGATCAGTCGAATGATGAAAATACTGCAAGATCTCGTACCAGGAATCAATAAGGTAACCTGATACTTAGGGATGGGCAAATGGTTTGGTTTATTTGGGAACCGAACCGAACCGATCGGATTCGGTTTATTCGGTTCGGCTTGTCGGTTTATTCGGTTCGGTTCGGTTCAAAAATTGATATCGTTCGGTTTATTCGGTTCGGTTCGGTTTTGGTATTTCCAGAACCGATTAAACCGAACCGACCGATTAACACTATTTTTTACTTTTTTATTATGTTCATTTAAAAAAAATTAAAATGTAATACTGTAAAATTAAAAATAACGATAAATATATTTTATATGATTTGTTTTTATATTTTTTTACTAAATATCATTTGAATTTTAACATTATACAACTTCTAATTCGGTTCAACCGAATAAACCGAATAAAAAATTCGGTTTATTCGGTTCGGTTTTAAATCGGTTCAAATTTTATTCGGTTCGGTTCGGTTTGAATCTAGTTCGGTTCGGTTTAATTCGGTTGGCTCTTATTCGGTTCGGTTCGGTTCGGTTCAACCGAATGCCCACCCCAGTGATACTTATTTGCAAAAATTTCATATACCCCCCAGTAGAATCTTTTAATTAATCACGGGTCCAAATTCAAAAAATTTATGTATTCTTTGGTGTAATATAGGTAGTAGGCAAAGTAGTGATGCTAGACGTGATCATAAATTACGTGCAATCTCCACAACGACAAGTTGAGGTGCGAAAATCACTTTTTCGTTCATTTTCAAAATCTAAATCTTCCATTTAATACATTTCTATCGGTAATGCAGTTTTTATTGATGAAATTGGCAACAGTGAATCCGCAATTGGATTTCAACAATTCTAAACTTAATCATATTTATTTTCTGTCATTTATTTACTTTAGATGCAGCGAGCATGCTGGTCATTAATGTTGGCATCGCTTCCACTGGAACACGTTCATGCTTTTTAATGTTCTAAATGGAAGAAATCATCTCGCCGCAGTTCATACTCTTAAGGAAGGTAATTATTTTATTTTTATTTTCAAAGCTTCGATTTACAAATACTCGCGAATAATAATATGTATATGCCATTATGTTTACTAACATAGAGAGAAAGGATAAAGACCCGAAGAAAAGAAGCAAACGAAAAAGAAAAGTATGTATCATTTTATTTTCTCTTAAATTATATTATACACATTTTATATATGTCATTTTGTGAAAACAATATCTTGCAGATTTGTTTCTACAGCGTGGAAGATCGTCTGAATCTCAAGTTTGTCAGATAGTTCATCATCAGAATTATTGGACAACGAAAGTGAGGACGAGGGGAGAGACTCGAGAAAATTGACATCAAGTTCTAAATGGTAGAAGAATAAAAAAGAAAACACATGATGTATTTGTTTTATAGTAACAAATTTACTATCATCGTTTAGTATGAATGTTTTGATTTTTAGCAAGTTTATTTATGATAATATTAGTAACAAAATATTAATAATGCCCGCAGCGAAGTCGCAGGAATTGTCCTGGTACTTTTGATACCACGTCAATAATCCCGATTTGAAAGACTCTTCAACTCAAATTTTTTATTCTGTCCCGTCATATTCATCAATACTCGTCAGAACTCCTCTTCAAGCGCCTATTAGTGCTTTCTCAGAACTCTTCTTCAAACACCATTGAACTTTTCTCCTCCACAGGCGAGATAAATCTCGTTGCCTCCTCCTCAGAAGATGCATGTTGGCGCCTCCAGAAGTCTTCGCTGCCTCTCGTCTCGTCTCCTCTGTAAGTTCTTTCTTCTTTTTCAGGCTTCTCCTCACTTGTTGTCCTCTTCAAGACAATACTTCTCCTTCTCGACGCCTCTCTTTTTCTTCGCTTTCTCATCTAGACACGATCCGCATATCCACTCTTCATTCTCCTTCTCTGTCGCACAAAGTTTTCCTTTTCCTATCAAGATCAGAGGGTATTCTCCCACTCTCGCGACACATCAAAAAATTTCGAGCAATTTACAATTACCATGGATATATTTCCGAAATTTGAAGTTAATCAATTGTAATTTTGACAGATTAATACGTTTGAGGATTGATGTTTGTGAAGATTCGAAGTTTCTTCTAGACCAATATGTCTTCGCCAATAAAAATCGAGCCAAAACATGATGAAGATAAGGTATTCGATTAAATTCCTTTAAAAAACTACCACTATATTTTGCAGATTCGCAAATCAAGCGTGGGCCGAATTGTCATCACAGACATTTCATCGAACGTGTTGCGAACCGTCATGGAAACCATGCTAGAAGATTTTCTCGCCACGGTGTATCTCTCAGCCAATAGATCCACGCCACCTGACGAATGCTTGGAGTTGGGTTTGGAGACGCAACTCTAATTAGGGTCCTCGGCGAAGCTTATGGCAGGAACGATGATCAAGTTAAAAAGCAATAAAAGGTACAAAAAATGGATTTCAGTATTTTGAATTACTTTGTACAATTAATTGAATTTGCAATTTGAATTTTAGGAGCTCGGTGATTTGGGACTCGTGGTGAAAATGAACAGGTCTTCACAAGAGAGAATGTTAACTTATTGGACAAATCCTCAAAAGAAATCTCAAAGTTTGACAATAGCTGAAGTGCTTTATATGTTCCGTACAATTGCAAAGGTACCCTGCCCCTTTCTTGTAATTTTGCAATTTTACCTAATAATTTTGATAATTAAATTAGTAATATGGAAATGTTAGTCGAAACAAGAAAAAGGGAACATATAAAAGCACTTCTTGTAGCAGCCACAAATTGGGAGCTTCAATATATTTAGATTGATTAGATCTCTAATTAATAGTTAAATGAATGTATTCAATTAAGAAATTTAATAAATTCATTTAAAAACTCTCGGTTGACAAATAGCGTGCGATATAGTAACTCATAAGCCAATGGATAATCAACTTCAGCATTAACTTAAAGCAATTGTTAATTAGTCAGCACTAATTAAAGAATCAGTATGTGTGCATACTGCACAGCATAGCTATATAGCTTTCATATTACTTGTTTTGATTATATATTTTTTCTGTAACTTTTCTTTGTCGGTTTTGTTGAATGTTGATCGTATTTTTTTCTCTAACTTCTCCTTCAGCTCAACATAATATCATCTCTGCCCAGAGTCCAGACTGCACACTAGCTAAATGTTTATATGCTATTAATAACTCTAAACCCTAATCGAAATCAAAATAATAGTCTCAAAGAAAGATTTCAAATCCAAATCCAAATCCAAATTCAAACCAAAACAAATTATCCATCAAAAATTAAGTTGAGAAAATCGTGAAATTTAAAAGAACTTCATTTTAGCCAAAATTCAAGAATCCTGTGATTAGGATTTAGGGTTTAGGGTTTAGAGTTTAGGGTTAAGTTGAGAAAATCGTGAAATTTAAAAGAACTTCATTTTAGCCAACTCCTCTAACTTTCATGATGGTCCTTGTGCATCCTTCGATCTCTAACTTTCATGATGGTCCTTGGGGAGAGGGGTGTTGCAACCGGTTTGGCACCATCCATTTTAGCACGTTGGAGAAGAGAAAGAATATAGCGACTTTGAGAGTGGAGAATTCCATCGTGTTGAGGAACGGCCTCAATGCCAAGGAAGAAATGAAGTATACCGAGGTCCTTGAGAGAAAACCTTGAATGGAGAGCATGGATGATAGCATCGATAGCCGGTTTATTGCTTCCCGTGATTAAAATATCATCGACATAGACTAGGATAAAGAGGAATGCCGAATAAAAAGCGAGGAATCGATTTTTGATGCATCAAAGCCGAGAGAGACAAGAGTGTCTTTGAGATTGTGAAACCAAGCTCTCGGGGCTTGTTTTAAGCCATAGAGAGCTTTGTTGAGACGGAAAACATGAGATGGTTGGTTTGGATCAATAAACCCCGGTGGTTGAGTCATGTATACGATCTCGTCAAGATCACCATGTAAGAATGCGTTATTTACATTGAGTTGCCGAATAGGCCAATTTCGAGAGAGAGCAATGGTGATGATAACCCGAATAGTAATTGGCTTAACAACCGGACTAAAAGTCTAATTAAAATCAACGCCTTCGTCTTGGTGAAAACCTTTTGCTACCAAGCGTGCCTTGTGTCTTTGGATGGAACCATCGGCATTGAGTTTTGTTTTAAAGACCCATTTACAACCGATAGGATTATGATCATGTGGACAAGGAACTAGAGTCCACGTGTTATTTAGAATGAGAGCATTGAACTCGTCAAGCATGGCGTTTTTCCATCTAGCATCTTTGATGGCATTGGAAAAACATGTTGGTTCTTGTTCGATTGTTTGAAGAGAAAGCGGAAGAGGATGCTTGGTAGACTAGTAAGCAACGTAGTTGGGAAATTGTTTTAATTGACGTGTGTTGTCTCGGTTACGTGTAACCATAGGGTGAGTTGAGGTTGTGGTTGTAGGCGGTGGAGGTTGGTTGAGAGGTTGCGGCGAGATTTGTGGTAAATGATTTGGAGATGGTGGCGATAATGGTGAGGTAGTAGGATCGAGAGCTTGATCATCAACATCAAGATCAATGAATGGAGCAATCGGGAAAGAGAGTTTGCCTAAGGTAGTTGACACACCATGAGGTGACTCTCTTTCCCGAGATCTCCATGGATTTGTCGATCTTGAACGGAAAATAATTTTCGTTGAAGATGACATGACGACTCGTAAAAATTCTGTTGGTGGGTATATGGTAGCACTTGTACTCCTTGGAGTTAGGTGCGTAACCCAAGAAAACGCAAGGAAGGGAACGTTGTTGGAGTTTATGTTCGTTGTAGGGTCTAGTGTAGGGAAAGCAAAGTGACCCCAACACGCGAAAAAGAGTGAGATCCGGATCTCTTGGAAAGAGGATTTCGAAGGGTGACTTCGAGGGTGAAACCGAATTGGGAATTCGGTTGATCGTATAAACGACACTATAGAAGACGTCATCCCAAAATAAGGTTGGTATTTGCGCATGAGCCATACAAGCTAGACCGAGTTCAACGACATGCCTATTTTTACGTTCCACTAAGCCATTTTGTTCGGGTGTATATGGGCACGTAGTTCGATGCAAAATCGATGGAAAAAGCCGCCGAAGAAAGAAATATTCGGAACCGCCATCGGTTTGTATCGTTTTAATTGTGCAAGATAAAAGGTTTTCAACTTGGTTTTTGAAGAGGGTGAAGATGGTAGAAACTTCATCTTTTGAGTTGATGAAATATACCCATGTGTAGCGAGAGAACTCATCCACAAATAACACAAAATAACGATAACCATTATTTGATGAGACTCGACATGGGCCCCACACGTCGGAGTAGATTACCTCGAGCGGTTTAGTTGCATGAGAAGAAGAAGGAGAGAAGGGTAGCTTATGTGATTTACCAATGCAACATGAATCACAAACGGAGAATTTAGTTGAACATGAACCAAGTTTATCACTTTGAATTAAACGCAAAATAATATCCGTTGAGGCATGAGATAGCATTTGATGCCACAAATTCGCATTATTACATTTCTTTGAAAATAAAGACACTTGAGATGGAGAGCCACCGAGCACTTGATATAATCCATGAGCAAGAGGCGCACGAAAGAGAGTTCTATTAGTTCCGAGTTCCTTCACAAGAGAAAACGAGGGATAAAATTCAATGGTGACATTATTATCGCGTGTTAATTTTGAGATACTAATAAGGTTGCGAGTTATATTTGGAATATGTAGAATATCTTTCAAGACAAGATTATTTGAAAGAGAACATTGACCAATATTTAAAATCTCAAGATTAGCACCATTTGCAACCTTAATAGATGCATTACCCGTGTAAGGAACATGAGAGGTGAGCGCGTTAAGGATGTTTGTCTTGTTTTAAGCCATAGAGAGCTTTGTTGAGACGGAAAACATGAGATGGTTGGTTTGGATCAATAAACCCCGGTGGTTGAGTCATGTATACGATCTCGTCAAGATCACCATGTAAGAATGCGTTATTTACATTGAGTTGCCGAATAGGCCAATTTCGAGAGAGAGCAATGGTGATGATAACCCGAATAGTAATTGGCTTAACAACCGGACTAAAAGTCTAATTAAAATCAACGCCTTCGTCTTGGTGAAAACCTTTTGCTACCAAGCGTGCCTTGTGTCTTTGGATGGAACCATCGGCATTGAGTTTTGTTTTAAAGACCCATTTACAACCGATAGGATTATGATCATGTGGACAAGGAACTAGAGTCCACGTGTTATTTAGAATGAGAGCATTGAACTCGTCAAGCATGGCGTTTTTCCATCTAGCATCTTTGATGGCATTGGAAAAACATGTTGGTTCTTGTTCGATTGTTTGAAGAGAAAGCGGAAGAGGATGCTTGGTAGACTAGTAAGCAACGTAGTTGGGAAATTGTTTTAATTGACGTGTGTTGTCTCGGTTACGTGTAACCATAGGGTGAGTTGAGGTTGTGGTTGTAGGCGGTGGAGGTTGGTTGAGAGGTTGCGGCGAGATTTGTGGTAAATGATTTGGAGATGGTGGCGATAATGGTGAGGTAGTAGGATCGAGAGCTTGATCATCAACATCAAGATCAATGAATGGAGCAATCGGGAAAGAGAGTTTGCCTAAGGTAGTTGACACACCATGAGGTGACTCTCTTTCCCGAGATCTCCATGGATTTGTCGATCTTGAACGGAAAATAATTTTCGTTGAAGATGACATGACGACTCGTAAAAATTCTGTTGGTGGGTATATGGTAGCACTTGTACTCCTTGGAGTTAGGTGCGTAACCCAAGAAAACGCAAGGAAGGGAACGTTGTTGGAGTTTATGTTCGTTGTAGGGTCTAGTGTAGGGAAAGCAAAGTGACCCCAACACGCGAAAAAGAGTGAGATCCGGATCTCTTGGAAAGAGGATTTCGAAGGGTGACTTCGAGGGTGAAACCGAATTGGGAATTCGGTTGATCGTATAAACGACACTATAGAAGACGTCATCCCAAAATAAGGTTGGTATTTGCGCATGAGCCATACAAGCTAGACCGAGTTCAACGACATGCCTATTTTTACGTTCCACTAAGCCATTTTGTTCGGGTGTATATGGGCACGTAGTTCGATGCAAAATCGATGGAAAAAGCCGCCGAAGAAAGAAATATTCGGAACCGCCATCGGTTTGTATCGTTTTAATTGTGCAAGATAAAAGGTTTTCAACTTGGTTTTTGAAGAGGGTGAAGATGGTAGAAACTTCATCTTTTGAGTTGATGAAATATACCCATGTGTAGCGAGAGAACTCATCCACAAATAACACAAAATAACGATAACCATTATTTGATGAGACTCGACATGGGCCCCACACGTCGGAGTAGATTACCTCGAGCGGTTTAGTTGCATGAGAAGAAGAAGGAGAGAAGGGTAGCTTATGTGATTTACCAATGCAACATGAATCACAAACGGAGAATTTAGTTGAACATGAACCAAGTTTATCACTTTGAATTAAACGCAAAATAATATCCGTTGAGGCATGAGATAGCATTTGATGCCACAAATTCGCATTATTACATTTCTTTGAAAATAAAGACACTTGAGATGGAGAGCCACTGAGCACTTGATATAATCCATGAGCAAGAGGCGCACGAAAGAGAGTTCTATTAGTTCCGAGTTCCTTCACAAGAGAAAACGAGGGATAAAATTCAATGGTGACATTATTATCGCGTGTTAATTTTGAGATACTAATAAGGTTGCGAGTTATATTTGGAATATGTAGAATATCTTTCAAGACAAGATTATTTGAAAGAGAACATTGACCAATATTTAAAATCTCAAGATTAGCACCATTTGCAACCTTAATAGATGCATTACCCGTGTAAGGAACATGAGAGGTGAGCGCGTTAAGGATGTTTGTCATGTGATCGGTTGCACCCGAATCGAGAACCCATCCGTCTTGAAAAGGATTACCCGGTTCGGCAAACAAGGCTTGTGGAGGTGCTTGATTCGGAATAGACGAGGTTGAGTCACGATACCAACACACGGAAGCCTCGCGATTTGGTTTCTTGCAAATTTGGCATGTAATTCTTGGTCCATTTTGCGCATTATTGTTGGGGTTATTGTTTTGATTGTGGCCACGACCTCGATTATGGCGTCCACGACCTCGAGTGAACCCATAGTTGAAGTGTTGGGCCGCAAATGCTTGAGGAAAGTAACCGGAGAAACCGGTTTGAGGTGTAGCTAGAACCCCTTGTCCAGGAAACACAAATCCAGCATTTGATTGTGCTGGAAAAACTGTAGCAGGTCTGGCATTTGCTGGAAAATTGGGTGCAGGAACTACGTTTCCGAGAAACAGAGAACCAGGAGTTTGAGAAACCGGGATAGTATGTCCCGGATTCATAAGCTGGAAACCAGTTCCAAGGCCAAAACACGGGAAACCAGATTCATAGCCAGGAATCGGGAACTGAGATCCTGAGAAAGGAAGTGAGGAACTCGAAATCCCGGATCCACCATTACCAGGTTGATAGCTCAGGTGTGAAAGAGAATGAGAAGAAGAGGGATTAGGGTTTACCATCTGTGAGGCGAAGAAGGCCTGCTGGCGATCACCAGATTCCTTTAGCTGCTGTTCGAGAAGCTTTTCAGGGTCGAGAATCAGCGCGTGAAGCTCTGGAACTGAGATCGGCGTCAAACGAGTTGTGACACTGGTGTACATAGCATTGAACTCCGGACCAAGGCCCTTGAGCGTGCAAAGGACGAGATCATCCTCATCCATGGGTTTCCCGGCCATGGCTAATTGGTTCGAGACGAAGCTGATTTGCTTCAGATATTCAGAACAGGAGCCTCCATTTCGACGGATCGAGAGGAGCTGTGAACGAAGATCAAAGCGACGGCTGAGGTTGGATTGGTTGAATAGTTGATGTAGCGCACCCTAGAGACTGGCTGTGGAGGTGTAGGTGACCAATTGCGCCAGAACTTCATCGGAGATTGTAGATCGAAGCCACCCGAGGATCAATTAATCCTGCTTACGCCATGAAATATAGGCAGGGTTGGGGATTCGAGTAGTTATGCCTTCCGTCGTCTGAGAGATCAACGGATCAGGGATTTTGAGGAAAGGATCGAGGTAGCTGTTAAAATCGTGGGATTCGATGATTGGAACAATCTGAGACTGCCATACAAGAAAATTGGTTCGTGTGAGCTTGGAACCAATCTGATAATGAAGGGTAGAAGGTTTCTCCATTGGATCCATGGATGAAAAACCGAAGAAATTGAAGAGAAAAAAAGAAGAAGAAGAAAAACATGATTAAGCTACTCAAGAAGGCTCTGATACCATAATAGAGTGTAATTTAGGTATGTTTACTAGAATATGAATGAACAAGTAATTTCATTGATTCATAAAGGAGTGTACATCATCTATATATATGCACCATGAATCACTAAAAACAAATTAGAGTAACCTCCTCACAAACAATGAATAAATCTCTATAGACTTGGTGCATGAATAGAGAGCATGAGCTTGTATGTTTATTAAAAGTGAATATGGGAATAACGATTCCGATCCTAGTCGGTGAGCATTCACGACATGAATCTTCCCGGTTATATCGTCTTGGATATTTATGGTCGATGAACCTAGATCACGAAATAATTAATTTATCAGTTAATATGTAACCAAATAATAATGAAAGGTATTTTAAGAAAGATATACGAAAAACTATATTATTTTTAAAACTGTCCCAACTTACAATTATAGTTGGTCCATCCAATTACATGATTGTCAACATCACACTTGACCAACCTATTGGCAAGGACAATATCTGTAATTTATTTAACCAAATTTTATTAATTAAATTTATGAAATGTATAAAATTAAAAATAACATTAAGGCATACCTCCCAAAATAATCTTAGATCCCTTGCTATCTTTTATGAAGCCAAAATAATATTAGCCCTATTTAGCATAATAAGATAAATTACTCATATTTTAGAACTATATTGTAAAATTAAATTATTAAAGTGTACATATTCAAAATTTACCTTGTATTCCAAAAGATACTCATGGGGATATACATTCAATGTCAGTGCATTTTCGAAACGGAAAATCATTGTCCAAACTGCAAAAAATATAAAATGAATGCACATAAAAAACATCAATTTAGTTGAAAAATGTAACACTCATGGGGATTATGTTTAATTTTAAAGTAATACTCACAATCCGTTGTATGGAAAATGTATCATATCATGATATTGATCCAAATGAATACCATGATGTTTCTTGAATACCTATAAATACATAAAAATTATATTCAAGGTTCGAAGTATATTTTCACAATTTGGAATGTCGTGGAGGCGAGTAAAATTCGTATCTTTGGATACGATATTGATATTGATATTGATATTAACAACAATACATAAATTAAAATTTTCACATACCTTATTCGTAACCGCACTATAAATCACCTCTGGGAGATGCACTAGAGTGGTACCACTATCAACAATTGTGGAAAATTGCCTCCGTATTTGAATCATGGAACCCTCAACATCAATCTCCGTCATATTAACATTATAATACGGCCTATATTTAGGAAAATAAAGAATCAATCTGATAATGAAGGGTAGAAGGTTTCTCCATTGGATCCATGGATGAAAAACCGAAGAAATTGAAGAGAAAAAAAATAAAAAATGATTAAGCTACTCAAGAAGGCTCTGATACCATAATAGAGTGTAATTTAGGTATGTTTACTAGAATATGAATGAACAAGTAATTTCATTGATTCATGAAGGAGTGTACATCATCTATATATATACACCATGAATCACTAAAAACAAATTAGAGTAACCTCCTAACAAACAATGAATAAATCTCTATAGACTTGGTGCATGAATGGAGAGCATGAGCTTGTATGTTTATTAAAAGTGAATATGGAAATAACGATTCCGATCCTAGTCGGTGATCATTCACGACATGAATCTTCCCGGTTATATCGTCTTGGATATTTATGGTCGATGAACCTAGATCACGAAATAATTAATTTATCAGTTAATATGTAACCAAATAATAATGAAAGGTATTTTAAGAAAGATATACGAAAAACTATATTATTTTTAAAACTGTCACAACTTAAAATTATAGTTGGTCCATCCAATTACATGATTGTCAACATCACACTTGACCAACCTATTGGCAAGGACAATATCTGTAATTTATTTAACCAAATTTTATTAATTAAATTTATGAAATGTGTAAAATTAAAAATAACATTAAGGCATACCTCCCAAAATAATCTTAGATCCCTTGCTATCTTTTATGAAGCCAAAATAATACTATCCCTATTTAGCATAATAAGATAAATTACTCATATTTTAGAACTAGATTGTAAAATTAAATTATTAAAGTGTACATATTCAAAATTTACCTTGTATTCCAAAAGATACTCATGGGGATATACATTCAATGTCAGTGCATTTTCGAAACGGAAAATCATTGTCCAAACTGCAAAAAATATAAAATGAATGCACATAAAAAACATAAATTTAGTTGAAAAATGTAACACTCATGGGGATTATGTTTAATTTTAAAGTAATACTCACAAGCCGTTGTATGGAAAATGTATCATATCATGATATTGATCCAAATGAATACCATGATGTTTCTTGAATACCTATAAATACATAAAAATTATATTCAAGGTTCGAAGTACATTTTCACAATTTGGAATGTTGTGGAGGCGAGTAAAATTCGTATCTTTGGATACGATATTGATATTGATATTGATATTAACAACAATACATAAATTAAAATTTTCACATACCTTATTCGTAACCGCACTATAAATCACCTCTGGGAGATGCACTAGAGTGGTACCACTATCAACAATTGTGGAAAATTGCCTCCGTATTTGAATCATGGAACCCTCAACATCAATCTCCGTCATATTAACATTATAATACGGCCTATATTTAGGAAAATAAAGAATCAATCTGATAATGAAGGGTAGAAGGTTTCTCCATTGGATCCATGGATGAAAAACCGAAGAAATTGAAGAGAAAAAAAAAAAAACATGATTAAGCTACTCAAGAAGGCTCTGATAGCATAATAGAGTGTAATTTAGGTATGTTTACTAGAATATGAATGAACAAGTAATTTCATTGATTCATAAAGGAGTGTACATCATCTATATATATACACCATGAATCACTAAAAACAAATTAGAGTAACCTCATAACAAACAATGAATAAATCTCTATAGACTTGGTGCATGAATGGAGAGCATGAGCTTGTATGTTTATTAAAAGTGAATATGGAAATAACGATTCCGATCCTAATCGGTGAGCATTCACGACATGAATCTTCCCGGTTATATCGTCTTGGATATTTATGGTCGATGAACCTAGATTACGAAATAATTAATTTATCAGTTAATATGTAACCAAATAATAATGAAAGGTATTTTAAGAAAGATATACGAAAAACTATATTATTTTTAAAACTGTCCCAACTTACAATTATAGTTGGTCCATCCAATTACATGATTGTCAACATCACACTTAACCAACCTATTGGCAAGGACAATATCTGTAATTTATTTAACCAAATTTTATTAATTAAATTTATGAAATGTATAAAATTAAAAATAACATTAAGGCATACCTCCCAAAATAATCTTAGATCCCTTGCTATCTTTTATGAAGCCAAAATAATATTATCCCTATTTAGCATAATAAGATAAATTACTCATATTTTAGAACTAGATTGTAAAATTAAATTATTAAAGTGTACATATTCAAAATTTACCTTGTATTCCAAAAGATACTCATGGGGATATACATTCAATGTCAGTGCATTTTCGAAACGGAAAATCATTGTCCAAACTACAAAAAAATATAAAATGAATGCACATAAAAAACATAAATTTAGTTGAAAAATGTAACACTCATGGGGATTATGTTTAATTTTAAAGTAATACTCACAAGCCGTTGTATGGAAAATGTATCATATCATGATATTGATCCAAATGAATACCATGATGTTTCTTGAATACCTATAAATACATAAAAATTATATTCAAGGTTCGAAGTACATTTTCACAATTAGGAATGTCGTGGAGGCGAGTAAAATTGGTATCTTTGGATACGATATTGATATTGATATTGATATTAACAACAATACATAAATTAAAATTTTCACATACCTTATTCGTAACCGCACTATAAATCACCTCTGGGAGATGCACTAGAGTGGTACCACTATCAACAATTGTGGAAAATTGCCTCCGTATTTGAATCATGGAACCCTCAACATCAATCTCCGTCATATTAACATTATAATACGGCCTATATTTAGGAAAATAAAGAATCAATCTGATAATGAAGGGTAGAAGGTTTCTCCATTGGATCCATGGATGAAAAACCGAAGAAATTGAAGAGAAAAAAAAAAAAAACATGATTAAGCTACTCAAGAAGGCTCTGATAGCATAATAGAGTGTAATTTAGGTATGTTTACTAGAATATGAATGAACAAGTAATTTCATTGATTCATAAAGGAGTGTACATCATCTATATATATACACCATGAATCACTAAAAACAAATTAGAGTAACCTCCAAACAAACAATGAATAAATCTCTATAGACTTGGTGCAAAAATGGAGAGCATGAGCTTGTATATTTATTAAAAGTGAATATGGAAATAACGATTCCGATCCTAATCGGTGAGCATTCACGACATGAATCTTCCCGGTTATATCGTCTTGGATATTTATGGTCGATGAACCTAGATCACAAAATAATTAATATATCAGTTAATATGTAACCAAATAATAATGAAAGGTATTTTAAGAAAGATATACGAAAAACTATATTATTTTTAAAACTGTCCCAACTTACAATTATAGTTGGTTCATCCAATTACATGATTGTCAACATCACACTTGACGAACCTATTGGCAAGGACAATATCTGTAATTTATTTAACCAAATTTTATTAATTAAATTTATGAAATGTATAAAATTAAAAATAACATTAAGGCATACCTCCCAAAATAATCTTAGATCCCTTGCTATCTTTTATGAAGCCAAAATAATATTATCCCTATTTAGCATAATAAGATAAATTACTCATATTTTAGAACTAGATTGTAAAATTAAATTATTAAAGTGTACATATTCAAAATTTACCTTGTATTCCAAAAGATACTCATGGGGATATACATTCAATGTCAGTGCATTTTCGAAATGGAAAATCTGAAGGAGAATATCCTCGACCCCGGGCCCGCGCAGCGGAATGAAGGCCCGGTCCGATTCCCCGATTCCCGAGATCACGCCACGACTTCGTGGGTACGATGCAATTAGAATGATAGATCTATACCAGCGTGAAATTGATCACGCACGAAGGGTTGATCGCCGCCTTATATCTCCTGTCACGTTGGTGACAATCCGCGCGTCCCATACGACGCGTCTTTCACCGTTCGTTGGCCGTCTTCTCACTCCTTGGGTCGATCACAATCTAAGAGCCACAATTGTCGCTCATCTACTTGTATCCACCGTGAGTCGCAAGACGTCGGTCGCGGATGCACCTGCCTAGACGATGCACCGGCGAACTTGCTCGATCGTTTGATTCTCTACACCGAGAAAACTCATTTTCTCGGTTATCTCTCTTTACACCCTTTCACTCAATAGAAAGTTGTATCTCAATTATTCTGGAAAATCTCCTGAATATTCTGAATAAGATTGCGTTAACTTGCATAGTGATAAGAGAGAAAGTATCCTATTTGTACCTAATAGGATCAGGATTAGCCAAAATGCATGTATATCCAATATACACCCTCTCACACAGAAAACTGCATGAACCTGGTCAGTATTCTGTCATTTCGAAATTGGTAAATTTCTCAGACAGAAAATCACCCAACATGAAAGTTGTAGATAATCTAATTATCTACACAACCCAATTTGGTCCAGCCCAATTGGAGTTCGTATGCAAAATATATGACTGTTTTACTAACTGTATGTCATATTGTTGCACCCTTTCGGTATTTCACATAAACGACACTAATACTTCGTTCATATGAAATATATTTCTACATGAATGTTATAGATAATCTAATTATCTATCTAACCCAATTTGAACCATTCAAATCGGATTTTCCCACTGACAGTTATGACCACGAATGTACGACTACATTCGTTTATCCTTGTGTACACTTTTACGGTTGATCCTGAAACTGTATTTCCTTCAGTCTCCCACTCAATTTCAGATCTACCTAAAAGGTACTCATGCATATCCAATACGCACGATTTTAGAGAATATAGCTCGCGTATCAAATACCAAGCTATGCACATCCTATGTGCCAATTTTTATGATCAAGCCCGACTTAGTACGACTCGTTGTGTGACCATGTAGGTTCGACTTAACGATGGCAGTAGGTTGTTTCCAATGCCTACAAGCTCATGAGCGGGATCTAGTCACTCCATCATAGCTACCCATGTTAAACGAATAATGATTGTGATCATTGTGCCTATCTCGAATAGCGGTTACTAGGTGTCTTGTTTGCGATATCCGTTAATCAAAAGGCATGGTTATAGTCATCCTTATAATTTGATTAACTACACTTATTCCCCGATTCCGAGTTGAGTTAACAAATTTCAATCGATATTAACCATTAATACCATTGACCGTGGCCACGGTTTTCGTTAATCAACTCATCGAGCGGCGCCTAAGAGATATCTCTTCCTTTCGGAATAAACAATTCCTATCTTGGAGACTCACATTGAATTCCGTATTTCGGACAACACCCAATGATGACCCTTTTAACTCCCTGTTACGGTGAGCGTAAGATCATATCAAAGCATTGTGTTACGCACGTAACTCAATCAATGATCCCCTCAAGTTTGAAGAACCTAAAACCCCATCCGTCGCAAGTCCATTTATAATGACTAAACCATGTCATGGTCTCGCGGCTTCGGTCAAATCCAATACATGTAACCTAACATATATCTACGTTCCCGATTCGACAAGCACCTTGTCCCATGATTAGCAAAACATAATCATCTCCTCGGCTAACGTACTAGTGTACGCGTTCAGTCTATTCCCTTGTAATAGTAATGCTTCTCTCTTAAGCAAACTGACCCGCGACTAGGGATGTTTAGAAATGACACTTTAAGTGTGACGGTTTCGCTGCACATGGTCCTCAACTATGTCGACGTCCACACAAGTTCAAATCAAGGTTCATGTAATCATATTACACAACCCAGCGCACAGTTTTCATATAAGGTGAATGCATGAAAATTTAAGTAAACAAAATTTTTAAAAGGGATACATTCATATGGACTAAGTATTTGGGTGATACAACGTTTATCTATGGGTATCTCCATACCCACAACCTGCGAGGACTATCGTATTAGATAACTACACTCTACTCTCTTCTTCCTCCTCTAGGTATCTCCATACCCATAGTCATCGCATGACAGTCACGCGCGACTAGAGAGAGCGGTTTTGTAAACGGGTCCGCACGTTCCCGCTAGTGTTAATCTTCAGCAGGATTGGAACATTTCCAATACCTATGATCACATCTTTTCACAAAATTTCATGGATCAAATGAAATTTTCTGAGTATTGGCTAGAAGTGGTTGTGACCTCGGCATTTTTGGCTTGTACTATTGCGTTTCACGCAATAAACAACCATAAATCCGATAACTCGTGGCTACGAGAGTTTGGTCATGTTTCCTTGATCCATACCACTTCCTTTTGCGATTTATAACCGCAATATACTCGCCTCCGTACATAGAATCATAAACTATTGGTCTTGTGGAACCATTCCACATAACCGTGTTTTCATCTAAGCAAAACATGTACACACTTTGTGATCGAAAGTCGTGCTACATATTTGGACGTGCTTAATCTTTGGAAACTGTTGTTGTTATAACTCTTTATAACCAACACGTCCTCCACACCATTATAGATAAAAATCCTGAATTCTTTCGCAAAGTATTCAAGGATAATATTCACCGCTATAAATACAGATTCCAATGGGTTTAAATATACATAACCATTATGTATATAAATGTATAACCATTATACATTCACAAGAGTTAGTCTTATGTAATAGAATTACATTCAAACTCATGTGATTCCCATGAATTTATTGACGGTAAATTAGACGACTTATGTGTACGACGTATAGCCACATACATATCATGACAGATATAATAGATCCTAACATCAAATGTAAGGCATAATATTATTACTTTTCGCGCTGCTTGATGTCTCACATCGAGCATTTGAAAATTTCTGTCATTCGACATTTTGATTTAACTCCTCCAAGGAGTTATATGTTGAAAACCATTTTCAACAATATGTCGATATATGTGCCATAACATAGAACGATAAACTTCTTAGATCTATCCTATAGATCTTCATGCTTATTCATAAGCGGTCTCGTCTAAATCCTTTGTCGTTACAAGAAATATAACGCAGCTCCCACTAACCTTCATGTGTACACAAAGTTTTCATTCGTTCCGACAATGTTATAACTGTTTATAACTTTGTCAAAACGAATATTCCAATTCTGAGAAGCATTCTTTAATCCATCATATGGATCGTTAAAGCATGCATATCCTATTCCAATTCTTATGAATCGACAAAACCGTAAGGATGTGTCAAGTACACATCCTTTAATAAAATTTCTGTTAAGAAATTCGGTTTTGACATCCATCTTGCCACATCAGATAGTCATAATACGCGATTATGGCAAGCATAATTTCGAGAATAGGAAAGCATGGCAACATGCGAAAACGTTTCTTCATAGTCCGACTGTGAATTGCATGAAACTCTTCGCAAAAAGCCTCGCTTTATATATATGCGTATTCCTATCCATGTAGGTTCTTCATCTTGAAAAACCTACTCACATTTCACGGGTCTAACCCAGAAAGTGATGAAATCAAGTTCTGAACTTGATAATTTACATGGATCGAATCTCAGATTTTATGACACCATGTCATGTGGAATCAACTTTTCATAGCATCCTTGTAGGATATCGAATCATCATATGATTTCGATCTATCATCATTAGCCTTGATAAATTCGTATTTACCGGCTTATGATATAGCCTACTTGATCTACGAAAAATTCCTTTGTGTGTTCGACTTGCGTTCATCAATTCTTGATGAAGCCATGTCAACTTTCATCGGTACAATGTTCATTTTCAGATCTCGAACTCTTTCGAGATTTATTCTACTCCCACTAGCCCGCATAGAGATAAATGACACCAAGTTCCAAACTTGTGCTCATCTAGTCCTCCTCCAAGAAGGCATCTCTTCGAGCCACGAAAATCTCATTTTCATAGGGACGTTAGAACTAATACCCTTTAGTTTCCTTAAGGATAAACGAACAATTTCCAGATTTGGGATTGAGTTTAACCGAAACAAATTTCGAAATATACTCACATCCTCAAATATGTACAAATGACAACTTCGGAACCATTCCGATCCATATCTCATATGGCGTTTTTGTACCGATTAGAAGGTTTATGGTCCATATCTTATATGCAACCATTCATTAGTGCCGCTGTCTCAAGGGCGTATCCCCAAAACATTTTTGGGAGATCCTATTGGCTTATCATTTATCGAACCATGTCCAACATGCGTTCATTTCCTCTTTTCGGACACATCTCAATGTTCCAAATGAAGACAATCATGAAACGATTCCACAATCATAAATGATCATCAATATTCATGACTCAAATATCGCATCTTCGATCCTATCGAAAGGTCTAGCTCAAATACTCGTTTTCTCGATCCTATCGAAAAACTTTGATTTTCTTGCTTAGTTGATTTCGTATTTCGTTTTTGAAACTCTTTGAACCTTTCAAAAGTCTCTGTTTCGGCACGCATTAAATAGATATTTTCATATCTATTTTAACCGTCCATAAACGTAACAAAATACCGATAGCCTCCTCTTGCCTCGGAACTTATCGGAACATCATATGTAAATATAATTTCCAATAATTCGCTGGATCTTTCTCCAATACTTTGGAGAATGATGCCCTTTGTCGTTTTGCCTAATAAATAAGTATTGCATTAATCAATCAAATCTAATTCGAATGATTCTAGCATTCCATCACATGGAATCTAGATACGCGTATCTCGTTTATATGGCCAAGACGGCCATGCCAAAAGAAGCAATCAACTTCTAGGTTTAATCCTCCTCGGATTTCACCATTCTTTGAGTCATTAGTTTGGACAACTCTTTGTCCGAACTCTCCATTTTGGAAAACATTTTCCCAAAATATCCTTAGACATACATTTCTTTCGATCCCGCTTTTGAATTACAAGGACATCCACGCATCTATATGCATTGGATTCCTCGGATACTCTGAGCATCTCCAATTCAAATTTAAATCGCATCATATGCAATTTCGGGATCGACTTATCTATCGAATGCATATGATATTCGGTCACGAACATCAAATCTCGTACCATCAACACACGAGTGTTAATCAAAGACCCATAAGGCGTCTCAAAATTAACCTACTCTTTGAGCCGCATCGAACCATTCAACGCGCTCTAGCTCTTGAAACTATTTCATGAGCGTTGTGTTTTACTTTCATATACACCCGAATTCTCAAAACAATTTTGAGAAATTTGCGTCTATACATGCCACCACAAGGCACGTAATATCGTTCGATTCCTTCTTAAAGTTTATCGAACCCGGCTTTCTCTAAAGCCAATGCCTCGAGCCCCGAATCTACCATTTCCGTGTCCAACACGTTCCTTTAAGTCTAAAGAACTATTCTTTAACTATCAAGGTTAATCATGGTAATTCCGGCCCAAAAGCTATCTATCATATCGATCACTACGATATATTTGGTGTTGCTTGAAAACATAATTCTAAACGGATGATGAAGATTAACTCCTAACCGTGCGTACTTAATCTATATGCTTATATGATGAATATATCATAGTGTTATTTTATCGAATCGATAACCCTCATACCGATACGGGACTCCAAGTCCATAACACTCAAGACCCATATTTCCGTTCCTCCCACAAGTGACTTTAGCCTATCGGGTGGGATCCCGTTATTTAGGTAGGATTATATCCAATCGTATCCAATACGACTCTTGAACCTTTATAGGATTTCGGTGATGGATCGTATCCAATACAATCCCAGTTCCGTGTGTGCATCCTATCTATGCCCCGAACTCCAATCTGATTGGCCTGGACGGTTAAGTCACAACCATCTCCAACGTATCGTTCAAATAAGTTACTAGTGAGTCGACTTTAGCCTGTGCCTCACAAGTCCTGATTTAACGCTTGCCACCCTTTCGATTGTTTCAATATCACGTGCCCGACTTTAGCCTGAACCCACGTGAAACGTAACACCGAACTCGGTAGTTGTGGATATGGAAGGCATTTCCATGACTTAAATATTATGAGGGATCATGCCATTGCATGTTTCTAAATCCGTGACATAATCCAATTATATCACTATCACAAGATTTTCTATATGCATATGATTTATTTAGGGAGATTAATTATTCTAAATAATTAATTATCTAATATGCTAGAATGTTTGATGCCGATCAAATCGATATAAAGAACTCAAAATTCCGAGCTTCGTAGCCAAAGTTATCGCGAAAACAAAAACAGCATCCAGAGAAGGGTCCGTTATAACGGACTTCCCCATCCGTTGTAACGCAAGGGCCGTGGGGCGCGAGAAAACCTCGCCCGGGACGCGTCCGGGGCGCCAAAAACTGCCCCCGGGGCGGCAGAAAAACTGTTTTTCTGCACCCTTTCGGTATTTCATTAGAACGACACTAATACTTCACTCAAATGAAATATATTACAACATGAAAGTTCTAGATAATCTCATTATCTAACTAACCTAATTTGAACCATTCAAATCGGAATTTTCTACTGAAAGTTATAGCAGTTTTAGTAAAATACGAACAAATGAAAAGGTAAGTTTATCCAATAGACACCTTTTCAACCAGAAAACTACAGACACCTTTTCAGTATTCTGTTGAAACAAAAATATTAAATTGTTCCAACCGACTTTGAACGTGAACGAAAGTTCTAAACAATCTTATTATATAACTTACCCAATTGGATTGGACTCAATTGGAGTTTCTATGCGACATATACGGACGTTTTAGTCTCTGTATGTCAAACAGTCGCACCCTTTCAGTATTTCATAAAAACGACACTGATAATTCGTTCAAATGAAAAAACTTTCTATATCAAAGTCATAGATAATCTCATTATCTAACTACCCCAATTTGATCCAATCAATTTGGAGTTTCCCACTGAAAATTATCTTAGTTTTACTCACTGTTTCGTATTCTAATTTTCTGCAGATTTTGCCGTTTCTTCCGTTTTCGCTCGTTTCTGAAACGATAAATAATGAAACCTTTTCACGATAATTCCTAGATACTCTCAATGAACTTTTGATCGATCTCTAGCGAATTCCACTTGTGATTTTAACGGAATTTGACTCTCTATATGTAACATCATGCAAACGGGTACGAACTTTGATAACCCGTGCGTATATCTAATATACGACTATGATTCGACCCTCGAATCGATGGCGATCGCTCTGATACCACTGAAGGAGAATATCCTCGACCCCGGGCCCGCGCAGCGGAATGAAGGCCCGGTCCGATTCCCCGATTCCCGAGATCACGCCACGACTTCGTGGGTACGATGCAATTAGAAGGATAGATCTATACCAGTGTGAAATTGATCATGCACGAAGGGTTGATCGCCGCCTTCTATCTCCTGTCACGTTGGTGACAATCCGCGCGTCCCATACCACGCGTCTTTCACCGTTCGTTGGCCGTCTTCTCACTCCTTGGGTCGATCACAATCTAAGAGCCACAATTGTCGCTCCTCTACTTGTATCCACCGTGAGTCGCAAGACGTCGGTCGCGGATGCACCTGCCTAGACGATGCACCGGCGAACTTGCTCGATCGTTTGATTCTCTACACCGAGAAAACTCCTTTTCTCGGTTATCTCTCTTTACACCCTTTCACTCAATAGAAAGTTGTATCTCAATTATTCTGGAAAATCTCCTGAATATTCTGAATAAGATTGCATTAACTTGCATAGTGATGAGAGAGAAAGTATCCTATTTATACCTAATAGGATCAGGATTAGCCAAAAGGCATGTATATCCAATATACACCCTCTCACACAGAAAACTGCATGAACCTGGTCAGTATTCTGTCATTTCGAAATTGGTAAATTTCTCATACAGAAAATCACCCAACATGAAAGTTGTAGATAATCTAATTATCTACACAACCCAATTTGGCCCAGCCCAATTGGAGCTCGTATGCAAAAGTTATGACTGTTTTACTAACTGTATGTCATATTGTTGCACCCTTTCGGTATTTCAAATAAACGACACTAATACTTCGTTCATATGAAATATATTTCAACATGAAGGTTATAGATAATCTAATTATCTATCTAACCCAATTTGAACCATTCAAATCGGATTTTCCCACTGACAGTTATGGCCACAAATGTACGACTACATTCGTTTATCCTTGTGTACACTTTTACGGTTGATCCTGAAACTATATTTCCTTCAAAATCATTGTACAAACTGCAAAAAATATAAAATGAATGCACATAAAAAACATAAATTTAGTTGAAAAATGTAACACTCATGGGGATTATGTTTAATTTTAAAGTAATACTCACATGCCGTTGTATGGAAAATGTATCATATCATGATATTGATCCAAATGAATACCATGATGTTTCTCGAATACCTATAAATACATAAAAAATATATTCAAGGTTCGAAGTACATTTTCACAATTAGGAATGTCGTGGAGGCGAGTAAAATTCGTATCTTTGGATACGATATTTATATTGATATTGATATTAACAACAATACATAAATTAAAATTTTCACATACCTTATTCGTAATCGCACTATAAATCACCTCTGGGAGATGCACTAGAGTGGTACCACTATCAACAATTGTGGAAAATTGCCTCCGTATTTGAATCATGGAACCCTCAACATCAATCTCCGTCACATTAACATTATAATACGGCCTATATTTAGAAAAATAAAATATATTTATATCATTAAAATATACGCTCAATTTTAAATTTGATTTTTGTACCCTGGAATCAAAAGAGTAGTATTCATTTTAGCTTCTACGACCTCCCCTATAACAAATATACCTCCTCCGCCGACTCTATCCAAATAATGCGAGAATATTCTCTTTACTTTTCCTAACGCAACGAGTTGAAACAACACAAACTCGCTATATTTGCCGAAACGAATTATTCCATCTATGGCTCCGATAGGCGAATTCCAAGAACCACCCTGCTGGGTACCATACCTGTCTCATAAACAAAAAAAATTAACATGCCTAGCAAATCAAAATATCATGTACACCCTCGAGTTTTTTCTAGGATGTCCGTGATATCTCTCATAATTTAAAATATCAGCAAAAGCAATGCATTACTCGAATTTGATGGTCGCATTGACATGTTCAATGACCAAATCTCCCGCAACTCGGTCATAGTGTAAAGTATCAGATACATAATGACCAACAGAGAAGGTACCGTCCTCATAAGACATTTTGTAGTCACGAGGCTTATTCGGTAGGCAGGTTTGAAATGAACTTACATGAACGGCTTTGCAAAACCTATCATGGCACATAACCGGTTTTCCACTTTGTGATCCATTTGGGTCGTACCATGTAAGTTTAATCTAGATCTCAACAAAATGTAAATTATTTATTTATTGTTTTATTACTATATGACACTAAAGTGAATATATATTATATAAGAAAAATATTATAATACCCCCAAATCGCTTTCCGTAGGACAACCAGCGCATGGAATGCAATTTAGCCAGAGTGCATTACTTCCCGTGAATATATTTTTTTCGGGAATACCGATGCCAATCTCAGCAAAATAAATTATGAAAATTATGTATAAAAAATAAAATTAATTTGTTTTCAAGAAGCAATGAATTTAATTGAGATGAGTCAACAGTTTTAGAGCATAGAGGTCATTTCTCTATGGTTACAATTAGAACTCATACATCTTAGCTTTTTCTCAATAAATCAGAACACATATTTAGACGTGAAGAGAACTAATTGAGTAAATATTGGTGACTAACAAGAAATAATTTCTTACCCGGAATAACCCAAGTTACCACCGATTGGTAAATCAACACTCGGAAGAAATCTTGCATGCCGTTTCGAATCGTAATTCCTCATATAATGAATATTGTTACGATACTCTTTGTCTATCGTCTTCACCTTGAACAATCCCGTACCAACAGCTCCATTGTTAAAGAATAAAAGACAAACAAAGAGAAACTTGATAACCATTACAAGGATGCAAAATTTGGAGTGAAACGGGAAGATGGAGAAGCCTATTTTTATAAAAGACACAAATAGATCTAATGTGGCAGCTTTTGATATACCTCTATTATAAGACCTGAGATAATTGATTAAAAAAAAGCTAACATAACAAAGTTTATAATAATGAGTTATATAATAACCTAGACATACAAATTCTGCATACAGAATACGAATTCCTCGCATGGAGGAAAGGCTGTCAGTCTTAGTCCTGTTAACAGCGGCCAGCATAAATAAATTGCTTTTTTGTAATATTAGCATGCGCGAAATTTAGAAAATAAGAAGGTTCGATTGGCATGATTCCCAGTGTCCAGTTTATAGGATTTAAAGTCCCAATTTATATAGTAGAAGTAGTACACATGGAATTATTAATGTTACGTATAAATCAAAAAAAATTGGGACCTCCTCCTTGCTCGACGTCACCTATATGTATAAATTTTAATTAATGTTATTAAATTTTAATTAATAATAAGTATAAAGTAAACAAAATTCTTGATCATACATTTGATCATACATGAGGTCATGTCATCTATTTTATATTTTAGTCTTTTTTTTTAGTTTATTTACATTTTGGTCTTTTTTTTACATTTTGATCATTTTTTCCTATTTTATATTTTGGTTCTTTTTTACGTTTTGATATTTTTTTTGATATTTTGGTCCTTTTTTACATTTTGATCATTTTTTCTTATTGTTCATTTTTTTAATTTGCTCATTAGGCAGGGTTATGTATGCAATTTTGTAAGTTCAAATTTTTTTTGTAATTTTCCTTTCTACTCATTTTTTTCTTTTTACATTTTGGTTTTTTTTTGGTTTTAAATTTTTTTTGTATTTGCTCATTTTGCACGGGTATATATGAAATTTTGTAACCTCAAATATATGCGAATTTTTTTGTCATTTACCCGTTGTATCCATATGGCACATTGTGATCCTTTAATGAACCGTAAATATAATGCATATATTGACATCAAATATATTTTTGAATATGTCCTGGTTATATTAATCGATTTTAAAAGCACCTGAACAAATGCTATTTGTACAAATTATATCAGAAAATAATATCTGTGATAGACAAATTTCATGAATCTTATGCATCTATTGACATCATGATATTTGCAAATATGTCATGATTAGATTAATTTAGTTCAAACGCACGCGTGTTAATTTGCACACGAGTTAATTCTATCTATTTTAGTTTTTAGTTTTTTTTTGGTTTATTTACATTTCGTCCCTTTTTACATTTTGATCCTTTTTTCTTATTTTTTATTTTAGTCCTTTTTTACATTTTGATCTTTTTTTATATTTTGGTCATTTTTTACATTTTTTCTTATTTTCCATTTTTTTATTGCTCATTAGGCAAGGTTATGTATGCAATTTCGTAAGTTAAAAAAAAAAATTTAATTTTCCTTTTTACTCAATTTTTTTCCTTTTTACACTTTGGTCCTTTTTTTGCATTTCATTTTTTTTTGTATTTGCTCAGTATATATGAAATTTTGTAACCTCAAATTTATGCGAGTTTTTTTGTCATTTGCCCGTTGTATCCATATGACACATTGTGATCCTTTAATAAACCGTAACTATAATGCATCTATTGACATCAAATATATTTGCGAATATGTCCTGATTATATTAATCGATTTTAAAAGCACCTGAACAAATGTTATTTGTACAAATTATATCAGAAAATAATATCTGTGATAGACAAATTTCAAGAATATATGCATCTATTGACATCATGATATTTGCAAATATGTCATGATTACATTAATTTAGTTCAAAGACACGCACGTTAATTCGCACACGAGTTAATTCTATTTAAATAATTATATAAAAAAATATAAAAAAATAGATATGTTGTCCCGCACAATTGCGCGGGGATAAAGCTAGTTTATAATGAAGTCTGATAAATTTGTGAGATATTGGCATTTGACATTTGATTTACCATCCGAAAAGAATAAAAATACAGGAAGACATCAATGTTATCAATTTCAAATATTTTTGTGTGCATGGATAACAATTCAACTTCCCAAGTGTCATTTTCAGAACTCAATAAATGAAAATTTACTCATCCAAATGTACAAACTAAAACTTACACTCAAGACAAATATATCATTTTAAACTAAAAATGGTATTATAAAAATAAAATTTAATAAATCAAATATACCATTTTAAACTAAAATTGATATTATAAATATATAATTTAATTTTAATTTAATTTAAGTACCTGAGAACAACATTTTATAGGATGAAACAAAATGGGCATATTCTTATACCTGTCTCCTTGAAATTTGCTTTCATTCCTCACCGTTTTGCGGTTTGTACTCGAATTTTGGACTGTTTCACATCAAAATAAAAAAATCAATTTTGTTTTGTTTATATACAGTTTTTTGTAATAAGAGAAGCTTTATTATAAATAATTCTTGAAAGATTCAACCCTCTTCATTATAATTAAATTAAAAAAAATATTAAAAAAATAAGTTTTAATAATAATTATCTATTTTTTGTTTACTTTTAATAATAATTTATGAAAAATAAATTATTTTTCATTTTTATATGGATTTACCGAAAAGAATTGAATGGGCAAGACGGGTTTAACTTCTCAAACAATATGAAATAATTGCCATCTTCTAAAATTGCCCTTTTAGCTTCTTCCAATACTTCCTCCTCTAAATAGTATACTCCCATTCAAAATAGTATATTTTCAACAAAAGCATAATATTTTAATTCGACATACCCAATTCCGCTAAGAGGGATGCCTTGAGATGATTTAGCGGTGCGTTTTTTCATCGGATCAATTACTGTTCCTAATATTGCAATTAAACGTACTTGAAGTTTTTTTTTATATATTTAGACATAATTCAGGGTGTAAAACAGTATATTCCCATTCAAAATAGCATATTTTCAATAAAAACAGAATATTCTAATTCAACGTACCCGATTCAATTAGGGAAATATATTTGTATTATGTAAATGTATTTGGTATTCGTACTTGTATTCATATTTCGTTTACGTATTCATATTCGTATTTGTATTTTTTTCGCACTTCATATTGAGATTGGTATTTATATTTGTTTTTCATTTTCGTTATTATATTTATTGTCATATTCGTACTTTGTATTTGTATTGGTAATCATATTTGTATACGTATCTAGTATTTTTAGTACGTATTTGTATTTTGTATTCGTATTTTGCTTATATATTTGTATTTGTATTTGTATTTTCATTTGTATTTATATTTATATTTTTGTATTTTTATTTCGTAGTTCGTATTGCTATTGCTATCGGTATGGACACTGCGATTTATTTTTCGTATTCGTATTCGTAATTGTATTCATATTATTATTCGTATTCATATTTCACATTTCGTATTTTGCAATGTTTTAAATTACGATATAGCGGTCCATTGCGTTTGGACTGTAATTTACAAAGGATTACCGATATTGCGCGATATTGCGGCGATATTGCGGCATAGAGTGGCCCTATTTAGTACGTTGCGGTATTGCGTTTTGTAAATATTTGTTGCGATTTGCGCTATGGTGGCGTAATTGCGCCGCAATTTAAATCACTGGTATTTTGTACATGATAATTCATAATTCATAATTCTTATTTCATCTTTCATAATTCGTATTGTTTTTGGTATTGGTGTTTGTTTATCTCTTTTGTATTCGTAGTTCATACTCCGTATTACATAATTCATATTTCGTATTTCATATTTGTGTTCTGGTTTATATGGGTATTAATCAGTGTTTAAAATTGCGGCGATATTGCGGATATTGCGGCCTGGGATTTAGAATCGCAATTTCGCAACGAAATATTGCGGCATATAGCGTTTTTCCGATATTGCGGAAATTGTGGCGAGATATCGGCGAGATATCGGTAATATTGCGGATATATCGGATGATATTGAGGATAATATTCAAATCGTTGTAATTTTCTCATCCTTCCACCAAATTACATGAAATTTATATCGAAATCGCTCATCTCGAAGAGAGGAATGCAGTGATGGGCTTGAATTTGTGAAATTTTGTCTTTTACCCTAAATTAAACACAAAATACACGTTAAAGTAATTTTATCGAGAATTATTTAATATAAATATTATAACATAAATTTTGTGATTATTTAATACTTAGTTTCCATGTTTTATTACCAAAATATTTGATAAAATATGCTCATAACGTATATAACTTATAAAATGTGTCATTTTCATCTATAAAAGTATGAATTTAGTAATTTTTATTGTATTTCATTGATGTTTAGATTTAAAATTTGAGTTATAGTGTTTTGATATTTTTAGGATGTCGACAAAAAATTCTTCAACAAAATACAATTCCAAAGATCCTGTATAATTTCTATTTTAATGGAAATTTTATGATCAACTTTTATTTACATTGAAAAAGTTCATGGACAATCAACTTTTTTTTTCTTTTTAGAAGAAAATTATAAAGAAAATTTTATGATATTATTGGTGATAAAAAATATTCTGAAAAATATATTTAAACAAACTATTATTTTTACATAATTTTTTATCGCAACGACTGTCCTCAATAAGGTTATTGCGCCGCAATTGCGCCCGCAAACGCAATCCGCTGCAAAAAAGACCCGACCGCAATGGACCGCAATATCGCAATTTAAAACATTGGTGTTAATATATTTTTTTTGTACTTGTATTGGTATTTGCATTGCGTATTCGTATTTTGTATTTCGTATTTATAGTTCTGGAGTTAGAGTTTAGGATTTAGTGTTTAGGACCTAGAGTTCATATGTTAGGTTTTAAGGTTTGGGATTTAGTGTTTAGGAGGATTTACATGTTGGGAATTCACCTGACTCAGGGCCCGCGCAGCGGATATGAAGGCCCGATCCGGTTCCCTAAATCCAAGATCACGTCATGATTTCGAGGGTACGATGCAATAGAAGGATAGACGATTACCAGCGTGAAATTGATCACGCACGAAGGGTTGATCGCTCTTCCTTCTTTCTCCGGTCACGTTGGTGACTAGCACGTGCGTCCCATACCACACGTCTCCCACCGTCATGACGCTCCTCCGGTTGTCTCTGTGCGTTCCACGTCCAAGCACTTCCACCGTCTTTGACCGTTCTTTCTCTTCCTCGAGTTGATCACAATCGAAGAGCCACAAGTGTCGCTCCTCTACTTGTATCCACCGTGAGTCGGAGTTCGTCGGTCGCGGATGCACCTGCCTAGACGATGCACCGGCGAAATTGCTTGATCGATTGATTCTCTTCTCCGGAGAAACTATTTTTCTCGGTTCTCTCTCTTTACACCCTTTCACTCAATAGAAAGATGTCCCTAAATTCATTTGTGTGTTCGACTCGTATGTTCATTTTCCAGATCTCGAACTCTTTCGAGATTTATTATACTCCCACTAGCCCTCATAGAGATAAGCGACATCAAGTTCCAAACTTGTGCGCATTCGGTCCTCCTCTAAGAAGGCATCTCTTCGAGCCACGAAAATCTCATTTTCGTCGGGACGTTAGAACTAATACCCTTTAGTTTCCTTAAGGACATATCATAAACGAACAATTTTCAGATTTGGGATTGAGTTTAATCGAAACAAATTTCGAAATATACTCACATCCTCAAATCTGTATAAATGACAACTTCGGAACCATTCCGATCCATATCTCATATGGCGTCTTTTGTACCGATTAGAAGGTTTATGGTCCATATCTTATATGCAACCAATCATTAGGGCCGCTATCTCAAGGGCGTATCCCCAAAACATTTTTGGGAGATTCGTTTGACTTATCATTTGTCGAACCATGTCCAACATGCGTTCATTTCCTCTTTTCGGTCACATCTCAATGTTCCGAATAAAAGTAATCGTGAAACGATTCCACAATCATAAATGATCATCAATACTCATAACTCAAATATCGCCTATTCGATCCTATCGAAATGCGTAGCTCAAATACTCGCCTCCTCGATCCTATCAAAGGGCTTTGATTTTCTTGCTTAGTCGATTTTGTATTTTGTTTTTGAAACTCTTTGAACCTTTCAAAAGTCTCTGTTTCGGCATGCATTAAATAGATATTATCATATCTACTTTAATCATCCGTAAACGTAACAAAATACCGATAGCCTCCTCTTGCTTCGGAATTTATCGGAACATTTACATCTAAATGTAATTTCCAATAATTCATTGGATCTTTCTCCAACCTTTGGAGAATTATGCCCTTTGTCGTCTTGCCTAATAAATAAGTATCGCGTTTAATCAATTGAATCTAATTCGATTGATTCTAGCAATCCATCATATGGAATCTAGATACGCGTATCTCGTTTATATGGCCATGACGGCAACGCCAAAAGAAACAATCAACTTCTAGGTTTAATCCTCCTCGGATTTCACCGTTCTTTGAGTCATTATTTTGGACAACTCCTTGTCCGAACTTTCTGTTTGGAAAACAATTTCCCGAAATACCCTTAGACATTTATTTCTTTCGATCCCGTCCTTGAATTACAAGGACATCCATGCATCTCAATGCATTGGATTCCTCGGATGCTCCGAGCATCTCCTATTCAAATTTACATCGCATCTCATGCAATTCCGGGATCAACTTATCTATCGAATGCATATGATATTCGGTCACGAAGATCAAATCTCGTACCATCAACACACGAGTGTTAATCAAAGACCCATAAGCCGTCTCAGAATTAATCTACTCTTTGAGCTGCATTGAACCATTCAACGCGCTCTAGCTCTTGAAACTATTTCTTGCGCGTTGCGTTTTACTTTCATATACACCCGAATTCTCAAAACAATTTTGAGAAATCTGCGTCTATACATGCCACCACAAGGCACGTAATATTGTTCGATTCCTTCTTAAAGTGTATCGAACCCGGCTTTCTCTAAAGCCAAAATATCGAGCCTTGAATCTACCGTTTCCGTGTCCAACACGTTTCTTTAAGTTTAAGAACTATTCTTTGACTATCAAGGTTAATTATGGTAATTCTGACCCAAAAGCTATCTATCATATCGATCTCATCGATATATTTGGTGTTGCTAGAAAACATAATTCTAAACGGATGATGAAGATTAAGATCCTAACCGTGCGTACTTAATCTATATGCTTACATGATGAATATATGAATGTGTTATTTTTATCGAATCGATAACTCTCATACCGATACGGGACTCCAAGTCCATAACACTCAAGACCCATATATCACGATCCTCCCACAAGTTGCTTTGGCAGACGAGTGGGATCTTGCTATTTAGGTAGGATTATATCCAATCGCATCATATGCGACTCTTGAACCTTTATAGGATTTCGGTGATGGATCGTATCATATACAATCCCATTTCCGTGTGTGCATCCTATCTATGCCCCCGAACTTCCAATCAAGTCGGCTTTGGCCTTAACCCCTTACTGGCTCGAACGGTTAAATCACAACCATACTCAACGTATCGTTCAAAAAAACTACTAATAAGTCAGCTTGGGCCTTAACCCTTATCAGTCCCTATTTAACGCTTGCCACCCCGTTGATGACTACAATAACCCATGTCGGCTTTGGCCTTAACCCATGTGAGACGTAATACCGAACATAGTGGTTGTGAATATGGAAGGCATTTCCATGACTTAAATATTATGAGGGATCATGACATTCATGTTTCTTTATTCGTGACATAATCATATTATATCAATATCACAAGATTTCTAAATGCGTATGATTTATTTAGGGAGACTAATTATTCTAAATAATTAATTATCTAATATGCTAGTATGATTGAATTAATTGATTAGAGATAAAGATAGGCTAAAAGGTATGTATATCTAATATACACCTTTTCAAACAGAAAACCGCTCGCACCCCCTTCAGTATTCTGTTGAAACGAAAATCTTAAATCGTTCCAACCTACTTTGAACGTGAACGAAAGTTCTATATAATCTTATTATATTTCCAACCCCAGTGGATTGGACACGATTGGAATTCGGATGCGAAAATTACGGATGTTTTACTAACTGTATGGCAAACAGTCCCAATCTTTCGGTATTTCATTCAAACGACATTGATAATTCGTCCAAATGAAAAAACTTTCTATATCAAAGTCATAGATAATCTAATTATCTAACTAACCCAATTTGATCCAATCAATTTGGAGTTCCCCCACTGAAAATTAGGCCAATTTTAGTAAAATACGGACAAATGAAAAGGTAAGTATATCCAATAGACACCTTTTCAACCAGAAAACTACAGACACCTTTTCAGTATTCTGTTGAAACGAAAATATTACATTGTTCAAACCGACTTTAAACGTGAACGAAAGTTCTAGATAATCTTATTATCTAACTAACCCAATTGGATTGGACTCAATTGGAGTTTCGCTGCGACATATACGGACGTTTTAGTCTCTGTATGTCAAACAGTCGCACCCTTTCGGTATTCATTAAAAACGACACTGATAATTCGTTCAAATGAAAAAACTTTCTGTATCAAAGTCATATATAATCTCATTATCTAACTATGCCCATTTGATCCAATCAATTTGGAGTTTCCCACTGAAAATTATCATAGTTTTACTCACTGTTTCGTATTCTAATTTTCTGCAGATTTTGCCGTTTCTTCCGTTTTCGCTCGTTTCTGAAACGATAAATCATGAAACCTTTTCACGATAATTCCTAGATACTTTGAATCAACTTTTGATTGATCTCTAGTGAATTCTACTTGTGATTTTAACGAAATTGGAATCTCTATATCTATCATCATGCAAACGGGTACGAACTTTGATAACCCGTGCGTATATCGAATATACGACTATGATTCGACCCTCGAATCGATGGCGATCGCTCTGATACCACTGTTGGGAATTCACCCGACTCCGGGCCCGCGCAGCGGATATGAAGGCCCGGTCCGGTTTCCTAAATTCAAGATCACGCCATGATTTCGAGGGTACGATGCAATAGAAGGATAGACGATTACCAGCGTGAAATTGATCACGCACGAAGGGTTGATCGCTCTTCCTTCTTTCTCCGGTCACGTTGGTGACTAGCACGTGCGTCCCATACCACACGTCTCCCACCGTCTTGACGCTCCTCCAGTTGTCTCTGTGCGTTCCATGTCCAAGCGCTTCCACCGTCTTTGACCGTTCTTTCTCTTCCTCGAGTTGATCCCAATCGAAGAGCCACAAGTGTCGCTCCTCTACTTGTATCCACCGTGAGTCGGAGTTCGTCGGTCGCGAATGCACCTGCCTAGACGATGCACCGGCGAACTTGCTTGATCGATTGATTCTCTTCTCCGGAAAAACTGTTTTTCTCGGTTCTCTCTCTTTACACCCTTTCACTCAATAGAAAGATGTCTCTCAATATTTCTGGAATATTCTGAATGAATTCTCATCTAGATTAACCAGAGAGAGAGAGAGAAACATCATATTTATATCACATAGGATTAGGATTGGCCAAAAGACATGTATATCCAATATACACTCTTTCACAAAGAAAGTTGGATGAATCTGTCCAGTATTCTGTTTATACGAAATTGGTAAATTCCTCTGACAGAAAATCAACCAACACGAAAGTTATAGATAATCTTATTATCTACATGACCCAATTTTGTATGGCCCAATTGGAGTTAGTATACAAAAGTTATGACTATTTTACTAACTGTATGTCATGCTGTTGCACCCTTTCGATATTTCATAGAAACGACACTGATACTTCGTTCATATGAAATATATTTCTATATGAAGGTTGTAGATAATCTTATTATCTATCTAACCCAATTTGAACCATTCAAATTGGATTTTCCTACTGAAAGATATGACCACGAATGTACGCCTACATTCGTTTATCCTTGTGTACACTTTTACGGTTGATCATGAAACTGTATTTCCTTCATTACATATTTATTTAAGGAGGATTTACATATGTATTTATATTTGATTTAAATTTATATATTTATCTTTTTTTAAATTAAGATATCATACTTACATTTTCATAAATGTATATGCCATATTTATAAAGAAATAAAAAATCATCAATTACATCGTTGAATTTGACGGTCAACATTTAAAATTATTATTTTACCTTTTGCATATTTAGTTTTCTAAAAATCCAAAAGATCATATTTACCTTTTTAAAAATTAAAATATAATATTTACTCTCTCAATAATAAAAATAACACATCCCATATTTGGAGAAACGAAAAATGAAATCCTTAATAAATGTTTATATAAATTGTTCTAGCTTGTTTTTGTATGTTTTAAATTTCATTTGTTTCGGAAGGGTAGTATGTAATTCTTATTATTGAGAGGGTAAATATGATACTTATTTTTAAAAGAATAAATATGTAATTTTGGATTTTATTTAGAAGGGTAAAATAATAATTTCGAATATTGACCGTTAAGTTTAACGCATAAATTGGATTGTTTTTAATTTTTGAATAAATACAATATTACAATTTTAAATTTGGAAAAGGGTAAATATATATAAATCCCCCGAAAAATAAATTGATTGTGTGTCAGATAGGCTGAAATAAGAAATTTGAAAATTCAAGAGTTTTGTTTATAAATACTCAGAAAGTTAGGAGTTTTTTTTAAAACAAAGATTCCTATTTATTATTTACATAATAACTAACGAGTATTTCGTTTCGGCTTAAATCATCAATTTGGATATTCTTATGTGCAAGTCCAATAAACACACATTATGGCGCAAACTCTTTATATGGAGTTAAGTAGTTATTTTGGTATTTTATCAAAAAAAAAGTTGTTTCTCGTGACAATCATCACATTGTATTCATCATTTTTTAACTAATGAAAAAGTTCATGATTAAAGATTAAGTTTGTCGTGACAAAAGAAACATGATAGTAATTATAACCGATCATATATATTCTAGTCTCATAGTCATTTCCTTCATAGAAAATTGAAACGTGCTCGAATTTTTAAATATTTTAGTAATAAATTTATGTTTCATTTTCAATTGTTCCGAGCATTTATGATTCATAATTTTCCTCTGGACTAAAATCACATATTATAATAAATAGTTTTTCTGAATATAAAAGGTCAGGTTTTTGTGAGGGTTAAAATGGATAATTTGACATGTTCATGTTGTTTCCGTTTGTTTGGTCATTAGTGGAATTTGACGTACGTCACAAATTCTCAATTAGTGTTGGATTTAAGAAATGATGGTCAATAGACTATTAGTTTTAAAAATAATTATAATACAATTTGTATAAAATAATGAAAATTTATTCAAGATGCAATACAAACAATAAATTAATGACAACATAGCTGGTACGAATATGTTATGCTGCTATCTTTTATTTGTTATTTTTTTAATTCATTAACATTTTAAAAAAAACCTTGCACAAATCGATTTCGACATGCATTGTTTTTCTCAAACTCGTGTACATTTTTGTTTTGCAATTTAATTGACAAAAACATTGGGACCAAATTGGCTAAATATAATATGAACATATAACATGAATTGTGTAGTATTTGTTTGCATAAATTTTAATACAAATTCTGTCCAAAATAAATTAATCTAATTGATAAAATTTGAGGTATATTTGGTTCAAAATAAATAATTTAATGGTGTGGCTTATAACATGAATTTTATTGCCGGTGTTTTAGTCATATTTTATTCAAACTGTGTCCAAATAAAAACAATTTAATTAATAATATTTTAGGTTAATTTGGTTAAAAATAGATATTTTAATGGAGTATTGACACATAACATGAATTTTTTAGTTGGTTTTTACCTCAAATTTAATTCAAATTGTGTCCAAAATAAAAAAATATAATTGACAAAATTGGATAATCGAAAGGGATTTGGTTAAAAGTAGATACTTTATTGGTGGGTGAAACAATAAATTTTATATTGTTCGGTGAAAATTTTGAGAGGGGAGAGGGGTTGCTAGGGATGTAAACGGTTCGGATATTGTCCGAACCGACTCGAACCGAATCCGCCTAAATATCCGGATCCGAATAAAATTATCCGGATCCGTTTTTTCGGATCCGGATTCGGTTTTGATAATTGGAATCGGATCCGGATCCGAATCCGGATATTATCCGGATCCGAATAACAGTATAAAAACGGATATCCGTTTTTACAAATTTATTATGTTTTTAAATAACTATGGTCTTATAGACCCAATATAAGTTTATGTTTGCATGACTTATAATTGATAAACCAAGTCCATTCTAAAAGAAAATAAATATTTCATGTATGCTTTTCCAAATCCCAAAATATTTGACAAATACTTGATTTTGTTTCGTAAATTTATAATGTCCTTTTATGTATTATTTAAGTATTATTTTGATATTGTTTGAGATTCGTTAGTAAAATAGATAGTTATGTTACATACAAAATATCCGTTTGAACTATCCGAATAATATCCAGATTCGTATCCGTATCCGAGATATCCGAACCGAATCCGTATCTGTTTAATATCCGAACCGTATCCGGATCCGGAAATATCCGTATCCGTATCCGAAAAAAATACGGATCCGGATCTGGTATGACCACTATCCGAACCGGATCCGAACCGTTTACACCCCTAGGGGTTGCGGACGGGCGGCTCTGGCCCTGGCCCGTATTAAGATCCGTCACTCCTTTCAAATATTCAAGTAATAACAATTAATAACTTTATGCTCCAGTTTCAATTGCTAGAATAATTTTGGCATAAATGTTGGGAGGAATTCAAATCAAATCAATTGGGTAAAACTCTCATCAAAATTGAGTCAAGTGAACAGGTCAAAAACTATGCAACTTCGGTGATCTTCCCCAGTTGATCTCGTCAATCTTATACAAAATTGTTGATTTGTCGAATTTACTTAAAAAAATTTATATCTTTGTTGATCTAGTTGTTTCAATCTTATTTTTCTTAACTTGAATGTTGAAATTGAAATCCGAGAAACTATTAAAACTATCAGCAAATTATAAGTGTCAATCTCCGAAATGCAAGTTCTGTCAATTAACTTCCATCAAAAATTAATTGTAAGTTTTATCATGAAATTTCAAGTTTGATTTTGTACGAGTACAATCATGTATTAATTTTCGTACTTTCCCATGAAATATCTTTAAATATCACATTGTCATGATTAAGATATTTTATTTAAAAAAAAAAAAAAAAGTATATGGGATACACCAAAACGCCGATTTAACAAACATCCCGAATCAATCCCTCTCTTTCTTCCTAGAAGACTTGATAAAATTGCTACCCTTGTACAACGTCTCAACAATGAGTAATGAAGAAACGAATCAAATAGAATGGAAATGGAACCAAAAAAAAAAAAATCACATCCAAAATCGGCCTATTCATTCATGGCAAATCCGGGTGTGATAGGCCACTGGTCTGGGTCCCTATGGAAAATACGAGTTCCACCAAAAATCCATTTCTTTTTATCGCTACCTATACACAATCGGCTAAACACCGCAAAAATACTTCAAAGAAAAGGATACCCAAACAATACGCTATGCCCTCTATGTAAAAGAAAAAATGAGACGATTCGAACACTTATTCCTAAAATGTCCCTACGGTACGGTAACATGGAGAATCGTAGAAAGACTGACCCGATCCCCCATTAGATGGAAACCAAAAGCTTCCATCTTGGAAACTTGGATGACCAACAAAGATAAACTACGAAAAGACGTGAAAGGATCGTGGAAAACTCTATGGGCTGCTGTTAATTGGAAGATATGGATGCAAAGAAACGCAAGAATATTCAATGCCCCAACGTCTCCTCCGATAGTAGTGGCAAATAAGGCGGTCGAAGAAGCGCTTATGTGAACAAACTCCCTACAAACAAAAGCCACCAGAGAGCAAGCCCCGGCAGCAGCAAGAACAACCTAGTATACTTTTAGTTTTAACTATTGTGCTGTCCTAGAATGTACTAATTATATTTGTAACCATTTTTCTTTGTTTAATGAAAGTAAGGGGTATATACCATTATGGTTATCCTCATTCCCAAAAACAAAAAGAAAAGGAAAGAAAAAAAAACAATAAAGTAAGAGAATTAAATATCTAAAATATCCTTATAAAAAGGTTTTAGCATGAAATTACCCCTAATAAACTCGATATGCCCCAATCTAATGGAGCTTCTTTGGAAATCATCAATTTGGGTAGGCTTATGTGCACTGTCTAGGCCCAATTAACATCACAGTATGGCCGAAAGGCATTTTGATGTTTTGCCAAATAAGATAGTTTCTTAGGACTAATGCAAATGGTCACATTATTTTGTCAAGTTTTAGCTAATGAATGAGTTGACTGTTAAGAGGTTTAGTTCATCGTGACAAATACAATAAAAACATAATAATAATGATAATTCGTCAATATATATATATATATATATATATATATATATATATATATATATATATATATATATATAGTTAAGAGTACATTTGGGGAAATTCACAGTATTAATTCACAGTATGTATTTTATAACTTATATATATGACTCTGACCACGTTTCAGGAGAGTGGAGACATATTGATTAGTTGAATCTTCTAAATAAATTTCAATCAGTGGATTATCAATTGGCATATTCAATTATTCTTCAATACAATCATGTACTAATTTTCATATTTTCTCAAGAAAATCTATTTAAATATCATAATTTAGAAAAGAAAGAAATAAGGAAAAAAGAAGAAGAATGCAATAGCAATGAAAGATAATCTTATTTAAATTTCATAATTTTCATATAGATTGTTTTCCTAAACCCCAATCATTTGGTGCTTCTTTAAGTGACACGTGGGTCCTATATATATATATATATATATATATATATATATATATATCACTTTTGGGCTAATTTCTAGCCCAATTTAACATTACGCCGAGTGCCTACGGGCTTGTAACCCAAAAAAAAAAAAAAAAAAACACTACGCCGAAGACTTTGTTTATTTTTTATTTATAACTTTTAACGTTTTGGTCGTATCAACGAGTTTGTTGTGACGATGGAAATAAAATAGCAATGAAAGAAAACTGATGAGGTTATTTTGGTCATGTCATTTTCATTTACCGAAAGGTGGTATGTGCTCAAACTTGCAAATATTCAAGTAGTAACGAGTTTATGCTTCATTTACAATTGTTGCAAACATTTGCGCATAAAATGTTGGAGGAAATCAAACCAACTAATATACACGAGATATATCATATATTTATTTGAGGAAATCAATCCAACTAATATACACGAGATATATCATATATTTATTTCGAGCAAAACAGGAAGATATGTGAATAACTCAGAGAGTGATCTTTCGAATACGTTTTACTAAGCAATTTTGATAAGAAAAATATATCTGAATTGCAAGAGTTCACTCAAATGTTTCTTTTGGAACTTAATTTTCTTATTGATATAATCATTGCAAGAAGTGATCAAGAAGTGAATTAAGGCGATTCAAGAAATGATCAAGAAGTGAACTAAAACAACTTAGAGAGTGAATTACACCTTCTCAGGCGGTTCAATCAACAAAGAGAGTAACAGTAGAAGAGTTAAAGTAGAGTGAGAGTCTTTGGTTTAGTCCAAATTATACAAATCTTTACCAAAACAAAAGATGGAGGGATCTTGAACAAACAAAACCACCATTACAACTCCATTGCTCTCGCCCATAATAATACCAAGACCTCATCTTCCTTGAAGTCGTTTGAGAGTGACAGGAATTGTTGGTAGAGACACTTCCTCAGGGGCCATCCTCTCCAGTGCCAATCCTCTCCAGTGTTCATCCTCTCCAGTGCTACAGTGCTCTTCCTCTCCAGTGTTCTTCAAGCTCCATTTCCTGCTAAGTTTTTCTATCTCTTTTTAATAATGAATTCTTATAAACAAGCTCTACAAAATAACTTAGAAAAACCATGGACAATTGAATCAAAAAAATCTAGAAATATTCCCAATAATCAATTTAATCAAAATCAGAAATGCTTTAGATGCCTATCACCAAATCATTATAGATATGAATGTAGAGAGCCTATTAGGTGTCTAAGATGCTTTAAATTGGGGCATATTAGGAAAAATTGTTATACTAATATTTCTAGGATTAATAATAATGACAAACCTGTTTTTAATAGAGTAAATCAGTCAAATAACCTAGATCATATGAAGAAGTATACACCAATTCCTGAAAATGCAAATAAAATAATTAAGAATATTTCAGTATCAAAAAGTAAGGATTTCAGAGAACATTTGATAAATGAAAAGGAAATTACAGTATTTATGTCAAACACTTTTAATCATGCAGAAAATAATAATTTTTTAACAAAATCAATTTTATTGAAAAATTTGCCATTAAAATATTGTAACCCTTTTGATCTTGCTAAACTAATTAAATCATTTGGTTACTTAATATATGTAGGGTCATACTCTCCAAATGACACAATTAATGAGATTTATCTTTCTATTAATAGTATCCCTAAATCTATAATACCAGATTCAATTAAGATAATTGATGGAGAGAAAGTTTATAAAGTTATAGTTATAGAAATTAAGGATATTGCTTGTTCTTCACATAATGTATCTCAAGAAAATCTCATTAATATTAATAAAAGTGAAATTCAAGTTGGAAATATTAGTAATTTTAAAGATATAGATAAAAATCACAAAAATACTAATTTTCAAAAAAAGAAACCAATTCAAATCTGGCAGAAAAAGAAAATGGTCCTGCAAGTGTGGAGGGTTAAAAAGAAAGTACAAAATGATATAATTTTACCAAACATACAACATGATTCAAATAAAAAAATTTCAGAAAAAATACTAATTTCTAAAATAAAAAATAATAATGATATATTTCTCATTGAGGCAGCTAAATTTAAGAAAATTATTAAAATACCAATCTATAAAGAGATTTTTATGGAATTAACAAAATTAAGTGGAATGAAAATATTAAAAAATTCATCAGATAAGACAAATTCAACATTAAAAATTCAAATCACTGAAAAAGGAATGAAAATAATTTCTAAATTTAATGACAACTTAAAAAAGTCTAATAAAATTAACATACCTGAAATTTAGTTAAAAAATTCTTCGGACTCGGATGATTTTCTTTCTAGACGGGGCACTTTAGAAAATTTTAACCTAAATGAAAAAACAGATAAGTTAAAATTTTATAATGAATTTGATAAGATAAATTTACAGGAACCTATTGATTTCAATGAAAACATAGATGATTTAAATATATATAATGGAAATGATTTAATAAATTTAAAGGATAATATTAATACCTCAATCTCTCAAGATATGAATCTTCAAAATAACACTTTAATATCTTCTCCCAAATCAGTGTCCTCTTCTGAAAAGAACAAATTTAAACAAACAAAGATTAATGATTATTTTATGAAACAAAAATCAGGAGATAAATTTAAATCTATTTTAAATGAAAATATTTTAAAATCTGAAATAGAAAAAATTGAAAAAAAAGGCAAAGAAATTGTTAAAAATATGAAAATAGATGAACAAAGAAGAAGCACAAGATTATTGAATAAGCAGGACATTACACATCTCCAATTCAAAAAGCCCAATTAGTTAAATATAAGAAAATTCAAAAAGAGAGAAACAAGAGGCAAAAATCAAAGAAAAATAATAACATAAATATTAAAGAAATAAATTTGGAAGGAAAAACTAAATTAACAAATTCAGAAGATATTATGGAAATATTGTCTTCTACTGGAATTGAGATAAACCCTAATTTATATGAAAAAATTAATAGTATGTTAGATGTCAATGGCATCTAGGTAAATTATATAATATAAAGTTATAGTGAGGATTATAATAATAATAATGTTATATAAAAAACTTATAGTATAATTTATGAATATAAACTTAATCAATCAAACAATTATGAAGAATTAATTTTGTCAGATATTCAAAATTGGGTACCAGATAATGATTACAGCAATAATTCAATTGTTAATTTACCAAACGATTTACTATCAAATGAATTATTATCTACTGATTATTCCTATTTAAATGCAGAAATTGAAGAAGAGGTACATATTCGAGGAAATTCAATACAATCAGAAGATAGAAGACTATGGTGGTTTCAGCCTATCCAAGATCAGCAAACGATAAATCAAGTACAAATCGAAGAAGAAGAACAAATCCAAGTGGAAGATTCAACCTTTCTCCAAATTTGTGAGAATTTAAGGGAATTTGTGTAATAAAGAGGAAGACATACCAGTAGTGATTAAATTTCAGAGAGATTGGAGTTAATCGCTGCTCAATCCATACTCATGGCGAAGAAGTTTTCCTCTTTCTCTCAAGTTTTGGTGTGATCGGTGGAAATTGGAGTTAATCGTCGCTCAATCGAACCTTTCTGAATCTCTGATGAAGAGGATTTTGTTGGTAATGGGGATTTAAGAGAGATTGGAGTTAATCGCTGCTCAATCCATACTCATGGCGAAGAAGTTTTCCTTTTTCTTTCAAGTTTTGGTGTGATCGGTGGAAATTGGAGTTAATCTTCGTTCAATTGAACCTTTCTGGATCTCTGATGAAGAGGGTTTTGTTGGTAATGGGGTAAAGTTTGAAGAAGATCATAGAAGAGGAGCTTAGGCGGTTAAAAGTTTTACAGGATTTTGGTTTCTGGTTTTTGTCCTTATAGGATTTCAATTCCCAGGTCTATTATAAAGAAGGAATTGCTATCTTGGAAACAAAGTCTAGATTTTTAAACTATGACTTTTTTGGTTAAGGAAGGGATAAGCAAGTTTAGTAGGAAGGTATTTAGGATGTAGCGATTTTTAGCTAGTGTAGGACAAATACCTTCATAAAACTTGCTTAAATTTTTTTGTAAAAACTATTTTGGTAATTAATCAAATAATAGAAGTAGGACATAAGAACCTACTCTATTTTACTCAAAAAAAAATAATCATTGCACTATATTTTCATGTATTTCCAAGGAATCTATACTGCTATCATAATTTTCATTTTGCAACTCCAAGATGGTAGAAACAGTAGAAAAAAATAAGGAAAAAAAAGAAAGTGAAAACAATAATGAATTAAGAACCAGAACAATAAAGTCTCGCGCCCAAATAGACTAAACTTTACAAGTAATTCATTATTACTTTTCTATGGAATTGACCCCTCAAAGAAATTCAAGTTGCTCATTAAATAAAACCATACAATTCCAAACTAGAGTTAGGTTTTTGTTTATCTAGCACGATGCGCTGCACTCACGAGTCGATAATATTAGAGATTCACATATTCAATTTTCTTAATACAAATCAAAAACACAAAACGTATTTTTCGTTTTAAGCATAGTTCTTAGAGTCGGAGTCGGAGTCGGAGTCGGAGTCGGCCGATGGCCGAAGAGTAATAGTCGGGTGAGTCGGATCGGAATCGGCCGAGTCGGATCGGAGAGTCGGATTTTGTGAAAATGTTGTCTTATTAATTAAAAAAATTTTAAATTTGAAAATTTATTGGAGAAGGCTTAATATCCTCCATCCAATTTTATATTAATAATTTAAATAAGTTTTACACTTCTTTAAATTTCTTTCAGCCTATATTAATCTGTATTCCCCCAATACACACACACACACACACACACACACAGATATATATATATATATATATATATATATATATATATATATATATATATATATATATATACATATATATATATATATATTCGTTTAAACTGTAATTTACATATGATCACCAATATTGCGTGATATTGCGACGTTATTTAGTAGGTTGTGTTATTACGTTTTAGAAATATTTATTGTGATTTGCGCTATGATGACGCAATTGCGCCGCTATTTAAATCAATATGGTATATTTTAATATAGATAATAATATTTTATTAACGATTACATTGATTTAAAAATTTGAATAAAAATTAATGATTTATTTTATTTTATTTATTTAAATATTGAATGATATTGGAGTTTAATGTAATATAATTTATATTTTACAATCAATTTATTAATAAATTTTAATAGTCATCTAACACATCTAAATACATAATTTAGTCTGACAATACTTAAATTATTTGAAATATTGACGTTTGCTACAACCTACACTTAGTTTAAATTTGTTTAGTCATGATATTTGAATTAATAAAGTTATAAGGACATATATGAAAATGGACTGATCTCACGTGGGTTGTCTCCCACGAGACCTCCTTTTCTCACTTCCTCTCTCTTCTATCTCTCTCCTCCATCATTTTCCTGCTCTCTTCTCCGCTCCTCTTCTTCTACTCCTCCTCTGTATCTTGCTCGTCATTGACGACCTCCCTTCTCTTTGCTCTAATGAAGAGTTCCCATTCTTCAACTATCATTTTCCCGTCTCTTCAAAGCTCGCCAGATGGAAAAAATGGCGGAGCGGTGAAAAAATGGCGGAATCGGCCCGGAATCGAATCGGCCACCGCCGACTCCGACTCAAGTCGGGCGACTCCGTGCCTGAGTCGGCGATCCTGCGAACTATGGTTTTAAGAAGCATTGTCCTTGTCCTCGTCCTCGTTCGCAGCCTTTTTATATTCGGGTTTGAGCTCGTGGGTCCCTTGGTGCGGACCTCTCTTATTGTACACGCACAGCTCATTCAATATCTCCTTCAAGAATTGTTGCACCGTAAAAAAAACATATAATTAATATTATTATACCATTATATATATATATATATATATATAGTACAAGTAGATGAATGTGCGTGTACCTCGGGTTGATCGGTCTCTTGAACGAGTTGTTTAAGGACCCAATTAGGTTGTCTTTCGAATAATTTAAATATAATATCCTCCATTTCACGTCTATCTCTACGTGTCCTTTTCATGTCGCTTTGCTTCACCGGCACTATCTTCTTTTGTTTTTCCGACATTTTTATTTTTATTTTTATTTTTTGAGTGAAAAATTAAAATTAAACTATTTTTTTTTACCTTGCCACCACTGGAAGAGTAATGATAGGAACCATACTTATTTCCCCACTTTTTTTCCCCGAATCTGACGTGGCACAAATTGGTGTGCCATGTCACTTAAACCATTTCCATTCACAAAAACATACCTTAAAAACCTAAATTTATTTCGAAAGAGGAGTGAGAGAAGAAGAAGGCGGATCTCCCGAAAACAGAGAGAACGCACTGTCACGACCCTGATAGATCGATGACCAGATCCTCTTAATTGAAACGAAATTCAAATCAATTTATCTCACACAACTGAATTGAATTCAAGATTCAGAAAAACCAAATCAAGAAATTGGAAGAATTCCCCAAATCTATCAAATAGATTTGGAGTTATGGTCGTTATTACAAAAGTATGTATTACAAACGACAGGCCCGATTCTCACTCTAACAACCTATTTATAATGGAACGATTTAGAGAAGTATCTACAGTACAGTTCAACCTTCTAGCAGATATTTGTACAAACCCGGTTCACAACACCACTACTAATTCATTATTCACTAATACACTGGACCCATTGTTAGATCACTCTTTATTGAAATTTAGTAATTAAGCAAAGAGGCCCCTCAATTACTTTTATTCTCCTAATATGCTAGTATCGTGACATTACCCCCTCCTCCAATAAACCTTGCCTCAAGGTTGAAAATTCGGAAATTTGCCAAGCAGCTCATCATAATTCTCCCATGTAGTTTCCTCCTCCGGCAAATTCGACCATCGAATTTTGAGCTCCACTTCTGCTTCATTGCCTTTCTTTACTAATCGGCGATCCAACACTGCTACTGGAGCTACCTTCAATAAGCCTTCGGGACCCATAATTGGTAATTGAGGAGAAACTGGTTTTTTTGATCCGATTTTTTGTTTCAGTTGAGAAACATGAAAAACCGGATGGATTTGGGAACCTGGAGGTAAAGCAAGCTTATACGCCACTTGCCCCACCTTCTGAATTACCTCGAATGGACCATAATAACGTGAACAAAGCTTCCCTCCCTTATTCATGGAAATGGATGTTTGTCGATATGGTTGAAGCTTGAGGTAAACCATGGTTCCCACATCGAAAACCCGTTCCACACGATTCTTGTCAGATTGGTGTTTCATGCGTTCTTGGGCTTTGGAAAGGTTATCTTTAATCAATTGAAGTGCTAAATGGCGTTCCTTCAACCAATTATCTAATTCTGCAACCTGAGCCGCTGGTGGAGATCCCAATTCAGGTTGATTTGGCGAATAACCATAAAGAGCTTCGAAAGGCGTTGTCTTGAGAGATGAGTGGTACGAAGTGTTATACCACAATTCCGCCTGAGAAAGCCACATGGACCATCGCTTCGGGCAATTACAGACCATTCCCCGTAGATAACCCTCGAGACACTGATTGACCCGTTCTGTCTGACCGTCGGATTGGGGGTGATAAGAGGTGCTGAAATTGAGCTGCGTACCATGAAGATGAAAGAGCTCTTTCCAAAACTTGCTCGTGAAGATCTTATCACGATCACTCACTACGGAATGGGGTACGCCATGGAGTTTACAGATATTTTCGAAGAAAAGTTTAGAGATATGAGTAACCGTGAAAGGATGAGATAGGGGTACAAAATGAGCGTATTGTAGGAGAATATCCCCGGCCCCGGGCCCGCGCAGCGGATATGTAGGCCCGGTCCGGTTCCCCGATTCCCGAGATCACGCCATGACTTCGAGGGTACGATGCGAATAGAAGGATAGATCTATACCAGCGTGAAATTGATCACGCACGAAGGGTTGATCGCCGCCTTCTATCTCCTGTCACGTTGGTGACAATCCGCGCGTCCCATACCACGCGTCTTTCACCGTTCGTTGACCGTCTTCTCACTCCTTGAGTCGATCACAATCCAAGAGCCACAATTGTCGCTCCTCTACTTGTATCCACCGTGAGTCGCAAGACGTCGGTCGCGGATGCACCTGCCTAGACGATGCACCGGCGAACTTGCTCGATCTATTCGATTCTCTATTACTCGAGAAACTCCTTTCTCGATTTCTCTCTCTTCGCACCCTTTCACTCACTAAATATCAAATCTGAATTTGCTCTTTTCTTGTGTATATTGGGCAGAATAATCAATTGCTTAGAATGATTCAACTGAATTCCATAATGAAGATGAGAGAGAAAATCCTATTTATACCTAAATAGGATAAGGATTAGCCAAAAGGCATGTATATCCAATATACACCCTTTCACACAGAAAACTGTATGAACCTGTTCAGTATTCTGTCCAGACGAAATTGATAAATGTCTCTGACAGAAAATCAACCAACACGAAAGTTGTAGATAATCTTATTATCTACACAACCCAATTTGGTCCAGCCCAATTGGAGTTCGTATGCAAAAGTTATGACAGTTTTACTAACTGTATGTCATACTGTTGCACCCTTTCGGTATTTCACAGAAACGACACTTATACTTCGTTCATATGAAATATATTTCTATATGAAGGTTGTAGATAATCTCATTATCTATCTAACCCAATTTGAACCATTCTAATTGGATATTTCCACTGAAAGTTATGGCCACGAATGTACGACTACATTCGTTTATCATTGTGTACACTTTTACGGTTGATCCGAAACTGTATTTCTTTCAGTCTCCCACTCAATTTCAGATCTACCTAAAAGGTACTCATGCATATCCAATACGCACGATTTTAGAGAATATAGCTCGCGTATCAAATACCAAGCTATGCACATCCAATGTGCCGATTTTATGATCAAGCCCGACTTAGTACGACTCGTTGTGTGACCATGTAGGTTCGACTTAACGATGGTAGTAGGTTGTTTCCAATGCCTACAAGCTCATGAGCGGGATCTAGTCACTCCATCATAGCTACCCATGTTAAACGAAAAATGATTGTGATCATTGTGCCTATCTCGAATAGCGGTTACTAGTTCTCTTGTTTACGATATCCGTTAATCAAAAGGCATGGTAATAGTCATCCTTATAATTTGATTAACTACACTTATTCCCCGATTCCGAGTTGAGTTAACAAATTTCAATCGATATTAACCATTAATATCATTGACCGTGGCCACGGTTTTCGTTAATCGACTCATCGAGCGGCGCCTAAGAGATATCTCTTCCTTTCGGAATAAACAATTCCTATCTTGGAGACTCACATTGAATTCCGTGTTTCGGACAATACCCAATGATGACCCTTTTAACTCCCTGTTACGGTGAGCGTAAGATCATATCAAAGCATTGTGTTACGCACGTAACGCAATCAATGATCCCCTCAAGTATGAAGAATCTAAAACCCCATCCGTCGCAAGTCCATCTATAATGACTAAACCATGTCATGGTCTCGCGGCTTCGGTCATATCCAATACATGTAACCTAACATATATCTACGTTCCCGATTCGACAAACACCTTGTCCCATGATTAGCAAAACATAATCATCTCCTCGGCTAACGTACTAGTGTACGCGTTCAGTCTATTCCCTTGTAATAGTAATGCTTCTCTCTTAAGCAAACTGACCCGCGACTAGGGATGTTTAGAAATGACACTTTAAGTGTGACGGTTTCGCTGCACATGGTCCTCAACCATGTCGACGTCCACACAAGCTCAAATCAGGGTTCATGTAACAATCATATTACACAACCCGCACACAGTTTTCATATAAGGTGAATGCATATTAATTTAAGTAAACAAAAATTTTAAAAGGGATGCATTCATACGGATTAAGTATTTGGGTGATACAACGTTTACCTATGGGTATCTCCATACCCACAACCTGCGAGGACTATCGTATTAGATAACTACACTCTACTCTCTTCTTCCTCCTCTAGGTATCTCCATACCCATAGTCATCGCATGACAGTCACGCGCGACTAGAGAGAGCGGTTTTGTAAACGGTTCCGCACGTTCCCGCTATTGTTAATCTTCTGCAGGATTGGAACATTTCCAATACCTACGATCACATCGTTTCGCAAAATTTCATGGATCAATGAAATTTTCTGAGTATTTGCTAGAAGTGGTTGTGACCACGGCATTTTTGGTTTGTACTATTGCGTTTCACGCAATAAACAATCATAAATCCGATAACTCGTGGCTACGAGAGTTTGGTCATGTTTCCTTGATCCATACCACTTCTTTTTGCGATTAATAACTGCAATATACTCGCCTCCGTACATAGAATCATAAACTATTGGTCTTGTGGAACCATTCCACATAACCGTGTTTTCATTTAAGCAAAACATGTACACACTTTGTGATCGAAAGTCGTGCTACATATTTGGACGTGCTTAATCTTTGGAAACTGTTGTTGTTATAACTCTTTATAACCAACACGTCCTCCACACCATTATAGATAAAAATCCTGAATTCTTTCGCAAAGTATTCAAGGATAACATTCACCGCTATAAATACAGATTCCAATGGGTTTAAATATACATAACCATTATGTATATAAATGTATAACCATTATACATTCACAAGAGTTAGTCTTATGTAATTCAATTACATTCAAACTCATGTGATTCCCATGAATTTATTGACGGTAAATTAGACGACTTATGTGTACGACGTATAGCCACATACATATCATGACAGATATAATAGATACTAACATCAAATGTAAGGCATCATATTATTACTTTTCGCGCTGCTTGATGTCTCACATCGAGCCTTTGAAAATTTCTGTCATTCAACATTTTGATTTAACTCCGCCAAGGAGTAATATGTTGAAAACCATTTTCAACAATATGTCGATATATGTGCTATAACATAGAACGAGGAACTTCTTAGATCTATCCTATAGATCTTCACGCTTATTTCATAAGCGGTCTCGTCTAAATCCTTTGTCGTTACAAGAAATATAACGTCGCAGCTCCCACTAACCTTCGTGTATACACAAAGTTTCCATTCGTTTCGACAATTTTATAACAGTTTATAACTTCGTCAAAACGAATATTCCAATTCCGAGAAGCTTTCTCTAATCCATCATATGGATCGTTAAAGCGTGCATGTCTTATCCCCGATTCTTATGAATCGACAAAACCGTAAGGTTGTGTCAAGTACACATCCTTTCATAAAATTTCTGTCAAGAAATTCGGTTTTGACATCCATTTTGCCACATCACATATCATAATACGCGACCATGACAAGCAGAATTTCGAGAATGTGAAAGCATGGCAACATGCGAAAACGTTTCTTCATAGTCCGACTATGAATTGCATGAAACTCTTCGCAAAAAGCCTCGCTTTACATATATGCGTATTCCTATCCATGTCGGTTCTTCATCTTGAAAAACCCACTCACATTTCACGGGTCTAACCCAGAAAATAATGAAATCAAGTTCTGAACTTGATAATTTACATGGATCGAATCTCAGATTTCATGACACCATGTCATGTGGAATCAACTTTTCATAGCATCATTGTAAGATATCGAATCATCATATGATTTCGATCTATCATCATTAGCCTTGATAAATTCGTATTTACCGGCTTATGATATAGCCTACTTGATCTACGAAAAATTCCTTTGTGTGTTCGACTTGCGTTCATCAATTCTTGATGAAGCCATGTCAACTTTCATCGGTACAATGTTCATTTTCAAATCACGAACTCTTTCGAGATTTATTCTACTCCCACTAGCCCGCATAGAGATAAATGGCACCAAGTTACAAACTTGTGCGAATCTAGTCCTCCTCCAAGAAGGCATCTCTTCGAGCCACGAAAATCTCATTTTCGTCGGGACGTTAGAATTAACATCATTTAGTTTCCTTAAGGATAAACGAACAATTTTTCAGATTTGGGATTGAGTTTAATCGAAACAAATTTCGAAATATACCCACATCCTCAAATCTGTACAAATGACCACTTCGGAACCATTCCGATCCATATCTCATATGGTCTTTTGTACCGATTAGAAGATTTATGGTCCATATCTTATATGTAACCATTAATTAGTGCCGCTGTCTCAAGGGCGTATCCCCAAAACATTTTTGGGAGATCCTATTGACTTATCATTTATCGAACCATGTCCAACATGCGTTCATTTCCTCTTTTCGGACACATCTCAATGTTCCGAATAAAGGCAATCGTGAAACGATTCCACAATCATAAATGATCATCAATATTCATAACTCAAATATCGCCTCTTCGATCCTATCGAAAGGTTTAGCTCAAATACTCGCCTTCTCGATCCTATCGAAAAGCTTTGATTTTCTTGCTTTGTTGATTTCGTATTTCGTTTTTGAAACTCTTTGAACCTTTCAAAAGTTTCCATTTCGGCACGCATTAAATAGATATTTTCATATCTACTTTAACCGTCCATAAACGTAACAAAATACCGATAGCATCCTCTTGCCTCGGAACTTATCGGAACATTACATCTAAATGTAATTTCCAATAATTCGTTGGATCTTTCTCCAACCTTTGGAGAATGATGCCATTGTCGTCTTGCCTAATAAATAAGTATCGCATTAATCAATCGAATCTAATTCGAATGATTCTAGCAATCCATCACATGGAATCTAGATACGCGAGTCTTGTTTATATGGCTAAGACGGCAATGCCAAAGGAAGCAATCAACTTCTAGGTTTAATCCTCCTCGGATTTCACCATTCTTTGAGTCACTAGTTTGGACAACTCCTTGTCCGAACTTTCCATTTTGGAAAACATTTTCCCAAAATACCCTTAGACATACATTTCTTTCGATCCCGCTTTTGAATTACAAGGACATCCACGCATCTATATGCATTGAATTCCTCGGATACTCCGAGCATCTCCAATTCAAATTTAAATCGCATCTCATGCAATTTCGGGATCGACTTATCTATCGAATGCATATGATATTCGGTCACGACGATCAAATCTCGTACCATCAACACACGAGTGTTAATCCAAGACCCATAAGGCTTCTCAAAATTAACCTACTCTATGAGCCGCATTGAATCATTCAACGCGCTCTAACTCTTGAAACTATTTCATGAGCGTTGTGTTTTACTTTCATATACACCCGAATTCTCAAAACAATTTTGAGAATATGCGTCTATACATGCCACCACAAGGCACGTAATATCGTTCGATTCCTTCTTAAAGTTTATCGAACCCGGCTTTCTCTAAAGCCAATGCCTCGAGCCCCGAATCTACCATTTCCGTGTCCAACACGTTCCTTTAAGTCTAAAGAACTATTCTTTAACTATCAAGGTTAATCATGGTAATTCCGGCCCAAAAGCTATCTATCATATCGATCTCAACGATATATTTGGTGTTGCTTGAAAACATAATTCTAAACGGATGATGAAGATTAACTCCTAACCGTGCGTACTTAATCTATATGCTTATATGATGAATATATGATAGTGTTATTTTATCGAATCGATAACCCTCATACCGATAGGGGACTCCAAGTCCATAACACTCAAGACCCATATTTTACGATCCTCCCATAAGTGACTATGGCCGACAAATGAGATCTCGATATTTTAGGTAGGATTAAATCCAATCGTATCCAATACGACTCTTGAACCTTTATAGGATTTCGGTGATGGATCGTATCCAATACAATCCCAGTTCCGTGTGTGCATCCTATCTATGCCCCGAACTCCAATCGGATTGGCTTGGACGGTTAAGTCATAACCATATCCATCGTATCGTTCAATTGAACTACTCACGTGCCCGACTATGGCCTGAAACCACGTGAGTCCTCAATTAACGCTTACCACCCGCACCAATATATACAATAGTACGTGCCCGACTATGGCCTGAAACCACGCACTATGTCATATCAATCTCGATGGTTGTGAATATGGAAGGCATTTCCATGACTTAAATATTATGAGGGATCATACCATTGTATGTTTGTAAATTCGTGACATAATCCAATTATATCACTATCACAAGATTTTCAATATGCATATGATTTTATTTAGGAGTCTAATTATTCTAAATAATTATCTAATAATATGCTAGTATGATTGATGCCGATCAAATCGATATAAAGAACTCAAAATTCCAAGTTGTGTAGCCAAAGTTATCACGAAAACAAAATCAGCAACCAGAAACCAGTCCGTTGTAACGCAACAGAGTCCGTTACAACGGACCTCCAGTATACTTGGCACTCCGTTACAACGGAAGTCCAGTCCGTTACAACGCTATTTATTTCGGAGTTTGGCCAAATTTTGCCAGAAACATGTCCGTTACAACGCAACCTAGGTCCGTTACAACGCTATTTTCTGCAAACTTTCGTCCAAATTTCCAGAGACCAGTCCGTTACAACGCAACATACAGTCCGTTATAACGGACCAACTGCGTAGAGCTCCGTTACAACGGACCCAGTCCGTTACAACGGACTCCAATAGACACCCTTGGCATCCCCGCAACCTCGTATCAGATACAAGGTCCGTTACAACGGACTCCAAGTCCGTTACAACGGAATAAGCAGTTTTCACGGTCCTCTTCACACCCCCGCATCCTATACAGGGTCCGTTGCAACGGACTCCAAGTCCGTTACAACGGAATATGTGTTTTTTCGAAAAATTCTCAATTTCCTGTATCTGCTACAGTGTCCGTTGCGATTTTTGAACTGCTGTTTTCGCTCGTTTCCAAAACGATCAATCATGAAACCTTTTCACGATTATTCCTAGATACTCTCAATCAACTATTGATCGATCTCTAGCGAATTTTACTTGTGATTTTAATGGAATTTGACATTCTAAATATGTAACATCATGCAAACGAGTACGAACTTTGATAACCCGTGCGTATATCTAATATACGACTATGATTCGACCCTCGAATCGATGGCGATCGCTCTGATACCACTGTAGGAGAATATCCCCGGCCCCGGGCCCGCGCAGCGGATATGTAGGCCCGGTCCGGTTCCCCGATTCCCGAGATCACGCCATGACTTCGAGGGTACGATGCGAATAGAAGGATAGATCTATACCAGCGTGAAATTGATCACGCACGAAGGGTTGATCGCCGCCTTCTATCTCCTGTCACGTTGGTGACAATCCGCGCGTCCCATACCACGCGTCTTTCACCGTTCGTTGACCGTCTTCTCACTCCTTGAGTCGATCACAATCCAAGAGCCACAATTGTCGCTCCTCTACTTGTATCCACCGTGAGTCGCAAGACGTCGGTCGCGGATGCACCTGCCTAGACGATGCACCGGCGAACTTGCTCGATCTAATCGATTCTCTATTACTCGAGAAACTCCTTTCTCGATTTCTCTCTCTTCGCACCCTTTCACTCACTAAAGATCAAATCTGAATTTGCTCTTTTCTTGTGTATATTGGGCAGAATAATCAATTGCTTAGAATGATTCAACTGAATTCCATAGTGAAGATGAGAGAGAAAATCCTATTTATACCTAAATAGGATAAGGATTAGCCAAAAGGCATGTATATCCAATATACACCCTTTCACACAGAAAACTGTATGAACCTGTTCAGTATTCTGTCCAGACGAAATTGATAAATTTCTCTGACAGAAAATCAACCAACACGAAAGTTGTAGATAATCTTATTATCTACACAACCCAATTTGGCCCAGCCCAATTGGAGTTCGTATGCAAAAGTTATGACAGTTTTACTAACTGTATGTCATACTGTTGCACCCTTTCGGTATTTCACAGAAACGACACTTATACTTCGTTCATATGAAATATATTTCTATATGAAGGTTGTAGATAATCTCATTATCTATCTAACCCAATTTGAACCATTCTAATTGGATTTTTCCACTGAAAGTTATGGCCACGAATGTACGACTACATTCGTTTATCATTGTGTACACTTTTACGGTTGATCCGAAACTGTATTTCTTTCACGTATTTAGTGAGACGGTCTACCACAACCATGATTGAATCACGACCGTTCGATTTGGGTAGACCTTCCACGAAGTCTAAGCTCACGCTAGACCATGGTTTGCTAGGTATTTCTAAAGGCTGTAGCAAACCCGGACTTGCCACGTGCTCGGTTTTGTTACGTTGGCACATATCACATGATTGGACGTGTGTCTGTACCTCGTGTTTCATACCGCTCCAATAGAAAACCCGTTTAAGGCGCTGATAAGTCGCGAGGACACCTGAATGACCGCCACGTGGACTGTCATGAACTTCCTCCAGTATTTTGTCTTTGAGGGATTGTTTGTGGCCGATACACAATCGTCCCTTGTATCGCAAGACCCCGTTAGCATAAGAATAATTGGGAAACGCACCGGGCTGTAGAATAACCTTCTCAATTAATCTCGCGAGCTTATCATCTCCTTCATAACTCTCAACCACTTCGCGATACCAATCTGGAACCGCCAAACTCAATACTTGTACTTCTCCTTCCTCAATTTCTGAATTCGAATGGCATCGCGATAAAGCATCCGCCACTCTATTCTCGCAACCTTTCTTGTACTGGATTTCGTAATCGAGACCCAGTAACTTTGAAAGACCCTTGTGTTGAAGTTGGGTGTGTAGTTTGCTGCTCAATAAGAACCGCAAACTCTCATGATCGGTTTTGAGGATAAATTTACCCCCAATCAAATAGTGACGCCATTTCGTTGTCGCGAGGAGTACTGCCAAGAGTTCTCTCTCGTAGACCGATCTCCCCGTGTTTTTGGGTCCCAAAGCTTGGCTAATAAACGCAATTGGGCGTTGATCTTGCATTAGCACCGCACCAATACCGCTTCCACTCGCATCTGTTTCAATCACAAACGGTTTATCAAATTCCGGCATTTTAAGCACCGGTGCTTTCGTCATAGCTTTCTTCAATTCTTCGAATGCGTCTTGTGCCTTATCATTCCACCCAAATGCGTTTTTCTTGAGAAGATCGTTGAGTGGTTTGCCGATTATGCCGTAATTGCGAACGAATTTACGGTAATAACCGGTCAATCCTAGGAATCCGCGAAGTTGCTTGATATTCTTAGGCCTTGGCCACTCCTCCATTGCTCGAATTTTTTCTGGATCCGTCGCAACACCTCGCCCCGAAATTATATGTCCCAAATAGCTGACATTAGTGACTCCAAAAGAACATTTCGAAAGCTTAGCAAATAACTGATTATTAGAAAGGATCTGAAATACCTGCTCGAGGTGTTGTAAATGGCTGCTCATGTCTTTGCTGTAAACGAGTATATCGTCGAAAAAAACCAAGGCAAATTTCCGAAGAATTGGTTGAAAAATCTTGTTCATGAGCGCTTGAAAGGTGGCTGGAGCGTTCGTTAAACCAAATGGCATCACCATAAACTCGTAATGTCCACTGTGTGTTCGAAAAGCCGTCTTGTACACATCTCCTGCCGCCATTCGGATCTGGTGGTAACCGGAACGGAGATCCAGTTTTGAGAATATCTCTGCCCCATTGAGCTCGTCTAACAAGTCATCGATAATTGGTATGGGAAATTTATCTTTGACTGTCAACGAGTTCAATTGTCTGTAATCTACGCACATTCGCCAAGAACCATCTTTTTTCCCCACTAAAATGACTGGAGATGCGAAGGGACTCGTGCTTTCTCGTATAACACCAGATTGGATCATCTCTTGGACAATTCTCTCGATTTCTTCTTTTTGGTAATGGGAATAGCGATAGGGTCTAAGCTGAACTGGTGTTGCTCCTTCGATCAATGGAATAGAATGATCATAGTCACGTTGGGGAGGAAGAAATTTGGGTTCCTGGAAGATGGGTTCATATTTTGTAATGAGGGATTTCAACTCCGGATTAATGACTTCACCAGAATTGGATTCCACCATGAACATTTGTGCAATCCACCGGATCTGATTCTTCTCTATTAGTGTATTCAACTTGGACCCTTCGATTAAATGGACCGCACCTTCGGCCTTAACGGATTGTGATCCGTCCGTTAACCTCACTTTATGCCCGTTAACCCTGAACGAAACCCTCCTCTATTAGTGTATCCAATCGACTCCTAGCACCATCTCCACTGAACCAAGCTCAAGCAACCTGAGATCGTAGGTGTAATTGTGGTTCTCCATTTCCCATTCAAATCCGGAACACAAGCTATCGGTAATGATTTGGGCACCATTTGCTACCGAGACCAGTAATGGGGTTGTTATCGAGGTTGTCGCTCCCACTAGTTTGACGAATTTCGGGTCGATGAATGAGTGAGATGCTCCACTATCGAGAAGGATAGATAATGGCTTCTTCTTACACCATCCTTTGATCTTGATAGTCTGGTTGTTGGGTGATGAGTTAAGAGAAAACACTGTCATCTCCATTGATTCTGCTTCTTCGACCTTTGGTTCATCGTCGCTCGAACTTGAACATGAATCGCTATCGTTACCCCGATTCTTTGCTTCTTCAATTAAGTGAATGGTGTTCCTTCTTTTATTTGGACAGACGTGGTTCGTTGACCATTTATCTTCACAATAAAAACATCTTCCTTCTCGTCTTCTGTGATCTCGATCCGTTTCTGGTTTGTGAGGGACCATAGCGGTGCTATTATGCTGCCCGAAATTGGTGCTTTTGGAGTGGTGTCTTCCTTTTCTATTATCTCCTTCGGCTGATTCCTTCTCTGACGAGTTCTCGTAAGCTTCATTGAGATCCTTAGGTCGAGTTATTATCACATCTGATCGCAAGTCGGTTTTTAAACCGGCTAGGAAGCATTTGAGAAAGAAGAGCTCGTCGAGGCTTGGGTATTCGTGGAGTAACCTGTGGCGAAGGGTTTCGAAAAGAGATCGATACTCTTGGATCGATCCCCTTTGCTTCAAGTTATGAAACTCCCCAATTGCACCTAGCAGCAATTGATTCTCGAATCTCCTTAACAAATCGGCACTAAACTGCCTCCAAGATGGATCAGGATAGGCAACTTGATAGCTCAGGTGCCACTCCTGTGCATCACTCGTGAGGTACAAAACCGCTACCTCAACCTGTTGCCATGCAGGAACCGAGTATACTCGAAAGTAACTCTCACATTTGCGGATCCATGCCTTCGGGTTGTCTCCTGAGAAGTATTGCATCGCATACTTCGGTTTATGAACGTACTTGCTCTGCTCTCTGTGACGATTTGAATCAGAGTGTCTGGATCTATGTTTGCGAGATCGATACTCATCTTCATCTTCAAATGTCTCGAATTGCCTCGATGCCCTGCTAGGTTCCCCTTTTTCTAGCACAATCTTCTTTTTACCTTTAGATCTGGCGGATCCAAGGTCTGTTGGCGGATCTGAGGAATCACCTTCGTCGTGACTCTTCTTTTTCTTGTTTAGAATCTGAAAGAACATGTCTTTCACTTCTGCCATTTGAGAAGAGTTGAACACTTGATTCTCATCAATCTTGTTATGCATTCTTTGCATATCTTGACCGATTTGTTGAATCTGAGCTTGATGCTCGCTAGATTCAGCCATTAAACGTTGAATCGCCTCTTCCTCGGCGTATCCATGCTTCTTCGTCATTGAACGAGTGACCGGCGTGGTGAATTGGTCGGAGGAATCGTCGAATCTGATACCAAATGTCACGACCCTGATAGATCGATGACCAGATCCTCTTAATTGAAACGAAATTCAAATCAATTTATCTCACACAACTGAATTGAATTCAAGATTCAGAAAAACCAAATCAAGAAATTGGAAGAATTCCCCAAATCTATCAAATAGATTTGGAGTTATGGTCGTTATTACAAAAGTATGTATTACAAACGACAGGCCCGATTCTCACTCTAACAACCTATTTATAATGGAACGATTTAGAGAAGTATCTACAGTACAGTACAACCTTCTAGCAGATATTTGTACAAACCCGGTTCACAACACCACTACTAATTCATTATTCACTAATACACTGGACCCATTGTTAGATCACTCTTTATTGAAATTTAGTAATTAAGCAAAGAGGCCCCTCAATTACTTTTATTCTCCTAATATGCTAGTATCGTGACACGCACGAAAGGAGAAAACGGCACGACCACCAGATCGCACGAGATGAACGGCAAAAATGGCACTCTCACAGTGTTTATTTTTACGACCTTACTCTTTTAACTGAAATTAGGGATAGGTTAGGATTTTTGACTTGAATTTATATTTTTTTTTCTTGAAGTCTGCGGATTTTGATTATCATGTATAATTCCAATTTTTTTTTTTGTTTCCTGTTTTTTCATGTATATTTCAATTAAACTATAGATTTTCGGTTTTCATCATTTTTAATCTATATTTCCTGTTTCTCCTCCTCACGTATCCCAATGTAACCCCTTTTTCAAGTGTACGATCAATAACCCAATATTATCCCATATAGGATTTTTAGATCTGGAAGTTTCAATTATCATCCCAATTTTTAAATTTTCAGTTTTCCAATTAGGATTATACCTTCTTTTTTTTTTTTTTTTGAGAAAAATAGAGTAGGCTCAAAGTCCTACTTCTATTTTGATTCCATTAAAAAAGAATCAATTTTACAAGATCTAAACTAGAGGTTCCATACATAAAAACAAATCAAAACAAAAAAACAAAATGAAACTCAGCAACAAACCCTATTACTATCCCTCTTGTCACTAAATTATTTAAAAAAAAAAAAAAAAAAAAAAAAAAAAAAAAAAAACCAGGAAAACAAATACCAGATTTATAGAATTCAGCATTTGGAATCCCTGGGGTTAGAAATATCTGAAAATCAAACCTTTCTTTCCCTTTCTCTTTCCCGACAGAAACTATCCCCATTCTTACATCTTTCTTGCAATTCCTCCTCCGAGCAAATTCTTGCCTCAACACTCATGTCTCCAAAGCACCTCAACGAAAATCATTCATACATTCGCCATTATCATCCCTTCTAGTCGCACGGATTCCTTCACACCGCGATTTCGATTCTTCACACACCAGTGCTTGGTTGAACAATTTGAGATCTGAGAGTATTAGATCGATTAACTGAGAACTTCGCAACTTCATCTCCTGAAAGATTCTTCTGCAACGCTCACACCAGATATGGAAAAGAAAGACTGCAATCAACTGCTTATAAGGTTTTTTAACCGATTCCTTCTTCAATAGCTCGATTGGATCTCCATTACCATGGTCTCTTTCTCCATCCAGGTTATTTAATTTTTCCCATACTTCTCGTCCAAAAATACATTCATTGTATAAATGATTAACTGATTCTTCCATACAGCAGCACAAAATGCATCTGTTTGGGATTTTCCACCCTCTTTTCTGCAAATTGTCTACGGTAAGTATTCTATTTTTACCCATTAACCATACAAAGATTTTTATTTTCAATGGAATCGCCAAACGCCAAACTTTTTCCAATGAATAAAATTCTGAAACTCCACTTATTAATTTTTCATATGCGCTTTTACATGTAAACACCCCTTTTGAAGTCCATTTCCATCTTAATTTATCCAGATCACTAGATTGAAGATTAACATCATCTATACTTTGATCAAGGAGTAATAATTGCGAAGTTGCAACAATAGAGAGCGGTTCATATAAATTCAGTATTGAATGTAAGTCCTCACTCTCCATTGAAATTTTTAATTTTTCCAGGGTTATATAAGTAGAATTACAAAAAGAAAATAATTCTTTATATTTGTATTTTAGAATTCCATTTCCCCAATTATCATTCCATAATTGTATTCTCTTTCCAGAACCAATTTGCCATATCATACTTGATTTAAAAAAATCCAAATTTTTTATAACATCATTCCAAAAATAAGAATTTTTATTGCCATTTGAATTTTCCCAATCTTCCATATTTTCTGATATAAAATCTGTCCAAGGTAATTTCTCTCCTATATTGTAGTATTTCCAAAGCCACTTCATCAGTAAAACTTTATTAAAAATTTCCAGATTTATAACACCAAGTCCTCCTATAATTTTAGGCTTACAAACAATGCCCCATTTTACCAGATTATATCCATGGTCCTTTACTCCCTTCCATAAGAATTTTTTCCTCACTGCATCAATCTCTCTCAAAGCCCATTTTGGAAATTGAAAAACATTAAAATAATATATGGGTAAAGAAGTTAACACAGAATTAATTAAAATTAATCTGCCACTCATATTCATTTTATTTCCTTTCCATCCTTCAATTTTCTTGGATAATTTTTCCACAAATCCCCGAAATTGCTCCTTAGTTGGTCGCTTGTAATGTAAAGGTAATCCCAGGTAATTAATTGGAAATTGTGTAATTTTGCAATCTAGTACCTGAGATATATCTCTCATAACCTCATCTTCTACATTTAATCCCACAATTTCAGTCTTTTCAAAATTAATATTAAGTCCAGATTCCATGCCAAAAACATCTAATATATATTTTAATCTCATTACATTAATTTTTTCTGGATCCATAAAGAATATTGTATCATCTGCATAGAATAAGGAGGTTTTAATTCCATCTAGAGGTCTAATTAAATATCCTTTATCACTTAATCTCTCAATGATTTTTGATAATACATCCATCACCAATATAAATAGATAAGTAGATATGGGATCTCCTTGTCTCAATCCTCTTTTCAAATGTATAAATTTCCCTGGTTTTCCATTCAAGATAATTCTTGTTGACCCTTTTAAAATAGAATTTTCAATCCAATTAATGAATTTAGGTCCAAATCCCCTTGTTTTTAATATTCTTAATAAAAATTCCCATGAAACACTATCAAAAGCTTTGTGTATATCCACTTTGATTACCAACAATGATTTATTTAATCTTTTAGCTTGACACAAAACTTCCCTTGCATATACAAAATTTTCTGTGATATTTCTTTCCTTTAAAAAACCTAATTGATTATTATCAATCATTCCATCTATTTTTTCACTTAATCTATTTGCAAGGACTTTTGAAAATATTCTTTGGATACTTGATATTAATGAGATTGGCCTAAAATCTTTAGCATTTATAGCATCTTCTTTTTTAGCTATTAATGCAATAAAAGATGAATTAAAATTAGATAATCCTGAACCCCCTTCTTTATTAAACAAATCTAAGATCTCAACTTTTAATAAATACCAAAAATTTTTAAAAAATTCTGCATTATACCCATCTGGGCCTGGTGATTTGTCTAATTTCCATTGAGAGATCACCATATCTAGTTCTTTGATGTCCATATTCCTTTCCAAATCATTCAATTCCAAACTCTCATTTCTGTATATAATTTCCAAATCAATTGATCCAATATTATTATTACCCAACATCTCGCCAGTTTTCCCCATTAAATCTCTATAAAAGTTAAATAATACCCCTGCCTTGGATTTATGATCCCTTAATTCAATTCCATCATTCATTAAAACTGGTATCATTAATTTATTTTTTTTAAAAGTGGCATGTTGGTGAAAAAATTTAGTATTTGAATCTCCTTTAGCTACCCATTGAAATTTTGATCTTTGCCTCCAATAAGTTTCTTCTTGCATAGATAGTTCTTTAAATCTTTCTTTGGAAATATTTCTTATCCATATCTCCAAGTTATTTAATTTTCTTTTATCCTCCAAATCATCTATCCAATTAATTATTTTCTTACAATTTAAGAATTGCATTTTTATATTCCCCACTTTTTCTTTACTCCACTGCCTTAATCTCTTGGACAAAGCATCCATTTTATAATAAAACTCCTCCATTGTTTCTGACTTAGTAGCTTTTAGATGTGTTGAAATTATATTTATAGCCTCATTATTTCTTAACCAAATATTTTCAAATCTAAACCCATCAAATTTTGGAAAATCTGTTTTTGCCATATAGATTAATGGTATATGGTCTGAACAAGTATTAGTACCAGAAACTAATTGAGAATTAGGAAAATTTACCATCCATTTGTCATTTAATATCACTCTATCAATCCTTGCCTTAGCCACAAAATTACCCCAAGTATAATTCCTTCCAAATATTGGAAGATCATTAAGTGCAAAATTATTCACAAAATCTCTAAATAAAATTGTATTTCTCCAATCTCTATCCAAACCACTCCTTTCTTCACTTGAATAAACCAAATTAAAATCTCCAAGAATCATCCACGGTAGTTTAATATTAACATTATTATTATTATTATTTGCTATGAATCTCAATTCATTAACAAAATCCATTTTAAAAACCTTGTCTGTAGGTCCATAAACTCCAGTCACCATTATTCTAACCCCATTCCATTTAGTCTCCAATGTTACTGTAATTGTATACCTTGATACTTCTTTATGGATGAAAGAAAATAAATTTTTATTCCATGCAATTAGAACCCCTCCAGAAGAGCCAATGGCCGGTAAATAATCATATCCTCCCAAATGATTTCCACACATCTTCTTTATAGTATCATCATTAATAGATTCCAATTTTGTTTCCTGGATACATATTAAATCAAATTTCTCTGAAATAATTGTATTTTTAATTAATAATTTTTTTGCATCATCATTAGTACCCCTAACATTCCAACTCAAAAACTTAATATTTTTATAAGACATAATAACCAGTAACTTCCATCAATAAAACCCCATCTACTCATACTCTCTCTTGCTCCTTAATCAAAAGATTAATAGTATCTTGCATTGCAACTGAAACATTTACTCCTTCAGAAGCAAGTATTTCAATAATTTCCTCTTTATTTTTAATTTTATCTTTCGCTGTTAGGTCAATGGATTTAATTTGTTTTAATTTTCTTCCTTTTTGTTTTACCATACTTCCTTTTTGTGTTTCTTTAAATTGAACCATTTGAGCTTTTTCAATAGAGGATGTGTATATCTCAGGTTGCTTCTCCTGCAATCTCAAACTTCTTCTTTTTTCTTCTCCCTTATATAGCATTTTTTCCTTAATTTGATTTTTTTGGCATCTTTGCTGTTTTTCAGGTTTCTTCTTAATAGGTGTTTTGAGCATTCCATCATTAGGAGAGCAATTATTCTGTGAGTCAATGTAATTATTTTCTCTCTCCTCCTCAATGCTATAATTACCATATGAACTATATGGTATAATCGCAAGGCAAGGGCAATTTGGGTATAAATCATATTTTTCCTCCCTTTTCTGATCTTCCACACCTAGATTATCATCAATCACCCCATTATGATCTTCCTCCAAATGATCCTTAAGATACTCCTCCTCATAAATTTCCTCATTTGAATCATACATCTCTCCATTAATCTCAATATCTTCCTCTTCCAAATTATAGATTCTTACTAATTCCTTTGATTTAGGGTTTGCAAAATTTTCCATAAAACTCCTTTTTTTCTTATTTAAATTCTTTGAACAGATAACAAGTTTGTTATTTTTGAATTTTATCATTAAAGATGAATATCCTCCATTTAGGCCCTCATTATAATGCTGTTTTTCGTAAAACCCCCCGCTCAAGTGAATAAGCTCCTTTCCAGGCAGAGAAGGAAATCTTATTTTACTAAATATCTCAGGTGTTATTACAAAATTCACTTGAAATGCTTTAGCCTTTTTCATTATCTCAACTAATGTTAAGGGTAATTTGGTAATTATGTTGTTACATTTTGCAACTTCCCCCTTTTTCTTTACTCTCCATTCCATCTTCTCCTTTTTTTGTGGTTGCTTTTTAATTCTCCAAATTCTCGTCACTTTACTTGCACTGTTCCTCATCCTCTTCTCATTTCCTTTTTTAATATCTTTTTTATTTATCTTAGGTCTACTGTCACCTCCTCTCCATGACACTAATCCCTTGATCTTCTCCACCTCAACCAATGTACTATAATCCTTATCAATAATTTGAACTAGATCTGGAATAACAGTATCTTTATTAGTTGTTAATTTTAATGAAATTTCAGGTAAAAAGCTCAAGGAGCAAGCAAAATCTCCAATATGTTTCAGAGATCCAAAACCAGACGTTAAAACCGCAAGGTCATTAGGATTGCAATATTGAATAGGTAATTTCTTTAATTTAATTACCACATCAATTTGATCTTTTATGGCTATATTAGTATCTGGTTTGTAAAGATAAACTCTTTGAAGAATTTTGTTTACATCAGGCTGAGGATTATTTGGTATAGAGTCAGAGATTTGATAAGGCTTGGAATGAAGTTTTTGTGTAGATTGGTTGAATTGAGAGGGAGAGTTGGTTTTTTGAATGGTAGAGTGATAACTATTTGTATAATTTGGCCTTTGATTGAACTTAGGAAGTAGAGTTTTGCAATAGATTTGTTTATGCCCATTTTTTCCACATCTGAGGCATTTGATTTGATTATTACAATTAGAAACAAAATGCTTTGTCGATAGGCAATTGAAGCATTTATCCTTGAATATTTTTGCTTTGGCCTTTTGAAAATCCAAATTTTGCGAATCTATAGTTTTACTTTTCTTTCTCTGTACTAAAATCCACGGTTCCTTCGAGCTGGACGGCTTGTCAATGCTGAGTGCCTGAAGATAGGACTTCCTGTGAAGATCCATCCTAATTGATAGGGTTTGGGATGCTGTGCGGAATATCTCAAGGGAGTTGTAGACCTAATAATTTCTCTTGCGAGCGTATTCTTAGATCTATTTTCACCCTATCAATAACCTTAATCCCGCTTCACCCTTTCGGGGCTATGGATTAATACAGATCCCTACTATCGTTAATTAGAATATAGATCGGAGTAATTACCTCAAGGATTGAGGTAGTAATCAACTGTATGAGAGAATCGCCTGAAAATCAAGAATCCAGATCAGATATTATCTCTTAGATATTATCTCTTTTATTTTTGTTCTCTTTGGTTTTGTTTTTCTACCTTCTTTTTTTTCAATTCAACATTTCTGTTGAAATAATGTTTAGGTATTGTGGAATTGGGGTGTAATTATTGATTTTTCGAAATGAATGTTTAGTTATTGTGAAATTAGGGCTTTCCATCTAACATGCATTCATTTGCAGAGATAAACTGGACCGAAAACCCAACAAGGCCTTGAAGTGCTCTCTCGCCTCGCTATTGTTGGGCAAGAACTACTCTCTCTTTCATGATAACGGTAGACTGAAGCCGATCGAGAAACATCAAAATGGTTAATTGGTGATTTTATGTAATTGCGCTGACTTTTTGTCTGACAATTTGTTTTTCAGGATATGAATATTTGAAAGCAGATGAGTGTATGAGGGTTGTGAATTGAATGTGAATAACGGTTTGACTGTATATTAAGGATTTTGAGTGTAATATAAAGGTTTCAATGTATACTTTGTCTTGGCCGGTACCAATTAGAGTGATGTTTGGAGTCAACAGTACTTGGCTATAATTTGATTACTATTGTTTTCAGCATTTTATCATTGATGTTGCATTTTGACATGGTCGATAAAAAGTAATTTGGGATGGCTGGTACCAATCAATGTGTGCTTAAATCATACAATCACATTTTCTTGTACCTGGTAACCCAAAGTTTTCAAACTTCAAATGAGAGACCTTATATCATACATTGCATTTTCTATTAATTACAATTAAATTTTTCAACTTCAAAATTACATTCACAAATTTCTAACTATTCAAAATTAATAATCACATATTACAGAAATAATCTTAACCCCAAAATTAAATCATACAATCACATTTTCTGGTACCAGGTAACGCCAAAATTAAATCATACGTCACATTTTCTATTAATCACATATTACAAAAATAATCCTAAGCCTCACACAATTATAAAAATAATCCTAATTCTCACACGATAATAGGCCAGCACTTAAAATACAATACGAGTGTTTTCGACGAAGCACGCCATACCATATCTAGTTTTGGATAACTGGGCCCTCATTCTAATGAGCCAGTCAGCATGTTGAGTACAAACGCAAAATATGAGCGATTAGTTGTATCTACCCTCTCTAATGGTGGAGTCTGAGAATTAAGACAGTTTGTGAAATAGAATAAAATAATACAATAATTCATGTCTTCATTCCAGTTAGTCCAGAGAAATAGTATATAACCACCACGAATAGTATAGGTAGCAAAATAATGAAATGAATTCATATTTTAAGAATTTGTAGGGTTATATGTGAAATTGGGGCCAAATTGGTAACAATTCATGCTTAATTATATCAATTAAAAAATCAATTGAGTTAACTATGTAAAAATTGAGGGTATACCTGATCTGAGGAAGCTCAACGGTGGTGGAAACGACTACGATGCAGTAGCCTACAAGCTTAAAGATGAGAGGTATGGGACATTTCTCGAAAGAGAGCACTGGGGCGAGTGAAAGCATGGTTCAGTAGGGTGCACGCACGGCAACAATGACAAGAAACCCATGGAAGATGGAACCTCTCTCGAGAGAAAGCAAACCCTAGATCCTTCGAGTAGTAAGAGGAGAAAGAGAGAGAACGGGGGAGGGAAGAGAGAGAGAAAGATAAAAATATTCTTAAAAAATAAATATTGTGTAGATATTTTTGTCATGAACTCGCTGGCGTGGCGGACCACTGCCACGTCATCAATTCGTGGTGAATTCGGGAAAATATGGTGTGGTTCCTATCATTACTCCCACTGGAAGAGGTTATGCCAATCACGCCAGGCATGGGTCGCATTAACACGCCATGATCATTGTCCAGAACCTTCGATCATAATTTATTGATTGTTAGATAAAGATGTAGTTTAAGAGAGGGTAAAAAGGTAATTTTACCTGGACTTGTCGGGTTTTGATCATGGAGCGATTAGTTCTTTCCCTGCATAATTTACCATAATCTTTGAAATTTTCGCTGTGTGGCTCCATGTCGAATTTGTGCTCTACTTTTCCTTCGAGCGCAAATTTTGCTGCAAAAATTAAATCGAATCGAGATGATTTAGAATAAGATGGTTTTGGGCTCGGTTACGATTGTAAAAAAAGGGAAGATCGGTACATGGATTGGACTCGGAGAAAACACACATAGGCACAAAATCCTTGAACATATTCAAAGGTAGCTCTTTGGATTGTTGCCCGTGTCAGCCTGTGCCATCTCCATCTTGAACTGTAATTTTACATGTGGGTACACGAATTCAGTAATTTTGAGGGAATAATTTCGCCCAATTTTGCGAATTTTTGGTAAATGCAGTTAATCTGACCGAGGCTGACATGAACAACAAGAACGCCAAAGTGAAGAAGAAAAAGGAAAAGGGAATTGAACTGACCTGGAGAGATGAGGGTTCGTCAGGAGCGAGGGGATCGAGAGAGAGGACAACTTTGGCAACAACTGGGTTGTGATTGGGATCGCCGGCGCCGGAAGAAGAGGCGGCAGCGGCTTTCCAGGACCGGGTAACGACTGGCGGGCACTTCATGAGCCATACCGACTTGTCCGCCCGAGCCGTTTCCAGAGTGTATTTCCCTTCTTCCGCCATTAGAAACAAAGGTGAGATCGACAGAGAGAGTCTGTATTCGCGCGTTGGGTAGGAGAATAAGAGAAGAGAGAAACCCATTACTTTAAATCTGGCTTTTTTTAGAATCCAGTATTTGAAGTCATGGATTTGATTTCAAATCGATATTTACTTTCCCGGAAATAGGAGATTTATTTATTAAACTTCTTTTAGAAACATAGCAAAGTTAAGTTTTTCAATCAAGGAAACAATGTTATAGGAAATTTTGTTAGAATAACTTTCCGAAAATAAAGCTTATAAATTAGCAAGTGAAGGTCTATGAAGCAAACAGAAAAGCTCCTATTTTTCATTTACCATGTCCATTAACAATATGAATCTCGAAACAGAACAAGGCGATTCAGATCCCTCGAAACTGCCCAGGTATTTCAAAAACTTCAAAATTTCTCGCCTTAATTTTTGAGAAGTATCTATCAGAGTTATGATTAATATAACTAGTTCAAATTTTTAATATTTGTTCTGATCAATTATACTTAATTTATTTTCAGGGTGTGCGGTTGGGCGAATTTGCCTACGGACCAACAAAACCTAATAGCAAGCAAAATAGCATTCGTCCCTTTACTGCACAAACTCGCCGTATCGTGCAAAGGTTGGTTACATGCAATAACTCAACACGTCGGTTCGTTTCACCGTTCATCCCCAATGATTCTATTTCCATACAACAAGATCACGAAAAAATGCACCTTTTTCGATCTCAAAGTTTTCGAAACATACAGCATCAAAATTCCAGAGCTGCACAACCATTATATTTTAGGATCGTCTAAGGGTTGGCTCGTAACCATAAATCTTAACCTAGATTTAGTCCTATACAACCTGTTAACTCGGTCCCGAATACCGCTACCCGAACCCGACAAGACGGAATTCACCAAGGAGCAGAAGATTCTAGAAGAAGACCCCTCGCTATTTACAGAAATCATATCAAAATGTATTGGAATAAGACGTATGGTTATATCAAAAAACCCTTCGTTAGTTTCGAATTGCTTCGTTGCCACTATTTTCTTTGATTCAGACAAACTCGTGGTGTGTAGGTTAGGGGATCAAACTTGGTCCAAGTTACAAAATGAAAAGCCCAAATCGCGTAGATACAACGATAATGAAACAAATTATAGGTTTATAGACATTAAATTTTTTGAAGGGAGAATATACGCGGTTAGACAACGCGGAAACGTAGCGATAATTAACTACAACGGGCCCGATAATTTCACGGTGAAAAACATTCCCGAGCCAGACAGTCACGGTTTCAAATTTGTCACGAGCAAGTATTTGGTTGATTCGGAAGACGAGTTGTTGCTCGTTCATAAATATGCAACGCCTAACAAACATAAACACGGAACATTCGGATTCGGCGTGTACAAATTGGAGAATGATAGAAAAACTTGGACTAAGGTTCGTAACTTGAGAGATCGAGCTCTTTTCGTGGGGCCCAGTGAGTCTATTTCTGTCTCGACAAAAGATAGTCCGTGGTTGAGACCGAATTGTATTTATTTTTTGACTGATTTTGAATCCAGCGTGGATCCAGAATGTCAGTGGGACAATGGTATTTTTAATTTGGAAAAAAATTGTATCGAAAGTCTTGATCCAGATTTACATTTAGGGTTTTCTATTTGGTACCAGCAGCAGGTTTAAATCTAGAATTATTTTTATGAACAATATAGTTGTATTCATGCTTGTTTTTATCCAACGCAAATACATAACAAAATTACGCCAATTTTTTAAGAAAAAAAAAACTCGAAAGTCCCATAACAATATTAATTTTCTATTATTTAACACTCCCAATTTCGATTATTAATAACAAGAAAAAGAAAAAAAATTCTAGAGGTCCAAGAAGAGGACCTGCGAAGAGGGGCGCGGATCTGTTTATCCTCCTCCAACGAAACCATGCCGACATGGGAAGGATCCTCCAACATCATTTTCGCCACCAAATACCTCGCTTGTTTCCCCACATACCGTCCCAATTTCCCGTCATAATATTCCGGCCAGCTGTCCTTGCTCAGTTTCGTCTCGGCGAGATCTATTGCTCTGCGTGCGATTTGGGGCCTCCCTGTTTTTATGCATGCCGCAGTTAATAGCCACAGCAGAACTACATGAAAAATGAATTTGAGTTGTTGAGTCTTGTTGAGGTGGTAAACGGAATGTATTATGGTGGTAACTTCATCTCGTATTCTTCGGATCACATCCCGTCACGATCCTCCATTCGTGCATCTCCTGGTCTCCATGCTGGGATGACAAACCTTTAAAAAAACAACAAATTAAAAATAATAATAAATAAAATAAAATAAATGAACCAACCTTAAGAGGCATTTCGCCAACGAGGTCTTCCCAACGTTCCTCCACGAGATCCATAATCGCCTCGCTCTGTTCGTTAGTAGCCAAACTCGCCAGAATGGCGACGAAATTCCCCAAACAAAACCACCTAAAATCCATCCTCGCAGGACTCACATTCCCGATAAAATACCCTCCTTTATTCGGCATGAAGTCGAAAATCCAATCTGGGAGCGAATCGGACATCACGTTGAACTTGTTCACGGCAGTGTGGGAATATTCCTCGGTTTTGTAATGGTATATATCGTTCAGGTGGACCAGGTCCAGCCAGAAGTATTGGCGAATGTGGTAGCTCAGTGCTTGGAGCCGTTTCGTTATTAGATCGATGAGTTCTTTTCTCTCCTTGTCGTGTTTTAGGAGCTGCACTGCACATCTCAATGCCATGAAGAATAACGCTTGCATTTCTATCGGGTACCCGTATATCCCCTAATTATAATTATCAATTAGATAAATTTATCTAGCATATAAACAATTTTTTATTTACCATTCTGCAGTCGATCATGCAGCAGCCATCAGCGAACAACAAGGTGGGGAAAATTTCGAAGCCTTCGGAAAAACAAAGGGCGAGAATAAGACGAATCCCCTTTTGGCACTCTGGTAGTTCGGCAAGGGCATAATCTCCGGTGGACTTGGTGTACGCCCTCAATGGTATGATCCACCCGAAGCCCGAGTCCACTGGTGCGACTCGACCAATTGCGCTCTCTCCGAAATCAGCAATTAAATAAAAATATGATATAAAAATTATTTTTGGAAATATCTTGACCAATTAATATTATTATATTATTTAATTTTAATGTTAAATACTTATTAATAAAAATAGTTACCAGGTAGTTTTTCTTGTCAAAATAACAATGAATGAACGAAAATTAAAACTAGGATTAAAATAATATTGCCACTAATTTTAATGTCAACAATTATTTTAATTTCAGCAGTTCGTTTTGTAGTAACTATTTTTGGATTCCATTGTTTTGAAATATAAAAATGGAATAAAGTAATATAATAATATAAAAGCACATTTAATATTTTTATATTTTTATTATATATTGTATGCATATAATATTATATTATTTTATGCAATAATATTTGTATTATTTTATATTTCAGTAATGTTATATTATAATAATAATATTTTTTTCCATCAAACTAATATTATTATAATACAATAATAAATATTATATAGTGATATTATAATACAATATTATTATTATTATTATTATTATTATTATTATTATTATTATTATTTTATTATTTATAGTTTAAATGAAATATTAGTTGTACATACAAACAAACATTGGAATTACTAATTCCATAACTTTTTACTCCTCCACTTTGTAATCCGATTTCCCCCTATACTAATTTCGCTTGCCATGAATATTTTCCAAGATATTTTATAATTTAAACATTTAAAAAAAAACTATAAAATTACCAATTCCAAAAGTTTTTCCTCCTCTATTTTATTACCTAATTCCAAAAGTTTTTCCGAATCCATCTTATTATCTGATTCCAAAAGTTTTTCCGCTTCCATCTTATTATCTAATTCCAAAAAAAAATTATCTTCCTTCTTATTATCTAATTCGAAAACTTTTTCCACCTCCATCTTATTATCTAACTTCAAATTATTTTCCTCCTTTGTCTTATTATCCAACTTCATCTCCATGCTACAAATTTCACTTGCCAAACGACGTCTTACAAATTTCTCGGGATCTCGAATGCAGATATTGCATAAAACGAGGACCGTGTCTATAGCGATAAAAAATCGCATGGATATCCCTTGTACGTAATGTTGTGCACAAAATAACAAAGAAGCATAAAATAATGAAGAACCAATGAGGATAGTCAAAAGTATCGCCAAGACCTACAAATATTAAAGAAAATTATTCGTTTTTTTGCAAAAGATAAATTCAAGTGTCAAATTGCATCATCGATTAATTAAGTATTTTAGAATAAATGAGAAGGAAATATAGATAATTTAATATACTTGAAATATTCGGAATAAAATGAGTATTCGTCGCTCGGTTCTCTCTGTCTCGTTGTCAAGCCCTTTTTCCATGTTGGCATTCTCACCAATTTCGTTAATCGTCAATGCTAACGAAAATAATTTAAGAAAAAAGTCAAGGAGAGAATATTATGTTATTGATGTACAAATAAGACTCAGTATTAATAATATGTATAAAGTAGACAAATTTCTTGCAATTCTAAGCCTCCACGTCATCAAAAAATTGTGTAAAAAAAATATTTTCTAATTTACATTTTGGTCTTTTTTTTTATATTTTGGTCATTTTTTTATTTACATTTCGGTCTTTTTTTATATTTTTTAATTTGTATTTTGGTCCTTTTTATAGTTAGGGCAAGAAGAGACGAGGCCAATGATTGACACAGGTTAAAGCTGAAAGGGTAAAAAATTTGATTCTTTTATTTTTTAACTTTTATTTCGTTTTCATTATACATCGGTTTTAACTTTTTCTTTTTCTTGGTATTTGTTTTAGTTTGTATTTAGGTGAGAAGAGAGAGAGGATCAGTCGAATGATGAAAATACTGCAAGATCTCGTACCAGGAATCAATAAGGTAACCTGATACTTATTTGGAAAAATTTCATATACCCCCAGTAGAATCTTTTAATTAATCACGGGTCCAAATTCAAAAAATTTATGTATTCTTTGGTATAATATAGGTAGTAGGCAAAGTAGTGATGCTAGACGTGATCATAAATTACGTGCAATCTCCACAACGACAAGTTGAGGTGCGAAAATCAGTTTTTTGTTCATTTTCAAAATTTAAATCTTCCATTTAATACATTTCTATCGGTAATGCAGTTTCTATCGATGAAATTGGCAACACTGAATCCGCAATTGGATTTCAACAATTCTAAACTTAATCATATTTATTTTCTGTCATTTATTTACTTTAGATGCAGCGAGCATGCTGGTCATTAATGCTGGCATCGCTTCCGCTGGAACACGTTCATGCATTTCAATGTTCTAAATGGAAGAAATCATCTCGATAAAGAAAGGACTCAAAAACTCGCACATGGAAGAAATCATCCTCGCCACAGTTCATACTCTAAGGAAGGTAATTATTTTATTTTTATTTTCAAAGCTTCGATTTACAAATACTCGCGAATAATAATATGTATATGCCATTATGTTTACTAACATAGAGAGAAAAAAATAAAGACCCGAAAAGAAGCAAACGAAGAAGAAAAGTATGTATCATTTTAGTTTCTCTTAAATTATATTATACACATTTTATATATGTCATTTTGTGAAAATTATATCTTGCAGATTTGTTTCTACAGCGTGGAAGATCGTCTGAATCTCAAGTTTGTCAGATAGTTCATCATCAGAATTATTGGACAACGAAAGTGAGGATGAGGGGAGAGACTCGAGAAAATTGACATCAAGTTCTAAATGGTAGAAGAATAAAAAAGAAAACACATGATGTATTTGTTTGATAGTAACAAATTTACTATCATCGTTTAGTACGAATGTTTTGTTTTTTAGCAAGTTTATTTATGATAATATTAGTAACAAAATATTAATAATGCCCGCAGCAAAGTCGGAGGAATTGTCCCGGTACTTTTGATACCACGTCAATAATCCCGATTTGAAAGACTCTTCAACTCAAATTTTTTATTCTGTCCTGTCATATTCATCAATACTCTTCAGAACTCCTCTTCAAGCGCCTATGAGTGCTTTCTCAGAACTCTTCTTCAAACGCCATTGAACTTTTCTCCTCCTCAGATGAGATACATCTCGTTGCCTCCTCCTAAGAAGATGCATGTTGGCGCCTCCAGAAGTCTTTGCTGCCTCTCGTCTCGTCTCCTCTGTAAGTTCTTTCTTCTTTTTCAGGTTTCTCCTCACTTGTCGTCCTCTTCAAGACAATACTTCTCCTTCTCGACGCCTCTCTTTTTCTTCGCTTTCTCATCTAGACACGATCTGCATATCCACTCTTCATTCTCCTTCTCTGTCGCACAAAGTTTTCCTTTTCCTATCAAGATCAGAGGGTATTCTCCCACTCTCGCGACACATCAAAAAATTTCGAGCAATTTACAATTACCATGGATATATTTCCGAAATTTGAAATTAATCACTGGTAATTTTGACAGATTAATACGGAGGATTGATGCTTGTGAAGATTTGAAGTTTCTTCTAGACCAATATGTCATCACAGACATTTCATCAAACGTGTTGCGAACCGTCATGGAAACAAGAAAAGAGAACATATAAAAGCACTTCTTGTAGCAGCCACAAATTTGGAGCTTCAATATATTTAGATTGATTAGGTCTCTAATTAATAGTTAAATGAATGTATTCAATTAAGAAATTTAATAAATTCATTTAAACACTCTTGATTGACAAATAGCGTGTGATATAGTAACTCATAAGCCAATGGATGATCAACTTCAGCATTAACTTAAAGCAATTGTTAATTAGTCAGCACTAATTAAAGAATCAGTATGTGTGCATACTGCACAGCATAGCTATATAGCTTTCATATTACTTGTTTTTATTATATATTTTTTTTCTGTAACTTCTCATTGTCGGTTTTGTTGAATGTTGGTCGTATTTTTTTTCTCTAACTTCTCCTTCAGCTCGACATAATATCATGTCTGCCCATAGTCCAGACTGCACACTAGCTAAATGTTTATATGCTATTAATAACTCTAAACCCTAATCCAAATCAAAATAATAGTCTCAAAGAAAGATTTCAAATCCAAATCCAAATTCAAACCAAAACAAATTATCCATCAAAAATTCAGTTGAGAAAATCGTGAAATTTAAAAGAACTTCATTTTAGCCAAAATTCAAGAATCCCGTCTCCTCTAACTTTCATGATGGTCCTTGTGCATCCTTCGATCTAGGCTTTCATGATGGTCCTTGGGTTGTTGGGCATACTTTCATCTCCGTATTTTTGTCTAGTTTCCACGTAAATGAAAAAGTACCGTAAACCAACATTATCATAAATATCACAAATGTGGCGTTCCATAGGAGTTCCGGTAGAGAAAGTGAATATGGAAATAACGATTCCGATCCTAATCGGTGAGCATTCACGACATGAATCTTCCCGGTTATATCGTCTTGGATTTTTATGGTCGATGAACCTAGATCACGAAATAATTAATTTATCAGTTAGTATTACCAAATAATAATGAAAGGTATTTTAAGAAAGATATACGAAAAACTATATTATTTTTAAAATTGTCCCAACTTACAATTATAGTTGGTCCATCCAATTACATGATTTTCAACATCATACATGACCAACCTATTGGCAAGGACAATATCTTAATTTATTTAACCAAATTTTATTAATTAAATTTATGAAATGTATAAAATTAAAAATAACATTAAGGCATACCTCCCAAAATAATCTTAGATCCCTTGCTATTTTTTATGAAGCCAAAATGATATTCTCCCTATTTAGCATAATAAGATAAATTACTCATATTTTAGAACTAGATTGTAAATTAAATTATTAAAGTGTACATATTCAAAATTTACCTTGTATTCCAAAAGATACTCATGGGGATATACAATCAATGTCAGTGCATTTTCGAAACGAAAAATTATTACCGGAAAATCATTGTCCAAACTGCAAAAAATAAAAAAATAATGCACATAAAAAACATAAATTTAGTTGAAAAATGTAACACTCATGGGGATTATGTTTAATTTTAAAGTAATACTCACATGTCGTTGTATGGAAAATATATCATATCATGATATTGATCCAAATGAATACCATGATGTTTCTCGAATACCTATAAATACATAAAAATTATATTCAAGGTTCAAAGTACATTTTCACGTACCTATAAAGAATATCGTGGAGGCCAGTAAAATTCGTATCTTTGAATACGATATTGATATTGATATTAACAACAATTCATAAATTAAAATTTTCACATACCTTATTCGTAACCGCACTATAAATCACCTCTGGGAGATGCACTAGAGTGGTACCACTATCAACAAATGTGGAAAATTGCCTCGGTATTTGAATCATGGAACCCTCAACATCAATCCACATCATATTAACATTATAAACCATGGAACCCTCCACATCAATCCACATCATATTAACATTATAATACGGTGTATATTTAGAAAAATAAAATATATTTATATCATTAAAAATATTCGTTCAATTTTAAATTTGATTTTTGTACCCTGTAATCAAAGGAGTAGTATTCATTTTAGGTTCTACGACCTCCCCTATAACAAATATACCTCCTCCGCCGACTCTATCCAAACAATGCGAGAATATTCTCTTTACTTTTCCTAACGCAGTGAGTTGGGACAACACAGACTCGCTATATTTGCCCAAACCAATTATCCCATCTATGGCTCCGATAGACGAATTCCAAGAACCACCCTGCTGGGTACCACACCTGTCTCGTAAACAAAAAAAAATTAACATGCCTAGCAATGCAAAATATCATGTACACCCTCGATTTTTTTCTAAGATGTCCGTGATATCCCTCATAATTTAAAATATCAGCAAAAACAATGCATTACCCGAATTTGATGGTTGCATTGACAAGTTCAATAACCAAATCTCCCGCAACTCGGTCATAGTGTAAAATATCAGATACATAATGGCCAACAGAGAAGGTACCGTCCTCATAAGACATTTTGTAGTCACAAGGCTTATTCGGTATGCAAGCTTGAAATGAACCTATATGAACGGCTTTGCAAAACCTATTATGGCACATAACCGGTTTTCCACTTTGTGATCCATTTGGGTCGTACCTTGTAAGTTTAATCTAGATTCCAACAAAATATAAATTATTTATTTATTGTTTTATTACTATATAACACTAAAGTGAATATATATTAAATAAGAAGAATATTATAAAACACCCAAATTGCTTTTCGTAGGACAACCAGCGCATGGAATGCAATTTAGCCAGAGTGCATTACTTCCCGTGTCGACTATGACGTAATATTTTTTTTCCGGAATGCCGATGCCAATCTCAGTAAAATAAATTCTGAAAATTATATATAAAAAGTAAACTTAATTTGTTTTCAAGAAGCAATGAATTTAATTGAGATGAGTCAACATTTTTAGAGCATAGAGGTCATTTCACTATGGTTACAATTAGAACTGATACATCTTAGCTTTTTCTCAATAAATCAAAACACATATTTAGACGTGAAGAGAACTAATTGAGTAAATATAGGTGACTAACAAGAAATAATTTCTTATCCGGAATAACTCAAGTTACCACCGATTGGTAAATCAACACTCGGAAGAAACCTTGCATGCCGTTTCGCATCATAATTCCTTAGATAATGAATATTTCTACGATACTCTTTGTCTATCGTCTTCAGCTTGAAGACTCCCGTACCAACAGCACCACTGTTAAAGAATAAAATACAAACACAGAGAAGCTTGATAACCATTACGAGGATGCAAAATTTCGAGTGAAACGGGAAGATGGAGAATGCTTATTTTTATAAATGACACAAACAGATCTAATGTGGCAGCTTTGATATACCTATATTATAATGACGTGAGATAATTGATTAAAGAAAACTAACATACCAAAGTTTATAATAATGAGTTATATAATAACCTAGATGTACGAAATCTACATACACTACAACAAAACAGAGTATCAGCGACGGCAAAAACCGTCGCTAAAAGTCAAAAAAACAATCGCTAAAGCTATTTTCGACGGCCAACCGTCGCAGATTGTCCGTCGGAGAAAGCCACGTCGCTGATGTTACTTCCTCATAAGACATTTTGTAGTCACAAGGCTTATTCGGTATGCATAGTTGAAATGAACCTATATGAACGGCTTTGCAAAATCTATCATGGCAGATAACCGATTTTCCACTTTGTGATCCATTTGGATCGTACCTTGTAAGTTTCTTCTAGATCCCAACAAAATATAAATTATTTATTTATTGTTTTATTACTATATAACACTAAAGTGAATATATATTATATAAGAAGAATATTATAATACCCCCAAATTGCTTTTCGTAGGACAACCAGCGCATGGAATGCAATTTAGCCAGAGTGCATTACTTCCCGTGTCGACTATGACCTAATATATTTTTTTTCCGGAATGCCGATGCCAATCTCAGTAAAATAAATTCTGAAAATTATATATAAAAAATAAAATTAATTTGTTTTCAAGAAGCAATGAATTTAATTGAGATGAGTCAACATTTTTAGAGCATAGAGGTCATTTCACTATGGTTATAATTAGAACAAATACATCGTAGTTTTTTCTCAATAAATCAGAACACATATTTAGACGTGAAGAGAACTAATTGAGTAAATATTGGTGACTAACAAGAAATAATTTCTTACCCGGAATAACCCAAGTTACCACCGATTGGTAAATCAACACTCGGAAGAAACCTTGCATGCCGTTTCGCATCGTAATTCCTCAGATAATGAATATTGCAACGATACTCTTTGTCTGTCGTCTTCACCTTGAAGACTCCCGTACCAACAGCTCCATTGTTAAAGAATAAAAGACAAACACAGAGAAGCTTGATAACCATTACGAGGATACAAAATTTGGAGTGAAACGGGAAGATGGAGAATGCCTATTTTGATAAAAGACACAAACAGATCTAATGTGGCAGCGTTGATATACATATATTATAATGACGTGAGATAATTGATTAAAGAAAGCTAACATACCAAAGTTTATAATAATGAGTTATATAATAACCTAGATGTACGAATTTTGCATACACTACGACAAAACAGAGTATCAGCGACGGCAAAAACCGTCGCTAAAAGTCAAAAAAACCGTCGCTAAAGCTATTTCCGACGGCCAACCGTCGCTATTTGTCCGTCGGAGAAAGCCACGTCGCTAATGTTACCTCCTCATAAGACATTTTGTAGTCACAAGGCTTATTCGATATGCATGCTTGAAATGAACCTATATGAACGGCTTTGCAAAATCAATCATGGCAGATAACCGATTTTCCACTTTGTGATCCATTTGGATCGTACCTTGTAAGTTTCATCTAGATCCGAACAAAATATAAATTATTTATTTATTGTTTTATTACTATATAACACTAAAGTGAATATATATTATATAAGAAGAAAATTATAATACCCCCAAATTGCTTTTCGTAGGACAACCAGCGCATGGAATGCAATTTAGCCAGAGTGCATTACTTCCCGTGTCGACTATGACCTAATATATTTTTTTTCCGGAATGCCGATGCCAATCTCAGTAAAATAAATTCTGAAAATTATATATAAAAAATAAAATTAATTTGTTTTCAAGAAGCAATGAATTTAATTGAGATGAGTCAACATTTTTAGAGCATAGAAGTCATTTCACTATGGTTACAATTAGAACAGATACATCGTAGCTTTTTCTCAATAAATCATAACACATATTTAGACGTGAAGAGAAACTAATTGAGTAAATATTGGTGACTAACAAGAAATAATTTCTTACCCGGAATAACCCAAGTTACCACCGATTGGTAAATCAACACTCGGAAGAAACCTTGCATGCCGTTTCGCATCGTAATTCCTCAGATAATGAATATTGCTACGATACTCTTTGTCTGTCGTCTTCACCTTGAAGACTCCCGTATCAACAGCTCCATTGTTAAAGAATAAAAGACAAACACAGAGAAGCTTGATAACCATTACGAGGATGCAAAATTTGGAGTGAAACGGGAAGATGGAGAATGCCTATTTTGATAAAAGACACAAACAGATCTAATGTGGCAGCTTTGATATACCTATATTATAATGACGTGAGATAATTGATTAAAGAAAGCTAACATACCAAAGTTTATAATAATGAGTTATATAATAACCTAGATGTACGAATTCTGCATACACTACGACAAAACAGAGTATCAGCGACGGCAAAAACCGTCGCTAAAAGTAAAAAAAACCGTCGGTAAAGCTATTTCCGACAGCCAACCGTCCCTATTTGTCCGTCGGAGAAAGCCACGTCGCTAATGTAACTTCCTCATAAGACATTTTGTAGTCACAAGGCTTATTCGGTATGCATGCTTGAAATGAACCTATATGAACGGCTTTGCAAAACCTATCATGGCACATAACCGGTTTTCCACTTTGTGATCCATTTGGATCGTACCTTGTAAGTTTAATATAGATCCCAACAAAATATAAATTATTTATTTATTGTTTTATTACAATATAACACTAAACTGAATATATATTATATAAGAAGAATATTATAATACCCCCAAATTGCTTTTCGTAGGACAACCAGCGCATGGAATGCAATTTAGCCAGAGTGCATTACTTCCCGTGTCGACTATGACGTAATATTTTTTTTCCGGAATGCCGATGCCAATCTCAGTAAAATAAATTCTGAAAATTATATATAAAAACTAAAATAAATTTGTTTTCAAGAAGCAATGAATTTAATTGAGATGAGTCAACATTTTTAGAGCATAGAGGTCATTTCACTATGGTTACAATTAGAACTGATACATCGTAGCTTTTTCTCAATAAATCATAACACATATTTAGACGTGAAGAGAAACTAATTGAGTAAATATTGGTGACTAACAAGAAATAATTTCTTACCCGGAATAACCCAAGTTACCACCGATTGGTAAATCAACACTCGAAAGAAACCTTGCATGCCGTTTCGCATCGTAATTCCTCAGATAATGAATATTGCTACGATACTCTTTGTCTGTCGTCTTCACCTTGAAGACTCCCGTACCAACAGCTCCATTGTTAAATAATAAAAGACAAACACAGAGAAGCTTGATAACCATTACGAGGATGCAAAATGTGGAGTGAAACGGGAAGATGGAGAATGCCTATTTTTATAAAAGACACAAACAGATCTAATGTGGCAGCTTTGATATACCTCTATTATAATGACGTGAGATAATTGATCAAAGAAAGCTAACATACCAAAGTTTATAATAATGAGTTATATAATAACATAGATGTAAGAGTTCTGCATACACTACGACAAAACAGAGTATCAGCGACGGCAAAAACCGTCCCTAAAAGTCAAAAAAACAGACGCTAAAGCTATTTCCGACGGTCAACCGTCACTATTTGTCCGTCGGAGAAAGCCACGTCGCTGATGTTACTTCCTCATAAGACATTTTGTAGTCACAAGGCTTATTCGGTAGGCATGCTCGAAATTAACCAATATGAACGGCTTTGCAAAACCTATCATGGCACATAACCGGTTTTCCAGTTTGTGATCCATTTGGGTCGTACCTTGTGAGTTTAATCAAGATCCCAACAAAATTTAAATTATTTATTTATTGTTTTATTACTATATAACACTAAAGTGAATATATATTATATAAGAAGAATATTATAATACCCCCAAATTGCTTTTCGTAGGACAACCAGCGCATGGAATGCAATTTAGCCAGAGTGCATTACTTCCCGTGTCGACTATGACGTAATATTTTTTTTCCGGAATGTCGATGCCAATATCAGTAAAATAAATTCTGAAAATTATATATAAAAAATAAAATTAATTTGTTTTCAAGAAGCAATGAATTTAATTGAGATGAGTCAACATTTTTAGAGCATAGATGTCATTTCACTATGGTTACAATTAGATGATACATCTTAGATTTTTCTCAATAAATCAGAACACATATTTAGACGTGAAGAGAACTAATTGAGTAAATATTGGTGACTAACAAGAAATAATTTCTTTCCCGGAATAACCCAAGTTACCACCGATTGGTAAATCAACACCCGGAAGAAATCTTGCATGCCGTTTCGCATCGTAATTCCTCAGATAATGAATATTGCTACGATACTCTTTGTCTGTCGTCTTCACCTTGAAAACTCCCGTACCAACAGCTCCATTGTTAAAGAATAAAAGACAAACACAGAGAAGCTTGGTAATCATTACGAGGATGCAAAATTTGGAGTGAAACGGGAAGATGGAGAATGCCTATTTTTATAAAAGGCACAAACAGATCTAATGTGGCAGCTTTGATATACCTCTATTATAATGACGTGAGATAATTGATTAAAGAAAGCTAACATACCAAAGTTTATAATAATGAGTTATATAATAACCTAGATGTACGAATTCTGCATACACTACGACAAAACAGAGTATCAGCGACGGCAAAAACCGTCGCTAAAGCTATTTCCGACGGTCAACCGTCGCTATTTGTCCGTCGGAGAAAGCCACGTCGCTGATGTTACTTCCTCATAAAACATTTTGTAGTCACAAGGCTTATTGGGTAGGCATGCTTGAAATGAACATATATGAACGGCTTTGCAAAACCTATCATGGCACATAACCGGTTTTCCACTTTGTGATCCATTTGGGTCGTACCTTGTGAGTTTAATCTAGATCCCAACAAAATATAAATTATTTATATATTGTTTTATTACTATATAACACTAAAGTGAATATATATTATATAAGAAGAATATTATAATACCCCCAAATTGCTTTTCGTAGGACAACCAGCGCATGGAATGCAATTTAGCCAGAGTGCATTACTTCCCGTGTCGACTATGACGTAATATTTTTTTTCCGGAATGTCGATGCCAATCTCATTAAAATAAATTCTGAAAATTATATATAAAAAATAAAATTAATTTGTTTTCAAGAAGCAATGAATTTAATTGAGATGAGTCAACATTTTTAGAGCATAGAGGTCATTTCACTATGGTTACAATTAGAACTGATACATCGTAGCTTTTTCTCAATAAATCAGAACACATATTTAGACGTGAAGAGAACTAATTGAGTAAATATTGGTGACTAACAAGAAATTATTTCTTACCCGGAATAACCCAAGTTACCACCGATTGGTAAATCAACACTCGGAAGAAACCTTGCATGCCGTTTCGCATCGTAATTCCTCAGATAATGAATATTCCTACGATACTCTTTGTCTGTCGTCTTCACCTTGAAGACTCCCGTACCAACAGCTCCATTGTTAAAGAATAAAAGACAAACACAGAGAAGCTTGATAACCATTACGAGGTTGCAAACTTTGGAGTGAAACGGGAAGATGGAGAATACCTATTTTTATAAAAGGCACAAACAGATCTAATGTGGCAGCTTTGATATACCTCTATTATAATGACGTGAGATAATTGATCAAAGAAAGCTAACATACCAAAGTTAATAATAATGAGTTATATAATAACCTAGATGTACGAATTCTGCATACACTACAACAAAATAGAGTATCAGCGACGGCAAAAACCGTCGCTCAAAGTCAAAAAAACCGTCGCTAAAGCTATTTCCGACGGCCAACCGTCGCTATTTGTCCGTCGGAGAAAGCCACGTCGCTGATGTTACTTCCTCATAAGACATTTAGTAGTCACAAGGCTTATTCGGTATGCATGCTTGAAATGAACCTATATGAACGGCTTTGCAAAACCTATCATGGCACATAACCGGTTTTCCACTTTGTGATCCATTTGGATCGTACCTTGTAAGTTTAATCTAGATCCCAACAAAATATAAATTATTTATTTATTGTTTTATGACTATATAACACTAAAGTGAATATATATTATATAAGAAGAATATTATAATATCCCCAAATTGCTTTTCGTAGGACAACCAGCGCATGGAATGCAATTTAGCCAGAGTGCATTACTTCCCGTGTCGACTATGACGTAATATTTTTTTCCGGAATGTCGATGCCAATCTCATTAAAATAAATTCTGAAAATTATATATAAAAAATAAAATTAATTTGTTTTCAAGAAACAATGAATTTAATTGAGATGAGTCAACATTTTTAGAGCATAGAGGTCATTTCACTATGGTTACAATTAGAACTTATACATCTTAGATTTTTCTCAATAAATCAGAACACATATTTAGACGTGAAGAGAAACTAATTGAGTAAATATTGGTGACTAACAAGAAATAATTTCTTACCCGGAATAACCCAAGTTACCACCGATTGGTAAATCAACACTCGGAAGAAACCTTGCATGCCGTTTCGCATCGTAATTCCTCAGATAATGAATATTCCTACGATACTCTTTGTCTGTCGTCTTCACCTTGAAGACTCCCGTACCAACAGCTCCATTGTTAAAGAATAAAAGACAAACACAGAGAAGCTTGATAACCATTACGAGGATGCAAAATGTGGAGTGAAACGGCAAGATGGAGAATGCATATTTTTATAAAAGTCACAAACAGATCTAATGTGGCAGCTTTGATATACCTCTATTATAATGACGTGAGATAATTGATTAAAGAAAGCTAACATACCAAAGTTTATAATAATGAGTTATATAATAACCTAGATGTACGAATTCTGCATACACTACGACAAAACAGAGTATCAGCGACGGCAAAAACCGTCGCTAAAAGTCAAAAAAACCGTCGCTAAAGCTATTTCCGACGGCCAACCGTCGCTATTTGTCCGTCGGAGAAATCCACGTCGCTGATGTTACTTCCTCATAAGACATTTTGTAGTCACAAGTCTTATTCGGTATGCATGCTTGAAATGAACCTATATGAACGGCTTTGCAAAACCTATCATGGCACATAACCGGTATTCCACTTTGTGATCCACTTGGGTCGTACCTTGTAAGTTTAATCTAGATCCCAACAAAATATAAATTATTTGTTTATTGTTTTATTACTATATAACACTAAAGTGAATATATATTATATAAGAAGAATATTGTAATACCCCCAAATTGCTTTTCGTAGGACAACCAGCGCATGGAATGCAATTTAGCCAGAACGCATTCCTTCCCGTGTCGATTATGACGTAATATTTTTTTTCCGGAATGCCGATGCCAATCTCAGTAAAATAAATTCTGAATATTATATATAAAAACTAAAATTAATTTGTTTCCAAGAATCAATGAATTTAATTGAGATGAGTCAACTTTTTTAGAGCATAGAGGTCATTTCACTATGGTTACAATTAGAACTGATACATCTTAGATTTTTCTCAATAAATCAGAACACATATTTAGAGGTGAAGAGAACTAATTGAGTAAATATTGGTGAATAACAAGAAATAGTTTCTTACCCGGAATAACCCAAGTTACCAACGATTGGTAAATCAACACTCGGAAGAAATCTTGCATGCCGTTTCGCATCGTAATTCCTCAGATAATGAATATTGCTATGATACTCTTTGTCTGTCGTCTTCACCTTGAAGACTCCCGTACCAACAGCTCCATTGTTAAAGAAAAAAAAAGACAAACACAGAGAAGCTTGATAACTATTACGAGGATGCAAAATTTGGAGTGAAACGGGAAGATGCAGAAAGCCTATTTTTATAAAAGACACAAACAGATCTAATGTGGCAGCTTTGATATACCTATATTATAATGACGTGAGATAATTGATTAAAGAAAGCTAACATACCAAAGTTTATAATAATGAGTTATATAATAACCTCGATGTACTAATTCTGCATACACTACGACAAAACAGAGTATCAGCGACGGCAAAAACCGTCGCTAAAGTCAAAACAACCGTCGCTAAAGCTATTTCCGACGGCCAACCGTCGCTATTTGTCCGTCGGAGAAAGCCACGTTGCTGATGTTACTTTCTCATAAGACATTTTATAGTCACAAGGCTTATTCGGTAGGCATGCTTGAAATGAACCTATATGAACGGCTTTGCAAAACCTATCATGGCACATAACCGGTTTTCCACTTTGTGATTCATTTGGGTCGTACGTTGTGAGTTTAATCTAGATCCCAACAAAATGTAAATCATTTATTTATTGTTTTATTACTATATAACACTAAAGTGAATATATATTATATAAGAAGAATATTATAATACCCCTAAATTGCTTTTCGTAGGACAACCAGCGCATGGAATGCAATTTAGCCAGAGTGCATTACTTCCCGTGTCGACTATGACGTAATATTTTTTTTTCGGAATGTCGATGCCAATATCAGTAAAATAAATTCTGAAAATTATATATAAAAAATAAAATTAATTTGTTTTCAAGAAGCAATGAATTTAATTGAGATGAGTCAACATTTTTAGAGCATAGAGGTCATTTCACTATGGTTACAATTAGATGATACATCTTAGATTTTTCACAATAAATCAGAACACATATTTAGACGTGAAGAGAACTAATTGAGTAAATATTGGTGACTAACAAGAAATAATTTCTTTCCCGGAATAACCCAAGTTACCACCGATTGGTAAATCAACACCCGGAAGAAATCTTGCATGCCGTTTCGCATCGTAATTCCTCAGATAATGAATATTGCTACGATACTCTTTGTCTGTCGTCTTCACCTTGAAGACTCCCGTACCAACAGCTCCATTGTTAAAGAATAAAAGACAAACACAGAGAAGCTTGATAATCATTACGAGGATGCAAAATTTGGAGTGAAACGGGAAGATGGAGAATGCCTATTTTTATAAAAGGCACAAACAGATCTAATGTGGCAGCTTTGATATACCTCTATTATAATGACGTGAGATAATTGATTAAAGAAAGCTAACATACCAAAGTTTATAATAATGAGTTATATAATAACCTAGATGTACGAATTCTGCATACACTACGACAAAACAGAGTATCAGCGACGGCAAAAACCGTCGCTAAAGCTATTTCCGACGGTCAACCGTCGCTATTTGTCCGTCGGAGAAAGCCACGTCGCTGATGTTACTTCCTCATAAGACATTTGTAGTCACAAGGCTTATTGGGTAGGCATACTTGAAATGAACATATATGAACGGCTTTGCAAAACCTATCATGGCACATAACCGGTTTTCCACTTTGTGATCCATTTGGGTTGTACCTTGTGAGTTTAATCTAGATCCCAACAAAATACAAATTATTTATATATTGTTTTATTACTATATAACACTAAAGTGAATATATATTATATAAGAAGAATATTATAATACCCCCAAATTGCTTTTCGTAGGACAACCAGCGCATGGAATGCAATTTAGCCAGAGTGCATTACTTCCCGTGTCGACTATGACGTAATATTTTTTTTCCGGAATGTCGATGCCAATCTCATTGAAATAAATTCTGAAAATTATATATAAAAAATAAAATTAATTTGTTTTCAAGAAGCAATGAATTTAATTGAGATGAGTCAACATTTTTAGAGCATAGAGGTCATTTCACTATGGTTACAATTAGAACTGATACATCGTAGCTTTTTCTCAATAAATCAGAACACATATTTAGACGTGAAGAGAACTAATTGAGTAAATATTGGTGACTAACAAGAAATTATTTCTTACCCGGAATAACCCAAGTTACCACCGATTGGTAAATCAACACTCGGAAGAAACCTTGCATGCCGTTTCGCATCGTAATTCCTCAGATAATGAATATTCCTACGATACTCTTTGTCTGTCGTCTTCACCTTGAAGACTCCCGTACCAACAGCTCCATTGTTAAAGAATAAAAGACAAACACAGAGAAGCTTGATAACCATTACGAGGATGCAAACTTTGGAGTGAAACGGGAAGATGGAGAATGCCTATTTTTATAAAAGGCACAAACAGATCTAATGTGGCAGCTTTGATATACCTCTATTATAATGACGTGAGATAATTGATTAAAGAAAGCTAACATACTAAAGTTTATAATAATGAGTTATATAATAACCTAGATGTACGAATTCTGCATACACTACGACAAAACAGAGTATCAGCGACGGCAAAAACCATCGCTAAAAGTCAAAAAAACCGTCGCTAAAGCTATTTCCGACGGCCAACCGTCGCTATTTGTCCGTCGGAGAAAGCCACGTCGCTGATGTTACTTCCTCATAAGACATTTTGTAGTGACAAGGCTTATTCGGTAGGCATGCTTGAAATGAACCTATATGAACGGCTTTGCAAAACATATCATGGCACATAACCGGTTTTCCACTTTGTGATCCATTTGGGTCGTACCTTGTGAGTTTAATCTAGATCCCAACAAAATGTAAATTATTTATTTATTGTTTTATTACTATATAACACAAAAGTGAATATATATTATATAAGAAAAATATTATAATACACCCAAATTGCTTTTCGTAGGACAACCAGCGCATGGAATGCAATTTAGCCAGAGTGCATTACTTCCCGTGTCGACTATGACGTAATATTTTTTTTCCGGAATGTCGATGCCAATCTCAGTAAAATAAATTCTGAAAATTATATATAAAAAATAAAATTAATTTGTTTTCAAGAAGCAATGAATTTAATTGAGATGAGTCAACATTTTTAGAGCATAGATATCATTTCACTATGGTTACAATTAGAACTGATACATCTTAGATTTTTCTCAATAAATCAGAACACATATTTAGACGTGAAGAGAACTAATTGAGTAAATATTGGTGACTAACAAGAAATTATTTCTTACCCGGGATAACACAAGTTACCACCGATTGGTAAATCAACACTCGGAAGAAACCTTGCATGCCGTTTCGCATCGTAATTCCTCAGATAATGAATATTGCTACGATACTCTTTGTCTGTCGTCTTCACCTTGAAGACTCCCGTACCAACAGCTCCATTGTTAAAGAATAAAAGACAAACACAGAGAAGCTTGATAACCATTACGAGGATGCAAACTTTGGAGTGAAACGGGAAGATGGAGAATACCTATTTTTATAAAAGGCACAAACAGATCTAATGTGGCAGCTTTGATATACCTCTATTATAATGACGTGAGATAATTGATTAAAGAAAGCTAACATACCAAAGTTTATAATAATGAGTTATATAATAACCTAGATGTACGAATTCTGCATACACTACGACAAAACAGAGTATCAGCGACGGCAAAAACCGTCGCTCAAAGTCAAAAAAACCCATCGCTAAAGCTATTTTCGACGGCCAACAGTCGCAATTTGTCCGTCGGAGAAAGCCACGTCGCTGATGTTACTTCCTCATAAGACATTTTGTAGTCACAAGGCTTATTCGGTATGCATGCTTGAAATGAACCTATATGAACGGCTTTGCAAAACCTATCATGGCACATAACCGGTTTTCCACTTTGTGATCCATTTGGATCGTACCTTGTAAGTTTAATCTAGATCCCAACAAAATATAAATTATTTATTTATTGTTTTATGACTATATAACACTAAAGTGAATATATATTATATAAGAAGAATATTATAATACCCCCAAATTGCTTTTCGTAGGACAACCAGCGCATGTAATGCAATTTAGCGAGAGTGCATTACTTGCCGTGTCGACTATGACCTAATATTTTTTTTCCGGAATGCCGATGCCAATCTCAGTAAAATAAATTCTGAAAATTTTATATAAAAAATAAAATTAATTTGTTTTCAAGAAGCAATGAATTTAATTGAGATGATATAACATTTTTAGAGCATAGAGGTCATTTCACTATGGTTACAATTAGAACTGATACATCGTATCTTTTTCTCAATAAATCAGAACACATATTTAGACGTGAAGAGAACTAATTGAGTAAATATTGGTGACTAACAAGAAATAATTTCTTACCCGGAATAACCCAAGTTACCACCGATTGGTAACTCAACACTCGGAAGAAACCTTGCATGCCGTTTCGCATCGTAATTCCTCAGATAATGAATATTGCTACGATACTCTTTGTCTGTCGTCTTCACCTTGAAGACTTCCGTACCAACAGCTCCAATGTTAAAGAATAAAAGACAAACACAGAGAAGCTTGATAACCATTACGAGGATGCAAAATTTGGAGTGAAAAGGAAAGATGGAGAATGCCTATTTTTATAAAAGACACAAACAGATCTAATGTGGCAGCTTTGATATACCTCTATTATAATGACGTGAGATAATTGATTAAAGAAAGCTAACATACCAACGTTTATAATAATGAGTTATATAGTAACTCAGATGTACGAATTCTGCATACACTACGACAAAACAGAGTATCAGCGACGGCAAAAACCGTCGCTAAAAGTCAAAAAAAACGTCTCTATAGTTATTTCCGACGGCCAACCGTCGCTATTTGTCCGTCGGAGAAAGCCACGTCGCTGATGTTACTTTCTCCGACGGGCCGTCGCTGATAGAAGTATTACCGACGGCGAAACTTCTTCGACGGCCCATCCCAGTTTTGAATTTCCGACGGCTCGACGCTAACTGTATTATTTAAATAATATATTTTGTACGGGCTGAAGTAAATTTTGAAATTATTTACCTACCGCCCGTCGGTAATAACTGTATTATTTGAATAATATATTCCTTAATTAATTCAAGCCGACCCATTAATTAACAAGGTTATTACATTAAACAGTTACACATTAATTATTATTAATATACAAATCAATTAATCTCACAATAAACACATAATCTCACAATACACAAATATTCAACGTCTCTCGCTCGTCCTCACCGTTCAAATACACAAATAAACATAAACACATAATCTCACAATAAACACATAATTTCACAAATAAACAAATTCAACGCTTGGAGAGTGTACCGGTATTCCAACACGTAATCCAAGCCGTCCCATTTCACTATCCAAAGAAACAGGAAAAACAAAGAAAATTAGTAAAAAATGTGACAGAAAAATAAAAATAAAACAGTAATATTACCATCAAGTCCTTCGACTTGTTGCCAAGCATATTCTTGTTCTTCGACTATTCTCGCCACGACTCCATTCTCGCCCCTGAACAAAACAAAATTAATTAATTTTCTAAGGAGTAAATAATTAAATTAATATAAAATAATGTGCCGCGTATCTGATTCCTTAATATTAAGCAAACCAAATCCTATATTAATCCTATATTAACCATTAATTACAAAAAAGAAGAGTATTTATTAAAAAAAGAGTAAAAAGAAAAGAAAAGATAAGAAAAGAGTATTTGAAATATATAACTAACACAAAAAGAAGAGTATTGATTAAAAAAAATTCAGCACATCTAAAAATATATGATCGACATATATTAAAATATATAAAAAAAAATACAAGTTCAATTATAAATATATATACCAGATTTTTCAGAAATGTTTAAATATATTCAAAAGGTATATTAGTCATTGAAAATTACATTTTTTGAAACATCTAAAAAGAATATCGTACATCTAAAAAAATTTCAGAAAATATAAATCAAATTATATTGGTAATACCTGCATAGCCGTGATCATAATGGTCGTGATTGTCTCTGCAATAAATATTACATCCAAAATTAAAATCTCATTTTCATTAATTTTACAATTAAAAACAATAAGGAAAATATTGCTACCTTAATTTCCTTTCAAAAATTCCTTCTTGCTCGCTCGAAACCGACCCTCCATTTCCACCTTTAGCAGAACCAGCAATAGCAACAACCTGATCCTCCATTTCGAAACCGTGAATAAATTGAAGTCATCCCGACTCAGCAAAAAAAACAGAAATTGAATAAGAAAATATCACTTTGACAGCAAAAAAGCAGTAAAAGAAAAAGTAATTTTTTGAAACAAAAGCAGTAAAAAAATATTTCAGAAAAATAATTTCGAAAGAGAAAAAAAAAAGTAAAACAAAACTAAAAAAATGAAAAAAAAATATATACATTTCAAATAACACTAGCCTCAGCCATTTCATAAAAAAAAATCCATTTCACTAGTGAGAAAGCTTGAACCAAATAATGAAATCAGAAAAAATGAAACGAAAAAGGAGGAAAGAGATGAACCCTAAATTGCTTGAACTAAATGGAAAAAATTGCATGCAAAAAATGGAAAAGAATTTAAAAAATTATGAACCCTAAATAGAAAAAGGAGGAAAAAGATGAACCCTAACTAGAAAAAAGACTTTAAAAAAGGATTTAAAACTGAGGAAACAAAAGAAAAATCCTAATTACAAGAAAGAACCCTAATTGAAAGAAAGAACAAAAATAAATTGAAAAAGATGAATCATACCTGAGAGACGGAAGGGTTTCCATCGAAGGCCATCAACTCCCAGCAAGGTCGTCGACGAGCTCCGCAGCAAGGTCGTCAAGGAGCTCCGGTCGCCAACGAGATCCAGAGAGAGGGAGGGGGGAGATAGAGCTCTGGAAGAGGGGCGGCGCTGTGTGGAGAGAATGAGGGTAAAGAGAGAGAAGGGGGGTCTGCGGGGTTAAGTACCTAAACTTCACCGACGGGGCTTTATTAGCGACGGGCCGACGCTGATTTTTTTCTGCGACGGTATTCATTAGCGACGGGCCAACGCGGATCTTTTATCTGCGACGGGGCTTCATTAGCGACGGGCCGACGGAGAGCTTTTGAAAATATGACGGTTTTTAGTGGGCTTCTGCGACGGGCTTTATTTCACCGACGGGCCAACGCAGGCTATTAGCGACGGGCTTTCTTTCACCGACGGGCCGTAGCAGTTTATCAGCGACGGTTTTACAGTTTAGCGACGGGCCGGCCGAAAAATTTAACCATATACGACGGGTCGTCGCTAATAAAATCGTCGGTAATATACTTATGCGACGGGCCAACGCAGAAAGGCCGTTTTATTTGCGACGGGCAGTCGCTGAAATCAGCCCCCCCCCCCCCCCCCCCTCCCCCCCCCGTCGCTGATACCCAGTTATGTTGTAGTGATACAGAATACGAATTCCTCGCATGGAGGAAAGGTTGTCTGTCTTTGTCATGTTAACAGCGGCCAACAGAAATAAATTGTTTTTTTGTGATATTAGCATGCGCCAAATTTAGAAAATAAGAAGGTTTGATTGGCATGATTCCCAGCGTCCATTTTATAGGATTTAAAGTCCAAATTTATATAGTAGAACTAGTACACATGGAATTATTAATGTTATGTGTAAATCAAACAAAATTGGGACCTCCTCCTTGCTCCACGTCACATATATGTATAAATTTTAATTAATGTTATTAAATTTTCATTAATAGTAAGTATAAAGTAAACAAAAATTTTGACCATACATGAGGTCATGTCATCTATTTTATATTTGAATTTTTTTTTTGGTTTTTTTACATTTTGATTTTTTTTTTCCTATTTTATATTTTGGTATTTTTTTTTTACATTTTGATCATTTTTTTCTTATTATTCATTTTTTTAATTTGCTCATTAGGCAGGGTTATGTATGCAATTTTGTAAGTTCAAATTTAATTTTGTAATTTTCCTTTTTACTTATTTTTTTTCCTTTTTACATTTTGGTCCTTTTTTTGCATTTAAATTTTTTTTTGTATTTGCTCATTTTGCACGGTTATATATGAAATTTTGTAATCTCAAATATATGCGAGTTTTTTTGTCATTTATCCGTTATATCCATATGGCACATTGTGATCCTTTAATGGACCGTGAATATAATGCATCTATTGGCATCAAATATATTTTTGAATATGTCCTGGTTATATTAATCGATTTTAAAAGCACCTGAAAAAATGTTATTTGTACAAATTATATCATAAAATAATATCTGTGATAGACAAATTTCATGAATCTTATGCATCTATTGACATCATGGTATTTGCAAATATGTCATGAGTAGATTAATTTAGTTCAAACGCACGCGTGTTAATTCGCACACGAGTTAATTCTATCTATTTTATATTTTAGTCTTTTTTTTTGGTTTATTTATATTTTCGTCCTTTTTTACATTTTGATCCTTTTTTCCTATTTTATATTTTAGTCCTTTTTTACATTTTGATCTTTTTTTATATTTTAGTCATTTTTTACATTTTTTACATTTTTTCTTATTTTCCGTTTTTTATTGCTCATTAGGCAGGGTTATGTATGCAATTTCGTAAGTTCAAATTTTTTTTTTTAATTTTCCTTTTTACTCAATTTTTTTTCCTTTTTACATATTGGTCCTTAATTATTTTGCTTTTCATTTTTTTTGTATTTGCCCAGTATATATGAAATTTTGCAACCCCAAATTTATGCGAGTTTTTTTGTCATTTTCCCGTTGTATCCATATGACACATTGTGATCCTTTAATAATCTGTAACTATAATGCATCTATTGTCATCAAATATATTTGTGAATATGTCCTGATTATATTAATCGATTTTAAAAGTACTTGAACAAATGTTATTTGTACGAATTATATCATAAAATAATATATGTGATAGACTAATTTCATGAATATTATGCATCTATTGACATCATGATATTTGCAAATATGTCATGATTACATTAATTTAGTTCAAAGACACGCGCGTTAATTCGCACACAAGTTAATTCTATTTAAATAATTATATAAAAAATATGTAAAAAATAGATATGTTGTCATGCGCAATTGCGCGGGGATAAAACTAGTTTGTAATGAAGTCTGATAAATTTGTGAGATATTGGCATTTGACATTTGATTTACCATCCAAAAAGAATAAAAATACAGGAAGTCATCAATGTTATCAATTTCAAATATTTTTTGTGTGCATGGATAACAATTCAACTTCCCAAGTGTCATTTTCAGAACTCAATAAATGGAAATTTACTCATCCAAATGTACAAAGTAAAACTTACACTTCAAGACAAATATACCATTTTAAACTAAAAATGGTATTATAAATATATAATTTAATTTAATTTAAGTACCTGAGAAAAACAAATTATATGATGAAACAAAATGGGCATATTCTTATACCTGTCTCCTTGAAATTTGCTTTCATGCCTCACCGTTTTGCGGCTTGTACTCGAATTTTCGACTGTTTCACATCAAAATAAAAAAATCAATTTTGTTTTGTTTATATACATTTTTTTTAATAAGAGAAGCTTTATTATAAATAATTCTTGAAAGATTCAACCCTCTTCATTATAAATAAATTAAAAAAATTATTAAAAAAATAAGTTTTAATAATAAGTATCTATTTTTTTCTTACTTTTAATAATAATTTATCAAAAATAAATTATTTTTCATTTTTATATGGATTTACCGAAAAGAAATTTTTTTTTTTCTTTTTCAAGGAGGTTCGACAATGTGTCGAGACCTCGAATATATTAGATTAAAGAAGTGAAACGAAAGAGAGAATTTGGGGAGAATATATAAGACAATACTCTTATTTTATTTTAAGAGAATCCTAGACCACGAATCGTGGCCATAATAGGTTTTTTTTTTATATTGATGCCGCCGGGATTCGAACCCACAACCTCTACAACATGAGGGTTTATTGTGCTGAGCACTCGACCATCTAGGCTATGGGACCATTGGCTACTGAAAAGAATTGAATGGGCAAAACGGGTTTATCTTCGCAAACAATAGGAAATAATTGCCATCTTCAAAAATCGCCCTTTTAGCTTCTTCCAGTACTTCCAACTCTAAAACAGTATATTCCCATTCAAATTAGTATATTTTCAATAAAAACATAATATTCTAATTCGACATACCCAATTCCACTAAGAGGGACGCCTTGAGATGATTTAGCGATGCATTTTTTCATCGGATCAGTTATTGTTCCTAATATTGCAATTAAATGTACTTGAACGTTTTTTTTTTATATTTAGACATAATTCAGGGTGTACAACAGTATATTCCCATTCAAAATAGCATATTTTTAATAAAAAACAGAATATTCCAATTCAACATACCCGATTCAATTAAGAGGGACGCCTTGAGATGATAAGGGCGTGGAAAGATCAAAAACTCATTTGGAAATATTTATAACTCATTCATTAATGGATAGAGATATTGACAGGAAAAATAAATATTATATACAGAAAATTTCATTTAAATTTGACATGAATTAAAAGTAAAATTATCATTTCAAGTTTAAATTTTCTGTTCCAGTAATATTATTTCCTGTCAATATCATTACCCTTCATTAATATCAGTTACGAATTGTTCTTAGTGAGACGGGTGCATTATATCAAAATTGTTCTCATAATGCCCATTGGGCTGACCCATATACTTAATTACTAAAAAGTTAAAACTGATTCTTGTTATAAATATAGTATATATTAATGTGAATGTATTATTATTAGATTGATTTTGTATGTATCATAACACCCTTTATGGTATTATATACTATGAACACCATTCTTGGTATTGTGTAGATTACCATACATGATATTGTGTAGGGCAATATCCATGATAAGGCTATATATACCTAGGGGTGTCAATGGTGTGGGTATTCGAAGAAATATCGGGACCGATCCGAACCGTATCCGAAGAAATATCGGGATTTGAAAAAAATATCCAGATCCAAGTTACAAAATGAAAAGCCCAAATCGCGTAGAAACAACGATAAGGAAATGAATTATAGGTTTATAGACATTGCATTTTTAAAGGGAGAATATACGCGGTTCGACAACGCGGAGACGTAGCGGTAATTAGCTACAACGGGCCCGATAATTTCACGGTGAAAAACATTCCCGAGCCAGACAGTCACGGTTTCAAATTTGTCACGAGCAAGTATTTGGTTGATTCGGAAGACGAGTTGTTGCTCGTTCATAAATATGCAACGCCTAACAAACATAAACACAGCACATTCGGATTCGGCGTGTACAAATTGGAGAATGATAGAGAAACTTGGACCAAGGTTCGTAACTTGAGAGATCGAGCTCTTTTCGTGGGGCCCAGCGAGTCTATTTCTGTCTCGACGAAAGATAGTCCGTGGTTGAGACCGAATTGTATTTATTTTTTGAATGAATTTTAATCCGGCATGGATCCAGAATGTCAGTGCGACAAAGGTATTTTTAATTTGGGGAAAAATTGTATCGAAAGTCTTGATCCAGATTTACATTTAGGGTTTTCTATTTGGTACCAGCAGCAATTTTAAATCTAGAATTATTTTTATGAACAATATACTTGTATTCATGCTTGTTTTTATCCAACGCAAAACACATAACAAAATTATGCCAAATTTTTAAGAAAAAAAAACTCGAAAGTCCCATAACAATATTAATTTTCTATTATTTAACACGCCCAATTTTGATTTTTAATAGCAAGAACATTAAAAAAAAAAAATTCAAGAGGTCCAAGAAGAGGACCTGCGAAGAGGGGCGCGGATCTGTTTATCCTCCTCCAACGAAACCATGCCGACATGGGAAGGATCCTCCAACATCATTTTCGCCACCAAATAACCCGCAATCGACCACGTCTGGTACGTCCTCGCTTGTTTCCCCACGTACCGTCCCAATTTCCCATCATAATATTCCGGCCAGCTGTCCTTGCTCAGTTTCGTCTCCGCAAGATCTATCGCTCTACGTGCGATTTGGGGCCTCCCCGTTTTTATGCACGCCGCCGTTAAAAGCCACAGAAGAACTACATGAAAAATGTATTTGAGTTGTTAACTCGTGTTGAGTTGGTAAACGGAATGTATTATGGTGGTAAGGGAAATATTACCGGGCCAGGATCCACCGTTATGGTAACTCCATCTCGTATTCTTCGGATCGCATCCCGTCACAATCCTCCATTCGTGTGTCTCCATGCTCGGATAACAAACCTTAAAAAAACAACAAATTAAAAATAATAATAAATAAAATAAAATAAATGAACCGACCTTAAGAGGCATTTCGCCAACGAGGTCTTCCCAACGTTCCTCCACGAGATCCATAATCGCCTCGCTCTGTTCGTTTGTTGCCAAACTCGCCAGAATCGCGACGAAATTCCCCAAACAAAACCACCTAAAATCCATCCTCGCTGGACTCACATTCCCGATAAAATACCCTCCTTTATTCGGCATGAAATCGAAAATCCAATCTGGGAGCGAATCAGGCATCACGTTGAACTTGTTCACAGCAGTGTGGGAATATTCCTCGGTTTTGTATCGGTATATATCGTTCAGGTGGACCAGGTCCAGCCAGAAGTATTGGCGAATGTGGTAGCTCAATGCTTGGAGCCGTTTCGTTATTAGATCAATGAGTTCTTTTCCCTCCTTGTCGTGTTTTATGAGCTGCACTGCACATCTCAATGCCATGAAGAATAACGCTTGTATTTCTATCGGGTACCCGTATATCCCCTAATTATAATTATTAATTAGACAAATTTATCTAGCAAATTTACTCAAAAAAAAAAAAAAAAAAAAAAATTTATCTAGCATATAAATTATTTTTTGATTTACCATTCTGCGGTCGATCATGCAGCAGCCATCAGCGCACAACAAGGTGGGGAAAGTATCGAAGCCTTCGGATAAACAAAGGGCGAGAATAAGACGAATCCCCTTTTGGCACTCTGGCAGTTCGGCGAGGGCAGAATCTCCGGTGGACTTGGTGTACGCCCTCAATAGTATGATCCACCAGAAGCCTGAGTCCACCGGTGCGACTCGACCAATTGCGCTCTCTCCGAAATCAGCAACTAGGGTTTCTTTGTTCTGAACAGGGTTGTGGAGAACTTTGAAACTAGCTGGCATTACGCCTTCTCCAAGTTTGAATCGGTCTATCTTTTTCTCATATGATTGGAGCCGCACGGTTTTTAACAAGAAATTCTTGACTATATCTGGTTCCCCGTTTATTAAGAAGGCCAATCCAGCTGGTATGAAGTCTCTCACGAACACCTTGTAGATCATATAAAGATGAACCAATTAGAATGTTAATTTAATGTTAAAAATTAAGAATTAATTACAGTTATTTATGATTATTGACCTGATCATAGTTAAGAGATTCTTCAGATGGATCGAGAGCTGCGATTGTGCCAACAGGGCGACCTCTGAAGCAAACAACGGATCTCCTTAGGGCCTCCCAAGCTTCCTTCATTAAAGGATTCGCTTCATATCCATGAGAGAACGGAGTGTTCACGCAGGAGCCTCCAGCAGCACCAGCTCTAGCAGAAGGAGAAAATATTGTTTGCATGAAACTGTGATCCGAGATTCTCACTTTTTCGAGTTTTGGATAGCGCGGAGATGCCATGGTGAGAGGAGAGATCTCGAATATGGCTCGCTCTTCGCATGATCTGTGACGTTCCAGATTCAAACGGGTCTTCTGTTCTTCGATCTGGGAGAAATCGATTTCTAAGATGGAATCGGCTTGGTTGTCGCTTGAGGATGTTTGCGCTTTAGGTTTAGGAGAGGTCATGTGAGTGTCCATGGATGGCATGGTTGAGGGATTTGAAGCTTCTGTGAAGATCATAAAAAAGGAACTCGGAGAAGAAGAAGGGTATAATAGTGAAATGTTTTGCGCATGCTTGAACTGTGATAAAATGAGGGGGAGGGGGGTTGGACAGTAGGACGGTCCTATTAACTGAGCGGAGCGGCCGTACGACCGTTGGTTTTCCAAAGATTAGTAAGCGCCAAATTGAAAAGAAAAAAAAAAAGGAAAAACGTTTGGCGCTCTTGGCAAGGTTCCTAATTGGCTGCACAATCCTGGTGCGAGTCCAGCCGACTCGAGACATGTAGCATGATGACAAAAAAAATGTAGTTGTAAATTAATTACATCTCATTGATTTATATATTTTATATTTGCAAATAGTTTTGTTAAACCTTATGCAACGCCGATATATGTTAGTTTAGAGGTAAAACGTTATGTAATGTAGTTCTGCAGTCCGCTACGGCTAAATAAAATAATTTTAGATTAATTTATTAAAAATAAAGTGAAGTTAATTAAGAAAATTTATAGTATGAAAAATTTAATAATTAAAAATATTTTGATTGACAAATAAATCAAAAATCACCGTTTTTTATTTAGATAGAGATGTTTTGACTTGTTGGAGATGCTTATTTTCATATATTTCATGAATTATTTTATGCACTACATATTATATCATCCGTAATAGCTCTCGCAATTGTGCATGCTACTCGCTATCGCTACGAAAAATTGATTATCACGATACGGACTGCTACATGTTATTTGCAACATTGATATTTTTAGTTGTAAATTATATTTTCTTATATATACAATATATATGTTTACTTGTAAATTATATTGTCTTATATATACATTATATATATATTTAACATCTATCTTTGACTTTTTTATGTTTATTAGGCAAATGCAACATTTTTTTAGGCAAACGTGTAACATTGTTGTTCACGATAATTTACGTCATACCAAATATACGGACGATGAACTACACGACATATATACTCACTGGACACGATTATACGATTATAATATATTTTAAGTATCCCAAACAAAATGAAAATTATATATAATATCACACTTAATAGTACAAATAAGTACAAAATAATATCGAAATTTAATTAGGGAAAAACATAATTAAACATCATATGATATTTTTTAATTAACAACTTTAAGAATAGCACTAATAGTCCACATGTGCTCATAACATATTATATATGATTTTTGCAACAACAACAACAACAACAACAACAATAATAATAATAATCATGCATAATTTTTGTATTACATTGTCATACATAATAAATTTGAATTAGAAAAAAATATTATGTATGAATTATGGTAATGTAAATGTCAAAATAAATAAAAAAATTCAATTAAATATGTTTGACAAAAAATTTAAATTAAATTTCTAGAATATTATTAATATGTGATTTAAATTTTATAATATTAAATTTTAATTTATTAGCAATCAAATGTAATTTTTTTAATTTTCCATTTGTATTTATATTTTAACATATGATTTAACGTAAAATGACAAATAATTAAATGTATTTGCTCTAACTAATTTAAGGAATAATAGCACTCTACATTATTAATTTAATATGATGTGACGTTTTAAAAAGAGGATAATGGTCAGTTGGTTAAATAATGATATTTATCTAGATTTTATTTAAAAAAACATATCTGTCAAATTACAATGCAAGAACGTTAAACTTCTAAATAGAAACAAAATTCTAAATTTTTTGAATTTGACAGCCACCTATATTTGTAGGTACAAATTTAAATATAAAATCAAGATGTCTAAAATCAAGATGTTATTGTTATTGTTAGTTGGTTCATGTATGAGTTATAAGTTACATTGATTTTATAAACATTACAACAAGAGGACATATATCATGTCCCTCAAATTCTCCCGTCATTTTTTCCACAATAGTAATTCATGATTAATCCAATAATTAGTATTTTGGATTAACGATTAATTCGTAATTATTTATTTTTAATTATTTAGAATTAATCATCAATTGATATGGACTTTAATTACATATTAAAATTTTAATAATCATGAATTAATCGTTAATCCACCACACTAATTATGAAATTAGTTAGTGTGGGGGAATCTCAAGGGGAAACAGGGGGGCAAAATATAATTTCCCTTACAATAATATCACGATTCACGATTATAAGTTAAATTTATTGCATGCCCTAATTCCGTCCCTACTTGGCAAAATTGGCATAATCAAAGAAATGATAAAGCATATGTTTGAACTTTGAACCATTTTAAGTAGTGATCAGCACACATTCCCTGAAAAAGGGACGGTTTCAAGCCTCCCCTCCCTTCACAAAAGCTGGTCCCTCCGTTTTTCATCCTAACTTAATCCTATGCATTCTTTATATTCTCTTAAAATTATTAAAATATTATATTAATCTATGTATAAAATAAAGATTATATCGTATTAGTCCTCTGTTGAAGATAGATTTGATATTGACTCCCAACCTATGTTGCACGGATACGGATACGAGTATCGTATTCGACACGATACGGATACGGCGATACGACAGTTTTCAAAAATACATAGGATACGATACGGCCATTATATATAATATTTTATTATTTTATTAATTATAATTTATTTATTTAATATTTTGTATAATATATATTTGACATAAAATATCTTAAAAGTTTGTTTTAACAGAAATAACTTCTTATTAAGTAAATTTTTATTTTGTTTGGTTATTTATTTATATGTATTACTCATTTATTTCGATTTCAAATTTTTATTTTAATTTTTCAAGTACATTTGTGTATACGTTAGAAGTATTCGACAAGTATCCGGAAGTATCCGAGAAGTATCCGCTATTATTTTGAAATAAAATATTCGGATACGTCACGTGGAGTATCCGATACGTATCCGATGAGTATCCGACGAGTATCGGTATCCGATACGGCATCCGATACGATACGGCTTGATTTTTGAAGTATCCGCACAACATAGCTCCCAACCCATCTAACATCTTCAATGCAGATCCAATATAATATAATTAATAGTTAACTGGAGTGTTAATTTGAAAATTTAATTATTTTCTACTAAAGAATGTAATTTTCCACTAAAGAATGAGCAATGATAGGTACACAAAAACCGACCACAAATTTGACACAAATACATAAGTTCATGTTTGATTTATAATACAATTAATGACACAAACTTATGTATTTGTGTCAAATTTGTGGTCGGTTTTTGTGTACCTATCATTACTCCTAAAGAATGTCTAAATATAAAATAAAGAGCCCCGTTTATGGTGCCCTCCATTCTCCAATTACCCAAAAACTTCCCCAATTTTCAAATTAACATCTTTAAGGAAAATACTTGAGCCACCGAAATAAATTACAAACCTATTCCCGAAGAAATGTTTTGCATATGAATTGCATGTGGGTCCCACTTGAAATTTATTATATTTTTACCATAAATGTGATTTCGGTAATGGTTCGGTGTTTTGTTTCGGTAAACGTATCATCCTTGCATCTTTAATTAGTAAGATAATTAACTATGAATACATATATAATTAACATTTTTTTTAATTAACATTAACAATTAATCTATACAATTTATTAATAATGTATTAATCTTAATTGATGTGCTAATTAAAAGTGGTAATCGGGATTTGAGGAAGATTTGGTGAATCGAGGGGGATAGGTATGATTTCCCTAAAATAAACACCCGGCCTCCTATTCCGGAGCCAACACACTCACTGACAACCAAGCTTTTTCCCATGTCCATGGCTGTCCTCTCCTTTTAATCATCTCTCTCACTTCCCAAGCAACTCCCCCAAACAACCATTTTTGCTCGCAATAACTCAATCTTTAGCTCAAACCGTCCAATCTTTATTTCACTCTCTCAGCGCTCAACAACATGTCTGGCCCCTCAAGTGATCCGCGTATCAACCGGAATAGCGCACTCATCGACCCAGACGGTGGCGTGCTGTGTGAGCTGGTCGTGCCGGCGTCGGAAAGGGAGGCTCTGAAACTAGAAGCGTCCAATCTCCCTTCAATCAAGCTCACTCAAATTGATCTGGAATGGGTGCACGTGCTCTCCGAAGGATGGGCTAGTCCACTCAAAGGTTTCATGAGAGAACACGAGTATTTACAATGCTTGCATTTTAATTCTTTAGAGCTCGAAGACGGCTCGGTGGCCAATATGTCTTTGCCAATTGTTCTCGCCATCAACGACGAAAACAAGGAGAAAATCGGAACCAACGAGAATGTCGCGCTTTTGGGACCTGATGGCGAAACCATAGCAATTCTCCAAAAGTATGCTTTCCCAATTCTCTTATTTTACTCATTTGTTTAAAATTTAAATCCACATAATTTATAATACAGAGTCGAAATTTATGCTCACAACAAAGAAGAGAGAATCGCTCGTACATGGGGCAGTACGGCTCCAGGTCTCCCTTACGTAGAAGAAGCCATCACTCCTTCTGGAAACTTCTTAATAGGAGGCGATCTCCGAGTAATCCAGCCAATCAAATACCACGATGGGTTGGACGATTACAGGCTCTCGCCACGTCAGCTCCGCGACGAGTTCAACAAGAGAAAAGCCGATGCAGTTTTCGCTTTCCAGCTGAGAAATCCGGTGCATAACGGCCATGCTTTGTTGATGAATGACACTCGAAGGAGACTTCTAGAGATGGGATTTAAAAATCCGGTTTTGTTGCTTCATCCTTTGGGAGGCTTCGTCAAGGCCGACGATGTCCCGTTGAATGTGCGCATGGAACAACACAAAAAGGTAAACACTTATAATTGAATTCAATTGTATAAAATTATTTATTATTTATTTTATTAATTTGTTTTGATAAGGTGTTGGAGGATGGGGTGTTGGATCCGGAAACGACGATAGTGGCGATATTTCCGTCGCCGATGCACTACGCGGGGCCCACCGAGGTGCAGTGGCACGCCAAGGCCCGCATCAATGCCGGTGCCAACTTTTACATTGTGGGTCGTGACCCAGCCGGAATGGGCCACCCAGTTGAGAAGCGCGACTTGTATAATCCCGATCACGGCAAGAAGGTCCTGAGCATGGCTCCCGGTTTGAAGAAACTCCACATTTTGCCCTTCAAGGTAAGCCTTCTTTTTGGTTTTGTGGCGTATATGCAATAAAGACTATTGCATTATGGAAAATCACAAAACAAAAACAATAATTGTGTTCTTGTGGAGCAATATAAGAATAAATATAGGTCTTTTTTGTTGTGAATTCGTTTTTATTTTTATTTTTGTTTATATTAGTTCCTTCATTTTTGGTCGCAGGTGGCAGCGTATGATTCGGTAGCAAAGAAGATGGCCTTCTTCGAACCATCTCGTAGCCAAGATTTTGTCTTCATTTCTGGAACCAAGGCATTTAACTGTCCCTATCTTCTTATTTCTACCCTATTGTTAAATTATACAATTTTTATTGTGTAATTTTGTTGATTTTTTTTCTTTTTCTTATTGGGTAATTTTGTTGATAACATTTTTCTTATTGTGTGATTTTTATGTGATTTGTTTTTAGATGAGGAATTATGCAAAGAGTGGAGAGAACCCGCCCGATGGATTCATGTGTCCCGGTGGATGGAAGGTTCTAGTGGATTATTACAATTCTTTATAATCCGAAGAAACCCGTCGCTAAAACCCAGTTTAAGCTTGATTTTCAAAAAATTGTTTCATTTTTTTTTCATATAGTATTAATTCATCGAGTCGTTAATTATATATATAATATAATAAACCTCCTTTGAATTCGAGTTTTGCAATACAAGCAATTGTTCAGAAATATAAAAATGAAATAAAGTTTTAATTTTGACTGTTTAGCATGATTACTTTTTTCTGTTTGTGTTTTCTTCATTTTTCTACTTTATACAAGGAAATTATAAAGTATCATGTAATTAACCTAAACTACCACTATTTTCTTCAAATCCTCGAACAACTTCATCTCCTTGTCCACATCCTCCTCTTCCTATTGCTCTTGTGGGTCGGGTTTGGTATCCGTTTCGGGTTCGGACTCGGATTTGCTAGTGATATCCATATATAGCTTCGTCTTAGGATATTCTTAGTCCGTGTGCAGCTTTTCTAACTACCGATTGCATGACATCATCAAATCCATTGACTCCTTCACGAAACCGCCTTAAGAAAACAAAAACAAAAACAATAATAATTTTCCAAAAATATATATTAATTAAAAGATTGGAATGTTTAATATATAATACCTTGGCGAATAATTAGCCCCAAATTTTGGTGTTGAGTATATCCACGGTTTCTTGGGTGATGCTAAGTCAGCCACTAATTGCTCCACCAATTTTTTTGTAATCTCTGCACGGATCTCGAAGCATTTTCGAAATGTCAAAAAAACTATCCTTGTCATAACAAGGACAAGTAAAAACACAAAAGGGATCTTCGTGTATTGCCTTGCATTTTCAGGACCAAACCGTAAATTTTTCCGCAGGAGGAACGAAGATTTACTAGGATCATGCCAGCAAAATAATAATAATAATAATTCCACTAATAAATGAATACATATATTAAAGATTGATAAAGGATATTCATACGCGGATTTATAAATTGATTTGAGAATTTCCAAGGCAGTGTTGATCTTTCTTCGATTAATTTTCTTGTATGCTCTCTGAACATCTCAGATGCGATCTGAAATACAATGATAATTTCTCAGGTTCAGATTTATGAGAATAATAAAAACGAAAATTGACCTCGTCAGAGAGTTTGTAGAGAAGTTAAAATTTCTCAATTCAATACTACGTACAAAATTAAAGCATTAAAATGTCACGAAAATAAGCAAAACAAAATTACCCCATCAATAATCCGCATACCTCCTCAGTTTAAGCACACTAAATCGACCACCCACACAGCTCAATCAATCAAGTAGTCCCAATTTCACTTCGGCATTTCATCAAACACGTTATATGCCTTTGCCTTAGTTTAATTTAAGCACACTAAATCACCCACAAAGAAAGCTCAATCAATCAAGCAGGAGATCAAAACAAAATCACCCACACATCTCCCAATTTCACTTTGTCATTTCATCAAACGCCTTCTATACATGCAAATCTTCTTCTCTCGAAGCATCTGAAAATTAAAAGAGAACAATGAAAAAGGGAAAATTGAAGTTCAGATTCAATTCGTGACAAAAATAAAAAATGGTGAGGGACTATAGCCGATTAAGGAAGGCCCGCCACGTGGGACGTTAATCAGTTATATATACCTTATGCTTAATCGGCTGCGACTACCATCCGGTCTCATCCCTCGGGTGCTATCAACAGTTTCGCAGCGGTATATAAACAGTTCTTTTGTTTCAAGCAATACCAAGGTGGGACTAAAAAGGATTCCGGAACGGACGGCCTGTCGAAACAATGCGGCCCGTAGAAATTGAAAGCCTGAGGTGGGAAGCAGTTTTTCGGACAGTCGTGGCGAGGCGGGAAGGAGTTTCTCGGACAGTCGTGGTGAGGTGGGAAGAAGTTTTTCGGACAAGCCATGGAGATTGAAGATGAAAGAGTTTGTCGGAAGGAAGAAGACTGATGCTTTTGACTAACTTCAATGTTCCAGAAATCGCTCGGCGCTCGCTGGTCGGCAGACGACCATCAAGCGCCAAGGATGATTAATCGGGATTAATCGGGAATCTCGGCGGACCTCGGCGGATTTTTATTTTTTTATATTTAATATTTAAATTAATTAAACAAAATTACAAATCACAGTTTTTTTTAATAAGTTTTAAATAATTTAAATAACAAAATACACTACGTCACTAAACTAACATAAACTCAAATAATAATAATAATAATAATAATAATAATATATATATATATATATATATATATATATATATATATATATATATAATATTAAAAATATGAAAAAATTTAGTCCAAATATATTTTTTTGAATAGTATCCGACAAACGATCGTTTTCATTATTGAAGTCTAATTTTTTTGATGTCAATGGAAATTCATTGGCAATCCATAACAAAAACGATCATTATTTTGAATAGTATCCCACAACCTCTTATAATATAAGATTTTTTGTGCTTCACATTCAACCAACTAGACTATGGACCCGTTGGCAATTCAAAAAAAAAATTTAAAAAAAAAAAAAAAAAAAAAAAAAAAAAAAAAAACTGTACACGTCTAAAAATCGGCTCGGCGGTGGCTTGGCGGACCATTGGCGGCCGCTTGGCGGAAATCCGCCAAGCACAAAACGCCAAGGGTTTATCTCGACGGTGGACCCTCGACTACCGATTAATCGGTGATTAATCGGCCGCCAAGGCCGATTTCCAGAACACTGACTAACTTAGACATGGTTCACTGTGGACCGTCTCATCAATGTGGTTCACTGTTCTCCTCATCAAACTTATGGCAGCGGAAACATTAGTTGCCACCAATACTAACTTTTGGCAGCGGTTAACTTAGAAGCCACCAAAACTAACTTTTGGCAGCCGTTAATTTAGTAGCCACCAAAACTAACTTATGGCAGCGGACAATGTCGCGGCCACGAAAACTAACTTATGGCAGCGGAAACTTTAGTAGCCACCAAAACTAACTTATGGCAGCGGTTAACTTAATACCGACCAAAACAAACTTTTCACAGCGGTTAACTTAATAGCCACCAAAACTAACTTATGGCAGCGGACACTTTCGTAGCCACCAAAACTAACTTCTGGCAGCGGTTAACTTAATAGCCACCAAAACAAACTTTTGGCAGCCGTTAATTTAGTTGCCACCAAAACTATCTTTTGACAGCGGTTAATATAATGGCCTCCAAAATAAACTTATGGCAGCTGATAAAATAATAGCTACCAATACAAACTTATGGCAGCGGAAATTTAGTCCCAACCAAAACTAACTTATGGCAGCGGACACTTTCGTAGGCACCAAAACTCACTTATGGCAGCGGATAATATATTAGCCACCTAAACAAACTTTTAACAGCGGTTAACTTAATAGCCACCAAAACAAACTTATGGCAGCGGAAATTTAGTCCCCACCAAAACTAACTTATGGCAGCGGAAATATTAGTAGCCACCAAAACTAACTTTTGGCAGCGGTTAACTTAATAGCCACCAAAACTATCTTTTGGCAGCCGTTAATTTAGTAGCCACCAAAACTATCTTTTGACGACGGTTAAATTAATAGCCACGATAACTAACTATTGGCAAGGGATAACTTAGTAGTCACCAAAACTAACTTTTGGCAGCGGTGAACTTCCTCGCCCCGAACAACTTATGGCAGCGGAAAAATGAGTAGCCACCAATACTAAATTATGGCAGCGGTTAATATAATAGTCACCAGAAATTACTTTTGGCAGCGGTTAATTGAATTGCCACGATAACTTACTGTTGCAGCGGATAATTTATTAGCCACAAAAACATACTTTTTGGCAGCGGATAATTTAGTATCCACCAAAACTAAATTTTTTGCAGCTGTTAATTTAGTAGCCCCCAAAACTACCTTATGGCAGCGCAAAATTTAATAGCCCCCAAAAATTAGTTTTGGCAGCGGTTAGTTTTGTAGCCACCAAAACGGGCTTATGGCAGCGGAAAATTGAATAGCCACCAAAACTAACTTTTGGCAGCTTTTAATTGAATATCCACCAAAACTAAGTTTTGGCAGCGGTAAACTAAACAGCCACCAAAATTAATTACGGCAGCCGTTAAATTAGAAGCCACCAAAACGAACTTTTGACAGCGGATAATTTACTAGCCACCGAAACTAAATTTTGGCAGCGGTTAATTAAGAAGCCACCAAAACAAACTTTTGTGGCCACCAAAACTTATTTTTGCCAGCGGATAATTTAGTAGCCACCCAAACTAACTTTGGCAGGGGTTAATATAGTAGCCACCAAAACTAACTTTTGGCAGCGGATAATTTAAAAGCCACCAAAAATAAATTTTGGCAGTTGTTAATTTTAGTAGGCACCAAAACTAACGTTTGGCAGCGGATAATTTATAATCCACCAAAACTAACGTTTGGCAGCGGTTGACATAATAGCCGCCATACTAACTTTTGGCAGCGGTTAATTTTAGGAGCCACCAAAACTAACGTTTTTCAACGGATAATTTTATAATGCACCAAAACTAACTTTTGACAGCGGTTTATTTAATAGCCGCCAAAACTAACTTTTGGCACCGGTTAATTTAAGAGCCACCAAAACATTATTTTAAGTATTATTTATTTTATTCAATTATATAATAGCCAAATATTTTGCAAGCCTTTTTTCTCTGCCTATGATTTGAATTATGTTTATCATAAATGATTAGAAATTTTTTTTTTATGTTAAGATACTGGAGAAAACTGATTATTTAGAAGAAACGATTCATAATTCATGTCACCTCTCAATTTGCGAGATAGAGAAATTTGATATTAGTGGAATAGAGATGATTAAGTATATTCCAATTTATGTCATATGACCAATTTTAACGATGAGAGAAGCCGAGAATAAAATTATTTATCACTACTGACGAACCCAAAAATTTATTATATTGCAAAAAGACACAACGGGTTAGCCAGCATGTTCGAGATGTTTTAGATTCAATCCGAACCGAATCGAACGAAATTTTTAACCGATTTAAAATCGAGCCAAGTAAAAAAAATTATATCTTAAAATTCAAATATATCACGAATAAAATAAAAAAATTATTTGACAAAAAATATATAGACAAATCATATTAAACATGATTATGTTATTTGAAATATTGTACTATGAAATTTAAATTTGTTTATATTAACATAATAAAAAGGCAAGGCGTGAAAAATAAAATGTAATTCAATTGGTTTGGTTTAATCGGTTAATGAGCCCAACTCAATCAAATCATGAGAGATAATATTTTTTTTTGTTATTTTTTTTTTGTAATATTTCTGTTTGTTTGTTATGATTTGAATCATTTTTATCCGGAAATGATTAGAAACATATTTTTTCTGTTAAGATATTGAAAAAAATTGACTTGTTTATTCCATAACGACACGGTTAATATACTATAATAGTATAATTTGTATTCATCAAAAATTATATTTTGGACTTACGAATTTAATTTTGGGCCTAAAATATATAACAAGTTTATTTTGTCCAGAAAGCCTTCACCCATGGCCATGAATGAAGAGTATGTGTCAAATAAACTAGAGGAGTTCTTTGGACGTCATCTAATTTTTCAGAAAATTATCAAAGGAAACCCTTCACTTTTTAGATTTTTTTTCAAAATCCCCCTAAAAAATAAGTTGAATTCTTTTTATCCTATGAAGTTAACTTTAATTTTTTCTATTAAAAAATATTTTTTTATATCAAAATATCCTTATAAAATATCTTGTATAAATCCAATAAAAAATATATTTAAAATTTAATATAAAATAAATAAATAATGAAATAAATACAATAATTTTCATGGAAAATAATTGAATATTTTTGTGTAATATGATATCATAAAATTAATTAATGCATTGCGAAATATATCATAAAATATTGTTAAAGCAATAACACAAAAAATTATGTCGAAAAATAGTTTAATCATAGTTTTTATTGAATAAAATAAATATAAAAATAATTGAATGATATTTTGGTAAAAAAAAAATATATTCGGATGGAAAAAGTAAGTTTAATTTCATAGGGTGTAAAAAGTAATTCAATTCACTCTTTGGGAGTTTTTTTTAAAGAATTTAGGAGCGAGTTTGTTTTTTCGTAATATCCAGAAAAGTTAGGTAACTTTCGAAGAATTCCGCAATAAACTATCAAGGTTTGTTATATAAGTGTTTAATTATAGTAAATGCAAGGGTCTGTATGCAAAAGCGGAGTCAATGAAATTGAAGGTTGGAGGAGAAGCTAGGAGAGGGAGAAGAGGAGAGGAAGAAGGCAGAGATGAGATGAGATCATGAGACAAGTGATCCCAGCTCTGTTCATCCTCTCGTCTCTCTTTCTCTGCTTCACCGTCCTCTCCATCTACCCTCTTCCCCTTCCCTTTCCTCTCTCCTGCCTTTTTCCCGCTCCTAATGCCGGCGCCAAAAAGCTGATTTTCGTCCTTGCCGGCCAGTCCAACATGGCTGGCCGCGGGAATCCCCGTTTGCTTTACGATCCTTACGACCAATACGGACCTGACACTTCAATTCTGAGATTGAATCGCTGGTTGTACTGGGAAACTGCGCGCGAGCCATTGCATTATGATATTGATGTTAATAAAACCTGCGGTGTCGGGCCAGGATTGATCTTCGCAAGAGCAGTGCTTCATACAGGTTTTTCTCCTAATTTGCTTCTTCAATTTTGGTGTTGAATTCTTGCCCTGAGAATAGTTAATTGTTGACTCAATTTGGCTAAAAATTCAATCCCAAATCAACAAATTCCAGAGAAACTATTGCCAATTACTCGATATTCTATTTTATTCACAAACAGCGAGATTTAACTCTGAAGATCTGGCAATTGGACTCGTACCGTGCGCAGTAGGAGGGACCAAAATTGATAAATGGGCAAAAGGATCGACTTTATACGAATCAATGGTGAAAAGAGCTAAAGCATCAACTGAGAAGAAGAGAGGAGGGGGGAAGATAGAGGCACTCTTGTGGTTCCAAGGGGAGACCGATACCATTTCCTTAGAGGATGCAGAGACTTATGGCGACAAAATGGAGAGGCTTATTAGAAATATCAGGGCTGATTTGGGTCTCCCAGATTTACCTATTATCCAGGTAATATATATATATGTATATATATATATATATCAGAAATTTTGACTTTATTATATAGTGTGAACTTTACCCATCCAAAATATAAAATGTATGATATTTATCTTTCAAAAATCGGATGGTAAATAAAATAATTATATATTTTGATTTGATGAGTATAGTTTAAAAATTCAAATATGTAATTTAGGTGGCTATAGCATCAGGAGAAGGGAATTATACGAGTATAGTAAGAGAGAAGCAAAAAAGAATTGAATTAAAAAATGTGAGAACTGTGGACGCATTTGGATTGCCTCTTAACGAGGACCAATTACATTTGAGTACTCAGGCCCAAATTAAATTAGGGCACAAATTAGCCCGATCATATTTATTTTTGTTGGATGAATTGAACCCAACACCACAACCCTAATTTCGAATTCGACTCTTTATTATTGTTTGGTTCCGAATTGAAAAAGTTCCGAGAATGATTGATTGCTTTTGTAATTTACGCTTGTAGAAATTATATTGTTGAAAATACTACAGAAGGATAATTCTTTAATATTTGGTGACTTTGTTGCTTTGTTTCTTACTTTCTTTGTATCTGATTATTTTTGTTGTACCAATCACATCTAACAACGCCTTACATGCAAAATAATACAATATGTGATTATTATTAAGCACTAATAAAAAATAGTAAAGAACAAAATTTTGCAAATTATGTTTAAAAAAGAATAAACAAAAAATTTATATTTTTCATCCATACGCCGGTGCATCAAATATGAAACATCGGGTTTTAATTGTATTATTTAGATTTAAAAAAGGGAAATTTTCAAAAAAAAAAACCCTAATTTTTTTATATTGTAAATATATCGCTATCTTTTTGGAAACTCTCAAAAATCCCCTCTACCAATTTTTTATTTTCAAGTACCTCCTTATAGTGGTTAAAAGTAATCATGTATGGTGTTAATTATTTTGACCAAATTACATTTCTATTTATATATGTAGTAATTAAAAAAATTATTACTTTTAATAGTCCTAAATTTTGTTAACATATAATAATTTTACAAAAGTAATTATTATATGTATATTTATATAATTTTAATATTTCATATATTATATATATTTGAACTTTTATATTTTTTTTTTCCTGAAAAACTAACATGAAATAATAATAGGATCAACAACAATATTAAAAAAAAATACCTTGAAAATATTTTAAAAATAAAATATCATGGAATTAAAAAATATATACATAAAAGGAGAATGAAAATAAAAAACTAAATGTTAAAACTGAGATTTTTCTATCAATATATTTTCAAGGTGCTTATTTATTGTTGTTTATTTTATTATTATATGTTGTTAGATTTTCATGAATAATAAATGAAATATTAAAATTATATAAACACAACATGTAATAATTTAATTTTTTTGAAATCATTACATGTTAAAAAAATATTTATGAATTGTTTTAAAATTAACAAAATTAATAAAAAATTAATAATTTTTTTAATTATTATATATGAAAATAGAAGAGTATTTTGATAAAACAAAATAATTTAACACCGTCAATGGCTAGTTTTAACCCTCTATAAGGGGGTATTTGAAAATAAAAGTTCGGCGTAGAAGTATTTTTGAAATTCTCAAAAAAAATAAGAGGTTTTAACAATATCCAAAAAAAATTAAGAACCTTGTAAAAATTTCCGTTTAAAAAATAACAAATATGACATGGTTCACAAATAACTACCAAGATACTAAAGAAGATAATTTCATAGGAAATCAATTAATATATTTTTTCATAATAGAGCTGTGCATATAATTGTACGGATTGTATAGATTATATTTTAGATGATTAAAGAGTGGCACCCTGGTAATTGTAATTCATTAAATAATACAAATCATTATTCTATGTAGACAAATTGCATTTGACTACACGGGCCAAAATTAAATTTGGGCAAAAATTGGCCCAATCATATTTATCCATGTTGAGTGAATTTGAACCCAACACCACAACCCTAACTTCCAATTCAACCCTTTTGTTTTTAGGGGCATTTTTTTTTTTTTGAATTAAGGAACCGAATTGGTTGCTTGTTGTCATTTAAATAAATAAAAAAAAGCTTACAAAGTCTCCTTCCACTGATTTACAAGGAGAAATAAAGAATTTACATTAATTACCCAAATGTGAAAAAAAAACACATACTATCATATACCATAGTTAGGCATTCGAAATACGGCAATAATACGGTACGGAATACGTTCGTATATAATTCGGCTCATACGATTTTCAGTACGACGAAAAATTCGGACCAAAAAAAACGTGAACGGCAAATGTTTGTATTCGTATATGTTCGTGTATAATATGATTTATATTTAAAATTCGGCAAGAAAAATACGGCAAAATATACATACACCCATTGTGACCAAATATTAAATATGATAAATTATTTGAACACAAAAATATACATACACCCATTTTTTATATATATGTATGATACATCTTTTTATATAATATATATTGTACTTTTTATATGTATGATATATCTTTCAAAATATAATTTTATTACTTTAATAATAAAAATATTAATATCTTTTTTGGACTTTATTTATATAAATATTAATATCTTTTTCGGTGTGTGTTTGAAATTTACAATTGCGGTCGAATTAGACAAATGTGTCAAAAAAAAAAAAAAAAACCAAATGGTCACGCGTTGCGCTCCTATTCTTGACGTGCACACTTATGAAGTGCTCTAATCTATCCCAATCAAAAAATACAAAAAGGATAATTTTCAAATATTAATAAAATATATTACCAATTATTATAAAGTAGTTCTTGCTTATGTTATATTATATTTTGTCAAAATAAAATTACTATTTACTAATTTACCGTATAATAAATAATACACATGTTTACATGTAGTTATTATTGCCTTTAATTAAAATATTCATGAAATATTTGATTAATGCATTGTTGGATTATAGTATTTGACTAAACATGAATGTGTTGCCATGTCTTGATGAATGGTATAATCATATGTTGACTAAACATTCCACATTGACTTAATAACAAATTTATTGCATGCCATGCAAAGTTCAAAATAACAACAGACCGAATTTTATAAAAATTCGGCCCGAACTTTTACTCTTCATTAAAAACGCGAATATTTCCGTATCTTTCATTTGGGTACGCAAACTAAGCGTATAAAACGAATTTTGAAATATTCGTGTATAATATGGATATAATACGCGAATTGAACAACTTAGTCCTAACTCCTATACCTCTGCCTCCTATATGAGAAGAAAGCGCCGGTTTGCTCCATGCTAGAATGTTTTCAATCGCCTTTGAGACAATCGCTGCTGCCGAGCCCATTTTCTGCTGGAAGATTCGCATATTGCGTTTTTTTTCATATTTGCCAAGCAATCGATGCAAACATTGTATCCCATATTTGACGAATTGCTTTGCCCGTTTGGAGTCTATTCGTGTGCCAGGATTCAATGAAGGAGGAGCCCGGGTTCAAGTTGATGGGGGCGTTGGCCGCTGCTTCGACCCTATTCCACACCGATATTGTGAAGGGACAATCCAAGAATAGATGATGAATCATTTTCATGGTTAAGTGACAAAGCGAGTACGACGTGTCGTGTGGCCACCTCTTTCGTTGAAGCATATCCGCGGTGTTTATTTGTCCAAAGGTAACCAACCATAAAAAAGGACACCTTTGACGGTATTTTAGCCGACCATAAATAGCCATGCCAATGTGTGTTGATTCCCGGGTTACGGAGGAACTGATAAGCCGAGGCCGTTGTGAATATCTAGGATGCGGTCTATCGCCATGAGATGGTCGGATCGGTCTCGATTGATGCAAGATATGGTGGAGCAATTTTCTGTAGTGTTTTTAGAAAGAAAGATAATGAGGAGGAGTTGCGTGTCATCAACTCCGTTGAGGAGGTTATTCCGTATAACTCTTGGACACATTCTTTTCATATATTCTCCTCCGGCACGTCTAGCTTCCATAACGCTTTTCGTAACAATGCATTTATTGAAAGAATCAAGGTCCATGATATCAAGCCCTCCGTGTATTCTTGGGAGGCATACCTTGCCCCACTTTACTAGGCACCGACCCGGATTAACCTTCTCCCTACCGCTCCATAGAAAAGCTCATAGAGACTTGTCTATTTCACGAATCATTCGTTTTGGTATTTAAGTTATTTGCATTTGATACGTAGGAATTGATGCTAATACCTCCGAAGGATAGAAATTTACCCTTCCAAGAAGCAATTCGAGCTTGAATTTTATTTAGAAGAGGTAAGAAATCAGCAAACTTCGGAGTTTGGAATGTTAGGGATATCCCGAGATAAGATAGTGGAAGATCTTTCTTTTCACATTTTAAAAGTCTTGCTATGGTTGCATCGGGCTCACTCGGGATGGCTATTATCGAGCTCACTCGGGATTGCTATTGTTTGGTTTCGAATTGAAAAAGTTTTGAGAATGATTGCTTTGTAATTTACGTTTGTAGAAATTATATTGTAGAAAATACTACAGAAGGATAATTCTTTAATATTTGATGACCTTGTAGTTTTGTTCTTTCAATCTAATTCATTTTATTTTTACCAATCACATCTATTATTTCAAATATTTATAGTTATGAAAATTTATACATCGTATCATTTCGAAACGGTAGGAGAATATTCCTAGTCCACTTTTAAGATAACTAGCTTTATCCCCGCGCAATTGCGCGGGATGTTTTTTTATATAATTATTTAAATAGAATTAACGCGTGTGCGAATTAACGCGCATGCGTTTGAACTAAATTAATCTAATCATGACATATTTGCAAATATCATGATGTCAATAGATGCATAAGGTTCATGAAATTAGTCTATCACTGATATTATTTTCTAATATAATTTGTATAAATAGCATTTGTTCAGGTGCTTCTAAAATCGATTAATATAATCAGGACATATTCGCAAATTTTAATATGTATGTAAAATAGGAAAAAAAGACCAAATGTAAAAAATGACGAAAATGTAAAATAAGAAAAAGGATCAAAATGTAAAAAAGGACCGAAATGTAAATAAAAAATGACCAAAATATAAAAAAAATGACCAAAATATAAATTAAAACTAAAAAGGACCAAAATATAAAATAAGAAAGAAAGATCAAAATGTAAAAAAGGATCGAAATGTAAATAAAAAAGGACCAAAATGTATATGAAAATGACCAAAATGTAAACTAAAATTAAAAAAGACCAAAATATAAATAAAAAGGACCAAAATGTAAATTAAAAAATAGATTTTTTACACAAATGCTCTTTATGACGTGGAGGCTTAGAATTGCAAGAAATTTATTTAATTTATATATAAGATATAATAATCCATGAAACACATTATATCATAAAACGAACTAAGAGAGAGAGAGAGACTTTTCCTCATCTCTTGGGGAGGTTTTGGTTTCGTTTCTTCCACGTTATATTGCTTCTCTCTTTCACTTACTAGAATCGAAAACTTGAAAGAATAGAACACGAACCATATTTGGAAATTTATAATTTTACAAAAAGAACATCAATTTGAAACATCGAGATGACTAGACCTCCTCTCTTTTTGGAAGAATATATATCTGTGTGTGTGTTTGTAAGTAACTTTCGGTTCGCGTCTCCATCTTTGCTATGATAAGAATGAAAATTATATATATCTACATTGCAAATATGGCTTCGAGATAATACTAAATTTATACAAGGACCTAATCTTAGCCACGTCCTTGATTAATTCCTTGGCTTTGGGGGCATTGCGTGAGATTTAGTTCATGTTCATCCATGAAAATACTCACAAGTAATAAAAAGAAATTATTCTATTGATATGAAATAAATTTGTAATCCGAAAGTTTGTTTCTTTTATCGAATGAGATCATTAAAAAATGATTGAGGCATTATTCATGAGTATAATTTTTTACTTAAAAATATATATAGCATATTTTGTCGAACATCAAAATGGAATCCCTTGAACATATGCAAAGAATCATTCCAAATAGAGGAGGTCACATCTTCTCTTTTCTTTTGCCTTGCACCTAATTCTAATTTCAATGTCACATTCTTATTATTCCTTCTTTCTCAATGACTGGTCACCATCATCAAGATAAACGTTTTGAGAAATAAAAGGTTGAGTTTTCACAATGAAATTTGTTCATTTAGATACATCAACAAAAAGATAAATGTTTTGAGAAATAAAAAGGTGAGTTTTCACATTGAAATTTGTGACAAATCACGAATTATCGAGAGAATATTGAGACGACAATACATAATTGGATGTGCATATTTTTTCATGTTTGTTCCGGACCAATCCTCTCTTGCCACGTAAACATTTGCGACAATTCATGATTTTTTTCGTATTTAATCCACTTATAAATTTGTAAGTCAAGCATTTTGTAGAAAAAAAAAGATGAAGTTGAAGAGCACAAACAAAAAATAGCTTGTGCTGAAAAATCGAGTAGTGATAGAAAATTATCTTTTCTTTTTCGAATTATATTCAAATGTCACGTAACAGACATATATTGGATGTAGTAAAAAATGAATAGAAATATACCTAGTATCTATATGTCACGTGGCAGACGAGTATAATTCAGGATGAGATAGTATAGTATCACTCTAAAAAATCGAACAAAACACGTGTAGTATCTTGTATATACTATATTCCTAACAGAATCTTCATTATAACTTTGTACATTGTACACGAAAAATAAAATACATTGGGATACAAAGTATATTCTTAAAAATTCATTTAAATATAATTTGCTTTGATTTGATGACAACAATTTGATTTTATCAAGTTCAATTTTATAATACACAATTGAGCAGGTGGTCAAAGAAAGTTGTACTACAATAATATTGAGTAGGGTCATAAAATCTGCAAAAGCAAAAAAAGCTCAACTATGAAATGATAATTAACTAACTAATAAACATAAACATAAACATGAAATGGAACTATATAAATATATATAATATAATATAATATAATAGCAAAAATAAAAAGATAAAGACTCCACTTTTATGACAATGCCTGTGTGTTTCCCAACAACCAATACATATCCGATCCTAGCCGTCCAGTCTGAAGGTCCCATGTCCATGGCCATGGCCATATGTATCATGCAAATGCAATTTGGGTCCCTCCATTCAGGGACGAAAAGATGGCAAAGAAATTATTACTGATATTTACTATTCAGGGATCCCCGCATTGTTAGGATGAAAGAGAAACCAAGTGTCAAAAAAAAAAGGGTGCTCCCATCACCACCGAAAGTTTATTTTTCGGGCCACATGGCTTTCCATATGACGATTTCAAGTTTATTTCTAAAATAATATTGTTCTTTGTTGAATTTAAGAAAGAAACATTCGTCAAATTAATTATTTTTGACGAAAACAGTATATTTACAAAAGGAACAAAAAAACAATACCACTTTTTTGTAAACTTTAAGTCCAATTTCGCATGTATTGTTTTTGAATAAATTGGAACTTTTAAGCCCTTTCCTAAAGGATGCATTTAAAATTGAAAGTTAGAAAAAAATATCTCATAGTTTTTCTATCTTGATTTGGTTTCTGTACTGTACACTTGTTTTTTGTACTTCTGTGTGTATAATTTTTGACCCGTAAGAATGTGTCTTTTGTGCTTAAATTTTTGTTCGTTTGTTAATGAATGGATGAATTATTTTGGTGCCGACATGCTAGTTTTGGCAAAGTACTCCATTTCCTTCATTAATTTGATTCATATATAAGTTAATATACTCTAGATTTGAGAACATTTTATTAAGAATATACTGTTTTTAATATTGTTATTGGCGGAGACAGTAAAAGCAGAACGGGTCAAGATTGATGTGTGAGACAAGGACCCAAACCTCTCATGCATCGAATAAATGCGGCATGAGTCAGACAAATAATCTTTCTTATGTACCAAATTTAAACCATCACTAGAGAGTAGAGAGTAGAGAGACTCCTTTGGCATTTTATAATAAAAAAACATGTTTGAGTAAATATTTTGTTTTCATTTTTATTCTAGATAGTAGTTCCAAATATTTTGTGGGTGGCTAATGATATAGTGAATCGACATTTTCTCACGTGTAATATTAGTAATTTTTTTTCGTATATAACTTAATTCATAATATTGTATTGAAAATAAATAAAAAATCATGAGAAATAAAATCTAAAATGAACAATATTCATATGAAATATGTCGATCACAAATATCAAAGATAATAGCAAAATACAAACACATGACGAGTAAAAATCACGTCCGGAATTAAAAAAACTCATTCAGAGTTAAAACAAAACTACGACAACTCTGTCGCGTTTCATCGAAATTGTGTTAGATAGTCTATCTAGCGTGCTATTTGCAACATGATTATAAAAAAAAGAAAAATCTTGTTGTATTCTTATTTTAGAAAAGACTTCATAAATACACTATTCATGTTAAATATAATTATTTTAAGAAACAAAAAGAATACATTTACATTAATACGAAGAATAATATATTAATAGCATAGTGATTTGGATGATATATTAACCCAAAAAATAGCATAGTCATATCAAATATGTGCATATCATAATTATCCGCGAACAATATATACAATTTTTTTAATTAATATTGAAATGAAATATCGATACTAAAAATAATATTAAATTTTGAGTATTGAAATGTACACTACAATAAATTCATGAATTAACTACGTTTATTAGTTATGGGATGTAGATAAAAATAATAATATTACCTACGGGTTGTAGGTAAAGCCTTTTAGCTACGGTATAAAGTATCTATAACCCGTCAGGCCGTCACTAATGATCTAAATTAAATAATGATGCAATAATAATGCGCATTAAATTTGTTATATTTAACAGTGAAACAATATATCACTATTGCAATAATACAAAATTGGTATTGAATCTGATGATACAAAATTAATATATTGACTTCGATATATATGACCACCCTAAAATATATGATTTCGAAAATATATGATGGCACTAAACTATTGAAATAAACATTCGAGATATAATATTCAGTTTCTTTAGGGAGAATTTCAAAATCATAAATCGTAGCTATTATTTTTTATTATATTGTGTTAATGAAATTTGAACTCACGAATTCTTAAATAAAATTATTGCATTTACTTCAAGATGAACGATGTTTGCATTTACTAGCCGACCCATGTGGAACCAAAAACAAATTGGAAAATTATCCATTTGACTGCACCGACTAGCTAGCAGGGCCGGACCTTGGCTTTGGCCGAGTTGGCTCATGTCACAGGCCTCTCTTTTTCATAGACCTCCCTTTTTTAAGACCCGCTTTCATATATTTCAGTTTTTAGGTTTAAATTCAGTAAATATATGTTCAATTTAGGTTCAATTTAAGTTTAATAATTTAAGGTTTGTATATTTAGGTTTAATATATTTAGGTTTTTTAAGATCCGCTTTCATATATTTAGGTTTAATAATTTAGGTTCAATTTAGTTTCATATATTATAATAATTTAAGGTTTGTTCTATTTAGGTATTTCAGCAATTATCTTAGTTATTTCAGCAATTATTTTGGTCAATTTCAGAAATTTTAGGTTTGTAATTTCAACAATTATGTTGGTTATTTCATTGACATTCATGATTTTCAGCATAATTTGATTAAAATTTAGGGGTTTGTATCAAAATTTAAGACTTATTTTAAAATTTCTTCTCCAAAATATAGGATATAAGACAAAATTTGAACAAAATCGAGCTATTTTTGAGCAAAATTTTAGAATTTTCACTAAAAATCAGTTGTTTTTTTCACTAAAAATCGAGGTTCTTCAACAAAATTTGAGTAAAATTTGAAGATTTTTCATCAAAATTTTGGAAAAGACAGTTTTAGCAAAATTTCGACACGTATAATATTCGTTTTAGTTTCTTCGGTATATCGTAATATAGTCGTCAAAAGCCTCCAAAAACACAGGATCGGGCCTGCTAGCTAGATCCCCATTTTCATAAGAAATCTCTCTCTACCCATATATTTCACCAACAAAAGTAATAAAGTAATTAACACAAATATCATTTCATTCCACGGGGCCATATTTTTTTTTATCAAATCCCTCAACAGAGGCCATGCTTGATTTGAGAGATTTTGGTGGAGATGTATTTGAATTAACGGGATAAGCTCGAAATCATATGTTTGATTTCATGGTGTATTGTATTTTAAATTTTTTAATCATATATTTTGTCATTGATCTAAAATTTTGATATTTCATTCTTTGTATTTCCTTATCCATATAATCTAAATTATATAATAAAATATAACTGCTATATCATACAAAATATATTCTTATACAATACAATAGAATAAAATAATATAATATAAAATAATATAGAACAATATAACATAATATAAAATAATATAATATAATACAATATAATATAATACAAAACAATACAATATAATATAGAACAGTATAATTAATATAATATAATATAATGCAAAACAATATAATACAAAATAATATAATATAATAAATACAATATAATATAATATAGTATAGTATAATGTAATATAATATAATGTAGTATAATATAATTTAATACAAAACAATATAATATAATAAATATAATATAATACAATACAATACATTATAATATAATATAATATAGTATAATACGAAACAATATAACATAATACAAAACAAAATAATATAATACAATATAATAAGTGATTAAATCTTAAAATATTAAAATTACGAATTTTGTACAAAAAAAAAAAATCAAATATGAGATTATGCACCAGGATGATGTAGGTGGCGAGCCAAGTGCAGGAATGATTTGCAGAAGTCGATGGGATGTGACCAGTGTCCACAGGTTAGTGGAACGAAGCCAATTCAAGGCTTCTCATTCGCCCACGTGTATTCCTCCGTACACCCCCGTGTTCCAGAAATCCTATCACAACCTTGCGTTCAATGCACCTGCAGAACGTCGTAAGCTTATCATTTGCTTTCTTAATCTCCCTCGTTAGTCGTTAGGCCAACCATCTATTTTATACGTAGACACTGTAGCAGTGATTTATGACTCATCGTAAGATATTTTGACGAGCATTACATCACGTACAGTATACCAAATGATGTTTAGCTTAAAGACAAGTCATTAAGCTCTCATAAATATTGTAAATTGCCATAGTAATCAATGATAAATATTAGAAGGAAAAGTAATAATGCAGGTGGTGGGTTTAAAAGGTCCCCACTAGCCAACCTCTCTCTCTCTCTCTCTCTCGTTCTCCCTTCCACATAGAGCTTGCTCCTCTCCCATAAAACACATCACTCTGAGATTGAGAAATATACAGTGAATATAAGAAAGACCCATTTGAGAGAAGATCAAGATTAATTAGAATTAGTTTCATGGAAGACCAAGTGCAGAAGGGATCTAGCTCGAGGTTCGGAAGGGTGTGTGTCTTTTGTGGAAGTAGTCCTGGCAAGAAGGCCAGTTATCAACTTGCTGCAATTCAACTCGGCCATGAACTGGTTTTCTTTCTGTTTATCTTTTTAAATTTGAATTTCAATTTGAATACGTACTTATGCGGAAAAAGTCGGTTTTCTATTCTTGGAGAGAAGAATACTTTGCTTTGGGAGTAAGATAAGATTGATTTGACAAGTCATGTCTGAATGTTTGTATAATTAAAAGTATCCTTTTTAAGTAACTTTAACTGTGTGTCGAGAACAATTAAATAAATATCTCGAACTTGGATTTAATTTTAAGTTCTAATTAATTAAAGTCTGTATGATTAGATTTAGTTTAACTGAAATTGTTTATGCGCCGAAATTTTGAAGGTGGAGAGAAAGATAGACCTGGTGTACGGGGGAGGCAGTGTTGGGCTCATGGGCCTTGTTTCCAGGGCTGTTTACAGCGGTGGCCGCCATGTCTTAGGGTCCTCTCTCTCTCTCTCTCTCTCTCTCACACACACACACACACACACACACACAAAGTATAGCACTATATTATTGAGTTACTTTAGTACTTAATACTTTTTCTTCTGTTTTGTGCAGTGTCGTTCCGAGAACTATCATGCCAAGAGAGGTATATACAGAATTACTTTTCCGAATGTTTTCAATTAGGTCTCAAATAAACGTCAATATAAATACAGGGGGTTAAATGTAATTTTCAGATAATCGGGGAAACAGTCGGAGAAGTACGAGCAGTTTCGAGTATGCATCAAAGGAAGGCTGAAATGGCACGACAAGCAGATGCTTTTGTTGCATTACCTGGTAAATATCTAAAAGATTAAACTTTTTTTTTGTTTTTTTTGGATGAAATCGAAAAATTTGAAGGTACAAAAAAGAATGATTGGATTGGAGACTGAATTTAATACATAAGCATCTTACTTTTGGATTTAACTATACTAATACTATTTGAAGAGGGGCCACACTTTTAGATTGTATTATTACAAAATAAATGTACTCATTATCATTTATTTAGCCTTTTTTTTTGTCTCTCATGGGCCATTTAGTCATACTTCATTCAAGAAGTTTGTTTTTAGTCTCTAATTCAAAATCAGGTTATAACTTATAACTCGTGATTTGGATAGAATATCATAACTAAGTCTAGGTTTACTATTGCTATGAAATCATGTGAGTCAACAGGAGTGATTGTGAATTGTGATAGTACAACTATAATTAAGATTCAAGACTACCATTGTTTTTTGACCTATATCTATATGACCTTTCAACTATGTTGCACGGATACGGGTACGGGTATCGTATCCGATACGATACGGATACGGATACGGCTATATAGTTATTATTTTAATATATTTATATTATATATAATAAATAAATTAATATTTTTAAATTAAATATCATGACAATAAAAAAAATCAACATAACAATACAAGTATCATAAAATTATCTTAAATTATTTTAGAAATATCCTAAAACTAGTTTTAGAAGTATCCTAGAAGTATCCTAGAAGTATCATATACAAATTATTTAAAAATATTATGGGCCAAAACATATATTGGGCCGAAATATCCTAAATGGAGTATCCCAGCCGTATCCTAAACGTATCCCAGCTGTATCCCCGCCGTATCCCCGCCGTATCCGAAAAAAAATAATATTAAAAAATTCGGATACTCCACGTGGCGTATCCGATACGTATCGCAGCCGTATCGCACCCGTATCCGTATCGGATACCCGTATCCTCAGGATACTTCGGCGTTTTTGGAGTATCCGCGTAACATAGCCTTTCAATTATTGATTTTTTTAAAAATATTGAATTTTATGAAAACCTAAGTATATGTACATGCATTTATTAATTTGTATGATTAGGTGGCTATGGAACCTTGGAAGAGCTACTCGAGGTCATCACTTGGGCGCAACTTGGAATCCATGACAAACCGGTATGTAATTTAGTATCGACTTTACACATACCCTTGTTAAAGATGAATGTTTTTTTTTGATGTAGTATAATTTTTTTATGCAGAACAATGATATATAGAGAGCTTTTAAAATTAATACATAGAGCTTTCACCAAAAAGCTCGTTCAGCAATTTAATGACAATTATTTTTTAAAATAAAACAGGAAGCATAATGTTAGTAATTAATTATTTGCATGTGTATATTTGCGACTGTTCTCTTAAAATATTGAACGGTGTATTTAATTTATCATGAAGTACTCCTCCATATTTCGACGTCGAATACATGCAAATTTCAACTTTCACAAGGTTATATTGACAAAAAAGAAATACTTTTAGTGAACAGAAGTTTCTTTTTACTTCCAAACAGCAATTTATAATAGTCAAATAGCATGAGATAAAGTAACTCACAAGCCAATGGATAATCAACTTGAGCATTAACTTAAAGCAATTGTTAATTAGCACTAATTAAAGAATCAGCATGTGTGTATAGCATAATTATATAGCTTTCATATAACTTTTGTTTTGATCGTATTTTTCTCTCTAACTTTTCATTTATTTACCTTTTGTTAGGTGGGTTTGTTGAATGTTGATGGCTACTACAACTCTCTACTTTCCTTTATCGATAAAGCAGTCGATGAAGGATTCATCATGCCTTCGGCTCGCCATATCATCGTCTCCGCCCAGACTGCACACGAGCTATTATCTAAGCTAGAGGTACAATACATAACTCTTTCGGGTTAAATTTTTTTGTTTGTTGAAAGTGTACTTTTTGGAAAACTAATCCAATTAGTATTTATTCAGACTTCCACAAAAAGATTATGTTTAGAGACCATGCAAATTGATGTAATTAACCTAGTTGTATTTTACCCTAACATGCCATATTTTTTTTCTAGGATTCTCTCCTAAAAAAAATAGGGCCATGTTATATATATTGTTTCTCTCAAATGCTTGTACTATCCTTGATGTATCCAAATTGGACCTTATTTTTTTGAATTAGGAATATGAGGCCATGGAAAATGGGAGGGAACAAAAGCTAAGTTGGGGCATGGATCAAATACAGACAAATGGACATTCCCCAAATTTAGACATGTCTCGTTGACCTACTATTACCTATTTTCATTTGTACATATTTATTTGCTTCAATCTCTCTTAATTTGTATAATCTCACTCACTCTATTAGTATATTCAGTGCTCGCAAGTGACACGTATATGTATCTCTCTAGTTTTTATATGAGTGTACATTCTCTAGTAGTCTCTTTCGAACCTTAATTACGCGGATATAGTTTAATATCTTAAAAATTAACACGTAAATACATAATTTAACATTTTAATTTATGATTTGAACATTTAATTAAAATGTCAAATTATTTATTTAAATGTTAATTTTTAAAGTGTTAAAATATATATATATATATATATATATATATATATATATATATATATATATATATTATTCAGATTTTTAGAGAAGAGATGGGATATGTACAATATTTTCTTTTCTATATTCAAGGGTGATTTGTATTTTTTCTTTTCGTGCTAGTTTTCAAAGAGTATAATTGAATGTAACAAGATGTACCTCCGGATTTAAAATTGGTAGAGTTAAAATTATGTATTTTTTTTTTCCAAATAGTATGTATTTCACATTGTTTTCTACAATTGGGACATCACATAAAATAATTAGAAACTTAAAACATTTAAACCAGTTAGTGAAACCCGGCCCCCCCTGGTTTGTTATTATCACTAGAATAATACTAAAATAATAACATTATATTAAATTAAAATTATAATACAATAATGATGTTTTTCTTTCTATTTTGAAATGATAACTTTTAATGGTAATAATACCATTATCTTAAAATAAAATTATTTTACATTATATTAATCTCATCATTTGGAAAGAAAATATGACAAGTATATATTTTTTTTATTAATGAATACAATAAGCATAAGATGGGAAACATAGGTTGCAAAGAAAAAACATAAAAATTTGGGTGAATATAAATTAGGTATGCATTTTTTTTATATTTAAAGAGTAAAATAGAAAGTATGAAATTTTTAATTAAGGGAAATTTTCAAAAAACTCACTATCTTTTTTGGATATTCTAAAAAACCACCTATCTTTTTGGAAACTCCAAAAAACTTCCTCTATCAAACTTTTATTTTCAAATACCCCCTATGGAGTTAAAATTAACCATGAATGGTGTTAAAAAAGATTTATGACCAAAATATCCTTCTTTTTACATTGGTACTAGACGGTGTCCGTCCGCCCGACTAGCGCCTAGCGATTTCTCTAACATTGGCAATGATACACACCCCGCAATAAAACCCCGCAGTGAACCCGCACACCAATTAAACTTTCTATTTTAACTTTCATAATCATTAATTACTATCCATTTTAGACATTGGGGGTTGCTTGGGTGGTAAAATTGCGGGGTGTAGAACATTAGTGGGACGACATTGAAAATGAAATGTTGACCCAAAAATTGTAATTGTAAGTTCATATGAAAATAAATGAACACTATTATTTTTTAAAAGGAAAAAGATTTTGTACTTCCACCGTTCATATATTTTTTACTTTCATATTTATATATTTTTTATATATTATAAATATAAATTTTGTTCTTATTTATATTTTTTTTAACGTGTATGAAACCAATGATATTTAAATCTTGTTTACTATTATTTATATATATTGTAATATTTGTCGTTGAAAAAAAGTATAAATATTATTGTTTTATTATAAATCGTTATAAAAATATATAAATATAAACGTAAAAGATATTTGGCGACCGTAACGTTCGTTAAAAGTGGAATGTGTTAGTATCTATGTTACGCGAATACTTCAAAAATGCAGAAATATCCTGAGGATACGCGTATCCGATACAGATACGGGTGCGATACGGCTCGGATACGTATCGGATACGCCACGTTGCGTATCCGAATATTTTAATATTTATTTTTTTCGGATACGGTGGGGATACGGCAGGATACGGCTGTGGATATGTCCAGGATACGGCTGGGGATACGTCCAGGATACGGCTGAGATACTCCATTTAGGATACTTCGGCCCATTATATATTTTGGCCCATAATATTTTTAAATAAATTATATAGGATACTTCTAGGATACTTCTAGATTAGTTCTAAAATATTTCTAGAACAAATTTATGATACTTGTATTGTTTGCTTAATATTATTTATTGTTATGATATTTAATTTAAAAATATTATTAATTTATTACTTATTTATTAATTATATATAATATAAATATATTAAATTAATAATTATATAGCCGTATTCGTATCCGTGATTTTTTTAAAATTATCGTATCGCCGTATCCGTATAGTATCGGATACGCTACGTGTATCCGTATCCGTGCAACATAGGTTAGTATCAATCAAACCGAAAGACAATTATCAAGTTTAAAAAATATTGAACTTAGATTTCAAAAATTCCAAGGCCGACTAATCTTAAAGCCCACCATAAGGCCCCTAAATCCTAATCAAGAGGAAACATATAAAGTCATAAAAGGGAAGACATTCATTCAATCGACCATTCCTAATTAAGCCGATGCTTTCCATTTTTTATTTTCTTATCCGGCCGGCGAGGGAGATGAATAAGACGTATTTCGTCGATCTGGTATAAAATACAAGGAAAAGAGCACAATCACGCTAAACTATCGAGCCAAATTGAAGGGTCTGAGAATATTAGCAAGTAATTTGTCATTATATCTAACTTCATTCATTCATCCAGTTGCCGGTACTATTAGTTAGTAGTTTTTCTTTTCTTTTGTCAATTTACCAATTAATTAGCTACGAAAGATTCTTTAAAAAAAAAAATTAGCTACGAAAGATTTTAGCTTTTTTATTTGTACACTACTGAGTACAAAAGTTCCGAACTTTTTCCTGTTTACGTTGCTTCATTTTATTTGTTGTTATTCGTGTATAATTAGAATTATTAGCTATATTTTGTTTTTGTTGTTTTTCAATTAAAATTTAAAGAATTGAGAGTTATCTAGTACCAAAGGTGACAACTTTTCTGTTTTCAGCAACTCCACATTTTTTTCAGGTCTAATCGTATTCTTTTATACTCATTTTTTGTTATGTTTTTGTTTTCAGGCCTGAGGCATCAAAGCATTTATTTTTGCCACCGAGTGTAGTGCCATCAAACGGCCTAACCCGATTGGATAGTTCTCAGATGGAGGAAAAGATGCGGGACTGGTCAGAGATGCAACCAGACATTAGCCGTCTAATTATGTCAAAATTACGGTACTACGCTTATCGCTGTAAGTTTGCGTCAGCTTCGAAAAAGTGGTACCACATCACAAAGCAAGAGCACGGACCCTTTCTAGGAAATTGCCCGCTTCTCCTACTCCCATGCAACTACGAAACGCAAACTTGCATGTTTTATAATGTCTTTAGATCCGAAATGATAGAGTTCAATTTACCGGAGATAAAAGGTAAATTCATGCACACGTGTTCTAACGGTTGGTTAGTAGTGATGGATGAATCGAACTTGGAACTTAGCCTCATTAATCCTCTGTCTGGACAAAACATCCAACTCCCAAAACCAACCTATGCTATCGAGCAAAGTGAAGAGTTCTTTGAATCAGAGGATGAGCCGCTTTACCCTGCCATTTATCCGCGCCGGCGAGCTGCGTTGGGCAAGCTAGTGGTATCAGAAGATTGCAAAATGATTTGTGGCACAACGAAGCACTCCTCTAGACTAGTTGTATGTCATTCAGGAGATGATTCATGGACTCTTGTTAATAATCTCGGTGTTAAGGCTCATATATGCTACGAGACGTGATGGTGGTTATGTAGTAAAAGTGAATTGTAGCGGGCTCTATTTCCAGTCCCGTTGCATTCAAGGGCCCTGGACTAGGATATCAAGAGGTAAGTGGGATATGGATTTACTCGCATGCTATTTTGTCGAGTGTTCCGGTGATTTGCTTTTGGTGCACCAATTCGGGGAGATTAACTTGCCTCAGTTCAAGAAAACAAAAAAAATTCTGGTACATAAATTTGAAAAAGATAGAGAAAGTTGGAGTAGGGTTCACGATTTAGGAGAGAAGTCTTTGTTCCTCGGATATAATGGGTCGATGTGTGTCTCGGCAGGGAAGATTGATGGGTGTAGGCCGAATTGCATTTATTTTGCAAACGTCATGGACCTACCTGAAGACTGTTTTCCTACTTGGTTCGAATTCGAACATGATAATGATGTATTCAGCCTCGAGGATAATGGTGTATTCAGCCTCGAGGACGGCACTGTGGAGATGTTTAACCTTTCTCATTCATTCGCACCATGGCAGAGCCCAGCTATGTGGTTTCAAATGAAAATTTGAGTTGCGTGATATTCATTCGAACATCATGATGCGTTCGTTTATCAGTAGGAATCTCTTTTTTGGTGTTTGTGTTGTGGGACTCTAGGCTACAATGTATTATGGCAATTATATATATCATAAACTCGTATCAATTAGTTAATGTCGCGTGATAATATTTGATTAGTATTATCATTAATTGTTATTGTCTCGCAACAAAATGAAAATAAACCTTACTATCTTATTCTTATAAGTAAGTTCATCTAAACAAAGGACAGACCATAATACAAGAGTATATTTAAACAAACAAAAAAATATATAATCTACTTAGAATGAAACAGAATATACATTACATATATTTTTTTTTCATATTTTTATTTAATATACAGCAAAATTAGCCCATATAATAATAATATACGAAAAAAATAAACATTCTGCCTAACATTATCATATTTATCATAATCTTTTTTGTAAATTTTCAATTTCACCCTTAGAAATCTGGCAAATTACAATTTACACCCAAGTTTTGATCGTGATTCCATTCATAAGGAAAGAACTTATCAAGCCCCCATGTTTCTGTTAGGGAAATTTTACCCTTCCACTAGAACCCATCACCACATCCTCTATATACCTAATTAACATGCTTAATTAACTGGTAATTAACAAAAGACACACGATTAACAATTAATTAATATTAATTATTAACTGTTAATTCATGTGTATGTTAAATATATATTAATTAATTGTTAATCGAGTCTCTCTTGTTAATTACCAGTTAATTAAGCATGCTAATTAGGTATATAGAGATATTCTGGGGGAAGGGTAAATGGCCTCTTTCTATCAGATGATAGCCAATAATCCTCATCCATCTGTCCTCTCCCCCGAAAAGTAAATAAATAAGTAAAGAGAAAATTGAAAAAAAAAATCCTGTACTGTTTTGGGTTACTTCCGTTATCATTTGAAGGAGTAATTCGCATGACACCATTAACATTATGTTTTTGGAAGTGAAACATAATTCACGAAACATGAATTTTTTTTATTTCATTTTTTATTTGTGGTACCAATGAATCTTGAACTCTTGATTTTGATATATTGTATTAAGCATTTTACCACTAGGTTAAGGGACCATTGGTACCATTAACATTATTATTATCGTCTGAAGATATATATGGATATGAACAACCTTTGAATGCTACTTTATTATTATTATCTTCTTCTGAAGGCATCTTGTTTTGATATGAAGTTTCGGGTCTCTCTTCATTATTACCGATTGAAAGAAAAATAAAATATATCAGATTAAAATATTTCTTTTGAATTTGAAACAATGCGTATGTTTATCAAGGACGGCATAAATAGGTAGGCCGTCTAGGCTACGGTCTAGAGCACCAAAAAATCAACAATAATAGGAACCTAGAATTTTTATCTAGATTTGCACCTAGAAATACACGTGGCGATTAAATTTGGAACTCCTAGACTGTACTTTCCATTTAAAAATTTGACGTGGATCCACTGTGATTTGTCACGTATACTTCTAGATTAAATCTAGGTGCGAAATCTAGGTGTCTAACATTATTGCCAAAAAATACATGGCCATGTATATCATACTCTATTAATGTACTGTATTATATATTTGGTATTGGTTAAATTTTTTTTAATATTATCCCATATTTACATTCTGAATTTATCTAAAGATCTCTTTCTAGTTCTAAATTTCTAATACATAAATGATAATCTCTATTCCATTATCATAATTTTTTGCCATTTAATCTCCTCAAATTGCGATTAAATTTTGTCCATAATATTCTCATTAAATTCCTTTCTTATTTTGCTCCTCATTGCACAAATACTTTTTTTTCCCAAAGTTCATACTGATTAGTAGTTACATCAATTCATAAAGATATAAAAGGTCTTCCTATCTTGACAACAAAATATCTACACGTAGTCACGTATAACAAATCTTATTTTGCAATTTAATATCTCTCCTAGATTGCTCTGTGTATTCTCCTAACATTTCATGCAAACAGTAAATAAATCCAAAATATACAAGTAAGATAAATATCTTTTTCATTATGATTCCTTGTATATTGAAATATTTAACAATCATATTTGCTAATAATTTTAATTTCCAAAGATATTTAAGTTCATCTTTTTCATGATTGTAGTCCAATTGGCTTGGTTATTCTTGTTCATTGCTAGTTTAATCTTCTCTAGTTAAGTATTTTTCCTCGAACAGTTTACATTTTAATTTCTTTCTTTTGCATGAATATGAGTTGTTAAAAAATTGTTGAACATGATTTCATTAGAAATATTGAATATAACCTATTTGTTAGTGTCTTTGCATAAAAAAGTACGAACATAATTATTATGATTCTTTTGTTTGATTTTAACTTTTAGATGGTTCACACATGGACATTCTATGAATTTTTTTTTTTTTTTTTGATATTTTGAAGCTTAGATAGATGATCTTAAATTGGAAGATAACTTCTTTGTTTCGAAACAGATAAATATTTGGAAGAGCGTTTTGCAATTTTGTTTGATTTTCAGTTCAAATTCTTTTTTGGTTGATTTTTTGTTATTGTGAGAGCTTGATTGTTTTAGAAAAAATATCTTTGGTTCAATATACAAATAATAAATTTTTGCCGAGAGCCTCGGATATATTGAGCCGCCCCTGATGTTTATGAAATTAGAATATAGACATTTGATTATTGACCTAATTAAGTAGCAACCAACTGGACCGGTAGAGCTTCGCATTAAAATCTGATAATGTCTTTGGATCTCTAAACCCTGTATTTTTTTACATTAATTAATATAAAATATATATTGTTTTATATTGCAAACATTCAAGAAATTAAAATTATGCTTTAATCCAATGTTTGTATTAAGAACCTCGTCTGGGTCTGGGACTTCAAGACTTGTACCATGAGGAACTTTTATTGCAATCAATGTTGAATTCTGCAATTAATGAGGGGTTTTTATGTAAAATTTCATTGTGAAAGATTAAAAAGAAGGAAAAAAAAAAAGAATAAGAAAGTTTATTATGATACAAGTCTAGAGCAAAAAGAAAAAAGAAAAACCTGCAAACCTACAATATTATTAATGTCTTCTTTTGAGAGGAAAAGCCACCTAAAAGTAAAGAAATAATAATAATCAATCATTTTAGTGATATTAATTGATATAATAGAGGTTCGAAATGGAGATCTCCAATACAAATAAACAAAACTTGTGTGTTATTTGAAATATAAATATCACATTTGGTTGTTTTCGTCCAGAGAGAACTCTTACAAATTATCTTTCATATCTCTACAAATAAAAAAAAATGAAGGATTAAAACTCAAATTAGATACAAAAGAGAGACTAAATTGCAAAAAAAAATACATTTTCAAAAGAACACTAAATAACAAACCTTATCATTCCATCGAATCGAGTTTCTTCCATTCGTCGAGAATCCAGTTCAGACTGTTTAAAATCCCCAAAATTAGAACGATGATATAATTATACAAAACAATCAATAACGAGAAGAAACAAAATAAGCATAAATGTGCAAAATAGTTTAGTATAAAAAAATAATTTAAGGAATTAATTTGTTCTTCTATCTGTTTTGGCCATGAAATATCATATTTCCCTTTAATTAACACAACGATATTATCAATTTACCATTTCAATGAATAAAGATGAATTCTTAATAAAATACTGAAATATAAGGAAATAGCATTATTACTTCCAACAAATCGTATTCTTCAATTTCTTCTCGATTAAGTGAACTCCTTCTAGAACATTAGTTATATCATAAATATTATATTCCCCTCATTTAGGGGTGCATACGAGTCGAGCTCGAGCGAGCTATGCCAAGCTCAAACTCGACTCGGAACTCATTCGAGCTGGCTCGGCTCACTCAAGCTTGGCTCATTTTAATTCGAGTTGGCTCGGCCCCGGTTCAACAATAGCTTAATTACAAAAAGAATAGTGATGTACACTCTCTAGTATTCTCCTCCCACATCATTGATGATGTGGATATGATTTGACATCTTCAAAATTAACGCATAAATACAGTATTTAACATTTTAATTTATATTTTAATTATCTTAATTTATGATTGAACATACAATTAATATGTTAAATCATGAATTAAAGTATTAATTTTTAAGGTGTTAAATCATATCCATGTCATCAAAGATGTGTGGGGAGAGGTGGGGGTATGTCCAACATTTTCCTTACAAAAACTATTTGAAATGAAGTAAAAAGAGTCGTAACGATTGAAGAAAAAAAATTAAGTACCAAAAACTAATACAAAATATAACAATAATAAATCAAATATACAACACCAAACACAAACTAATAAAATCAAACATGACAACATAATATCATAGTTATAACGTATCAAAAATACAATCAACATAAAATAATAAACCAACACAATTTAGATTTCCTGCCTTTATTTACGATTTGTTTCCTTGGTTTATTTTCTTTCATTAGAGTTTTGAGTCACGAGCACGACAGCATGCTGGACTGCAACAAATAACAAGACAACAAAGAATATAACGACTTGGACTTGGGTTGGATCTGGATTGAAATAGTGAGATGAATTTTTCTTTATATATTTTTAATTATAATGTATATTATGTATAATATGATTAATTATGATAAAAATATTTAGTTTTTAAATTTGAGCTAAAAAATATTTCGAGCTTAACACGAGCGAGGTGGGTCTGGCTCAAGCTCGGATAGATAAGCGTTCGAACTGGCTCAGCTCGACTCGATTAATTTCGAATTAACGTCGAACGAGTTATTATCGAGTTTTTATTGAGTCAAGCTCGAGCAAGCCATGAGCCATGAGCTAAAGTTGCAGTCCTATCCTCATTTGTACGTGTTACGAATAAATACATAAAAATCATCATTTATTAAAAAATATATAAAAAAATTAACGATAGTAAAAGAATTGAAAAAGATAATACCTCCAAAGTTTTGGCAGTTATATTCAAATCGAGTGTACCGTCTTCAGCTCTTTGAAGCAAATTTAGAAACTTGTTTGTTAATAATCCTGATTAAGATTTTTTTAGAAATAATGAATAAATAATTCAAAATAAAACATTATATCAAGTAAAAATGATTTGATATTGAATTTAAACTTGAGTACCTAAGGAACTATCGTATCAACAGTTGCCAGCATTATTAGGATCTCTTGAATGGCAGTTTCAACAAATAAAATTGAATGGCAGTTTAAACTTGACCTAATTGCAAATTAGTTAATTACAAAATCCAATTCCAAATTACTGTAGAAGGCAGTGATTAATTAAATATCCCAAACCAAAATACTATATAGAAATTTAAACCACACATATTCCGGACTCTCAGAGTCCGGGTTTTTTTTTAATAAAAAATTCACCTCCACTAATCAGGTTTAATCAGGGGTGGAGAGGGCAAATGTCACCAAAATTTTCCGACTCTGAGAGTTCGAAAATTCATCAAATTTAGGACTCTCAGAGTCCGAAAATGTTACATTCCATATTTTTTTCAAAACTTGTTTTTTCTGAATAAACTTTCAAAACGTGTGTACTGTTCACTTTTTTCCTAATAACTTTGGTATCGTGTGTATGATTCTAAAATTTCCTAGTAAAAAACTATATCTAAAATCGGGACTAAAATTTTTATTTGAAATAATTAAAAAATCAGTGACAATATGATGAGAATTAAAAAGTGAGTGTCGTATTAGGGGAAAAATAAACTAACATAATTTGGACAAATAAAAATTTAATGTCAGCTTGGGGACTGAGTAACTAATTTGGAAATGATTTTTTTTTTTCATAATAAAAGGAGAAGATTCATTTTGCCCATTTATTTCGATGGGTTCAACATATGATTTTTTGTCTCACGTTCAACCAACTAGATTATTGACGCATTGATTAAAAAAAAAATGAATAAAGTTCGATGGTTCAACTTAATTCTCTCACTGAAAATTACAAGTTGAGCGACTAGAGTATGTTAGAATGTCTCAGGATCACCTTGGTTATTGGATCACTTTGGCGATTGGATCCACTAATGGAGATCACCATTAACTTGAGAAGAGGAATAATAGTTAGCAACTAACTTTGTCTTAGTGATGATGAGTTATATAGGATGAGTCATCAAGTTTGTTAGAGATAGGTTAAAATAGCTCTCACTATATATAGTGATCCCTTTCTGTGTAATTGAATTAAGAAACATGAATTAAGATAATCTATTTTCTTCACATGATATCAGTTGGGTAGAATCCTCTCTCCAATGGTGCTTCCTTTTACACCTAAATAATCTTTTCTCTCCTAATTTCTCGCGCACCACTTCTACACCATTAGAGGGAACATGAAGTATATTGTGGAGATATAAGTTTTGAGTAGGAGTTGAGAGAAAAGAAGAACCGATATTGTTTATGGGTAAGCCTTCACCGTTCCAACCTGTACTTGATCATTATCATGGTACATCGAGTGAGTGGAGAGATTATTTAAATCCGATGTGATGTGGTGCAATGCACCGGAATCTCCTAACTAATAAATTAATTTAGCATTCTCCAAACAAAATCGCCGCAAAACAGATGGAAGATCAATTGCATTGAAAAAAATACATAACTAATTATTAATATGAAATCGATTTTCGATCTTAAAAGTCAAAACATGTATTTTGAAAAAAAAAAATGAAGAAAACGAAAACATCAATTTTCCGTTATGTTAAGAAATAACAAACATACAAAAAAACGAAGTCTAGATTAGTCGTAACATAGGGAAATTATCTGGTGTTTATGAGACTTTCCCACACTTTGCTGATTAATTCGTATATCTAATTTATCTTTTCTTTTGGCATTTCCAAGTAATAATTAATAATCCAATACAATGCAATTAACAATCAATTCAAATGATCAATTCACAAATTCAATTTAACTAGGAGAATACTCGCGCTACGCGGCGAGCATGTAAATTATGTTTTTCATTCTAATATAATTATATATTTGTATGATAATATTAATAACATCATCTTAAAACAAAGTTATTTGAATTGATTTATCTATGATTATTCATATGTTTTACAATTATTTTACATTATGATAACAAAAAAATCTCATTTTTGTAATCAAATAATAATACACATATATTTGTGTCATTGTATAAGAATATATAAGAATAAGATATAATATAATTTTACGAAAAACGTAACAACAAAGATTATATCATTGTTCACAATATTTCATACAATATCAAGTATTAATATAATGAATCATACAACATATGTAGTAATACATTATTAATTATATATAGTAATAATTTTTAATGATTCAAATATCATGGCAAATATAAAATAATACAAAACTTTAAAGGGGAAGTAATTTAATAAATAATATCAAAATTTAATTTATAATAAACATTAATATCACATGATTTTTATTTTATTTTACATTTTGTAAAATAACAATACAATTTGATAGGTGTTTATAAGTCAAAGAAGTTATTTAGATGGATAAACTTTTTTTAATTCTATTATTTTTCAACAAAATTTGTTTGCTTAAAAACACAATAGTCTACTTAGTATTATATGAGATTCTTATTGTTATAATTATCTAAAAAATAAATAATAATATTTTAAAATTCTATTATGCAAATAAAATTCTTATAAAATATATTATGTACATGTGTATTTTTTTGCATTGTATTTTCTTACATAATATCTTTACAAATTGAAATTATGAAAAATTATATGTATGAACTATGCTAATATGGATGTCAAAATAAAGAGAAAAATAAAATGAATATATTCGATGGGTTTATAAAATTAAATTTCCAAAATAATACTAACATGTGTTGTATTTTGTATAATATTACATATGAAATTATTAGTATTTTTATAAATAAACTTTTCATATTCCAATGCATTCACATTTGATCATATAATCTTATGTGAAATGTTAAACAATTGATTAGACTTGGTCTAATATGATTATAACCAATAATAATATGCCACATCAATAATGTATGATGATGTGGCTTTCTAAGAATGCTTAAAAGATGGTGTAAAATAATAACACATAAATGACTACACAAAATTTGATCTTCAAAAAATTTAACAAAAAATTAATGATTGAGATTAAACCACATCATTACATCTAATGGTTCAAATTAATACTTAAAAATAATAATACAAAATGCATGTCTTAAATTATCAAATATCATATTAATGGATATGATGAACCCACATCACACAATCTAATGGTTAATAATCAAGATAAGAATGATGATGTGGCTTCATGAGAAGGCTCAAAGATAGGTGCAAAATAAGGGGGTGGGTTAATTAGCAAATAAATATATCAATTCACAAAAATAATTGACAATAAATTAATTTATATGAGTAGTAAAATTTCGAATAATTGGCATCACGGTTACCTAATTAATTGACAATTGTTTAAGAAAAAAAATCATTAACTGAAATATTGGCTAAACTTTGCTAACGTAAAATAACAATTAATTAAAAATTGATTGAACTATTAACTTAAAAATATTGAATATAGATTTCAAAATTCTAAGGCCAACTAATTTTAAAGCCCGCCGCCCACCATAAGGCTCCTAAATCCTAATCAAATGGAAACATATATTATAGTCGTAAAAGGGAAGACATTCATTCAATCGACACCATTCCTATTTTCTAATTAAGCCGATTCGGCAGCCACCGCCCCACTGACAGAAACAAGACCCGTTCGGCAAGGGGTGGAATAAAGGAATAGAGGAATAGAGAAATATTAATTAAATTATTTTATTCCAAAGTCGTTCGGCAAAACTAATGGAATAAAAAAATAGGCTTAAGAAAATAAATATTGATAATGACCAAAATACCCCTATTATATTAATAGGGGAGTTCTATCATACACCCTTTTACAAGGGTATTTTTGGTATTTTAGCAATTAATTATATTTGTAAAATGGTGTATCATAAAATTTATTTTTTATAGAAATTTTGGTTTAAATGAACAACAAAAAAATTCCAATTTAGTTAAAAATTAATTGATAAATATATTTGATATCTTACCTTAAATATTCATAAATGGATAATTACTCCAAATACCCTTGAAAATGAGTGTATGGTAAGAAAAGGGGTATATGATAGAAGCCCCCATATTAATAATATTAATAACATCAAATCATATTAATAATAATATTAATATTATTATTATAATTAATTATTATAATAATAATAATCATGATTATTATTCTTAAAAATGATATGGCCTTATTGGATCCAAAAAATATGGAACTCCCCCCGTTAGCCGTTGGCTATTTCTCAACCAGGATTCTTCAAAAACTAATATATGTTTCAAATATAAAAACTGCCATTCAATTTTATTTGTTGAAATTTGCAGAGCACGAATAATAATAATAATAATAATAATAATAATGTGTCTTTGACCAGTCAAAAGGCGGTCAAACCAGGAAGTCGGGACTCTCCTGAATTAATCAAATCATGGAGAGAAAATGGATTTACCAGGTCATTATTATTTATTAATATTTCGATTAATTAGTAAATGCATTTATTTATTTACTTACTTGCTTGTTAACATTGCTATTTTATTAGGTGCATTTTAATAATCGCGGCGCCAGAAATGGATGTGGAGAGTTTGGTGATGGATCTTCTTCCTCTTTTAGTGACGTTTCATGAGAAAAGTATAAACCTTGAGAATGGCTATTTCTGAACCATGAATACCAGGTATATCATAATGGTTTATCAATATACTGTTTATTAATAATTTCATTGTTTAAAATATTTAATATTTATGTGGATTTATATTTTTAGGTGCTTTCATCGAGGACATGCATCCACACAAGCAAATGAATGCATTTGGTGGATTTATTCTTAGTGGTATTCGAATTTGTAATGTTAAATTGGAATTTGTAATGTTAAATTGTTAATTTCGTTTTGAGTTGATTCGCAGAATGTGTTAGGTTTTATTCGGTACAATAAGGTGTTGAAGTTTTATAATTTATTTTCTTTAAAAAGAATTAGAGATTTTGCTATGATATGTCAATTAGAACATTTTGTTACAAATTAATATGATTCAATTGAATCATGTTCATGAAGTTCACGAGCATACAAATTAATATGATTCAAATTATGCACTTTTAAGATTTTCTTACATGCATGGTTTGTACACACGACCAATTGATATAAGAATCACTCATCTTTAGAAAGTTATACATTTCATTGAATTAAAAAAAAGTTTCACATGTAATTGAATTAAAAAAAAAGTTCTACATTGAATTAAAAAAAAGTTCTACAATTCATTAAAAAAAGTTCTACAATTACTCAAAGACAGTCAGTAATCACCGATGACTGCTGCCTGCAAAAAACAATGAGTCAGTTTTAAAGAAGAAAAAAAAACAATTAAAATTTCAATTATTAATATATTTAAGATAATTACCTTAATGGCCACTCCATTTATGTCCCCGTCGGCATCCAAATTGAAAAAAATGCACTTAATCCTTGTTGTCTCTATGTTATTCTCTCCACCTCCTCCTCCTCCTTCAATCTGGCCCGCCACAACTATCTCAGGAAGCATCGACTCCACCTACATGTGGATAATCGAATATTAGAGAGAGAGAGTGTATGTTTTTTTCTTCCATTGACATAATTAAATTACCTCGGCCAAATTTGCACCTCCCTTCCTCAATTCTTCCAATGTCGTGATCTTCACGGGTTTCGGAAATGTGTGTTTTTTTTATGCTATATCCTGGTGATTACGGAAGGCCTCGGTACTATTAAACCGATGGAGACATTTCGGACATTGGTACGAACCGAAAAGTGAGGCCTTTTCATTGCTATTCGCCTGAGCCTTCATCGCAGATATTTTCTTGCAAAAAATTCTTTCGGCGAAACAAAAGTAGGAAGCCTGATTGGGTACGATGAAGCCCTGAGGTTCTTCGAGACGGGCCACTTCACGAGCTCGTTTTTCTCCTTTGGAGAGCCCCATGAGAAACGATGAAACCTGTGATTATAAAAAAAAGAAAGGTGGGTATAAACATCAACTTTTGATACTGTAATAATTCAATTCTGTTAAGCAAATCAAAAGATAAAGTGTGATCACTTACTGATGCTTCTATATGGGCTTATATATATATTTTGAATTTTGAATTAAGTATATGGGCTTATATAAACAGTTCCTAATAATTCATATTTTATATCAAAATAAAGAAAGTGATCACTTACTGATTCTGTTTCTGTTTGAGGTTTCTTAATTTCTTTCAATAGCTAGGGATTACAATTACAATTTCATTCAAAAGATAAAGTGTGATCACTTACTGATGCTTCTATATGGGATTATATAAACAGTTCCTAATAATTCCTATTTTATATCAAAATAAAGAAAATGATCACTTACTGATGCTTCTATATGGGATTATATAAACAGTTCCTAATTCCTATTTTAGTATTTTATATCAAAATAAAGAAAGTGGTTACTTACTGATGCTTTTAACTCTTCCTTAATAACTCCAATCTCTCTCGCTCTCCCTTCAAGCTCTGCACACTGCAAACACAACAAAACAGCAAAAATGAGTTAGATTCTAGTCTCTATGTAAATGTTTTAGCTACTGTTAAAAGACAAAACACTCAATTAAATACAAAACAGAGATAGCTTAGCCATTCTCATTAAAAGAAAAACAACAGCAAAAAAGACTGTGAGAAAGTATAGATCGATCAAATATGCAAAAATAACAACATGATCGATCAAAATAAATAATAGAGTATCAAAAATATGCAAAAAAACAAACAAAGGAAATCCTTGATGTACCAAAAATATACACAAAAAAAAAAACAAAACAAAGGAAATCCTTGATGTACCAAAAATATGCAAAAAAACAACAACAGCAAAAGATAGATCGATCAAAATAAACAATAAAGTACCAAAAATATGCAAAAAAAACAAAGGAAAAGATAGATCGATCAAAACAGCAAAAATGAGTTAGATTCTAATCTCTGTAGTCTGTACATAAATGTTTTAGCTACTGTTAAAACTAAACACTCAATTAAATACAAAACCGAGATATATAGCTTAGCCATTCTCATTAGAAAAGAAACAACAGCAAAAGACAGATAGATCGATCAAAATAAATTGTAAAGTACCAAAAAAATGCAAAAAAAAACAAAGGAAATCCTTGATGTAAACATCCTAAAAGAACACAAACATATTTTTGATGTTCTACTTGATGTAAACACTCATATAGTTCTACTTTCTCAATATTTTTGCCACTAATTCGTTACTAAACAAAGCGAAACATTAAGTAAAACTGATATTGTATAAAAATGAGTACTTACGGAAATTTTTGATGCTTCAAACTTCGAAAACAAAAACTTCTAACTCTCTCTCTCTCTCTCTCTCTCTCTCTCTCTCTCTCTCTCTCTCTCTCTCTCGCTCGAGAGAGAGAGAGAGAATGGAGTGAGACTCTTATGGCAAAATTATCCATGGCGACACAGTATAAGAAGGCACATCTTCTTTTATTCTCTGTGCACGACACTTAATAATTTTCGTGTACAAGGAGGATACATAACATAACATAATTATATTAATGTGTTTGTATTGAGTTTTTTGCATAGAAGATCTGAGTTTTTGCAGGGAGAGTAATGATCATTTTTTTTTTGAAGAAAGGCCCGTGGGCTTTAAAAATAGTAATAAAGAGTATTTTACATAGTAAATAAACAATAACATAAACTGAAAGAAGTACTCAGAAGAAAAGTAATTAATTAAAATCCAGTCGTAAACTACTGAATGTGCTTCAGGGGGATAGGAGCAAGGAACCCTAGAAAGTCGGGGGTAGGCAGCTATCCGCGAAATCGGACTGGAGGATTCTAGACATATTGGCAAGGGTGTCGGCCTCCTGATTGAAGTGGCGAGGGATATGGATAAAGGTGCGATCCTTGATACGGCGTTTCCAAAGAAGGCAGGTTCTTGCGGCTGGTATAGCTTCTTTGTGGCTGAGAGAAATTGTCGCTGTTGATGTAAGAGTTTGCATGAGCGAAGCCACCTCCATATTATCAGAGAGAAACAAGATCGAGGACGAAAGAAGATGAGAGGACGATGCAAGAAATTGCATACTCATTTCTAAGGCAAGGAATTCACCGTGGAGGGGAGAGGCGATATCAGTGCGATATTGGGCTTCCGCTCTGAGGATCAGACCCGTTTGATTCTTCAGGATGAAGGCAATAGCCGCTCGATTCGAAAGATCTCCAGAGTAATCAGTCCAGCAATACAATTCGTTGGGTCTCAAGAGGGGAGAGGTGAGAATCTGAGGGTGAAGAATTTTCTCCTTGAATCCAGTGATGTTAACATCTTGAATTGCTTGTTGTATTGATAGATGAATCGGTTTCCTTTGTTTATTGAAGGTCCAATCGTTACGACGTTTCCATCTGTGCCAGAGCAAGGATAAGAATAAAGGGGCCTGATGAGGAGGGGTGATGGATAGCCAATTGGAGAGAATAGTAGGGACCTGGTCAGAGGGATCTGTGGTCGGGATTAGAATGGGTGAAGCTAGCCAGAAGGAGATAGCTTGCGGACACCAGAAGAGCAGATGCAATAGAGATTCATCGTGAGTCTGACAGTCTTCGCAAATCGGAGAAAAGGAGGGTATGCGGAAGTGAAGCTTGGATCTGGTAGGTAAAGCATTGTGCAGTATTCTCCAGATAAAGATTCTAATTTTGGGTAGTACACCTTTGATTTTGTAGATAGAATTCCAGATATTCGACTGTACCGTTAGAAAAGGACCCAAGGTTGAAGAATCGGCATTCGAGAGGATCTGATAAGCCTCTTTTACGGTAACTCTGCCGCTATTTGAGGTGGCCCAGATGCATTGATCGACCAAGTCATGTGTCAGCGGGAGCTGAAGGGTGCCAGAGGTTATTTTAAGGATATCATCGGGTTGAAAAATGGTTTCGAGTATGTTCATGTTCCATTGCTGCGAGATCGGATGGACCAGTTTGTTGACTGTTAAGCTTCTTACAACCGTGTTAACTGACCTATACAGATTCGGAGAATTAAACCAGTTGTCACCAATGGCCCTGCATTTAGCACCGTTGCCAATTAACGATGAGGTGGTCTCTTGCAAGTAAGGTCTAAGAAGGAGTAAGGCCCTCCAGAATGGCGATCTATTGGCGGAGCGGCAAGAGGACCAAATTGTTGAAAGAGGTAAGTATTTAGCTATCATTTGATCAATCCATAATGCGTCTTCATGAGAGACAAGGCGCCGCAACTGTTTCAAGAGGAAAGATTGGTTAAGAGTTTTTAAATTTTTTATATTTAGGCCACCTTGCAAACCAGGGAGTTCAAGTATGGACCAAGAGGCCCAAGCCATGTAACCCGAGGAGGCAGTGGAAGAAGCCCAGAAGATTTTTTTCATGAGAGAAGTAAGCTTTCGAATGATAGAAGAGGGTATAAGGTCTGTGGCCATGAAGTAATTTGGTAGGGATTGTAATATGGACTGTATGAGAACTAAACGGCCTGCCTGAGTTAGATTTTTCTGTTTCCATCCATTGAGCTTTTTCTGAAATTTTAGAATTAATTGATCGTAATCTAGATTTAGAGTACGACCAATGGTAGCATAAGATCCAAGATAATTTTCTTTACGTAGTGCATGAGTCGCTCCAAAGAGGTGAGAAATATCATTCTTGACCTGTTGAGGGGTATGTTTATTGAACCAAATAGTCGTTTTAGAAGGGTTTATGGATTGTCCAGAGACCGAACAGTAGGTATTTAGAATATTCTGAATGCATTTAGCCTCCTGAATCGTGGCCGACCCATAAATAATCAAGTCGTCAGCATACATGGAGTGGGTAAAGTTAGGTCCGCTGGGTCCAAGAGATAATCCTCTGATATTACCGGAAGATAGATGATAATGGAGCATTTGAGAGAGTAATTCGGTAGCTATAATGAAAAGGAAAGGGGACAGGGGGCAGCCTTGGCGAAGACCACGTTGGGGTTTGAAGAAACCATCCATCTTAGATCCAATTTGCAGGGATAATTTTGTTGAGGATATACATAGCATAATCCACTCAATAAATTTCGTGGGGAAATCCATGTAATGTAACATTTCTTCTAGAAAGCACCATTCAATATAGTCGAAAGCCTTCTTGAGATCAATTTTGAGCGCAAAAGAGTGCTTCTTATATGAGGAAGAATGGAATGAATGAAGTACTTCTTTGTGAAGAATAACATTATCATGAATGAATCTGCCCGAGATAAAGCCAGTTTGATTCAAGGATATAATGGATGGGATTAATGGTTTCATTCGGTTAGTAATGATTTTAGCTGTAACTTTATAAAGAAAGTTACAGATCCCCAGGGGCCTGTAGTCAGAGATAGTGCTTGGATTGTTGGCTTTAGGAATGAAACAAACTTTAGTATCGCCAAATGAAGAAGGAATGACTTGGGCTTGTACAATTTGGTTAATGGATTGGTTTATGTGAGATTCAAATTCGTGCCAGTGGGTTTGGAAAAATCTAGCGTGAATCCCTTCTGGGCCAGGGGCCTTATTAGGCCCAAGATGTTTAACGACCGAAGCAATCTCAAATGAAGAAGGAATTTGCTGGTGATTCGGTTTCATTTCGTAATTGATTTTAGGGATCAAAGAAATAATCTGAGGTGGTATTATTTCACGAATTTTAGGCGGATGAACAGAAGTATAAATTTCTTTATACGCACGGACAAAATCTTGTCGAATAGATGCTTCGGAAGTGAACCATGTGCCCTGGTCAGATTGGATAGCAGTAATCGAGTTGGTTCTTTTTCTGATGGAGGCGGCCGCGTGGAAAAAACGAGAGTTAAGATCACCCTCGTCTTCCCAAGAGATTCTAGATATTTGAGCCCAATATTCGTGTTGAAAAAGTAGGCATTCGGAATGAGCTTGCTAAAGTGTGATAATTTGATTTCCGAAAAACGATGGGTTAAGGTGAAGTTGGGCCTGGGCTGAGTTAATTTGGGCTTCGAGGTTAGATAGTTTTTTGTCAGGTAGAAATGAGTGAGAGCGGGCCCAAGTAGATATGGTCTTCTTAACATTAGAGATAGTGCAGTCCCAAGGTAGGTCAGCACTGTTAGAGAGGGAGAGAGATTTGATAACCTCCGAAAAATCAGCTTTATAATACCACCAGTTTTCAATACGAAAGAATCTTTTGGAGGAGTGAGATTGGGAAAGTATAATACCACCAGTTTTCAATATGAAAGCTTTTTATATCCTATAACTTTTTATGGTTCCAAAGATTTTTATGATCAAATATAATATCTCTATAGTTTTTAGAATTTTATTTTTCAATAAAAATCATGTTATGTACTATTTTGAAGACAATTGCATAAATAATTTTCTTTTTTCCATGTTTACTATTATTTTACTTTGCTTACAGCATTAACAACATATATTTACTATTATTTTACTTTGCTTACAGCATTTGTAATGTAAGTAATACTGTATAATAGGTAAAATCTCACGGTGCACCTAAAATAAATGTGTTGTGCATTTTTGAAATATGAAAGACTGACAAGTAAGACCCACTCTGAAACCTAGTAAACTAGAGTATACAATTCGTTTTCTCACAGTCTTTTTACTATTATATCGAACGGCCTCATATGCTCATCGCCTACGTGTACACAATGATCATTACTCTCGAGATTTTTGACCATGATCTCTAATGGCGACCTAATCCTCTAATGGCGACCTTGTCCTCTCCTTTTCTTCTTCTTCCCTCCTACCAGTATCCCTCCTAAAATCTCTCCTCCTACCGTCCTACTCTCCTCCTACTCTCCTACAATTCTCTCTGTCCCCTTCTCTATTCTCTTCGTTGCTACTTTGCCGTTCTCCATGGATTTTGGGCAGCCCTGGCCGGCTATGCAACTGCCAGTGGTGTGCAATACACTCATTCGACGAAATAACCATAATGAGATTGCTGAACCTTTAGCTAGAACCATTATTATACACCAACTCCATGCGCATACGCCTCTAAATCCATACATGATCAGACAGACACTAATTCAGCTCTATGAAGGCGTTCATTCAGATTACTCGATCTCAACGTATGAAGACAACTCGTTTCTTTGCTGGCTCCCTCCCTGACTCTCGACTAACCGTTTGATCCACGATGCCGTTTTTATAGAAGAACAACATGGCTTTGCGGTACTCCCATGGCAAACTGGCATGATCTCCTTCCCCATCCCTCACTTCGTCCGAGTCACCCTTCGTATGACCAATTTCCCTCTCAACTACTGGCACTTCGATTACTTCCAGCAGGCCTTACAACCCCTTGGTAGGATTATCTCGGTTGCTCCGGCCAATATCAATGGTGCAGATAAATCCTCTCTCCGAGTCAGCATCATTACTTCCTCCATCAAAATAATACCACCTGTCCTTCGCCTCACTCATGACAAAGAATGGTCTGATGTATTCATACAAAGACAAGTGGAGTTTCCGGTTGATGATAATGGCAACGCGCTGCCTCCCGCCGATCCTGACAATGAAATAATTAACAATCTCCCACCACCTTCTCCCAATAATGATAACCCCCCCTCCTTGGACGAGTCCTCTGGTGCAGAATACAACTTGCTACCCCAATTTTTAGCAGCTAATTACACTTCCCATCACGACTCTATACTCCTCACTCTTCTTCTCCAAATCTTCATATCATATCCACTACTTCCTATTCTAAACCATGGACTGAGCCCACGAATAGCCACACTACCACTGCCGCAAAAAATCCAATGACCCCCACAAGTAATATACAAAAAACTGTACACTGTCATTATGACAGTATCCTTTCTACCCCAGTATTTCAGACTCTGAAAAATTCCACACTGCCCAATAAAAATGAACCACATGTCCACTACACTCCAACTTCATCTCACTCTATTAAGACAATAACGAAAGAATACGAACCATCTATTTTGGGTCCTGGCCCTATTCTCCCTATCCTTTATACCCCTACCCCATTACGTCTTCTCTCCCCCCCTCTCTCTCTCTCTCTCTCTCTTATATCTATCCTCACAAATTCCTTCACGACAACATGAACCCTAACTCTAAAAATGCATCTCCGAGCTCCAGCCGTCCTACTTCTCCAACCCAATACGACGCTGATCTCATTCGTCGTCTCTCCAGTATTCATATGCCGATTGATCCCAATAGGAAATCAATCCAAATCTCCAACCGTGGTCTCTCAACACATAACTGGTCCCTCTGCATACTAGTCCGCATTATTACCGATAGACCGGTTTTCGATGCCCCATTTACAGCTCACATGACTAAAATCTGGAAGGCAGACCCCTCCACTAGTTTCAAAGAAGTTAGACCTAATCTCTTTCTGGCCGAATTCTCTAATGATGCTGAGCTTGAGCATGTCCTCAACAAATCACCATGGTCATATCGTAATGATCTAGTCCTTTTAAAGAGAGTCACTAGCCAAACCGAAGTCTCAAATGCTATCTTTGACAAACTCGACACCTGGGTACAGTTTCACCACCCTCATGTCGATATACTCTCGGAATATGGCCTAGTAGAACTTGCCTCAGCAGTAGGCAAACCTCTTTCAGCTCCTACTCCAGCATTTATTGTCGGTCGCAAATTCTTCAAGATAAAAATTTCTCTCGACCTCAACAAACCTTTTAAAGACCACGTTGAAGCCACTCTCCCAAGCGGAGAATGTTTTATAATCTACCTTGTTTATGAAAAGGTTCCTCGTCTTTGCTTGTTTTGTGGCTCTCTAGGCCACGAAGTCCCTACATGCCCAGATCATCATCGACTTCTTGCCATGAGCTCCACGATGAATCAGCAGCAAGAAGCTATATCAGGCCTCATATCAAAGAGACTAGGCAAGCGGATAGTAGAACCTGCTCTTGTTCCCCGTTTCTGCAAGAATAATGATGATCATGTCTGGTCCCACTCCTCATCCAATAACTCTAAGCGCCCACTCCCCTCCCTGTTTCCTCGCGATCACAATAAGAACCCTACTACCCATGATCACTCGACTTTCACTCTAAACACTTCTTCTCATACTCAATCTCCACCAAATAACTCCTTACCAAAACGAATCAAGGCGATGGACCCGGTTGGTCCGTCGCACACCCAATGAGTCTCTTTGCTTGGAATGGCCGGGGTTGTGGAGGCCCGGCATCTATACGTTCCCTACAGCGATACCTCCGCTGCACGAGTGCCGATATCGCCTTCATTTGCGACACTCGTTGTAACGTAACCAAATCATCCACCATCATCAAATCTCTCCCCTTACCTAACTCGTTCATAGTCCCATCCACTGGTTCCTCCGGGGGGCTCTGGCTCTTATGGAATAACCAAACATCGCTGAATATTATCCATCATGATCGATACTTCATCGTTGCACAAGTTCGTTCTTGTCCCTCTAAACCTCCCTGGACCCTATTTGCTGTCTATGCCGACCCTCATGGTTATCACAATAGAGCCATATGGGATGCAATATGTTTTTATTCTAATCTCCCAAATCAGAATTTGTTTACTATAGGAGATTTCAACTCAATCACAAATTTGCACGAAAAATGGGGTGGATCAACCACGAGACGACATAGAAATGCCTCATCTTTCAATCAAATGATCACCAATGCAGGCCTAATAGACCTGGGCTATATTGGTCCGGCGTATACGTGGACGAATCGACAATTCTCTAGTAATTTAATAAAGGAACGATTGGACCGTGCTCTATCCTCTCACCAATGGCTCTCGATCTTTCCGGATGCAAAAATTTTCCATCTTCCACCACTGAACAGCGACCACTGCCCTCTCCTTTTGAAACTTAATTTATCCCAATCTCACTCCTCCAAAAGACTCTTTCGTATTGAAAACTGGTGGTATTATAAAGTTGATTTTTCGGAGGTTATCAAATCTCTCTCCCTCTCTAACAGTGCTGACCTACCTTGGGACTGCACTATCTCTAATGTTAAGAAGACCATATCTACTTGGGCCCGCTCTCACTCATTTCTACCTGACAAAAAACTATCTAACCTCGAAGCCCAAATTAACTCAGCCCAGGCCCAACTTCACCTTAACCCATCGTTTTTCGGAAATCAAATTATCACACTTCAGCAAGCTCATTCCGAATGCCTACTTTTTCAACACGAATGTTGGGCTCAAAGATCTAGAATCTCTTGGGCGAACGAGGGTGATCTTAACTCTCGTTTTTTCCACGCGGCCGCCTCCATCAGAAAAAGAACCAACTCGATTACTGCTATCCAATCTGACCAGGGCACATGGTTCACTTCCGAAGCATCTATTCGACAAGATTTTGTCCGTGCGTATAAAGAAATTTATACTTCTGTTCATCCGCCTAAAATTCGTGAAATAATACCACCTCAGATTATTTCTTTGATCCCTAAAATCAATTACGAAATGAAACCGAATCACCAGCAAATTCCTTCTTCATTTGAGATTGCTTCGGTCGTTAAACATCTTGGGCCTAATAAGGCCCCTGGCCCAGAAGGGATTCACGCTAGATTTTTCCAAACCCACTGGCACGAATTTGAATCTCACATAAACCAATCCATTAACCAAATTGTACAAGCCCAAGCCATTCCTTCTTCATTTGGCGATACTAAAGTTTGTTTCATTCCTAAAGCCAACAATCCAAGCACTATCTCTGACTATAGGCCCCTGGGGATCTGTAACTTTCTTTATAAAGTTACAGCTAAAATCATTACTAACCGAATGAAACCATTAATCCCATCCATTATATCCTTGAATCAAACTGGCTTTATCTCGGGCAGATTCATTCATGATAATGTTATTCTTCACAAAGAAGTACTTCATTCATTCCATTCTTCCTCATATAAGAAGCACTCTTTTGCGCTCAAAATTGCTCTCAAGAAGGCTTTCGACTATATTGAATGGTGCTTTCTAGAAGAAATGTTACATTACATGGATTTCCCCACGAAATTTATTGAGTGGATTATGCTATGTATATCCTCAACAAAATTATCCCTGCAAATTGGATCTAAGATGGATGGTTTCTTCAAACCCCAACGTGGTCTTCCCCAAGGCTGCCCCATGTCCCCTTTCCTTTTCATTATAGCTACCGAATTACTCTCTCAAATGCTCCATTATCATCTATCTTCCGGTAATATCAGAGGATTATCTCTTGGACCCAGCGGACCTAACTTTACCCACTCCATGTATGCTGACGACTTGATTATTTATGGGTCGGCCACGATTCAGGAGGCTGAATGCATTCAGAATATTCTAAATACCTACTGTTCGGTCTCTGGACAATCCATAAACCCTTCTAAAACGACTATTTGGTTCAGTAAACATACCCCTCAACAGGTCAAGAATGATATTTCTCACCTCTTTGGAGCGACTCATGCACTACGTAAAATTTTTTATCTTGGATCTTATCCAACCATTGGTCGTACTCTAAATCTAGATTACGATCAATTAATTCTAAAATTTCAGAAAAAGCTCAATGGATGGAAACAGAAAAATCTAACTCAGGCAGGCCGTTTAGTTCTCATACAGTCCATATTACAATCCCTACCAAATTACTTCATGGCCACATACCTTATACCCTCTTCTATCATTCGAAATCTTACTTCTCTCATGAAAAAAAAATTATGGGCTTCTTCCACTGCCTCCTCGGGTTACATGGCTTGGGCCTCTTGGTCCATACTTGAACTCCCTGGTTTGCAAGGTGGCCTAAATATAAAAAATTTAAAAACTCTTAACCAAGCTTTCCTCTTGAAACAGTTGTGGTGCCTTGTCTCTCATGAAGACGCATTATGGATTGATCAAATGATAGCTAAATACTTACCTCTTTCAACAATTTGGTCCTCTTGCCGCTCCGCCAATAGATCGCCATTCTGGAGAGCCTTACTCCTTCTTAGACCTTACTTGCAAGAGACCACCTCATGGTTAATTGGCAACGGTGCTAAATGCAGGGCCATTGGTGACAACTGGTTTAATTCTCCGAATCTGTATAGGTCAGTTAACACGGTTGTAAGAAGCTTAACAGTCAACAAACTGGTCCATCCGATCTCGCAGCAATGGAACATGAACATACTCGAAACCATTTTTCAACCCGATGATATCCTTAAAATAACCTCTGGCACCCTTCAGCTCCCGCTGACACATGACTTGGTCGATCAATGCATCTGGGCCACCTCAAATAGCGGCAGAGTTACCGTAAAAGAGGCTTATCAGATCCTCTCGAATGCCGATTCTTCAACCTTGGGGCCTTCTCTAACGGTACAGTCGATTATCTGGAATTCTATCTACAAAATCAAAGGTGTACTACCCAAAATTAGAATCTTTATCTGGAGAATACTGCACAATGCTTTACCTACCAGATCCAAGTTTCACTTCCGCATACCCTCCTTTTCTCCGATTTGCGAAGACTGTCAGACTCACGATGAATCTCTATTGCATCTGCTCTTCTGGTGTCCGCAAGCTATCTCCTTCTGGCTAGCTTCACCCATTCTAATCCCGACCATAGATCCCTCTGACCAGGTCCCTACTATTCTCTCCAATTGGCTATCCATCATCCCTCCTCATCAGGCCCCGTTATTCTTATCCTTGCTCTGGCACAGATGGAAACGTCGTAACGATTGGACCTTCAATAAACAAAGGAAACCGATTCATCTATCAATACAACAAGCAATTCAAGATGTTAACATCACTGGATTCAAGGAGAAAATTCTTCACCCTCAGATTCTCACCTCTCCCCTCTTGAGACTCAACGAATTGTATTGCTGGACTGATTACTCTGGAGATCTGTCGAATCGAGCGGCTATTGCCTTCATCCTGAAGAATCAAACGGGTCTGATCCTCAGAGCGGAAGCCCAATATCGCACTGATATCGCCTCTCCCCTCCACGGTGAATTCCTTGCCTTAGAAATGAGTATGCAATTTCTTGCATCGTCCTCTCATCTTCTTTCGTCCTCGATCTTGTTTCTCTCTGATAATATGGAGGTGGCTTCGCTCATGCAAACTCTTACATCAACAGCGACAATTTCTCTCAGCCACAAAGAAGCTATACCAGCCGCAAGAACCTGCCTTCTTTGGAAACGCCGTATCAAGGATCCCACCTTTATCCATCTCCCTCGCCACTTCAATCAGGAGGCCGACACCCTTGCCAATATGTCTAGAATCCTCCAGTCCGATTTCGCGGATAGCTGCCTACCCCCGACTTTCTAGGGTTCCTTGCTCCTATCCCCCTGAAGCACATTCAGTAGTTTACGACTGGATTTTAATTAATTACTTTTCTTCTGAGTACTTCTTTCAGTTTATGTTATTGTTTATTTGCTATGTAAAATACTCTTTATTACTATTTTTAAAGCCCACGGGCCTTTCTTCAAAAAAAAAAAATGATCATTACTCTCCCTGCAAAAACTCAGATCTTCCATGCAAAAAACTCAATACAAACACATTAATATAATTATGTTATGTTATGTATCCTCCTTGTACACGAAAATTATTAAGTGCCGTGCACAGAGAATAAAAGAAGATATGCCTTCTTATACTGTGTCGCCATGGATAATTTTGCCATAAGAGTCTCACTCCATTCTCTCTCTCTCTCTCTCTCTCTCTCTCTCTCTCTCTCGAGAGGAGAGAGAGAGAGAGAGAGAAAGAGAGAGAGTTATAAGTTTCTGTTTTCGAAGTTTGAAGCATCAAAAATTTCCGTAAGTACTCATTTTCATACAATATCAGTTTTACTTAATGTTTCGCTTTGTTTAGTAACGAATTAGTGGCAAAAATATTGAGAAAGTAGAACTATATGAGTGTTTACATCAAGTAGAACATCAAAAATATGTTTGTGTTCTTTTAGGATGTTTACATCAAGGATTTCCTTTGTTTTTTTTGCATTTTTTTGGTACTTTACAATTTATTTTGATCGATCTATCTGTCTTTTGCTGTTGTTTCTTTTTTAATGAGAATGGCTAAGCTATATATCTCGGTTTTGTATTTAATTGAGTGTTTAGTTTTAACAGTAGCTAAAACATTTATGTACAGACTACGGAGATTAGAATCTAACTCATTTTTGCTGTTTTGATCGATCTATCTTTTCCTTTGTTTTTTTTTTGCATATTTTTGGTACTTTATTGTTTATTTTGATCGATCTATCTTTTGCTGTTGTTGTTTTTTGCATATTTTTGGTACATCAAGGATTTCCTTTGTTTTTTTTTTGTATATTTTTGGTACATCAAGGATTTCCTTTGTTTTTTTTTGCATATTTTTGATACTCTATTATTTATTTTGATCGATCCTGTTGTTATTTTTGCATATTTGATCGATCTATACTTTCTCACAGTCTTTTTTGCTGTTGTTTTTCTTTTAATGAGAATGGCTAAGCTATCTCTGTTTTGTATTTAATTGAGTGTTTTGTCTTTTAACAGTAGCTAAAACATTTACATAGAGACTAGAATCTAACTCATTTTTGCTGTTTTGTTGTGTTTGCAGTGTGCAGAGCTTGAAGGGAGAGCGAGAGAGATTGGAGTTATTAAGGAAGAGTTAAAAGCATCAGTAAGTGACCACTTTCTTTATTTTTATATAAAATACTAAAATAGGAATTAGGAACTGTTTATATAATCCCATATAGAAGCATCAGTAAGTGATCATTTTCTTTATTTTGATATAAAATAGGAATTATTAGGAACTGTTTATATAATCCCATATAGAAGCATCAATAAGTGATCACACTTTATCTTTTGAATGAAATTGTAATTGTAATCCCTAGCTATTGAAAGAAATTAAGAAACCTCAAACAGAAACAGAATCAGTAAGTGATCACTTTCTTTATTTTGATATAAAATAGGAATTATTAGGAACTGTTTATATAAGCCCATATACTTAATTCAAAATTCAAAATATATATATAAGCCCATATAGAAGCATCAGTAAGTGATCACACTTTATCTTTTGATTTGCTTAACAGAATTGAATTATTACAGTATCAAAAGTTGATGTTTATACCCACCTTTCTTTTTTTTATAATCACAGGTTTCATCGTTTCTCATGGGGCTCTCCAAAGGAGAAAAACGAGCTCGTGAAGTGGCCCGTCTCGAAGAACCTCAGGGCTTCATCGTACCCAATCAGGCTTCCTACTTTTGTTTCGCCGAAAGAATTTTTTGCAAGAAAATATCTGCGATGAAGGCTCAGGCGAATGGCAATGAAAAGGCCTCACTTTTCGGTTCGTACCAATGTCCGAAATGTCTCCATCGGTTTAATAGTACCGAGGCCTTCCGTGATCACCAGGATATAGCATAAAAAAAACACACATTTCCGAAACCCGTGAAGATCACGACATTGGAAGAATTGAGGAAGGGAGGTGCAAATTTGGCCGAGGTAATTTAATTATGTCAATGGAAGAAAAAAACACACACTCTCTCTCTAATATTCGATTATCCACATGTAGGCGGAGTCGATGCTTCCTGAGATAGTTGTGGCGGGCCAGATTGAAGGAGGAGGAGGAGGAGAGAATAACATAGAGACAACAAGGATTAAGTGCATTTTTTTCAATTTGGATGCCAACGGGGACATAAATGGAGTGGCCATTAAGGTAATTATCTTAAATATATTAATAATTGAAATTTTAATTGTTTTTTTTTCTTCTTTAAAACTGACTCATTGTTTTTTGCAGGCAGCAGTCATCGCTGATTACTGACTGTCTTTGAGTAATTGTAGAACTTTTTTTAATGAATTGTAGAACTTTTTTTTAATTCAATGTAGAACTTTTTTTTTAATTCAATTACATGTGAAACTTTTTTTTAATTCAATGAAATGTATAACTTTCTAAAGATGAGTGATTCTTATATCAATTGGTCGTGTGTACAAACCATGCATGTAAGAAAATCTTAAAAGTGCATAATTTGAATCATATTAATTTGTATGCTCGTGAACTTCATGAACATGATTCAATTGAATCATATTAATTTGTAACAAAATGTTCTAATTAACATATCATAGCAAAATCTCTAATTCTTTTTAAAGAAAATAAATTATAAAACTTCAACACCTTATTGTACCGAATAAAACCTAACACATTCTGCGAATCAACTCAAAACGAAATTAACAATTTAACATTACAAATTCGAATACCACTAAGAATAAATCCACCAAATGCATTCATTTGCTTGTGTGGATGCATGTCCTCGATGAAAGCACCTAAAAATATAAATCCACATAAATATTAAATATTTTAAACAATGAAATTATTAATAAACAGTATATTGATAAACCATTATGATATACCTGGTATTCATGGTTCAGAAATAGCCATTCTCAAGGTTTGTACTTTTCTCATGAAACGTCACTAAAAGAGGAAGAAGATCCATCACCAAACTCTCCACATCCATTTCTGGCCCCGCGATTATTAAAATGCACCTAATAAAATAGCAATGTTAACAAACAAGTAAGTAAATAAATAAATGCATTTACTAATTAATCGAAATATTAATAAATAATAATGACCTGGTAAATCCATTTTCTCTCCATGATTTGATTAATTCAGGAGAGTCCCGACTTCCTGGTTTGACCGCCTTTTGACTGGTCAAAGACACATTATTATTATTATTATTATTATTCGTGCTCTGCAAATTTCAACAAATAAAATTGAATGCCAGTTTTTATATTTGAAACATATATTAGTTTTTGAAGAATCCTGGTTGAGAAATAGCCAACGGCTAAGGGGGGGAGTTCCATATTATTTGGATCCAATAAGGCCATATCATTTTGTGAAGGTGACAGCTCACTAAAAGGTGCTTGCAATATCCTACACAAAGTCCTTACGATCCAAAGTCCAAAGTACGTGCAAGACATACATACATACCCCATACCTGTAAATAAAATTAAAAAATATAAACAACCATTCTGCAAGGGTATAAATGAAATTTTGACATTTTACACGGGTATATGTATGAAAGGGCAGAAATACTTACTTCCTCCTACTCTTTCGGCTAGAGATAATATTAGAGACAATGTATCCACTCTTTCGGCTAGAGATAATATTAGAGACAATGTATCCACTCTTTCGGCTAGAAATACTTACGACCACTAAGCCTCCAACTTTTCGAAAATTAGTGCATCAGAGCGTGGCCCGCATCAGCCATGGATAATATTAGAGACAATGTATCCACTCTCATAAACCTAGAAATACAAAGTTTGTTCATTGATGCATATATAATTATATATTACTATTTGTGATTGAAGAGAAATAAGAAGGAAACAATTACCCTGTTTTTTGAGGGTGTTTTTTGAAATATGTCCAGCATATACTGCAAAAAAAGAGAGCTTTTTTTCATTAAGCCCGAACAATTAATAAAATTGCAAAAATAAAAGGAAAATTGTGAGACCTTCGCATTGAGGGGCGTCTTAAAAGGACTTTTGATGTGTATTTCTTTTGTTTCTTCAACTTGTATTTCTCCTGAAAATTCAAAACTTACTTAATTTAAATTAAAACAAATCACGAATAAAGTGTAATATTAATAATTTAATTATACTCACCTGAGAAAAAGCAGTTTACTTAATTTAAATTAAAAAGTTCAAAACTTACTTATTGAAGTATTGAAGAATTCAGGGAAGAATATGCAATTAGTACCTTCAGGGAAGAATTGGCTCATCGAGCAAGAAAGGGCCCGCTTGACCCGGTCTCGACATTGAATAATCAACCAAAAGAGGATTGAGACTTGAGAGCACATTTCTTGTTTCCCATCTTAATTGACCTGAAATCACCGAACAGAATAAAGGTTTGTTTATCTTTGTTAATATTTGAGCGAAATTAGACGTTATTAAAAAGAGAGGGGAAGAGGAATACGCAGAAGCGGAGAGACGGTCAAAGACGAGGCGATCTCCATCGTTAATGTCAAGAAGCACACCACATCCCTCCCATGCCGTCGCCCCGTTCACCTCCGAGGATCCCCCGCCGCCGCCAGAAGAGACGGCTGGAGCAGTAACAGTATCATGAAAAGCTTGCAGCTCAACTTCCGTTGTTGTTCGTTCTTTGTCCTGATCTGAAAGGTTGGACTTGGGGTTTTAGAGGAAGAACTTCACTTGCTATTAAACCCTGACAACGAGAACTACAATCGACTTTTACTACATAACCACGATAACTACTAATATATATATCTCCTTCAAAGAATACCAAAATTTGATAAGCGTCTTCACCGTAACAAGTAGGATTATCAATAAGAGTCCATGAATCATCTCCTGGATGACATACGACTAGTGTAGAGGAGATCATCATTGTGGCAGCAATCATTTTGCAATCGTCTGATACCACTAGCTTGCATAACGCAGCTCGTCTGAGCGAATGATTGGCAGGGTAAAGCGGCTCAACCCCTAATTCAAAGAACTCTTCACATTGCTCGATAGCGTAGGTTGGTTCTGGGAGTCGGATGTTTTGTCCGGTCAGAGGATTAATGAGGCTAAGTTCAAAGTTCGATTCATCCATCGCTACTAACCAACCGTTAGAACACGTGTGAATGAATTTACCTTTTATCTCCGGTAAATTGAACTCTATCATTTCCGATTTAAAGACATCATAAAGCATGCAAGTCTGTGTTTCGTAGTTGCATGGGAGTAGGAGAAACGGATAATTTTCTTTGGTACTAGATAACTCTTATTCATTAAATTTTAAGGAAAACAACAAAAACAAAATATAGCTAATAATTGTAATTTATACAGCAATAACGGTAAATAAAATCAAAATAATTATTAAAAAGAAAAGATTGCGTACACAGAAGCTATTACCTGCAATTACGACTGAACTGCTCAATTGTAGTCATGGTAGATTGATTCTTATAAATAATGGATGGTTATTCTTCGCTTCCACCTTCTTATATTTTTTATGTCTTATTATTTCCTTCTTTTTATCTGGGCTTGATAAATTACAGCTTATTATTATTTGTTCTCAATTTTGGGTTTGATAAGTTATGCCTTGTTATTGTCTGAATTTTATTTTGGCTCGATAAATTAAGTGTTGCTATTCGGGGATTAACAGCTCGTTATTATTATTGCTCCAATTTATTATTCGGTACCAGTCCTGCATTACATAAGAGTTTGAAATTAGATGAGCCAGTATCATAAAAAAGATCAGATCTTTTGTACTCAGTAGTGTAGAAATAAAAAAGCTAAAATCTTTCGTAGCTAATTGGTAATTTGAGAAAAAGAAATTTCCAATCTTTCTTATCTAATTGGTAATTTGAAAAAAAGAAATTTCCAATCTTTCGTAGCTAATTGGTAATTTGAGAAAAAGAAATTTCCAATCTTTCGTAGCTAATTGGTAAATTGACAATAGTGTACAAATGAAGTTAGATACAATGAGAAATTACTTGTTAATATTCTCAGACCCTTCGATTTGGCCTGGCTCGATATTTTAGCGTGATTGTGCTGTCTTCCTTGTATTTTATACCAGATCGACGAAATACGCCTTATTCATCTGCCTTGCCGGCCGGATAAAAAAAAAAAAAAAAAATGGAAAGCATGGTGCGTTCCACTTTCCTTCTATAAACACCTTGTTTCTATCAGTGGGGCGGTGGCTGCCGAATCGGCTTAATTAGAAAATAGGAATGGTGTCGATTGAATGAATGTCTTCCCTTTTACGACTATAATATATGTTTCCATTTTATTAGGATTTAGGAGCCTTATGGTGGGCGGCGGGCTTTAAAATTAGTTGGGCTTCGAATTTTGAAATCTATATTCAATATTTTTAAGTTAATAGTTCAATCAATTTTTAATTAATTGTTAATTTTACGTTAGCAAAGTTTAGCCAATATTTCAGTTAATGATTTTTTTTCTTAAACAATTGTCAATTAGGTAACCGTGATGCCAATTATTCGAAATTTTACTACTCATATAAATTAATTTATTGTCAATTATTTTTGTGAATTGATATATTTATTTGCTAATTAAATTGAATTTGTGAATTGATCATTTGAATTGATTGTTAATTGCATTGTATTGGATTATTAATTGGAAATGCCAAAAGAAAAGATAAATTAGATATACGAATTAATCAGCAAAGTGTGGGAAAGTCTCATAAACACCAGATAATTTCCCTATGTTACGACTAATCTAGACTTCGTTTTTTTTTGTATGTTTGTTATTTCTTAACATAACGGAAAATTGATGTTTTCGTTTTCTTCATTTTTTTTTTTTCAAAATACATGTTTTGACTTTTAAGATCGAAAATCGATTTCATATTAATAATTAGTTATGTATTTTTTTCAATGCAATTGATCTTCCATCTGTTTTGCGGCGATTTTGTTTGGAGAATGCTAAATTAATTTATTAGTTAGGAGATTCCGGTGTGTTGCACCACATCACATCGGATTTAAATAATCTCTCCACTCACTCGATGTACCATGATAATGATCAAGTACAGGTTGGAAACGGTGAAGGCTTACCCATAAACAATATCGGTTCTTCTTTTCTCTCAACTCCTACTCAAAACTTGTATCTCCACAATATACTTCATGTTCCCTCTAATGGTGTAGAAGTGGTGCGCGAGAAATTAGGAGAGAAAAGATTATTTAGGTGTAGAAGGAAGCACCATTGGAGAGAGGATTCTACCCTACTGATATCATGTGAAGAAAATAGATTATCTTAATTCATGTTTCTTAATTCAATTACACAGAAAGGGATGACTATATATAGTGAGAGCTATTTTAACCTATCTCTAACAAACTTGATGACTCATCCTATATACCTCATCACTAAGACAAAGTTAGTTGCTAACTATTATTCCTCTTCTCAAGTTAATGGTGATCTCCATTAGTGGATCCAATCGCCAAAGTGATCCAATAACCAAGGTGATCCTGAGACATTCTAACATACTCTAGTCGCTCAACTTGTAATTTTCAGTGAGAAATTGTGATTTCAAGTCTTATTGATATTAAGTTGAACCATCGAACTTTATTCATTTTTTTTAATCAACGCGTCAATAATCTAGTTGGTTGAACGTGAGACAAAAAATCATATGTTGAACCCATTGAAATAAATGGGCAAAATGAATCTTCTCCTTTTATTATGAAAAAAAAAAAAATTCATTTCCAAATTAGTTACTCAGCCCCCAAGCTGACATTAAATTTTTATTTGTCCAAATTATGTTAGTTTATTTTTCCCCTAATACGACACTCACTTTTTAATTCTCATCATATTGTCACTAATTTTTTAATTATTTCAAATAAAAATTTTAGTCCCGATTTTAGATATAGTTTTTTACTAGGAAATTTTGGAATCATACACACGATACCAAAGTTATTAGGAAAAAAGTGAACAGTACACACGTTTTGAAAGTTTATTCAGAAAAAAACAAGTTTTGAAAAAAATATGGAATGTAACATTTTCGGACTCTGAGAGTCCTAAATTTGATGAATTTTCGGACTCTCAGAGTCCGAAAATTTTGGTGGCATTTGCCCTCTCCACCCCTGATTAAACCTGATTAGTGGAGGTGAATTTTTTATTAAAAAAAAACCCGGACTCTGAGAGTCCGGAATATGTGTGGTTTAAATTTCTATACAGTATTTTGGTTTGGGATATTTAATTAATCACTTCCTTCTACAGTAATTTGGAATTGGATTTTGTAATTAACTAATTTGCAATTAGGTCAAGTTTAAACTGCCATTCAATTTTATTTGTTGAAACTGCCATTCAAGAGATCCTAATAATGCTGGCAACTGTCGATACGATAGTTCCTTAGGTACTCAAGTTTAAATTCAATATCAAATCATTTTTACTTGATATAATGTTTTATTTTGAATTATTTATTCATTATTTCTAAAAAAATCTTAATCAGGATTATTAACAAACAAGTTTCCAAATTTGCTTCAAAGAGCTGAAGACGGTACACTCGATTTGAATATAACTGCCAAAACTTTGGAGGTATTATCTTTTTCAATTCTTTTACTATCGTTAATTTTTTTATATATTTTTTAATAAATGATGATTTTTATGTATTTATTCGTAACACGTACAAATGAGGATAGGACTGCAACTTTAGCTCATGGCTCATGGCTCGCTCGAGCTTGACTCAATAAAAACTCGATAATAACTCGTTCGACGTTAATTCGAAATTAATCGAGTCGAGCTGAGCCAGTTCGAACGCTTATCTATCCGAGCTTGAGCCAGACCCACCTCGCTCGTGTTAAGCTCGAAATATTTTTTAGCTCAAATTTAAAAACTAAATATTTTTATCATAATTAATCATATTATACATAATATACATTATAATTAAAAATATATAAAGAACAATTCATCTCACTATTTCAATCCAGATCCAAACCAAGTCCAAGTCGTTATATTCTTTGTTGTCTTGTTATTTGTTGCAGTCCAGCATGCTGTCGTGCTCGTGACTCAAAACTCTAATGAAAGAAAATAAACCAAGGAAACAAATCGTAAATAAAGGCAGGAAATCTAAATTGTGTTGGTTTATTATTTTATGTGTGTTGTATTTTTGATACGTTATAACTATGATATTATGTTGTCATGTTTGATTTTATTAGTTTGTGTTTGGTGTTGTATATTTGATTTATTATTGTTATATTTTGTATTAGTTTTTGGTACTTAATTTTTTTTCTTCAATCGTTACTACTCTTTTTACTTCATTTCAAATAGTTTTTGTAAGGAAAATGTTGGACATACCCCCACCTCTCCCCACACATCCTTGATGACATGGATATGATTTAACACCTTAAAAATTAATACTTTAATTCATGATTTAACATATTAATTGTATGTTCAATCATAAATTAAGATAATTAAATTATAAATTAAAATGTTAAATACTGTATTTATGTGTTAATTTTGAAGATGTCAAATCATATCCACATCATCAATGATGTGGGAGGAGAATACTAGAGAGTGTACATCACTATTCTTTTTGTAATTAAACTATTGTTGAACCGGGGCCGAGCCAACTCGAATTAAAATGAGCCAAGCTTGAGTGAGCCGAGCCAGCTCGAATGAGTTCCGAGTCGAGTTTGAGCTTGGCATAGCTCGCTCGAGCTCGACTCGTATGCAACCCTAAATGAGGGAAATATAATATATATGATTTACATATTGATATAAAAATTATTATTTTTTCCATTACATATTTTCTTTTGAATTACATATTGAACATATACTGCATAAGTGATGTAACATATTTTTTCCGATACATAATGAACATATACTGCATAAGTGAGATCATCTAAACAAAGGAACAAACAATAAAATACAACAATATATTTAAACGGACGAAAATATATCATCTACTTTTCAGAATAAAACAAAATATAAATTACATATCTTTTTTTCTACCTTTATAAAATATTCAGAAGCCCATATAATAATATACATAGAAAATAAAGATTGTACCTAACATTACCATATTTATCATAACCTCCTTTGTAATTGATATTTGACCTCTTCTATTGGTCGGTCTACAATATTAATGCAATTAAACCACACATTCTAATGGCTCTGCATTTTTGTGCCTAATGGTGCATATTATTTCTCTTTTCAAACCAACACCTTTTTAATTCAATTAAATGTAGAACTCAAAAATACCTTAAATGATTCTTATCTTAATCAACTTATCAAGATTTTTATCATTATTTTTTAATTAACTATCAATAATTAATCAAAACACCACACCAACTAAACCCTGATTTATTAATGATTTTAGAGAAAAGAGTGATGTTAACTAATTAATCTCAAATAAACAATATTCACCAAATACCAGTTCAATTTAATTCCAATTTCACCTTAAATTATAGAATTGTTCTCTGGTCACCTAATTTCAATTTCACCCAAAACTATAGAATTGTAACGAGAAATTGACATAAAAATTGTTATTTTTTCCATTACATATTTTTTTTTAGTCACATATTGAACATATACTGCATAAGTGATGTAACATGCTTTTTCCATTACATATTGAACATATACTGCATAAGTGAGTTCGTCTAAACAAAGGCACAGACAATAAAATACGACAATATATTTAAACGAACGAAAAAGTATATCATCCACTTTTCAGAATAAAACAGAATATACATTACATATCTTTTTTCCTACCTTTATAAAATATGCAGAATCCCATATAAAAATAATATACAAAGAAAATAAAGATTGTACCTAGCATTATCATAACCTCCTTTGTAAATGATATTTGACCTCTTCTATTGGCCAGTCTACGATATTAATACAATTAAACCACACATTCTAATGGCTCTGTATTTTTGTGCCTAATGGTGCAGTTTATTTCTCTTTGGGAACCAACACATTTATAATTCAATTAGAACTTAAAAATATCTTAAATGATTCTTATCTTAATCAACTTATCAAGATTTTTATCTTTATTTTTTAATTAACTCTAAATAATTATTCAAAACACCACACCAACTAAACCCCGATTTATTAATGAGTTTAGAGAAAAGAGTGATGTTGACTAATTAATCTCAAATAAACAATATTCACCAAATACCAGTTCAATTTAATTCCAATTTCACCTTAAACTATAGAAATGTCCTCATCTCACCTGATTTCAATTTCACCTTAAACTATTGAATTGTAACGAGAAATTAACATAAAATTGATAATTTTTCCATTACATACTTTTTCTTTGAATTACATATTGAACATATACTGCATAAGTGATGTAACATATTTTTTCCATTACATATTGAACATATACTGCATAAGTGAGTTCATCTAAACAAAGGAACAAACAATAAAATACAACAATATATTTAAACGAACGAAAAAAATATATCATCAACTTTTCAGAATAAAACAGAATATACATTCATATCTTTTTTCCTACCTTTATAAAATATGCAGAAGCCCATATAATAATAATATACAAAGAAAATAAAGATTGTACCTAGCATTATCATATTTATCGTAACCTCCTTTGTAAATGATAATTTTGCCATAAGAGTCTCACTCCATTCGAGAGAGAGAGAGAGAGAGAGAGAGAGAGAGAGAGAGAGAGAGAGAGAGAGAGAGAGAGAGAGAGAGAGAGAGTTAGAAGTTTCTGTTTTCGAAGTTTGAAGCATCAAAAATTTCCGTAAGTACTCATTTTTATACAATATCAGTTTTACTTAATGTTTCGCTTTGTTTAGTAACGAATTAGTGGCAAAAATATTGAGAAAGTAGAACTATATGAGTGTTTACATCAAGTAGAACATCAAAAATATGTTTGTGTTCTTTTAGGATGTTTACATCAAGGATTTCCTTTGTTTTTTTTGCATTTTTTTTGGTACTTTACAATTTATTTTTATCGATCTATATGTCTTTTGTTGTTGTTTCTTTTTAATGAGAATGGCTAAGCTATATATCTCGGTTTTGTATTTAATTGAGTGTTTAGTTTTAACAGTAGCTAAAACATTTATGTACATACTACAGAGATTAGAATCTAACTCATTTTTGCTGTTTTGATCGATCTATCTTTTCCTTTGTTTTTTTTGCATATTTTTGGTACTTTATTATTTCTTTTGATCGATCTATCTTTTGCTGTTGTTGTTTTTTTGCATATTTTTGGTACATCAAGGATTTCCTTTGTTTTGTTTTTTTTTTTGTATATTTTTGGTACATCAAGGATTTCCTTTGTTTTTTTTTTGCATATTTTTGATACTCTATTATTTATTTTGATCGATCCTGTTGTTATTTTTGCATATTTGATCGATCTATACTTTCTCACAGTCTTTTTTGCTCTTGTTTTTCTTTTAATGAGAATGGCTAAGCTATCTCTGTTTTGTATTTTATTGAGTGTTTTGTCTTTTAACAGTAGCTAAAACATTTACATAGAGACTAGAATCTAACTCATTTTTGCTGTTTTGTTGTGTTTGCAGTGTGCAGAGCTTGAAGGGAGAGCGAGAGAGATTGGAGTTATTAAGGAAGAGTTAAAAGCATCAGTAAGTGACCACTTTCTTTATTTTGATATAAAATACTAAAATAGGAATTAGGAATTGTTTATATAATCCCATATAGAAGCATCAGTAAGTGATCATTTTCTTTATTTTGATATAAAATAGGAATTATTAGGAACTGTTTATATAATCCCATATAGAAGCATCAGTAAGTGATCACACTTTATCTTTTGAATGAAATTGTAATTGTAATCCCTAGCTATTGAAAGAAATTAAGAAACCTCAAACAGAAACAGAATCAGTAAGTGATCACTTTCTTTATTTTGATATAAAATAGGAATTATTAGGAACTGTTTATATAAGCCCATATACTTAATTCAAAATTCAATATATATATATATATAAGCCCATATAGAAGCATCAGTAAGTGATCACACTTTATCTTTTGATTTGCTTAACAGAATTGAATTATTACAGTATCAAAAGTTGATGTTTGTACCCACCTTTCTTTTTTTTATAATCACAGGTTTCATCGTTTCTCATGGGGCAAACCCAGCCGCCGCCACTCCCCCTCCTCACCTCCCCTCCCTCCCCTCCCTTCTCCTCTTCCTCCCCTCCTCTCCCCTCTACTCAATCTTTTCTCAAACTCATCCAAACCGAACCATAACCCTCATCACAACCATGTGAGTTTCATTTTTGAGTTTCATCATTGTAGCTCCATTCTTGAGGTTCATCACCCACCTCCACTTCAAAGGTCAAGATCAAAAGATTAAGACGAGACTACCACGTCTAAGGTAGTGCTCCACACGGCAACCAAACAAGGACAAAACGATGAAGATCATTTATGAAGGAAATACAGTAATAGATCAACTAGTAGATTGCACACATGAGGATAGATGAACGTACGCGTTCGTCAATACGATTGGATGCATAATAAGATTATGCAAATCTGACAAATAACGTAGTCTGTCATGACGCACTGGTTGATGCGCCATGACGGACCAATAGGTTAATCTGTCAAATTGCACAGATTATACACAGTCCGTCGTGACGGACTGGTTGGTCCGTCGTGACGGACCAAAAGGATAATTGTGTACCAATATGTGAGTGTGCGTCATGACGGACTGATTGTCCGTCATGACGAAGGTGCGTCATGACGGACAATATGGTCCGTCGTGACGGACTATGTATTAATTGTTGTTTCTAGTAACCGTGACATGTGCGTCATGACAGACTATCTGTGCGTCGTGACGGACAGTGATCCGAATTCCAGATTAGCAATTTTCTTTGTGCTTATTAATCCTCCATTAATTATGGTGTGGATATAAGATCTGGATGGATCTTTTCTCTCTCTTTAACCTTCAGTTCAGAATATGATTCTTGTGAAATGAGAGAAAAACTTGTAAAACAAGTTCACCATTAGAGATGAAGTTCAAGCAAGTTTACGGCGATTTTAGGGGAATCGCGCGTAATCGAAAGACGTTAGCTCGAGATGGATACGGGTAGAGGGATTTCATCTGAAATCCTCTATTGTGATCAAGCTAGAGCAAGATGGATGACGAACCGGATGCGATCCGGTTGTATACGACAAATCGGAGCTCAATCGAAGGTGTCGAATCGCGCGGGAATGGGACGCGCGTGTTACCGAAGATTGGAGCAGCGAAAAGGCAGCAACTACGCGTTCAACCCATCACCGTGATCAATTTCACGTGGTATGAATCTATGTCTATAATCGTTATATTCATATGTAGTTGCATGTAAATTAGGATTCGTACTCTCGTGTCGACGACGTGATCCTCGGGATCGGGTCGGACCGGGCCTCACAATCCGCTGCGCGTGGCTCGGTAGTGACGTCGATTTCCAACAGTGGTATCAGAGCAATCGTCGCGATTCGATTGTCGAATCAATTTCGAATAAAGTTATTCGGAATTTTCATGTAGAAATTAGAACATAAACATGTAGTTTCATAATTATGACCATGGAAAACTTACTAGAGTTTGATCATATGATGATCAAAAGCATCTAGAAGTAATCATGAAAGAGTTTTCATGATTAATCATTTTCGAAACAATTTAATTTCTGCATAATTCACGGTCAAAATTGAGTTTCAGGGTAGGTCTGTCATGACTGACTGGATGGTCCGTCATGACGGGCAATGTGTATCGGGAAATCCATGAGTTGGATCTGAGACGTTACACTGTGTCCGTCGTGACGCACAAGAGTTGTGCGTCATGACGCACTGTGAAAACAAGGTTCGTCGTGACGGACCAGATAGTCCGTCATGACGGAAGTGTCCCAAATAGCCCCTGGAAGTTTGTACAAAATTATTTTGCACAGTCCGTCATTACGCAATGGCTGGCATGATGACAGACCAATATAGTCCGTCATGACGCTATAACCAATCGTCATGACGGACGAAGCTGAATTAGCCCCTGGAGATCAAGGCAAAAATGTTTTGCACAGTCCGTCGTGACGCACTGTTGTACGTTGTGGAGGACTAATGGAGTCCATCGTGACACACTGTTGTGCGTCATGATGGATGAACTCGAATTAGCCCCTAGATTGGACAACAAAAATATTTTGTATAGTCTGTCATGATGCACCGGCTGGCGTTGTGACGGACATGTAAAGTACGTCGTGACGCATTGGTTATTGCGTCATGACGGACCTTAAGGATGGTCCAGACAGGAGGTAAAGTGGGCATGGTCCGTCAGGACGCTACATGTTGTGCGTCGTGACGGACAGTAGAAGTGCGTCGTGACGGACTATATGTCAGTCACGACGGACAGTGTAATTTTTTTGGAAAATTTTATAATGGTTCTAATAATTAATAATTATGTTCATATAAGTCATTCATCATGATTAAACCTGTTAAGTGATATAATTAGATTATATCATAAAATCCCTAAATAATATTTAAGTCATGAAATGCCTTCCATGTTCACAACCTCCGAGGTTGGTCTTACACTTTGCACGGGTTCAGGCCAAAGTCGGGCGTGCAATGTTGTATGTATCAACGTGAGAGGCATGCGTTGATTGGGGACAAGCGCGGGTTCAGGCCAAAGTCGGGCACGCTTGTAGTCTAGTTGAACGATATGTGGACACGATTGTGACTTAACCGTCCAAGCCAATCCGATTGGAGTTCGGGGCATAGTTAGGATGCACAAACGGAATTCGAATCATATATGATATGGTTCGATACCGAAATCCTATAAAGGGTCAAGAGTCACATTGGATGCGATTGGATTTATCCTACCTAAATAGTGAGATCCCATTTGTCGGCCAAAGTCACTTGTGGGAGGATCACGAAATATGGGTCTTCAAGTGTTATTGGATTTAGAATCCCGGATCAATATTAGGGTTATTGATTTGATAAAAGTAACATATTTCATATCATATAAGCATATAGAATAAGTACGCACGGTCAGTTGTCAATTTCATAATTCATGTAGAATAATAATTTAAGCAACACCAATATTATATCGATATGATCGATATTAGAGAAAGAAAAGTTTGTGGAACGGAACCACCTTGACTAGCACCGTATCCTAAGAATGGTTCTTAGACAAGAGTGCAAGATTTAAGTGTTGGACACGAAATTGGTAGAACCGATTTACATTCACAAGGATTTAGAGAAAGCCGAAATTTGAGAAGGAGTCAAATAATATTGTGTGTCAAACGTTGACATGCATGGACGAAAGATCTTCAAAAGAGTTTGAAGAATTATAAGAAATAAAGGTCTAAGGGCAATTTAGAGAAACGTTGTCTCAATCAAGGATTTGGGCAAGTTGTTGTCTCAATATCAAAAGAAAGGTTAAATCCGAGGAGGATTAATCCAAATGTTAATAGCCATAGCCTTTTTTGACATTGTCATCTTGACTACATGTATGAGATACACATTTCTAGAATCCATAGGATGGAATACTATATTCATTCGAATAAGATTCGCATGAAAAGTACAAGAATTATTTAATAAACAAGATGACAAAAGTGTCATTCCAAAGGTTGGAAAAACGGTCAACTACTTATCAAAATTCATACATTTTGAATTTGTGTAAATAAGTAAGTTCGGAGGCAAGAGGAGGCTACAAATATTTCATTATATTTACCAACGATTATTGTAGATATAAAGATATCTATTAATTAATGCGTTTGAAACATAATTTTGAGTAGTTTAAAAATGTTTCGAAATGAATTACGAAGTCAACTAAGCGAGAAAATCAAAGTCATTCGATGAGATCGAAGAGACGAGCATTTTAAGCTATGAGTAAGATAATCATCTAGAAAAATTATGAAAAAATTTCATAATTATTTTCACTCGGAACATCAATGTAGATTAATGTGTTCGACATGAGGAATCAAACTTTGTTGGACATAGTTCGATAGATGATAAATCAAAATTAATTTTTCCAAATAAGATTTGGAAATTTGCCCGTAAGACCAAGGTTAATCATATACATTCTAAGTCGGTGCAAAAGACCCCATATTTGATATGGATCGGAAAGAAATTAAATTGATGATTAACGTGGTTTCAGGCCAAAGTCGGGCACGTTAATGAAAACTTCCGATGTTATCTTTTGTAAGTTTTGGAGATTTGAATCCGGAAACTGGTTTTGGATAAACTCAATCTCAAATTTCATATGTTCATTTATTGAGTATCCTTAAAGAAATTGAAGGATACCAATTTTCAAATCCCAATGAAAATGAGATTTTCATAGTTCGAAGAGATACCCTCTTAGAGGAGGACTTAATGTGCATAAGTTTGGAACTTAATGTCACTTATATCTATGCGGGCTACTGGGAGATGAATCGATCTCGAAAAGTTCGAGACTCGAAATGGAACATTGAACCGATGAATATGATTGGAATTTCATCAAAAGTTGATGAATCCAAGTCAAGATCACAAAGCGATTTTATAGATCAATTTAGACAAGTCACGAATCGATAATTTATGAATTTATCAAAGAATGTGACAATCGAATCGAGCTCATACATGATGAGTCGATGGACTAAAATGATGCTATAAAGGATAAAATTTCATATGGCATGGTGCCATGGAATCCATGTACATCATCAAGTTTAGAACTTGATTTAAACATTTCTTAGGGTATGACCCATACGATGTGAGTGAGTTTTCAAGGTGAAAACTGACATGGATTAGAATATGTATACTTACAAAGCAAGGATAGTTGTGAAAAGTTTCAAGAATTCTTGATATAATCATGAAGAAATGTTTTCACAAATAATCATATTGCTTGATCCATTTCGGATTATATTTGCCATTTCACATAGTATGACTATAAGCTTTGACAAATGGAAGACAAGACCGCATTCCTTTATAGGAAAAATTAGAGGATGTGTATGTGCACAACCTAATGGTTTTATCGATCCTAAGAATCCGAGAAAAGTATACAAGTTTCAACGATCCATATGATGGATTGAAGAATAATTCATGAAATTGGAATTTCGTTCGAATAAATTTAAAATTAGTTATAATATTATCAAGAACAAAAGAAAAGCTTTGTGTAGATGTGAAGGTTAATGGGAGCCACATTACATTTCTTATATTAAAATATATGAACAATATATTATTCGTAGGAAACGATTGTCGTTTCGCTGTGAAAGATTTAGGCGAGACCGCTTATAAGATAAGCATAAAAATATATGAGATAGATTTGAAATTCCTCGATCTAAATTGAAGTATATACATCAACAAAATATTGAAAATGGTTTTCAATACATAAATCCAAGAACGGATTTCTCCCAAGTGTCGAATGGCGTAAAACTTGTTGAGAATCGATGTGCGACATCGAGCAAAAGAAAAGTAGGAAGATGGATATCTTATGTTTCGGCAATAGAATATTCCAAATACGTCATGATATGTACTAATATTGAAATAATGTTCATATTAAACGTCGTAATTATCAATGGAATCCAGAGAATAATTCGTTTCGAATTCTTCATATGGTTGGTTCGAACGAAAACAATTCAATCTGATATTTTGTATAATGGTTATACATTACATATGCATAATAGTTATGCAACCTTTAAATACCAGGATTTGCATTGAAAATAATAAATAATATCCTTAAAACTTTTAGAAAGGATTAAGGCTATATTTCTCATATAAAATGGTGGGGATGATGAATCGGTAATAAAAGTTATACCGATGGCATTTCTCCAAACATACAACACATTTACGAAATGTGTACGTATTTTGCTTAGAGAAAGATGCAGTTGTATGAAATAGTTTCACAACAACTAAACATGAAAATTCTACGATGGAATTAGATTTTAATACGGCTTACGAAGCCGAAATGGAAACGTTATGGATCAAGGTGTTGATCATACTTGGTATTGTCTCAAGTAATAGGTATTGGATACCTAACGAAAATTGACACTAACGGGAACGTAGCGGAACCGTTTACAAAAACTAATTTCTCACTAGTCAGGCATGAATGTCATGCGAAGACTATAGGTATAGAGATACCTAGAGGAGTAAGAGATTTGAGGTATAGTTATCTAATATCGATAGTCATTGCAGAGATTATAGTCCTAGTAGAGATTATAAGCGTAAACGCTGTATCAACCAATACTTACTCTATATTAGTGCATTTCAAAAAAATTAACAAATTTTAAATTGCATTTATACTTATATGAAAACTTGTGCGAGGTTGTGTAATTTGATTACATGAACCTTGAATTATGACTTGTGTGAGCGTCTACATAATACGTGATTATGTTAAGGAAAACCGTCACATTTCAAAAGTTATATTTCAAAAATGTCACTAGTCACGATTAGGATACTTATGTGATAAGTATATCTATTATAAGATAATAGACTAACGTGTACACTAGCATATTCATCGAGGTGATGATTATGTTTTGCTAATCATAGGACAAAGAGTTTGTCAAATCGGGAATATGGATATGCATTAGGTTATGCATATTGTGACTTGACCAAAAGTGCGATACCATGACATGGTTTAGTCATTGTAGATGGAATCGTAATGAATGGGGTCTTAGTTCTTCACACTTGAGATGATCATGGATCATTTTTCGTGCGTAGCTTGATGCTTAGATATAGTCTTCCACTATCTGTAAATATAAGGATGACTATTACCATGCATTTTGATTCAATTCGGTATCGAAATTAATGGTTAATGGTTATTGGTTAATGCTTAGATATAGTCTTCACACTTGAGATTGAGTCAATGATATTAATGGTTAATATCGATTGTGTTTGTTGATTCAATTCGGTATCGAAATTTAAGTATAGTCAATCAAAATATAAGGATGACTATTACCATGTCTTTTGATTGACGGATATCATGAAAAAGAGAACTAAACATCACCGTTCGAGATGGGTATAAATGATCACAATAATTTTCGTTTTCAACGTGGGAAAGCTATGATGGATTTCTTCCTAGATCCCTCTCATGAGCCCGTAAACTTAGGAATAAGTTTAATATCATTGCTTGATACGAACCTACGCGGTCACACATAGAGCTGTCTTATTCCGGGGCTTGATTTCAATCTCTAAGATAAGTGTACATGTGATGTACATTGGTGCTTTCTTTAGTTGGATCTTAAACTGAGTAGGAGACTGAAGAAAATAGAGTAATAGACCGACTAGTAGATTGCACACATGAGGATAGATGAACATACGCGTTCGTCGATACGATTGGATGCATAATAAGATTATGCAAATCTAACAGAAATAACATAGTCATGATGGACCAATAGGTTAATCTGTCAAATTGCACAGATTATACACAGTCCGTCGTGACGGACTGGTTGTTACGTCGTGATGGACCAAAAGGATAATTGTGTATCAATATGTGAGTGTGCGTCATGACGAACTGATTGTCCGTCATGACGAAGGTGCATCATGACGGACAATATGGTCCGTCGTGACGGACTATGGATTAATTGATGTTTCTAGTAACCGTGACTAGTGCGTCATGACGGACTATCTGTGCGTCATGACGGACTATCTGTGCGTCGTGACGGACTGTGATCCAAATTCCAGATTAGCAGTTTTCTTTGTGCTTCTTAATCCTCCATTAATTATGGTGTTAATATAAGATCTGGCTGGATCTTTCCTCTCTCTCTCTAACATTCAGTTCAGAATATGATTCTTGTGAAATGAGAGAAAAACTTGTAAAACAAGTTCACCATTAGAGATGAAGTTCAAGCAAGTTTACGGCGATTTTAGGGGAATCGCGCGTAACCGAAAGACGTTAGCTCGAGGTGGATACGGATAGAGGGATTTCATCTGAAATCCTCTATTGTGATCAAGCTAGAGCAAGATGGATGGCGAACCGGATGCGATCCGGTTGTATACGACAAATCGGAGCTCAATCGAAGGTGCCGAATCTCACGGGAATGGGACGCGCGTGTTACCGAAGATTGGAGCAGCGAAAAGGCAGCAACTACGCGTTCAACCCGTCACCGTGATCAATTTCACGTGGTATGAATATATGTCTATAATCGTTATATTCATAGGTAGTTGCATGTAAATTATGATTCGTACTCTCGTGTCGACGACGTGGTCCTCGGAATCGGGTCGGACCGGGCCCCACAATCCGCTGCGCGTGGCTCGGTAGTGACGTCGATTTCCAACAGTTTAGGCCACGACAACGACTACAAGAAGGTTGTTTTTTTACTACGGCAACAACAGGAAAGGAGAGGTAAATGTCATGGCAACGAAGACGAAGAGCTCGTATCGGCCATGGAAATACCCGAGTTTCATACATAATCTCGACGCTACATCCTTGTTGATGGATCGAGATGCACCAAAATCCAAGAACAACAATCGATAACGATGGTGTACAAGAATAATCTAGAGGCGGCGGCCGACGAGTACGCAAAACCAAGAGGATGAAGGCGGCCGCCATTGGTGGCGACAAATCCTACCAAGGATTTCTTTTTTTTTCTTAGGGTTGTTTTAGTTGAGCCATTTGCAAGTTGCAATGAGCCGAATTTTTATTTTATATTTTATTTTTTTTTTCTAAGCAATGTAATTTTATGTAATTTATTTTGCTTAATATATATCATGCAATTATAAGTTGCAATTCAAAAAAAAAAAAAAAAAAAAAAATTATATATATATATATCGAAGTGACGTCATTTTGCTCATCATTTTTAATGGGCTTGTACATGGCTCGGTATCTTTATTTTGATATATGGATGGGTCTTATAACAAACAAAAAAGTTGCCATTTCATTTGGAGATAGCAGGTATATCAATAGCTAATTCGAAAGGAAAAAATAATTTGATATGAAAAATAGTAATATTTTTAAGCTTTTTTCTGAACAAATGTATCTTATATATTAATTAGGGTAAATATTTGAATTTGAATCCTAATAATTTTCCGCCCTCTAGCATGCAAATGTACTTGAAAACGTGGAGAAAAGTAAAAATGATGTCATGTGGTGCTCAAATGAAATGTTTGAGAAAATCATAAGATTACGTCATAAACATACTTCCGAAGCAAATTTGCATCCTAGTTAATGATAAAAATGGGATATATTATATATACCGTCTGTGTACAAAATTAGGATTATGATGATATGTTCATAATCATCGCGTCTATTGACTATTCTCATATTCCTGATTTTTTTATATGTAGTATCCAAAACAATCCAATTTGCACAAATAACACTCTTGAATCTTGAAATACAAAAAGAGTCGGTGTGAAGCGTTGGTATTCCCCTACGGGTTGAAGGGGTGGAGTGGTTCCGCCTTTTGCAATTTGCACAAGTAACACGTCTTTAGCCCAAATTGCATAATTAGTTTTTTCGTCAGAAAACTAGACCATAGTTAAATAAGTTTTGTCAAACAACCCGGCGAAAGAGCTTAAATGGGGTTTAGCGGTGTTTAATCAGTGTTGGATCTTGTTAACCACATTAAACATAATTTCTCTCTTTCACAACACTTTTTGGCGAAACTGCATGCATCATTGTGTGCATGTGAGGGAAAACGCTTTTTTAATTAACTCACTTTCGTTATATCCTCCGGCGAAAGTGAGGGAATTAATGTCGACAACGACCCCTCTTCTTCTTTCTTGTCTTTCTTCCTAATTTTTCTCCAAACTGAAGCTTTTGTGCTCCTCCTCAAAACTTCACAGAAAATAAAAGAAATTTGAAGAAAATAAAAGAAATTAGAAGAAAATGTTTCTCCTCTCTTTGGTACGTTTCTTTAATCTCTTACTCTCTAATAATACTAGTTAATTTAATTAGAAATTTAGGGTTTTTTGTTTAAAAATAAGTTATTGTTTTCGTTAGTTTGGTTTAATTTCGGTAATTTTTTTGTATTCAATTGATTTGTTAGTCAGTGAGTGTTTTTAGTACTTTGTACATTTTTCCTGTTTCTTTCATGAAATCACTTATTACTTATTAGTTATTATTATTGATTATTAATATTATTGACATTAGTGTTATTATTACTGATTAGTGATTATTAATATAATAATACTATTGTTATTGGTATTATTATTTTATACAATTATTATATTATTATTAATATATTATTACTTATTAATATGATTCTATTTATTATTATTATGTAATATTATTTAATAAATTTCTGAAAATATTATTTTTCTGGTCTTTTAATTTTTTTAATACAATTATTATTATTTAGTATTATTATATTATTATTTTTATAGTGGTATTATTATATACATCTATTATGTTATTATTATTTAATTTATTGTTAATTATTATATTGTATTATTATTATTATTATTTTTTATCCTTTATGTAATATTATATTATTGATATTATATTCATATTAAAATTTGCAAATTTAAAATTTTGGTAGTTAATTGGGCTTTTGAAATAGCTACGTGTCACAAAAAAATCAGAATTATAAGTATTATTATATACTAGGAAGATAACTCGTGTTTCGCTGCAGATATTTTTGATGTAATTATGCAATATATTTGAATACATATATATTTTTTTTGGTGTCTTTTCTTATTTATTATTTATTTTGTCGGTAATAAAAATAAAACATAGCCAAAATTACATTACTACATGTAGATAAAAATAAAATAAAATAAGTAAATATTACATAAAAAAGAGATGAAGTAATTAATGAGGATGGAAAGAAAACATGACAAACAATTTTTTTTATTATTTTTGTCGATAATAAAAATAAAACATATTCAAAATGACATTATTACATGTAGATAAAAATGATGAATTAATTAAGGGGAATTCTTCAAAAACCCCCTAATTGTTTTGGAATTTCTCAAAAACCCCCTAACTTTTAGATTATTTGAAAAACCCCCTATAAATTAAGTTTAATTTTTCAAAAACCCCCTACTAGTGTTATCTTTCATTTTCCATCCAAATTATACTTTTTTGGATCAAAATACCCTCACAGTTTATTTATAATTGAATTTATTCTATTAACTAATAAATAAATAATATTATACAATGTAATATTTCATAATATTGTATGATGATATTTATTATATTATACTATAATTTATTATATGATTTTTATATAAAATTGTTTCATGTAAAAACTAAAAATGTAATGTGAAATAATATTTATTTAATAAAATAATACTTAATATATATTTATAAATAGTAAAATAAAATAGCGAGTGGTAAAATATTATCATAAATTATTTTTAATTATAATAACGTGAAATATTTATCATGAAATATTTAATTTATTTATGTATTTATTAATTTATATTGAATAAAAAAAAATTATAAAAAAAAAATCAAGAAGGATATTTTTGTCCAAAAAAATGAAAATTGGATGGAATGTTAAAGCTAACCTTTGTAGGGGTTTTTTTTTAAATTAAATTCAATTTATAGGGGTTTTTTCAAATAATCAAAAAGTTAGGGGGTTTTTGAGGAATCCCAAAAAAATTAGGGAGTTTTTGAAGAATTCCCCATTAATTAATGAGTACAATGAAATTGAAAATAAAACATGGCAAACATTTTTATGTGTCCACGATAAAAAATAATACAGCCAAAATGACATAAAAGAAAATAGTACATAAAAAAAAATGGAGTAATTAATGAGTACAATGAGATTGGAAAGAAAATACGAAAATATATATTTTTTTATTAATGAATATAATAAAAATAAGACGGAAAACATAAGTTGGGAAGAAAAAACATGAAATTTAGGGTGAAAATGGATCTTCTATATTTATTTAAAGAGTAAAATAAAAAAACACGAAACTTTTTTAATCAAGTGACGTCGTCTTGTTGTGGATGCATAGAGAGCTATGTTACGCAGATACTTCAAAAATACAGAAGTATTCTGAGGATATGCGTATATACGGGTGTGATACGGTTCGGATACGTCACGTGGCGTATCCGAATTTTATAATATTTTTTTTTTCGAAACGGTGGGATACGTCAGGATACGGCAGGATACGGCTAGGGATACGTCCAGGATATGACTGGGATATTCCATTTAGGATATTTCGACTCATTATATATTTTGGCACATAATATTTTTAAGTAAATTATATAGGATATTTCTAAATTAGTTATAGGATATTTCGAGAATAAGTTTATGGTATTTTTATGATACGTATATTGTTTGGTTTATATTATTTATTGTCATGATATTTTAAAATATTATTAATTTATTATTTAATTTATTACATATTTATTAATTATATATGATATAAATATATTAAAATAATAATCATATAACCGTATTCGTATTCGTGATTTTTTGAAAATCGTTGTATTGTCGTATTCGTATCGTGTCGAATACGATACTCGTATTCGTATTCGTGCGACATAGACGAAGAGACATGGAATGGAATGGTTCTCCGTTTAAAGAGAAATAAATTATCTAATATAATTTATATTGGACCTGTAATCTTTTCGGGTCTCGGACCACCGCATGTAGGCTATAACGCCTCCAATCTCCATACTTGAGCCGCCTCTGTATAATTCATATATTCATACAATACAAGTAATTATAGATTGTGTAGTCTTTATGAATTATCATCATCATTTGAAATAAGATATGAGTTCTTGTAATCCTGATTTGATGCATGCAATCCTTCCCAATAAGGCGATTGAATGTCATTAAAGGGAAGCACAGATCCTTACCTAATGTCATTAAAAAGGGGTTGAGCCGCTTAAAAGACAAGATTTTAGAAACCATAAAAAGATATTTTCATGTCATTTATGCAAACAAATATATACATATACTAAAATAAAACCATATAGAAGAAACCAGAAATTTACACTAATTAGTAATTACTGTACTAAAAGATGTTAGGTGGACGACCTTGAAAATGAAATGTTGACCCAAAAATTGTAAGTTCGTATGAAAATAAATGAACATTATTATTTCTTAAAAGAAAAAAAAAAAATTGTATTTCGTTTTTAATGCACGCCAAATCACCATATATTGTTTACTTTCATATTTATACTTTTTTATATATTATAAATACAAATTTTGTACTTATTTATATTTTTTTTAACGTGGATGAGATCAGTGATATTTATAGCTTATTTATTATTATTTATATATATTGTAATATTTGTTGTTGAAAAAAATATATAAATATTAGTGTTTTTATTATAAATCGTTACAAAAATGTATAAATATAAACGTAAAAGATATTTGACGATCGTAACGTGCGTTAAGAGCGAATTGTGTTAGCAATGCTCTTTTTAAAATAATGGCTTAGTATCAATCAAACCGAAAGACAATTAACAAGTTCAAAAAATATCGAACTTAGATTTCAAAAATTCTAAGGCCAACTAATCTTAAAGCCCACCATATGCACCCTAAATCCTAATCAAGAGGGAACATATCTGTACCTTATATTGAAAGAGCGAATGTTTACCTACGGGTTTTAATAAAAAAAAAAAAAAAGCCAACGTAGAATGAGGACAAAAAACATTTCTACCACTAGAGAGTTGACACGTGTTCGTCTGAAGTACAATGTAATTAGTTAGTGTATACAATCGGTGCACGGTGCACGATACATATACATGTAAACTTTTTTTTTTTTTTTTGCAAAAAAGCCCGTAAGCATATATACATTGACACATTACATAGAGTTTTCGTACAAAATCACATGTCGAGAAAGTAGACGGCTTTAAACACTTTAAGCCTATATCACTTAATTATATAACATATTACATAAACTCTAATACAAGAAAAATTCCTCGATATAAATATTTTCACAATTTTCTTCATAAATATGGCATCGATAAACAATGCTTAAACCTCGGTTTCTTGAAGACTCCAACGAGATAATAATTGTGAATCGAGAAAAAATTTCTTGATCAAGTTTTGCGTAGGAAATGAGAGTGGATCGGTTAAAACGAGTGAAACCGTTGGAGCGACTCTTTCGAGATGAATGTGATATGAATGCGAGATGGGATGGCCGAGATGGCCGGTATCCGTAGCGTGCATCGAACAACTGATTTATCCTCGTCATTGAGATTGGATGGATCCGTACCGTACCAAACCGATTTATCCGTACCATACCAATTGAGACCGGTTATTGATATTTGATACCTCACAATCCGGCTATTGAGACCGGTTGCCGTGCACGTCCAGACCGATTGAGACCGACGACGATTGGTACCAGGCCGTACCAGATCGTACTAGATCAGAAGAAAGGATGTTATTGGGTCTTGTGCACGAGCAGTCGAGTAGGTCGGTATGGCCCGATTGAACCAGTACAAAACGGTCAGAGAGAGATAAAGGACCACAACAATCAGTCGAGTAGAAACGGACCAGCGACTGGTTTTGACTGATAGCGAACTGGCGAGGTATGTTGCGGTTGTCGATCGATCCGGCAGTTTCTGGGCCTCCGGGGTTTCTTCGCGTCTAAACCTGAAAATAACAAAAACAACCCCACAAGTAGAGGAAGCCACAGTCGCCGGACCGAGATTGTCGCCACCAGTAGCTGCCGGCAAGGAACGATCGTCACCACGTCACCTCTTCTTCAACTGCCACGTCACTTCCTCGTCGTCAAACCATTTTCTTCTCCCCCAAATCACAACTTCAAATCACAATATCTTATCACAATACTCTGAGATTTGTAGAACTTGATCGCTAGAAACCACTTGATCGCAAATAGATGATAGAATTGTAATTTCAAATCAGAGGAGAATCAGATCAGATCAAAGAAATTGATCGAAATCAGAGGAGAACCAGATGAGAATTAGATCAGATCAGAGAAATTGATCGAAATCAAATGTGAATCAGATCAGATCAGTCGAGAATCAGATGAAAATCGCACAAAAAAGTGCACTGTCGAAATCTACTGTCACTGTCGAAATCAGAGGGCTGTTTGGTGTAATTGTCGAAATCTATTGTCGAAATCTACTGTCACTGTCGAAATCAGAGGGCTGTTTGGTGCAATTGTCGAAATCTATTGTCGAAATCAGGGGCACGGAGTGGGCGGCAAAGGTGATCGGAGTGGTGGCAGGCGGCAGATGCGATCGAAAATAAGATTTCGATATCAGAATCAAGATAGGAGAGGTCTGAGAGCGTCTGAGTAGAAATTGGTCGATGTAGTACGTGCGTTTCGAAGGTACGGATCTGAAGACCGTGTCTCGACTAATTGACAACGAAATAGGAGGCAGTGGTGTCTGATCTGATAGAGGGTACCCGGATCTGTCGAGATTAGGTGGATGTGGCTGAAATTGCGAGAAGAAGAAGAAGAAAAAAAGAGAAAAAATCGCACAAAAGTGCACTGTTTACTGTCACTGTCACTGTCTGTTGGAAGATGGAGGAGCGTCGCCCAACGCCCGCCCGGCGAGGACGATCGGTGGCCGGATTCGGTTGTAGATCTGATCGGCTAGGGTTTCTTGATAACTACCCTTGAGTTAGATTATTCGAGGGATTTTGATTTACATGTATTTCAACACAAAATAAAGCTCTATTGCTTAAAACTCCATTTGTTCCATATACATGTAAACTTGAAATACACTTCCATCAATATATTAAATGCAAGAAGCTAACATCAGTGATTGTGGAAATCATGATGCAACAAGTTCGTGTATATTGTGAGTCGAGACGGTAATCGGAGGGTTTAGTTCGTGTTCGGTCGGGTCATTTCGGTTTGCCGCTCATTTCAATTAACGGGTCATTCGAGGTGTGGACCGTTCGATTTGCGAGTTATTCGGTTTCAGGTCGTTTTGATTTTCGAGTCATTCGATTCCGAATAATTACGATTTTCAGGTCATTTTGGTTTTCGAGCCATTCGGTTGCGGATCGTTTTTATTTTCGGATTGTTCGGTTCAGGATCATTTTTATTTTCGGGTTGTTCTGTTCCGGATCGTTTCGATTTCAGGTCATTCATTTCTGGATCGTTTAGTTCAGGGTCGTTTTCTTTTCGAGTCGTTCGGATTTCGGGATATTTGATTTTCTGGTTTCTGGAAATTTACTTTTCGAATCATGCGGATTCTCGAATTATTCTAATACGGATTAATTTAAAATTTGATAAAATAGATATATCATTTTGGTGATTAGGATTTTCGTCATTCATATTTACACTCATAGTTGGTTTGTATACGATTTATTGTAGTGTTAATTCGCACATTCAATTACTGATATACATTATTTTTAGTGTGATTATACGATTATGCTATTACACGTTGTAGCAATAATATATAATATTTTTTTTTTTATAATATATCATTCGTATCATGCATGTTTTCGAAAATTGGGATTTAGTCATTAGGGTTTATGGTCAGTTAGGTTTTGGGTCATTTCAAGTTTCGGATCGTTTGGATTTGTGGTCATTCTGTTTTGGTTCTATTTCGGGTTCGGTTCATTCGGTTTAAGTTCGATTTCGGATTTGGGTCATTCGGTTTCGGTTCGATTTCGAATTCGGGTCATTCGGTTTTGGCTCGGTGTTTTGTTCGGGTAATTCAGTTTCGGATCGATTTCGTTTTAGGATCTTTGATTTTTTAATATTTTTTTTATTCAAATTTAGGTTCGTATTTGGACAGACCGGATCGTTTTATTTGGATCGGATTATATTTTGAGTAAACACAATTTAATAATTATTCTTAAAATTAGTTCATCAAGTGCCAACATTAAGTTGAATAATCAAATTGCGTAAATAAAAAATATTTTATATGTAAGGATATAATTTGAATAAATTCAAATTTTATTGACAATAGATGGATAATAGATGGATACTTAATTCATACAATTATATTATAATTCATGTGAGTGTAATTTGACATAATCATATAATCTGAAAACAAATCAAATAATTAATTGGAACAATTAAATATATAACAAAAAATTAATAGTATTTTAGTTTGCATAAAGAAGAGAATTTTTTGTTAAATGACTAAAGAATTTTCATAACAAAATACTAAATTTCATGTTTATTTAGGTTAGTCACGTGGTAGTAAAGTCATAAAAGCGAAGACATTCATTCAATCGACCATTCCTAATTAAGCCAATGCTTTCCATTTTTTATTTTTTTATCCGGCCGGCGAGGGAGATGAATAAGAAGTATTTCGTCGATCTGGTTTAAAATAAAAGGAAGAGAGCATAATCACGCTAAAATATCGAGCCAAATTGAATGGTCTGAGAATATTAGCAAGTAATTTGTCATTGTATCTAACTTCATTCATCTCTTCTCTACGAAGATGTTTTCTTCCAGTTGCCGGTACTACTAGTTAGTAGTTTCTCTTTTCTTTTGTCAATTTACCAATTAATTAGCTACAAAAGATTTTAGCTTTTTTATTTGTACACTACTGAGTACAAAAGATCCGAACCTTTTCCTGTTTACGTTGATTCGTTTTATTTGTTGTTATTCGTGTATAAATTAGAATTATTAGCTATATTTTGTTTTTGTTGTTTTTCCTTCAAATTTAATGAATTAAGAGTTATCTAGTACCAAAGGTGACAACTTTTTTCTGTTTTCAGCAACTCCGCATTTTTTCAGGTCTAATTGTATTCTTTTATACTCATTTTTTGTTATGTTTCTTGTTTTCAGGCCTGAGGCATCAAAGCATTTATTTTTGCCACTGAGTGTAGTGCCATCAAACAGCCTAACCCGATTGGATAGTTCTCAGATGGAGGAAAAGATGCAGGACTGGTCAGAGATGCAACCAGACATTAGCGGTCTAATTGTGTCAAAATTACGGTACTACGCTTATCGCTGTAAGTTTGCGTCGGCTTCGAAAAAGTGGTACCACATCACAAAGCAAGAGCACGGACCCTTTCTAGAAAATTGCCCGCTTCTCCTACTCCCATGCAACTACGAAACGCAAACTTGCATGTTTTATAATGTCTTTAGATCCGAAATGATAGAGTTCAATTTACCGGAGATAAAAGGTAAATTCATGCACACGTGTTCTAACGGTTGGTTAGTAGTGATGGATGAATCGAACTTGGAACTTAGCCTCATTAATCCTCTGTCTGGACAAAACATCCAACTCCCAAAACCAACCTATGCTATCGAGCAAAGTGAAGAGTTCTTTGCCATTTATCCGCTCCAACGAGCTGCGTTGGGCAAGCTAGTGGTATCAGAAGATTGCAAAATGATTTGTGGCACAACGAAGCACTCCTCTAGACTAGTTGTATGTCATTCAGGAGATGATTCATGGACTCTTATTAATAATGTCGGTCTTAAGGCTCATGAAAATGTGATATTCTTTGAAGGAAATATATATGTTACGAGACGTGATGGTGGTTATGTAGTAAAAGTGGATTGTAGCGGGCTCTATTTCCAGTCCCGTTGCATTCAAGGGCCCTGGACTAGGATATCAAGAGGTAAGTGGGATATGGATTTACTCGCATGCTATAATGTGTTATGGCAATTATATATCATCATAAACTCGTATCAATTAGTTAATGTCGCGTGATATGATATTTGATCAGTATTATCATTAATTGTTATTGTCTCGCAACAAAATGAAAATAAACCTTACTAACTTATTCTTATTAGTAAGTTCATCTAAACAAAGTACCGGACCATAATACAAGAGTATATTTAAATAAACAAAAACTATATAATCTACTTAGAATAAAACATAATATACATTACATATTTTTTTCATATTTTTATTAAATATACAGCAAAATAACCCATATAATAATGATATACAAAGAAAATAAACATTGCCTAACATTATCATATTTATCATAATCTTTTTTGTAAATTTTCAATTTCATCCTTGGAAATCTGGCAAATTACAATTTACACCCAAGTTTTGATCGTGATTTAAATGGATATGCTGATGCTGATATGGGTGATGATTTGGATGATCGGAGGTCTACATCCGGTTATGTATTCTTTTGCGGTTCTGCGTGTGTTTCATGGTGTAGCAAGAGACAAGATTCAGTTTCGCTTTCAACTACCGAAGCAGAGTACAAGGCATCGTCGCTTGCCGCACAAGAATGTGTTTGGTTAAGGCGTTTGGTCGAGGATATCAATGAAGTCATTTCTTATCCGACGAATATTCAAGGCGATAACCAAAGTGCTCTAAAGTTAGCAACTAATCCAGTTTGCCATGCAAGGACCAAACATATCGAGATTGAACATCACTTCATTCGAGAAAAGGTGCTTGATGGAATCATTGAAGTTATGGAGGTGAGAAGTAAATACAACGTGGCGGATATCTTCACGAAGTCTCTCTCCAAGGGGTCTTTTGAGCTGTTGCGAGTCAAGTTGGGGCTCGTGTCCAAAAATACACTTTAAGTGGGAGTGTTAATTTATAAAGTAGTATTTTATATTAATAAAGGTTTATTATGCATGTATGTGTGAAAGGTCATGTTCATGAATGTTCTGGACACATGTGAAAGGTTATGTTCACACTAGTGAAGAGTCATATTCGTGGATCATAGACACTAGTGAAGAGTCATGTTCACACTAGTGAGGAATTATGTTAATGAACCATGTAGTCTATAAATAGGGATCTAGTTTGTGTCATTTGAACACCAGAAAATATTTTGTTATCTCTCTTTCTTCTATAATAAAATTCAAGTTCCATTGAATCGTTTCTTCTTCTATATTTCGGTTGTGATCCTTGGCGAGTGCAATGTGTGGTTGTATTATTGTTAACTTCGGTTATCGTTACACTTTGTTGTTTGTTTTTCTTGACAAAAATAATAAATGAATATTAAAATAATAAAACTATAACACATAATAATTTCATTTTTTTTAATTATTTTGTTAAAAATATTTATGAGATTTTTCAGAATTAATAAAATATAATTAAAAAAAATATATTGTAATTATAAAATATGAAAATAGAAGGGTAAGTTGGTCCAAAAATATTTAACCCCATCCAAAGTTAGATTTAATCCCTATAGGGGAGAATTGTAAACAAAAAGTCTGTTTGAGAGAGTTTTTTGGAATTTTCAAAAAGATTGGGGGGGGATTAGAATATCGAAAAAGGTTAGGGGGGTTTTAAAAAAAATTCCTTTAATGAATTAAGAGTTATCTAGTACCACTGTACCAAAAATGACAACTTTTTTCTGTTTTCAGCAAGTCCACATTTTTTCATGTCTAATTGTATTTTTTTATGCTCATTTATTAAATTTGATAATGGAGGGTTTAGAAATATATTAAGAAGAGATAAATAGAAAGAATATTGAAGACAAGAATAAAATCGTTTGGTTAATATATTGCTTTTTATTCAAAAAAAAATTAATATATTGCTTAATTACTCAATTCTTTTTTTTTGAAAAAACTTAATTACTCAATTCAATGATCATCTATGTATACACATAATAGTAACAATTTTATACATCCACTAACAACCACTAACTACATTTTTTGTCATCATTATCTCCATTTAATTATAAATGGAGATGTCCATTTACTACTTCTAACATCATTTTTGTTATGTTTCTTATTTTCAGGCATGAGGCTTCGAAGCATCTGTTTTTCCCACGAGTGTAGTGTCATCAAACGGCCTAACCCGATTGGATAGTTCTCGGAAGGAGAAAAAGATGCGGGACTGGTCAGAGATGCAAACTGACATTAGCCGTCTAATTGTGTCAAAATTACGGTTCTACCCTCATCACCATAAGTTTGCATCTGCTTCCAAGGAGTGGTACCAAATCACAAAGGAAGAGCACGGTCCATTTCAAGAAAATTATCCGTTTCTCCTACTCCCATGCAACTACGAAACACAGACTTGCATGCTTTATGATGTCTTTAAATCGGAAATGATAGAGTTCAATTTACCGGAGATAAAAGGTAAATTCATTCACACGTGTACTAACGGTTGGTTAGTAGCGATAGATGAATCGAACTTTGAACTTAGCCTCATTAATCCTCTGACTGGACAAAACATCCAACTCCCAGAACCAACCTACGCTATCGAGCGCTCAGACGAGCTGCGTTATGCAAGCTTGTGGTATCAGACGATTGCAAAATGATTGCTGCCACAATGATGATCTCCTCTACACTAGTCGTATGTCATCCAGGAGATGATTCATGGACTCTTATTGATAATCCTACTTGTTACGGTGAAGACGCTTATCAAATTTTGGTATTCTTTGAAGGAGATATATATATTAGTCGATTGTAGTGGGCTCGATTTCAAGTCCCGTTGCATTCGAGATCCCTGGGATTGGTATTTTACAGAGAAGTGGGATTTGGATTTACGAGATGAGTGGAATATGGATTTCATCGCATGCTATTCATTTCAACATCTTGATGCGTTTATCAGTAGGAATCTCTTTTTTAGTAGCATCTTTATTAGCATAAATAAATAACAGTACCAATGTATTATGGCAATTATATATCATCACAAACTCATATCAATTAGTTAATGTCGCGTGATAATATTTGATTAGTATTATCATTAATTGCTATTGTCTCGCAACCAAATGAAAATAAACCTTACTATCTTATTCTTATAAGTTCATCTAAACAAAGGACCAGGCCATAATACAAACAGTTTATTTAAACGAACAAAAAAGTATATCATCTACTTAGAATAAAACAGAATATACATTACATATCTTTCTTTCCTTCCTTTATTAAATATACAGAAAAATAAGCCCACATAATAATAATATACAAAGAAAATAAACATTCTGCCTAACATACCCTATTTATCATAATTCATAACCTTTCTTGTAAATTTTCAATTTCACCCCTGGAAATCTGGCAAATTAGAATTTACACCCAAGTTTTGATCGTGATTCCGTATATAAGGAAAGAACTTATCAAGTCCCCCATGTTTCTGTTATACTAACTCCAAGATCAGATGATAACCAATAATCCGCATCCATCTGTCCTCTCCCCAAAAAAAGTAAAGAAATAAGTAAAGAGAAATTTGCAAAAAAGCCCCTGTATTGTTTTGGGTCACTTACATTATCATTTGAAGGAGTAATTCGCATGACACCATCAACATTATTATTATCGTCTGAAGATATATATGGATATGAACAACCTTTGAATGCTACTTTATTATTATTATCTTCTTCTGAAGGCATATTATTTTGATATGAAGTTTCGGGTCTCTCTTCATTATTACTGATTGAAAGAAAAAAAATATATATCATATTAAAATATTTCTTTTGAATTTGAAACAATGTGTATGTTTATGAAATTAGAATATAGAGATTTGATTATTGACCTAATTAAGTAGCAACCAACTGGACCAGTAGAGCTTCGCATTAAAATCTGATAATGTCTTTGGATCTCTAAACCCTGTATTTTTTTACATTAATTAGTATAAAAAAATATATTGTTTTATATTACAAAAATTCAAGAAATTAAAATTATGCTTTAATTCAATGTTTGTATTAAGAACCTCGTCTGGGTCGGGGACTTCAACACTTGTACCATGAGGAGCTTTTATTGCAATCAATGTTGAATTCTGCAATTAATGAGGGGTTTTTATGTAAAATTTCATTGTGAAAGATTAAAAAGAAGGAAAAAAAAAAAAGAATAAGAAAGTTTATTATGATATAAGTCTAGAGCAAAAAGAAGAGAAAAACCTGCAAGCATGGTATATTATTAATGTCTTCTTTTGAGAGGAAAAGCCATCTAAAAGTAAAGAAAAAATAATAATCAATCATTTTAGTGATATTAAATGATATAATAGAGGTTCAAAATGGAGATCTCCATTACAAATAAACAAAACTTGTGTGTTATTTGAAATATAAATATCACCTTTGGTTGTTTTCATCCAGAGAGAACTCTTGCAAATTATCTTTCATATCTCTACAAACCAGAAAATAAGAAGGATTAGAACTCAAATTAGAAACAAAGGAGGGAGTCAATTGCAAAAAGATGCATTTTCAAAAGAACACTAAATAACAAACCTTATCATTCCATCCAATCGAATTTCTTCCATTCGACGAGAATCCAGTTCAGACTGTTTAAAATCCCCAAATTTAGAACGATGATATAATTAAGCAAAACAATCAAAAATGAGAAGAAGAAAAAATAAGCATAAATGTGCAAAATAGTTCTAGTAAAAAAAAATAATTCACCTTTAAGGAATTAATTTGTTCTTCTATCTGTTTTGGCCTTGACATATCATATCCCCTATAATTAACACAACGATATTATCTATTTACCATTTCAATAAATAAAGATGAATTTGTAACAAAATACTGAGATATAAGGAAATATCATTATTACTTCCAACGAATCATATTCTTCAATTTCTTCTCGATTAAATCAACTCCTTCTAGAACATTAGTTATATCATATATCCTCCTCTTTTGTACCTGTTACGAATAAATACATAAAAATCAGCATTTATTAAAAAAATATAAAAAAAGTTAACGATAGTAAACGAAATGAAAAAGATAATACCTCCAAAGTTTCGGCAGCTTTATTCAAATCGAGTGTACCATCTTCAGCTCTTTGAAGCAAATTTAGAAACTTCTTTGTTAATAATCCTGATTAAGTAATTTTTTGAAATAATGAATAAATAATTCAAAGTAATACATTATATCAAGTAAAAATGATTTGAAATTGAATTTAAACTTGAGTACCTAAGGAACTATCGTATCGACAATTACCAGCATTATTAGGATCTCCTGGAAGCAAGAAAATTAATTAAATCAACATAAAAACATAATGGAATCATTTTGCAAAAAAGAAGGAATAATAAATTACCATCAATTGTACCGTCAGAAACGAATCGTTTGTTTTTGGGAGGTTTTGATTTCTTTCCCTTCTGAGCATTCTTTAAATCAGTAGGAAGTGTTTGAGAAATCGTTTCCATTTTTATTTCTCTTTCAGGTGCCTCCATTTTCACCTTTTCTTTCTCCTTTGTTTGTTGTTCTCCCTACAATTTATTGAAATAAAATCAATTACACTATCTTATTTTTCTTTCACTTAAAATTCATGATCACAGTATGGCAACTCTTCAGATAGATTCCAAAGGATCCACTAGATTCAAACTTCCTTATATACCCAAACAGATCTAAGTTGAATTAGGTAATAAGGCATGAATTATGTTGATTGACTAGCATCAATTACAAAAATTCTCACTTTCGGTCCAAATTAAGTGATACACACACAAGAGAAACAAGAATTAGAAGATCCGCAGTGATAGAAAACAAGATATTAAGCAAGCAAAAGGCGCTAAAATCAGAGAAAATTAGAAAGGAAAAAAAATGAATGAAAAGAAAAACTCACCGCAGTTTGAGAAGGAGGAATAGGGGCAGGGATTCGATCTGGACCGTCGGATGTGATCAATCGAACAGCAGGAGTGGGGGCGGGGAAGTACGGAAAGTGGCGGTTGGCGGAAGAAGGACGAAGAATCGCCGGCGGCGTGATTCTAGGAGGCAGATCCATCGCCGGAGAAAGAGAGTGCACGGAGCGAACGAGAGCGAGAGCGAGAGCGAGAGAGAGGGTAGGGTTTTGACAGAGAGAGAATGAAGGGGGACTAAGGAGGGAAAGAAAGGGGCGCGATGGAAGAGAGAGAGGGAAAATATAAAGCTTTCTTTGGTTTTTTGTTTTGATCTCGTTTAATTGTCCTTTTTTACTTGTTAACCTTATTTAATTTGTACAAGAATTTCATTTTACCCCTTGTATTTTCAGGGTATTATAATCGCATCCTATTTAGCTACAATTTTATCTTTGGTCCTTTTAGGTAATTGCATTGGCTTGACTTCTTGAGTTTGAATTTTGGTAGCTTCCGTTCCGATACTATATTTACTGGTGATATAAGAATATGAAATCTTTCAAGGGGTAAAATGAAATTTTGATTGGGATCGGGAGATTAGCAATTAGCTGGGATGGAATCATTGGATGTGGTTCGACTGTTCGAGCGCGCACATAGAAAAGGAATTTGTGCTGTTAGGTTGCTCCAACTTTCCCCCAAAAAGGTTTTCAACTTGAAATTATTTTTATAACAAATTCAAAAGACCTGTTAATCTGTTATAAAACTATTATTTTCCTACAATTAAAATTCCTGATTCGATTATTTTTTTGTAATTTTAATCCATTGCATAATGATAAATATAGTAAATTAGTTTTCATAATGATAAATATAAAAATAAAAAAAAAATCAACTTGAAGTTATTATTCTTATAACGAATTCAAAAGACTTTTATAAAATTATTATTTTTCTAATTAAAATTCTCGATTCTGTTATTTCTTTTCTAATCATATTTTACTTCACATAATCATATTGATAAATATAGCACATTATTTTTCATCGATTTCCTCAAATGCAAAATGTATATTATATTATGTATGAGCAAATTAGTTTAACTAAAATTATATAATTTTTCTTATTATTCTCATAGTAGGAAGGGTTTTTGTGCAATATATATTACGAATTATGGTCACGTCTCTAGGGAGACGCCTCATATAGTTTGGAACGAACCATTTGATGATTCGGTAGTTGGCCAACCAATAGTCACATCAAACGTGATATGTGAGTACGATAAGTTATTTTACGAAAATATAAAATAGCTGAGTAATAACGATGGTGGGGCATATGCAGAGGGCGGAATAATTCTATTATATTCAACGAAATTTTACAAATTAATAACAAGAGAAATGATATTGAAGCATGAATAAGTAAAGATGGTGAAGGGAGGGAGGGCGAGCGAATGAATTAGGACGGTCGTATAAGTAAGAGATTTAAGGATGAAAGAGAAATGATAAGAATAGTGAGTGAAATGACTCGTGAAATTGAATAATGACAAAAACAAATTATTATCTTAGTTAGTTCGAGAAATATGATTATAATAAATTTGTAAAAAAGTTACATATTAAAAAATGACATAATATAACATAGTTAAGATACATTTGTTCGTAATGTAAATTGATATCATATTATTAAACTAAAATATTTTATCAACAATCGACTTGACCTACAACTTCGTCATAATCTCTTTCTTCTCAGTGTTACAATCACGACAAAGTTGGTCAATGATCTCGATCACATCGTTGAGTTTGGTTATTTTACCCTCACAAGGTCAACATAAAAAATCCATAAATTCACATCTAGGGAATTAATCGATATTTGCAGAGATTTCGACACACGCCTTGATAAAATGAAGTCTATTTCAGACCTTGACGACAACATCTAAACATGAGCGTTTATCAATTTCGTTAGAGGAATAATTTCGTGCCTAAAAAAAAAAACAGAGAGCTTAATAAAAAACAAAAAGGGAACCAAGCCAAGTAGGAAAATACGAGTTGAAAAGTGGACTTATTTCATATAAACAGGAAATATCACGAGAGACGTATTGGCATAAGTTTGTTTTTGTGAGTTTGATAAGAGTTTATTGAATTCTACAATCAAGGAAGGAGTGGGAAATAAAAGACAATTTATACTTTCCTATCAAGAAATTGATAACTTTCGATTTGTCTTTGAAAAACTGTCTACCAAAAATAAAATATTGATATTATCTACTAAGACAAATCATGAATTCGACTTTTTCCGAAAAATTGGTCGTACAATGTTTGAAAAGTTGGTCTAGCATACCGAGACAAGTCTTGAATTTGCGTGATTCTTTTTCAAATAAATCTTCCTACGATATGTCCATCCTTGTCACGAAATAGACATCCGATAATCAAGTTTGAATATCATCGGGTACTACTCGATGCACTCCTACTGATGAGTTTTATTATCAAACTGAGTTTTTTGACCTCTCTTGCTAAACAATTTCATAGGTGGCATGACTCAAACGTGCGCACAAACTAGGAGAAGCGAATCGTTTTATGAAAAAGCAATGGTCAGGTGCGGTGTCGTAACGTCACAAGGAACCACACAGCAAATCCCTTGTGGCCAAATGATCAGTGCATCCTGTTCATCTTACCGAGCACCAATAGCACCATCGATTTGGTAAGAGGATATTGACAAATTGTTCTAGCGTATCGACTCGCTACACACGTTACGAAAATACGAAGGTCACAGAGGATCACGAAATGGAAGAGTTCGAATCCTAGCAACGACGCGCCCTTCAATCCCACGTGCAATCTTGGGTTGTCACACTGTTACTGGCTCGGTCTATGGACTTTGCTTACACCTGGTTCACTCAAATTATATAACATCCCTACAGGAACTGGAAGTAATCCAGCTGGTCTCTCTCCGGTATTTTGGGGAAATGGAGAGGCCCTTTCTCTGCTAAATGAACAGAATGTTCTCAACTATCACACAATAGCAAAAATCTCTAATTCTTGTCAAAAGAATAAATTAAAAACTTCAACATCTTATTTGTACCAAATAAAACAAATACATTCGCCGAATCAAACCAAAAAAACGTAATTAAAAATTTAACATTACAAATTCTGGCGCATCAAGGATAAATTTTCTAACTCGTTTTATTATCTCCGTTACTACTAGCTTCTCCGCCATTGCAAATTCGAATACCGCTAAGAATATATCCACCAAATGCATTCATTTGCATGTGTGGATGCGTCCTCGATGGAAGCACCTGAAAATATAAACCCACATAAATATTAAATATTATAAACAACGAAATTATTAATAAACAGTATATTGATAAACTATTATGATATACCTGGTATTCGCGGAGCCAAGGTTCGGAAATTTGCAAACCAATAGCCATTCTCGAGGTTTGTAATTTTCTCATGCACGTCGCTAAAGGCTGAACAAAAATAGAATAATAACCAGAATTATAATAATCCAAATATTAATAGTAAATTAATAATGAAAATAATAGGAATATTACTTGAAGGTATTGGTGATAAATAACGAAAGGTGCAGAATAAGCTAAAAGAGGAAGAAGATCCATCACCAAACTCTCCACATCCATTTCTGGCGCCGTGATTATTAAACTGCACGTAATGAAATAGATGTAAATAAATAAATGCATTTACTAAGTCATCAAAATATTCATAAATAATAATGACCTCGTAAATCCATTTTCTCTCCATGATTTGATTAATTCAGGAGAGGCTCGCGTCCCTGGTTTGATCGCCTTTTTACCGGTGAAAGACCCATTATTATTATTATTATTATTATTATTACTCTCTGCAAATTTCAACAAATAAAACTGAATGACAGTTTGTATATTTGAATATGTAGTAGTTTTGAAGAATCCTTTATTACCTAAATCGCCATCTCGAACAACGAGCTCATTTGATGGTTCGGGTTGAGAAATATCTGACGGGTCGAGTCCCATATTATTTGGATCCAATAAGGCCATATCATTTGGTGAAGGTGACAGCTCGCTGAAAGGTGCTTGTAATATCCTACACAAATAATTCAGAGATTTCTAAATATATTTATCATTTTTTATTCATATGATTCAGAGAGAGAGAGAGAGAGTTAATACCTACTAGAGACATCATTGGTAAAATTAAACATTCTGACAATATCTATACTACTCGGTGCCTGTCCAAAGTACGTGCTACATACATACCCCGTACCTGTAAATAAAATTATAAACAACCTTTTTTCGAGGGTATAAATGAAACTTTGACATTTTACTATTTTAGAGGGGTATATGTAAAAAAATGCAGAAATACTTACTTCCTACTCTTTCTGCTACAGATCCTACCACTAAGCCTCCAACTTTATCGAAAATTAGAGCGTCAGAGTGTGGGCCCACATTAGCCATGGATAATATTAGAGATAATGCATCCACTCTCATAAACCTAAAAACATAAAGTTTGTTCATATAAATATATATATATATATATATATATATATATATAGAGAGAGAGAGAGAGAGAGAGAGAGAGGGAGACTAACCTACTTAATTAAGTACACAAGTTTTGGTACTTAATGCTTTTTAACTATTGAATTTGCATTGAGATTTGTGTATTTAATGATGTGCACAAAATTTCACGATCATCATGAAAAAACACAAATCTCAATGCAAATGCAATGGTAATTTACTATTAAAGCGATATAATAAGGAAAAAATTACCCGATCTTTTGAGGGTGTTTTTTGAAATACGTTTCGCATATACTGCAAAAATAGAGAATTTTTTTATAAAGCCCGAAAAATTAATAAAATTGCAAAAATAGAGAGGAAAATTGTGGGACCTTCGCATTGAGGGGCGTCTTAAAAGGACTTTTGGTGCGTATTTCTTTTGTTTCTTCAACTTGTATTTCTCCTGAAAATTCAAAGATTACTTGATTTAAATTAAAAAAAAAATCACGAATAAAGCGTGTAATTAATAATTTTATGTATAACCTGAGAAAAAGCAGTTTTCATTTCGAACGTGGCACTATTAGTAATTAGAGCCTTAACTATTTCTTCTCCACTTGCACCATCCCTAAACCATGAAGATTTTCATAAAATTTGGATCATCAACAAAATTAAAAAAAAAAAAATCTAACCTCCTCATGGTCTCTATATCCTCACTGGACAAACTTTGAGCGGTGTTATTGTCTATTAGAGCTCTATTATCTCTAATTTCATTCACTAATTGCATTTCGTCCTTGCTATTATCATCTTCTAGAAATTTATCTGTTCGTTTAAAATAATTTTTTTGAAGGGGGAGTATGAGAAATATTGAAGAATTCAGGGAAGAATTTGCAATTAGTACCTTCAGAAGAATTGGCGCATCGAGCAAGAAGGGGCCCGCTTGACCCGGTCTCGACATTGAATAAAGAACCAAAAGGACAGCCAACAAGAGGATTGAGAGAGCATTTATTGTTTCCAATCTTGATTGATCTGAAATCACCGAAAAGAATAAAGCTATGTTTATCTATGTTAATAGAGAGGGAAAAGAGGGAATACGCTGAAGCGGAGAGACGAGCAAAGACGAGGCGATCTCCATCGTTGATATCAAGAAGCACACTACATCCCTCCCACGCCGTCGCCCGGTTCACCTCCGAGGACCCGCCGGCGCCGCCAGAAGAAACGGCTGGAGCAGTAACAGTATCTCGACAAGTTTGCTTGCCTTCGGCGGCGGCAGTGACAGTATTTTGACAAGCTCGCAACTCTGCTTCCATTGTTGTTCGTTGTCCTGAAAGGTTTGGGGGTTTAGAGGAAGAACTTCGCTTGTTATTAAACCTGGGATTTAATTTTGCTCATAAATTTTAATGGGCTTTTTACACGGCCCAGTTAACTTTTTACTCTATTTAATCCGGATTGGCCTTATAATATAACAAACAAAATATTTAGTTAAGGAAGGAATAAAATAGTAATAATTTAAAACTTTTTATATTTGGATCCTAACAATTTTCTGTCCTCTAGCAGATGCAATGTACTTGGAAACGTGGAGAAAAGTATGAATTTGTGATGTGGTACCCAAATGAAATGTTTGTGGTTTGTAAGTTTGTGGAGTGAGAGGATCTAAATCATTCCAAGTGGGCAAAAACACCAATGAAAAAACATAACCACAGATTCACACCCCTTTGCTTCACTTGGATCTTCTACTAGATCTCCAAATTCTCGTAATCAGCGACAAATTTTGACAGAATTTTTTGAGTGGACAAAATGAAAAAACTGATTCTGAAATTACACTGCACAATTTTTTTGGAGAAACTGATTCTGAAAAAACTGATTTTTTGGACAAAATGAAAAAACTGATTCTGAAATTACACTGCACAATTTTTTTGGAGAAACAAACAGTAAAATTTACACTGTTATACTGATAAAATATATTAGATCACTAAATATATATAATGTTCGATGAAAATCTTGGAATGAGACGATCGTCCTTCCTGACCCCTAGTAAGATCCGTCTCTGCTCGTCATTATATAACTACATACAAAACTGGTTAATCCTTGTCTTTTATTGGTCTCTGGAGGCTTGGTAATTAGATCATTGCAAGAATATTTTATAAAATTATTAATTATCATTTTTCCTATTTTTAAGAAAATGATGAGATTATGTCATAAACATACTTGATACTTCCGAAGCAAAGCAAAGTACATCCTAGTTGGGCCTACGGGCTAAAATATCAAAAAAGAAAAAAAAGAAAAGTACATCCTAGTTGATAAAAATGGAGATATACGGTCTGGTCTCTGCACGAAATTAGGTTCATGTTCATAATCATTGTGTCTATTGACTATTACCATATTCCATGCAGACTAGAAAAAACCCATTAGGCCATTAGTCCATTCCGAAGATAATTTTGTTTTCATTATTCACGCAAGTAACAAGATTAACATATATACAAAATCTTACATTTATATTTATGAGAAAAATCTGATTTTGGTCTCTGAAAAATACCGAAATGTTCAATTTGCCCCCTGACATTTTTTTTGGGTCATTTTGCCCCCCAATCTTTCAATTTTGTTCATTCTGTCCCCCAAATTTTTTAATTTGGTTCAATATGCCCCTTCCGTCTAATTTTGCCGTTAAATTGGTGTTATTTTACTGTTCAATGTGTGTCAAATTTGTTCATTTTGCCCCCCAAATTAACTGACACCCATTTAACGGCAAATTTAGACGGAAGGGGCATATTGAACCAAATTAAAAAATTTGGGGGGCAGAATGAACAAAATTGAAAGATTGGGAGGCAAAATGTCCCAAAAAAAATGTCAGGAGGCAAATTGAACATTTTGGTATTTTTCAGGGACCAAAATCAGACTTTTCTCTATATTTATGTATGTATTTGAGTTTTTTTATATTTTAGAGTAATTTGGTGAGGATTCTTTTTGTTTTGAATGGAATCCTATCTGTGGTTGTTGAATTTTTTTTTATTATGATATCGACGAGACTCAAAAGTCAAAATCACAATATTTCAAACATATGATTTTATTGTGTTACACACTTCAACCAACTGCATTATGAGGTCACGGCCAAGTCAGTCGAATATGAGACCAAAAAAATTCTAAGTTAACAAATTTGGTGAGGACATTAAAGCTCCCTTCCAAGTATACATTTCATGTATAAAAGTATGAGTGATACTCATTCCTCATACAATTCACCTAGATGCTTGATGTGTTGGCATGTATATTAAAAATATCAAGTTTTTATTATTATTATTATCAAGTTTATTTTAATTTTATCAACTTCATTTTTATGTTTCAATAATAAATATACTTAACTGACTCGAGTGAAAAATAATTAATCAAATCTAAATTTGGAAATTTGGAAATACTAAGTATTGGGCAGAATTAATCCACCGTTTAACATATGATAAAAGATACACATGACTGATTTTCGCAGTTTAACATGTGTTAAAACGGATACACGTACTCATTTCCACCGTTTCACACCTAAATTAGAGTTTGTTTAAATTTTTACAAAATAAAACTATCATAAAAGTTAACAAAAATATAAGTACAAAAATAAAAATAATAATTTCGCAAAAATCTACAAAATACAAATGAAAATATTTTGTTTTTTTAAAAAAAAATTGAAGATAAAATAATTAAATGTTTGTTAAAAAAAATATGACTTATCATGTAAAATTAAATATAATAAAAAAATTAACTAAACCAAATTATTTTTTAATAATTTCGTTTACCACCTAATAAATATGGTTCATCGTGTAATTAATACAGTTTGTCATTTATCATGATTTACTATTTAATACAATTTAACATTTAATATATTTATTAGTCATTGTCAACACATTAATAGGTTGAGGAGATATTAATGGGGAGTGACAGCACATTTTTTCTAAAAGTATTTACAGAGTTTTTTTTTATCTGTTTTTAATTTACACTGATTTTTACAACAACAAAAAAATGAAGAAGAAGGTAAAAACTGGCCTTTTTCCACAGAGCAGAATTAATAAGGAAATAGACGACATAGTATAAATACTATCTCAAACATGTCTTATCCAATATAAACATTATATATATGACTATGAATGATTACGATTGTATATTTTTAGTTTGACGTTTCATTATCATAATTACGTATTATAATGACATCTAAACAACTAATACTTTATTTAATATAAGATATATTTATATTTATATCAAATACATACACGTAATATTCTATGATATATTAATCAATATAATAATAAACAAACAATGTTTAATACATACATTAGCATTTACACTAACCTGAATTGTTTGGCAAATACATTATTCATTTCAAGTACTCCATATTCTCCCAGCGGGTAATGTTAAAGTCATCAATATGTAATATTTGGAAAGATACAACAACCTTACAAGCGTGGAATAATTTGAGAGATGTCGTCCATAAAGAGCTTAGGGAACGATGCGACATTCTTTGGCTAGCCACATTATGAAATATTTGAAAAAAACGTAATCTTCGAATCTTCCAAAGCAAAATGAGGACACCAAGCATACGAGTCCAAAACATCCTACAAGACCTCATAGCATGAAGTAAATAGGAAGGAAAGATTGGTAGCTAACTTTTCTTTATAATCGAGTAACTTTCGTGCTAACTACCATGTAAATTATTTCTCTTTTTAATACAAGCTTCTTGGTGGGAATTGCCAACCCCTCAAAAAAAAAAAATCAATATGTATATCAAACAGGACGATGAATGTAAAGCATGTAAGTGACCAAGACGAACAGACAAAACGTAATTTCCTAGACCTAGGACCAATGTTTTTGACATATCATGAACACTGCAGGGTTGACGCGTTTGTCTTTTGTCTTGCTTCGTGGAATGACACTCCTCAAAATTTTGGCCGAAGATCAAAATCCTAAATGTCTCTTTTTTCTTCTTCTCCAAACCAAGATAAGAATGGATAATTATTCAATCGATTAGAAGAGACACAGAGAGTTAATATATATAAGATAATAAGATAATATCAATCTATAAAAATTAGAAAAATCAGTTCAAATATATTTTAGTTAAACTGTCATAACTTTCACATAGTAACTCCAATTTGGATGTAAAAATTATGTTGGTTAGATAATGAGTTTATTTAGAACTTTCACGAAGATTTATTGTCCATTTGAACGATTTATCATGTTCGTTTTAATGGAACGCCGAAAGGTTGCGACAGTTTTACATATAGTTAGTAAAACCATCATAATTTTCGGGTCCGAATTCTAATTGTGTTGATCCGAATTGCGTTGAAAATATAATTAGATTATCTACAATTTTTGTGAAGGCTCGAATTCAGTGGAAAGATTTATCAATTTCGTTTTTACATAATAGTAAAATAGGGCATACAGTTTTTATGTTTCAGAAGGTGTTCTTTTCACTAAATCTTATCCATATATATATGTATATATCCAAAAAACGTGTTTCTCTCGCCAAGTCAATCATTCTACATCGGTGAAGTCAAATTCAAAGTGGATTACGAGAAAAAGTCTTCCAGTAATGAGGCTTGTGATCAATCACGCGGTTCAACTCGGAGGAGAACGTGCTAGACAGAAAAATAACACTTCGACTCGTCGTTCACTAGCAATTTGGTGAATGTATGACTTAAACTCTTACTTCTGTATACGAATTATATCGAAACGAGATCCTAGATCACGAAAATCCCGCATTTCCGCTACATCATGTATGGTACATGAATGCAGCAATTCCCAACATCATGGTCTTCAAAAAAACAACCTATTATTTCTCGGTCTAGCACCGAGGCTTGAGTATAAAACTCTAGCTTTAGCAACCTCTGAGGCACTATGGTTGCAGTATTTCCTGTGTGAGCTTCAACAACCATTAACTCACCCTCCAATACTATTATGATTAACATTGGAGCAACATATCTTGCCTAAAATCCTGTATTTGATGTCTGTATCAAGTACATATAAACCGATAGTCATTTTGTGAGGAAAAAGGTTGCTTCGAAACATTTGTCGGACACATTTTAACCAAGATCAATTGATCGATACCTTGACGAAGGTCTGTCTACGACTCGTTTTATTCTATTCTCAACTATTTATATCGGCAATATAGGTGCTCACGACCCCTCTTTCACTTGAAGGGGGCTCTTAAGAGTTATTTGAAGAAAATGATGGACATTCCCGTTATTAACAAAACTGGAGAGGATTACAGGCCGTTGAGGCTCTCCAGTCTCAAGGGTTTCAAGAAGAGTTTGGGCTACCAACCTACTACAGTGAATGAAGAATTTATTCTTATTTGTGTTTAGTTAGTGATTATTGGACTGAAATGTGTGGTACAACGTGTATTTATGAGATTAATGGCTCATCTGTAATAGGTAGTTATTAGATCAACGGCTCGAATATCTAAGTTCGAGTGAGAGCATAAGTTAGTGGATGTAACTGCATTTCGACAAGGGAAGGGTTTGGGTACGACAGATAATGAGAGAGGAGGGATGAAAATGACTTGACGGGTTCATTTTTTCAAACGGGTCGCAAATGGGTCTGTCAACAAACATGTTGATAATAAGTCCGTTTTTCTTATAGTACTTAGTAGTCTATAACGGGTCCGCCTTTGATCCAATAATGCGTACTATATATAAAATGTTATAATGGGTCCGATTTTGAATTGTTGGAATTTACGTAGCGAAATAATTTTCAAAAACTATTAATGGAAAAGATATTACAAACTTACATACAATACTCACTTTTCTCTCTCTTAATTTTTCTCTCTATAAATCTATTTCTTTCTATTGTTCCTTACTTTCTATTTTAGGTGCATGGATAGATTACATGCCTCTTGCTCTATTTACATTCCTCAACAGTCGGTTTACATATTGCTTAGAATATCCTAGTTAATTAACCGAACTTATACACTGTAGAGATATCTAGAGTAATTATTATCTAGAGTAATATGATATGGATTTGGATGCCGACTTATAAAGTTGGCTAGTATAAGTTTAGCCCAATCATTAACTATCTCATTCTCTCCATTTGATGTTCGATAAAGCCTCTATTTCTTCATGCATAAGTAATAAGAAAATTAATTAATTATTCAACATGAAAAATTCAATCCAATAGTGTGTATGTTGTGTATAGAATGTTATTGTATGTTGGACCTCTCTAAAATTTCGGATTCTAGATCCGGACCTCATTAGCAGCCTCTATGGACGGTCATGTTCATCACAACATATATTTTTTTTTTGTCTCACACTCAACTAACACGACTATGCGTCTATTGATAAAAAAAATTGTTGTTGAGAAATTCATTGAATTTACATCTTCTAATACAGTACACTAGCAACATAATTTGTAATTTGTAAACATAATTAGCCTTTATAAACATCATGATTATCTAGGTTAAACAAATATGATCGTGACCACAACCTAACTTTAATAATAAATAACAAATTTTTTTGTTCCATGGTATTTTGTTGATCAATGACATGATGATTTGAAGACTAACTCATACTTTTTCCTAATTCCAAATTAGTCGAAAGATATCTTCTTCATAATTGAAAGAAACAAATTTTATTTTGATAATATATTTAAAGTAATAATACTCTAGGCAAAACAATTTTGTTTAAGAGTAAATGATACGTGTACATAAGATATGCGAAGTTTGATAGATATTTTTTTTATGATAGATCATTTTTTAAAAAAATATTTTACATATTTGTCAACGAATAATCACTTTTGGCAAAATTCGAATGTATTATTATCAATTAATACTAGACAAAATTAAAAGTATTTATCATACATATATAGAAAATGGTCCAATAAATTCAAATGGTGATTCTAACTTTTCAAAAAGATATTTTGCAAATTTATAATTAATTACATGTTTTCAATTGAATTAGTTTTTTTTTGGAGCATTGTATTGATTATTATTTAAGTTAAATGACTGAAAATACCCAAAATACCCTTGTTAACTTGTATTTACATGACAAAAAATTTACATGACAAAAAATACATGACAAAAAATTTAAGCTGAAATTGTATATTAAAACTAAAATTAGAACAAAAATGAAATAATAGTCAAAAGCAAAAAATAAATACATACATAGAATCTAGGAGTTTATTTTTTTTTACTTTTATTTACATGACAAGTAGAAAAAATAAAAAATAAACTGTATAATAAAAATTGTAGAAAAATATATTAAAATCATTAAAAAACAACAACAAAATAGTAAAAAATATTCAAATATTGATATAACTAGAGTTAATAAGCATCGGGTTTGGGTCGGATATACCTAGGGGTGTACATAAATTTCTCTAACCCGCCTATCCCGCCCAATCCGACCCGGACCAACCCGTTTTTGCGGGTTTCAAAATTATTTAGTCGGGACCCGGACCGACCCGGACCGACCTGGTTTTTGTGGGTCGGGTTGTGGATTTGAAATTAAAAACCCGGATTAACCCAACCCAGCCCATAGACTATCAAATTTTCAATTAATTATGAAAAATTTATTTATATCTCTAATATTTTAGAAAATTAATTATCATATTTATCCTTTACATTAGTTTAACATAAGCTAGACTTAGTTTTTCTTCACTTCAATTAATAATCCAATAACACACAACCACAAGTCCACTAAATTACTAACAACAAGTTCGTAACAAAACTCAATAGTCAATAACATGATGAAATCCTTTCTTTTATTTTCGTCACGCCGGAAGTATATGAAGTTGAAATAAATAAACTAACAACATAAAACTTCTTCACGGGACATAAATTTAGAGTTCTCATTTACTTAATTAATGTTATATTATATGAATCAAGTACAATTGGTACCATCGAATTGAGTGTTTGTGATATTATATGGTTTAATTAAATTATAAGTTATTTTTCAATTGTGATTCATGTGTTTGTTAAATAATTTTGATGATTTAATCAAAAAATATAGTTTTTATTCAATATTTTTTTGGTTACATATGAATAATCGAATACATATCTATATAGTATATAATCGGCAAAAAAAACCCGGCTAACCCGCCCAACCCGCCCAACCCGGTTATGTTGGGTTTCGAAATTTTTATAAGTATCATGGGTTGGGTTGGGTTGGAAAAATAGAAACCCGTTCTAAGTGGGTTGGGTTATAGCTTCGATAAGAACCCGCCCAACCCGGTATACGTACACCCCTAGATATACCCATGGATCAGGTACGATCTCACTCATACCCTATCTGTATCCGTGCCGGATATTTTTAATCGGGTAAAATACCCGACCCACGGATCGGGTATTATCCGACCCGTTTGGGTCGGACACGGATATTATTCAACCCATTGACATCCCTATTCGATGTCCTGTTTTTTGATAATTGCATGCATTTAAGTTGTTAATTAGGGTATAATTTTCAAACATAAATGAAATGAAGTGTATTTGGTTTTCAATTAGAGTAATAGACGGGGATTAATGAAAATGAAATCAGTATAATTATATTGTAGGTCCTCGTGAATCATTCACGAGTGTCCTTGATATCCTCAATTCATGTTCTCATCTCACCATCTAGTTAACCCTATTTAATATTACTCACTTCATATCACGCCAAATCTTATCTTATATTTATTAGCCTAATTAATTAAGCACCCCACATTATTAACATGGAGTACTTACTTGATTAATGATCTTCCAACTATTATAATGATCAGAAAAATAAAAAAAAAATAGTTTTATGTTATTACCAAATTATGAAATATTGAGCTAAAAAACTTAAATTAAATCGTTAATAATAGATCTGAGAAAAAGAAATCCGTAGAAGATTATGTTGGACCACAATGAATAAAAAATGTAGTTATTATTATTAGTAGGTCTTAATTAGGTTCTACTTCTAGCAGCTCATCTTACTTGGAAATAATTAATTAATTAATCATATTTCGATCCAACAAAACCAATTATAATCTTTCTAACCTAACACAACCTCCTTCCATGCTGTGTCTCCATTCCAAACACTTCTCTTCTTAACAACCAATTTAACTATACTCAGAAAAAAAAAAATATGAAAACTATATTCAAGTAATTTCGTGTTTCCAAGATATATTTTGAAAGACAAGGTTTAAACATGACACCAGCCAAGAGACGACCACATTTATTATTTATTGATACAATCTTGAGTGTGCCTTAATTACTGCCAGATCCAATATTATGCTCATTGCTTATTCATACTAAAATGATGAGTTGAATGAATATTATTATATTTTATATATACAAAAGTAGTCTCGTTGATCCATTAAATTATGTGCAGAGCAGAAGTGGACCTCCATTAATAGTTCTACAGGGGTATTTATGCAAAAACACCTTGAAATTTTTAGAGGAAACTTCTTTGATGACTTGGAGAAAGGTTTGTAACTAATTATGCATATTATCAGGGAAATATATGCATAATGACATGTTAAACAGTAAAACCAGCTTATATAGAGAACTGAAAAAGAGAGGGAAACATAACCACACTCTCTTCTTTTTCCGGCTTAGACTTCCAAACAGGGAGGAAGAGAGAAAGAAAGAGCTAGACTCTAATGGCGGTAAAAACTCTCCTTCCCTCCTCAGACCACCAATCTCACCAGCAACACCACCACACGCACCGTCATCGACAAAAAAAATCAGTACCGCCACCACGTCCTCAACCCCAACCAGTCTCCTCATGGGAACACTTCAAGTCCCTCTTAAGCTGCAAAGCTCTCTCCGCCGTCCACGTCATTTCCCCCTCGACCAACAAATCACCAATCCCTTCTCGCAACGTCACCGCCACCAGCACCACCAACACTCGCATATGTGGTTCTTCTCTTTGTGCCATTCGTGATGTGGTTCATGGCAACACTCGAGTTGTCCATCGACCAGATAACACGGACTCGGCTTCGGCAGCTTCGGTTGATTCGATTGGTTCCTCTGTTTATAAAGAAACTCAACCTCTTGCGAGGAACGTGCGAAACAGAAGAATGACGCAGGATCGATCGCAAGGCGGTGGATGCGGTGGCGGAGGGATGCCATTGAGGGGGTTGACCGGTTGTGTCGAGTGTCGTGCCATATCTGTAGAGCCTATGTCCAGGTAAACACCATTTATGTAATTTGTTTTTTTACAAGGTTTATTTTGCCAATGTTGTTTTGATTGTTGCAATCAATAAGATCTATCATGATTAGAGTTAACATTGATATAAAAAAATTAAGGATGTTATCATGTGAGAACTGAGATATGATTCTTCTACTTTTGTCAAAGTAATTTTTTAAAGACTGATTATTCTTCTGGTCTGCTTGAAGCTTAACCAAAAATATAATTATGTGATTAACAAGGTTGAAAATGTAAAAATGGCAGGAGGTATCCAAGGCCAAGAGCTCTTTGTCAATGCTCAGAGTGTGGAGAGGTTTTCACTAAACCAGAAAGCTTAGAGCATCATCAAGCAATACGCCATGCTGGTAACTTTTGATAATTTAACCCTAATTTGTTTTAATTTATTTATTTTCCTTAATTTCTACTTCTTAAAATTGCAGTATTTTTAGTAGTCACCACAGAAAGAAAATATTGGAATGGTGGTTGATAGAAACATTAATGATCTGTTTGAATGTCCTTATTGATTTGAATAGTTGATTCAGGTCCACATTTTGCCTTTAAGTTACTTTCAAATATGGTCAAGTCGTACCATGAAAAATTTAGAAAGGAAATCATAGATGACTGACATTTGATTTATGATAGCATTTAGTTTCGGTTTCAGATAATACTGTGGAAATTCTAACTTTTTTATCTACTATCTACTTGAAAAATAGTAGCGCATAAATGATGACGTTACTAGTTGACCCTATCATATATTCCTTTTTTCCTTAAGCAATATTTGACCAACTATATTTATTTGCATGATTCTTAAATAAACAATATAAAACTGAAGTTTTTCTTATTGAACTATATCTCCAATAACTTCTTAATTAACTACAAATTGGGTAGTTATTAGTGATAATTATAATCTTAAATCATTCTAATGTATAATGTGATGTTCATCCGCACAGTGTCGGAGTTAGGGCCCGAGGATTCAGGCCGAAACATAGTGGACATCATTTTCAAATCTAGCTGGCAACACCAAGAGCACCCGCGGAGCCAACCCAGATCCATGTGCCACGTGGATCGAATCCTCAAAATCCACAACTCCTCTAGAACCCTAGCCCGTTTCGAGGCTCATCGAGCCGCAGTCAAATCTAGATCGTCTGCCCGTGCAGCCGCAGATGGCAACGAGTTACTACGTTTCCTCCCTGCTTCGATCAGTTGTGCCCTGGGCCTTAACGGTTCTAACTCACTGTGTGGTTCATCTGTCTGCGGTGTCTGTTCGGCCATCCGTCACGGGTTCACTCCGCCTGGTCAAAATGGCGTGAGGACAACTGCAAGCAGTGGACGTGCCCACGATGCGTTTACTTCGTTGGATATTACTTTGACCGGTGTTAATAAACCGAATTTTACTATGTCGGTTCAGAATGGCGTTAGGACGACCGCTAACATTGTACGTGCCCACGATGTGTTAAATGCATCGGATAATTTGTCCGTCTCCAATAGAATGAGCTTCACGTTGCCTTCTAAGAAGGGAGCTCAAGATGCGATAAGTCCATCTGATAACTTCGCTGGTGTTTGCAAAGCGATGATTGTGTGTAGAGTAATAGCAGGAAGAGTCAAGCGTGCCGAAAGTGGCGGGGAAGTTGAGGAGTGTGGAGACGGGGAGGGATACGATTCCGTCGCAAGCGACTCGAATCTTGAAGAAATGTTTGTGATGAATCCAAAGGCGATCTTGCCCTGCTTTGTCGTGATCTATCGCACGATCGATTGATTGATCTATCTTTAAAGTGTAGAACATAATCACATATATACATGTCCATTTTGCAATTGTTTTGGATCTTATAATGGATTAGAATATTTTTTTTCTGCTTTTCTTTTATGATTATATTTTGGTGGTTTGTTTGTTTATTGTACATAAAAATGAACAAAAAGAGTTGTATTTAATTTAATTTTATCTTTTCCTTGAAGTGATTACTTATTAGTGAATCTTGCTTGTGTTACAGCTGTTACTGAAGAAAAGAATCTTCTTTGTCAACTATAGCTGTGGAGTTTAGCATAGTAGATTTAACCTAACTGATTAAGGCTTATTAAACTGTCATGCTTCTGTTACTCTGTACTTGAACCACTCTTGGATAATTGTATCGATATGATAAATTATGGATAATTATACAATGCTCCTTAAATTCTTTCCAACATCCTCTATATCATCAATTAACATGGCAATTAACAAAAATACACTTTATTAACGATTAATTGATATTGATTAAGAATTGTTAGTTCATACATACTTTAATTATATATCAGTTAACTGTTAATGTGTATTTTTGTTAATTACTATGTTAATCGGTGATATAGAGGATGGTGAGGAAAAACTCGGGGGCACCATATATGGCCTCATAAATTATCAGTACCGGGCCACAATGGACCTAGCCAATTACAACACTACAAAGCAAAGAATTTATTTACATGGCGTGTTTTTACTGGTCGCGTGCATTATGGTCCCGTACCGTCCTTTAATTTGTGTATTTAAGTCTGTGTTTTGTAGTGAGTAATTTTGTGAAATCCTTGTTTTTTTAGTTTGCAGAAAAAAAAAGAAGTTAAATCTATAATTTTGTTTTATTTGAAAGTATATTGTTATTATCATGTTTTCGAAAGTACAAATTAGTTTGATATTTTTTGGAGGGGGCAAGATATTTAGTAGATGAGATTAGTTGCCAAGTTGCCATCCAAATGTCTATGCTAATCAGAAATCATTAAATCATTAAATATGTAGGGTCTTTAACCATTTGTAAGCTGTCAAAAGCATCATCATCATCAACAATCTAAATTATGATTATTTAATTTGCATAACTTCAATACTTAGATTCTCATGAATTATTGTTTTATAAAGAAATTTTGATGTTGGAAATTTCACGACTATATATATATACATTTTTACATTTACCAAGAGAGAATTTGTCTTTTGTTATATTGTGTTTGTGTAAAAACTAGCCTAATTAACCTCGAGCCAATATAACTAGGTAAATTCGTCTTTATATAACCTTGAGGCTTGAGCAATGCTCACTAATTTTTGTGAAGTAGATCTGAGATGAATAAAATCGCAATTAATTGGATCAGTACTGTACTGTTTATGGTCGATGAAATTGAATGAATTATTTGGACTTGAATTGAAAACGATGCACGAGCTACGTTCATTTCACATACCCGAATTTATTTTGATGAATAAGAACGTAAAATGCTTTTCTCAAAAAAATAAGAACGTAAAATGCGTTTGTTCATTAAATAAGGGTGTGCACTATGTTTGCACTTTGCGCAGTTTGCCTCTAATAGGGACCAAAAAAAGTACCATATACGTTTGATTCTATATTTCCGTCCTTGCTTCAAAATTTAAAATTTTAGAATCAAACTAGATTTTTTCCCTCGCAATTAAGCGAAAGTTTTCGAGTTTATCGTGATTTTTTTATGCCAATTTTTAATCTTAAATTTTATATACATAGTTGTTTTGATTGAGTATAGTTTCTCGTGGCGTGTTATTTTTGAAATATTTGTTTTTATATACATAGTTGTTTTGATTGAGTATAATTTTTCGTGGTGTGTTCATGTCTATTCTTTTGTATTTTATTTTAATTTTTTAATTTGCGATATTCCTAATGTTATTATGAAAAATCATGCATTAAACAAAAAATTGAAACATTTATAATAACTCGCTCTCGCCGTCTCCATCACTCTCTTTCTATATCCATAATATCGCTCTCCTTCTTCGTCGTCTCGAGCTTGCTTGCCATTATTTCCACATTTGAAGTCGCCTCCACCATCGATATTATTTGTCTCGTTAGGTTTAGCTCCCGAAAATAATAAAGAGAGAGAAATAGATTTGGGTGTGGAAAATTAAAAAAAAATCTCTACCTTTTTTGAATATTGTAAAAATCATTATTTTTTTGGTAACTCCAAAAAAACTCCTATACTAAATTTTTATTTTCAAATATTTTCATATGGAGATCAAAATTAATCATGAATGATATTAAAAGAAATTTGGGCAAAATACCTATTTATTTCATATGTAGTAATTAAATAATGACTACTTAATTAATATTTAATGGATCAAATTATTTTGAACCTACGTGACTCATTTTGAGGCCTGCATTTTTGTTAACTTTATAAATAAATAAGATATATTTAAACTGAAAGTTATCATCGAATTGAATCAAATGTTTGCTAATTAGAAATCAATAGAACATGTAATCTTGGAATCCTAAATGCCAACCAAGTGTCACCTGATCCAAAGAAAAAGGTTCCTTTGATTTTGAAAACCTAAAATCCATGCATAGACCCATTTATTGTAAGCCATGTGAGTTACTCAAAATAAATTGGCTATTAGATTGGTTGACCAGTGGGCAGTGAGGCAGTGGCCGTCGAGATCGAGTCAATTATAGTTATAAATGGTAATTATTTTCAAGGACATTTATAATTATTTTCAAGTACACATGAATTTGAAATTTGAATGAACATAAAGAAAAGGGTTAAATATATAAAGAAGCCAATGACTCCTTAACTCAACTGGTAGAATGATATGTCGGATACGTCATGAATTCGAGTTTCGATGACATCAATATAAAGATAAAAATTTATAATGATCACGATTTATGGTCTATAATTATTTAAAAAAAAAAAAAAAAAAAAAATTATACGTTATATTTTCCCTTTATTTAATTCTCATAATATATTAAATCTATATTATTAAAACTTATAAAAAATATTTTACTCTCTCTTGATTATTTATATATTGTAAAAGTTAAACAAAAGAAAGTATATACTACATAACTCTCCAAATATTAAATATTAAATATACATCTAATTCGGTAGTTTAAACTGCAGCATGAAAATTTCAAAAAGGGAGAGAGGATAAATTAAGCATGGTAAGATGATTATTAATTATTTCACTAACTTTGACGTGCACACAAATCTATACAATCACGCCATCACCCAAGCTTATTGCATTCGCGTGACCGCGTCCTATTTATTTCATCGATTAAATTTTATGATACCTCATCAATTGTAATGTGCACATGAGCACATCAATTATATATATATACGTGTTTTTGTAGAAAAAAAATAATAATAATTGTTAGCAGCTTGATTTTAAAGAAATTTTTAGGTTGACTTTTCAAATAGACAAAAAGGGTATAATGATTGTAAGATTAGTTCACCCACCACCCACTACAGTTTGCTCACGCTTGCTCATTCACTCGCTCACTCGCTCACTGAATTGTTAGTTCACTCACTCAATGTATTGATCTCACCTTCCCCGTTGCTTTCCATTATTTATCCAGTCCAAACACATGCAAATTCAAACAACTCCCACTCGTCTCTCTCAAGATTCACTTTCTTTTTTATTTTGTGTCTCTGACCAATACACCAGTGAGATTTGCCAACACATGATAGATTGATCATTGATGGGGGGCGGAGATAAAAAAAATAGAGGTCATATACTGTACCCCCAATTTCCCACGACATCATTTATATTATTAATTAATGATTAATTTACATGATAATTAATCAAATGACACTCTACTGACAGTTACTTAATATATAATTCAAATACATATATATTAACAATTCTTAATAAATATCAATTAACTGTTAATCGAATGTTTTTTTTTGTTAATTATCATATTAATTAATCATCAATTAATGATTAATTGGTGATATAGAGGATACGATGGAGAAATGAAGGGGTATCCCTATGACATAATTATCCAAAAAAATATAAATGGCTTTTAGAGGTTTGAGTTCTAGTAAGTGTAATGACAATGCGGAGCAGAAAGAGTGAAGAAAGGATTTTATACCTTGGTAAAAATAAGGATCTCAAATCATGGTTTTTCAAAGGATTAGGTTTCCCGGGTTTTGAACAATATGTTACTTCTAGTCGGGGTTTCTATTCTATTCCTAGATTTGATTTTCTGAGTTTTAATAATATTTTAATTTTGTTATTTTTGTGGTGTTTTTTTCCATGATGGAAAATAGAGATGATGGTTAATATTTGGGGATTATCCTCTACATTGTAATTTTTTTTAATTATTAATGAAACATGACTTGTGAGTCTTCTCTATTTTAATAATAAAAAAAGATTTGACTTCTAGTTTATTATTATTATTACAGTTCTATTGTATAATGATGCACTATCATAAGAGACCATTTACTGTGCCTTCCTTGTTTTCCCGTTACATCCTCTGAATCACCGATTAACTGTTAATCATCCAAATAATTAACTAAAGAACATTTCATTAATAATTAATTAATATATAATTAAAATCTATATACATTAACAATCTTAACTAATATGAATGAATTTTTATTGAAATGTCTTTTTTTATTAATGACCATATTAATTAATCACTAATTAACAATTAATTGGTGATACAAATGATGCGGTGAGAAAATGAGAGATCGCGGTATAATTATTCATATTATAATATAACAGTTCAGGTCAATCAACAATTCAAAATATCAGTGAAATTTTGGTTGATTAGAGATCAATGACTAAATGTAATAAAATGAATTTGATAACTGCATTTCATAATCAAAATTAGACTGATCTCCTCATCTGAACAAATCGTGTAATAATTAAACTACCGTAACTACAAGAACTATATGGTATATTATATTATTATTTTGTTTACATCCCATGATAAATTAAAATGTAGACCATTAGTTAATTTTTTTTATTGTAGTTTAAATTTAAATGATTTGAATTTCGTTTAGCATGAGAATATAAGAAAAATATATACATCATATAAAATCATTGAACTAACATAAGATGGGTCAAAATGGGCCGAGATACAATCGTTTTATCAGAAGGCCGAGCAACAACTGAGATAAACTGCAATTTTTAGTTTTAATTTTGTAATCAATGTTTTGTCAAATTTTCGTATTAGTAATTCATGTGATTATCATTTGGTTCACAATACAAGCGTGAGACCACATTTATATACACCTTCATATAATTCATTTTCATATAAGTAATTATAGATTTATAGATTGTGTAGTCGTATCCATTTGAAATAAGCATCTTCGATCATGTTATTTTGGAGACCTATGACGAACAATATCACATATCACATGATATCGAAAAAAATAAAAATAAATAAATATATAAAAAATCACATTAAAAATCGTGAAGATGAAAATATCAAAACAATAACAAAATTCAACTTAATTCTTATAAAGATGACTATATACACATAATACCAATAAATCAACCACAAATGCAATAAATTCGGATAATTACCCACTAATTCTGCAATCAAACATCTTTAAATTTTATCTTAAACATTTCATCAAACATCTTGGAAGTATTTCTTTAAAAAAAATTCCTCTATGCATAAACCTCTTATAAAAAATGTTTGACGAAATGTTTATGCATAAACATCTTGGACATCTTGGACTATATACACATAATTACTCACTGATATAACCATAAAAATCAATTGCTCAAAACAAAAATCTCCCATAATCATGTTTAAATTCTATCTTAAACATTTTATCGAACATCTTGACTACAACATGTAAAAACATATTTCTTTATAAATAAACTTCTCATAAAAATGAATGTCTTGCAATATATCATTGTAATAGCGTACGCAAACTCATCTTTGGAAATATAAATTCATCATAATTATGTTTGTATTTTATGTAAGACATTTCATCTTACACCTTGAGTACAACTCGCAAGTTTTTTTCTCAACACAAACATTTCCAAAAAAAATGGAGTCCTCACAATTTTGGAAGCAAGTGACTTCTCACCTGTGTCGTGGGCGTATCTGGGAACTCGCAAGAGAAAATGACTTCTCGCATGGAGGGAGGTTTGGCTCGGAGTTGCGGCTAGGGAGAGTTGTGTTGCTCATGAACTGGTCTTTGCCATCATTTTTCTCCGAATAGCCTTCAACCTTCGAAAATTTAGCATACAGAGATAGAAGGTGCACTTTGCGGGGATTGGAATAAATATCATAATTACACAGATAAATAAGTGATAAATAACCATCGAATTGAATGGATAAGTGCCAAAAATATATATACGAAATCTGCTCACGAGGAGTCTTATTCACATTCTTATTTGTTATTCTTATTCAAGTTCATTTTGATATTTTTAATCACACTCGGATTCATATTTTATTCACGTTGTTATTGTTAATTCTGTTTTTTTAGGAGAATTCTAAATCACGAATCGTATTTTTTTTTAATTCAATTTTTATATGATATTAATGGCACTAGGATACATAACTTATGGATCATGTGCCATAACAGCTAACCATCCAAACTATGAGACATTGGTTATTAATTATTATTGTTATTCTTGTTCGTTTTAAAGAAGTATAGGAACGAAGGTTAATAAGATATTTTTTGAAAGTTACTTAACTACACTTGAAATACTTAATCATACATAATCATATATATAAAGATAAAGTTCTCGTAACAAGAATAATAAATCATTACCATATATCAAAACTATAATAATCATATATTCGAACAATAAAAATACTAAATCATAAATAATCATATACAAAGACGTGATCATATTGTTTGTATTATAAAATAATAATTCATAAATAATCAAATATATATATATATATATATATATATATATATATATATATATATATATATATTAGCCTATAGTTCATATAAAAAAAAGGAGAATTCTTCAAAAACCCCCCAACTTTTTTGAAAATTCTGAAAAGCCCCTCTACTTTTAGAAAATCCCCTATCTTTTTTAGATTCACTCAAAAACCCCCTATATTTTTTGCTTCTTCAAAAACTCCCTAACTTTTTTAGATTCTCTCAAAAACCCCCTATCTTTTTATTTATATGTTTTTAAAAAAATAACCATTATACCCTTTAGTTTTATTTTTTAAATTTCTATAATTTAATAAATAATGAATATATATTAAACTATTATAAAAAAATTATAAATAAATAATACATGATATTATAATATTATAATAAATAATATATAGTATTAAAATATTATAATAAATAATATATTGATATTAAAATATCATTTTCAACAATTATTATAATATTTTAATATCAATATATTATTTATTATAATAATTTAATATATATGTATTATTTATTATAATATTTTAATATCATGCATTATTTATTTTTTATAATTTTATTGATATTAAAATATCAATAAAAATGTTATAATAATATAATACCGTGCATTATTTATTTTTTATAATTTTATTGATATTAAAATATCAATAAAAATGTTATAATAATTTAATATCATGCATTAAAGTTTACTTTTTCTGACCGTTGTTTCCATTGTTACGAGCTTAAGAATTTCTTTCTCTATACAAAACATATACGCATCAAAAATTATTGGACCCCTTTTATTTTCGGACCCTAGACCCGTGCCTTGTTGGCCTGTGCCTAGGGCCGGCTCTGCAGTAATCATATGGCCTATATAACGAAAATACTAATTTATAAATAAACAAATATAAAGATATAATCATACAGTTCGTATAACAAAAATCATGAGATATATATAAATATAAAGGAATAAAATTCATAATTTCGGTTTTAACAACAATTACCTTATTATTGAATGGTATAAGCATATAATTTTATTGAGATATCCTTCAAAATAATTTATTGAGATATTAAAATTTAAAAGTAAAAACAATGGTATGTGTTTTTCTACATATTTTCACAACATTATGAACTAATATTATTCCTTGTCGACTAAAACTAATATGACAAATTTACCTGATTGCATAAAAACAAAATCAAAAGGAATATGATAAACAAAGTAGGAAGAATCACGTAATAGTCGTATTTTTTTCACACATTGTACTATGCACTCATGAACAAGAAAAAATATTTTTGATACGTCAATCGAGAGGATTAATTGGATTGATTAGACTCTTTAATTCAATCAATCCAAGTAAGTATTGATTTGAGTGCTAATCAATCCAATTAACTCTCATTAAATCTCCTCGATTGATGCATCATTCACAACTTTTTGTTTGTTTGAGGGGCGTCATATATAATCCCTCTCTTCGTCATTGGCATATTCCATCTGAACCATCAGTCCTTTCTTCCTCTTTTGCTGACCTCTTGATGAACTCTATGCAGTCGTGAACTGCCTGACTTTGATAGGAATCGGGATTATGATACACCTTAGGAGTCGCCATGTGTCGCATGTTTGTATCCTGTGAGATACCCGAAAGCATGATGAACCGCACGATCACTTCACGGAAGCGATCCATGAGAGAAACCGGTGAGGAGACCGTTGTCTGACGACGGTGTAATCTCGGGATGCATGTAATTGCCGGGGTGTAAGAATTTTTCATCTTTGATCTTCTCATACTTCTTGCTTCCATTTTAATGATTTGTATCTTTGCTTAACATATATGTAGTATTGTTATAGCTTTAGAGATTGAGACCATGTTCACATATATATATATATATATATATATATATATATATATATATATATTCTCCTGTTGGTGTGGGTGGAGCTACTGACATTATTAGGAGCCAAAATTTGATTAATCGATTTCCATTATTTCTCCTTTTAGGGAGCGAACTTATTTGGTAGTCAAATTATTATTATTTTTGAATAAAATGCGGCGCATTTTTATGTGGAGTGCGCGAGCTCCAACAATTAATAAGATGAAGTACAAAAAAAAGTAAAATACATATTATAGTTTCCCTTTCCTATTCGAATGCACAAATTATTTGCATTACAATGAGAGGTGGATCCGGTTTCGGATCTATTTCGAATTCGGATCATTTGTTTTCGGATCGATTTCGAATTCGGTTCATTCGGTTTCATGTCGATTTTGGATTATGATCATTCGCTTTCGGGTCTATTTTTGATTTGGATCATTCAGTTTCGGGCCGATTTAGAGTTTGGGCCGTTCGATTTCGGTTCGGTTTCGAGTTCGGATCGTTGACTTTTCAATATTTTTCGGTTTGGATCGGGTTATTTTTTTGAGTCGGGTCAAATTTTGCCAGCTATAGCAACAATGTATGATTTAGTGTATTTTATGAGTATAAAATAGTATAAAATATAATTTAAGTATAATTTGAGTTAATATTTAAATTTTGTTTATATTTGCGATTTTGAGATATACAAATCCGAAATTCAAATTGATAAACTTCAAGAAACAAAAATAACACTGAAGTATGAGTATTCGGTTTGGTGATGTTTGGAAAATACGGTAGATCCATGAAAACATATATTTTAGCCAAATCAGTTTGGCCGTGCATGGAGTGGGGGGGATTTGATTCGGAATAAACAACAATATATGTTCCCCCTATTAAAGGACTATTTTCCGGATTTGTGGGTGGCTCCAATTATTAACTCACTTTTTCAATGAATTTTTTTTGGTCTTGTTTGATTTGAGGGATTTTGGTGAATATGTTTTTTAAAATACAGGATATGGCCAAAATTTCTTTTTTGTTTTATTAGTGTATTTTGTTAGTGTATTGTATTTGGATTTCAAAATCTCTTGTATGTAATGTCACGAGTAAATTTACGGAGTCATTTCGCCGAGTTCCTTCGACATGGTTCTCTCGACGCGCCATAGTATAGGTTGGAGTAAATAAATATAAATATATTAAAACTCAAAATATAATTATTAATTTATTTAATAATTGTTCTTTCAAAATAAACACTGTCATATTAGTTATCCTTATATTTATGTGGCCCATTCTACTAAGAGGCCATATATCATGTTCCCTCAATTCCCCACAATTTTCTCACAATAATTAATTTCATAATTAGTGTGATGGATTAATGATTAATTCATAATTATTTATTTTTAAATATTTAGAATTAATCATTAATTGATATGAATCTTAATTACATATTAAAATTTTAATAATTAAAAATTAATCGTTAATCCACCACACTAATTATGGAATTAATTAGTGTGGGGGGAATCTCACGGGAATTGCGGGGGCAAAGTATAATTTCCCTTCTACTAATGAAATACCTCGTACGTTTTTAAGAATTAATTATATTATTGGTAACTTGGAACCGTCAACATCTAATTTAATATGATTCATTCGTAACATCCAATTTAATAGGATTCATAGGCTTCACCTAGTATTGATCATTATATATATACATATCTGAATATATCTAAAAGATAGATTGGAGAGCAGAGAGAGACACAATACATCATACATGTACACTTTATATGCTCTATATAATCCCCTACATATATTCAATATACTATTTTATATAAACAATATATTATTTTGAGTTGAGTGTTGAAAAAAGTTATCATCCGTTATTTTCATGGACGTGTCATAAAGAACGACATCCCCGAATTATCTTGAGGCATTTTCAACAGTCTGCACGAATGGACGAAATAATGTCTAAATACAGCGTTCACGCGATCCGGGAATGTCTAACCTACTTAAAATTAAGTATATGAGATTTGGTATTTAATTATTTTTTCATCATTGAATTTGAATTGAAATTTGTATTTTCTCATGATGATCTTGACATTTTGGACACATCATTAAATACACTAATCTCGTAGAAAATCCAATAGTGAAAAATCAATAAGTACCAAATTTTTTGTACTGAATTAAATCCCTCATATATATATAAATGAGATTTCAACCGTATCGATATGATATTTATCATTTACAAATGTTGTAGATATAATTTATGAAAAGTATAAATTTGTATCATATCCATCATAGTACGTAAAAGAATTGGCGGTCGAAAACATTTACGACATGATTTACCCTAAAATAAATTGCAAAATAAAAAAAAATCAATGAATTTAATTTAATTTATATGGATAGGATTCGGATAAAATCTCATAATATTTTGAGTTTTCCTATATAGAAATCGAAAATTTTATCAAAATAGACTGTAGTTAAAATATGTTCTCAGTTTTATTAGAAAAAATTATAAAAATCACATCAAATTTATTCTAGAATATATCTATATGATATTGATCATATCTATACCACTACTAGAAAATTAATTTTCACCGACGGTCAAGAACTGTCACTGAAAGTGCCTAAACCGTCACTAATAGTATTAGCGGTGATGCTGCTACACCGCCGCTAATGCCCCGCCACTAGTTTTTTTCTGCGGAAAGTTACTTTCGATGGCAGCACCGCCACCGAAAATTTTCGCCGGCTCTTTCTTTTATTTTCAGCTGCGGTGGTCAAACCGCCACTGAAAAGAACTTTTAACTACAATTTTGAATTTTTAGCGACGGTAAGTTTCACCAGCGGTATATTAATTTTAGTGGCGGTGTTCATACCTCCACTGAAAATCCTTTTTAGCACCACTTTGTTTTATACAAATAGTGAACAAACACAATAATAAATAACATTATCAACAATAATTTATATAAATCATACATAATCGACTTTTTAACACTATTTGAATATAGAAAAAATATAAGAAAAATGATTGGGGCAATTTGAAGAAATTATAGAAAACGAACCTCTTCAAGTTCATCTAATACACGAGCCTGTTTTATTTTTATCTACATGAATAGTCATTATTAGAAAAAAAAAATTATAACTACCAGATTAAAATCCTGAGTGAAATGATTTGATTATTGGTATCAAAATCTCAGCTACAAAAATAAAGAAATCGGAGAAATCAATTAGGGAAAATAAATCATTTTTAGGGACATACATTACCAAATTCAAATCGTGATGTAACTTCATTTTTTTGAAAATTTGAGAAGGAAGAAGAATGGACAAGATTGAATAAAAAATGTGAAATTAAAGAAAGATTGGACAAGATTACGAAAACAAAGAAACAATAATTCGATTTTCGGGGACATACATTATTAAAGGATAGTATCAATTTAAGGGGAGCCTAAAAAAACATTTTGAGTTCATTCATGGACAAGATTACGAAAAAAAGAAAGTAATAATGCGAAATTGAAGTAACAATAACATACATAGAGAAGCAAGAAAACCCCGAAATTATACAAGAACATACAATAACAATAACAATAATATACATTATTAAAGGATAGTATCAAACCTTTCATCTAAGACCGGCTATTTGAGGTTGGGGCAAGGGCGGCGAGATGTGTTGATCATGAGGGCTTCAACAAGGGCGTTATTTCCGTCTTTCTACTGACCAACGACAATCACAGTTGGAGATTCCATTTTCCGCTCGAAGCAGCCGGAAGTCGTTGCAAAGTCGTTGTAGAGAGACGCCATCCGGTCTCCCATCCTATCGAGTTAGGGTTCACGATTTGGGGGAATCACGAAGTGGAGAGGAGGGATCACAGTTAGGGATTTGGAGGGGTTCACGGCTGGATGGGTATTTGGGGTTAAATCTATCACCGGCGGTAAGAGCAGAGCCGTTGGTGAAAATGTAAAATTTCAGCGACGGTAAGTTCAAATACTCTCGGTGATAAAAAAAAATTTCAATGAAATAATTTTTTTTATTTGGGAGTTCTATGACACTTATTTTTTTATGATAGATCACATTTTTATTTGTAATGACAATTTGTACTTTTCAATAGCAGTACCGTCCATAAAAAAATATTTCATGTGAAGTTTAACTTTTTCATTAACAATACCGTAACTGATAATTTTGCATCGTTACTGAAAATCGGATTTCTAGCAATGTACATTTGGAATTTGATTATTTAATATATCTATTTAGAAAAAATAATTTGTAAACCGTGTTGGTCATCCAAGAACGTTGATCATATATCTATACATTACAGCAGGGGCGGCTCAACATCTTTAAAGGCTCTCGGCAAAAAATTGAAAAGGTTTTTTTTGGTACTTCATATAAATCAACAATTTTAATATTTTTTCGCTTAATAAACTACATAAAAACATAATAAAAAAAATTGATTAACAATGCACATAAAAAAACTCATTTTAATACATCCTTACATGCACCATATTATTTGGCATGCTCACCATAACATCATTCGACAAATGTACCAAAAAATTTTGTTTCTTCAAAAAGAAAAGTTTCTCCAAATGCAAAAGAATTACAAGTCACTTTGAAAAACAGTGAATGACATGTAGCAATAAATTATTCAAACATTGAACTCGTTGATTGAAGAACTATGCAAATAATAATAATACTTCGGCAATAAAATAACCCGGCCAAAAGAAAATTCAAATATCAGAGAAAAGATAAGAAATTGGTGATGAATTAATCAAATTGTATTGCTTTGAATAATTAATTCGAAATATACTTTACTCCTTTCAAAAGAACATGGAGCTGTCAACTCTTTCTTTTCTTTTTTTAAGAGGGGAATCAACTCTTTTTCTTACGGGAATAATTGTTTGAATATATGGAAATTTATTGTTGATGATAATTTTGCAGATTTGTGTCCTTAAAGGCACTACTGCGGATATGTAAAGAAAAAAATCATGAAAAAATTAGATTACTAAATTTAAATAAATCATGGATTATGTGTATAGAAAGATATGTATATTGTTGGACAGATTGAATTAGCAATAAATATGGAGAATTTATAAAAAAAATAAAATCTCAAATGGCATGAAAGCCAGAGAATGGAAAGTTCTTTAGTGAGATTATGGCAGAATGGTAGGAAACAATCCTTGTTTTAAGCATGCTAAATTAAAATTCTATAAACCAAACTATTTAACAGTGTATTATATTATATATATGCGAGGGCCTTCAAGTTTTTCGGGCTCTCGACAATGGCCTAGATAGCCTATATATCTAGGCCGGCCCTGCATTACAGGTACATATCATGGTCGTTTTTTCGTCGAAATGTCACGATGTGTGTGTGGGGCCAAGCTATGATTGCATTAAGTGCCGTAAATCAACACAAAAAGTTCATCCATTGCATTCAAAGTAACAATATTTTTAGCGGGTCATATGGAGGTTACAAAACAACCCGGTATATAGAAACATATGAAACCTTGCACAAAAATAAGTAAACCATTCACCAGACGATCACAATTAATTAATTAACTAATTTGTTCATGGTGCATTTCATGATTAGTAGAGGAACTATGCATGGCCGAAAGTTGATGGCTCTTGCGAAAAAAATAAAAAATAAATAAACTGAAGAAAAAAGATGGAAGTCTCCTTAGTTTCATATATTATTCTTATGTTATTTAATATCTATGAACTTTGAATATATTTGTATGCATAATATCTTTTCTATATATAATATGGAAAAAAGAAAACTAACATAAGGGTTATTTTATCTGAAAAAAGAAGACATGCAAGGCTATATGATGTGTTGGTAAAATTATATTATGAAAACCATCAAACTGATAGCTCCCTTTTTAGCATAATGTATTCAAGACCACTAATTTAATTAAGTAGACATTATGGGGGGATTGTACGGAAGAAAGCCGACTTAATAAATAAATATGAAAATGTTGGACATACCCAATATTACAGAAAATGCATATCGCTTACAGATCGGTCAGTCACCGATAAGAAATATGACCGACGTAGCGGATTCATAGCGGAAAATAACAGTGGTGTATCGGAGTTGTACTTTTTAATATTAATATATTGAATTGATTATTATAACATTAATTTATATTGAGTTTCTTAAACTAATTTAAATTTTACATGATTAATATTCAAAATTCAACAATACACATAAATTTCAAGTTAAACTAAAGATATATTTAAAATTATAACATAAAATTTACAAATAATACAATAAACTAAACTACGAAGTCGTGTTCATTAACCATCGGTGTAGATGCGGGTGTCCCCAATGAAAATCTAACCTCGTCCGGATCAAAATCGATTTCATTTCTGACCAAAAATATTAGATAAAGAAAGAAATAGATGAAAATAGTTGGGCAAAAAATATTAATGAAAATATTGTTAAAATATGGGCCAATCCAAAATAATATTCAAAATAAATTATGTTTTAAATCCAAATCGGTTCAAATCGGTCTAAATATCGGCCCATATCGGCCCATATCGGTCGACCGATTTACTCAACCGATACGTGACATATCGTAACGGAAGGACGCTGATTAGATATATGAAACCGACATAACGATCAACATCAGTGATATTTAGAACACTGGACATACCCCATCTCTCCCCAAAAAATTTGATGACGTGGATATGATTTAACAGTTTAAGAATTAATATCTTAATTCATAAGTTGACATCTTAATTGGATATTCAATCATAAATTAAGATAATCAAATCGTAAATTAAGATGTTAAATCATGTATTTATGTGTTAATTTTTAAAGTGTTAAATCATATCCGCATCAACAAAATTCTCCTGGGAAAATATTAGGAAGAGTACTCTACATCACTCCTCAAATACATACAGGCGCGTAAAGAGGGGAACTTGCGAGGCACAAAGGAATCACTTCATGATGATTCGGCCACATGCACTTTATATTTTCTATCTAAACTTTATCCTACTCATAAAAAAGATGAAATTTTTAGACCTAGTTTACCATTTAATATATAGATCTTTAGTATTCGTCATCATACTTGTATAATAAAATAAATGTTGTTATCTAAAAATTTATTAATGGACCAAATTTCAAAAGAATTTCCAAAAGAGTAGATCTATCAAAACGTCCTACTTTTTCAAGGAATAAGTACACCTTTCACCACATGACCAAATGAGCATCCATCAAAATAGCTAGTTTCTCTGCCAGGAATGTCCAAGTTTCAAGCAAAGAGTTTTAAGGTAGTGAAAGCAACTCACAAAGGTCAGAGAGGAAAGACTACAAGGGTTAGCATGTGGCCTTCTAGGGTTATTCATGGCTTTACAAAGATACTTCTAGGGTTTTTCTCTCTCCCCTCTAGGCCACAAATTTTACCCAAAAGTTCATCAAGGTTTTCAGAAGAAGCAATCAAAGTCGAAACGCCAAAACGATCATGTAGTTCGAATCTTCACCCGTTAAATCAGCATTACAACGAGGCCATTTCTGACTGTGTAGAGTTCTTCAACAAGTCATCTTCACGGGATATTAGGGTAAGTATGAACAGTTTGGATGAATTAGCATGAAAATTAAGTTTGCATATATGATCATGTATAAAGCATTGAAATGTAATTTGTGTTGTGTTGTATTATATATGTGTACGCTATGTATGGTAAATATGATTAATTGTTGCTTCATATGAAAACTGCAATCTTTGAAATATATTCAATCAACAGATAATATAATCTTCCAAATATATGACTATTCAATCTTTATTTCGCACCATTGCATAAAGTAGATGATCAACAAACAAATAGTAACGTTACAAACATCAAGGAATCCAAGTAAACAAAAAAATTCGTATAGGGAAAAAACAAACATGTAAATATTAAAAATGATAGGAGAAATGTGTATAGTTTTTTTCAAATTTAATCAGCACTTGTTATTATCTCTGGCGGAAGCTTCACCGTCCCGTCCTTTCTTCCGCATGAATAATGCTCCTATTAATGGAATCAAAGGCTTCTTCTTACTACTATTCTTTTTCTTGTTATTCGGTGACGTGATCTCATTTCTAAGAGAAAATTGCCTCTCGAAGGTTATACTCATCGATTCTGGCGGTGGCTCCCTCACTGTAGGTGGACTAGCAAACGTGACATACCTTTTCTTCTGCAACTCAACAACAGGGCTAGGGTTTTGGGGGCTTTTCTCTATCTCAACCTCGTTAGAGATTTCCACAAACTTGTCCTCGTGAGTCTCTAATTCGAGGACTACCTTCTCATCCGTCGATGATTCTCGTTCTTTGAGTTGTTTCAGTTCTACCTTGGCCTTGTCGAGCTCGTCCTTTAGTGCAGTAATGCACCCGGCCATCGTTAGATTTTCTTCGCGTTCTCTCTCAAGTTCTCGCCTCGCTTCTTCTAGCTCTGCTACTATGGAGCTATGGTGTGATTCTATGTTCTCCATCTTGCTTGCTGCAGCTCGAATCTGTTTTGAAGTAATGAAAGGAAAATCATACTTGTCATTAGTTAGTTGGATAAAGCAATTCTTTTTATTATATATACAAAGCCCAATTAATTCTAGAATATATAGGCCTAGGTATTAGGTGATTGGGCCAATCTGATGGGATTTATTGCAAATTGGAATTATGATGGGCTTTATTGCAGATTCCCCAAGAAAGTAAAGCATGTTTTCTTTAACAACATAAACTTAGTGATACTTTCCTTTATGTTCAAGTTAATTGAAGAACTTCTTATTCTTTTAATCTGGATGAGACAAGTAATTGAAGAACTTCTTATTCTTTTAATCTGAATATGCTAAATACATAAGTGATAGTATCATCATTGCTAAGTGTAAACTAACATATAATGAACGTATGACTCGGTTATAAATACTCGTCGATGACGAAAAAGTAGAAAAAAGGAAGTTAAAGTGTCATGCTTATCGATATATATACCTCGTTAAGACGACCAGCATAGACTTCTCCCGCCAAGACGCGCTCTCCAAAGAGAATAACGGCTTCCTTCACCGATCGAAATGGTTGACTCGTATCAATCTCGGCTCTTCCAACTACAACTATACCATTCTCTTCTCCTTCCATTCTTTAATTAACTCTTTATAATGAATGACACTGTGTTTATCTATATATGTGTAACTAGATAAGACAAATAACAAGAGAGATAGATAGATATAGAGAATGCAGAAAGAGTTTGCAGGTGATCAGTATAATGGTGGAAATGTTGTTAGAGAGAGAAGAGAGAGACAGAGAGATTAATTTGCTTGAGAGGGAAATATAAAATGATAGTGCTATGGAGCTAGCTAGGATTCTTTACTTAGCCTCCACTTTACTTATTATTCCGTTAGAGTTATGACAAGGTAACTATCCTAATTAACGAAAAGTTCCAAAAGTATAATTTGGAATTAATTACTGGCTTAAAACTCTTTTTATATATATTATATAATTGGGTAGTTAATTCTTCATGCATGCATGACTAAATTCTTGATCGACCCTTGTTGATCAAGGATCAATCTTTAGTTTGGTGAACGGTCAAGATTTTAAGCAACGATAATGGAGGGACCATTATCTTCTGAGAGATATATATCACCAACCAATTAACACTCTTAAACATTTGTATTTAACTAACCAAAAATGCAAAATTAAAAATAAAAAAATAAATAGTGAGCAATAATATTTTGTCGCCAGTCCTCAAAGTCGCCGAGGATGCGCTATGTCAATGTGCCAAAAACAAATGATATGATCAATGACCAACACTCTTGTGTGACCAACGCGAATAACAACGATAATTTCCTAAAAACTAAATATCAAAATTTCAACCGTAAAGATATGATTTGGAATAAATTTTGTACAATTTTTTTATTTTTCTATCTAACGAAATCGATAACATATTTTTACAACCGTTAAATTCGATAAATTTTTAGATTTTCTTGAATGAAAACTCAAAATCTAGAAAAATTCATCATAAACCTATCTATAAAACTTAAATTAAATCTAAAGCAAATAAAATTGAATTTCAAAATTTATTTAATGATTAATCATGTTGTAAATATTTTCGACCGTTAAATTTTTTTTAAGTTTTGTGATGAGTACGATATAAATTTTTATTTTTTATGAAACTGAATCTACAATATTCTCGAATGATATGGTTGAAATTTGACTCTAATATTTATATTTTGTTAAATAATTGTCGTTGGCCGATGTTGGACACACAAAAGCGTTGGTCATTGATCATATCCCAAAAAATATTTAAATGTGTGTAATATTACTACAAGAATATTAAAAAAATGTATATATATGATAGTTTAATTAGGTATATGATATTTAAATAAATGTGTATGGCATTGAATAATTGATACTTATATATATTAATACAGTAATACTAATATTTTTGAAAAGTATAAATTGATATTCAAATATATATACTAGATATTTTCAGGAATATACATTATGTTCAAAAAATATATTGACCATGTAAAAATACATGAGTATTCAAAATATATATCACGCATCTACACAAATATATATTGTATTTACTATTTACAAATAATATCACAAATTAAAAATATATATATAATTTAAAAATGTATATTGAAATTAAAAAAATATCATACATTTAGAAATGTATGTAACACATCTAAGAAAATAAACCATACACACAAAACAATATATATCATACATCTAAAAAATATTTCGAAAGATATAATCGAAACATTTATTGCTTCAAAAATATACATCACATATTTACAAAGTTCGAGGTCTTTAGATAAGTCCTTGTACATAAAGCCAAAAAAAAGGATTCAACAAGACAAAACCCTAGAGACGTCGGCCTCCCCCCCTCCCCGTCCTCGCTCTCCCAACCTTCGACTTATCCTCTCTCTACCAGGTGAATAGAAAAGGCAATGCGTTCCTCTCTCGTCCTCGCTCTCCCTAGCACTAACCCTCAAAACGTCATGTGCGTGCACCTGTTTGGATATGATATTGTGTTTGTGATTTTACAATTTAGTTTAAAATAAATTCAAAAAAAACAATCAACATTGTGGTCGAATTTGAGTGAGTAAATGATTCCTAAAATATAAAACGAAATCATCAAAATTATAGATCTTCGAAAGTTCTAAAATATTCGTGTTACAAATATTTTCAAATTCCGATTCTAAATTTACAAAATATATGATTCAAATTGAAAAAAAAAAAAAAAAACAAGAGCTCTTTCACCAGACGTCACGGCGAAAGTGTACAAATCATACTTTTACGTCCACTCTTGTCGTGTGGGACGGGAGCCATCTAATCCATACACTATTTCGTCAGGCCTTCTGACAATAAAGCTTGAAAACACTTAATCATCAAATTAATATTAAAATTAAAATTTGGACTCTTTCGATAGAAAGGCCGGAGAAATTCTTCTTACAAATTGGACTTTTGCAACAACCTATTTTTCAAAAAAAAAATCCTCAATATTGGACTTGCCTTTTTAGGCCCAATAACCCAAAATATCGGATGCTATAAAAAGAATAGCCGATAATTTAGTACCCGATCCGCAGTAATCACTTTCGGATTTCTAAATAAATTAATTAACAAGAAAAAACAGAAAAGAAAAGAAAAAACAAAGCTGGGCTCGTTCGTAGATCGTAACAATGGTAAATTTTATGGATTAATTCAACCTCAATTATTGTTTATCATCTGAATTAGTATACGATTCAAGCTCGAATTTTCAGAAATTTTGATACTTGCTTTTTTTATAATAATGCACAGATTCGATTCATACTGTTGCAAAATCGACAGGGTAAAACGCGATTGGCCAAGTACTATGTCCCGCTGGAAGATTCAGAGAAGCACAAAGTCGAATTTGAGGTTCGTATCCGATGCTTTAATTATTGATCTTTAATTGCTTTGCAATCTATTTTCTTACATCTGATTTTGTTTGATTTGTTTTTTCTAATAGGTCCATCGCTTGGTGGTCACTAGAGATCCCAAATTCACAAATTTCGTCGAGGTTTTCATTTAAATAAACAAATTTCATTGATAAAAATCTCATTCTTTAATGCAAAACAAAAGAACTGTTATTTTTGTTAATCCAGGCTTTAATTTTAGTAATTTGTGATTATTTATTGCAGTTTCGTACGCACAAGGTAATATACAGGAGATATGCAGGTCTGTTTTTCTCGATTTGTGTTGATATAACCGATAACGAGCTAGTCTATTTGGAATCGATCCATCTATTTGTCGAAATTTTGGATCATTTCTTCAGCAATGTTTGCGAGCTCGATTTGGTCTTCAATTTTCACAAGGTGATTATAATTTGTATACAGTTATATGATTATAATTTAATTTGTATAATTTGATTGGTTATAATAATGATATGTTTTGCAGGTTTATCTTATACTCGATGAATTTATACTTGCTGGAGAGCTGCTAGAAACAAGCAAGAGAGTAAGTTTAAATCCTTCTATTTCCTTCTTTTTTTTATTCACACAATTTTCAAGCGTAACCCTAGAAAACATTAAAATTCCACGTATGCGCTTACAACAGCAAAAAAAGTTTGTATACCCATGCAAAACATAAGAAATATATGCTCCCTAATTATTTCGAGTTTTTTATCCATTTATTTATAAATAAAAATACGATAGATATTAATATTAGAAATTAGAAATAAGGTTTATAAGATTATCCATTATTTAATATTTCATGTGTTATAAATGTATCCAATTATTCATGATACTTTTACATTAATAATGATATTTTATAGGGGTATTCATGATATGTCTTATTGTACAGGGGTATACATGATATTTTGCAGGGGTATCCATGGAATGCATCTTCCTATTCGTTGATTATTACACAACTAATATGATTTTATGTTTAATCTAATTGATGCAGGCCATATTTGAGAGAATTGGTGAACTAGAGAAGCTAGAATAACCTTCTATAAATAAGAACTCCCCTATTTTCATTTTTTTGTTGGATATGATGAAACTCCAAATTCAAAATTTTGTGAGCTCGTATTATTGGTATCAATATGTTTGTTTGTTTCTTCTTTTATTGCATTATTTATGGTTTGAGCTAATTGGTGGAATATTTTTCAACGAGGATAAAATTTTGAATATAAATAAATAATCGAAATAAAATTTCAATGAAAAGCAATAATCAGGGAAGACAATTCAACGAATTTTGAACATGAAAAGGGCAAATTAGGAGTTGGGATTACAAATCATTCAGAATCCTATTTCCAGATTTTCTCACCTCAACAGAGAATTATTATACCAAAAAAAACTAAATTTGTTTCGTTACAAGAGAAAATTATGAATTAAAAACATTGTGATGCAAAAATAAAGGCTTGAATTTTATCCCCTTTAGTGATGAGCTGCCTCAGCCTTCTTATGAGACTTGGCCTGTGACTGGATCAAAAGAAAAATTGATTAATTCACAACATTTACTTAACGCAAAATCTAAATGGTAATATTATCTTCTATTTAAGCACATGAAATTGTCTACAGTTTTGTATAATTGCTTAAATTCTCAATTCTTTTCAGGGGCAAATTTTGATCTTAATTTCACTATTGAAGATGAATTCATTTTTGGCCCTAGAAATTGAGAGCGATTCAGACCACACCAGATTAAAACAAATCCACATTTAAACATCATAAACCAGATCAAATCATCATAATAACAATTTCTTTCGGTACTAAAATATCAACCGATCTCATGGAAAAACTATTAGGATATTATTAAACCAGAATGAAACATAAAGATAACAAAAGAAATAAAAGACAAATTCAGATCTAACGTACCTTTAAAATAGAAAGCTTGACGCTTCCATAAACTACTCCAAAGGCCAAGGCCGATGCACGAGCCACCTATAAATCAATCAATCGCACCAATAGATACAAATCAGAAGCATACAAAAGGGCATCACGATATAGATCTAGAAAAAAAACACAATGAAAGAGAGAAAGAGGAAGAAGCTTACAAAAGCAAGGGTGCTGACGCCAGAGTAAGGACCAGGAATCGCCGCCATATTTTCTCTCACAAGAAACCTTGAATTTAGATTTTGGAGAGAGAAGATTTCTGAGTCGAAGAAAAACCCTAGGCACTGGACTGGCTGGACCTGGACGACCTCTCATCAAGTAATAATAACAAACCCAAATATAGGATCCCGGTTTTCACCACAATCCGTAATCGATTTACTATTAAACTCGACATTTCAAATTACGGGTTATTTAAAACCAGTATACAAAATCTTGGATAAATCGGGTTTGGTAAATGAAAACCGGATCAGCAATTTAACAGGTCAACGTTAAAAACCCGACAATTCATTCGACGGGTTTTCTATGAAGCCAGAGAATTGAATTCTCGTTTTTCTGAAGACCCGACAATTGGATTCTCGGATTTTATCGGGCGTGAAATATAAACCAATGAATAAGACACTGACAATCTAACTATCCGGAGAAAAGAATGGAGGCGGCGGAGGAGGTGAGAGCTTCACACATACTGATCAAGCACCAAGGATCTCGGCGCAAAGCTTCTTGGAAGGACCCTGACGGCAGTATCATCTCCGTCACCACCCGTGAAGCGGCTGTCTCCCGCTTACAACTTCTCAAGGAGGATATCCTTGCCGGACGCCTCCAATTTGCGGAGGTTGCCGCTATCCATTCCGACTGCAGCTCCGCCATGCGTGGAGGCGATCTAGGTATTACCATTGAAACCCTTGCTCGATTTCCCTTATATTGCTTGTTTTTCGTGATTACATTGAAGAATTTGGGGGTTAAGCATTATCTTGAACAGTAATCGTGTCCTAGGATTCTGAGATTCGTCTTGTACTTGCTAGATAGATCATATTTAGGATCAAGATCTAACTATAGGACATGATTAGAATTGTCAATCAATTTGATTAAAGGTCCATTGTGCATATAATTTGAATCTTCTTTTGTTATCTTGGATTGTAGGAAAATTTAAGAGGAGGCAGATGCAGAAGCCATTTGAAGATGCTTCATTCGCACTCCCAATTGGCGAGATCAGCGACATTGTGGACACTGACAGTGGGGTCCACATCATCCTGCGAACCGGCTGAATTTCAAATTACTTTCTATGTTTTGCGAGCCTTTGTTTTTACCGGGCCTCCTGAGTACTGCTTAAGATCTGTAATATGACTTGGAGTTTTGGACGTGCACGCAATTGACTATCGTCTATGAATAAATAACATGTTCAAATTGAGAAATAACATCCTTCTGTTACTTTTGAGATGAAATATATTTTGTGGTGTTTTGTTAGTTTCTATTTTGCAACTTGAAAAAAGGTAATTTAATTGCCATCAATATATCATTACTAATTTAATAGTAACAATAGTTGCATATCAAATCTTATCTTTACAAACAAGATATCAATTTCATTTCATTTTTGAAACTACTTAGAATGCAGCCACATTGTTTCAAATTCATGCTACTTTTTTTCCAAAATATTTTTATGCTTGAATTTTTTTTTTCGATAACAAATTTCATGCTATATTTTTATACTCGAAATTATATATATTATATATGATATTGATTTGGTGTATTTTTTTTTTAAATTTTAGTAATTACTAATACCAATCGATATAATATGGATGAATTACTAATTACCAATCGATATAATAGATGGGCTAATAATCGTAACTATCAACATAGCGTACATGGAAATGCTGAAGTATTTATTGTCGAAAGTTATTTTATTGTTATTTAAAAGTCGATGTGAAAGAAGATTCTAACAATTATTAGCAAATTATTTACATGCTTTTTGGTGATGTTATTTCCTTGCTTCTCTCATAATTAATAGCTCATGATGCTATTTCGTGATATTCTTTCCTTGCTTCTCTTTACAAAATTTTCTTCAAGATGCTAATGTTTCCCATATTATTATTTTTATAATCAGAATAATTATTTTGATAGATATTTATATTATTCTAGATATTTGTTTAATACTAATTTAGTATAAATATCAGTGTTTTAAATAACGGCGCTTCAGCGGCGCTATAGCGTGCTATAGCGGATTTTAGGAGGTAAATGCTGCATCGTTTCGGAATTTAGCTCTGTAGCATTTTGTTCCGCTGCAACGCTATAGCGGACTGCTATAGCATGAAGCGTTCAAATATAGCGGCCGTAGCGGCGCTATAGCGTGCTTATTATTATTATTATTATTATTATTATTATTATTATTATTATTATTATTATTATTATTATTATTATTAAATCATAATAATGTTAAATCTAATAATAACAATAGTAATAATAAAAATATAATAAAATAATAATAGTAATAGTACGAATAATAATAATAATAATAATTATTATTATTATTATTATTATTGATATTGTTATTAAATAATAATAACAATAATAATAATCATTATTATCATTACACAATAATAATAATTGTTATTAAATAATAGTAATAATAAATAATAATGATAATAATAATTATTATTATTGTTATTATTATTATGTGTATTAAATAATAATAATTAATATTATTATTATACAATAATAATTATTGTTATTAAATAATAATAATAATAATTATTTTTTATTATTATTATTATTATTATTATTATTATTATTATTATTATTATTATTATTATAGGAAGAATAAGATCAACACCAACTATTATTAGTATTATTATAATTACAAACAACATGATAATAAAATAAAAATAAAAGTAATAATAATAATAATATAATTTTCTTAGAGATGAATTTTTAATTTATGTTAGTTTGTGAGGTTGATATAAATAAGCATTTGATATAATTTTGTTTATAATATTGGGCCGCTAAATTATATTTATATGCATATTTAGTATTATAAAAATAATAATTTTGATTAAACTCCGCTGCGATGGTGAAGCGACGCTATATCGCCCGCTAACGCTAACCGCTAAATCAAATGTCAGAAACGCTGCGTGCCGCTACACGCTATTTAAAACATTGATAAATATATTAGTTTTAAAAATATAAAATGTCTTGAAACTTGTATTTATTTAAATCGTGTCGAAATAAATAAACATATCAACCAAACATCGTAACAAAGTATCTAGTGGGATAGTACGTTTTATCCATCAAGTCTATACAAAGAATAATAAAAAGCAAAACATAAAATTTACCAAAAAAAAAGCTAAAATGCAACCAAGAAAAAACAAAATGAAGAATCAAACTGCGAGCTTTATTGTTTGTTTTGGAAAGAAGGACTATTATCTATTACATCCTTTTCCTTAGCACTGCTTGATGAAAATAGAGGCGTCGAAAATCGAAGTTCTTCTGGGCCTTGAGAAGAAATTCTCTTACAAAGCGCATCGCAATTGCTTATCACTTCATTTAGCCTTCCTTTTAACTCCCCTACTTCCACTTGCAACTGGTGCACTGCACGACAACAAAGAAATAAAGCGCAATTTCATATATCATGTATACCCCTACAAACATAAAAGAAAAATATTTTCTTGATTGACGTACCTTGGGCCAGGTTTTGGGAAGTAGATTTCATGGCGGAAACAGAGTAGGTAAATCTTTGGAGAAGTTTAGCAGCCAATGCATCTACGGTATCTATCTTGTTCTCTATTTCTTCCTAAATTGTCATTTTAGTAACGAATTGCAAAATTGGGATTTTTATAAGTATCAAATTGAAGTAAAAAATTAAGTATCTTACTTGTTTCTCGCCAATATTCTTGGTTTGTTGTTCTTGCCATTCACGATATATTGAGAAAAGCTCCAAGAAGACATTTGGATTCAGCGTACCTAGTAAATGATTTCGGGATGTACGTTAATGGGAATACAAATTTGCCTCGACAATGAAGATTAGTTGTTTAATTGCGTAATTGATGCTTAATTCAGGTTAATTGAGGCGATTTGAGAGCTTAATTGAGATTTAAGCATCAACATATATACCAATTTCGTTGAAAAAAATTCCGTACCAGAGACAGAAGAAGAAGAAGGTTTCTTCAAGAGGATATCAGTTAAACTGCTCTCAGACTGAGGTGGGTTTTTCAACAACGGTGTTGCCTGATAAATAAAATACAGTATATATGAATAAATCTGAAAAGGCCATAACTTTCTTCTTCTTCTTACATATTAGCAATTGAAAACATAAGAAATTCAAATTATGGAATTATAGCAAGCTCGTGAAATTATGGAATGCAAATTAAGAATGGAGATTACGATCTTTATGGTTCGGATTCTTTCGACTAACGGGTCAATTCCTTCGATTCTCTCTGATACTGTGGTGATCTCGTCTACAAACTGCATTTAAAAGATCAAAAACACAATTACGGTGACGAATTTAAAGAACGCGAGTTGTCGAAATACCAAGAAGTAATTGGAGAGAATACTTGCGATCGCTGCGCTGGAGATTGTTTGGAGAGAAGGGATTCCGAGGCTCCCATTTTTTCCTCTCTTCTCTTCGAAGTTCTAAACTCTCGCTTTCATTCCGAATTTCCTGACAAAATAAAAAAATAAACTCTTGCTCTCGGAGAAGAACCAGAGGCATTTTGTAAAACAGGGATCTGAGTTCTCGCTTCATTGTAAAACCGAGAACCCAAATTCTAGCATGGCAGCAAAAGCGGAATTCAACTTCGTTTTTTCAATTAAAGCAGAATTCAATTGACCAACATGTATAGTTTCAATGTATAAATATTTTTTGGTTGCATATTTAGATTTACATATTTTTTAGTTACATATTTTTAGTTTTACATATTTTTAAATTTTACATAATACAAATACTTTTAGGTTCTTTATATTTATGTTTTTTTTAATGTTATAAGAATCAATATCTATTATTTCATAATATTTTATAATATTTTATAAATATTTAGTAATTGTTATTAGTATGGTTGTTAGTCCCGGGCCGAATAATACGCTCACTCCGATTTCATTAATTCAAAGTGATTTGTGACTTTCAAAGAATGTTTTAATAATTGAAATGAATGATTAATTAATGGTTCAAGTTTTTTTACATATCATAATTTAATAATTGAAATAATTGTGATGAGAGCGGCACCCGTGAAATTTCATAGATTTGAATAAATTACGTGCGTAAATCATCTGTACATTATTTTGCTATCGAGTGAGATGGAAAAAAAAAACAGGTGAAAGGACATGAGAAAATTAAAGGGAGCATTATTGTGTTCATTTTATTAATCTTAATTAATATTTCATGTCAATGTTATTGACACATCACCGTGCACTAAACCACATGATCACTTAACTGATGAAATGGAATGACTAAATAGAAATAATTGAGGGGAACAAATGAACAAAATAAAATAGTGAAAAGGAAGTAAATTAAGAAAATTAACAGTTGAAGAACTAAAAACCTACATTTCTTTTTTCTACAAAAAAGCAAAATATGACTGATTTGATCTATTTTGCGATATGTTGTTGTACGATAAGCACATCTGATATGTTCGACATATCTGAGGTGACCAAGTCTCCGATCACTCCGAGTTCCGGTGATTCTGTCCATTTCTCCCAACCCTTGCCAAACATCGACATACAATTCTGCGTCCGGCCAACAATTAATAAATCATACCGGTTATTTTCTATATCACGCATCGTCGAAATGAGCTGATCCGCATTCCCGACACAAATCTCAATAACGTTTACTCGGCCGTTCCCTTCATTCGCTACTGTCAACTCCTTAATCACTTGGTCGTCACATACTTTTTGATAAGCATCATAATTATTGCACTTTCGATCCGTTGTCGACGTTAATTTGTGGAAACGAAATACGCTGAGGTGGACACTCGGGTGGCATGCCATACGGGATGCAATGGCAATTGCCTCTCGGTCATCCGGTCCGCCCCAGAAAACGACACATACATTGTACCCCCATGATGAATTTCCCATAATCCTCGTTGTGCCGTGGTACACCAGTATCCCCACCGAGCATTGCGCGTTTTCAAGAACCAAGGGAAGAAGGTCATGCGTATTCGTGGCCTCCAAATCGGCAATGCTGTTTTTCTTTGGATAGGGAATTATTACAAATGAAATATTTTTCTGGAGAATTATCGAGCAAATATCATGATGCATGGTATTGATGGGAGCAACTGAAGTGACTGGAATAACGCTCACTTTTGTTTCGTCCTTCTGCAAACAAATTCATTAGAATACATACGCAATTTTTTTTATTGAATTGTTTGACGTATTATAAAATATAAATTGTTACCTCTTCCATTGATATGAAGTGGTTATGGACAGGGTCCATTTGTAGTGTGCTGATATTGGCCTTCTCATTGCGATGGTAGATAAGGTTGGACGCGAGACTACCTTGTAATTCGACAATGTGTAGACTGTATATGCATGTGTGTTTATCGGTCTCCATTAAGGACGTTGATTCGAGGAAATCAAGCATAGCCTGAACCGGCTTGTCGTCAAAGAAGCAGGCCATTATGCTGAGCTCGCTATGAAATCGTGCTTTTTGTACTGTCTGAACCGTTTTTTTATTTCTTACTAAAAACGGTTTGTAGTAAGTCGAGACCAACGGTGCACATATTCCAGTTATCATCATATTCGACAAGACCAATACACTGAATGTTTCATTATTCATTAACTGTTAACAAAAAGTATTATTATTATTAATATTAATTAAATCCATAGAGAGTTAAAGTTGAAACAATAATTTGGGAAATTTTGCTTACTTGCAGGTTTATCAGGTTGATGTAAATAAACATGTCTGGGAGGCCTCTAAAATTCATGATTAAGCCCATTAAGAGCCCTTCCTTAACAGTCATCTTGCAGTACAAAGCGAGAGCTACGTTGGCCATCATTTTAGTTACGAACGTGAGTAACACGAGGAATCCGATCCATAATACAACGCTAAGATTCTGCCGGACCATCGACCAGTCCATGTAAACCCCCTGGTGCATGAAACTGATCGGGACGAGGAGTTCTGAAACCACTAAATCCACTCGCTCAATCAATGATGTCCCTAATGGCGGCCCGTGAGGAATGGCGAAACCCAAAAGTAGCGGGCCATCGGTGAATGAAAAGAAACCGCATATATCACTATACAACGCCAACATAAATACTGCAAGAGTTATCGTAAAGATATGCACGTCCCTGATCCATGTTAAAACATCGAAAGATCTGATTAATTCTAAAAGAATATACATTGAGCAAACTTAATTTTATCATATATATTTTCTGGACTAAAATACCCTTCAATATCGATGTTTAATTTATCAAACCACTCTTAAGTAACATTTTGTTATTTTAAAATCATCAAACATTTTTAAACAATATTTCAATTTCAATTAACATAAGAACATATAACTCCATCAATAATTGAAAAATACTTAGAATATAATAAATAGATCATTATTATAATAATAAATAACAAATTAATGAATTATTATGTTGTTAGTTATGTATTTGCCCACCATGTATGGGCGAAAAAACTTAAAATATAATTAATATTTTATAAAATAGTATCTTATAATTCAATGATTCCATAACTCAAGTAATTAATTGCATATGACAATTAATCATAAGTCACTTCTCCATTTAATAAAAAAATATTTTATTAACATTAATACATGAATACCATATCATATTAATTAAGGTACGAGCTAATATAAACAATAAAAGCAACTTTTAAATTGAGTCATTAGAAAGGCTAATCAACCCATCTAGTCTATATTTGCCACATCATCAAGGGGTTTGGGATGAGTTTGGGGGGCCAAATATGTTTCCCTTTTAATAATGGTGTCTATTATGTATTGCCCCACTACAGGTCCGGTCCCAGGTTTTCAATGACCCGAGACCTACTTTGGAAGTGGATCCCGTATACAATTTGAAAAAAAATTAATATATTTTATCACAATTGATTGTCTAGTTTATTGGGTGAGACTCTAAATTTTTCTCAATAGATTCAAGAGAGATAATTGTTTTACCAACGAGCCACAAGAGCTTTTATGATCTTGAACAATTTCTTTGTAATTATACTCATTTTTAACTGGATATATCGTGTTTTTCGAAAATTTTGGACCCCCTAAATTTCAAATCCGAAGTCCGAACCTCTTGGACCTATAGCTGGGGTCGGACCTGCCCCACTGTATATTATCTGAATTTCAGTGTAAGAAAAAAATACCTAACACGAGCATTGCCGGGTGTAGTACGAACAATCCAGAGTGCATAGGGCCTAAACACAAAAGCTGTGAAGATGAGAAGAGGTATGTAACCGAACAAGGCCATGAATCCACGAATAATATTTTTTTGGCCTTGTTTCATCACAATGTAAACATAGATACACAGAAACCCGAAACCAGATTGAAACATCGAAGAAGATAATGCCAAGCGACCAAGTTCACTGTTCAGAAGATCCAACTCAGCAAGGATCTCGTATATGCCAATGGGAAGAGTCGCCGAAAGCGGGGCCAAAATGGCAGCAACGAGCTTATTCTCGTCTCGACCAGAAAACCCGAGTTCTTTGTACTTGAAGGAATATAACACGAGCCCCGCTACAAAAGGTATAAACAAGCTACCTAAACCAATGATGATTGGTTTTTTATTTCCAAGTTTGAACATTGTCATGGGATCGAGCTTCACCCCGACAATGAATATATTGAATACTACACCAATCATTCCAATTACGTGATCGACTCTGCGATTTGCAGGTTGCAGGGATATTTCGCCATGTTTGCCGATACCTTTTGGTACAAACGAGAAGAGAATAAGACCAGTCTGTAACATATTTTACAAAAATTAAATATTTGATTTTTATATTTTTAGATATTTTAGGGGTAGTTTTCGGACCATGATTTGGCAGACACTAAGTGGTTGTTTGATGAATCGAAACGACCAATGAAGAGTACGAGATACAAGAACAACAAGAACCACCACAACCAAGAGATGAGGCAAGAAAGAGTACAATACTCCCTTCAATCCAGAGTCACCACCATCTTTCTCGGTTAATAATCCCAGAATAGTTGAGTTGAGAGAACCCCTTTTCAAAATGCAATTCCCAATCAAGGAAACATTATGCATCCAATTTGAATAGCAAGCCATATCTTGATGGCTACCCATGATCAGCACTTAATTTCTTTCCCCAAGAAACTTGGAATTGAGAAAAGGATCAAATAGGTAGTTTTAATTCATGTTATATATATATATATATATATATATATATATATATATATATATATATATATATATATATATATATATATATATATATATATATATATTGAAACTTTGATACGATGAAACAGGCAGTTTGAATTGAGGTTGTGTAATTTAGTTTTGAGTCAATTTGAAAGAAACTAGAGGTGAGGCAATTTGGGCAACCTCCAAGGAAAAATAAACCGAGAAGTTGAAGTATTACTAGCTTGAACCATTAGCTAGTCAAAATTACAATGTTTGCTTGATTTTCTGGTTTGTATGTTCAAATAAACAACTTTTTTGATGCCTTTCCAATAATAGGGATAACCAAAAGCTTGTTTTAGGCAACTAGATAATTAACAAGTCCTCTAGAAATAGGAAACATATGTTAAGTTTTCTGAAGATGAATCTGGAGCACGGAGCGTTCACGACTACAAAAAGTAGTTTTTGCGACCATGCACTTTCGTCGCTAATTGATCAAATTTTGTCGCTATAGGTTTCTAGCGACAATATGTTCGTCACCAGTTTTGTCGTCAAAGTCCCGTTTCATAATTTTTTAGCGACGAAATTTGATGATCGTAGTTCATACCGGATGCTTTTAGCGACGAATTTGATGTTCGTGGCAAACTAAATCTTTATGGCGACATAATTTGATGTTCGTAGTTAATATTGGAAGCTTTTATTGACCAAATTTGATGTTCGTTGCAAATAACTAAACCTTTATAATGACAAAATTTGATGTTCGTGACTAAATCATAATCTTTTTAGTGATCAGAAATTTGTTTCTAATACCCAATACAACAAGAACATAGTCGCGGAATTGTCTTTAACCGAATAATTTTTATTAAGTCGGATTTTTTGTCACAAACACATTCATATAAAGACAAAGTGTTGCCACTATTAAATTAGTCGCAATATCAAATTTGAATGCAAATATTTTTCAAATAACTAATTCGTCCCAACACAATAATTTTTTATGCAAATATTTTTCAAAATTCTAATATAGAAATATGTATATAATACTAAATTGAAAAAAACTCACTATTGTCCCCTCAACTTTTCAAAAAAGTGCAAGTTACCCCCAAACTTTAATTTGCTCATTTTTATCCCATGAACTCTTGATTTTGCTCACTTGTGTCCCATCCATCAGTTAACTGTTTAGTCATCAGTTAACTGATGATGTGGCACGGTGACGTGACATTTTTTAGTTAATTTGAGCGATGACATGACAAAATTAAAAAATATTAAATTATTCAATGGAATAATATCCATTAGAAAAAAAAAATTCAACAAACGAGAGAGAAAAAAAACAAAAGCCAATTAGAAATTTTTGTTTTTATTTTGTGTTGTATAATAATAATAGACTATTAAAAAATAATGGATTGAATATTCAAAACTAAATAATAATGTAGCGCCGCTACAAACCGCTAAATATATGCGCTACACGTTATATAGCAGTCCGTTATGGCGTTGTAGCGGATCAAAACGCTACAAAACCAAAAGTACACATAATAGAAAACATACAATACAAAAAAAATTGAGAAGTGAATAGATTTCACAACAATAAAAAATATTAAATTTGTTTTACAATATCAATTTTAATTTTTTCATTAAAATATACTAGTAGCGAAAATGACTTTTTGTTGTAAACATACCAAATCTGCCAAAAACTGTGGAGAGAGAGAGAGAGAGAGAGAGAGAGAGAGAGAGAGAGAGAGAGAGAGAGATGCTAGGTGAAATGACGACACGAGGAAACTAAAGGTAGTTTATTGTTTGACAATCATCATCAATAGAAATATAGCGGTTATTTGGTAAAAGAATTTTGAAATCGCTCGTCTTGTTGGATCTTACAATAACGTCACCCTTAATCTTATTTAAAATTCATGTTGATGTTAGGGAAACTATACTTTGCCCCCAAATTCATCCCAAGCCCTTTGATGAAATGGCAAAAAAGAATTAAGTAGGTTGACTAGTCCTTCTAATTGACTTAATTAATTGTTAATTGACACATTCAAGTGACACGTTAATACATTATATTAATACATATTAATTAACTCGTTAATCGAATCAATTAATAATACTAATCAACTAACTTAATCATCATTTGCCCCCTCACGAAGGCTTATTATAACCCCTTGATTTTATTGTCGCATCATCTTGTCTAGTCAATAAGCTGATGAAAAGGATAAAAACATCAATTTTAAATAGTAGAGGGAACCAAATAAACAAAGAATGAAAATTAAAAAATTATTTAGGGGTTAAAAATATATTTTTCTGTAATACAAATATTATTATATAAGGCTGATTTTTCCCAAAAAATAAAATATCTTTCTCTTTACTTCTACAAAAATCCAAAAAATGAGTGATTAATCTACTTTGCAAAATCGACACTATGCTGCTACGATATGTTGTTGTACAATAAGTATGTTTGATATGTTCGACATATCCGAGGTGGCGAAATCTCCGATCACCCCGAGTTCCGGCGATTCTGTCCATTTTTCCCAACCATTACCAAACATCGACAAACAATTCTGCGTCCGGCCAACGATTAATAAATCATACTTGTTACGATTGTCTATATCTTGTATCGCCGAAACGAGGTCCTCCGCATTCTCGACACTAACGTTAATCATGTTTACACGGTTGTTCCCTTCGTTTGATACTACGAACTCGTCAATCACGTGTGTGTCGTATATATTTTGATACGTATCATCATCATGGCACTTTTGATCATTTGCAGAGGTCGATTTAAGGAAACGAAATAAGCTGAGGTGGACCCTTGGGTGGCATATCATTCGGGATGCAATGGCGATTGCCTCTCGGTCATCCGGTCCACCCCAGAAAAAGACACATACATTGTACGCCCAGGACGAATGTGCCACAATTTTTGGTGTGCCGTGGTACACTATTATCCCCACCGAGCATTGCGCCTTTTCGAGAACCAAGGGAAGAAGCTGGTCATGCGTATTAGTGGCCTCCAAATCGGCAATGGTGTTTTTCTTTGGATAGGGAATGATCACAAATGAAATATTATTCTGGAGAACGAGCGAGCAAATATCCTGATACATGGTATTGAGGGGAGCAACTGAAGTGACCGGAGTAACACTCACTCTTGTTCCATCCTTCTGCAAACAAATTCATTAGATTAAGAATACATACGAAATTCTTTGATTTTGATGGATGTATTATAAATCGTTACCTCCTCCATTGCTATGAAGTGGTTATGGACAGGGTTCATTTGAAGTGTGCCGTTATTAGCCTTCTCGTTGTGATGGTAGATAAGGTTGGACGCGAGACTACCTTGTAATTCGACGATGTGTAGACTATATATGCATGTGCGTTTATCGATCTCCTGGAAGGACGAGGATTCGAGGAAATCAAGCATAGCTTGAACAGGCTTGTCGTCAAAGAAGCAGGCCATTACGCCGAGCTCTTTGCGAGATTGCGACTTTTCTACTGTCTGAAGTTCTATTTGATTTCTTACTACAAACGGTTTGTAGAAAGTTGATACCAATGGTGCACATATTCCAGTTATTATCATATTCATGAACACCAATACGCTGAATGTTTCATTATTCATTAACTGTAAACAAAAAAATTCATTAATTAGCTGCAAATGAGGTGGTGAAATCTGGGGCAGGATAAATGGCCTATAAAAAATTTGCTTACTTGCAGGTTTGTCAGGTTGATCAAAATAAACATGTCAGGAAGGCCTCTTAAATTCATGATCAAGCCCATTAAAAGCCCATCTCTAACGGTCATCTTGCAAAACCTACACAAAGCTAGGTTGGCTATGATTTTCGTTACGAGCATGAGTAGGACGAGGAAACCGATCCATAGTACGACACCGAAGTTGTGTTTGATCATCACCCAATTGATGTAAACCCCCTGGTGCAAGAAACTGATCGGGACGAGCAGTTCTGAAACCACTAAATCTACTCGCTCAATCAATGCTGTCCCTAGTGCCGATCCGTCAGGAATGGCGAAACCTAAAAATAGCGGGCCATCGGTGAATGAAAAGAAACCACACACATCACTATATAACGCCATCATAATTACTGCAAGAGTTATCGTGAAGATATGCACGTCCCTGGTGCAATATTAAAACATTCAAAGATCTTATTAATTCTAAAAAAATATACAATGAACAAACTTAATTTTATCATTTTTATAATGATATTGTTATTATTTGAAGTTAGTTTTAAGAAAAATATACCTTACACGAGTATTGCGGGGTGTAGTACGAACAATCCAGAGTACGTAAGGCCTAAACACATAAACTGTCAAGATAAAAAGAGGTATGTAACTCAGCAGGGCCATGAATCCATGAATAATTCTTTTTTGGCCTTGTTTCAGCGCAACGTATACAAAGATACACAGCCACTCGACACCCACTTGAACCATCGAACAAGATATTCCCAAGCGACCAAGTTCACTGTTCAAAAGATCCAACTCAGAAAGAACCTCGTGTATGCCGATGGGAAGAGTCGTACAAAGCGGGACCAAAATCGCAAGAACGAGCTTATGATCGCCACTAGGAAACCCGAGTTCTTTGTACTTGAGGGAATATAATACGAGCCCCGCTGCAAAAGGAATTAAAAAGCTACCTAAACCAATGATGATTGATTTTTTTTTTCCAAATGGGAAGATCGTCATGGGATCGAGCTTCACTCCGTTAATGAATATATTGAATACTACGCCAATTATTCCAATGACGTGATCAAGTCTCCGAGTTGCGGGTTGCAGAATTAATTGGCCACCATCTACGTTGATAGCTTTCGGTATAAACGAGAAGAGAATGAAACCACTCTGTAACATATTTAAAACAAAAATTATATATTGGCATGTTTGTCTTTTTAGATATTTGCCATTGGCATTGATCAAGAACAAAACTGAAGAAAGGGTAGTTTACAAACCATGATTTGGCAGACACTGAGAGGCTGTTTGAGAAACCGAAGCGACACATGAAGGGTGCGAGATACAAGAACGACAAGAACAATCACGGCCAAGAGATGAGGCAAGAAAGAGTATAATACTCCCCTCAATCCAGATTCTCCATCAACCTTCATTAATAATCCCCGCACTGAGTCGTTAATACCCGATTTGACAACGCACTTGCCGATCAAGGAAACATTCTGCATCCAATTTGAATAGCACGCCACATCTTGATGACCCTCCATGAGCACTTAATTTCTTTTCCCAAGCAATTTGAATAGATGGTTTTAATTGGGGTTTAATTAATTAAGGTCAGTTAATTTATGTTCATGTATATATTGAAACTTGGAAACGATCAAATAGGCAGTTTTAAATGAGGTTGAGTGATTTAGTTTGAGTCGATAATGAAAAACTAAAGTTTATTTGATCATAACACGAGGAGTTCAAATATTACTAGGTATGTTCAAATGAACAACTTTTTTGTTGCCTTTTCTTATAATTACATTAAACAAAAATGTGGTTTAGGTTATAAGATCATTACATGTTCTCTAAATTTAGGAAACATAAGACCATAACAAAGTTAATTTGGAGAATGTCCGCAAAATAAAGTCGGTTCGATCAGATCTTTCAATTAGTCCAAAAAAACACTGCATTTCTTAACTTCCCTCAACAACATGAACAACACAAGTATTTTTCAGCTTTTGAACCGCAAGTCCGTACCTTGAAAATATGTGGTCTGAACCGTTTTCATGTATTCTTTGGGTCCGAAGCTTGTTCGGTGCCCATCGGACAAAATCATATCCGCATACCATATTTAATGTTAGGTTGCGATCATGATTCGTTTTTGCTTGATTGGACTAACCTTTAGTTAAATTCATCTTAACCTTTCGTCTTGGCAAAATTAGAAATATCTCTTCTTCTGATCTCGCTAAACACAAAATAAGAATGAAATAAAAAGGTTCATATTTGTTTCTCACCGTGAAGGCCGATAATGGTGAAATGTTCTTATATCTTTTGTTCGCTCTTTTTTCCTTGCCATTCTGCAATGCATCTTCCTCAACATCAGTCTTCTTCATTCATCTTAATGAAGAAGAACATATGAGGTTTTTTTATTTATTATCAAAAAAAAATATTTTCTTTTTGAGTTTTCAGTGTTAGATCGTAGAATTAAGAAATCTTTTTCTTGGTTGTATATTTTATTATTTAGTAGTATTCATCTCTATGTAAATTAGACTGAAATTCCAGGTAAATGTTTTTCATGTACATATTGGTAAGATATTTGTATCACTTAGTTTTCTGTCATAGTCTATACTCTATATTGAAATGTACAAAATACCAACCTCTGCTCCCGCTTCCAACATAATCCTATCTACAAAATGTGTTAGTAATTAATGATAAATCAAACAAATAAAACAAAAATATATATAAAATTAAAATATTTTATGTTCTAAATCCGGTCCATTCACTTATTTATCATAAATGCATTTAATATAGACTCAATGAACACCGTATTGATTCGAATTCATTTACTCATTTATCACATATTTATTTGACATCATACTCCATACCAAATGATAAAATGTCGTCTCGTCAAAATAATAAGAAGATTATAAAGGGATGTCATATCACTACTCTATTTCAATCTATGAACAAACAAATAACAATCCTACCAAATGGATGGATAAAATTGAACCATTTAACCGGATCGCGTGAACGATGCCCTTCGACGTTACTCCGTCATATCGTGCAGATTATTGGAAACCATCCAAAGATAATTCGTGATGTCGTTCTTTAGGATACATCCATGAAAATGATGGATGATAGTCGTCTTCAACATCAACAATCAAATAAAATAATATTTATATAAAATAATATAGCAAGAGTATTTGACAAATCAATAGAAAAAATATTCAGATGATGTTGCTTCTTTTTTATCATTTTAGCGACCTTGATGTACATATTTATATAACACATGCCAAATGGTTTTATGTGCTATATTGCGTCTAATTGTTTTTAATAAATGGATCATTAGGTTAGGACAACAATTAACCGGTCCATTATTGTAATTAAGTGGATGAATAACAATATAATTATTATTATTACATAAATTAAGTGGATGACAAAACTTAGAATCTGAATCCAGATTTTTCTTTTCTTAAAAACAATTCCTTGTTATTCAATTCAACGATCAATCCAGATTTTGCATCTTTTAATAAAACTACGAATGGTTATTATACCATACATACAGATGATAAATCAACGTTCAACTAATAACTAACAAAACCAAAACAAAATATTAAATAATGAAAGCTCAACAAACAATTTTATTCTTAGATAGGCCAAACTAACTTAAATAAGCGAAAACAAAAGCATAAATTCTTGAAGAATTCGAAGGCCTAATCATTAAATATAATAGTATAAAAATATTAGCCATTCTCAGCTCGTTCGTACGCATTGGATTTATGCTTCGGAGCAAAACTGAAACCTTCCGGAACCTTCCCCAGCAACATCTCTGATATCCTTATCTGTTTCGCAAACAAATTAAAATTTAATTTCAATATTATCTAATTTTGGGAATTTTATTTTTAATTACCCAGTCCGCGGCAGAGTCAGAGGCCATCAAAGTTTCCAGATCGTTCCTTCCGTAATAACTCGGAGACCTCCAGTTCAACCGTTGCGGTACCACCTCCAGTAGACCCACCGGTACGTACCGGTAAGTATAACTCAACCACTCCAGCAAAAAATGCCTCGTGGTCTCCACTCCTAAACATACAAAATATAAATTAAAAAAATCAAAAAGAACCTTTAGTATCATATTAAATAAATAAAAATAACCTTTAGTATCGGATCCCCAATGTTGAAGCCCAAAACGCACATAATCTTTGAAAATATCAAATCTCTCCGAAGATGAAATGTCCCAGTGCCTTTGCTCCTTTATCTCGGTAAACAACCAAGGCTACATTCACAAAACCCAAAACCCTCGAGGTCAAATTCAAAAAAAACTCCACCAAGTCATAATTAATTCCTTTTACTACCTTGATGAGAGCGCCACGAGCAACCATGCACGTGTCCAATCTGGCGCATCGAGAAGCGTGCAAGTTCCAATCGGTAAAGGAGGAGATGTCCCCGTTGCCAACGAGGGACAACCCCTCGGGGGCATTTTGGGAACATTTGTAAATGTAGTCCCAGTCTGAGAGCTTGCTGTATCTTTGTTGTCTCGATCTCCCGTGTATGGTTAATGCACTCGCTCCCCAATTATATATGTCAGAGACTATCGAGTCTATTTTGTTCCTCCCTTCGAAATATCCTGTCCTCACCTTAAAAAAAAGAAAATAAGAATTAGTAGGGGCTTTTTTGCTATTTTGTAAAGAATCGAGGTTACCTTAACGGTCACGGGTTTGTCGAAAACGCCACTTGCAGCTTGAATAATGCCTTTCATTCGCATCGGTTTGGTCAAGAGAGCCGAACCGGCACCTCTGTTAACGACGATATCGATTGGGCACCCCATGTTTAGGTCTATGAAGTCTATTTCGCAATTCGCCTCGATTAATTCCACCGTTTTGGCCACCATATCGGGATACGAACCGCAAATTTGTACCCCGAAAATATCCTCCGTTTGGTCTCTCCTCAATAACGCCCATTCTGAATTTTGCCCCTGAAACACAAGAAAGAAAAAATATAATATGTATATTTGTTAGAAATCATGATATTTCTCAAAAAAAGAAAAATATCGGACCTCCAAGAGATTTTTACACATGGCCATTTCACCGCAAGTAATATCGACCCCTAATTGTTTGCAAACTTTTCTAAAAGGGAGATTTCCCACGGTAGTAAGAGGGGCCAAGTACATTTTACCCCTAAAATCGATCAATTTCCTCTCTCTTAATTGCAATTTTGGTATTATTTCTACCCGCGTGGCCTCCTCTGTTATTTTATCTGACGAATCTGAATAAATCGCAACAAGTAAATATTCAGTGTTTATTATATTAGGTTAATAATCTTGTTAGTTATGAGGAAAACTAACCATCATTAGCTTCATTTTCGCCCTTGGCCTTTTTTAACGGCCTCGATTCTTCATCAATTATAGAATTTTCTTCGGATTTATCATCGTCCTTGATAGCTTCTTGATCAGTTTCGGTTTCAGCGATTTCAGATTCTAATTTAGATTTTTCTTGATCGATTTCAGATTCAGGTTTTTCATTTTTTTTAGTATCCTGCAGAAGAAAGAAAATATTTCGAACAAATATCCATCTAAAGATTTGAAAGTTGGGAGTTTGAAGTAAAAATGTATACCTTGAGACCGAGAAGTTTAATTTGAGCATCGGCTTTAGGGAACTTGACTTTATTTTTCCAGAGTAACTTTTGGAGATCTTTACTAAAATTATTTATCTCGTGGCTCTTCCTAGGTGGCATGTTTTTAGACAAAGACGGGTCTTTTTGCACATGGGTCCCTAAGAAACGGCAAGTTACGCCGTAAGGACATGCTTTATCCTCTCTATCGAATGGACACGTCCCTTCAAGATCAGCCGGTTTCTACAAGTACGATTTTAATGAAACAAAAATGAAAGATTTAACCTTTCAGTAATTAGGATTAAATGAGGGAGTAAATTGCAAAGTTAAGAAACCTGAGCAATATATGCATCTAAATCATGGCTGAAACGGCAATTGGTGCCATAAGGGCACGAATCCGCATTTCCAGTTCGCGCTATTTCCGAGCAAATGTGTGATGGTGATTTTTCTTGCTGCATTTAGTATATTAGTGAATTAGAAAAGAAGAATTAAATGATATAACCAAATTAAAATAACTAGCTACCTGTTTTTTGTCCCTTTTAAACTGTCTCCTAGACTTCTTCTCCTTCGCCACATTAGAACGACTCTTCTCTTTAACAGACTCGCCTTCTGTCCCGTCTCCGGCGCCATCTTCACTGGCCGCTCCGGCCTCTCCGCCGGACCTCACAGGAGGTGGGCAGAGATATTGAGGCTTGACAGGAGCAATGGCCTTTGCCACAAGTTCCTCAGTGGATAATCGGGGTTTAGAGCCGCCTTCGACGGCGGTAGCCTCCTCGGGCGCCGTCGGAGCATCCCCGTTCATTTGCGATGTTGGAAGTGAGTAGGGTTTTAGCCCAGAATGAGTGAAGGAAACGAACGATCTTTTACGAGTCCTTGTTGAAGTCCTGTTTTAGAAACCGAGAAAATGATTCCCGTGGTCTCAATCCGGGAATTCAAATCTCGACCTGTTAAAATAAAATTCTCTCTTTTCGTCAGTAGTGAGAAATCTTCAATGAAAGATGGTTTCCTGCTCTCCACCCCTCGTCACCACACGCTCTCCCTCTTCCCCTCCCCCTCCCCGTCCCCTTCCCCGTCCCCCTCCCCTTTCCCGTTCCCTTCCTCGTCCCCCTCCCCCTCCCCCTCCTCTGCCCAGAACCTCACCCAAACTTCAAACCCAAACCCAAACCCGAACCCATATCCGTAAGCAAAACCAAACACGAGATAAAGCGCAGTTATTATGGGTGCAAACTCTCCGTTCACAAGCCCGAGACGACGACTTCACTTCCGCTCTCGAGACCTTCATCTCCATGTGCAATGCTGGTGTTTCACCAGACAATTTCGCCTTGCCTGCTGCTCTCAGGGCTGCTTCTGGGCTCCGAAAGTTATCCATGGGGAAACAACTCCATGCTTCTTCAGTGAAATTCGGTTACCAAGAATCATACATCCCTGTTCTTAACACCCTAATTACCATGTACTCCAGGTGCGGTGAGCTAGGAAGCGCACTTAGAGTGTTTGACAAAATGCCTCAGAGAGATCAGGTATCATGGAACTCACTAATCACAGCACTCTGTCTCTACGAAGAGTGGGTCTCAGTCCTTACCGCACTACGCTCAATGCTGACAGAGTGTGAAATATCCTCTTTCACTCTGGTAAGTATCTTCGTAGCCTGCTCAAATCTGCACGGGCTAAAACTTGGGAAATCGGCCCATGCCTATGGACTCCGAAACGGTTTGTTTACAAATGGAAAGGCAGTCGTTTACAATGCCCTAATTACAATGTATGCGAAATTTGGCGAACTTGAAAAATCCATCTTGGTTTTCTCCCAATTTGAAAACCGGAATTTGGTTTCTTGGAACAGCATGATAAGCTCCCTCGTGCAAAATCACCAATTTACCCTCGCAATCCAAACATTTTATGAACTGGTCCATTTTACTGATCTAAAACCAGATGGAGTTAGTTTAGCGAGTGTTTTACCAGCAATTTCTAAACTCGATTTATTGAACATAGGTAGAGAAATCCATGCATATATTTTAAAAAATGATGATCTACTTGAAAACCCTTTCGTGGCAGGTGCATTGGTGAATATGTATAGTAACCTGGGGCGGGTCGAAACGGGTCGGTTTGTATTTGACCAAGTCAAAGTCCAAAGGCACGGGTTATGGAATGCCATGATTTCTGGATACGCTCAAAATGGATTGGACGAAGAAGCAATACAGTTGTTTATAGAAATGGAGTCCTTAACGGGTTTAAAACCGAATCAGACCACTATAGCTAGTGTTATACCCGCGTGCCTAAAATGTGATCTTTTTGAAAGGAAAGAAAGCATTCATGGTTATGTTATAAAGAGAAAAATGGAGAGAAATAAATTTGTGCAAAATGCATTAATGGATATGTACGCGAGACTAGGAAACATGAAAATTTCTAGAAGAATCTTTTATTCGACGGAAACCAAAGACGTGGTTTCTTGGAACACTTCAATCGCCGGTCATGCGATTGAAGGTGCGGTTTCCGAGGCATTCAATGCAATGGCCGAGATGCAAAGCAAATACAATGGTGGTACAAAGCCCAATACTATCACTTTAATAACCGTACTGCCTCTATGTGGGTCCCACGCACTTATTTCTAAAGGAAAGGAAATACATGGTTTTGCCATAAGACATTATTTAGATACCGACGTGGCAGTTGGGAGTGCCTTGGCGGACATGTATGCGAAATGTGGTTTTCTAAAGAAATGCCAGAACGTGTTCGATGCAATGCCAAAGAGAAACGTAGTCACATGGAACGTGCTAATCACGGCACACGGCATGCATGGTCATGGAGAGAAGGCAGTAAATGCATTTAATGAAATGGTTTTGACCAAAGAAGCGAAGCCGAACGATATTACATTTATTGCTGTGCTGGCGGCCTGTAGTCACTCTGGCATGGTCCGCCGTGGACTGAGTCTATTCAAAGAAATGAAGTCAAAGTATAATGTCGACCCAACTCCTGACCATTATGCGTGTATAGTTGACATTTTGGGCAGGGCGGGGAAATTAAAGGAAGCATATGATTTAATCAGGACACTGATAAATGGGCCCCACACGAATAGGCACGACATGATTGGTGCGTGGAGCAGTCTATTGGGTGCGTGTCGGCTCCATAAAAATGTCAAACTCGGGTCCGTTGCGGCACGACATTTGATCGAGCTTGATCCTGATGAAGCCAGTCATTACGTATTGCTATCAAATATTTATTCGGCTTCGGGTGAATGGGAAAATGCGATAGAGGTACGAACCGCGATGAAATTAAATAATGTGAAGAAGGAACCGGGTTGTAGTTGGATCGAATCGGGTTCTCGGATCCATAAATTCTTAGCCGGGGAATCTTCACACCCGGAAAGTTCTAGAATTCATTCTTTTTGGGGGGATTTGTGGGAGAAAATGAAGAAACGAGGGTATAGGCCGGATTTGACTTGTGTAGTATATGATGTGGATCGGGTAGAAAAGGATAGGATTTTACGCGTGCATAGTGAGAAGTTGGCTATTGCTTTTGGGCTTCTTAGTTTGCCCAAGGGAGCGCCAATTAGGGTTACGAAGAATCTTAGGGTTTGTAATGATTGTCACGAAACGGCTAAGTTTGTTTCGAAGATGGAAAAGAGAGTGATTGTTTTGAGGGATGTGAAGAGATTTCATCATTTTAGGAATGGGGTTTGTTCTTGTGGAGATTATTGGTAAAAAAAATAAGTTAATAGGATTTTATAAATAGATTAAAATAAATTAAGATATTCCAAATGTACTTCAATAATTTGTTTGAGAGAGTAGCTAGGCAGTATAGAGTAGACAAGTTGGAATTGGTTCATAGATCACTTGTTTAATTTGGACAGTCATATTGTTTTAATAGAAAATCACTTATAATTTATCTATTGTATCCAAATTGAATATGTTGCCTTGCCAATTGCCATGTATGATTGCACACAAATAATTTGTTTTGATTGGTCAAGAAAAAAATTACTGTGAACACACATGAGTATACTGATTTAGCCACACATTTTTTTTTTATTGTGAAAGGTTTATAAATGAAAGTTCGTACCTCTATCTTATCCATTATTTGCTTATTGAGAAATTAAGAGAAATGAGGAGACTTGAGGGCAGTGGCGGATCTTAGTCACAAATTCGTAGTATAAAGTTTTGAAATTATTTTTTCGATCCAAACGAGTTAAAACATATTAGTGTCTAAAATTCCGACATATTTGTCTAAGAACCCGTCTCAGTTAATCAAAAAAAAAAAAAAAAAAATTCCGACATATTTGTGTATGAGAAGGTACAACTAAAAGATACCCAACATATATATCATATTTGCTATTTGAATGTAAATTGAAAAAAAAAGTTTGTATCATAATCTATGTTACGCGGATACTTCAAAAACGCAGAAGTATCCTGAGGATACGGGTATCCGATACGGATACGGGTACGATACAGCTCGGATACGTATCGGATACGTCACGTGGCGTATCCGATTATTTTAATATTTATTTTTTTCGGATACGGCGGGGATACGGCAGGATACGGCAGTACTCCATTTAGGATACTTCGGCCCATTATATATTTTGGCCCATAATATTTTTAAATAAATTATATATGATACTTCTAGAATACTTCTAAGATACTTCTAAATTAGTTCTAGTATACTTTTATGATACTTGTATTGTTATGTTGATTTTATTTATTGTCATGATATTTAAATTTAAAATATTATTTATTTATTTATTATATACAATATAAATATATTAAAATAATAATTATATAGCCGTATCCGTATCCGTGATTTTTTGAAAATTGCTGTATCGCCGTATCCGTATCGTATCGGATACGATACCCGTATTCGTATCCGTGTAACGCAGATCATAATTCATATCTCCCAAGCTGACTCCGCCAGTCAGACCCAGATCACAATCCCCCTTTCAAGTTTTAACAGGGTAAAAAAAGGTGAGGCTTTACATTATCTCCAGTTATATTAAACTGTAGACTTCCCTGATTCGCAATATGCTGCCAAGTGGCCCAAGTCAGTGGTAGAACTCGGACGGCGACAATAATGGACATCTCCAGTTTTTCAAACAGGAGATAATTACATGAACATTTTCAATGCACCCGGTGCATGTTCAAATAAAGCAGACCATGTTTTACAAAAGCAATATTAATACCTGATTTCAGAAAACATGAATGTAGACCAAGGCCACTCAAAGTTATATTTTTCTCTAAACAATTAATAGCTGCCATCAGCTCACATAGTCTGTAGCATACATCTTAGTATACTCTTGTGAAGCAAGTCAATAAACATGATTTACTAAATCATAATAAATGACTCGCTTCACGGACTATCCTATGATAAGTGTCCACGGAGTATTGGTTTGGGCGGATCTCCCAACGCCATTTCTTTTCTGCCTCGTTCTCTCCGCCCTCTCTTTTATATCCATCTCCCAGCTCTCTCTCTCTAAAAATTTCCTACTTTATTAAGCAAAACCTCTCAAATTGTGCTCTAACACCGGTCTCTGCATAGTCATGGCGGCCTTTTCAGCCGTCAAGATCTCACCTCCAGCTCAATTCTCCGCTTTCCGATCTAGTTCTCAGAGGACCACTTCCTCTCCAGTTGTATCTCTTCATTCGTCTTCTCCGTTCGATTCGGCCAAATCGGCAAGGCCTTCTGGCTCCATTTCTGCGGTATCGTCTGATGTAATCAGCAGCAATCAGAAGAAGCCTCTTAGTTCTAAAGCTTCTAATATAGTGAGTATTATTTTTGTCTTAATTTGTAATCAATTGATAGTGAAATGTTTAAATTTGTTTCTTTGAATCCATGAAATTGTAAATGCTTTTTGGGATTTTTCGCATATATCCAGAAAATGTACTGAATTAAACCATATTTCGGATATTGCTACTTTTCAAATCCTCCCTCCTTCACAAACATTGCTATTTCCATAAATCTGATTTATTCTGACCAAATCCAGTATCTCGATCTGGATTCGATCCTTCCTCACCCAAATCATACTTGTAACCCAATTTCAAACTCAAGCTGTATTCTTCTTCTCTCTTTCCCCAGGTAGTAACTCGAGAGGAAGCACTAGTACTCTACGAAGACATGCTCCTCGGCCGAATTTTCGAAGACATGTGCGCACAAATGTACTACAGAGGCAAAATGTTCGGGTTCGTCCACTTGTATAACGGGCAAGAAGCCATCTCGACCGGCTTCATCAAGCTTCTAAACCAAGCCGACTCAGTTGTCAGTACGTACCGCGACCACGTACATTCTTTAAGCAAAGGCGTGCCAGCACGTGCAGTCATGGCTGAACTTTTCGGCAAGTCCACTGGGTGCTGCCGCGGTCAAGGTGGATCCATGCACATGTTTTCCGCTCCTCATAATGTCCTCGGAGGCTTCGCATTTATTGGTATGATCAAATTAAGCCTTAATTTATTTACTTTTGGGGGGATTTCATCGATACCCCACAAAACGATAAATATCATGAACGCCCTACAAGTTGAAAAGGTCATGTATATCATGTACTGATGACGCTCAATTATCATGTTTTCTAGGGGTATACGTGATATTTTGAGGTTTAACCCAAATTTCACTCAACTAAGGGCAATTTTGTAATTTTCCATGCATGCCCCTATAATACCCTGCAAAATGATATATCAATTATCATGCATGCCCCTATAAGTTGAAAAACTCATGAATATCATGTACTGATGACGTTCAATTATCATGTTTTCTAGGGGTATACGTGATATTTTGAGGTTTAACCCAAATTTCAGGTAACTTATACAGTTATACTTACTCAACTAAGGGCAATTTTGTAATTTTCCATTCAGGTGAGGGCATACCTGTTGCAACAGGAGCAGCCTTCTCAGCGAAATACCGTCACGAGGTTCTAAAACAAACAAAACCGGAGGGTCTAGACGTAACTTTGGCCTTCTTCGGGGACGGGACGTGCAACAATGGGCAATTCTTCGAGTGTCTCAACATGGCTCAGCTCTGGAAGCTTCCAATTGTTTTCGTCGTGGAGAACAACTTGTGGGCCATTGGCATGTCCCACGTGCGTGCCACGTCAGAACCGGAGATCTGGAAGAAGGGACCTGCTTTTGGCATGCCAGGTGTCCATGTGGACGGCATGGATGTGTTGAAGGTGAGGGAGGTCGCGAAAGAGGCGATTGAACGGGCGAGGAGAGGCGAGGGGCCCACTTTGGTTGAGTGCGAGACTTATCGGTTTAGAGGTCACTCCTTGGCGGATCCTGACGAGCTCCGTAAACCCGGTAAGTGATTTTATAAAAAGATCCCCTTTTCTTGAATCTTGTCTAATTTAAACTTTCGATTTGAATAGAGGAGAAGGCGTATTATGCGGCGAGAGATCCGATAACGCAACTAAAGAACTATATAACGGAGCTAGGGCTAGCGAGCGAGTCCGAATTGAAGGCGATAGAGAAGAGAATAGACGATTTGGTTGAGGAAGCGGTGGAGTTTGCAGACGAGAGTCCGCATCCTCCGAGAAGTCAACTGCTGGAGAACGTGTTTGCGGATCCGAAGGGGTTCGGAATAGGGCCGGACGGGAAATACCGCTGCGAGGATCCTCTGTTTACTCAAGGCACTGCGCAAGTTTGACGTTTGTTTGTTTGCCTTACTTAATTATTATTGTTATGTTATATGTTTGTTGTTTATTTCTTATTTAGAGATGGGATTTTTCCTGGTGTTGGTTGGTTGGTTCGATGGTATATGAGTAATGGGATATGAATATTTATTTTTCTTATTTGTCTGGCTTATGTGTTGCACTATTTAATGTTTCAGAGTTGGTTATTAGAATAATTAGGTTTATAAGTAAAACAAATAAGAATTGTTTATTTGGCTTATGTGTTATTAGAAGAAATCTATCTGCATGTAGATACCTACCTCATTTCAGTTTTTTATAAAGTGAGATAATTTTTTATTTATCTCTATAAATGTAACTAAGTTTTCTTTTTGACCAAATATTCTTGATAGAAAATTTCATTTGTTGTTTTTCGCCTTTAACAACATACAAAAGTTAAAATATAATTTTAATGAAACAAATAATGTTCCAAGACATTGTAATGTTTTGTTCAAAATAGTTTTATCGTACATGAAATATTTTATTCAACATGCAGGGACTATTTTATCTTTTTATATTTTACGATTTCATTTCATTTTAGTATTTATTTATAATTTGGCTTTCAAAAAATAAAAAATTAGACTAGATTAGAATTTGATATAAGAGAGGAAAGGAGAGGACGAACTTTTGACAAGGGAGAGTATTCTTTATACAAACAATATATTTCAAAAATATAAAATTATAAAAATATCACAGTTATATTGATCCTCTTGGCTCCGTCTTGGGAGCGTATCTAAAGATGAGAGGGAAGAGGATCTTGTAAGAATTTCCTATACATAAATCTAAGTTATAAAAAACAGGAGCTATCATAATTACTTAGTTTATTCTTTTTATCAAATAAAATACAAAAAGTCACCGAAATTATTCGAGCAAAAACACTTATATATGACATTGAACAAAAGGAAACAAAAACTATTTTCCAAGTTCCTCTCTTCATAATTCTCACTTGATAATTCACATAAGAGAAAAATCGCAACCATTGCTAAGCCCATCCATCATCCACTCTTCCAAATCAATTCTTTCATTCCCAATTAATCTCTTACAATTTTTATTTTTATTTTCAATTGACCCCTTGCAAAATCTCATAATCGCTTCCCAATCCTCGCAAACTGCCTCGCAACACCGAATATAACAGCCTTAGTAACCAGCCCATGATCAATAGTACACGCAAGCGCAACGGCCCCGCCAATCACCAAAGCCTTCGGTACATTACTACCCCACTGCCTCGGTTTCCGCGCCTCTTCAATAATTTCCGTGCCATCTGAACCATCGTTACGATTATTCACTTCTTCGTTTAAATCCAGTTCTTGAGCGTTGAATTTTATGTTGATATTTGCCAGCTCAGCAGGACGAGAGAGCGGCCCGCATTCAGGGTTTGATCTGACGAGCTGGTACGCTCGTAGACCAGGTTCAATTCGCCTCACGCAGCCCCACATGCCTTGACGAATACCTAATTTCGCGATTTCTTTTGGGATGCCCATTTCTTCGTGGTGGAATAGTAATATTTGGCACGCTGTCATTTGTCCGTCTCTCTTCGACTCCACTAAAAAACAGAATAATTTTGATTATAAGAAATATATTTTTATTGTAAAAATATTATTTGTTTAACTACCTGCACGAATGCACCAGCTTGAATAGTATGTGTCGACACGCCTTGGTTTATTACATCTTGGTACATTATTAGGAACCCCCTGAAAAGTACAATAATAACATAACTTTGTTAAAAACAATCCAATTTTTTTGTTGGTAAATCGAGAAAATAAACTAGAAATATAATGTTCTAATTATTTGTTATGATAAATTAATTACCTTTGTCACACAGTAATAAGCTCCATTTGAATTCCAGATCCTTCTTCCAATAATATACTCTCTATCACTACAGAAGAATGGAAACTGCAAAATTCAAAATAACAATAAGTTACCTATTAAATCAATAAAAAATCACAAAATTAATGTATTATTTTATTTTAATCGTACCTTTCGAACCCATTTAACAACCATGATACCAGTGGAGCTACACTCATCTAGGGTTTCATGTTGGAGAAGCATTTCGTCCCAACCGTTCTTTGTCCTGAATTCATCGTCCCAAAAGAAATCTCTCACTATTTCTGGCGTCGCGTCCTCGAAAACCGTGCTACTTCTATATTGGTTCGAGCCCACCTTAACAATAAAAATAAAATAAAACATGCATCCTAATTAGAGATGATCACGACCATTAAAGAAGGATTGCATTGAAAAGAAAAATTAGGTCAAAGTCTACCAACTCTAGTATAATTTATTCAGAATTGGATTTTTCAAGTCTTGGCCTAACAAAAGTTTTTTAACTAATTTGAAAAAAGTTTGAACTTTGAAGTTATAAACAAAGAAAGAGTGTTTAACTTTCTTGACAAGAAAAGTTATTGTGACTCTCTACCTAATCTTCTAGTTAAAAAAAATGTTTATTCAAAATGAAAAGGAAGTACATAACATTAAAAATATATTAATTATGAAAAAATGAAAATATCATGTTACCTCAGGGTCTCTTCTCCAAGCTTGATAACTCCACGTGGGCAAAGATTTATCCATCATTTTTTGCCACGCGGGACCCCCATCTCTCTCTTCGACTAATCTGCATAAATGCTGTAAATCCGACTCTGTTACAACCAATTCTTTCTTTTGAGTCTCAGGATTGCTGCAAAATCAAAACAAAAAACAAGAAATTAGAATACCAATTTTGCATATAACCCTTCAAAACTTGAAAATCAATATAACAAACAGGTTATTCACCTCAGAACTATTGCTTTATCCTTCACTGTGTTGTCACGCCTCCGCAATGACGGAACATTTGCAGATAAACCCATCATGTTTTTCTCCTCGTTTGAAGTAGTAATTGAATCAGAACTTTGAAAACCCAAACATTCAACTGCCCAATTAGGTCTCCAGGCCCAGCCTACGAACAATCCAACAGCTAGAGCAATCCATATAGGCGCAAAAAGTATAGCCAATTCAGAGAAAACCTCTCCAATTGCTGGTTTCTTCAAAATCTCAATCAAGCAATTCAAAATCACCGCCATAGATAAACTTAACGAAGACCCAGATAAGATTCTCGACCAATTGGCCTCACGAAATAGAAAAGATTGAATCTTTTGAGTTGAAATCAGTAGGAGTTGCGAGTTCTAGTGGCCCAAGAACCCCACTTTTGTGAGAGAGAAGGAGATTACCGGATATAGAATTGCGTGGAGAAAGAGGGAAATAAAGGTGTGGCGGTAGCGTAAGCAAGGAGATTAGAGTGATGTAGATTTTTTCACCCTGATTTTTAGCTCCAAGACAAAATGAGAGAGGGGGGAAAGATTGGAGATAAGGATTTGTGAGGGCGGAGCCTCTTGTTTAGATTTCGTGACCAAAGAGAATATAAAAAAAAAAAGTAGACCAAGAGACTAGAAAACTAAAAAAATAAAAATAAAAGCAACACAACAAATATAATAGAAATTTCTCAAAATTCGGACAAACTGGGGGCGGAGAAGAAGCCAAGATAAAAATTAAGGGTCAGAGCAAATCCCCAATTAGGCTTTTGGGAAATTACAAATGGTGGTTTGCACAATTTTGTAATTGATCTTTCTGAAATAGTCAATTAGGTTTTTTGTTTTGCAAGTACAATTAAGGGAATAATTCAATTTGGGTTTTCAATTCAACAAGTGTGTGAGAGTTGGTGAGGTCTCTGTGTGTGTGTGTGTGGGTGGGTGTTGAGGGAACAAATGGTTAACTATGTGCACTTGTATATATAAGTAACAAGTAAGGGAAACATAAGTGCATTACGAGAATGATTTAAACCGTGTTAACGTTTATCACGTTTGTGGTGCTCACTCACACGTATGTATACACATTGATTATTGGCCTCAAAACGTACCATTTTTCGTATATATCCTCTCAAATATTACTTTCAAAAATTGCTCCTTTGCAACAACAAATTGGATTTATATAGTGGGATTACACGACGAAGGAAAAAAAAAAAAGTTTGTTTGAATGTGTAAATTATAGAATACCGAAAAATATAGTTATTTGTATGAAATTTTTTTATTAAATTTGTTGGAAATAATGTTTAATAAAAAATGATAAAATATTAAGTATAGTTCTTAAATCATCAAATAATATTAAATATAAATATTAAACATATTGTTACGTAATTATTATAATATTATATTTTATCCAATTAGTAAATACATAATAATATATAAATAATATAATTGATATATATTATTACAATGATATATATAATATTATATTAGTTATAATATTCTTATTTTATTCTTATTATATAATTATTATATTTTATTATAATAATAATATATACAATATTATATTAGTTATATATTATTACAATTAGAATTTTACTAGAGTAAGTTTTTAAGATCCGGTTTCACCCGCAAATTCCACTTCCTAAACATCCCCTCGTTTTTGATAATTTCATAAATTATCATATTGTCTTGCAGATTAAATTTTGATAATTCTTTTATGTAATCGAATTTCAGGCAATCAATGAAAATATATAACACGTGTTTGTTTGACATTTTTTTTTTTCATTTTCATGTTTTCATCTTCGTAAAGCTTAAATGAAAATAGTTTTCCTTTCTATATTTAAAATATCGTTTTCAGGATTGAATAGATCTTTGTTAATTTATATTTTGTAATGTTAAAATATTTTTGCTTTAATATACCATTTTCAATGTATATTACAAGAACAAATCATTCTTCGTGTTCTCCACGGGTAAAAATATATTTACATATTTTAAATAATATTTGACATATTAGTAATATAATTATAATTATTACATATGATACAAAAATAGTAATTTGAAACAAAAGGTCGTACATAATTGTTGGATATATTTTCAGTTTTATAAGTAAAGCCGTCAACGTTTTTATCATTTTATCAAGTCAAAAGTCCAAAAAACAAGTGATTGACTAATTGCATATTATTTATGTGGGCCCGCATGTCATACAGACTCGTTGTGCACCGGCCATTTTTGTACGCTTTTTGCAGAAAACACCCTCTGTTTTTATATATGCTAAAAGGAATCCAGACCTAACAACTAACAAGAGCAATAATTGGAAGTTCGGAGAAACCAAAAAGGAATAGACCATAATGCCCTTTATTCAGAAATGATATAGTAGGTTTGTATATGTACGAAGGTTACGAGACGAGAGGAGTAATTTTGACATTTTATATCTCAAAAAGAAATTATAAATTCAAATTTTTGTTTTTCTCAAAAAAATTGTGGATTTTAACAGTTTGAAGTTAGAAAGTCCTTGCAAGTTGCAACTAGTGATCGTGGGAAAAAAATCATATCATTTTGTACATGTAAGAAGAAACTACTTAACTAGCTAGTTGACTTCATATATATGATCATGAATTTGGATTTGGATTTGGAGGACGGAAGTGTGAACATAAGAATTATATAATGCTGGAAAGTAAGAGTACATCAATTACTATGCTTTTCTCTACGGTGACTTGCATTGCATTTGTTATGTTTTTCAATTTTCCTTTTCATACACTCGAACAATTCAACCGTAGTAACTATCCAATTGACAATAGGGTTTGTTTGTGCTGGAGAATTGGAAAAGGAAATAATTGCTGATCCTGAAGACTTTGAGGTAATAATTTGGTTTTTTATTTGATCTCCATAGCTGGTTATGTTCTTTTTAAGTAAAATAAATTCATTATTAATCATCTTTGTTTTCTAATCAGGATCAAGAATTGGCTGTAACTTGTGAAGGCGATAAAGATTTAAAACTGGAAAAGATTGATAAACTGGAAGAGCTAAACCAGGAAATGAAATCTAGGTTATCAGAATTAAATTCAGAAATGAGTTCTAAATTTGTTGGATTAAACCAGGAAATGAGTGATGAGACTAGAAATGGGCTTTAGAATCATATTATTGCAGAAGTTTGATCTTTTGTTTTGTCCCTATTTTAATGTAACAATATTGATCTTTTGTGGCATAATGTAACATATAAATTAGTAATATGAGTTATTTTAATGTTAATTTGCAATTGCATAGGCTTAATCAAAGGATCTAACTAGAAAGGTGATTAATTTACTCAAGTAGAAGCTAAGTGACTAAAGAATGTTTATTCATCGATTCATTACAACCTTAGTTTGATATTTTGACCCATATTATTATCTAATTTATTTAATATTATATTATATAAAAAACTATCATTAATTAAAAATTGAACTTCGTTTTTTTTTTAAATACATATTAAAAGAAAAATAGTTTTTTACTTTTACTTCTCTTTTTCAAAAAAAATGTAAACCGGAATATATCTTTCTAAGTTCTTTTAGGCAATAAAAAAGAGTGTTCTTCGAACAAAGAATAATCCATGGTTTCTACTTTCTACAGCATTTCGTCTAAGGCGGATCGGCGCCATAATAACCATCACTGGCGCCACCCTCGCGCGACGCCGCAGCCGCAGCCGCCAATTCATATGGCGGTGTGACGGGATAGATGTGGTGTCACTCTTAATGGGCTAATTTCTAATCTGCCACCAGCTCTAGGTCATGAAATTTTCTGTCTTAGTCTTTTAGATGCCCATTTCAACATATTCTTCTGAAAATACCAAAATTCACATTGTTAGAATTAATACTTACTTTGATTTGTAATTGAAAGATTAGATAATGCTTGATGATTCATTGTTATATACAGTACTAATTTATACACACCATCTGACTAACCCACTTGGCTTAATTCACTCTCTACCATACCATACACGTGGCATTTAGTGCTTAATCAGGATAACTAACTCTTAGCTAATTCTAATGGATCAATAATTAGCCCATTATACTGGATAAGTTTATACTCGGCCCATGTACCACATAATTACCCAAATAGATGCTGAAGCCCATATTATTTGCACTGGAGACCAGTCTGAATGATCGTTACATTCGTGAGTCATCTCCATTTCTGCCATAAGTACTGGAGACGCCGCTAATCTGGAAATTAGCTTTAACAATTATATAAAATATAAATAAATAAAAAGGATTGCTTCGAAGTTTATTATCAATCATAAGGCGATCTAGATAGCTGGTTCTCTCCGGCGATCTAGATAGCCAGTCATCTTCTCCGGTGATCGATTGATACTATTAGAGTGTTTGTAGATTTCAGCTAATTTTCGCAAAAAAATCAAAATCTCGTGAGATCATTACTCTAGGGCGGGAAGAGAGTATCTAGGCCTTCGTGAAAGGCTAAGCTTTCTAACGCCCTAAGTCTTTTCGATCTCGATCCACACAAATCTCAGCGGAAAAATGGAGAAATCGTATAAAACAGCTTTGAACTCAAATTCAAACAATGTTTTGGCAGGAAACGATAAAGATTGGATCACTGTAAACAGATCTAAAGAGAGAAACAAGGAGAGTACTAAGAAAATCAAGAAATGTTTTAGATGCTTTGCATCAGATCATTTCAAGATCGATTGCAGGGATCCGATAAAATGTGCAATTTGTTATCAAAATGGACATATAGCAAAAAATTGCAAGAAAAAAACGGATACAAAGAGGTACAACAGTAATCAAGCTTATTACAGGCCTTATGAATACAAAGTGTTTGTAGAGCCAAATCAATTAAGGGATACAAATCACAAATCATACGAAATTAAGCAAAAAGAGGTGATCATAACTCTGAAAAATTTGCCTGCAAAAATGGAGAATGAAGCAGATGTGAGAGAGCTTGTAAGAAGCTTTGGCATAATAAAGAACATGAGAAGAATTAGTACAGGAAATGCAATTATGGAAATGATAGTAGATGGTACAGATGAAATACCTCTCTATTTGAAGCTAAGGGATGGAGTGAGAGCTGTACTGGTTCAAGTTTTCCTATCTGTACCTGTGAAAAAAGATGAGGAGAAAAGTAAGCAATGGATAAAGAAGAAGGAAGAGCAGGAGAGAGCTGTACTGGTACCGATACCGGTACCGGTACCGGTACCGGCACCGGTATCTCATGAGGAGTCATTAAGAAAAGAGATCAGGGCAGAACTGCTTAAAATGGAGGAAGAAGGTTTCGCAATGGCTTCTAAATCTGCAAGAAGCAAAAAGGATGAAACAGTTAGTATTAATTCCCAAAAAAATAAAAAGAAAAATGAAGAAAATACAAAAACAATGGAGAGGAAGAGTCAACTGGAGGGGAAGGCCAACGAGAATAAAGGGGAAAGTAGCTTACTAAGAGAGCCAATAACAATTGACTGGGGGAAAGTAATGCAATATGAAGATGGAATTAGGGAACATGAGGAGGTGAGTAGTGATGAAGAGGAGCACTACAGAAATAAGCAGTTCTGTAATGAGATAGTAGCATACCTTGAAGAGGAATCTAAAAATGGAGAGGAAGAAAGCAATGGAGAAGTGGAAGTGACTGGAGAAATGGATGAAGAAAGAAGCAAATGGGAGGAATTCCTGCATGATGAAGAAGTCTCGATAAAGAAGGGAGGGAAAGTTTGCTTATTAGATCAAAAAAGTGAAGAGGCGAAAGGAGAGTGGGGACTTACTTTGCAAAAACTGGAGCCATCCAGTGAAATTGATGAGAGCAAACCACTTTCAGTGGTACCAGTGAGGCTGCTGCGAAGAAGTTGCAGATTGAAAGAGAAGCAACCTGATGATTATATGTCAGCAATGAGTAAAGCAAAGGCAGTGAAGTTCAAGGGGGAGTACTCGATAGATAAAAAAAGACCAAATATGAAAATCAACGAAAATGGAGGGGATAAAGGGAAAAAAGAGGAGAATAACATGAAGAAAAGCTTAGCTCTTGAGGATGTTTGCAGAATTCTTCAATCCATTGGCATTGTGTTGAATAAGGAAACACAGGAAAATCTCCTGGTGTTGGCAGAATCAACCTGAGATTAAAAAGAAAAAAAATAAGAGAGGAAAAAAAAAGTAAATGAATAAATCGAGATCTATAAAAATGCTAAGTTGGAATTTGAGGGGTTTAAATGTGAAAAATAAAAGAGAAAAAGTCAGGGAATTCTTGTATGGAGCAAAACCACACATTTTGGGTATACAGGAGACAAAACTTCAAGAATGCTCTCAAGAGATATTGAAGGAATTATGTGGAAATAGCTGGAGCGAATATGAAGTGGTGAACTCTAAGGGGGCTTCGGGGGGAATATTAACAGCATGGGATAACAACTATTTAGAACTGGAATCAAGGGTGTTGAACACAAGTTATAGTTTGACGGTGTTATTAAAATGCAAGTGGGATGACACAAGGATTCTAGTTACAAATGTATACGGGCCGCAAAAATTGGATGAAAAAAATGAATTTCTCTTAGAGTTAGGGGGAGTGAGAAAGAATAGAGAAGATTATCCTTGGATAATATTTGGGGATTTCAATATGGTGTTATCAAGGGAGGAAAAGAAAGGAAATGTTAAAAGAGATTGGAGAGATATGGAGGCTTTCAAGGATTTTTTGGGGGCGTATGAGATGGTAGATATTCCATTGAAAGGGAGAACGTATACTTGGACGAGCTCAGGAGCAAAAGCGAGGTTGGATAGATTCATATTTTCTAAAGAATGGGGGGACTTATTTGCAAATATCCACCAGAATGCTCTTTACAGTGATATCTCAGATCATAGTCCATTGATGATGGAGATGTCTACTTCATTTCCTAAATTTAATGGATTTCGGTTCGAGAATTACTGGTTAAGGGATTTGGAAGCTAAGGAATTGATTAAGAAGAATCTGGAGAGAGAGAGAGCATGCTCAATTGAAGAATTCTACTCTAAATTGAAGAATTTAGGGAAAGAATTAAGAATGTGGGATAAAGAAAAGAGACGAAAGGAGAAAGAAATATTGAGAAATAGTGAGAAAGTCCTACAAGAATTAGAGGAGAGGGAAGATCAAAGGGATTTGACTGTGTTAGAATTATGGACCAGAAAGGAAGTAAGAGGAAAATTAATGGAACTTAAAGAGAAAGAGGAAGTTATGTGGAGACAAAGATCAAAAGTGAGATGGTTAAATGAAGGGGACCAAAATACAAGATTTTTTCAGAGATATGCCTCAATGAGAAAATCGAAGTCAATGATAGCCACTTTGGTGGATCACAGAGGTGAACACAAAGATCATAAGACCAAAGCTGAATTACTATTTGAATTCTTTAAAGGTTTAATGGGAAAGAAGGGAGAGAAAGTAAATACAACAGAACATTTGGATCTTATTAAGTTCTTTGAAAATGATAAGGTGGATCTAGCAGAGTTAGACGAGAGAGTAAAGATGGAAGAGATAGAGGAGGTGATAAAGAAATGGAAAGACAATAAGGCACCAGGCCCAGATGGGTATACGGGAGAGTTCTTTAAGGTCTTTCTTCCTTATATAAAAGATGAGTTGCTATGGATTTTTAACAGCGAAAATTTGCTAGGAGGTTTGGGGAGTTTTCAAGAATCTTATTTGGCCTTAATACCTAAAAAGAATGGAGCAAAGGATCCTAAAGATTATAGACCTATTTCTCTAATTAGCAGTGTGCAGAAAATATACTCAAAAATTCTTGCAAACAGGTTAAAGAAGAAAATAGGAAATCTGATCCAAGAAAATCAAACTGGATTCATGGAGGGAAGGGAACTAAGTGATAGTTTTATATACGCAAGAGAGGTTTTACATAAATCTCACATAACAAAAACTCCAATGTTGGTCTTCAAGGCTGACATAAGAAAGGCCTTTGATTTGGTATCATGGGAATTCCTTATCGAGATTTTGAGGGCAAGAGGATTTGGTGAATATTGGATAAAGAGAATTTCAAATTGTGTGCTTAAAGGACACACAAAAGTTTTGCTCAATGGAGTGCCTGGAAAGTCTATTCACTTGAATAGAGGGCTGAGACAAGGCGATCCATTGTCTCCACACCTATTCATATTGGTGATAGACTCTTTAGCAAGAATTATTGAAAGGTTGAGTAAAGAAGGAATCCTGGAAAAACCAATAGAAGGAATTTACATGTCATTACATTATGCAGATGACTCCCTCTATTTTGTTAAGCCTGAGTACGAGCAAGTAAAAAGGATAAAATGGTTGCTCAACTTATTTGGAAAAGTTTCTGGACTGGAAATAAACTATGAGAAGTCAGAGATAGTTTTTGTGGGAGGATATAAAGGGGAAATTGAGGATATTGCAAAGGAATTGGGCTGCTCTATAGGCTCGTTACCTTTTACCTATCTAGGGTTACCTTTGCACTTCAAAAAGCCTAATAAGGAATTCTACAAAACCCTAATTGAGAAGATGGAGAGGAAATTAAATAATTGGAAGGGTTCACTACTAACAATTGGGGGGAGATTGACACTAATTAATTCGGTTTTATCCACCATTCCTGTTTTTTATATGTCGGTATTCAAAATCCCAAAATGGGTCATAAAAGAATTGGACAGGATTAGGAGGAATTTCTTATGGAAAGGAGAGAAAGATAAAGGATATAATTTGATTAAATGGGAAAAAGTAATTAGACCAAAGAGCATAGGAGGTTTGGGTATAATCGATTTGGAAAATTTCAATAATGCCCTTATGATGAAATGGGCATGGAAATTCTTTCAGAGAAATGAAGAGAAATCATTAATTTGGGGGATGTTGGTGAGTAATTTGAACAAGGAATGTTTGGAATTCGAAAATAAAAAAGATTCTTATTTCTGGAAAAAGGTGAGAACACTAATGAAGGATTTTCTGGCTAATACCTCTTTTAAGATCGGAAATGGAGACTCCATTAATTTCTGGTACTGTCAATGGAGTACAGAAGGGATTCTGGCATCTTCATACGCATGCTTGAAAACTTACGCTGAGAATAATGGAGGATCTTTAAAGGATATTTTAGGGGGTAATGGAGAGATTGAAGAAAAGCTCAAACTGAGGAAGGATTTATCAGAGAGAGCATCGAGCCAATTGAGAGAATTAAAAAGATTGTTGGCAGAAGTCAAGTTAAGTAATGAGGATTCTGATACATTAGAATGGAAAGGGGGGCCAAAGAAAGAATTCACAGTAAAAAGTTGTTATCTTTACTTAATTGAGAGGCAAATGAAAGAGAAAGAAGAGATTCTAGCCTACATATGGAAGCTAAAACTACCCCTTAAGTTACAGATTTTTCTTTGGCTAAGTGAGCAAAAAGCAATTTTAACAATAGATAATTTGAAAAGAAAAGGATGGTACCTGGTAAATCGCTGTACCATGTGCAAAGTAGAAGAGGAATCTGTAGCGCATCTCTTGCAAGGGGGCTGTACTAGGGTCGAACAGATCTGGGTGAAGCTTCAATCGATGAAATCTAAGATAAAGAAGAACAAATCAATCAAATATGATGCTTGGTCGATTTGCTTCGATAAAAAGGAACTCACCGAGAACAAAAGAGAGGCGGCTCTCTTCTCGCATGCCATATGGAGAGAGCGCTGTAGAAGAACGTTCGAAGATGGAGAGAGACGAGATCAACAAATAGTAGAGGAAGTAAGTGAAAACTCCGAGCTTTACAGAAGAGCAATGGCGGCGAAGAGGAATAGAGAGAGAAGGCTGGAGAAAGGAGAGTAAGGAGTATGTGGCGCAAGAAGTAAGATACGGAAGAAAAGGAGGATTAGGGTAGGAGTAAGGAAGAAATAGCACGGGCTGGAATGTAAGAAAAGGCCCAGCTGGAAAAGATAGGTATACAGGCTTTTATTGTTTTTTTTACTTTTTTTCTTTCCTTCAGTGTGTTGTGTAAAAGTTGTAAATGGAATATAGAGGAATTATAGGGGTGTAGTTAGAAAAATTGTGGAGCTGAGAGAAGGACTAAATTTGTAAAAATCATTTTTCTAATATACGCGTAACAGTTTGGAAGTGGGACAATAAAGCCCACTCCATTCTTTTTCAAAAAAAAAAAAATATATAAATAAACACAGGCGTGAGATAAAGAAAGTATTCAATCCAGACTACGGGCAACTAAAACTCGTATTCCACGCATTGAAAGAACGAAAACAAGTGATCGAAAATGCGCCACAACTCTTTCATGCCCTCCCCTGCACGACTCCATGTTTCAGTTGGTTCGAGTGATCTATTACTGGGCGGGTTTAAAAATGTACGACCTAGTCGCAGGTAGTCAGATGCTCCACCTGTCGCGATACTATTCGCCTGATCAATCCGTCGAACTCTTTCCTGCGCTAGCAGTGAAAGGGAAAGACTGAAAATTAATGGGGACGATTGTTTACTACGACGGTCAAATGAATGACTCGAGGTTAATCGGGTCAGCATGTACCACCACGGTACTTAATCACGCTGAGGTGGTCAAATTAAATTAATTAATCAAAGACGAAATTCAGTTAGAAAAATGGCGACTAAAAACAAGTTAGAAATGATATGTGATCTGAGCAGTGGGGTCCACATAAGTGTTGCCCGATTATTACACCCCTGGGGGCATGGGTTTAATTGTCCAAAGTCCAAAGAACCAAGGACGGACGCGTAATTTTCATGCCCCCTTGGCTTGTCATGCTTTATCCTTCAAGGCGAAATGCCGAAAATCCTATTTAATTCATCATGACCACACGAGGACGAAATTCAGTTCATTTTGGACTCTATTTGCGATCAAATCAAATCAACGTCCAGGGTCGTTTCGTAAATATTTGTTTTGTTTGATTTTTCGACGGGTTTGTAATTTTTTATTTTTTATTTGGGTGAGGAGGTCCGGCTTAGTTTCTGCGTGGAGCGGAATTAGGCCGTTGTGTATGGATCCATCTGCAAAAAGTACCGAGAGTATTTCGAGAGATCATGTTGTTAGTGAGGAGGATTGTCCTGGTATAGAATATAGAACATAAACCAAATAATAATTTTTATTTTTTTATAAAAAAATATTACTGAATTTTCTTCACATTGTTTTAATATGCGTTTTATTATTTTTAGCATGGCTGAGGATGCAGTTGATGTGGCGATAAAATGAGGCAAGTCGAAACGGGCAAATGGCTGAGTGACGGATCAGCTTCACATCGTTGGTTCATACGGAATACAGATGGGGTCCAGTTCAGCGTACTCGCTCAAAACTATGTTCGCATGAAACAAACTTCCAGGAAAGTAATTCTCGGTTTTATGAAACAACCAGGTTTTCAAACACCTTTCCGGTTCATATTCTCGGTTTTATGAAACTTCCAGGAATTTGCGAGGTCGGTCAGACGTGCTCAATCAAACCATACCTCTGGCATGTTAGACGTGCTCAATCAAACCATACCTCTGGCATGTTAGACGTGCTCAATCAAACCATACCTCTGGCATGTTAGGGTAATACAGATTTGACTTTAAAAAGTTTTTACGTTCTAAGAATCAAAGCCACAGAATGAAAAGATTATGGTTTGAATGTGTTAATGGAGAAGGTGAAAGGTGTTGTGTTTGTGTATATAATATATATATATAGCCTGCATTGAATAGGTAAAGAAAAAAAATATATAATGATACAAGATAATAAGTTAAACTTTATATTAACATGATATATTAGAGAAGAAAACAATTGATAAAATCAGAAGAAGATATAATGTTGTTAAGAATGAACATGTATAAAATAAAAAATAAAGATAAAAATGTATTTTAATGGAGCCTGAGTTTATTTTTAACCATCACAAATCATTGGATCAAATCAAAGGGTCAAGAAATTACAAGCAAAATATGGGGTTCGTTCAAAAATTGGAAATTAAGATGAAGATCATTGTCTTTTTCATTTATCGTGTCATAATTTATAGAAGTTTGTGAAAGAAATACAGTTTCGGATCAACCGTAAAAGTATACATACAAGGACACACGAACGTACGCGTTCGAGAAGGCGGATGAATGCACAATGAAATTGTGCAGAATTGGCAGAAATAACACCGTGCGCACCAAGTGTATTCAGTCTGTGGACTTAGCCAATTCCTGGAAAAATTGCATGGTGCGTCATGACGCTAGGATGCGTATTTTGTCCAGAAACTTTTTGATATCGTCAGTCATTACTCATTACGCACCAAATGGTGCGTCATGGCGCACTGTGTTAAAAAGCTGTTTTCTGACAGTTTTTGGTACACACGATTTGGTGTGTCTAAAACGTGTCTTTTATGTGTCCTTATCCTATTTAGTATAAATAGGATAGTTCCCCCTCTCTCAGAATAATCCATATTTTATCCAAATCATTCCATCAAAAGAGACATCTTTTCATAGAGAGAAATGATGTGAAGAAAGAGAGAAACGAGAAAAGAGTTTTTTCTTGGTTTAGATAATCAATTCAATAAATCAAGTTTACCGGTATATCGTCTAGGCAGGTATATCCGTAACCGAGGTGCTACGACTCATGGTGGATACGAGTAGAGGAGCGACGTTTGTGGCTCTATGTTATGATCAATCCGAAGGAGTGATAATCGTCAACAAAGTAGTGTAAGACGTGTGGTGTGGGACGCGCGTTTTGTCACCAAGGTGACAAGGAGAAAGGAGGATAAGCGATCAACCCTTTGAGCGTGATCAATTTCACACCGGTAATTGACTATCCTACTTTGCATCGTGCCTTCGATATCGAAGCGTGATTTCGGGATTTGGGAACCGAACCGGGTCTTTCCAACCCAATTTGGCCTGACCCAATTGGAGTTCGGATGCGAACGTTGCGGACGTTTTACTAACTGTATGTCAAACTGTCGCACCCTTTCGATATTCCATTAAAACGACACTGATACTTCGTTCAAATGAAAAATATTTCTACATGAAAGTTCTAGATAATCTCATTATCTATCTAAACCAATTTGAACCATTCAAATTGGATTTTCCTACTGAAAGTTATGACCACGAATGTACGCTTACATTCGTTTATCCTTGTGTACAATTTTACGATTGATCCGAAACTGTATTTCCTTCACGAGTACCTTACCGCCATCGACTCGGTAATTTCCGAGTTTTTTGAACGTATGTCTATAGATATTATCCAAACCGTTGATGGAGTTGAGCACCGTGCGCCATTGTTAGAAGAGTTTAACACCAATGACAAGAGCGAGCAATTTTATCATGTTAGATTAGTGTCCGAACAAGGAAAAGTCCTCATGTTAAAGTTAAGACTCGACGATTCGTATGTTGTCGGTATGTTGAAATGTGGAATATGATACATATTTTCGGACACGCGTATAAATCTTGAAAATCGCAAGAAGTTTAAGAATTGGAGATATTTTCATATCAATGGGAGGTATTCCAAAAAAATTCTGGAGTCCTTGAATTTTACCAGAGGGGTTTTAAATAAATGGATCAATCGTTTGGTTGCAATTCCGTTAGACCGGAGAAACGAAGAAGGAATAACGTACTTACTCGTAGCAATTCCGAGGCGATACGGATACCATCCGTTAAGCAAATCGTGTTGAAATCGTTTAATCATGTTGTCCCGGATTCAAATAAATTACATCCACCCGAACTAGAAAATATTACCAGTTGGAGAGATTTTAGTGGGAATATTGTAGCAGTGGCCATGGCGAATTTGCGAGGTCGGTCAGACACACTCAATCAAACCATACCTCTAGCATGTTGCGGTAATACATATTTGACTTTAAAAAGCTTTTATGTTACAAGAATCAAAGCCACATAATGGAAAGATTATGGTTTGAATGTCTTAACGGAGAAGGTGAAAGGTGTTGTGTGTGTGTATATATATATATATATATATATATATATATATATATATATATATGGGGAGTTCTTTCATACACCCTTTCAAAAGGGTATTTTGGATATTTAGAAGTGTGTATCATAAAATTTATTTTTTATAGATATTTTTTCTTTCATGGACCATTCAAATTTCCTATATAGTATATCATTTATTGATAAATACACTTGAAAATTATTTTAAATACTCATTAATTGATAATTACACAAAATACCCATGAAATGAATTTATCATAAGCAAAATGGATGTATGATAGAACACACACACACACATATATATATATATATATATATATATATATATATAGCTATTCTTCAATACACCATAAATTTTCCTAATTTTTTGGAATGATTCAATCTCAACCGTAGATCAAACAAAGGGTATTTTCGGTACAAGGTTTCAACAAGTCATCTTCTTTAATCTATGCATATCAAGTCCCAATACCAAGTCCCAATACCATCATAGTTACTCCAAACAACTTCATTTCACTTCTCTCTCCTCCTTCGAGTTCTCCAGTCTCTCTTCTTCGTCTCTCCAATAGTAAAACACACCTCTCTCTCCATCTCCTTCTCTCCAACAGGAAATTATTTCTTTCTTTTGTTAGTACGAAAATGAGCAATAAACGACGAGAATATTTTATAAATCTGGATGAAAGCAACATTAAAGCGAAAAATAAGTATGTACCTAACGATGAAACGGTGAGTTTCGGTTTTTATAAACTTTGTGTTGTTCGTTGAGGAAGGAGAACACACCCCTTATTTTCCTTCAAAAAAATATGTGGTTCACGGTTTTATTTGCTGTTAGTAGATTTTTGGTGTATTTTGAAGTACTACAAAAATGTTTTCTATTTTATTGTATTTGTTTTCAAGTTATGATTATTGTTTTATTTGTTTGTAAATTTAATGGGATATTCAGAAAGTTTTAGATTTCAAAGAGAGAGAGAGAGAGAGAGAGAGAGAGAGAGAGAGAGAGAGGATGGTTAATTAAGAAAGTTTGTGTTGTATTTGTTTTAGTCAACGAGATAAGAAGTTTGTTTTTCAATTTTTTTTTGACATATCGTGAATGAGAATTATACGTGAATTAATAATTTGTGGGACGTTAATAAGATATATAATGAACTGATAAAATAGTTTTATGAAGCCATTAATGAAATACGGAGACTAAATAGATAAATGAAAATCTTAATGATCACTAAAACATGAATTACATACGCAAAAAAATTAATATTAAACAAAATATGATTAATATATCAAAACAAAAATTACATTACAAACGTATGTAATATATCATTTATATTTTTTATTTTTTTACGCGACAAGGAAATAATTTCTTCTTGAACACCTTTAATTAGATACATTCGTCACTCTTTTGTTGCAGTTATATGCAATAGCAAGAGATGATAACCACAGTGCTCAAATGGAAACAGCTTGCCTATTCAACATCGAACCAAATCCATTTTTTTTATGGCACTTTTTTTTTAATCATCCCTTCCATGTACGAGAGAACAAACTTCTGAATATCATACTTTTGAGTTGATGGCTTAACCTAATAAACAAACATATCAAGCAAAACAAGTTTATAGAGTGCAAAATAAACATATTCAATATCCAATAAAAATGAATCAAATTCAAATCCCACTTCCAATAAAAATGAAGCAAGTTTATATAGCAAGGTACCGTTATCCTAGCAAAAAAGAAAAAGAAGACTAGAAAATAAAGAAGACTAGCAAAAAAAAGATGTACCGAAGAAAGATGTAGACTAATTTATATTTTATCCATTTAAAGAGGGGAGTTGAAGAGTTTGCTTTGGAACTTGAGAGAGTTTAAACTTTAAACACTAGATGCACAAAATCAAATAATTATGTTGTCGCATTTTTTAATATAAAGTTTGATAAATAACTCCAAAATCAGTTGTTATATACATACATGATACAATACATAACAGTATATTAATATCATAAATAATGTATTAATACCAAAAATATTATAATAGTATCGAAAATATTATTCAGCATAATTTTAATGAAACTGAAAATTAATAATTTCAAAATCTCAAATCATATGTATGAAATCTTTTAGTTCGTTAACAATTAACAATCATTTTTAATCGTAACGAACAAGACCATGCCATTAAACTATGAAACAAGTTTATGATATGATGATGTGCGTAACCAAATTAAACATCATTTATTCATCGACCGTCTATTCACATAGCTTCAATGACTGATTTGTTGAAATTTTGAGTTTATAATTAATATTATTTGTCATTTCATATTTTGGTTTGAAAATGATTTATTTGAAATGAATAGTATTTTAACAAAAATTTCATGTTAAGAAAAATTTGAAATGAATATATTTAACGAAATTTTAAAAGTAAAGTTTGTAATGACACACCGTAAAATATTTTTGATATATTCCTATTGATTTAGTCCATTTAAAATAATAAATCCATAAATCCCTTCCGTGATATAATTCCTTATTTTTTTTAAAATCTTACATTTTCATAATATGATTATAGCACATCAAAATTGGAAAATTTATTTATAAGATGTACATGCAAAATGTAAATATTGTACATATTTATAATAATAATAATAATAATAATAATAATAATAATAATAATAATAATAATAATAATAATAATAATAATAATAATAATAATAATAATAATAATAATATGCTTTAACAAGCATACAATATATTTGCAATAAAAAAAAGTTGGTGTATCGCTTATAAAATATATAAAAAAATTGGTTTTATAATATTTCATTTAATGATATATTGAGATATCACTAATAATAAGATATAATCTATGTGAATTGATTTACGAGATATTAAGAAGATACATATACATATGCGAACTTATAAAATATTTATACGAAACCATTAAAAAAAATGGATTAAAAAGATGCACGAAAATTTTAATGATCATTGAAACATGAGTTACATACAAAGAATTAATAACAAGAATCAATAATATTTAATATATTGATACTCCAAACGACTTATTGCCACTAAATTATCACACATAATTGATTAATTTCTTAAGAACAGTGAACATACATACAATACTATATATATATATATATATATATATATATATATATATATTGATTTAATTATTTGTAAATTAATTAATTATAATTATAAACAAGTACATATATTCGTTTATTAATTTGCTCATATGCAAATAATTTAATATCAATAAACTATTGGTCGTAAATTTTGTTCCAATTTTTTCCTAGTTCTTATATTCATGTCAAACTTATGTTTGTCATGTCCCTCGCTATGTTAATAATATTTTGTATAAAATATTAATTTTACTTGTATTTTTTATTCAAAACTTTCAATATTGTATTTAATCTGTTTTTGTACTTGAGAAGTAATTCTATTTTTATTTAAAACTATAATATTTATTTTTAGAAGTTAATTTATCTTTTTAATATAATTGTCTTAAATGTTGTAATATTTTTGTTAGTATGTACTTTTTGGGAGATCAATAAGATTTATATGTATTAAATGTTGGATTTAAATAAACTTCCTGGACCCAAGTGTCCATGCAGCACACTTACCCAATTCATTTAAGAATTGAAATAAATAAAGGAGCATTTCTCACTGTAACCCTACTTAAAAAAATAATTCGAAAAATAACCTTGTTTTAATTTTTTTTTTTAAAACTAACCCAAATCAGGTTCAAAAACCCGTTACAGCCTGATTTCAAAAATTCGGAGGTCTAATTGCACAAAAGTACACTTAATTGGTCTGATTAAAAAAAATACAACTGTTTTTAAAATCACGGTCACATTTTTTTTACAAAAAACATATACGTGTCCCCATATTGTACCCTCTAATCTTGTATGTCATAATTTAGTAACATTGTTATTGACGTAAATAATAATTAATTAATCTATAATTAATATTTAATTATTTATTATGATTACTGAATTTGAATTAATATTAATCCATGTTTAGTTATATATTTTTGAAATATCATGCGATACGGCTATCTGATACAGATTCGGGTACAATACGGCTCGGATATTTGATTTATTGTCATGATATTTAATTTAAAATTATTATTAATTTATTAATTATATACAATATAAATATAATAAAATAATTATTATATAGCCGTATTCGTATCCGTGATTTTTTGAAAAATATCTTATCGCCGTATCCGTATCGTTTCGGATACGATACCCGTATCCGTATCCGAGCAACATAGATAATGATATATTGAATATTATAATTATATATTTCCGTTTAAATTAGTATATTAACTTTGAAAACGTATATTGACACCAAAAAATATATATATAGAGATACTGATAAAATTATATTGACACGAACTATAATATATATATATTCAAAACAACGTATTGTTACTAAAATATCACACAAAATATTAAATTAGTTCGAAAAATCTAGGAAACTAGGACGAAACAATATTAAGTTTTAATAATCTACAAAGATATGATACTAAAAATTAATAATATATATAAATGCAATATTAAATTTTGGCAATCTTACATGATATGATATTATATTAAAGTTGTTCAGCCGAGAAAAATATTCGATGACATGTAATGAAATTTGTCCAATTATAATTGTTCGATGATATGATAGTAGTAGTAGTAGTAGTAGTATTAGTAATAATAATAATAATAATAATAATAATAATATATTTTAACAACCATATAATATGTTTACAATAAAAAATATAGTTGGTGTATCGCTTACGAAATATAAAAAATTGGTCTTATAATATTTCATTTAATGATATGTTGAGATATCACTAAAAAAATTACATTATACAACTTATGTATAATCTCATTTATATTTTCATTTTTTACATCTTTAATTAGATTTGTCTTTGAAACGATTAATGGTGCCACCATCCTCTTCATAAACAAATCCATATGCTTCTAAAATAATATAAATTAATTAAACTTGTTATTTTTTAATATTATTATTATTATTATTAATTATTATATATATACCAAAACATAATATAGTGATATATCTATAAATATTGAAAATGGTATATTGCTACTAACAACTTGATATATTGATAATGAATCGATATATTGAATATGAATATGAAAACTATATATTTCCTCCAAATTAGTATGTTAACGTTAAAATATGTATAATGACACCACAAAATATATACACATATTGATAAAAATGTATTGACACAAATTATAATATATTGATACTCCAAACGATTTATTGCCACTAAAATATCACACATAATATTAATGTTAATAAAATCTAGAAAATTAGGACGAAACACTATTAAGTTTTAATAATTCGCAAAGAATGAAATTTGATCAAAATATATTAAACTTTGACAATCTATATATGATACTAAAAATTAATATTAATAACCTATATAAATGCAATATTAAACTTTAGCAATTATACTTGACATGATACAATGTTAAAGTTGATAAACATTTATGAGTAATATATTTGGTGAAATAAAAATGGTCGATGACACGTAGTGAAATTTTCGCAATTATAATTGTTCGATTATCATCCACAATTCACAAAGTGTAACGAGGAACGCTCTAGTTATTTCATAAAAATGTGTATTTATAAATTTGTTACAACACATTTAAAAAATTAATATATATTTTTTTATTTCAATTTATTTTTAGATAGTAGTAAGATAAGATTATTGTTTAATATAATTGTATTGATTTTATAATGTTTTTTTTAGTATTGATATTGAGATAGATAGAATATCTCATTTATTGGCAAGCCACGCCTGGTACAAATCAACACACATCCGAGAGTAGACAAACAATAAAAATAAATGGGTCCTACACCTAGCAATAATAAATGGGCACTCATCCTATCGAAACTTACGAGTAAATGAGGCGTGCATGTATTTGAGGAGAAAGAAAAAATATTGAGCAAGTGAAATTACTTTTGTGTCCTTTTGTGTCCTTTTGTTCTATAATGGTAACCTGCTGAATAGTATATTTTACCTGCTGAATAGAACTAGCAGGTTTTCTTGTTTAATCTGGACCATTAGATTTAGGAGAGTGGACGGTTAGGAAAGTTTTGGTGTATTGAAGAAAAACTCATATATATATATATATAGCTTGCATTGAATGGGTAAAGAAAAAAAAGAACAAGATATAATGATACAAGATAATAAGTTAAACTTTTTACTTACATGATATATTAGACAAGAAAACACTTGATAAAATCAAAAGAAGATAATGTTGTTAAAAATGAACATGTATAAAATAAAAATAAAGATAAAAATATATTTTAATGGAGCCTGTTATTTTTTAACCATCACAAATCATTGGATTAAATCAAAGGGTCAATAAATTACAAGCAAAATATGGGTTTAGTGCAAAAACTGGAAATTAAGATGGAGATTATTGTCTTTTTTATTTATCGTGTCATAATTTATAGAAGTCTGGAGCTCTTATTTCAATATATCATAACCCTAGAATATTCAGGCCTTATTCTCACAAAAAAAAAAATACACGGAGTTAGTGATTTTTGCTTATAAATTTAGGATCCTTATAAAGTGTATAATCTCTCTCTCTCTCTCTGGGTGGGTGTGTGTTCTCTCTGGGTGTGTGCGTGCGCGCGCGCGCACGCGCGTGTGGAGTATATTTTCCATAATGTGTGGTATTTTATGAAATAAGACAATATGTTAGGGGATGAACTTACAGTTTGAAGAGCAAATCTTGATTTTTTTTGAGAAAATGAGCAAATCTTGATTGTAATTGTTCCTGTTTATTGCAGTTATCAGGGGTCCAAACATCATAAATTGAACATGGCAAAGATGAGGCGGGGATGTCTGCAGATATACTCGTTGCAATTCATAAATTGAAGTGCAAAGGAGCTGGAACAGATACGAGGCAGAATTGGGATTTATTTCGGTGAAATTTTTAACCGTGACGACAATCATAGCCCTCACGACATTAGTCCAGAGGTGACTCTTCTTCCTCTTACTCTCTCTCTCTTTCTTATTATGTTTCTCCCTCTTACAGGGTGTTCTTCGGTTGAAAGGTCCATTGCGCCCCATAGATGCAGAGGATATAAGGATATTGCAGACTAGGTTTTACAGGAAGAACCACCCCGAGGATTACCTTCATCCAGATAGTGGTGTGGAGGTAAACAATTCCGGGTACCCGAAGGGGGGGTGGGAAGCGTTACCTGCGCATGAAATTGATTTGGATAATGAGATGTGGTTGTGCGAAGAACAGTCCTTGACTTGGATAACTAATCAAATTATTTGTGATGAGATGAATACCATATGTGGCAAACTAAAGATAACCTTTGGAGTTTTTAATTTTGCGGCTGAATGCTTTTTGACACTTAAGACCCTCGACTGGAAAGGCGATGGTCCTGCTAATGTTTATGGTGAAGCTATCGCGTTAAATTCGATATTCGGCGATGATAGCCGTGCCGAGTGTTTAATCCATGACCGGAAGAGAGACGAGGCCGAATGCGTTAAGTCTGGGCAGTTTATCGAGTTGCAGAGGCCCATTTATGTACTTGGTACGGGACAAACACTCAACATAAAAGTACACATCAAGCACTGCCACATGGATGATCCACAATCAGACCTGGTCATTGCCGAAGGCACTTGCTCGTTTCAGTCTAAGATCAAGCCCAAGGTTGCACCTTCTTCACGGCGCAATGGTATTATCGACTCGAAAAAAATTAGTGGGAAATGGGGCAAGGTTCAAGTCAAGGCTTATTGGGGACCCTATTGGGCCTCATCATGGTTGTTTAAAAAGTAATTTTTATTTCTTTTATTGTTTCTTTTTTTGGTCATCGTTGACTTATTTCGTTGACTTATTTCATCACCTCTAATCATTTTCTCTTGCAGATTCTGAACAGTACTGAAGATGAATGATGAACGTTTCCTATAAAGTATGGTGATTAAGTTATGGTAAGAGTAGAAGGGTTTTTACTAAGTTATTATTAATGAACATTTCCTACAAAGACAAGTTTAGATTATAGTTTGCTTTTACTTAGTTGTTTATATTCATTTTTGTAATGACTTTAGACTTTTATTTCCCTATGTGCGTCCTCGTGAATGTAATGACAATTTATGAGCTTTTGGTCTAATTTTGAATTGCGTTTACCTCTTGTATTATTATATATTATTGTAGTTAATATAGACATTGTATGTGATTTGTAAGCGGTACTTGTTTCAACTTCACAAGTTGGCATAAAAGATGAATTATTATATACACGGCATATAATTCCTATTATTTTTTTCAGGGAAGCGAGATGCTAGTGATGAAGAGCTCGAAAAACTTGCAAATTGCATTATAACAAAAGGTCATTTTGATTCTTTGAAGTGGAATTGGTTGCAATGCAGCAATTTGACCTGAAATACTATCAAATACAGCACAATAAAATCTACTTGAGATTCATGAAACTGGGTACTAAAAGATAAACAAAAATCTCTGCATTATATTTTTGCGGCCCACACGAAATATTAACAATTTGATCCATTCAATACAGATGATAATCATTGGTGATTGATACCTTATTAATGGTATATTTACATAGATATCCACACAATAAGAAGCAGGGCCGGTCCCGTACTTTTGGTTGCCCTAGACCAATATATTAGTGTCACCAAATATTATAATTAGATGTTGCCCTTACGTAAATAATAAAAATGTCTGAATTTAAAATATCATTAAAGTATCGGCATCCTTAACTTAAAAAAATGTTTAAATTATTTTTTAATTCGCTCAATACGTGCAAAAATATAAGATAGAATTAAGAATAATTTTGAAATCTAAAGAAAATTATTGTAGTCCAAATCTAAGACATCGATATTGACCTTCTTATTCTTACGTAACAAAAGATACGACATCCTAAATCAAACAAATGAAATTTAAATTATATTATATTTTAATATTTTATTACATAATTTTTTTTTATCATCGGAACTTATTTATAACACAATATAAAATAAATTATTTCCACATTTTACACATATTATTATTTTTTATTTTTATTTTTATTTTGAAACATTGTCATTTTAAACATCATTATTGTTCAGGATTTAGGATAACAAAATATTATTATTTTTTTATTATTTTGGAAGAAAAGAAAGTATCAGTTTTGAATTGTGATGATTTAGCATTTTTATGAGAGATAAGAATCATTTATCATTATATTTATAAATGGGAAATCGTGAGATCATGATATTTATTTTATCAAAGCTCTAACTCATATTTCTACAACTATTTACAAATAGATGTGTATTGCATTGGAGTCAAACCCCACATACATCGGTATAAAAGTGTAGAAAATAATTGTAACAAAAACAAATATTCTTTATCACGTGTTTGGATCTGATGTGTCCTATTTGTAGTACATAATAAATGGCTCAATTATATATACAAGAAAGATTGTAGTAATATTATGTATGTATTGTCAAACCACAAATATATAAATTTGATAACCACAAAAGATCCAAAGTAATGTTCTTATTTCTTTCACGCTCAAGAGCTCATCTAGCAACAATGGCTATCTTCTCCTCTGTTGAGATTTTTTGATTTTTTTTTAACTTGCAAAGTTTCAATATCAATGGTTGCCCTCTCTTAACTTGTTGCCCTAGTCCGGGGGCTTGCTGGGCTTACCCCGGGGCCGGCCCTGATAAGAAGTACAGCTTCTGAAAGAATATATTCTGAAAAATGAGAGTAAAAAAACTGGCCCAGGAAAATCAAGTCCGAAGACTCTGCAGATAATGCAAACATTAATCGAAGCATATATATATATATATATATATATATATATATATATATATATATATATATATATATATATATATATATATATATGAAAAATTATATTTGCCCCCTCTATATTTTTCCACAATACTTGATGTGTTGGGAGGAATTTAATTGACTCAATTTAATGTTAAATTCAAATTAATACATGGTAAAAAATAAAATTATGCAAATTAATACACGATATTAATTAGGTGGCAAAATCGTATTAATTATATGCTAATTGACATTTATTATATGGTAAATCAAATTATTAAAAAATGATTTGGTTTATTTAATTATTTATTATGTTTGATTTTACACATGACAAGTCATATTTATTTTAATAAATTTTATTATTTTATTTTCAATTTTTTAAAAAAAGAAAGTATTTTCATTTTTATTTTGCTAACTTTCGCGAACTTATTATTTTTATTTTTAATGTTATATTTTTGTTTATTTATTATGATATTTTTATTCATGTGTATCCATTTAACACATATTAAACAGAGTATTAATTCGGTCAAATAATTTCTTTTTTCCAAATTTATAGATTTAAATTTGATTGATTAATTAATATTATAAATGATGACAAACAAACTTATTTAAAACATTAAATAAATTGATGATATGTGAAACGATGAATCTTTTTTACCTTCTTTTCATATATAGGATGAAAAAAATTAAATATTAATGATTTATCATCATCATTAATACATACGCCAACACATCAATCGATCTGGAGAATTTTAAGGAAGACATGCATCACCACTCTATATATATTAGATTTCCCTTACTAAGCACCAATCAATTTCACCCTCCAAATCTTTGACAAACTCAACATGATAGAAACCCATTTCTTCTTCAGTTTTGTCTTCTTCCAAGAAGACCGATCGAACAGAACTATTTTCTTCATCTAGTCCATTATCACTGCCATGCATCTCATAACCATCATCATCAGCATCATCATAAGTATCATCTAATTGATTCAAAATCCAACTTGCAGATCCGTAACCGAACTGAACCCAACGGGCCTTGTGAGACGGTCCACCGACACTGTGTGTAACAAGCAAATGATTGCCTAACACGTCATCCTTGTAATGGTTCTTTGGTAGCCTTACTACGAGATTTATTGTTCGGGTAGCTCCAGTCACAGCAAATAGGACAAGTACAGCTATACCAAGTCCGAGTTGTGCAGCGAGAATGATTTGTTGGCTTCAATGAGACACGGGTCATGAATTTCGTTGTCGGTACGGTTTTTAACTCGTTTATTATCCTCGATTTTGGTCTGGAGTATGAATTGATATCGCGATGTATTACCATTCCACGTTGCCTCCCTTCTCTTCTCATTATGCAAAATTTTTTTGTTTAGTTTGGGGAGGGGAAGGTCAAAGGTGTTAAGTTAGAAGACTTTCGTGTATATAATATATAACAAATTAACATTAGATTTTAAATAGATATGAGAATTTAAATAGATATGAGAATTTAAATATTGACAATGAAATAATTTTAAATGAAGAGGCATACTACACTAATGAAAATATTTATGCAGGAAGTACAAATATGCGAAATAGAAGTGAAATGGAGCACGAAGGAAGACCAAATAGTACCGGTTCCAGTACCGGTACCAGTCAGGGGTATGGAAGAGCACAGAGTCAAATGCAACGATGTGCTGGCACTGGTGACGGTATCAGACAGAGGGTTAGTAATGAAGAGGATAAAGGAAGATGGATTTCTGGTATCAGTGATAGTACCAGTACCAGACAATGTCAAAGAAGAGAAGATGCTCGAAGAAGAAAGGATACCGATAATGATTCATGTACTGGATCAGCCTCAAATACTAATTCTAGTACTGAGGTCATCATATCCAGTCATGATACTGATAGATCTAAAGAAATAAGAAGAGTTACCAATCGAATACCGACTGAATCAACGGAAAAAGATGGATTATTAAGATCAAATCAAGGGATCAATGCAAGTGTTTGGTGGTTTAACTCAGAGTTAAGTGTAGAAGAGAGATCAAGAGCAGAAAATGAAGCAAATCAAGTTGAAAGACGAAATGAACAAAATCAGCAAATAAATCAAATAGATCAAGAGTTTTTTACCTTAAGGAGTATCGTCGAGAGTTTAGAAGATCTCATATCCTCAAATCCGACCTCTAACCCAGCGATTGTACACCACACGGAAATACGAGAAGATGCAAGCCCGATGGAAACACTGGAAAATCTCGGATTTGTATTTGAACCCAACTGAGATAGGGGGTAAGGATGAATAAGCGATCAGGATGTAGAGGAGAAGCGTTAGCTTGAAGCAAAGAGGAGTTTAGGGTTTCTGAGGAAGTGAAGAAGGGCGGGAGGAAGAGGAGAAAAGCGGCTATTAGGGTTAGTGAAGAAGTGAGCGATCTTTTATACGTTCTATCTTGAAAATCCGGGAAACTATTTCTTCAATGGAAATTAGGATTGAGATTCAAGGATTCCAATTACAGATATTGCGGGTTTCTAGGTTTCGGTTCTTTGTTATAGGTTTAGTTCATATGATTGTTAATGAGGTTATTTAGGATTAGATTTTAATTTTTTAGGGCAAATAATCTCAAATTTGTATGAACTTTTTAATAATTAATGAAACTAATAGAAGTAGGACTTAAGAGCCTACTCTATTTTACTCAAAAAAAAAAATTAACATTAGATTGTTTTCTTGAGGTGCAAGTTGAGTGGATGATAACTTTTTTGCTTTCGAGTTTATGATGACAAAATTGTTCAAGGTAACTTGAAAGCATGTTGTTAACTTTAATTCTTGTATTCTAAGAAAATAATTGATTTTTTCTTTACTTAGTTTTGAATAATGTTTTGTAATTTTATTAGGTTCCAAAAATATAAATAGTACTATTTAAAGGTTTAAACTATCTCAGTTGGAAATATTCTTCTTATACATAAAGTTTGGAAAATTTCAGCTCATACATGAGGCCACATCATCACTTTACATTTTGGTCTTTTTTATTTACATTTTGGTCATTTTTTACATTATGATCCTTTTTTCTTATTTTATATTTTGGTCATTTTTTTTGGTTTATTTACATTTCGGTCCTTTTTTACATTTTCATCTTTTTTCCTATTTTATATTTTGGTCTTTTGTATATTTTGATATTTTTTTTATATTTTGGTCCTTTATTTATAATTTGGTCATTTTTTATTTACATTTTGGTCATTTTTACATTTTGTTCCGTTTTTCTTATTTTATAGTTTGGTCTTTTTTTTTGGTTTATTTATATTTTGGTCATTTTTTACATTTTGATCCTTTTTTCCTATTTTATATTTTGGTCTTTTTTACATTTTGATATTTTTTTTTGTCCTCTTTTACATTTTGATCATTTTTTCTTATTTTCCAATTTTTTTTAATTTCCTCATTGAGCAGGGTTATGTTTGCAATTTCGTAATTTCAATTTTTTTTTTGTAATTTTCCTTTACCCCATTTTTTCCCTTTTTACATTTTGGTCCTTTTTTTGCTTTTCAATTTTTTTTGTATTTGCTCATTTTGAACGGGTATATATAAAATTATGTAACCTCAAATTTATGCGAGTTTTTTTATCATTTGCCCGTTGTATCCATATGACACATTGTGATCCTTTAATGAATCGTAACTATAATGCATCTATTGACATCAAATATATTTGCGAATGTGTCCTGATTATATTAATCGATTTTAAAAACACATGAACAAATGCTATTTATACAAATAATATCAGAAAATAATATCCGTGATAGATTAATTTCATGAATCTTATGCATCTATTGAAATCACGATATTTGCAAATATGTCATGATTAGATTAATTTAGTTCAAACGCACGCACGTTAATTCGCACATGAGTTGATTCTATTTAAATAATTATATAAAAAACATGTAAAAAAATAGATATGTTGTCCCGCGCAATTGCGCGGGGATAAAGCTAGTATATTTTTATGTTGCATAGTGTGTCAAGTAATATATACTCCAAAATTGGAAAAGCTAGAAAAAATGATGCAATTTGATTATGATCTTCAGTCTCATACTTGGTCATAGATTTGCAATGAGTTGAATAAAACATCTCAAAAGAAGAGGCAATTAGGCAATAAAGTTTACAAATTCCAATGATTTTAAAAAAAAATCCAATGAAAAAAAATAATAAAAGAATTCTTCAAAGTTTATAGATTTCGGTTAGCAGGACATCATTTAGGATACAGTAAAAGAAAACTTAATTATGAATTAGAAGTTAATAGAACCAGCAAACAAAATGAAAATATAATAATAAATGAATTCTTCAAAAAGCCTCTAATGTTTATGAAAATTTAAGTAAACTTCCTAACTTTTTGGATAATGAAAAGAAAACTCTTCACGAAATTTCATTTTTATTTAGTTTCTGTATTGATTAAACAATGTTATTTTCTTTTACCAAAATATCCATCCATATTGCATATTTAATTTTACTATTCCTTTTTGTATTTTTTTTATTAATTTGAAAAATCCCCGTGACAATTTTTTTTTTTAATATGTACTAACTTAAAAAAAAATATGTTGTGCTTATATAATTTCAATACATTAGTTTCTATATTTTTCATGAAAAAGTATGTTACTTATTTATTATATATTTTATAGAAACTAACATCAAGTAATAACAAAATAAATATTATTTTTAATAAAAAAATGTCCCTTCACTTTACTATTTGTTCTTACTATTTCCTTTTTATTATTATTAGCAATATTTAATATATTATGCTCCTTCAATTTTTTGTACCTAAGCATATCTATCAACCCTTCTTCGATAGCAGCCATGGCGTTTCTTGTGAGAAGATCATTATCCTCCATATTGTGATTTATCCTTGTATATTGAGGATAGAGTTTATAAAAGTATTTGAGATATCACAAAATAGTGTTCCGATGGGGATTGATGAAATTACAGAGAGGATACATTTGTCGGTTAAAGCCGCCGCAATTTTTTTTCAAATATTTACAAAACAAAAGAAACAAAAAAAAACACACTATTTATTTATTTTATTTTTTTGAGGGAACCCCGTAGGTGAAAAAAAAACACATTATTGCTTGAATAATTTGTACTATATCTCCTCTACTACACACCAATCATCTTCATCCTCCGACTCCGTTACAAATTCTACAAGACAGAATCTCAATTCCTCCACATTTTCTTTTTCTATTTCTCCAATATTCAAATTCAAACAATTATCATAATAATCAACCGAATCCACATCATAACAATCATCGTCAACTTCATCATATTCATACGTGTCATCAAAAGGAATATCATCTGCTAATTGGCTCAGAAGCCACTCGGCAGTTCCATAATCGAACCGCACCCAACGTGTCCCATGTGTCATTCCCGCAAGCCGGTCTGAAACCAGCAAATGATTGACCGCCACATCGTCCTTGTACTGGTGAAGCTTGTGCCCCCCCTTAGTTTTATGGAGAGATTTATTCCTAGGACGAGTCCTGGACTCCCATCCCCTCGTGTACCGAGAGTGATTTGTGGGTTTAGACGAGACTCTTGTCCTGAAGCCGGTTGTCGGTACTGTTTTGAACTCGTTTACTATCCTTATTTGTTTTCGGGGGCCTTCGGGATAGCAAACATGGCCATAGAGTACCATTCCATGTTGCCTCCCCTCTCTTCTCATATGCAGAAACTATTAGTTTTATTTTGAATAAAGGGAGGGGTGGAGTTCCTTTCATTTATATGGATTCAGTGCTTGTATATATTATTCGTATAAATGATGGAGTTTTTTGAGATGCAAGTTTAGTGGTTTTAATAGTAATTGTAGACTCGTTCGAGATGACTTGACTGCGTGGTGTCTAGGTTTCTATTTGATCTTGTCAATTGTGATTGAGTTTATATACGGTGCCCCCAATATAATAAATTTGTAAGTATTTCACAAAGATTAGTGTAGTCTAGTGATAAAATTGTTGTTTAGAAAATGTGAGGAGGTCTTGAGTTCAAGACCCACAAGCCACATATTTTGTTTTTTTTTTTTTTATTTCTGCCCCCCCTATAAAATTCGGCCCCCCTATATATGGATCCTGGATCCGTCCCTGATTGGGGGCATCCTGCTATTAAGTGGCGGATCTTGTTCCGAATCAATGGAACGGCGATATTCTAAAGGGAACTACTATGAGAAATTAAATTTTTTTTTTGGAAAGAGATGGTACGTAAATTTTCAATTTTATTATAAAATACAATAGAATAATCAAAGGGGGACCGTTGCCCCCTTTAGTCGCTTAATAAATCCGTCAATGCTACTATTCGTCCCCATTTTTTTTTTTCCCAATTAACAATTCTCGCAATTAACTTATAACCAAATTATTAGCGGCTCGCCTGCAAACTGTTCTTCTCAAACGACATTCTTTAAAAAACGATCCATGTGGATTCATACTCATTAATTGTGTTGTTAATAACTTTTATTTTGGTTTGTGTTTGCCAAACATTTTGGTACTTACAAACAATGCAAACAGTGAAAGCTCAATGAAAATAAGATTTCTAAAATCTAAAATTGGTGGTACACAAGGTGGTCAAGTAAATTTCTCGATTTTCTAAAATTCCACGCAATTCCTCGGTCTAAGGACGCCTGCACAATTGTTCTTCTTCACTGAATAACTTTATAAGGGTTCAAAATTGTTCTTTTTTTGGTTCTTCTTCACTAAAGGAGGCCCGCACATTATGAAACAAATAAAATTGCAACATAACAAAAATTCAAAACAAAACAAAAAAAAAGCCCGCGCAATCGTGCAGGCGCAATGCTAGTAATATATAAAGGTTCAAAATTCATATTATCGAAATTATTGATCGTTGGATAAAAAATCATATGGCTGAGAAAATGCATTGGACGAATTCTTGTCCAAAGTCCTTTGGGCATAATCCAGACCCATATATTGCTTGACACTCTATGCAACATAAATATATATTTCCAACTGAGATAGTTTAAACTTATAAATAGTACTATTTATATTTTTGGAACTTAATAAAATAACAAAACATTATTCAAACTTAGTAAAGAAAATTCAATTACTTTCCTAGAATACAAGAAGTCAGAAGCTTTTTTTTAGAAAAATAGAGAGGCTCGAGAACATGCTATCAAGTTACCTTGAACAATTTTGTCATTATCATTCAACCGATATAATGTTGAACATGTCACAGAAAGCTGACAAGTGTCACATTTTTTTTTCTATTGCAATCCAAATTATACTCATATATGGAAGAAAAATATAATTTGCCTTTAAACTCATCACAATATCCTTGATGAGAAGACAAAGTGAATTGATTAACATTTCTAATTGACTCAATTAAATGTTGATTAACAGGTTTAATTAACACATCAATAATTTATAATATGTTAATATTAGTAAACGTTAATTGAAGTGTCAATTCAATTGAACGGTCAATTAAATCGTTAAATGAGACAATCAATAATACTGATCAACCTACTTAATCTTCTCTTGCCGCTTCATCAAGGATGTTATTTTTATGTTATTGGAGCTCCATATATAATCCGCGTATGATACTATAGCCCAATTGTTAATTTCTTATGGTATAATTTACAATTGTGTTTTTTTATAAAAAAAATTAATTTTTTTTATGTTAATGGATGACATTTTATATATAGATTTCGGTTTTCTACCTATTATTTACGGGTTTTTTTTATTTGTTTTGAAACATTAATTTAGTTTGAATTCGGGGTTCACGGGCTTCGAGGGAAACTACTGAGATAGATATAACATGTTATATTTTATTTATTTGGTGTGAATTTATAATGATGGACCAATTTCATGGACCCTTATTAATTGTAATGCATATCAATAATAAACAAATTTCATGAATATTTATTAATTAATATAATGTATTTATTGACATCAATATATTTGTAAATATATCATGATTATATAATTTAGTTTAATCGTATCCGCGCAAATTCTATTTAAACAAATTATATACAAAAATATGTAAAAAAAAATGTATGAAGTCCTGCGTAATTATTGCGCGAGATATTGCTAATAAACTCAAAAGCAAAATATTTATTATCCACGCACCTCAAGAAAACAATCTAATATATATTATATATTTGGTCTGGATTATATGTCCAAATAATTTTAGACAAGAATCCTTTCAAAATCCTTTCTCAACCATATAATCTCCAGAATTCGAAAAGTTATAGAAATGATGCTATTTGATTATGATCTCCAGTCTTATGCTCGGTCATATATTTGCAAAGAGTTGAATAAAACATCTCAAAAGAAAAGGTAATTAGGCAATAAAGTCTACAAATTCCAATTATTTCTAAAAACATCCAGTGAAACTTATGCATAAGCCGAAATTTAATTAGCGGGACATGATTTAGGACACAGTAAACGAAAACTTAATTATGAATACAAAGTTTATAGAACCAGCAAACAAAATAAAAAATACAATAAAAGAATTCTTCAAAAACCCTCGAAATGTTTATGAAAATTTAAGTTAACTTCCTAACTTTTTGAATTTTGAAAAAAAAAACTCTTAACGAAAGTTTCATTTCCATTTATTTTCTATATTGATTAAACAATGTTAATATGTTTACCAAAATATAAATAATGAACAAGTAAGATTTTATGAATCTTCTAATATAAATAATGAAAAAGATAATATACATGATATCTTTTGAATGTCCATGATATTTCTATTTTGTGATGACAACAATCATATTAGATATTTTGAGAATTTGCAGGGTTACAATTGAAAGTTGGATTTTTTGGATTGTGCAGAATTTTGGAAATGTACACAGCTTTATTGTATTCACTTAATTATGTGGATAGCTGTATTCTACGACTTTGTACATATTGACTAAATTGAAATATATACTCAACAATACAACGCCATGTCATTTATGAGTATTAAAATGTAAAGTGTGTAAAGTGACTTAAAATACCAAATAGCTTATTCAATTAGTGTTGGGCCCACTATTTTTTAATTTTTAATTCATGTGGCGATTTTGTAGTGCATTCCGTGTAGTCAAATTAAGTTTTATATTTTTAGTACAAAAAACAAATTATACAAAAGTAATATATACATACAATCTTACTTGTTTTGTTTTACTTCTTTCTTCTCCCTCATATTCGTTTTCTCACCAAAGAAGATGGTTCAGATTTTTCACGGCTTAGGACATATATACTTTGGATTTCTCTAATATGTTGTCTTTACCAAGTCGGTTGCCCTAACCCGGGGTTTGCGGGGCTTACCCCGGGGCCGACCCTGTATGTACTAACTTAAAAAAACATATGTTGTGTCTATATAATTTTAACACAATATTTTTCATATTTTTTCATGAAAAAATATGCTATTTATTTATTACATATTTTTCACGAAAAAATAACATCAAATAATAATAAAAAAAAACAAAAATATAATAAATGTTTACATTTTAGAAATGTCTTGACAAAAGATTTGTAATAAATAAGTTTACTGTCCCTTCACTTTACTATTGGTTCTTATTATTGTTTTCTTTTTATGAGCAATATCTAATAGAGCAATTGTATCATGAGATTCATTCCAACATCTTCTATATCACAAATTAACATTTAATCATCATATTAAGAAAATGACATTTCATTAATAATTAATATTGATTATTAACTGTTAATGTATATATACTTTAATGATATATTAATTAATTTCATATATTAATTAACTGTTAATGGAGTGTTGTTAATTCGTGATATAGAAAATGTTGGAGAAATCTCAAGGTACAGTAAATAGGCTATTCTAATATGGGTAATTTTATCATGCCCTCTCATTTTCCCACCACGTTCTCTATATCACCAATGAGTAATTCTATGTAACATGCTTTCGTAACATGATGGACAGCATGATGATGAGGTGTAAGGTGCAGATTGAATTTAATTAAATTTGTTTATAGTGTGAATACAATATCCAACGTATGATCAATATTCTGTTGTGAGAGCATGTTGCGAGATCATGTTGTGTATAATTACTCATCACCAATTAATAATTAATTGGTGATCAATTAACATGATTATTAATAAAAAGAATATTTCATTAATCGTTAATTGTAATGATTAAGAATTGCTAATTCACATATATAATTTAATAATATATTAATTAATTGTTAGTGGAGTGCTTTTTTTTTAATTACAAATTATTAATAAATGATATAGAGGATGTGGTGGGAAAATATGGGGTTGGTCTCCTAATATATTTGATCCTTGAAATTTTTGTACCTATCTATCAACCCTCCGAGATAGCAGTCATGGCGTTTCTTGCGGGACGATCATCGTCCATATTGTGATTTATCACTTGTATATTGCGTTTAATCAGATAAGAGTTTATGATGTTAGTAAAAGTATTTGAGATATATTGCTTCAAAGAAAAAGTATTCGAGATATAACAAAATAGTCTTCACATGATCGATGAAACTACAGAGAAGATAAATTTGTCGATTAAACCGTACTATTTTTTTTCTAATATTCACAAAACAGAAGAAACAAAACAAAACAAAACACATTATATTGCTGGAATACTATGTACTATATCTCCCCTACTATACACCAATCACCTTCATCCTCTAAGTCCCTAACAAATTCTACAAGACAGAATCCCAGTCCCTCCTCATTTTCTTTTTCAATTTCTCCAATATTCAAACAATTATCATAATCATCAACCGAATCCACATCATAACAATCATCGTCAACTTCATCATATTCATACGTGTCATCAAAATGAATATCATCTGCTAATTGGCTCAGAAGCCAGTTGGCAGATCCATAATCGAACCGCACCCAACGTGCCCTATGTGCCGTCCGCACAAGCCTGTCCAAAACCAGCAAATGATTGACCGCCACGTCGTCCTTGTACTGGTGAAGCTTGTGGGTCCCCTTAGCTTTGCGGCGAGATTTATTCATAGGATGGGTATGATTATTACACACCGCACATCTGCACCCGGTCCACCATCCACTCGTGTACCGCGAGTGATTTGTGGGTTTAGACGAGACTCTTGTCATGAACTTGGTTGTCGGTACTGTTTTTAACTCGTTTACTATCCTCGATTTTTTTCGAGGGCTTTCTGAATAGATATTGCGATAGAGTACCATTCCATGTTGCCTCCCCTCTCTTCTCATCTGCAGAAATTTTTAGTTTTATTTTGAATAAAGGGAGAGGGTGGAGTTCCTTTCATTTTATATGGATTCCTCGTTAAAATGACGGAGTTTCTTGACATGCAAGTTTAGTGATTTTAATAGTGATTGTAGACTTGTTCGTTCGAGATAACTTGACAGCATGATGTTCAGTTTCCTATTTGATCTTGTGAATTGTGATTTAGAGGTCCCACTAAATATTTATTTAGAAGAAAATAGTAGCTTAGTAGGCAGCACGTTTTGAAAAGAGCCCGTATACGAAGCCCCCCCATTTCCCCCCGCGATCGGTGATTGAGTCAGGGTGACGCAATCCGTTAATCCGGGCGGACCGGGCTGTAAATATGACCTGAAATCGGTGTGAATTGAAACGGCCCGAATGGAAAGGAGGCCCGAATTTAACTCGGCCTGCGATTGATCGTCAATTGATATTAAATCACCGGCTGTGATGGGGACGTCTGTGCTGCACTGTGCTTGTACTCCCCATGGCATGGTACTTGATTAAAGCAGCTGTACTTTGATGGGTGATGTGTCCTCATTATTGACGAATGGTTCAGAAATTTGAATTTTGTCAATACATGGATAACCAATTTCCCCCGTTTTTCTTCTTGCAATGCACAAAAAATACTTATTTGGGTTATGAAATGGGTCTTTGGAATTAGGATGGCGGAACAAATAAGTACCGAATGGATTATTTCAAAATTATATGTGTGTAATTAAGTCCAATTAATAATTAATTGATATGGATCTGAAATATGTATGACGGAGATATTAATCGACAATTGAATGGTATTACAGAATTAATGAGTAATGCATTGATCCGGGATTAAGTAAGAATTGTTAATAGAAGAAAAAGAAACTTTGCAATTAATAGTTAATTGAGAAGTTTGTAATGGAGAAAAAAGAATTTTTGGGTTTTGAAATGGCTCTTTCCAATTAATAGTTAACAGCGCAACAAAGAAATACGGAAGGGATTAATTCATAATTATATGTTTGTAAGTAAGTCCAATTAATTATTAATTGATATGGATTTGAATTATATATTACCATTGTAATAAGCATGAATGAACTGATAATCCTAATGAATTGTTAATGCATTAATGATGACGTGGTGATGTGGGGGGAAATTGTAATTCATGATTTAATGCGAAGGGCAGTTAAGAAGTAATTCGGGGACCTTCTTGCAAAATCGAAAAAAAAACTTTTCATGCAACTTTTAATGAGAACCAAATATTGATAGTGCAAAATATTTGATGGAAATAAATTAAGTTCATAAATAATCAGTCTCAAGTCGTACAACATAATAACAACAACCAAAATAACGAAACACTAATCATACAAGATAATCAAAACCAAAATGAAGTCTTCGCAAAAGTATTTGTTAGTTAACACACATTGTTTCAGAATAATTGTAATGTTTTTTTTAGGGAAGAAATGCGCAGAAATCAAATTGTAGAAAATTCGACCCCTATCCCCTGTAACTTCCTCTTTAGTGAACCAGATTGGACGGAGATTAATCATACAGTCAACCACTTTTATCGTGTACAAACCACAATCAAGGTCCGTACCTTGCTTTGGTCCACCAATCCTTTGAATCTCCCAGTGCAAAATATCGGGTCTTTGAACTTGTTTGCTTAGGAAGATCTTCCATTCTGCGCTCAATTGGTCAACAACAGCTCGGTACTTCTCCTCATTATCGATTGAGTTGTAGTACTTTACCTTGCAATCATAGAAGTCGAACAGAACCAGAAAGCAATGACGCCGTGAAATAACCGGAATAAAGAGCCAACGCAGCTTCCTCAAGTTCTCTGGGTTCAGTGATTTGAAGATAGGTGCGAGTAGTTCAGTCGTGCTCATGTTTGGGATGGAGTACTGTCCAATTAAAGAGTGTAGGTAGTAATTATGAGAATACGTATGTAGCAATTAATAATTAATTGGAAGGATAATTTGGAAATTTTATAGGATGTACCGTAAGATTGGACCGAATAAAAGTCCACTCTGAAGCAGGAAGTTGGACAAATCGATGCATTATATATAGGCAAGCGTCAAGAACCTGAAACATTTGAAGAAATGACGTTAAAGATATGAGTAGAAATATAGGGAGCTAAAAAAAAAACCTACCGAAGAACTAATAGCAAGATCATTGAGTATTGCTCGTGCATCCTGCCTATTTACTATTATTCCACCTTGATTGAAAGCCAATTCTCCTTCCGGTGATAGGAATCTTTTATACCATGCATAAATAGCCCTTTGCATGTACGATGGGATCTTTCCTTTTGCCCGGTAATTCACGTCACAGCCATGATGGTCGTACGGTATTGTTGGCTCGTATGGGAAATCATTCCCAGCTTGTAAAAGCTCGTCTTCACCAAACGGAGTCCTACAATATCTCCTTGGTACGACAAATGTGTTAACGGGTTTATTCAGATCTGAAGATGCGGATGATTCAGTAATACGGCATGTTCTGGGGCTCCCGGACAGAGAAGACCCTGTTAATTCGAAATGAAATGCAATTGAGTTATTGCAATTTAGTCGGTATGGAATTAAAGGTTTAATGTTATGAATAATAACCTGATTGTGCAATACGCATCTTCAGACTGTTGAATAGTTTTGGATTCCTTTTTGGAATGGCCTTTTTAAAGACCCTGACGTATTCGACCGGTTCGGATTCTTCATCAATACCCACGTCGGCACTCTCGTGATTCTTCGAACCGCTATCAATGGGAGACTCCGTAGGCCAGAGGTTAACTGCTAATTGCAGGAAGGAAACGAAATGACTTAGAATAGACGCGTACGAATATAAGCATAAAGGGAAAATTTTAAAATTGGTCACCAATAGTAATGGGAGAGTGCCTCGGTGCAGTGCCAGAGGTGTCGTAGATTGGATTTCCTGAAATTGCTACACCGGTAGGACCTGAGGTATCGTACTTGGGCATGTCAGTGGGTGTGTGATCCGATAAAGCTGCGGTTTTGGAACCCATCATTCCTGAAATCGTAGACGCCGGTTGCTTGAGGGAAGTGCTTGCAATCATACCTGCAAATGGCAAATATCGGTCAATTGAGTTCGATTGGCCGGTAATAGGAGGCGGTAGGTGGCATGGTGGTATTAAAGCCCTAACTGGTCAGTCGGGGTTCTAATTCATTGTTAATCATATGCGCGGCTAATTGAATATGTTATGTTGCAGTAATGGATTAGGAGCTCAGTAATTGAACGTAAATACCCAATGATGGTTTGTCCAACTTGGAGGGGGATGTCGCAGGCACGATCAATTCATCCAGGTCGGAGGGGTACATCTCGGCATAGCGGCGTTCGTCGTGAATAGGGTTTCGACAGGGAATTGAACGCGAGATGTGTCATTCCCCGTTGGAGTTTGTATTTCCTTCTTTACAGACTTGTTAGGGTTGTGGCCTTCGCCCGATCTGAACATACTCCCACGCCTTGTGCTTCCCCGCGGTATTGAATGCACTACGTTTTCATCCCATTTAGGCGACGGGTACGAATCGACATCTACAATGTCCGCATTTCTTTTTCCAAGGATTCCTGTTTATTAATTAAGTTGGACAAATCATCATGGGAACCGATACGGTCTTAAATATGAAGTGAAGTGGTAAAATAAAAATGCATTCATTTAATATTACCTTGTACGGCAGTAACAGGGGGGATTACTGGGTTGGTCTGTTTGGGCGGCGTACAAACTGATAATTGATAAATTGAGAGAAAATAAAAATGCGAGCTTATTGATTTTTTAATTGAAATGTGTGTAACAAAACTTACATGATTTCACATCTGGCTTCGGTACATCCCGGTTGTTGTTGGGCTCTTCGGCTGAAAAGGAAGAGGACTCAGAATTAGGCATGAAGAGAAAGGTATGTATAGCGGAAAAGGAATGTACCTATTGGTTCCATTTTTGGCCCTCCCGTCGATTCAACTATTAATTGGAAGAAGAGAGTATCGTTAATGCAAATTCTGGACATGAATGGTTAATAGACCTTACCGGTACGTCTAGTTCTGCGGGTACTGCGTCGTAGAAATGAATCATCTTCGGTTATGTTTGTCGAAGATGAACCCGTCTCCGCCTGATAAGCGCCACCGAAACAGGTCACATATCCTTCGATCGATTTGATTGTATTGATTTGGAAAACGTATTGCTCTCCCTGGGTTGGTACAAGAGGTCCCACAATGATTTCAGAATCAGAAACAGTCCCAAGGTACATCGCGAAAGAATCCGTTGTGCTACTTGATACGTACTGCCAATTGAGGAGTCGTGGAAGCCGAAATGGAGTCAAACGGAGCTGCTTAGGTTGGGTATGCTCATAAAACCATACCTGTGATAGGTTGGAATTAAGTGTGATTGAAAGAAGTGAGTTATTAAAATAGAAATAAGATTGAGTAAACTTACTAGCAATGCGAAAGGACATCCAACAAAGGTAGGATTTGAATCAATTTCGTTTACAGCTTTGTAGCCAATGTCAGGGAGTTGACGAACGAAGAAATCAAATACTGCAACTCCCCATGCGTAATCCCACAATTCAGTCGAGTCTTCTAGAAATTCCCATAATTGCATTGGGCAGTGACCATTGCTCATTGAGAAGAGGAAGGTTGAGAAGAAATACATGGTAAACACTGAAATCCACTCTTGTGGTGAAGCTTTGTCGTCCCCATCAATTAGATTGTTTGTCAAGAACTCTTCAAAATCCTTGAAATTGATATGGTTCAGGTTTGAGAAGAACTTAGAAACCATTTTCGAAGTTTGCTTAACTTGGGTTTTGGGAGAAACAGAGACAGGTTTGCCGTCTGCTCTGAGGCCCATTACGAGGCTTATATCCTTCCCATTAGGACGAATAATCTTACCCCCAACTGCAAAGGCGTTTTCTGCAGTTGACCAGTAACGCATGAGGTCTGTTAAACAACCCCTCGGTAACTCGATTGCAGGGAAGGACAACAAGTGCCTGAATGGCCATCTATCTATTTGATCCTTGTACTCGCCCTTCATGCCCTTCTTGAGATGTGAGTTGAAGAATCGCAAAAATCTGGCAGGGTAACATCTGGTAGTAACATTGCAGCCCGATCCCGGTGTGGCTTTTCTACGCCCCATGGGAATGGATTGGTTTAATCCGAGGGGAGTATGTGGGGAGTAAGAAAATGATTTGAGCTTCGTACGAGAAGGGTGAGAGAGAGTAATGGCTTTAGGGTTTGATACGATGAAGAGGGGCGAGGGAAGGGGGTGTACGGGGGTGATGATGACAATGGCGTCTGGGTGTTGGGCAGTAGGAGCGGTGAGGAGACGTTCTTTCTAGGGAAGGGAAGGAAACGTCTGAACGTTTAATGTCGTGGCAGTGGTAGGAAGTTGGGTGTGGACAAGAATTTGTAGCAAATCATATGGTTCTGTATGTATGTTGTTTATGTAATAGTATTTTTTGACTACAAGGTTTTAGTCTCAGTTAATCCAGTCAGCTCCTAGCATAAAAATGTGCACGTAGATACGATAGGATATTATAACATCTTTATATATGGTCTCGGTGTCGGAATAAATTCATAAGTTCATGTTGGACGGAAATGTTCAGTTGAATGAAAATGTAAATATTAATTTGAAGACCAGGTTCATTCAAATTGTTGTCCTATGGGGCCCATTAGTGCCATGGATATTTCGGTGGGCCTGGTGATACATTTGGGCCGTCGGGGGTCTGCAGGTGGGCCAATAGGGAATAGTAATGGAGGATAGGAATTTGGAATTGTTGGCTAATAGGAGGAGACGTAGAAGAAATGTATTTGGGCCGATTAAAATATTGGAAATTATTGAAAATAGGGTTTTGTAATTAATTGAAATCAATTTATAATTGTAATTATTGAAATTAGGGCGGATTAAAGACCAATTTGATTGAATTTTTTTGCCGGATGGCCTATAGGGCATAAGGGGGTCATGGATTGATGGGTAATTCGGGATAATGAATTGGGCCGGTTACAAACGTTTGGGCCCAGTAGTACATTTGGGTAATAGTGTGTGTGGAGGTGGGAAAAAAGCCACCTGCAGATTTGGAATATGAATAGGGTGAATTGTTGGTTAATGCGAGGGTACCAATTAATTTAAATGCTTAAATTCAGGGATTTTTAATTAATTGAAATGAATGTGAACGAAATTAAATAGATTTAGCAATAATAGTAGTGAGTAGTGTTTACAAAATAAGAAGCTAAATGAGAGAAGCAAAACAAAAATTACAAAATAAGAAGCTAAACCGAAATGCTTAAATTCAGGGTTTTCTAATCATTGATTAGGTATGACAAATCCTTGTTCGTCAAGTTCAGACATATTATGCATGCGCATGAGAAGTCCAGTATGCGTCATATTTGCTAGATCGTCGGTGATGCGGAAGCTTCTAGCACCCGGAATTGGCTGGTCATCGGATTGATTTAGGGGACTTGATAATGGTGGAGCCGGCTGAGGAACCTGTGGCCGCGTTTTGGTGGTGGAAGTAATTTTTATTGGCGGAGGCTTCTGCATTAGAATTACGACAAATTGATTACAGTACTTACATTCGATTAATAGAAAATACAAGTGAACTACAGAATGACATTATTTACCTGCTTCTTACGAGAAGTACCTTCGCCAGAAGAGAGTATTCGTTTATTGCTCGGCCTGCCAACTCGGGTAACGGTGACTGGATCCATATAGGAATTGACTGGTGGGGGATCTGGAATTACAGGAGAGGATGGAGGAATTGCATTGGCGGCATTTCCAGGTTCTGCAATGTTGCATTCATTCGACAAGGCTTGTAGACGGCTGAGGATATGCGTATGTAGGTGAGTGTGAGGGGATGCAGATTCGACTATACTAAGTAAAATAGCGTGAGAAGCGGTGTAAAGGGAGTCGTAGCTATCGAGGTTTCGATACGTGATTGGAGCAGGAACGCCCATGGTGGTGTGACTGCGTAATAGATCCTTACGCCAACGATCGAGGAAAAGAGTCGCAGGGAGGTTATCGATGGCCATATGGCGAAATGCACACAATGCATGGCAGCAGACTATGCCGCGGTATGAAAACAGATGACAGGAACAATTAAATTCCTTTGAGTCGCGGTGCACGGATACTTGGCGGGTTATTTGGTTTGTACCAGTAATTGAGAAGAAAGACTCGGCACCATCATTTGATATTAATTCCGACGTGAGGTTCATCAATTGTTGTACCTGTTTTTGGAAAACATAGAATACAAAGCGGGTGTATGCCATGGTGAATTGTTTCTCGTAGAAATGACCTGAAATGAGTTTCGGACGGGTCTTGAAATCGTTGAAATCTTCGAGACTTTCTTTGTGCCAACGAGAACGTAAAGCGTCTTCGTAACGCTCTACAAAGGTTGTTAAATTGGTACTGGAGTTAACGAATCCATCAAAGAACGAGTTGATGCTCTCACTCCGCTGCGTGGTTTGCATTCCCGCCCAAAAATGCTCGTGCGTAAAGATAGGGACCCACTTGCGCCGAATATCAAACATGAATTCAAACCATGCAAGCTTCGGATTAGCTGGCGGTATTGATTCCATTAATTGAAGCCAGCCATAGTCGAATTCTTCAATGGATTTAGAAGAATAAACCAGGTAACGTAGCCGTTCTAACAATTGTCGCCCAATCTCCCCAGTACCGCATTTCTGAGGGAATTTCTTCGCAATGTGCCACAGACAAAGACGGTGACGAGTTGTGGGGAATACCTCAGCGACCGCATTGCCAATGGCCTGACATTGGTCGGTTATTATTCCCTTTGGAGGAACACCGCCCATTGAATCCAGCCAGGTTTTGAGTACCCAAACGTAGGTCTCGGTTGTCTCGTTTGGGAGAAGCGCACATCCCAATAAAGTTGACTGGCCGTGATGATTAACACCGACGAATGGTGCAAACGGCATTTCGTACCTGCGAGGAAATGGAATAGCGCATTAGTGGAAGCAGGTTTAATGCGAGGAAATGGATGAAATTGTGCTGAATATGAATTGGCTTACTTGTTCGTAAGGTAAGTCGTGTCGAACGTAATGATGTCACCGAAGTACCTATAAGCCGCACGAGCGCGACCATGAATCCAGAAGATGCATGAGACACGGCCTTCGTGGTCGAAAGAACAGCGGTAGAAGAAAGACGGGGACTTAGCCTGCCTTAATTGGAAATAGCGCATTAGTGAATTCGTGTCTCCATCCCCTAGATGCAATCGCCGTGTCGATTGAACGTGGTTGTAACAATCCCTCGCGTTGAATGAACAATTGTTAATTCCTCCAGATTGTGCCAATACAGATTTTATAGATTGGGATTGCGGCATACCAGAAGCATCGTTTATACCCAATTGTGCTTTCACAAATTCAGGCAAATGCCGATGGGCCTTAAAGTAACCTACACTACGAGGAACGAGAGCATGGTTGTGTTCTAGAATTACCTTTTCAATCTCCCATACACCATTAAGCATTTTGTCGGTAATAACAACCTGAGACCGACAATTAGTACGATGTTCACCACGCTTCTTTTGCTCGAACCCGGCTGGGGGGGTTAAAGAGGTAAAATGGTGAGGGTCGTCGTCTTGTTCATCTGATTGAGCCTTGCGATTACGGCTGCATGCCAACGTTACCTTGTAAACAACAGACGTGAGCCTGTACTGAGAGCGACGTTGAGGGGAAAACCCGGTACGTAACGCATACAACTTGTAAAATGCAAAAGCTTCGTCTCTGTTGGAGAACTGCATACCAACTTCGGGAATAATTATGCTGTCGTCGTCCGACAAAGAAGCTCTCGATGCCTTTGGGTGGGGGGATTGGTTCGGTGAAATTGGACGTTTTCCTTTGGGATCGGTGTTGTCATTCTCATTGTCATCATGTTGAGTAGCATCCATGATAACTGAAATGAAGTTGGAACTGTTAATGAAAGATTATCAGTACATAATGGACTGAACCAAATTTGCCTGGAAATTATATTTCCATTTTGATTCAAATACTTTTTTAATGGGTGATTGTGGACAGTTCATAATTATAACTGTTATTTGGGGGTATACAATCATTAAATGGTAGGAGGTTAGTTAAGGACACCATTTATTGAGGCATGAATTATATTTGGAATGAGGAATTAGTTGGTACGAGGTTCATTAATGAAGTGATTCAGAGGAATTTAATGGTATCAGATGATTCATACTTAACAAATGGAATGAATTTATTAAAACTGACGAGGGAATAAAGTCCGAAAAGAGCTTATAGGATTAATATTAATCCAGAGCTACATGATTCAATAAGATCATAAATGAGCGATAAGAACAAGAAAAAATAGCGAGTAAAGTGACAGATTTAATCAGGATGACAACACCAATCATTAAATGGTATGAACAGATTGAGAGCTACATGATTTATTTCAATTAAAAAAGCTTGTAAATTATATCTCTTTGTTACTTACCGCCGATTAATGGCCAATTTGCTGTGGTGAAGATGAGGACTAAAACCTGAGCTCGGATGAGGAACAAAGCAATGTTAAAAATGGATTCGAAGATGAAGAAGAAATAATGGGGAACACAGCTCTTGGGTATATTCAATTTCAAATTTGTTTGTATCTCATGGGGAATTAGCGAAGGCATTAATGAGCTGCACTACTAATTTGTAATGATGGACTGCACAGAGCAGGTATTAATGGTAGAAAACCTGAGCATTAATGAGCTCGGATGTGCACGGTGAGGAGACAGCCATTAAATGCAACTTGCTATTGCCCATTAATTCTGACCTATCATTTGGACGACAACAGTTCATTAATTGGAGGTAGCATTTGGACGTCCTAATTTTACTATTGTCACGTGAGGAGCTTCCAATTGATCACGTACGTCACGTGATTCAATCACGGATCGCGGGGGGGAACTGGGGGGCATAGTAAAATTATCCTTTTGAAAATAATGAAATATAACAAAAGTTAGGTTTTTCGATAGATATGAGGGGTGGTGGCGCAGTTGGCTAGCGCGTAGGTCTCATAGCTACTGAGTTATCCTGAGGTCGAGAGTTCGAGCCTCTCTCACCCCATTCTTTTTTTCCTTCACAAATAATTTTCCAAATGAGAATTAAAAAGGTTGGAGGCCCAATATCTAGTTGGTTTATAAAAATTTTCTTCTCGGGATAACTCATCTAGTTGGTTTATTCATGGCCCAATAATAAAGAAGAGAATCAGGAAAATTATATAGGACATGGAATTGCAACTCTAGTTAGGTTGGACTGGAGGGAAGAATAAGAAACCACTACGATTCTAATTTTTTTTAATTGATATAGTTTAGTTAAAATATATAATTTCACAATAAATTATCAAATAGTACATACAAATTTTATGGATTGCATTTTATTTAGAATATACATATATAATTCAAATTATGGTTTTATTAGAATCAATTAATAAAACAATTTCTATTGAAAGAAAAATAAAATCATAAACCAATCAATTTTTTTTTAAAGAAAGAGGCAATAGCCTCGCTCGGTTTGCATTAAAATTAGAAGGAACCGAAAATATAATCAAGAGACTCTATAAAGATCATAGAATTAAATTGAAAAAATAAAAATTGCTTTGTATAAATCATCTTAAGCACCACCAGCGCCAGTCTTGTGTTTTTGGAGGCCAGTGCGATTATTTTAAGGAAGATTTCTTCTTCTTTGTGATAAATAATCATCTAACTAATCAAAATATATATAATATATGACAAAAAGACAAAATAAATAAATAAATTGAAACCTAATTTTTGTTTCTATAAAACCTGGATTAAAATTGGACATGTTTGGATGGTTGTATTAGAAACAACACAAGCAGCTGAAACCTCGATGAAGCCTCCGCAATTGCAATTCATTTGAATAAGTTTGTACATGAAACCTCCACATTTGCAATTCATATATTACGTAGCAGAAGTAATGCAAATTGCAAATTCATTGTTTAGATGATACAAGTTATACCTACATCAAATATGATTTTAGCATTCAAATTGATATAATCAGAATATATAAACAAGTATTGGTTAAGAGTTCATGATTGAACATAAATCCAATAAATTCAAGTTATACAAACACAACAGAACAAATTCAGATTTATGGTTTATAAATAATAATAAAAATACAACCAATGTGCGACATCTATTTCACACAATTGATGGTATAGATTTCTAAGTGCCGCCAATTCTGTTTCTTCTCTTGATTTGACCGCATATTCGAACCGTAGTCCATCTATTAGTTTTGCTCGCTTGAGAAAGCAAATAACATAAAAGCGAAATTTCGTTACATTTTTCTTTTGTAGTAAGGTATTCAAGTTATACGAATGTTTCTCTTGTAGTCCCTGCGACATCTATTTAAAATTCCTTCTTTCCCATTTAAATTCCTTCTTATTTATGTATACAATATAGTTACATTTTTCTTTAGAACAAATAACATAAAACAATTTTAATACATCCGCAGCGTAGTGCAGGTATTTTTCTAGTTGTTAATACATATCTTAACTATATTAATTAATTATTAATGGAATGTACTAATGCAGAGAATGTTGAGGGGAAATGTAGGAGCATGGTAAAATTACCCATTTATTAACACAACAAAGAAATAATTAAAACAGCAATATATGAGTTTTACAGTGTGAAACGGAAAAATAACCATCACAAGCAAATATGAAAGAAAGCAAACAAACCAACCTAACAGTAAAAGAGAGATAGCAAACAAGAACCATGAAAACGCTGCCATCAATTCCACTATTTATGTACATAACGGCAGAATGTCCATATATATATATATATATGATATATCAGGAACCACTTTACCCAACATCGGAAAACAAGTCTTCAATTATTAAGCGAACCGCAATTGGAATCCTGACAGAGTGTCCATAACAGTCGGACCATGTTAAACTTCCGAACGCAAAACTTGCTTGAACAATGTTGATCGCTTCGAAGGTGATGATGAATGTTTGAGTTTGCGCACCGTGATTAAATTCCAGCGTATTTGGATTGACTCTCATACTTACACCTGGAGGAGCTTCAAATGATGCCTTATATACCGAATGGACAGGACCCACGTTGGTAACCGTCCTCGATATAGTAATAATTTTCTTGAGATCAGGAATAGATACGGAAGGAAGATTTAGATTGTATACATTGTTTATCTCTGTGGCACATGCATCGCCTTCGCCAAGCCCATTAGAGCAGTGAAAGAAGTTTAGATAATCGTTCGGATTGATGTCGTACACCAAACCGGGATCGGCGGCTTTTTCAGGATTGACTTGACCACCTCCATAGTCGAAAGGATCTGCAATCTTCCTTGGAGTCGATTCTGCTAGTATTGGCAGCCCCGAATGATCCATCACAGATGCTTCAAAAATGTCCATGCATATTTATGTTAATAATAGTTTGTGCACCTTTGAAAATGATTTTTAAGGCACAAAGTGATTAATTAATTTAATATAGCCTTAATGGTTTATTATCACTCAATTGGTGGTTAGACCTGAATAATGTTTTCATTTTCTTTTACAATTACATTTCTTGGTTGTTATGTATAATACCAGTGGTGACGAGTGCTGATTTAATAGCAGCAGGAGACCAGCCCGGATGTAGCGACTTGAGTAATGCTACTATCCCCGATACATGTGGGCAAGCCATCGAGGTCCCCGAATCAAAACGATACGTTACTCCTGCGGCTTTGAGGGTGGGACTAGATTGCGTTGCAGCTGCCAAGATGCTTACGCCTGGTGCAGCAATATCAGGCTGCAAAATTGAAATACACACTTAATATTAAATATTAATAATAAGCACATAATATTAATTTAAAATTTTATTTTTTGCGCTTTTTCGCTTGATTAGTAAGTGATAATTACCTTGAGTACTCCGGGATGGAGATGACTAGGACCTCTTGATGAGAAAGCAGCAACTCTAGGAGCAGGGACTACACCTCCAGTCATAGTGCGTGTAAGAGCGAATTTTGCAGTCGGAAATTGGTTGCTTTAATAAGGCAAACAAAAATTTCAAACTTTTATTTCGAGTCCAATTAATTGTTTCCATCGGCATCATAAAAATTGAAAGAGAAACAATACCTTGCACAGTACTTTCTTATCACATCAGCAATCACAAAGTCTACTAAAACAGTAGTTGGATGATTATGCAAATGATCGTATTGAAGACCGGAAAGAAGGTTTGTCGTATACTGCGCATATATTAGACCCGCGCCTTTCCCATTTAGCACAGCCTTTTGGGCAATTCCGATATCATTCCTCGGAACTGTAAATGCCACTTGATCTGGGGCATAACACAAAACGATCTTCCCGATGATGTTTGCACTTCCTAGAGATGCTTCAGTGCATAATCTGAGCAAGAATTAATTACTTCAAAGTTCAGACAATTTGAATTCAATGTAATGGAAACAACTGATTAACAGTTCGATCTATTTGCTGCAGCGAGGTATTATATTACTACACCAAGTTACCTTGCGTCTGGAAAGTAGAAGAGTTGTGCGAAATCAAGCTCAGCTCCGTACAAGAGTGCTTGTCCCTACAAGATGTTTAAGACAAACGACAATTAGATTTTTTTTATTTAGTTGCTTCGGAACCAGAACAAAAACTAAAACAAATTTTTGGTTTATTTAGTTGCATACCACCACTTTGGTGTTGTCCCCAAGGGTTATGGTAGTTGGGAATGAACGATCAACCGTGCTTGCAGCCACAGTAATTACCCATGGTTCTGTATTCCCTACTGTCTGTGGAGCCGGACCATCATTTCCCCCCGAAAAAACGACAACAATTCCCTTGGCCACAGCATGTAACGTACCGGGCAATTAAAAAAAGGGACCCCCGATCGATATAGAAAGGACATCGACTCCATCATTTATGGCATCATCAAGGGCCTTTAGCATAGCTGCACCAGGACAACCTCCGTTTTCCCAGCATACTTTATACATTGCTAGGCGAGCACGAGGAGCTCCACCACGCGCTGTTCCTTTGGCTAAGCCAAAGAAATTCGCATCATCTACTTTGTTACCACCAGCTGTTGAGGATGTATGAGTACCGTGTCCACCCATATCTCTTGGAGATATGTACTCTTCAGCGTAGACCGAATCGGGAATAGAAGGATCTTGGTAATATCTGGCGCCAATCAATTTCTTGTTACAATGGCTAGTGTCAAAATTTTGCCCTACTTGGCAAATGCCCTTCCATCGAGGGGGCACTGGCCCGTAACCTTGATCACTGAAACTCGCGGATTCAGGCCAGATACCTATTATAATCATAAAATATATCAGTAAATACTAGCTAATTATCAAAGAGAAATGTTCCATTATAGATAATGTTTTAGATAATTTCTATATCATCTTTTTCCTAACCGCTGTCGAGGACGCCAATAATCATTCCGTCTCCATAATTAGTTTTCTGAAGTAACCCGTTTGGATTGTCATAGTTTAACCCAACGAAATCATAACTCCGCGTTGTGTGTGGATAGTAAATTTGATTTCTCTTTACACTTATGACCTCTGGCAGTTCTGCAGATACCAAATCACAGAGGTAGAGAACTTATCAAAAAATAATAGATATTGAGGCAAATATATATAATTAATCATGTGTTTGATTATTTAACAAACCAGCTATTTCTTCTGCTTGGGATTCAGTAAGCCAGGCAGCAAAACCAGAAAATCCATGTTTATAGCTAAAGACCATGGAGGCGAGAGCACTCTCCTTGCTACAAAAAACAATTAAATAGAAGATTTAAAAAAAAAAAATAACAAATCAAGTTCATGAACTCGTATATATATTGAAATTTGAAGGAAATTTACCTGCCGAGAACTTTGGAAAGCAATTCATAATGTGAAGCTGAGACGACCTCTGAATCAGGATGCGACTTCTCTCCCATGTACACGATATACACCTATACTCATCAATTCAAATTATAAATTTTATATCAAGAAACTTACTTTGATAAAATCTAGAACGTTTATTTAATTATGTTGCGAAGTCTCCATTAATTATGCAGTTCAGTTCAATTAGGTAAATTAACATTCAAAAATATATTCTCTTTGATACATGAAAAATTGACCAGATTTTAAAATTCAAAACCATGAAATATTGTTCTAATTAAAACTAGAAAGAGGAACTGGTATGTAATAGATGTACCTCCTTTTGGGCTAGTGCAGAATGAAAGCATTGGAGTGTGATGATTAAAGCGAGTAAAGGTAGATGAAAACGGAAGTTAATAGCCATCTTTTTCTCCCCTAACTTGATAAATGTTGTTTGGATACGAACCTATTTATAATTAAGATTGTTAAAATTAATTAATCCTCTTATGTCAACTACGAATAATCGTATAAAATGGTGTTTGAACATTTCAGAACAGACATGGTCGTCTTATTTTAGTTATTGCATTATTAGTTTATTCAGTTCCTTTGCAAGATAGTTTTCCTTCATGACCATTTCCTAATGTGAAACAATTTATGATCATTTCCTTGAATCATAATTGAATATGGCCAGGATTTGATTAACTAGCAAAAGATCAGCATGCCATGAAATTATATATACTAAATTTTTTTTAACTATCTCTCGAGAGACTTGATGATAATATATGGTTTAGGGTTTAGGGAGACACTTGTGTAAAGTCGAACCAGTAAATCAAGAATTAATATCATTGTATGGACATGCAAAGTCGAGCAAGTAAATCAAGAATATTTAGTGGAAATTAAGGAGACACTTGTGTAATATTTTCCTAGCTAGGAGAATACTCGCGTTAGGCGGCCATGTTTTTCATTGTAATACAAAGTACGAATTTTTATGATAATATTAATATCATTTCATAATAAAATTATTTGAATTCATCATATATACCTATGTATATATGCTTTATAATTATTTTATGAGGTCATATATGGTGCCCTTCAAATTTTTTCCAACACTCTCTATATCATCAATTAACAATTAATTAACATTATAATTAACAAAAATACATTCCATTAACGGTTAATTGATATATAATTAAAGTACATATTAATTAACAATTCTTAATCAATATCAATTAGCTGTTAACAAAGTATTTTTTTAGTTACCATATTAATTAATTGTTAATTGGTGATATAGAGAGTGTTGGAGGAAATTTGAGGGACATGGTATAATTATCGTATTTTTATATTACGGTAGAAACTAAAATCATTTTTTAATCAAATAATAAAACTTGTATTAATGTCATTGTACAATAATATATGAAGTGTAGCAAGATTTTACGAAAAAACACAACAACAAATATTATATCGTGGATGTTCACAATATTTCATACAATGTCAAATATACAAATAATAAATCATACAACATATGTAGTAACACATCATTAATTATATCCTGCTAATATTTTTTTATTGATGCAAAATAGATATGAACATTATAAATAATATCAAACTTAATAGTGAAAGTAATTTAATAAATAATATAAAATTTAATTTATCATAACATAAATATAATTATTTTATATCATATAATTATATCCTGCTAATTATTTTTTTATTTCAATTATTTTTAAAAATACTAATATTGAATTTGTTTGATATCATATGATTTTGTAAAAATTTACATTTAAAAAAAAATAACTATACTATTTGATATGTGTTTATAAGTTTAATAAGTTATTTAGATAGATCAATAAAAAAAATTCTATTATTTTTAAAAATATATATATATTAAATTTGGTTGGTTAAAAATATGGGATTCTTATAGTTATATTTTTTTTAAAACTAAATAATAATACTTCAATTTATATTATGTAAATAAAATACTTAAAATTGTATATGTAAATATGCATTTTGCATTCTATTCTATTACATAATATTTTTACAAATTCAAATTTTGGAAAATAATATGTATGTACTATGCTAATATGGTTGTCAAAATAAAAAAAATATCAAAACAAATATATTTGATGGATCTTTATAATTAAATTTCTTAAAATAATACTAATATCGTTGTATATTTTATAATATTCAATTATTCATATTATGTTATTAGTATTTTATATAAAAAAAATTATTTTCCGTTGTATTCATATTTGGTTATTAAGCTTATGTGAAATAATAAACAATAATTAAATAAAATTAGTATAACATGAACCTAGTCAATGATGATAGTCAACGGCCACGGGTAGCCCCCCAAATCTACGAGTGAGAACAACCATCGGAGCAAGGACAACATTTTATTAAAAAAAATCAATGTATATGTTCCAAACCATGATATACCACGAAAAGAAATTGGCTCTCTTTTTCTCCTAAAAGTGAGAGCTTATATACTATGTTGCACGAATACGGATACGGGTATCGTATCCGATACGATACGGATACGACAATTTTCAAAAAATCACGGATACGGATACGGCTATATAATTATTATTTTAATATATTTATATTGTATATAATAAATAAATAAATAATAAATTAAATAATATTTTGAATTTAAATATCATGATAATAAATAAAATCAACATAACAATACAAATATCATAGAAGTATCTTAGAACTAATTTTAGAAGTATTTTAGAAGTATCCTACAAGTATCATATATAATTTATTTAAAAATATTATGGGCCAAAATATATAATGGGCCGAAGTATCCTAAATAGAGTATCCCAGCCGTATCCTGCCGTATCCCCGTCGTATCCGAAAAAAATAAATATTAAAATAATCGGATACGCCACGTGACGTATCCGATACGTATCGTATCCGTATCCGTATCGGATACCCGTATCCTCAGAATACTTCTGCATTTTTGAAGTATCTGCGTAACATAGCTTATATATGAATCCCCTCAATTTTCCCATGAACAATTGAGTATGTACTGAATCAACAAGACGTCATGCTCTTAATTAGGAGCACCTGCTATTGAACCCCAAATTTTTTTCCTACATTAACTTTAAATTTCTCTATCTTATAAATTAAGTTTTTAAAAGTTATTGTTCTTTGTTCCCATTTACCAACTTATAATTACTATATAATCACATTAATTAATACAATTAATAAAATAAATTAGTAACTTAATTGGTGTATGTAATTAATTGTTAACTATGTTCCACGGATACGAATATGGCAATATGGTATTTTTGTTTTAAAAACTTAGGATACGATATGTCTATTATATATAATACTTTATTATTTTATTAATCTATTAATTAGAATTTATATATTTAATATATTTATGTATTATATATTTGACATAATATATGCTAAAATTTTGTTTTTACATAAATAACTTCATATTAAGTAAATGTTTATTGTATTTAATTATATACTTATATGTATTACTCATTTATTTCGAGTTCAAATGTTTATTTTTATTTTTCAAGTATATTTATATATAAGTTAGAAGTATCCGACAAGTATCCGGAAATATCCGAGAAGTATCCGTTATTATTTTGAAATAAAATATTCGGATACGTCACGTGGAGTATCCGATACGTATCCGACGAGTATCGGTATCCGATAAGACATCCGATACGATACGACTTGATTATTGAAGTATCCGCGTAACATAGATTGTTAATAGATCTACTGTTAATTGAAGAGACCACATGCACATCATGATTTCGTTAGAAATCTTAGAAACCACCTCAAAGTACATCCCAATTAACATGCTACGCGAGCATGACTCAATCAGCAATGTTGTGGGGAATTTGGGGAGTACAACATAATTACTCTCGGAAAGTAAAGAAGGTGGGGGAAGAAGAAGAAGCAAGTAGACAAGATTGTCTGTGGATATTAATGTGTTCTAAACTGAAACTATAACTCGTTAACGTTATTTGTTGATCACACACAATATGGTAAAAGATCGGCCTCATCAGATTAAAAGAAAAGAGACCCAACATTAATTCAATATGTTCGATGGTATTCTACTTTATTTTACATATTTTTACCTTTTAATACTTAGAGATGATATGGCATAATTTATTCAATATTTATTTCAGGTGAGTGAATTTGTACAAAGTTGTACAAAATTAGTTATTTTACGTATAATAATGATATTTTCAAAATTATGTACAATAAAAAAGGGATAATTTTCTTGTGTAACCCTACAATAAAAAGAGACAACTTTCTTGTGTAACCCTACAAATTCTCAAAATATTTTGGATGTCATCACAAAATAGAAATTCTCATGTATACCCAAGAAGATTTATAAATATTTTCGATGTCATGTACAATAAAAAAAAGGGACAACTTTGTTGTGTAACCCTACAAATTCTCAAAATATTTTGGATGTCATCACAAAATAGAAATTCTCATGTATACCCAAGAAGATTTATAAATTAATATTGATTTATTATGTTTAATTTATGTATGTATTGAGTGAAAAAAAAATCGTTTACATATTTTGTTGAAATGAGGAAGAAATCATATTAGTAATATATCTCATTTCTATGGGAGTGTTCATGATATTTCATATCTTTTAGGAGTATATGTAAAGTTTTGTGATTTTTTAAATTTCATATGAATATTATAAAAATTATATAAAATGTATGCAAGTACTCATACAACAATACTACAAAATTTTGATTAATTCAGTTTAGAAAATAGAAAAAATATTAATTGTCATTCAGTCAATTTGAACAATGACATTATTTCTTGTTACTTGTTTTGTGTTAATTAATTTGATTTTAATGAGTTTTTTGCAATTACAGAGAAAAAACAATATTTCAGACTCCTCACTTCATGATTTTTCTAGAATATCACAATTCAACACATTTTTTCTCATTAAATGCAATTCCTGGTTTCAGAAAAGTAATTTGAGTGAACTTATTTTGTAGTTCAAACTTGCTCGAATTATTTTTGTTTATTTCTTATTTAAAATGTTAACTGGTCATGAGATTTAAAAGATATAAACATCTTGATTTTTTAATTGTAGGGTTGCTTCTTGAAAAAAAACCCATCAATTTCACGGACTAGGGCAACCAAATTGTCGGGACCGTCCCTGATAGTCAACATCATTAATTTATGATAATGTGTCTTTCTAAAAATGTTTAAAACACAGTGTAAAATAATGAATATTTAAATGACTACAAATAAAATATGATTATAAAAAATCAATAATTAATAAATAATTTAAATTTCCTCTATATTACAATCTAATTGTTGAAATAAATATAACAACGTGGCACACGAAAAACACATAAAGTTGTGTACAAAATAAGAACGTGGTTAAATTAATTCGTTGGAAACTAAATTAGAATGTTTTTTTATATTGTCGTAGAAAATTTATCATAGATGTTTCACACGTGAAAATATAATTTTTCCAAACTAATTAAACAAAGGAATAAACTGCATGATCCAAACTAATTAAACAAACGATTCCTTGTATAAAAGATTGCGTCTGGGTTTACTTGGTATTAACTAGGAATGGTTCAAAAGGTTATCTATATCCAAAAATGATAATGTAAGTTATGTCATTAATATTTTCTTTTGAGATAAATGAGGGAATTAAGTGATTAATATTGTAATTAACTTCAATCAATAAATCAGGTCTTTTATTTCCCAAAATAAAATCGTATACACAACAATCAAAGTCAAAATCCTTTGAATTTGTCAATGAAAACTCCACACAAACAAATCATATGGAAAATGAATTGAAAATAAAGTTTCCACTGTAAAGGTCTTCCATGCAATATATTTCAAAAACTCTTAGATATTGACCCCTCAATATCTTCAAATTCAATATAGATATTAAAATAATATATTTATATTATATAAAAATAATGAGAGAAGTCTGATATTGACTCCTCAACCTTTTGTTCGAATCACTAACCACCTCAAATTTTATTCGGATTTATTTAATTTTTTTAGTTTGACATTTCTTATAACTAATTTGACATTTAAATTAATTATGTGTGCCAAATAAATCGATGACATAACATTATCCATTGACAAGGTGACCCCTTGTCACCCCTGCTTTTCAACATAGCGGTTGATTCCTTACAAACAATGCTACAAAATCTCTCCCCGCTACTTTCGAAGCCAATCAAATTAGCTCCACAAATTTTACAATATGCGGATGACACGTTATTATTCGTGGAAGCTTACCCTCTAAATCTGCGTTTCATCGCACAAGCTATTTCCAACTTTGCGGAAATATCTGGTTTATCAGTTAATTGGGAAAAATCGGGCTTTGTTCCGATTGCAATTCCGGAACATCTGCATTCTGGCATAGCAAACATACTCAACTGTCAGAAGCAAGACCTTCCTATTCAATATCTAGGGTTACCTCTATCATACAAGAAACCGTCCAGATTAACATTTGCGCCTCTAATCGACAAAATGCATTCCAAACTAAACCTATGGCACGGAAAAATGTTATCGTCTGGAGGACGATTCACCTTAATACAAAGTGTGTTGTCGGCTCTCCCGTCTTACTATATGCAAGTCTTTAAGCTGCCAAAATCCATAATCAAACAACTTACGTCCCTGATAAGAGCTTTCTTCTGGACGGGTTCGGAGAAAATCACCAATGGCAAATGCCTCGCCAGTTGGAAGACTATATGTTTACCAAGAAATAACGGAGGCCTTGGACTCAAAGATATTGAAACTCAAAATAACAGTTTACTTCTGAAATGGCTATTCAAAATAGATTTCGAGAAAAACTCGCTTTGGACTACCTATATTAAAGAGATTTATGGAATTGACAAGGTATCTCTAGTCAGCGAAGCGGCCCTCTCTGCTGCCTCGTTTTTCTTCAAAGATTTAGTCCGGCTTCAACCGATCTACAATCTTTTATTCCCTACATCACCCACGGGAGACCCATTACAAGCCATTCCACCTTTCAACACTAAGGTGTGTTACAACTTCATGATTCACCCAGGTCTGGTCTCTAAATGGCCAGTTCAGATTTTTCACATTAGAGCACCCCTCAAGATAAAGATTTTTTTATGGTTAGCCATGAATGACCGCATTCTCACACAAGAAAATTTACTCAAAAGAAATTGGCCTACGAGTACGGATTGCATATTATGTGCCGAGACTCTAGAAACTACTTCTCACCTTCTCGCCAATTGCCCCTATACCATATACGTGTTCGAACAAATGGGTCTCCGTGCGTATGTACGCCATACACTTCAAGCAACTTGGCATGCCCTGTCAAGTGATTCAAACCAGGACATCGACACCCATCAAAAAACTGCGCAAAAATGGGCGGCTACGGTTTGGATGATCTGGAGGGAGCGCAACACGAGAATTTTTCAAAAAAAAGGGAAAATGCCAAATCTATTGGTCCAAAATATCACCGGTTTGATCTACTCCTGGATGCTTGCAAAACTCTAATACAGCGATCAAGTTAGTGCTCCATTAGTTTTTTTTTTTTTTTTTTTTTTCAACTACAGGCCTTAGAGCCTCACCATTGTAAATTATACATCTTTCATTTTAATTAAAATTTGGGCCGACCATGAGCGCGTTTCGCGCTCTAGGACCAACTTCAAAAAAAAACATTATCCATTGACTTGGCAATTAAATCTCGAAAATCTTCAATCAAATTATATATATTAGTATATTTGGTGTTATTTATTTATTTCTATTACTAAAATTAACATATAAAATTAATAAATAAATATTAATGATAGTACAAACAGACAAAACTCTACAATAATAAGGAGAGCTTCTAAAATTATTTTTGGAACTTTCTAAATCATCCAAAACCAAAAACAACAATCATCAAGTTTTTGAAGTTATCAAATAAATCCCAATAGTAACGTCTAAATTATCAAATAGACTAAATCATATATCATCAAATTAAACAATAAATTATAATAAATGGATCTTTAAATTTTGCATCATCAAAATAAATCTGAATCCTAAAATTCAAGTTGACTTGCAAATTCAAACATAACTTATGATGCAACACCATTTCAATGTCGGCGATCCCTTTTCCTCTTGCTATTTTGTTGAAAACCTATTCAAAATTGAGAAAATCAGTATTAGTTTGTAACTATGAAATCAATGAAAAGTTTATTAGCTAAAAATAAACACCATTTCTACGTTTGCATCTGAGACTTTTTCTCATCTAAAAATAAACATAGAAATAATAAAATAGACTAAATAAAAAAACATAGAAAACATGAAAATGATATTACAAAAATACCAACTTAAGTAATTTGAGACAAAATAAGTCATATTTCAATTTTTCTCGGAAACTGCTTTCAACCCCTAAATACCTAAATACCGTTCTTAAAATATCAACATCCTTTTTGAAAACACCATATATAACACCGTATATATTAACTACTCGAATTGAGTAGTTAATTAACAAAATAATTGTACGACATTTAACATAATATACAACATTCAACATTCATAATATAATTAAGTTATAATGTCATATACAAACTTGTCATATTAAAAGTTCCTTAAAATTAACAAATTATTCTTTTTCAAATACAAGGACCATGGTAATTATTGATATAGTACAAAATATTGATGAAATATATCATTAATACTTCAAAATCCACCAATTAATTATATAAAACAATTAAATCTATACATACATACTTGATAATTTTTCAAATCTAAATGAACTCATCTCCCTAAACAAAAATTGTAAACATACTTGATAATTCTTCAAATCTAAATGAACTCATCTCCCTAAACAAAAAAATCTCTACATACTTGATAATCTAAATGAACTCATCTCCCTCTCCATTCTTCTTCCCCACTCATTCTTGATTTATTTCATGGCGCAACTCGAGCATGTGCTTACTTTAGGATTTTCATTCTCTGATGCATATCTTTAAAAAATATCCCTTACACGAACGGTTGCATAGACCACTCTCTCATGCATAGATCACTATCTCAAAAAAAAAAAGTCGGAGATGCGCCCGAAGAGATAGTCGGCCGAAACTTGGCTCAGGACCGGCCGAGTCCGAGTTTACTCGGCTGAGTTTTTTTTTACTCGACCGATATTAAGAACCATGCTTGTTATGCAAATTATACTAGTTATTTCACTGTTAAATTGTTTCGATATCTTGTGATTATTTTCCTTGTAAATTATGTTCCTTGCTTATTAATTTCTGTATTAATTAATGTTAGTTAAAATATTCTATATGAAATTATGATGCGTTGGTAATTATGATGATCAAGGTTCTAAAAATCGGCCTAGGCGCCGACCAAACGCCCAGTTTTACCCTAATCGTTTCTGTCTAAGCGGAATTCCGTCTAGGCCCCGCCTAGATACCGTCTAGACGCCGAATAATTCCGCCTAGGCCCGCCCAGCCCACTTAATTTTTTTTATTTTTTTTATTTTTAAGCCCACATCCCATTTTTTATTAAGGCCTGCACCCTTCTTTTTTTCTTTTTTCTATTTTTAATAACTTTATTTTGTGGTTTATTTGGATTTGTGTTAATGTTATGTTGTAGATTTGATGTTATGATTTGTTTGGACGTTGCCTTAAATAAAATTCAAACACATTATTTTTAGTATAAAAAGTTGTAGCACAAATTATAATAATAAAAATTTAAAAATATAACAAAAATTATGTAAAATTACAAATCCGTCTAGATCCGATTAATCCCTCTAGGCGCTAGACGGTGTTCGTCCGCCCGACTAGCGCCTAGCGATTTCTGTAACATTGATGATGATGAATGTATTGGCATATACGGAATATTGAATTTGAAAAATTATCAAGTATGTATAGATTTAATTGTTTTATATAATTAATTGGTGGATTTTGAAGTATGAATGTTATATATTTCATTAATATTTTGTACTAAATAATTACCATGGTCCTTGTATTTGAAAAAGAATAATTTGTTAATTTTATGTAACATTTAATATGACAAGTTTGTATATGACATTATAACTTAATAATATTAATGAATGTTGAGTGTTGTATATTATGTTAATGTTAATTATTATGTTAAATGCCGTATAATTATTTTGTTAATTATTTTTTTCACCACTGCTCAATTAGAGTAGTTAATATACACGGTGTTATATATGGTGTTTTCAAAAAGGATGTTGATATTTTAAGAACGATATTTTTAAGAGTTGAGAGCAGTTTCTGAGAAAAATTGAAATATAACTTATTTTGTCTCTAATATTTAGTGCATATCTTTAAAAATATATATTATAATTTGTTTTCAGAAATTATTATTTGTTCTTCATTCACTTATTTATTATATGTTAATCAGCAAATAAATTTTATTTCCAGAGTTACGTACTTGTAAAAAATTATTTACATTATTAACTTTATGAAATTAAATATTTAGAAACAACATTCAATCATGTTTATAATATTATTTTCAAATATATACATTAAATATTAAGACCAAAAAATTATATATTTTTAAAAAAAAACTACTCTTAATCCCCGAATAATGTTCTTAAAATATCATCACCCTTTCAAAAATCATTTCAATATTCATGATGTGATATTGAAGAGTGGTTGATTGAAAGTGATTAACATTTCCAATTAACATGTATATTTATTAACATATTAAATTGAATTCACGTGTCAATTTACATGTAAATTGCAGATATTGAAATGTTAATCATTCCAATTAATTGCAGATATTGAAATGTTAATAATTCCAATTAATTACTATTGAGTGTTGCATTAAGAAGTGTTCCGGTGAGATTTAGAGGCATGGTAACATTTACCCACAAATAATGTCAATTTTTCAAGCTAGATCTAAATTTTGAAGTATATGAGAAGGGAAAGTATATTTGGGCTTCCAAACTCATTCCAATACTTTTGAAGAGGTGACAAAATAGATTGATTATTATTTTTAATTGACTCAATTAAATATTAATTGACATTTTTAATTAACACATTAATAATACTTGGGCTTCCAAACACATTAATTGACATTATTAGTACATATTAATTGTGTGTCAATTCAATTAAACGGTCAATTCAATCGCAAATTGAGTCGATTAATAATACTAATTAACCCATTTAATTCTCTCTTGTCATCTCATGATTAAGACATTCATTTTGTGTTTCGGGGATTGAATACATAGGGTCCGAGACTTGGCCAAAGCTCTTGGACTAAATATCTGTCCAAACACCACATTGACAATTTGATCAAATCATGATGTAATTTTTTGTTGACCAACTCTAACACTCTGTTAACTCTTGGCTGCATCAGAAAGAATCTATGAACTAAATCTGATTCAAATTGGAAAGAGAATATGAGATAATAATGGTGAAAATGGTTTCCTCTTTATCCGAGATAATAACTCTTTCTTTCCCTTATTTCTCCCTCTCTTACCTCTTGTCCTGACAAGCCTACTCCATTAATTGAGTAGATATTAGTTATGTGACTTTATCTAAAACCCTAACACTGATCTTTCATTTTTATAATACTTCTTGTTAATTCGTGTTAATGCACGGAGTTGTTACGACTTACGAGTTAGGGTTTTCGATTTGGTTATCAACACAATAGAAAATATCAAAAATATATCTTTCATTATAGATGATGAAACTGAAAGGATCAATGTTACCAGATAGTAGATTGTCTTTCTATTTACTTTTCATAACATTTATGTACTATATATTTCTACCATTGTTTGTTCAATAAGTAAAGCTAAATATTTTTTTTTATCTCTTATATGTGCCGCAAGAGCTAGTATATTTTTCATTTGAACAATGACAACCAAAACATAAAATAAAATAAAGATAACAAATCCACCAAATTTCAGCAAAACACGCCCAGTCATACTTTAGTAAAAAAATAACTGCAATAACTGCAATTTAGTAATGAAAAACATCATTATGTGGTCCTGGTCAAATATTTTTATGAGATGCGACTCTAATTGCATCCTCTCGAGTCTCAAATAATAGGGTGCTCACTTCGTGAGACCATAATTACCACTAAAAAGAAAAAGATGAAAATGCCAATGCAATTAAAACAAATCTAAATTTTCAACTGATTTTTTTTTTCGATAATAAAGCCCCAGAAAATTTTCAACTGATTTTATAATCAAGATTTAAATCTATTCAATTTTGTATTGATTTAAATCTTCTTCGCTAATAGGGTTCTTCTGCTTTGACCACAAGGTCTAGTGTTTAGTTGATAGGCAGAAGCTACATAGACAAGGAAATTAGAACTTACTCATGGTGAGAGAGAGAGAGAAGAGAGAGAGTGAAAAAAAGGAATTCCATGATTGCATTCCAAAATGGACAGAAAAGATATTTTATGGTGATTTAACAGAGGTTACTAATATGTTAGTCTAATTACAAATCATGAATCGGCGATTTAATCCTGTGGTTGAGCATGTGTTTGGACATGCGTATAGCCAAAGGCCTTTGGGCAAGTCCCGGACCCGCATATATAACCTCATTTGAGAAGCACCATGTGTATGAAGTATTCTTTGTCGACCTTTTACACAATGTAAAAAACAAAAAAAATATAATGTATACTTCTATGCGTTGATATACAAAATTTACGAAAATATAATGTACGTCATATATAGCAGTTATTACTATGCGGCGATGTGTTGTTGCACAATAAGCACGTTTGCTATGCCTGAAATATCTGAGGTGACCAAGTCTCCAATAATCCCAAGTTCCGGTGACTCTGCCCATTTTGCCAAATCTTCGCCAAAAACAGACAAGCATTTCTGCCTCCGGCCAACAATCAACAAATCATATTTGCCATCGTCTATGTCATGCACCGCCGAAATGACCTGATCCACAGTTTCCACACTAATCGCACTAATGTTTACACGGTTGTTTCCTTGGTTCGCTACAATAAATTCGTTAATCACTTGGCCGTCTAGAAAACTCTGATAAGTATCATAGTCATCTTGATCAGTTGTGGAGTGAGATGTAAGGAATCGAAGTACACTGACGTGGACAAGTGGGTGTCGTGCCATAGAAGAAGCAATGGCAATTGCCTCTCGGTCGTCAGGCCCACCCCAAAAAAATACACCCACATGGTATTGCCAAGATGAATGTGCCCTGATCTTTGTCGTGCCGTGGTAAACCATTATCCCCACTGAGCATGATGCCTTTTCGAAAACCATGGGAAGAAGGTCATGCATGATACTGGTAGTGGTGGCCTCCAAATCAGCAATGGAGTTCTTTTTTGGATAGGGAATGATTACAAATGAAATATTCCTCTTCATAATGAGAGAGCAAATATCCTGATACATGCTGTGAAGTGGAGCAATTGAGGTTAATGGTATAACAGACAGTCCTCTTCTTCCCTTAACCTGCTCACAAATTCACTCGATTATGGACGAAAACTTGCTATGTGTATATACTATATAGTTTATAAATAGATTAAATTGTTTGTATTTTGATTGATATGATTTTAGTCGTTACCTGCTCGAATGTTATGAAGTGATTATGAACAGGATCCATGTGCAAAGTGCTGATATGGCCCTCCTTATTGCGGTGGTAGATAAGTTTGGATGCAGCGCTACCTTGTAATTCAACAAGGTGTAAACTATATATGTTTGTGGACTCGTCGGTCTCCAGGGAGGACAAGGATTCGAGGAACTCGAGTAAAGCTCGTACGGGCTTGTCGTCAAAGAAGCAGGTCATTATGTTGAGCTGGTTATGAGATTTTGCTAGTTCTACCGTCTGAAGTCCTGTTTTATTGCTTACATCCAATGGTTTGTAGTAGGCTGAGACCAATGGTGTACATACTGCCATTATCAGCATAATCGATAAGGTCAATGCACCGAATGTTGTTCTACTCATAAACTGTAAACAAAGCTTATTTCATTAGCAGCAAAGCTTATTTCATTAGCAGCAACACATGCAGTCGAGCACGTCAAGAGATAAGGGGAAATTAAATTGATAGGCAAACTTTTCACTTACATGAACTTTTGCTAAGCTGAGGAAAACAAGCATGTCGAAAAGCCCTTTAAAATTCATGATGAAGCCGAGTAAAATTCCTTTCTTAAGAGGTATCCTGAAATACAGTGCCAGAGCTGTGTTGGTTACAATTTTAGTTATGAACGTGAGTAGCACGAGGAATCCGAGCCACAATGTAGCACTCAGGTTCTGCTTCATTAACCCCCAATCGATGTAAATCCCCTGGTGCATGAAGATTGGTGGCAGCAGCAGTTGTGAAGCCACATCCACTCGCTCAATCAATGCTGACCCTAATGGCGGTCCGTTAGGAATGGCCAGACCCAAAATTATTGGCATATCGGTGTATGAATAGTGACCACATATATCACTCAACGACGCCATTACAAATACTCCAAGAGTTATCATGAAGATGTGCACATCCCTGATACATATTAAAAGTTTAAAACATCGAACAAATTAATTGTCAATTACCAGTTAATTAATCATATCAATATCAATTAATGTACATGCAAATTAATTGTCAATTAATAGTTACATGTTAAAATTTCTTAATTAGGTTGTTAATCACTTCAATGAATTATTGGTCGAATTCATATTAAAAATGTTAGGGTGAGTTTGCGAAGGTACCATATCAAATTCATTTTGAATGTAGGAAGCATGTACCTGATACGAGCATGGGGGACTGTAGTGCAAACAACCCTGAGCGCGTAAGGTCGAACCACAAAAAGTATAAACAAGAAAGCAGCTAAGTAACTCGTCAAGGCCTCCAAACTATGAATTTTTTGGCCTTGTTTGAAGGTAATGTATCCGAGGGAACACAAATACCCGAAAGCACCTTGTGACATCGTACACGATAATGCCAAGCGACCAAGTTCACTGTTCAGAAGATCCAACTCGTCGAGGATCTCATACACGGGAATAGGACTCGTCCCGCAAAGCGGGTACAAGATGAAAAAAATCATTGTACCATAGTTTTCATCCGGAATCCCGAGTTTTCTGTAGTTGGGGAGAGCGAATATGAACCCCACTGCAAGCGGTACTAACACGCTACCTAAACCAATGATGAGTGGTTTTTTCTCCCTGAACTGGCTGAATGTTGGGGTATCGAGCTTCACTCCGGCAATGAATAAATTGAATAATATTCCAACTGATCCAATGACGTGATCGATTCTTCGATTTTCAGGGTGCAGGGTTATTTTTCCGTCAGTGTTGGTTCCAGGCTTTGGTAGAAACGAGAAGAGAAGAATACCAGTCTGTACATAACAAATTGAAAAAATGAATTCAATGTTCATATGATCGATATCAAGAATAAAACTAAAGAGGGATATTTTACGAACAATGAGTTGGCAGAGAATGAGTGGCTGCTTTAGAAATCGAAGCGACCGGTGAAGGATATTGGACACGAGAACAACAACAAAAGTCATACCCAACAAACTAGGCAAGAACGAGGATAATACTCCCTGCAAACCTGCTCTCCCGCTGCTCTCGATATTTAAGAATCCCATCAAAATTGGGTTTTGAGAACTCGCGTAGCTTACGTTTTCAAGAATCCACTTGCCATTCAAGGATACATTCTGCATCCAATTGGAATAGCACGCCATAACTCGATGATCACCCATGATCACTTATTTCTCTTTCGAAGCAACTCGGCAATGGAGAAAAAATAATATGTTGAATTTTGGATAAGATAAAATTGGCAATTTTAATTGGGATTAAGTAGTTTAGTTCGAGTATTATATAAAGGCGAAAAAAGAAGAGGTTGAAATTTTACTTTGCTTGAAACCACTAGCTACTTTGAATTAGGAAATAGTTAGAAGCAAGTGTGTGCTCAATTTGCTGTTTTGTATGTTGACCTGCTTACAATTATTACAAGCAAAAATGTGTTTTGAGCTACTAAATTATTAACATGCCCTCCGAAATATCTATAGGGATCACAAAGTACAGTTTCCCTAAGTTCTAACAACAAAAACAAAGATAAATACCTATATTGTTAGTCCAATTTACAATTTTGATGGCGAATACTAATTAAACCTGTTTTAAAAGAAGAAGAAAACAATAATAAAATAATTAATACTCATCTATTTTCAGCTATAATAATAAATACTACGGACAATCAACAGATAGTAATTTTTGGTACAGCCGTAGGATTGTTACGACGAAAACTTAGGTCCCGTTCGGACACCAAGTTTTTAGCTAGGTTTTCTATGTTTGTCCAAAATTGATGTTCAGAGCATCAAAATAATTTCAAGGATTTAATTACTGAAGTCCTAGGATTTCGGGAATTTTTTTTTTTTTTTTTGTGACTTTTGAAAATGAAAATATATATGGTGCCATTCATTTTTCCAGCACATGGTGATTGACATCAATTGTTAATGGGATGTTCCAATTCAAAAAAATGGGCTCCTATAAAGGACCGTGTCCTGCTTCGAATTAACTCGGTCCTCGATTAACTGTTAATCGATTCTTAAAAAAAATTCACAATTATGCCAACTCATATATAAACTCCTATCCCTAGCACTCTCTCTTTTCTCTCATTTTCAGTCACCAAATACATTATTTCTTCTTATTCTTCTCTCTCTCTCTCTCGGTGCTGTTTCAATCGATTTTTGTTGAGTTTTGACAGACATTCATTCGTGTCTTTGGTGTGGTTTCCAATTTGTCATTTTCGGTGTATATTTTTCCTGATTTCATGTATTTTAAACTTGTAATTGACGGATTTTTAGCTCGTAATTGAGGTATTTTACTAATTAGTTGCTTATTTCGTAAATTGGTAAGGGGTTTTTTGTGTTTATTCCAGATCTGACTTTTTGGCAATTTTGTAGCACATTCTTTTGATCATCACGATTGTTTCAGTGTGTTTTTCGTTATCTCCAAGTCCAAGGTTAATAGATTGATTTCGATTGATTTTTGGCAAGTTCTTATATCAATTTTTGGCTAATTTTCGATTGATTCCGATTCAATAATTTCCAGATCTTTTACGAAAAGAAAATTAATGGTTAATTGTAGCCATGATTGGTAATTAATTTGTTGTTAATATTTGTTCTTTTATTTTTTTGTTTGAACTATTGAAAAGAAGATTATAATTGTCAATTGAAAATTTAGTTCATTAATTTGGTAATATTTGTCTCATTTTGTTCCTGTTATTTTTGTAGGGTTTTATTTACTGAAAATTTTGGGGTTCCAAATACTGTAAACATGGATTATATTTATGATTTTATGATATTTTTGTATTTCTATCAAATTAATGATGGTTTAATATAATTGATAATTAATTTAATTGTTAATTGTATTAGTTGATGATTAACTGATGATTTTAATATGTAATTAACGGATTATATAATTTGTGAATGTCAATTGAAAATAATTGTTAAGTGTATTAGTTGTTAATTGGTTTAGTATTATCTAAAAATATTAAGTTAATTGTTAGTTGTCAATTGAAAATAATTTTTTTTTTGAAGGAAAATAGGGATTGTTATCCCCTTTTTTTCATTGCTAAGAAACAAATAATTGTTACATTTCGTATTTAAGCATCCTTAAATGCCAGAACACGTATTACATTTTTCCTATATTATACTATCCTATACTATCCATACTATCCTATGCATCTCACTAGTGCCTGATGCCTGTATGAAATTCCAGCCCCTAACCCATTCCTGTGTTTGTGAGAAACAGCCCGTTGTTGTTGGTGCTTCGTTGCGAAAAATTGATCTGTTTCGTGCCAACCATACTGCATATCTCGCCCCCCACCACCAGTTGTCCCATGAAATTCGTTGTTCTGCACTCATTTTTGTGCGCGCCTCATGCCACACATCGAAACCCAGCTCGTTTCGTTGCCATTGCTTGCCATCGCAGCATTTTGCCCATACTGACTTGATGAGTGTACATTCTTGAAATAGATGCTCCCTTGTTTCGACCTCCTCTCTCGAATTGAAAATAATTGTTAAAGTGTATTAGTTGTTAATTGTATTAGTTGATGATTAATATCGTGCCTCCAGATATCATGCTGATTCAATCAGCATAAACAGGACATCCGAAGGACATGATAAAATTTCTCTTTGAGAATCTGCTCGGATTGAATTTTTTTCTAGGAATGGGTCAGAGAGAAAATAAATATTGTTATAAATATACACATACATTAGTGGCCTCACTAAGTTGTCTTTTAAAACAAATATGAATATGAATAAATATTGATATAAACATAATTTTTTAGCATGGACAATATTTATTTATTTTATTTAACTAATTGATTTGATTTATTTATTTCAACTATTTCAATTTATTTATTTAATTAATTTAAGTTAATATAATTTGAAGGAATAAGTATTTTATAATTGTCCCACGTACTACCATATACACGAATAAAACGAATAAAAAAGCATGAATTTCTGACAAAAAATAACAAAAGGAGAAATCAAGATATGCTCATTATTGATAAACCATAATAATTCTGAAAATTAGAATGTCCCGCGCAATAACAAAAGGAGAAATCAAGATATGCTCAATAACCAAGTGGTACATTGGTTGGTGAAGGTAGCAATAGTCATCAGTGTTTTTCGGCACATGCACGTCCCATGGGTAAAAACTAACATCATGACTAAACTACCAACAGAAACGACCGGTGGTTGAATCATGCTCTTTAGATATCGGGCCTTTAGCCACATACGTTTAGCCACCGGGAGACGTGGCTGATACATTTTAGCCATTGTCTGATCATCAATAACCATCGTTTGTGCCTGTTGTCGATTCCTGAATCCATTGCAGTGTACATCAAATCATAAAAATTAGAAAACATTTTTCACATTCAAACATCATAAAATAGTTCACATGAGTAATTATTGTAGATTATATAACTCTCTTTGGTCATTTGAGGAGTTTCTTCTTACCAAATCGTAGTCTGTAATTGAGTCCCTTTTTTTTTCAAAAACAAATCTTATATTAACCTCTTGTTCCGAGATACTTAGTGACAATACCCTATTTATATGTTGACCAAAATTAAATTAAATTTTAACCAAATTTTGTTTGTTCGATTTCTACTTCTATTAATTGCTTACATAATAATGACGAGAGTAATTTTAATGCCCTTTTGTTGTAGAAAAACAAGTTAATTTTTTGAACTGTCACATTATTAACACGTATTACAAAAATAAAATATCCATACTAACTTTATGTTTAAAAATATTACAAATCAAAATCATCACATTATTATTGGTTTATGATCAAGAAAAATAAGTGTAGTCGTAACTTTTTTAGAATTTTGTGGAAATTATGTCATTCGGTAGGTTGTAATATTTTTTAAATCTCCGCATTAGAGTATTTTTATGACTAATGACGGCATGACATTAAGTTTTGACAATCACAAAATATTTGATTATACATATATGTTTTATTGTCATTCATACATCAATACCAATGAAAATTGAATTCATGACCTATAATTTATTTTGTTATTTTCTGAACCACTTGTGTTTTATGTCTATTAACAACACACATAATATTAAAGTAGATGTATTATATTGAAATTCAATGAATTACTAAAACGTATTATCGTTTTTTTTGCGATGATACATGTTATAATGTGGGTCTTTAGATAATTTTTTTAGAAAAACTATGTTAGAGTCTGTGTGCACGGTTAAAATACAAAGTTGGGTGTTTTATAATAGAATTTGTACAATTAGAATTCTCCAATTATTATCCCCAATTTAATAAAATATAAAAATTTATAGTACGAGAATAGAGGAAACCCTAGTTTTTGTTAACTTAGAAAAGAGTTTTTCACGTGACGTGATGTTCGTTTGTTCAGAATCGGTATAATAATTATGAGTAATGATAGGGACACAAATACCAACCACAAATATGACACAAATGTCTAAGTTTGTGTTTGATTTATGATTCATATATGTATAATTAACATTACAAACTTAATTATTTGTGACACATTTGTGATTGGTATTTGTGTTTCTATCGTTACTCAATAATTATTAATGATGCACATGAATCTTAAATATATATTTTTTAAAACAAGATAGGAATGGAATCATAATTTGTGTTATGTATAAAGATTGAGAGGTCTGGTTGGTATTCCTTTAACTTGGTATCTACAATTTACACTGATAAAAATAGAAACGCCAACTAAAATAACATATTTTTTAGGTTAATTGATTTCGTCATGCTATACTAATAAATAATTTTTATATTAATTAACTATGTCCATTCTTTCTCCTGGTAAATGCTATTTTGAGATATTTCTTCTCTCTCTTAATTTCGTGCTAACCTCATCTAAATTTAGATAAGAAAAAAGCACTACTCCTCCTCCTCTATATAAGAGGTGTACTTGAAGAGTATAATCACAAGAAGAAAAACCAAAGTTGAGAAAGATAGATTAAGCCAACAATGTTTTTTTCGATATTCTCCCATTCCCTCTTGTGTGTTGCACCGGTGATCATTATCGCAATTCCTATAGCATTGTTAGGAATGTTTCTGCTACATTTGGTCAAGCCCTTAGATGACGCTGATTCATGTGAAACCGGCCAAAGTGACACTTCTGACATGGCGACTCGAGAAACAGGCCTTGATGAAGTAGCTAAGTACGAGCAAGGATTTGACGATGTTAGTATTGATATGGCACAGGCATTTGACGAGGAGCGAGAGGCAACATACATCGGTGGGCGAGTAATATTCTTAAATCCGGCCATACCGCAGCCCGAGAGCCAGAGGCCCCGCATTGTGATAACAAGACACGCTCTAGAACCCATAGCCGAAGAAAGCGAAGAAGAAGAAAATGGAGAGGCAAGAATCGGCAACAAAAAGAGAATATCGAGAAAGTTTAGAAGAATGTTGCGTGGTTGCTGTTTTTAGTTAATTAGTGGACATTTCTCATTAGTTAGCTTTCAATGTTAATTTTCGTTAGAACAATTTTGATAGTATTACTAAGGAAACAACTTAGTGAAATTTATAGTAGGGCATGTGTTGATGAATTAATAAATGATTGTCTTCAATTTTTTTATGTATTTGTTTCTCTTGATATAATGAAATCATTAATTCATTTTTATTTTCGTATTATTTTTCTGCAATTGATAAAAATATTTCTTAAACATTTGTTTTAATGGATCTTAAAGGCCTCCATGAAGTGCATGCCATCGACCTAGTTTCATGCACATTCAAATCAATTAGGCCATAAAATAGTTTCATGCTTTTATTATGTAACTTGTTATGGGTTGTTTAGAAATTTTATTGGCGGTTCTCTATTTTGTTTGTATGGTTTTCTTTTTCAAGAGATTCTTGTTCGAGAGTGTGGTGTATATGAATGAATTGAATCAATTGTTCCGACAAAAATATTTATTTAGGATTTTAATTTGTATCGGTTGAATCGTGTTAATTATTTATTTAATTTTTTATTCATTCAGCTGATTTTGCACAACCAACAAATATATTCATTGCCCCGGACCGTGGCAAATGCTATTATTATTATTTTATGTACAGTAATGTGGTAGCCACAGTCCATTAGAGCTGGCAAAGTTGACCCGAACCCGAAAAACCGACCCGAGTAACCTGAAATCCGACCCGACCTGACTAGGCATAATTTACGAAAATCAAACAACCCGACCCGAGACAAAATAACCCGAACCCGAAAGTTAATGTTTTATATGGTACCCGAACTCGACCCGATCCGTAACCGAAGACCCGAACATAACCCGAATATACTGGTTGATTCAATTCTTATAGTTTGAAATTTTATTTATTAATTATGTACAAAACTAAATCAATTCAAACCCGACATAACCCGAACCCGAAGAATCTTACCCGAAAACATAATTTAACCCGAAAAAAACCCGACCAAAACAAAACCCGAACACAACCCGACCCGATCCGAATTAACTTCACCCGAAAATAACCCGGACCTAAAATTGACCCGAACCCGAAAATACCCACCCAATTATGACCCGACCCACCCGCTTTGCCACTTCTAATTTGTAGTCATTGTAAGATATATTTTAATGTCGAAACAAATGACGCCTTTGATTCCTAAGGCCTTGTATGCTGATGCGTACGTAGCTGGAGATATCATTGCCTTTTAAAAATAAAAGAATAGTAAAAAGTAGTTGAACTCGAAACAAATGAGGTCGAACCTCCTCGCCGAACATTATACCACTGGACCGATCCATGTTTGTTTTTGAAATATCATTGTTACTTGTCCATTTCCAATTAATTTGGGTCAAAATTATTGTGTCTCAAACGATCCTTTAAACATCGAGAGAATTAAATGATTGAAATTGCAATGAGATTAGAACAAGAATTACAAGGTTTATAACAAAAAATACCCAAATTGGTGAAAAAAGATTCAAAAATCAGATCCAAATGTACCAGTAAGATGGCTCGGTGGGCACCAAAAGACGGTACATTCACCTATGTCCTTAGGAAGATGAATATGAAGAAAAATATCAACTATCAAGGCTTTTCAGCCGATTCTATTTAAACCCCAGGGTTTCGTATTTTTTTGTGAAAAAGACATTATATAAATGATTAGTGATGCAGATTCTACTCTGATAACCAGCCAAATAAAAGTGATTTGTTCTATTTTACATAATGGGGATTATATCGCTACGATATGTTGTTGCACAATAAGCACGTTTGATGTGCATGAAGTATCTGAGGCGATCAAGTCCCCAATCACCCCAAGTTCCGGTGACTCTGTCCATCTCGACAAACCATCACCATACATTGACAAGCATTTTTGCCTCCGGCCAACAATCATCAAGTCAAACGCGTCACCGTATAATCTTTGTACTTCCAAAATGAGGTGATTCGCATTCTCGATACTAATGTTGCTAATTTGTACACGGTCGTTTGTTTCCTTTACCACTACAAACTTGGAAAACACTTGGTCATCGGAAATTTTCTGATATATATCATCATCATCATTGTCCTTTTGATCAGTTTTTGTATCGAAGCGAAATACGCTGAGCTCGACACCTGGGTGGCAGGCCATGCGCGATGCAATGGCAAGTGCCTCTCGGTCATCGGGTCCGCCCCAAAAAAGGACACCTACGCGGTACACCCAAAATGAATTATTACTCACGATCCTTGTTGTGCCGTGGTACACCATTATCCCTACTGAGCATGACGCCTCTTCTAGAACAGCAGGAACAATGTCTTGCATGCTATTGGTGGCCTCTAAAGCCGCAATGGTGTTCTTCTTTGGATACGGAAGGATTACGAGTGAAATATTCTTCTTGAGAATGAGTGAGAAAATATCGTGATGCATGCTACCGAGTAGAGCAACTGTAGTAATTGGTATTACACTCACTCCGGTTGTTCCCTTAGCCCTAGTCTGCGCATAAATTCATTCGATTGTGTATGAAAAATTAGATTGTTTCTGTTTTTATATTATTTTTAAGAAATGAATTGTTTCTATTTTGACTGATGTATGAAAATTTCCCTATTATAAACTGTTACCCGCTCGAATGTTATGAAGTGGTTATGGACAGGATCCATTAGTTGCGTGCTGATTTGACCCTTTTTATCATAGTGGTAGATAAGGTCCGACGTAGCTCTACCTTGTAATTCGACGAGGTGTAGACTGTAGACGCATGTGGAGTTGTTATCGGTCTCCAGGACGGACGAAAATTCGAGAAAGTCAAGCAATGCTTGAACAGGCTTGTCGTCAAAGAAGCAGGTCATCATGCTGAGCTCGCTACGGGATTCTGCTCCTTGTATTGTCCGAAGAGCTATTTGATGTTTTACTTTCATCGGTTTGTAGAAGATTGAGACCAATGGTGCACAAACTGCCGTAATAACCGTACTTGACAATACCAACGCACTGAATGTTTCTTTATCCATTAACTGCAACCAAAATTTATCTTAATTATCACTTAATGGGAAAAAAAACTTAATTACTAAACCATATGTACCTGCACATCATGAGATAAAAAGGCCAAATTAAAGGGATAGTTAAAACGTTTTGCTTACTTGCTGGTTTATTAAGCAGATGAAAATAAGCATGTCAAGGTAGCCTCTAAAATTCATGATGCAGCCGAGTAACATTCCTTCTTTAAGAGTCATCTTCCAATAAAGAGCCATGGCTATGTTGGTTAGAAGTTTGGCTATGAACGTCAGTAGCACGAGGAGTCCGATCCAGAGCGCGACACTTAGGTTATCCTTCGACCAGCCCATGTAAACCCCCTGGTGCATGAATACAATTGGGACAAGCAATTCTGCAACCACTAAATCCACTCGCTCTATCAGTGCTGTCCCTAATGGCGGTCCGTTAGGAATGGCCAAACCCAAAATCATCGGCAAATCGGTGTATGAATAGAAACCACATATATCACTCAATAACGCCGTTGCAAACACTGCAAGAGTTAGCACAAAGATGTGCACTTCCCTGATGAAAATATTAAACAAACTTATTAACTCTAAATTCTAAAACTAGCAAATTTGAATGTTAATTAACTTGTTAGAGGGCATGACAAATGGTCTCTAATTGAACCGTACCTAACACGAGCAGTGGTTGGTGTATTACGAACAATCCAGAGTGAATAATACCGAACGGAAAGAACTATAACGACGGCAAAAAAGCAGTAAAGTATCGCGGCAACGAAACCATCAACAATTCTTTTTTGGCCTTGTTTCATCAAAATGTATATGAGCATACCCGACAACCCTAGAACCCCTTGTGCCATGCCACTAGACATTGCCAAGCGACCAAGTTCACTGTTCAGAAGATCCAACTCAGCAAGGATCTCATATACGGCAACAGGAGGAGTAATACAAAGCGGGAACAACATGAAAAGGATGAGCTGACTCTGGTGTCCGGCAAGAATATCGAGTTCTCTGTATTTGACGAGACAGAATGTGATCCCCACTACAAACGGTACTAACATGCTACTTACACCAATCATGACTGGTTTTTTCTTCACTTCGATCATTGTCATGGGATCGAGCTTCACGGCGGCTGTGAATACACTGAATGTTATGCCAATTGATCCAATGATGTGATCAAGTCTGCGATTCGCTGGTTGCAGGATTATGCCACCATTATCGCTGCTGCTGGCTTTCGATACAAACGAGAAGAGAAAAGTACCAGCCTGTAACATATTAAAAAATAAACAACCGTCATATATTCTATGTTTTTCTTTTCTTATGGATAAAAAAAACATACAATGAGTTGGCAGACAATGAGTGGCAACTTGATACATCGAAGTGACCAATGAAGGGTACGAGAGACAAGAACGACGAGAACAAGCGCAGCTAGAAGATGAGGCAAGAATGAGTATAATACTCCCTGAACTCCACCAGCTCCCTCGTCATTCTCGGTTAAATATCCCATCAAAGTAGCCGCTGTCAAATTCTGGCCGTCGAAACCCCACGTGCTCTGGCCTTCATCAAAGCCCCACTTTCCATTCAGCGACACATTTTGCATCCAATTTGAATAGCAAGCCGTACGATGATGACCATGCATGGCCATTTATTTTTTCTTCCTGAGTAACTTGTCTGTGTAGAAAAAGATATATTCAAACTTCGATACGAAAAAAAGAGAATAAGAAAAGGATATATTTAAACAAACGAAAAAATAAAAGAGAGGAGTTGAAATGTTACTCAGCTTTAACTAATAGCTAGTCAAAATTAGGAATAATCAATAGCAAGTTCACTTGATTTGCTGTTTTGTATACTCAAATTAACAATTTTGTACATTAAAGCAATAATATATTTGAGGCTTGAACAGATTAGTTTGTCAAAATTAGGAACAGTTAATACCAAGTTTGCCTTATTTGCCGTTTACATGTTCAAATAAATATTTTTTTTGTTCTCTTTTCCTACAAAAGTATGTTGTAGGCTACTAAATCATTGATATTTCCATCTTCTCTAAAATAGCTAACAAAAGTTATGACAAAGTTAATTTGGAGGACAGGTTTGTCCGCCAAAAGATGAACTACCCCAACAGCATAAACAGCACAAGTGGCTTTTTCAGCTTTTCAATTGTAGTAGTATGTTTTAGTTGTCCTTTACGTTGCACGGCGACATTATGACAATTTTCAAAAAAAAAATAGAATATTTTAAAGAAATTAATTATATGTTTTTAAATAAATTTTAATAAATTATATAAAAATATATATGTATAGTTTATTTGGTATCTCACGGAAAAGAGAAAAAAAGACGGGAATTCTTCAAAAAAATCCTAATTTTTTTGGGAGTTCTCAAAAACCCCCTAACTTTTAGATTATTTGAAAAAAAAAGCCTATAAATTGAGTTTAATTCTTCAAAAATCCCCTACTAGTGTTATTTATCTTTCATTTTTCATCCAAATTATACTTTTTTGGACCAAAATATCCTCACAATTTATTTTATAATTGAATTTATTCTATTAACTAATAAATAAATAATATTTTACAATATAATATTATGAATGATGATATTTATTATACTATTCTATAATTTATTATATGATTTTTATATAAAATTATTTCATGTAAAAATTAAAAATGTAATGTGAAATAATATTTATTTAATAAAATAATACTTTATACATATATTATAAATAGTAAAATAAAATAGCGAGTTGTAAAATATTATCATAAGATATTTTTAATTATAATAAAGTGAAATATTTATCATGAAATATTTAATTTATTTATGTATTTATTAATTTATATTGAATAAAAGAATTTATAAAAAGAAAATCAAGAAGGGTTTTTTTGTCCAAAAAAATGAAAATTGGATGGAATGTTAAAGTTAACTTTTGTAGGGGATTTAATCCAAAAAAAAAACTTTTGTAGGGGATTTTTTAAGAATTAAACTCAATTTATAGGGGGTTTTTCAAATAATCAAAAAGTTAGGGGGTTTTTTAGGAATCCCAAAAAATTAGGGGGTTTTTGAAGAATTCTGATACAAAAGATTATGTATTAAGAACATCTGGCATTTCATGTTGGACCTAAAAATATAAATAAGGATCCCCATCCAAGCATATTAAGTCGTATCGAAAACATATTGTGTCGTATCGAACCATATTTTATTCGTTCAAATTTTAATATTAAAATAGTCTGATGCGCCACGTGACGTATCCGATACCGCGGTATCCGATACGGTTGAATTTTTGAAGTATTCGCGCAACATAGGTTTGTTATTTCCGATATTGCACGTTATACCGGTGATATTTAATTGACTGCTTAAAATTTCTTATCCGATACATTAAGCCTTTTTGTAAAAAAAAAAGTTACTACTAACAATAAAAAAGAAAAAGAAAATTTACAAAACGATATCGTACCATGATTCATTGCAAAGCCGAAACCCTAATTTACTTTAGAAGAATTCTCCTTGAGAATTAAATTAATGCCTCGAACCCAAAGCTCCAAACTAGACGAACTACTTGCCTCGAAATAAACCTCTCTTCCACTCAAAGTCACCACCCTGAAAATTACCATTTTACCCTCGTCCTCTCCTCCTCTTCTGATCTTCGCAAACTTCGATCCAGGCCCCTCTATCGCCTCTCTACAATACACCTTTCTTCTACTCCCCTTTCCCCACGTGGCCAAACCAGATTTCGACACGCGTAAAAATCTCACGTGTCGTGGGCCCCGCCCTGCACGTGTGTGTTTAAATAATTGCTCTCCTTGAATCACGTGATTTTTTGCCATGTCATCGAGCAAAATTCCTTCCATAATAACCTTGCTAATTTTACCGCTTTCTCTTGCCAAAATTAATGCGGATTCGCCCCTATCATTTTCAAAATCGCATTTCGCACCTTGTGAAAGTAAAACTCTGCACGTTTCGAAATTGCCCTCCAGTGTAGCGTGCATTAAAGGAGAATACCCCTCACAATCCAAATTATCTGCATCATAGCCCATTTTTAATAATTGGATTAAGGACCCATTATCCCCTTTCTTAGCCGCGTAATGAACCGCATTAAATGCGCCTCGATCCAACACGTTTGCCAAAGCAGCCTTCAACAAAATCTCCTCAAAACAATTCCTACTGGAGGCGTCCATTTTCCTAATTAACGACATCGCTGAATCCCCATCTAATGTTCTTGCTTTGAGATCTGCGCCGGCCATCACTAGAAGACGAAAATTTTCTTCTTTCCTCTCCGTCAAAGCAGCCATTAACGGAGTAAATCCAGATTTATCGACCCAATTTAATTCCTCGAACGAAGAATTTAAAATCATCGTTTGAAGTGGGCCTGCATGGCAGTCTCTTGCCACAAAATGCAAAGGCGAGAATACATTATTATCACTAGACTTAATTTTTGCACCCAAATCCAAAACTTTTGTTATAATTTCAGATATAGGCATGGCAAATAACCCACTCGAATTCACAATTCCAACAGCAGTATAACCTATTTTGTTAACCAATCCTAAATCAGCCCCAAATTTGTTCAACTCGAGAAACAAATCGACTTTACCGAACCTAGCAGAGACCATTAAAGGCGTATCTCCATTCGAATTTCTGACATCGAGATCCGCGCCGCCAAGAGTTACCAGAACCTTTATTATTTCCACATTACCTAATCGAGACGCTAAATGAATTGGAAAGAATTCATGACAAGAGGTTTGGATTGGGAATTTAGGGTTTGCGCCAAACTGAATAAGGGAGGAGACCGCGTTAGGGTTTTGGCAGAGGATTGCGTGGCAGAGAAGGGTTCGGCCGAAATGGGGAGTTTCGAGCAAATTAGGATTTCGTTTGAGAATTAAAGTTAGGATTTGACCTGTTGACTCATAGTATTCTACGGCGCAAAATGCCGAATTGTAGGGTTTACCGAGACAGGATCCAACTCGAATTTCTTCTCCAGTTTTTGGATCCCATGTCCAGGCTCCGACCCGAACTAGGGTTTCAGTATTAGCTCCAGCCTGTATTGATACAAATTATACATTATGATATGTTAATGAAACGGTAGGGTCTTTTTTACAATTTGGGTATAATGCAGGGGCTTTTCTGCAAATTGCATATTGCAAATAATTGAGAGAGGTACCTGGAGTAAGCATTGGACAGTAGAAATTTGTCGGGTAATAATAGCAGCAATTAGAGGCGTGCAATCCACATTTGCATGTAGACTCGGTTTCAGCGATTGCAGTAGAATTCTATCCATGCAATTCACATCAATCCCGTTCTATCCACCACAAAAAAGCAAAATAAATCATAATAATCATAACAATTACTATATGAATATGAAGAGGAGATGAGAGGATTATATTAAACCTTGATGAGAACTCCAACTACGTCAACAAAACCTCTTGAGCTGGCAATAACAATTGCATGGGAGGCAGCTCTGGGACCCACCAATTCTGACGAGATTAAAAGCTCACAGGCTTGTGATTGGCCAAAAAGACTGGCCTCAATTAGGGCTTCTTCACATGAATCTGGTGAAGCTCCAGATTCTAAAAGCATTTCTAGAATGGTGATGTGGCCTTCTCGTGCTGCAGCTGTAATTGCGTATCCACGGAATAGTTTTACATTCACATCCACACCAGCTTCCTGATTAATTATCACAAAATTACATTATTAATTAGGAACAAATGAAAAAGAATGGACAAAATTGTTCTGATTTATCAAAAGAAAAGAAAACCAAGAAAACCCCAAATTGACAAAAGAATCCAAGAACCAGAAATCAGATAGATACCAGTAAGATCCGCACAACATCCACATGGCCGGAGTGAGCAGCAGCAAAGAGTGCAGTAACCTCCGTCTTAATCTTTATCCATTCCGTACGAACCTGCACAGGACCTTCTTCTTTAAGCACCAACTCACCAGACCGCACTCTCAGTTTCACTGCACCGAGCCCATTCAAGTACGTCACGGTTTCCGATTCCACATCACCAGCGACAAACTCAACATCACCACGCAGCGCCGCCTCCACTAGATCTTGAGACGGCAATGGTTCTTCTTCAGATCGAGGTTTCCCGAAAGCAATTCGCATTTTTTTTTCTTCGAAATTTTCTCTCTTGGTGGTGTGTAACAGAGATCTGGAGCAGAAATTGAGGGAATGCGTTTCTTTTTATGCACCGCACTAGCTACATTAATGCACCTCTATATCAGAACCAATGTCAGTCTAACAATACAAAGACGAGGTTAAATATAATCGTGAGCCGGGTTCATACAGTGTTTTGAGGGGGCCGTTTAAGCTCAACGTTCGGATCCTTAAGAAGTATTGTTCTGGACGTGGTGTCTGATGCACCGGGATGTTTTAAGTTGAGATATATGTAGACCGTGTCTATATAAAATAATATCTACTTAAAGAAATCTTGAGGATTGCGGCAGATCCAAAGACGAAAATAAATAAAATAAAATAAAAAAGGAAGTCAACCCAGGACAGTAAATCCGAGAATCCAAAGACGAAATCTTTTAAACGGGCTCACTTGAAAGTAGAGCCGATTTTTCTTTTATATAATGGGCTAATAAATCCATGAATCCAAACACGAAATCTCAAAAACGGACTCGCTTGTAAAAAGGGCCGTTCATTCTTAATATATGGCCTGCTTTTTTTACATTATTTAGAATTGGCTTATGTGAACAAAATGTAAATATAAACATTTTTCAGGGGGTGTTTCGTTATTTTTCTTCCTCTTCTTCTTCGACGATCTGATCTAGACACAGAAGAAAGCTTTGCAGCGATGGGAGGATCTGACGACGCCGTGACGACGTACGAGCTGTCACAAACAGCGTACATAAAGCTGGTTCTGCACGCACTGAAGCATAGCTCGTCTTGCGTTAATGGAATCCTTATCGGCCGTCTGGCATCTGACGGAGTTACCGTTTCGATCTCCGATGCGGTGCCTGTTGCTCACTCCTCCCTGGCTCTCCTCCCTCCTCTCGAGATAGCTCTTACTCAGGTATGAATTTACTCTTTTTTGCCTTCTTTCCAATCCAGTACTAGCATTGCTTGTCTTGTTGAGTTTGTGGTAGAATATGTAAATCCATCCCTTAATATGAATTGTTTCATTTAATCGAGCTAATTTCAAGTTGTAGTTTTTTTTTATTTCTGATCTAGATTGAATTTCAGAAAAGTAGAATTCTGTATCATTCAAATGTTTATTTTCTACCCTGTTTCTTTTGATGACAAAATTGTAAAAAATTGAATCAATAGGCAGAGGAGCACTATTCGAAGCAAGATGGATTGAGTGTGGTGGGATATTACCACGCTAATGAAAGGTACGATGATGCTGAGCTGGGCCCCACTGCTCGCAGAATTGGAGATCATATTTTTCGCTATTTCCCTGCTGCTCCAATTCTTCTGGTTCGTTTAAAAATTATAATTTTACTGCTATTTTTTATTGGTTTTAATTCGTGAACTTTGGGTTTTAATTTCGTGGTTCAGTTGGATAACAAGAAGCTCGAGGACTTGATCAAGAAAAAGGCTCTCAAGCCTGTTGTGCAGGTATTCATTATATGCTCTGCATTCTCGTACCATTTTTATATCTGCTTGAATTGCTCGTGTTTTATGGAAGTAAATACATGTTGAATATTTTCTCAAAAAAAAATACATGTTGAATAATTAATAACAGATGTACAAAAAGAATTCATCTTGGCGCCAAGTTGGACCAGATGGAAGCACTAAATTAGTTCTGAAAGAGCCTTCGGCGAATGTAGTTCTTGCAGATTTTATCGCCTCGGAAAAATGGTCACAAATTGTTGATTTTGAAGATCATCTTGATGACATCAGCAAGTAAGCCATTTTGCAATGCATATTTTGTTATTATATTTTTAACCGTTTGTTTTTTATGTATTTTTTTTTAAATTGTTTGACATGGTTTTACTTTTTATTTTTGCGTGCAGGGATTGGTTGAATACTACTCTCTTCAAGTAGAGATTTCATGTAATTTTGTAGTATTTGATTTTGAAGGGCATACGATTCCGAGTTATCTAGTCGAGGAATAATTTTTATTTACCAGATATCCTATTAAACCGATAATTTATTTTCGCATGAATGAATTAGTTTGGTCTTTTATTTATTTGAGTCATATTTATTGAGTTACGTACTGAATTCTTTCTTCTCATTTCAACTGGTTGTAATTGATTTTGCCAAGAAATTGTGTTCTTCACAACCAGGAATCAGTATTCTGGTTTTCCTACAATCCGAAATTAGGTTCTTCTAAGAAAACCTAAATTTTCAACATCCATGCAAGTAGAAGGCACAAAATAACTCGATAAAAATGAATATATATTAAATAAAAGCTCCTGTAATAATCCCGCACAAACAAACAAAAAAGAACAAAGATCACAAGCATAAGCACACGAAAACAAAACCCAAGTAACAACAACAAAAGCACAAATAGGTACTCGTTCTCTTCAAAATATTATGGCTTAAATATGACTAACACGAGACGTCTCAAAACCGCCACAGAAAATAATATCTAACATAAAATTGCTCGACCCTTCTCTAAGCCGGCTTTGCACAGAATATATCATATTCTCTCCTATCAGAACAAAATAAGCAAAATGATTAACATGTAATTAATTATTCAAATTGAATATGGAAATGGATAATAGATTGGATTAGAACGTACCAACTAAGTTCAAAAATTTGCTTAAGCATCAAAACTGGTGCTTCCTCCGGGAGGAAGCCTCACCACCTTTCCTACTGCTACAGTTTTTCCTGTATTACGCACAAAATATAAAATACAATCAGCACTTCCATTTCAATAATAAAAACAAAAAAAATATTGATTATAATGATTAAAAAACAATTCAGAATATAATATAATAAATATTTCACCTTCGGTTCGGAGTGTGAACCTCCCTAGTTGAGGAAAATCGGCAAAGCTTTCGATACATATCAAATTATTCACCTATTAAACACATACCAATTCGTAAACATTATTAAAGATTATAATCCAGCTATCAAACACACAAGAGAGAGAGAGAGAGAGAGAGAGAGAGAGAGAGAGAGAGAGAGAGAGAGAGGTGGACCTGAACGAGGCAAACAACAACAGCACCATTCTTGACAAAAAGTGGTTTTCTCTTGGCTTTCTTTCTCTTCGGATCGTCGTCTTTTTTCTTCTTGGTATCGATCTCCTCTATCAAGTCCACTATTTCGCACTCCTCCACTACTGAATGGATATGCAACACCGCTTTGTACCCAGCCGTGAATATCGCCTTCGAAATTAGGGTTTAATTAGGTTGTTAAATATTAAAAAGAATAAAAGAATAAAATATATATGAAGAAACTTACATTATCGAGAAGCTCGAGGATTTGTAATTGTGCGTGGAATTCGTAATATCCGTTAATTGGTTTTGCTGCAAACATATTCCATAATTAGTTGTAATTAGAAAAATGCAGTAAATACTAAATATGCATAACTTTAAAATATGAATATGATGAATATATAGATATGTACCGCTACTAGAGAGGACAAAGCCAGGTAAAATATCTTCATCTTCGATACCAGATAATTTCACACGTACGTTTTCAGAGGGACCCACTTTCCTCACCTCGTTTTCGTCACAATATATCGATAATACCTTCACACTTGCCTATTTGTTTTAAAATAAAAAAACACAACCAATCAAAAATCAAGTAAAATAGATATACAAAAATATATATTAATAAACAAAATAAATACTTACTCTATTGGGCATTACAAGCAAGCTATCGCCTTTACGTATCGTACCAGCTTCAATCTTCCCCATCACAACGGTACCCATGTCTTTGTACTTGTCCATTATTGGCATCCTAAAATACCCAAAAAATATATCATTAAAATGATAAAATAGTATATTAAGATAAAATATAATATATATACCTGACAGGGCCGTTAGGGTCTCTTAGAGGAACTTCAATTGTATCCAAGACTTCAAAAAGACAAGGACCTGACCACCACTCACAAGTCTTCTTATCCATGCGTGTTTTTATGTTCGATCCCATTAACCCCGAAATTGGAAGAAATTGCACGTCTGTACAATTATCAATCACGTTTTAAAAAGGTAAGTAATTAATATATAAAATAATTATAATTTATACCTTTTTTTACGTTGTAACCAGAAGAGCGTAGGAAAGGAACCATCTTGGATTCAATCTCATCATATCTGAAAGTAATACAAAACAAATATAACATTAGAAAAAAATCAAATTGAAATTTTGAAGAAATTAACGAGTATTTCAATTGGTTTATTACCTTGATTTAGCCCACATAACAGTGGGATCGTCCATTTTGTTAATAACAACAACTAATTTCGAAACACCAAGCGTTTTGGCAAGTAACACGTGTTCTCTAGTCTGTCCCCCTCTTTCATATCCCGTCTCAAATTCTCCCTTTCTTGCAGATATCACCTTAAACACAAACAAGAGAGAGAAACAAATTTAGAGAGAGAGTATATAAATAATGAATCCAAATATTAAATGATTAGATGCTTACAAGAACACCAATATCGGCTTGAGATGCACCACTTATCATATTGGGCACATAACTCTTGTGACCCTGTAAATTACAATATATAATAATTAGTACATAATTATTGATAAAATTAAATCAAAATATAAATATTAAGAGAGAGAATAAGTACCGGTGCATCGAGAATAGTGTATCGTGTGGTTTCGGTTTCGAAGTGGGCCCTACCAACTTCTACAGTTTTTCCCTTAACTCGCTCTTCTTCATTAGTGTCCATAATATACGCCATATACCTACAAAATATTTCAATTTAATCCATTAAAATGTTATATTAGGAATTAATTAATCATATTAAAGTATTTAAATGAAATTATACCAGCTCTCTCGACTTTTGTCCTTGGCCTCCTTTTCGTACTTTTGAATCGTCCTGTCATCAACTTGGCCACTTAGGAAAAGTATTTGCCCTCCAGTTGTAGACTTACCAGCATCTATAAAAAAATTGAGATTTTAGGGGTGTATATGCAAAAAATAGTAATCTTTCTGGGCGTGCATGAAAATATTTGATTAGCGTACCGACGTGACCGATGAAGACGACATTTAAATGTCTTTTTTTGTTATCTTCTTCATTTTCTTCTCCGGTTTCTTCTGGTTCTTCTTCTGGAGCTGGAACCTCTTCTTTTTCTTTCTCTGAAATTAAAGCGCCAAAAATAATCATGAATTATAGTTTGGAAATTATAAGTTAGTAAGAACAATGTAGAATAGAAAAATATTTACCTTTTGTATCCAATTCCAAGGATTCAACGGCAGCTTGAATTTCGTTAACATCTGTCGAGAAATAATTGGAGAAAAAAAAATGTAAATTATGATACTTGCTAGAAAACTATGTTTATTAAATGACCAAACTACCCCTGTATGAACGGTGTGAATGCTTTAAATTTTATGAAGAAATTTCCTTTTTGTTAGGGAAGCAAATTAAATGTTTAAACCGGACGAGTTAAGGCAATTCTGATTTGTTTCATCGGGAAGTAGTCTTAGGAAAGACAATTGATGAACTCTCTGGGTTTGTTCCAATTTTGCTTTTAATTATCAATTTACAATTAATATTCAATCTACGAGTATACAGATGGAAAAAAAAATTCCCAACTAAAAATTAATATGAAATTAAATTGCACAAAATAGATCTCAATTGAGCTAAATTATAGAATTTTCATCTACAAGGACAAAATAAGCACAAGATACAGAAGAAAGCAGTAGAAATAAACTAAGAAAATTGATGAATTCGCAGATCTCAATTGTCATAAAATAGTGGAATCGGAATACATATGCATCTACTGCCAGCGATAAAAAAAAATCTGAAAATTAAGTGCCGATAAACTTTTAAATAATTGATACCTTCAGATGAAGGAGGAAGGATTTCACTCGCCGATCCAGTTTCCATAGGAACGCCGTCATTCTCCCGGCTCCAGTCCTCGGCAACTTCAACATCATCTACGACGGCGGCAGGAGTAGGATGAGATGACATCTCAGCCATTGGTTCCGTCTCCCTCTTAGATCGTGCAGATAAGTTCCCTGGATTGATTTGCTTTCTCCTTGTATCCTGGATTTAGGGTTTCTGAGGAAACAGCGTGGTCTGACAGCAAGAGTAGAAGAGAAGAGATGGATGGATACTGGTACTGGATTTAACACCTGGACCGCGTTTATACAATACAAAGCAAAGTCGGTTTGTAAGAGCGAGGTGAATTGCTAGATGTACTCCAAAAGTATCCACGTTGTAAATTAGGTAAATTGCCAAGTTGTTTATGTAGAGATTATATATGGTAATATGGACCTCCAAAAGTCAATCTAACATTCTTGAGTAATACTCAAGGAAGATTAATTGAATAAAGTCTTAACATTCTTGACGACGTGATACTCAAGAAAGATTAATTGAAATAAATAACATTTTCAATTAACGATTAATTGACATGTTAAATTAAATTCACGTGTTAATTAACAGGGATGTTTATTAACATATTAAACTAAATTGACGACGTTAGTTGAGTATTATGTCATGTTCTAAGGACCATGACATAATATACATAATAGTAGGGACCTCTATGCAAAAGTTCCTTATTTTGAATCCAATAAAAGGCGCGAGTAGATGGAGCCTCACGTGCCGTGCACGTGAGATGATCATCGGTGTACCATGCTCCGAGAGCATTTACTATTTGCAAGGCGGTTATAGGATTAGAGTATAAAAAGGGTTTAGGAGAGAGAATGTACACCATTATTCATTCTTGTTGATTTTAGATACAAATTGTATCATGTGAGTTGTAATTCCCTTTATTCATCAAATAATAGAGAGATTTATGACTCAATTGTGTAATTTCTCCGATTAATTGATCGAAGAACATTACAATTGGTATCAGAGCTTACCGATCTGAGCTTGAGATTGTCATCCATGGCGAAGAAGCAAGTGAACGAAAGGGAGGAGATGCGTCGTATGGAGGCAAGAACAACACAGAACGAAGCTAAAGTGGAGCTAATTTCGAACGAGCTCACGAATCTGAGAGTTCATTGCGAAGACATGAAAACGAGCTCCGATGTGCAGTTTCAAGAAATTCGAGGCATGTTGATGCAATTGGTGAAGAAGAATCATGCATCGAGCTCATCCGTGGATGCCGGGTCTGTTCAAGCACACGTGCGAGATCAAGATCTTGGAAAGCAACCTTTGAGGCAAGAAGGAGAAGGTAGCATGAACAAATCAGGGGGAGATCGATGGAGAGAGGATGAAATTGGCAGGAGAGGGCCAGGATTAGCTCGAGGTCGAGCAATTGCTGAGTTTACGCCCAAATCTCGTGTCGAATTGACCTATTTCGACGGGAAAAAACCGCGTGTCTGGCTTAAGAAGTGCGAAGGCTTCTTTAGAGTCTGTGCGACGGCTGAATGGCAGAAGGTAGAGATTGCTGCCCTATATCTCATCGGAGCTGTTGAGGATTGGTATTTCTCCTATCAATTGACAGAGAATCAACCTCCATGGCCACAATTTGCAAGTGATTTAGTGAGACGATTCGATAATAAGCTTCTGCTAGGTTTAGCTAGTGAATTTCACTTGCTGAGACAGACTGGATCAGCGGAGGATTATTTGAAGGAGTTTGATTTGATGAGAGGTTTAATGTTGAGGCGTTATCGAGATCTAGATGACGAGTATTTCAGGATGTGCTTTGTAGCAGGTTTGAGTAGAGAATTGAGGTCTGCAGTGGTAGTTACGAGACCTAGGAATCTAATTGAAGCTTATGAGAATGTTGTTCACCACGAGGAAGGCTTAATGGAGTAGATAAAAGGAAGATTCGTGGAGAAAGAGAAAGGAGGAAGCTCAGTGATGAAATCTCCCTATGTTCCTAAGGTTAATGGTAAGACATGGGAGGCAGTGGAGGAAGAGAAGCGTGCTCGTAACGAATGTTATAGATGTGATGAAAAATGGAGTGTGGGACATAAATGCAAGAATCGACCCTCTCAGAATCGAAGTGCTAACTCCATTTTAGCAATCGAAGGTGTTGATTATGATTGGGAAGATGAATTAAGGACGAGAGAATGGGATTCTTCACAATCAGAGGAGAAAGGGGAAGAATTGGAGTTAATGGAGATCTCCACTGAGCTAATTGGATCCAATTCGAGCTTTCAAACCATTAAGGTGAATGGGAGAGCCAAAGGGAAATTATTTTCTATATTGATTGATAGCGGATCCTCCCATACGTTCTTGGACCCGAGATTTGCCAAGATAGTGGGTCTTAATCCATCCATGGCAACTCCTCTAGCTATCACAGTGGCAAATGGATCGAAATTGATGTGTGATTCGATTTGCTATGGGTTCGAGTGGGAAATTCAAGGTAGGCAGTTCCAATTTGATGTAAGAGTCATGGAGTTGGGAACAGTAGACATGGTACTTGGCGTAGACTGGATGGGTAAGCAAGGGCCAGTGGAATTTGATTACGAAAAGAGGGAGGTGAAGTGCTGCTCTAATGGCAAAGAGCTCGTGATGAAGGCGGAGTTGAGTTTCAAGAAAAAGGTGGAACCGGTATTTCTAATCGAAGGAGAGGAGTTGGATTCTTGGATCAGCAAAAATCAGGTTGGGTGGATTGCAACTATCCAAAACTGGGAATTAGTGTCTGACGAGGGAAACCAGGAAGTGAGGTTGAGTTTTGTGAAATCCAGGCTGAGAAATACCGGAATCTCGGTTCTGGAGGAGAAGAAAACCGAGAAAACAGAAATGAGAAAAGGAGAGAGGAACCTGAAGAAAACTGGGAAAGTGATTCTAAAAACATTTTCCCGGTTTTTGAAGGGATGAGGATAGAAGGAAACCAGAATGTAAGTACGGGTTATGGGAATAAGATCCTTATCGGGTTTGAAAACAAGACTCTTAACAGGTCTGTTGGAGAAATGCAAATTTGGACAGAATTTTGAGGAAATTTCAGGGAATTTTTAAAGAACCTGATTCGTTACCTCCAAAGCGTGCATGTGATCATGCCATACCTCTTATTGATGAATCCAAGACCGTCCAAATTCGACCATATAGATACTCGCATTTTCAAAAAGAAGAAATTGAAAGGGTAATTAAGGAGATGATCCAAAGTGGGGTGATTCGCAATAGCAAGAGCCCCTTTGCATCACCGGCAATATTGGTAGAGAAGAAGGACGGAACGTGGCGGTTGTGTATCGATTACCGCCAATTGAACGCCCTTACAATCAAGGATAAATACCCGGTACCCATCATCGATGATTTATTAGATGAACTCAAGGATGCCAAGGTTTTTTCGAAACTTGACCTTAAATCGGGTTATCATCAAATACGTATGGCGGAAGAGGATGTGTACAAAACCGCTTTTCATACACATTCGGGACATTGCGAATTTTTGGTCATGCCTTTCGGCTTGACCAATGCGCCCTCCACATTCCAAGCCTTGATGAATCGTATCTTTGAAAAAGATTTAAGAAAATTTGTTCTTGTGTTTTTTGACGATATATGGAGGTGGTAATGGCGATTTTGGAGGATAACCAACTCTATGCCAAGAAATCGAAATGTGTATTCGGCGCACCACAAATCGAGTACCTTGGGCACATAATATCGCACACACGGTGTGGATACCGATCCGAGCAAGGTGGAAGCCATGGTTCGTTGGCCGAAACCGAAGTCCTTGAAGGAGTTGCGCGGGTTTTTAGGCTTGACGGGCTATTATCAGAAGTTCGTGCGAGGATATGGAACAATTGCCAAGCCCCTTACCGAGTTATTAAAGAAGGAAGGGTTTAAATGGGGAGAAAAAGCCGAGAAAGCATTCGAGCAACTTAAAACCGCCATGTCAACCACACCGGTTTTGCGGTTGCCGGACTTCTCCAAAGAGTTTGTGATCGAGACGGACGCGTGTGGGTATGGAGTGGGAGCGGTCCTCATGCAAGAGGGTCGGCCCTTGGCTTTCATTAGCAAGGCACTAAGCCCGAAGAATTTAGGGAGGTCAACGTATGAGAAGGAGTTATTGGCGGTCATACTCGCCGTAGAGAAATGGCGACACTATCTTATGGGGAATCGATTCGTGATTAAAACCGACCACGAAAGTCTCAAGTATCTCTTGGAAGGGCGAGTACACACACAACTTCAACACAAGGGGTTATCGAAATTACTCGGCCTTGATTACGTGATCCACTATAAAAAAGGGGCTGGATAATAAGGTGGCGGATGGGTTATCCCGAGTGCGCGAGACAAATGTTCATGAAGAAGGGGAGTTCGGAGAGGTTAGTGTGGTAACTCCGACATGGTATAAAGAGGTAGAGGCGGCGTATGAGCATGATGAGTACCTTACGAAAATAATAGAGGGTGTTGCAATCAAACCGAGCGAATATTCCGGGTTCGAAATCAAAGGTGGCATTCTTAGGTACAAGGGCCGAGTGTGTATTGGCTCGAGTACGGATCTTAAGACGAGAATTATTGCGACCCTACATGACTCGGCCGAAGGGGGTCACTCCGGTATGTTGGGGACGTATCAAAGAGTGAAACGACATTTTTTTTGGACAGGAATGAAGAAGGAGATACACGAGTATGTTCGAGATTGCGATTGTTGCCAACGCAATAAAGGGGAACACGTGGCGTATCCGGGATTATTACAACATTTGAATATACCAAGCGAAGCTTGGGAGGGGGTGAGCATGGACTTCATCGAAAAACTTCCAAAGTCACACGGCAAGGATACGATTTTGGTTGTCGTGGATCGGTTAACAAAATACGCGCATTTCATTACTCTATCCCATCCTTTCTCGGCTCAACAAGTGGCAAGAATATTCTTTGAAAATGTTTGCAAGCTTCACGGGATTCCAAAGGCGATAGTAAGCGGTCGGGATAACATTTTTATTAGCGCGTTTTGGAGAGAGTTGTTCTCACTTCACGGTACGAAACTACAATTGAGTACATCGTACCATCCCCAAACGGACGGGCAAACGGAGCGGGTAAATCAATGTCTCGAGACATATTTGCGTTGTATGATAGCGAATGCAACAACGAAATGGGGAGCATGGGTGGCGCAAGCCGAATGGTGGTACGACACTAACTTTCATACCTCGCTAAAGTGTAGTCCATTCGAGGCGTTATATGGGTACAAACCGCCAAGGGTTGAATTAGGAGCTAGTCCGAGCTCCAAGGTGGGTGCGGTGGACGATTGGATGAAGGAGCGACACCTCGCGTTGCAACTCATCAAGGAGAATTTAAGGAAGGCACAAGAAAGGATGAAAACGTATGCGGATCGAAATCGGATCGAGAGAAGTTTCGAGGTAGGCGATTGGGTGTACCTCAAGCTTCAACCGTACCGACAAACCTTTCTTACACTCAACAAAGGTATGAAGTTGAATTCGCGGTTTTATGGACCGTATGAAGTGCTTGAGAAGGTGGGCATGGTAGCATATCGGTTGCGACTTCCTCACGGATCACTCATTCACCCGGTGTTTCACGTATCGCAACTCAAAAAGAAACCCGGCATGAAGCGGGTACCGATTCCGGTGCTACCATTAATCGGGGCCGAAGGAGTATTGAAGGTGGAACCCGTGGCAATCGTGGATCGAAGGTTGGTCAAGCGAGGAAATAAAGCCGAAGTCGAGTTGTTGGTTCGTTGGTCCAATTTGCCGGACGAAGACGCAACGTGGGAGGACTATGACGAGTTGGTGTGGCAATTCCCCGACTTTAAACCTTGAGACAAGGTTTATTTTAGAGGAGGGTATTGTCATGTTCTAAGGACCATGACATAATATACATAATAGTAGGGACCTCTATGCAAAAGTCCCTTATTTTGAATCCAATAAAAGGTGCGGGTAGATGGAGCCGTGCACGTGAGATGATCATCGGTGTACCATGCGCCGAGAGCATTTACTATTTGCAAGGCGGTTATAGGATTAGAGTATAAAAAGGGTTTAGGAGAGAGAATGTACACCATTATTCATTCTTGTTGATTTTAGATACAAATTGTATCCTGTGAGTTGTAATTCTCTTTATTCATCAAATAATAGAGAGATTTATGACTCAATTGTGTAATTTCTCCGATTAATTGATCGAAGAACATTACATATTAATCATTTTAATTAATCACTTTTGAGTGAAGTGTTGAAGTGATTTTTGGAGGCAGAGTAACATGCGTGAAAACCAGTCGAATCGACTTGAAGTGATATTTGAAAAAATCGGGCTGAGATTTTAAGCGATTTTTTCTGATTTCTATTATATTCTTCCTGATTTTCATAAGATTTTATTCCTTATTTTCTTGCTGGATTTCGTAGTGATTTGTTTCAATTATTTAATAATAAATAACATTTTGACTCGGTTATTATTTATGTTTTAATTATTGATTCATAATTTATAGATATTAATCATTTGTCTCGTACAATTCATTTACACTAGAGATGATGCCATGCAAGTAGAATTAGGTTTGATGGAATTCAATTAAGCAACTAGGTGAAGAAATTATAATGGGTTACTCTTCTCTCCCTTCCCCCTGTAATGGCGGCCCAAGCCCCTTTTCCCCTCCAGTTAAACCCACTCTTTCTTGCATGACTACTCAAGGCAGTAATCCAATAGTTACCATTAAGCTACATCCATCTACACTCGGTTTACCACTCAATAACGAGTCAGACCCCTCATTGGATTACTTCGAACCCAAACAATCCAAGGAAAATAAATTTATAGAGGAAAAAACGAAATCTAGGTTTTTTTTTATATAAAAGCTTGATGGATCTCTTTGGATAGACAAGAAAATATAGAGTAGTTTAAGTACCACGACTTGAAGCTTGATTGAACGGATCGCCGGAGATAATGGCCGGAAAGATTAACCTATATTTCTCTTTCTAGTTCCTTCTTTCGTGCAGACAAAGAAAAATTGGGGAAGAGGGAAAGATATGAAGTAATATTTAATTGATATAATTGGAGAGAGATGGAATAAAGAGGGGCAAAATGGTCATAAAAAATAGCTTATTCCATGGTTTAGTCTTCTTCCAACCCCCCCTTGGAAGAGTATAATTCCAAGTTAATCCATTTAATTCCACTGTTGTTCGGCTGGAATAAATTACTTAATCCACTATTCCATTCTAATTCCACTCTACCGAACACCATCTTAACAAACTATCTTCAAATATTTGCTCTTGACTAAAGAGAATTAGTAAATGATTGATCACACTCTTAATTTTATATTTTATTTTTTCATTCACTTATTAAATACATCATAAAATCCTAGTCAAAACTCTAGAAGGCTCACATTTTTGTTTTTGCAATCAAAAGTTTCTTATTAATCCCAATTAAATAAAAATATTTAACTTCTAACTTGCTAATAAATTCACGAATTCCAAACATTTGTTCAAAAGCATGAAATTAATTTAGCAAAAACATATATTTCAAATAATCATGCTATTTGATTTTCAAAAAACTCTGTTTCACACAATTCGATAATCTCACTTCGATTTAGTCGAACACAATTTTTCAGAAAACCATACCATCCTCTGATCGGCGAGAACCAACCAAACATTTATTTCATCCATACACTAATTAAGTCGACACAAAGTCCTTCACCAAAATAATTACTAAATTGGCAATTCAAAATTATTTACATAGTAACTAAAATTTCATATCAAGCACTAGCCGAGGCGGTACAGACCGGCAAATCCTTCTCCAAATTCGGAGGTAACCAAAGGATCGGATTGCTCTCGAAAAAATTCACCGGCTTAAGATCGAAGCTCGAAGAAACCGTCGGCATGATCGGGAAATCCTCTTGACACGGTACATGATGGAACCCTAACGTGTACCACAACACAATATCTGTATTCTCAATTGGCCTATCCCTAAAATATTTGGAATTAGGGTTAGAAAATGGTGATAATAAAATTATGTACATTTCTTTTTTTGTGTAATTATAAAAAACCTTTGGGCCCAAACTGCAAGTGTATCCTCTCCTTTACTTTGGTATACAAAAAGCCCACCAGCCCATTCTTCACTTTTGTTATATGGAGTAATCCATATCTAGTATATATTCATATTCATACAATAAATTCAATAAAATACCTTTTTATTATACTTTTTAATAAATGTAATAATATAATAGCATTAATAAATACCTGATTATCAGTAAAGGCACCTCTGTGTTGTGGCGGGTCATTCGGGTCGAGCAAACTCGCAGCAGTACCGGCAGAAACAACTTTATATCCAGTAGGGTTTCCAATCTTAGTAGTCTTTTCGGTACTAAAAACGTGAAATTCTTCGGGTTTGTACAAACTCATTTTCACCACGGCTTCTTGTTCCGTGGCCGCCACGTGGCGAGTTGCTTTGAGATAGCTGGTGCGAGGTGACTCGCCAGACTCGGTCTCCTGGCGAGTCAGACTGACTCGCGCAAATGAGTTGGCGGGTCCGTCTACGTCCATGTCGAGACGAAACGTAATGAAATGGTCGTGGATTACGCCAATCACGTTTTCAGATAAGAGCGTCCCATATAGGTTCTCGTTTCGGGGGATTTCTTTTGTGTGCGTGTATGGGGTTCCTTTTACCATGAGGATTCCACTCAGAGCAACCTATTTAAATAAAATAAAATTATGAATTTGTACATATTTATTGATGTTAATTAGTTACTGATATGGACAAATGAGAAGTAAACAACTAAAGAAAACTTTTAGTGCTTAGGGATGTCACTAAAGTATTGGGGACAAAAGTAGTTTTTTTTTCTTTTTTCTTTCAAGAGATAAATATCTCAATCACTATCGCGAGATTCAAAAGTCTTGAAAAGTAAAGAAAGACGAAAAAGACTGATGGTTATATGATTTGAGACATGATTACTGAGAGTCTCAGACAATGAAAAAATATCTTGAATATTGATTATTTGAAAAATAATGAAATAAAGAATCAAATGAATATACCTTAATTCGAACGAGACCATCGGTTTGAAATTCCCAATCAACAATATAATCATAATTAGCCACCGATGCAGCCATCCTCGCCACCAACGTCACCTTCGGCCTGACCTCCTTTATCTATCAATAAATAACATTTTACTAAGCAATAAATCATAATTCATTTACCACCACAATCAATATTTTTGAGCTGAAAATACCTCCATGCCAGTGATAGGGCTCTCCGAGTGACGCCACCCGATATCTCCACTATATTTCTCAAACAAACAAATCATATTTTCTCTCACATAAGGTCTTCCATCACTAGCCACGAAAACACCATCTAAATAATAAGCATTTCTAGGACAATCATTTAACGGCACTAACGGCATGGATTGCAACCCGAACCCGTATTCACCCGCATCCATATACGTTTTAAAATACCACGCATCTGTGGGATCCATGTACGGTACAAATAACTCCGAAGCGAATCCTTTATACATCACCTCTCTCCTCTTACCGGTTTGCGGGTCCACGATACCCAAACCCGATATGATGATGCCGGCTCTAGCATCAGCTTTTATGTGGAAATCCCACCCGGCCCATTTAACTTGGTGGCCTTGCGAGACTGAGAAACTGGGCCCGCTCGGCTGCTCTATCGAGATTGGGTTTAATGGTCTGGACCAAGCTACTTTGTTCTTTTTCGTTACTTCGTATCTGTAATCCGTATTTGTAGAACCGGGAATTGGAATCCCGTGTCCCTTTTCTGAAATCTCGATTACCTCTTTCGTATCCATGTCTACTAAGACGGTTAATCCTTCAATGGGTCTCATGTAGAAATTCGCCGTGCCTTCGGCGGAGTAACATTGTACCTTGATGAGTCTTCGTCCTTCTTCTTTCTCTCCGTACCAGCCGAGAGAAATTGGTAGACATGCGAGATCTGACAAGCGGACCCCACGTGCAGTGATGGTTTCGTTGAATGCTTTGTCAGATAGTGGCGTCACCGTGGCAGTCGTCATGTCTTCCATGGTCATCATAGGGTAACCTGACTCCGGTACGGGTAACTGTACCACTTCTTTGGTTGACAGATTAACGGATAAGAGGTAAGGTTTGGTTTTGAAACGGGTCACTGCTATAGCTTGACGGGTCGGTAACGAGTCGCCGGGTTGCCATGAACGGACATTTGACTTGTCAGGTTCGTCCAGAGAGAGTGAATGGATAGAGAGAGAAGAAGGGGATGAGGAGAAAAGGTAGTACGAGTAAAGAATCGAACGGGCAAGATTGATTTCTTGAATTGTCAATGGATCGAACGGGTGATGTGCGGTGTCGGATTCATGGTTTCGTGCTTTGAGCTTGGAATTGGATGTGGGATTCTTGGTAATGGAGAACTGAGATGAACGGGAGAAGTTGGTACTGGAAGGGACGTGTAGAGAGAAATGAGTGAATAGGAGGAGGAGAAGTACTCCGGCTGTGAAGAAGAGGTACCGGAGAATGGATGCCTGCTCCATCTTCGTGTGTGTTTGTGAGCGAGTGAAGTTAAGTGTGTTAAGTAGTAGCCGTGTGAATGAAGAAGAACAAGACCATTAAGATAGTAGCTGGAGTGGTGATGAAAGAGATAGACGATGATAAATAGAGGAGACAAAGGAAAAGGAACACTTGGAATCCAAAATGAAGATACTTTTGCATGGTGGAGGCTGAGTATGAAGTCTGATCCCCTTGTCCGCACTCGTCTAACTCTTCTCCTGAACGAATTATCACTTTCTTTTGTGTGTCTCCGCTCTCCAGTTCAAAAGTAATTATACTTTCCCAGTAATTATATTTCACATCAAGATATTGATCATACATGAATATTGAATATTGTTATTATATTTACACTATAAAATTAATTTAATTTAATTTAATTCACACTTTACGACCTCATTATTCTACTGGTAATCATGTCGCGAGAGTGTATAGAATTACTCCTTTAAGTATGTCTGGCGAAACTTGACCGAAATTATCAGAGATTGTTCATAGACGGATCGGATCTTGACCAAATTTTTTTTGGATAAGATTTCGTCCAAATCATTGGTAAAGATAAGATTTTGAAATGATTTTTGATTTTTTATCATATGTTTTATTATAAGATATAATTACATGAATCGTTAGTTTTCACAAAAAAAATTATACTATTTAATTTAATATATTTTTCAGTGATATTATTGATTTTGTAATTTGAAAATAATACAAGAATTTCAATGTAAATTTCATTGTGAAAATTATTTATAGTAATATATCATGTGGCTGCGAAAATTTTTTGAACGGAATTTTATGCAAAATTGTTTGTCAAAGATCCGATCCCGTTCACATATTACTCAATTATAATCCGATTCCACTCTGCTAATTCCGTTTGCCAAACGTCCTAATAAATTCGTTGTTGTCTTTTGATCCACATATGAAATAAAATACAGATCGGTTACCCTATTTCTAGATTTCACAATTATATTCACAAAATAAATTAATAACTCCTAATTAATATTAAAATTTTGTTAATTATGTGTTTCGTTTTAAATACAGGCCCCTCGTTTGTGAATAATTTAAATGAGATGAGATTTACAATATGAACTTTGTAAATATGAAACGGTGAATAAATTGTATAATAGTCAAGTTCTTCGTGTCAATAACATTCTGTTTTTACTTTCTGAAGTGAAACACAGAGCTCACTCTGAAATTTCTCAAAATATAAAATAAAATAAAATGACATTCTGTTTCTTGTTTCTTGACAAATGACATCTATCAGATAATTACAATGTAATAATTTGACTGGTTTACAACGAATGGAATATAATTGAGTGTTATAATAGTATAATAAATTTGGAATAGGATAAATTGATTTATGATTGTATGATAATTTTGGATTGCCATAATTGGATATTCCGAACTATATGAAGAAATCAGTTTTGGATTATCAATTAGACAACTATAAAAAGAAATCAATTATATAATAATTTTGGGTTGGTATAATTAGAATATTCCATACTGAATTCAACGAACATAAAATAATAAATATAGGGAAATCGGTTATAATTTGTTTGTAATGCTAACAGAAATTTAGAAAGAATTTCATTATGATGACAATTACCGTCATTTTCAAAGATCAGGATATGGTCCAATAGTCGTTGAAGAATAGTCTGACCAATGCACTAATGATCCTCGAATGATGATAGTTTTTAACATGACAATGATGACATATACACACGATCAACAATTACTTTAAAAAAATATCATCAATCCATCCTACAATTAATTACAATCGACACCAATTAATACCTAAAATGAGAGGAAATCAATTAATAGTTCCATTACGTGTTTTTCACGTCAGGAAATTGCACGCCGGCCCGCCAGATTCATCCTAGCACGACACGTGACACTTTTTTATACACAAAAATAAACTTTTGCTATTTTTATCTCTTAAGTCTTAACGCATGTCGTAACTCATCCATAGTTTTTATAAATTTTTAGAAGTATTGTGTACTTTTTAATTGTATGTTATACTTTTTTACATGATATATTTATATATGTGTTATATATATTTAGATATATCATATAACTTTTAGATATATGATATATCTTTTTTAAGTACAATACATGTTATATTTTTTACATAAATGTATTATTTACCTTTTAAATGTATGATATTTTTTTAGTACAATATATATTATATCTTTTTACATGTATGATATTATGTTGTGCGTATATTTCAATAACCGACCGTACCTATATTGTCGTATCCGTATCATATCCTGAATTTTTTGTATAAATATCGTATCGATGTATCTGATACGTATCAGATACGCTACTCACAGTCATATCCGTGAAACACATATTTGATATCCATGCATCTCTATACGTTTTTAGATGTATCATATATATTTTTTAAAAGTACAACACATTTTTTATACCTTATTACACGTATACTATAGATTTTGAGATTTATTGTATATCTGTTTAACACGAGTAACATTTGTAACATTTTTGTGTATTTGTTTTTTACTAGATTTATATTTTTGATAACAATTAATATTTTTTTGTTAACGTGCGTTAGGCGGTCAAATAAGTAAGAATGTACTTTTCATTATGGCATATCGGCGAACAAAATCACAAACTAAAAGTAATTTTAATTCTGACTGACCGAGGTTCAGCACTACGACGTGCGTTAGTCATCCTATTTTTCCAATCATTTTCTAAACCAAATCAATTTACACTTCTTCTTTTTTATCAAATTGATGAACTTGCAAAATCATATTCGTATTGGAAAAAAACACTTTCTAACCAGACAAAAAGCGACCATCTCAAATTTAAAAGATCTTTTTTTTTTCATTTTTAACTAGATTTACCCCCGCGCAATTGCGCGGGACATCATATCTCTTTTTTCCATGTTTTTTATATAATTTATTTAAGTAAAATTAACGCTCGTGCGTTTAAACTAAATTAATCGGATCATGACATATTTGCAAATATAATGATGTCAATAGATGCATGTAAGAATGGGCATTCGGTTAAACCGAACCGAATCGAACCGAATAAGAGCAAACCGAATTAAACCGAACCGGACTAGATTCAAACCGAACCGAACCGAATAAAATTTGAACCGATTTAAAACCGAACCGAATAAACCGAATTTCTTATTCGGTTTATTTGGTTGAACCGAATTAGAAGTTTTATAATGTTAAAATTCAAATGTTATTTAGAAAAAAAATATAAAAACAAATCTTATAAAATATACTTACGTTATTTCTAATTTTACAATATTTAATTTTAATTTTTTTAAATGAATATAATAGAAAAAGTGAAAAATAGTATTAATTCGGTCGGTTCGGTTTAATCGGTTCTGAAAATACCAAAACCGAACCGAACCGAATAAACCGAACAATATCAATTTTTGAACCGAACCGAACCAAATAAACCGAAAAACCGAACCGATTAAACCGAATTCGATCGGTTCGGTTCGGTTCCCAAATAAACCAAACCATTTGCCCACCCCTAGCATGTATGGGGTTCATATAATTAGTCTATCGCGGATATTACTTTTTGATATAATTTGTTTAAATAGCATTTGTGCGGGTGTTTTTAAACTCAATTAATATAATCATGACATATTCGCAAATGTACTGATGTCAATAAATGCATTAATAATGCTTCATGAAAGAATCGCAACGCGTCATATGGATACAACAACCACATGACAAATTTCTATGAAATCTCGCATAAATTTAAACTAACAAAATTTCATACATACATTTGCGAAAATGAGCAAATTAAAAAAAAAAATTATAGAGCAAAAAAAAAAATCAAAATTGAAAAAAATTAATATAATCATGACATATTCAAATATACTGATGTCAATAAATGTATTAATAATGCTTCATGAAAGAGTCGCAACGTGTCATATGGATACAACAGCCACATAACAAATTTCTATGAAACGTCGCATAACTTTAAACTAACAAAATTTCATACATACATCTGCGAAAATGAGCAAATTTAAAAAAAAAATTAGAAAGCCCAAAAAAAAGATCAAAATTGAAAACAAAAAAAAATTGGGTCAAAAAAGAAAATTCCCTCTTCCACGTGTCAGAATTACGTTAAGGGAGTAGCATTATACTTACTATAATTTCTTATCGTTCACCCAAAGTCAATCTAGTCTTTAACATTTTAATTTGGTTATTCAAATTTATTATCTCTTTAATTTTGTCTCGAGTCATTCCATCCATTTATTAATGAGTTAATTGTTAAATTGTTAATACGACATACAATATTTTATTTGTGGGTCTATTGAATATGAATTTATTGATAAATATAAATTTAGTTCTCGGCATTAATGATGTATTAAATCATGTATTTTTTTAAAAATAAAATATTTTATATTGTCATATTGAATATATCACGTTATAAGTTTGCAGACAGTCCAATCATTTAACGAATGAAAAGAATTCAATTGAATCAAATTGAATAAAATTATAGAAATAAGTGAACTGATTGATAAAAGTAAAAGGTCGATCCTTGATTCAATTTTGAATAAAAGATATAAAACCAATAGTATGAAAGTAACTTCACACAACTGAAACTGAAAAAAATTACCAAACCGAAATTAATCGAGCTTGAAAAGACAAAGCCACACTAAATCAATCTAATCAGACTTAACCCCCAAATTAAAATAAAGAACTAAAATATTCTAATTAAAACATAATTGACTTTTAAGACTTAAAAATCAAACCAAGGTAAACTACATACCTGAAAAATCAAATTAAAGTGATTAATAACTGAAAAAATCAAATGTAACAACTGCACTTTCAAAGAATGTATTAACTAAAAAGAAAAGGAAAAAGCTGAAATTTACAGCCTACAAACTCAAAAACTAATATTAACAACTTCAACAATCACACTAGAAAGTCGGAAATCAAAATTTACTGAAAAAATCGCAGTAACCTGATAATTTTACAGGCAAGTACCTCGAAAAATATAATAATTTTAAATTCAAGATTTATCAGTTCATTTCAATTTCTATTAAGCGGATCAATTTAAAAAGATTTGAGTTTGAATGGCCGACTCTGTGTCCGCGCGTGTGGTGATGGTGGTGGGTGGGTGTGGGTGTGTGTGTGTGTGTGTGGTGGGGGGGCTAAATGGACTCAAAATATAAAGCTAATGGATGTCTTACAGTGTTACGTAGAACTGGAGAAAATCGAGTTCGAAGTGGAAATCTTAATTATTGCCAATTGCACATATCTATGTATGTTTAATTATTGCGAGTGCATTGTGCAATATGATGAGTTGATGATTATAGTAATCAATAATGTAAGTGTATATATCAGAGCGCATTTTTTTCAAATTACCATTTTCTAATAAGAATATTCTTGCCTGAAGAACTAATTAGTTTGGTCCAGTTTAGGAATCTTTGTAATTTTCGTGTGAACGGAATCTTAACGTCTTTTATTCATGCTATCCCAATTTACATACAGAAATCACTATCTCCTATATGGGGAGTGCTATGATAGACCCATTTTCTTATCATGGATTCATTTTCAAAAAATTATTTTAAAAATTTTAGTTATTTATTAATTAATTCTACAAAATTTATGTTTTGAATAACATTAAATGATAAATATACACTAGAATCTTACAAAAAATATCATTATTTCACAAATATTCGAATTTTTTTTTTAAAAAAATGGGTCCATGATAAGAAAATGGGTCTATCATAACACTCCCCATCCTATATATATACAAACGTACCTTTCCACTTTGTAAGAAATTAAATCAAAGTTTTCTACAATTGTCAAGGAAAGAGACTTTGGTAAACTTATTTAATTTATCTTTGGGAAATTTTCAAAAGGACAATTCTACGGTGTCCCTCAAATTCTCTCCGACATCCTTTATATCACGAATTAACAATAAATCACCATGGTGATTAACAAAAGGACATTCCATTAATAATTAATCAATATTAATTATTAATTGTTAATGCATATGTATTTTAATTATATATTAATTAATTGTTAATGGAGTGTCATATTATTAATTATCATGGTGATTAATTTCTAATTCGTGATACTATTAATTAATTGTTAATGGAACACGATAAATGAGCTTTTTGCAAAAATATCTGTTCATGTGTTATACATGAATTGTAATATTTTAAGTACCGATGTGACGGTTTGATGCGGTTTGTTATGCTATTACTTAGTTGTGATTTTTTGCAAACTATAGTAACACTACAACTCCAATATTTAATTGAGTTTTAAGTTTTAGTTTTGATTTTCTCTATTTCGCGTTGTATCGTTGCTATTTAATTTATTGTTAATTTGAAAAAAGAACACTATGTTATTGCTAAAAATGATAAGGTGCTAATTTGAAGGGGGTTCTATCATACACCAATTTTGCTTATGATACATCTATTTTCAAGGTTATTTTGTGTAATTATCAATTAATAAGTATTTAAAATAATTTTTCAAGTATATTTATCATAAATGATATGCTAAATATGAAATTTGAATTGTTCATGAAAGAAAAAAAAATATCTATAAAAAGTAAAATGTATGATACATCCTTGTAAATATCCAAAATACCCTTTTGAAAGGGTGTATGATAGAACTTTCCTAATTTGAATTATCAAGGTATTTAAGTAACAATATTAACTCGCAAACTAGCCGTAGTTTTTTTCTTGTAATTTCCTTGAGTAGGATTGTTGCAATTTTTTTTTTGAAGGATACCCAACCAGCAATCGCTAGTTGTGATTGGTATCATGATTACAAAACATAAAAAAGGAAGTACAAGCACCATAAAAGTCCTATTACATTGAATCTATATTTTTACTTCCTAAGCTACATGTTCGTTTTTCATAGCAGTGCTAGGTCCATTGCGGCATTGGTAGTCATCAAGGTTGTCTTCTTTGCTCCCTTGAATATTGAATATTATGTGGTTTCTCTCTAGCCATACACTCCATATTACTGCTGATATGAGTATGTCCCAATGCGACTTATCTTCTGGTTCGATTGTGTGACGGGTTTGGGTCCAATATTGTAGCACACTTGTTTGGTTATGTTTGGGAGCTAGATCAACTTTCAATTTTTGTCCATATATCATTGATTTTTGGACAGTGTAGAAAAAGATGACAAGTTGATTCGTTATTTTGTGCACACATCATGCATTTGAATGGGTCTGATATCCTTTTCTTTTAAATTCTAGCCTGTTAATATCCGGACAGTGTAGATCATAGTAACTTAGTAAGCCACATGAAGATCTTAATTTTCTGAGGAATTTTTGTTTTCCATAGGTATTTATACCAATGTATTCGTTGGCCCGAATCTATTAGTGTTTGGTATGCGCTTTTAGGGCCTATTTGGATATATGTAATTATGACAGTTAGTAATAGTCATTACTGCAGTTGATCCAATTCATTTGTTTGGATTGTAGTAATTATTGTATTAGTGCAAATCTATCTTCCCTAAACAATTTATTACAACATTCACTATTCTCGTGATAACTCCAAGAATCACCAAAGCAGGCAGGGGCGGATCTTAGTGAGGGCCGCGGGGGGCGGTCGCCCCCCCCCCCCCCCCCTCCCCCCCGAGATTTTCGCCGAACAATGTATATATCTAGTGATTCAGTGTATTTTATCAGTATAACAGCGTAAAATTTACTGTTCCCCCCCCCCCCCCCCCAAGAAATCGCACAGTGTAATTTTAGAACCAATTTTCCGTTTTGCCCCCCCCCCCCCCCCCCCAAGAAATCGCACAGTGTAATTTTAGAACCAATTTTCCGTTTTGCCCCCTCCCCCCCCCATTGAATCTTGTCAAGATCCGCCACTAAAGAGAGGTAAAGAGCCATTATGCCTTCTCTTCATATTTTCTTTCATGGCAACATGTTTTTTTTTTCTCATAAACTCCTCTATTTCGTCTCTCATCTTTTTAAAAATATGTAGTTAACAGTTTTAGTTCATTTTTTTTTTATACGTACTTTGTCTCTCATCTTTAGTTGTTTTTCATTTTATTTGCTTGTTGTGAGGTTTAGCTAAAACATTTCTAAAGTTAATTTGTGTGGTTTTACTTTTTTCAGTTTTCTGTTTAAGAGTTTAGCTAACAAGGAAATGAATTTGTGTGAATCATTTCTATTTGGTTGGTGGACTCTTAATAAGTTCTTCACTGTTTTTCAATTTTGATATAACTGTATAAGTTCTTCACTGTTTTTCAATTTTGATATAACTATACTTTTTATTTGTAGAAAATTCTATTTTTAGTGCCAATGTGTTGTTGTAATATATACGGGTATATAAAGATTATTAGTGTTGAGATATATTTGAATATAATCTTTAGTTATGTTTGATAGATTGTGTATATACTAGCTTTATCCCCGCGCAATTGCGCGGGATGTTTTTTATATAATTATTTAAATAGAATTAACGCGTGTGCGAATTAACGCGCATGCGTTTGAACTAAATTAATTTAATCATGACATATTTGCAAATATCATGATGTCAAAGATGTATAAGGTTCATGAAATTAGTCTATCACGGATATTATTTTCTAATATAATTTGTATAAATAGCATTTGCTCAGGTGCTTCTAAATTCGATTAATATAATCAGGACATATTCACAAATTTTAATATGTATGTAAAATAGGAAACAAAGACCAAATGTAAAATAAGAAAAAAGATCAAAATGTAAAAAAAGACCGAAATATAAATAAAAAGGATCAAAATATAAATTAAAACTAAAAAGGACCAACATATAAATAAAAAGGACCAAAATGTAAATTAAAATGTTAAAAAGGACCGAAATGTTAATAAAAAAGGACCAAAATATTAATAAAAAGGACCAAAATGTAAACTAAAACTAAAAAGGACCAAAATATAAATAAAAAGGACCAAAATGTAAATTCAAAAATGTAAAAAAGGATCGAAATGTAAATAAAAGACCAAAATGTAAATAAAAAGGACCAAAAGGTAATTTTTTAAAATAAAAAGGACCAAAATATAAATAAAAAGGACCAAAATGTAAATTAAAAAATATTTTTTTTACACAAATGCCCTTGATGACGTGGAGGCATAGAATTGCAAGAATTCTCTCTACTTTATACATAAGATATAATATGAGGAATGCAAAGGTTATGTTGATCATGCCCTGACCAATAGGAGGATGAATGGTGATAACAACTCTAATTTATGTATCTTTTTTAGTTTCCGGTTCAGTATATAAACTTGGATTAATGAAATTATTTTGGATGCTTTATATAATTATATTTTTCTTTTGCTCTACTATAATAATAATAATAATAATAATAATAATAATAATAATAATAATACAGAGCGAAGGTTAAATTGGTATGATTTAGTTGAACAAATACATGAAAAAAGTGATATAGAATTAATTAATAAAAATAATAATTCTTATTTTTGGAATGAAGTTTTAGAAAATATGGATTTTTTTAATCAAAGTATTAACATTATAGTTGGTAATGGAGAAAAAACAAATTTTTTGAGAGGAAGATGGTGTGAATCAACAATGGCAAATAAATACAAGGAATTATATTCATATACAGAAAATAAGGAGGGAACTTTGGCTTATTTTATTAATAAAATTAATGAAACTAATTTATATAATTCATTAGGGATAAATGGACCTCTTTCAAGCATGGCAAGTAATCAATTCATTGAGTTAGTACAGACTTGTAATTCCATAATGCTTTCTCAATTCCAAAAAGATGCACATCAATGGAAGTGGCATAAAGATGGCAATTTCACCTGTAAAAATGAATATAATTTCTTAATCAATGGAGTTTATATCAAAAGTGAATATAAAAATATATGGAAAATAAAAGTTCCAACAAAAATTCAAATATTTTTATATTTATTTTTTCAAAATAAAGTACTTACAATTGATAATTTAATGAAGAAAGGATGGAATTTTGCAAATTGATGTCCACTATGCAAAATGGCAGAGGAATCTGTAAAACATTTGAGAAATGAGTGTCAATATACAATAATGATGTTTAAGGAATTACACATAATTATGAATTTGAATTATTCAGAAAATATGGATATAAGAAAAATTATATTAAATAGAGATGAAAAGAAAGAGTATAAATTACTTATCTCAATTTTTATATATCAGATTTGGCTAGAAAGGTGTAGAAGAGTTTTTACAAATTGTGTGTATAATGAATGCAGAGTAGTTGAATTAATCATTGAAGAACTAAACATTCTGAAATTAGCACAAAAAAAGAATATAATTAATTCTACTTTCAATTTGAGTAATGAAGTAGTATCAGATAATGAAAATGAGATGAATAATTTAATATGTCATGAACAAATTAACTACTTAACTCATGTTATTGCAGTAGAACAAGAGAATAGCCAGGAGCAGGAGCAAATTCAAAGGCAAAATCAGGAGCAGGAGCAAAGACAAGAGGACAATCGTGAATCTGCCATCTGGTGGTTTCAATCAGAACTTCCTGAAGATGGTGAACCTGGTCGAATTCAAAATAGAGAGAAATTACTGGAGGAGGAAGAAAGAGAAAATTTTATATTCAATAATCTTAGAGGTCTAATTTACCTTCAAGAGGGACAGTGGATATCTCCTGATCAAATGGTGTTGAATGAAGAGGCAAGCAATGGCCAAATCAGGGAACTTGGTCAAAGATTATTTGAACAATGGCCAAATCAGAGAGAAGAAGAAGGTATTGGTTGATTGGGTGATTGTAGGTTTTGAAGGTGGTAGAAAAGACTGGTAGAGGATTGATAAATGATGGATTCAGTGAGTGATTTCATTGATAAATCGATTTAACGGGTAAAGGATGGATTTAGAGAGGAATTGATGGATTCAGAGAGGGATTGGCAACTGGTACCATGGTACAGGTGGATGAATGGGCAGAAAAGGATCGATAAGTACCGGTTTTCAATGTGTCGGTTTGATTGATTTCACGTTTCCATGGTACTAGTAGATCTATGTCCAGAGAAGGATCAATAGCCTGGTACTGAGCTAGGTACTGATCTGATTGAAGGTTACGGAAAGTTTGAAGATGAAGATCGAAGAAGGAGATCGATGAGTGGAGGTTAAAGCGAGTTTGCCGATGGATTAAGAGGAAGATAGAGGTTAACGCGAGAGATGTAGAAACTCTAGAAGATGGATTCAGCGGTGGATATAGAGTTGAGAGAGAAATGGAAGAAGGGGGGAGAATGAGTAGTCATCGGCAGAATGAGGAACTAGAAAAGGAAATGCTCAAGTCTAGAGTATTAAAGGCCGGTAACAAACTAGAATGGTATTTCAATGTACCGGTTTTTGGAGGAAAATGGTAGATATAATTGGTATATCATAGTTAAGTATTAGAAGGAGATAAAAGACTTTTTCTGATATATCCATGTTGGATGTTTAGAAATAGCATTAAAACATTGTATTAAAAATTGTAATTAACATTGATTAATACAAAAATAGATGTAGGACTTTGAGCCTACTCTATTATTTTTCAAAAAAATAAAAATAATAATAATAATAAATGTATGGCTCGTACAATATATATAATTATTGATATAAATTAGATGTATTTCAATAAATTCGTACATAGAGAAAATTGGTTATTTGGTTGTAAGGCTAGGAAGAAGCTCTTTCAAGAAGCGATTTTCAAGAATTCAAGATCTTAAAGAAAATCAAATAAAACCTAATAAAGAAGATCTATTCAGGCGGTTCAGGAGCAATTGAGATCCACGGTCCATAAAATCCAATTAGCAAATAATACCAACTACAATCCGCAGTCCAATTCATACAAGAAATAACCCACCAATTCCTCAACCACATCAAATTTGAGATTCAAATGGAGGGTTCCTAGATACAATTGAGATCAAGCTGTGGTTGTTGTTGAACTTCACTATTCATCTTCAACCAAGGAAGTTCCAAAATCTTCAAGCATCCCAAACTTCAACCTGTTCAAAAAAGATAACAAGAATCTCCATTGGCAAGAGGACAGCTCTTCATTCACCAGTCGTCAAGTGGCAGGCAAGAGGAAAGCTCTCCAGTTGATCATCTCCAGTGCAAAATCCCCTCAAGTTCAAGCTTCTCTCAGAGCCTATATACCTGCTAAGTTTTTCTATCTTTCTAATTAGTATTATGAATTTATCATTTAAGCAAGCATTGCAGAAAAATGTAGGAAATGAAAACCTATTTTATGATCAAACCCTAAAAAATACACCAAATAACTGGACTTTAGTAGCAAATAAAAAACATTCTAACACAAATAATAAGCAAAAAAAATGATTATTCAATTAAGAAATGTTTTAGATGTTTATCAAATACACATCTTAGGAATGAGTGTAGAGAACCAATAAGGTGTATTAGATGTTTTAAGTTAGGGCATGTTAAGAAATATTGTTGCACAAATTTGGGCAAATTGAAAAATCAAGTTGAGAATATACCTAACTTTCATACTTCAAAGAATCCAATTCCAGGTTCAAAAGCTGTATTGGAAAGCAAAAGTAATTATGTTAGTCAAAGTGAAAATCAAATTACAGTGATTTTTTCAAATAAAAATGAAGATATCATAAAATTAATAACTAGAGAAATAATTTTGAAAAATTTACCAGAAAATTATTGCAATCCATTTGCTCTAAGAAAGCTAACTGAACCCTTTGGAATATTAATATCAGTTGGGTCCTATATTCCAACAAAGATTATTCATGAGTTAAAATTATCTATTAATTGTAAAATAAATTCTAAAATTCCAACTTCAATAAAATTAATATATGAGAAATTTACAACTATATTACCTGTTCAGGAAATATTTAATTCTCCAAGTTCTTCAAAATTTGTACAAAAGCCCTCAGTGAACATCATAGAGCCAAATTTTAAAAAAGGGGAAACCATACAAATCAGAGAAAAAATTGAAACACAAAATAAAACAGTTAAAACAAATATTAAATCATCTAAAAAGAGAAATAAATCTGTACAAATATGGCAGAAAAAGAAAAAAGTTAATACTTTTTGGAGAATTAAGAAAAAGGTGAATATCACAAACATATCTCCAAATAAAAGTATTACTGAATTCACAAAGTCAGGAGAGAATCTCATCATTAATTATGTGAATTTTAATACCTCAGATCAGGATATCTTCATTGGTACAAAGGGTCAAATATCATTAGGGATAGAAGGGGGATCAGAGAAAATTCAAATTACATATCCAAATGCTAGCCAACAAATATTATTTCCTTTATTAAAAGAGATTTTCCACCCTTATAAGGGAATTAAAACAATTTCCACTTCTAGTAAATCATTATTTTCACAAAAGACTTCATTGTTAATTAAATTCACATATAAGGGTCTAGCTCTATTGTCATCCCATAAATCAAACAACCAAGCAGTGATTAATTCTGCTGGTAAGGACCTAATTGTACATTTCAATAAAAGTCCACATCTAACTGAGAATTCTCCAATTATAGTTGCGAGTAATAATGTTGAAGAATTAGAAAATAATAGGTTAATACCGTATCTAGATGATATGTTTGAGTCACCAGATAAAATTCTACATAAAAATGAGGGAAATATTCTTAAAAGTCCAGATAATTATTTGTTAGTCAAGTCTAATATTAATGAAAACTTACATGAATTAAGGAATTCTTCTCCAGTTACAATTTATTCAACTCCAAATATTATTAAATCTCCTGAGTAAAAACAAAAGAAAATAAATGATTATTTTGATAAAATAAATAATAAAATTATAAATAGTAATGACCAGAAGTTAAAATTTAAAATGGAAGAGAAATCTGATAACATAAATCTAAATATAAAAGAAAATACAACAAAAATATGCAAAATAAAGGAAAAAAATAAAACATTAAAATTAGATGATCAAAGAAGAAGTACTAGATTACAAAACAAGCAAACAAATCATTATACATCTCCAATTGAAAAAGCACAATTAGTAAAATTTAAAGAAATACAAAAAAGATAGAAATAGGAGACAAAAATGTAAACTTAATAATAATATTGAAGTTAAAGCACTTAATTTAGAAGATAAAACTGAAATTATTGATAAAAATGAAATTGAAAATATATTATTGTCTACAGGAATTGAAATTAATGAAAATATTAAGGACACAATAAGAAATCTTGTAGATGAGCAAGGTATTTAAGTAATTGATCAGATAAGTTGTTAATATAAATAATGTTATATAAAAATTTAAGAATATTATCTTGGAATGTAAGAGGGTTGAATGCAAATGATAAAAAATTATTAGTACATAAAAATATTAATGATGAAAATGTTGATATATGTTGTCTTCAAGAAACTAAGTTATAATTAATTGATAGCAATATAAATAAAGAATGTTGTGGTTTAAAATTAAGTGAATTTGATTACTTAAAATCACAGGGAGCTTCAGAAGGTATATTAATTTCATGGAATAAAAAACTTTTTAATCACATTTCAACAACTAAATTAAAATATTCTATTAATATTTTATTACAAACAAAATGGGATAATACAAACTTTTTAATTACTGGAATATATGGACCATCTAAAAGAATAAATAAATAAGAATTTTTATTGGAACTAAATAATATTGCAAACCCTAATAATCTACCTTGGCTTCTTATGGGTGATTTTAATTTGGTATTACATACACATGAGAGAAGTGGAAATAATAAATGTAATGATTATACAAATGAGTTTAGAGAATTTATAAATCATAAAAATCTTATTGACTTACCATTAAAAGGAAAAATATTTACTTGGCAAAATTCCATTTCAAAAGCAAGACTAGATAGAATTATAATTAATAAAGAGTGGCTTACAAATTATCCTAATTCACAGTTATCAGCTAGGACAAATATCTGTTCAGATCATATTCCCATTCTTTATGAAGCTAATACTAATTATCCTATTATTAAGGGGTTTAGATTTGAAGCTAAATGGTTGCAAATTGAAGAATTTAAAGTACTTATTGAAAATCATTTAAAAATAACACTAGTCTTACTTTAAATGATTTTTCTGACAAAATTTTAAAATTAAATAAAAGTTTAACATAATTAAACAAACAAATGAGATTAAAACATAATATGCACACAGACAATTGTAGGAAAATAATCCAATGGACAGAAAAAATAGAAGATTTTAGACCCTTGTCACAGTTAGAAAAATGGTTGAAATTAAAAGCAAAAATGCGAATTGAAATTATTTTAACTTTAAATAAAATTTGTTGGAAACAAAGATCTAAATTCAATTGGATTAAAAATGGAGATGCAAATACTAAGTTTTTTCACTTACATGCTTCAATTAAAAAGTCTACCTCAATGATAGCTATGATTAAAGATAAAAATGGTACATAATTTAAGGATCATATAAATAAATCAAAAATATTTTTTTCATTTTATAGAGATTTAATGGGAAAGGAGAGTATTAACAATAAGGAATTAGGATCAATAAATTTATTTAAATTATATGAAAATGAAAAAATTGATTTATCTAAATTAGAAGTACCATTTAACATGAATGAATTAAATCAATCAATTAAGGATTGGACAAATAATAAAAGCCCAGGGCCTGATGGGCTAATTGGAGAATTTTTTAAACATTATTGGGAAATTTTAAAAACTGAAATTTTAAATTTATTTAATTCAGATGCAAATAATGGTTTATCTAAATTTAACACTTCATATATAACCCTAATTCCTAAAAAAGAGGATTCTATTGAACCTAAAGATTACAGACCTATAAGTCTCATCTCAAGTATTCAAAGATTGTTTTCTAAAATGTTATCAAATAGAATCAGTGGGGATATGAATCAAATGATAGCTAAAAATCAATTAGGGTTTTTAAAAAATAGAAATATATCAGAAAATTATGTGTATGCAAGGGAAGTTTTATGTTTAGCACATAGGAAAAATATACCATTAATAGTTTTGAAATTATATATACATAAAGCATTTGACCGTGTCTCTTGGGAATTTTTAATAAATGTTATGAAAGCTAGGGGTTTTGGAATTTTTTTTATAAATTGGATAGAAAAATCAGTTTTACCAGGGACAACAAGGGTAATTTTAAATGGTAGCCCTGGTAAATACATACATCTCAAAAGAAGTTTAAGGCAAGGAGATCCTACATCTACTCATTTATTTTTATTAGTTATGGATGTATTATCAAGATTACTTGAAACTTTAAGTGAAAAAGACTTCATTTTGAAACCAATAAATAATATAGTTACAATTTTATTTTATGCAGATGATGCTATATTATTTATTAAACCAAATTTAAATAACATTAAAAGAATAAAATTTATATTAAATCTATTTGGTCAAGAATCAGGATTAAATATAAATTATTTAAAATCAGAAGTTATTGGTTTAAATACTAACAATGATTTATTAGAAAACATTTCATCAGAATTAAATTGTCCAATTGGTACCCTACCCATAAATTATTTAGGGTTACCATTGCATTATAAAAGACCCTCAAAAAATGATTATTTAAAAATAATTGATAAAATAACAAATAAGCTTAATGGCTGGAAGGGTAGTATGTTAAGTAAAAGTTGATGATTAGTTCTATTGAATTCTATCTTAACATCAATTCCTATTTATTATTTTAATGTTTTTAAATTTCCTAAATGGGTTTTAAATGAAATTGATAAAATTAGGAAAACATTTTTTTGGAAAGGTAATAATTCAAGTGGATATAATTTAGTTGATTGGAATATTGTATGTCAATCTAAGAAAAAAGAAGGATTATGAGTTTTAAATATTGAAATATTTAATAAAGTTTTATTGACTAAATGGCTCTGGCTTTTTTATAACTCACAAGGGAAGTTAGATTGGTTTAATTTAATTGAAAATCCATTAAATATTGAGCTAGATCAGAAAAATTATAAAACAAATTCTTATTTTTGGAATGATGTTATTAAAAATATTGATTTTTTTAATCAAAGTTTAAATATTATTATAGGAAATGGAAATATTATAAATTTCTGGAAAGCAAGATGGTGTGAAAAGCCACTCATATACCAATACTCAGAACTTTATTCGTTTTCAGAAAATAGGAATGGGACATTACATTATTTCCTAAGTAAAATGCATGAAAGTAATTTGTATACAAGTCTAGGAATAAATGTACCTTTATCTAATGTGGAACAAACTCAATTTATTCAATTGGAACAAATTTGTAGCACTTTAGTTCTTGATCCTTCTCAAAAAGATTCATTTCATTGGTCTTGGAATGGTAACAAGGACTATTCCTGTAAAAGTGCATACAATATATTAGCAAATGGGGTATTTATTAAAGCAAAATATTATAAAATCTGGAAAATTAAAGTTGAATTAAAAATTAAAATATTTGTATGGCTACTTTATAGAAATAGAATTCTTACCATTGATAATTTAAAAAGAAAGGGTTGGTCCATAATTAATAAATGTGTCCTTTGTCTCAATTCTGAAGAAAATGTAAAACATATATCTTGTCAGTGTAATTATACAATAAAAATCTTTGAAAAATTACATGGAGTACTTGGAATTCATATAAATAATCAAATTAATCCATTATAATTATTAATTGATAAAACAAAATAAAATAATTATAAAGTACTTATCTCTATTTTTTAATATTATATCTGGTTGGAGAGATGCAAAAGAACTTTCACCAATTCCTCTTCCACGAACTGGCAATTAATAGACCTAATCATTTATGAATATAAATTAAACTTGTTAGTACTAAATTCAGGGAATTATACTTATGTCTATAATGAAATAGAAAATTATGCTTATAGGGGAGAGAGTGCTAGTTCGAATACAAATTCTTTGGATTCAATTAATTCTGATACTAGCTCTACTGATTCTTCAATTGAATGTTCATACTACACTAATCAATTTTCTAATTCGGGTACTATGATACATGGTGAACAGCAAGAGGTGCAACAGGGAATTGAAGAACAGGAAATCATGCAAGGGATGATGCAACAAGAAGAACAATTCGAAAATATTTGGTGGTTCACTTCTGATTTGAATGATGCAGAAAGAGAAAATGAAGAAAGAAATCAACCAAATCAAGGGTTTTCCAACTTACAAAGTTTCGTTCAGAGCTTAGAAGACCTCATTGATGATACTGCACCTTCAAATTTCGTTGATTCAACTCGACAATCCACTTTTCTTCAGTCTAACTTGCCAACTCCAATTTTAAACCCAAATCGAAGAGATTTATCAATGGAAGAGCTAGGGTTTATACTTAATCCAGATTGAAATATTTGGATTTGGAAAATGGGGTTCAGAAAAGGGGGAAAAGATTGAAGCGAGGTTTGGGGGAGGAAGAGAGAGGAAGAAAGAGGCGTGAGGTGTCAACACTCTGATAGAAGCAGCAAGAGATCACTTCACCGCAGGAATTGAGTACCGGTTTTTTGGGAGTTAAACAAGGAAACGAAATGAAGGAAATCAAATCATGATATTTATTTTCCTGGTTTTCCAAAATTCCTGGTTTCACAAGAAATAAGGAATTGAAATATTGGAGATCAAGAGAAATAGAAGATCAAACCTTACAAGTGATTATGAGGCAAATATCAGAAGTGATATCGGAAGATTGAATCAAGCTCAACAATCCTCAAATTAAATTCAACACTGGTTGAAAAGGATCTCTGTCATGAGGTGTTTTTCTCGAGGATGAGGTGCTATCGGCAGATTTGAATCTACCTCTTCTGATGTTTATCGAGGATGAGGTGCTTTCGGAAGATCTGGCTCTATATCTTCTGGTGTTTTTCGAGGATGAGGTGCTATTGGCAGATCTGTGAAGGAAATACAGTTTCGGATCGATCGTAAAAGTGTACACAAGGATAAATGAACGTACGCGTTCGTGGACATAAATAATGTGTATATTAGATGCACATATGTATATTGGATATACATGGTTAAATTGATAAGAAACGGTTTTTTTATTAAGAAAATCAGAAAATTCAGTTTAAGCCGTTTTAGTAAAACTGGCATAACTTTCAGTAGGATACTCCGATTTGAATGGTTCAAATTGGGTTTAATAGATAATGAGATTATCTAGAACTATCATATAGAAATATATTTCATTTGAGCGAAGTATCAGTGTCGTTTTAATGGAATACCGAAAGGGTGCGACTGTTTGACATACAGTTAGTAAAACGTCCGTAACTTTCGCATCCGAACTCCAATTGGGCCAGATCCAATTGGGTTGGAAACATAATAAGATTATCTAGAAATTTCGTGAATGTTCAGAGTCGGTTGAAATGATTTAATATTTTCGTTTCAACAGAATACTGAAAGGGTGTCTGCAATTTTCTGTCTGAAAAGGTGTATATGAGATATACATAAATTTTGGCCCATCCTTATCCTATGTGATATAAATAGGATGTTTCTCTCTCTCTCTCTCTCTCTAACCAATTCATTCAGTTCAACCCTTGTTGATTTAATAAGATTAATCTAGAAATTAGAGAGAATCTTTATCAAGAGTGAAAGAGTGCAAAGAGAGAAAAACCGAGAAAAACAGTTTTTCCGGAGAAGAGAATCGATCGATCAAGCAAGTTCGCCGGTGCATCGTCTAGGCAGGTGCATCCGCGACCGACGAACTCCGACTCACGGTGGATACAAGTAGAGGAGCGACACTTGTGGCTCTTCGATTGTGATCAACTCGAGGGAGAGAAAGAACGGTCAAAGACGGTGGAAGCGCTTGGACGTGGGACGCACGAAGACAACCGGAGGCGCGTCAAGACGGTGGGAGACGTGTGGTATGGGACGCACGTGCTAGTTACCAACGTGACCGGAGAAAGAAGGAAGAACGATCAACCCGTCGTGCGTGATCAATTTCACGTTGGTAATCGTCTATCCTACTTTGCATCGTACCCTCGAAGTCATGACGTGATCTTGGATTTTGGGAACCGGACCGGGCCTTCATATCCGCTATGCGGGCCCGGGGACGGGTGAATTCCCAACAGTGGTATCAGAGCGATCGCCATCGATTCGAGGGTCGAATCATAGTCGTATATTCGATATACGCACGGGTTATCAAAGTTCGTACCCGTTTGCATGATGTTACATATTTAGAACGTCAATTTCGTTAAAATCACAAGTGGAATTCACTAGAGATCAATCAAAAGTTGATTGAGAGTATCTAGGACTGATCGTGAAAAAGTTTCATGATTTATCGTTTTGGAAACGAGCGAAAACGGAAGAAACAGCAAAATCTGCAGAAAATCAGAGTTTCTGCCGCCCCGGCGGCAGTTTTTGGCGCCCCGGACGCGTCCCGGGCGAGGTTTTCTCGCGCCCCACGGGCCACGGATGGGGCAGGGACCCCCCTCTCGATACTGATTTTGTTTTCGCGATAACTTTGGCTACGAAACTCGAAATTTTGAGTTCTTTATATCTATATGATCGGCATCAATCATACTAGCATATAAACAAGTAATTATTTAGAATAATTAGTTTTCCTAATTAGTACATATGCATTTATGAAAATCTTGTGATAGTGATATAATATGATTATGTCACGAATTAATAAAACATGAAAGTCATGATCCCTCATAATATTTAAGTCATGGAAATGCCTTCCATGTCAACAACCATCGAAATTGGTATCACAATATGTGTGTTGTTAGGCCTTCGTCATGCACACATGTTGTTGGTATCAATGGGTGGCAAGCATTAAATGGGGACTCACGTGTTGTTAGGCCTTCGTCATGCACGTGAGTAGTCCACTTGACGATACGTTTGATATGGTTATGAATTAACCGTCCAAGCCAATCCGATTGGAGTTCAGGGCATAGTTAGAATGCACACACGGAAATGAGATTGTATATGATACGATCCATCACCGAAATTCTATAAAGGTTCGAGAGTCGCATATGATGCGATTGGATTATATCCTGCCTAAATAAGCGAGATCCCACCGATAGGCCTTCATCACTTGTGGGAGGATTGCGAAATATGGATCTCGGGTGTTATGGATGAAGGAAATACAGTTTCAGGATCAACCGTAAAAGTGTACACAAGGATAAACGAATGTAAGCATATATTCGTGGTCATATCTTTCAGTAAGAAAATCCAATTTGAATGGTTCAAATTGGGTTAGATAGATAATAAGATTATCTATAACCTTCATGTAGAAATATATTTCATATGAACGAAGTATAAGTGTCGTTTCTATGAAATACCGAAAGGGTGCAACAGTATGATATACAGTTAGTCAAACAGTCATAACTTTTTCATACGAACTCCAATTGGGCCAGACCAAACTGGGTTGGGTAGATAATAAGATTATCTACAACGTTCGTGTAGGTTGATTTTCTGTCAGAAGAATTTACCAATTTGGTATGAACGGAATACTGAACAGGTTCATGCAGTTTTATGTGTGAAAGGGTGTATATTGGATATACATGCCTTTTGGCCCATCCTTATCCTATGTGAGATAAATAGGATGTATCTCTCTCTCTCTCCAGACCAGATCATTCAGATGAATCTATGGTATTATTCAGAATAATCCAAAAATATAGAGAGACATCTTTCTAGAGAGAGAAAGAGTGCGAAGAGAGAAAACCGAGAAAAAAAGTTTTTCTCGGTGTAGAGAATCGATCTAATCAAGCAAGTTCGCCGGTGCTTCATCTAGGCAGTTGTATCCGCGACCGATGAACTCCGACTCACGGTGGATACAAGTAGAGGAGCGACACTTGTGGCTCTCCGATTGTGATCAAACCGAAGGAGCAAAACAGTTGGCTGTGGAAGAGTGTGGACGTGGGACGCACGAAAGACAATCGGAGGCGTGTCAAGACGGTGGGAGACGTGTGGTATGGGATGCACGGGCTAGTCACCAACGTGACACTGGAGAAGGAAAGGATGTGAGCGATCAACCTGTCGTGCGTGATCAATTTCACGCTGGTAATCGTCTATCCTTCAATTGCATCGTACCCTCGAAGTCATGGCGTGATCTTGGATTTAGGGAACCGGACCGGGCCTTCATATCCGCTGCGCGGGCCCGGGGACGGGTGAATTCCCAACAATGGACTTGGAGTCCCGTATCGGTATGAGGGTTATCGATTCGATAAAATAATACTATTCATATAATCATCATATAAGCATATAGATTAAGTACGTAGTGTTAGGAGTTTAATCTTTATCATCCGTTTAGAATTATGTTTTCAAGCAATACCAAATATATCGATGAGATCGATATGATAGATGGCTTTTGGGCCGGAATTACCATGATTAACCTTGATAGTTAAAGAATAGTTCTTAGACTTAAAAGAACGTGTTGGACACGGAAATGGTAGATTCGGGGCTCGAGGCTTTGGCTTTAGAGAAAGCCGGGTTCGATAAACTTTAAGAAGAAATCGAACGAGATTACGTGCCTTGTGGTGGCATGTATAGACGCAAATTTCTCAAAATTGTTTTGAGAATTCGGGTGTATACGAAAGTAAAACACAACGCTCATGAAATAGTTTCAAGAGGTAGAGCGCGTTGAATGGTTCAATGCGGCTCAAAGAGTAGGTTAATTTTGAGACGCCTTATGGGTTTTTAATTAACACTCGTGTGTTGATGGTACGAGATTTGATCTACGTGACCGAATATCATATGCATTCGATAGATAAGTCGATCCCGGAATTGCATGAAATGCGATTTAAGTTTGAATTGGAGATGCTCGGAGCATCCGAGGAATACAATGCATATAGATGCGTGGATATCCTTGTAATTCAAGGGCGGGATCGGAAGAAATAAATGTCTAAGGGTATTTTGGGAAAAATATTTTTCCAAACAGAAAGTTCGGACAAGGAGTTGTCCAAAATAATGACTCAAAGAACGGTGAAATTCGAGGAGGATTAAACCTAGAAGTTGATTGCTTCTTTTGGCGTTGCCGTCATGGCCATATAAATGAGATACGCGTATCTGGATTCCATATGATGGATTACTAGAATCAATCGAATTAGATTCAATTGGTTAAACGCGATAATTATTTATTAGGCAAAGACGACAAAGTGCATCATTCTCCAAAGGTTGGAGAAAGATCCAACGAATTATTGGAAATTATATTTAAATGTAAATGTTCTGATAAGTTCCGAGGCAAGAGGAGGCTATCAGTATTTTGTTACGTTTATGGACGATTAAAATAGATACGGTAATATCTATTTAATGCGTGCCAAAACAGAGACTTTTGAAAGGTTCAAAGTGTTTCAAAAACGAAATACAAAATCAACTAGGCAAGAAAATCAAAGCTTTTCGATAGGATCGAGAAGGCAAGTATTTGAGCTACGCGCTTCGATAGGATCGAGGAAACGATATTTGAGTTATACGTATTGATGATCATTTATGATTGTGGAATCGTTTCACGATTACCTTCATCGGAACATTAAGATGTATTCGAAAAGAGGAAATGAACACATGTTGGACATGGTTCGATAAATGAAAAGTCAAACGGATCTCTCAAAAATGTTTTGGGGATACGCCCTTGAGACAGCGGCACTAATGAATTATGCATATAAGATACGGACCATAAACCTTCTAATTGGTACAAAAGACGCCATATGAGATATGGATCGGAATGGTTCCGAAGTTGTCATTTGTAGATATTTGAGGATGTGAGTATATTTCGAAATTTGTTTCGATTAAACTCAATCCCAATTCTGAAAATTGTTCGTTTATCATATATCCTTAAGGAAACTAAAGGGTATTAGTTCTAACGTCCCAAAGAAAATGAGATTTTCGTGGCTCGAAGAGATGCCTTCTTGGAGGAGGACATAATGCGCACAAGTTTGGAACTTGATGTCATTTATCTCTACGGGGCTAGTGGGAGTAGAATAAATCTCGAAAGAGTTTGAGATCTGGAAAATGAACATTGTACCAATGAAAGTTGACACGACTTTTATCAAGAGTTGATGAATACGAGTCGAACGCACAAAGGAATTTTTCATAGATCCAGTAGACTATATCATAAATACGGATTTATCGTGGCTAATGATGATAGATCGAAATCATATGATGATTCGATATCCTACAAGGATGCTATGAAAATGACGATTCTGAAGGAAATACAGTTACAGATCAACTAGTAGATTGTACAAATGAGTGTAGACAAACATACGTGTTCGTCGGAACGATTGGATGCATAATAAGATTATGCAAATCTGGCAGAAATTACATGGTGCGTCATGACGCACCATATTGTGCGTCATGACGCACAATAGAGTAATTCTGAGAAAGCCAATCTGTGAGTAGTGCGTCATGATGCAAGTTATCTTGCGTCATGACGGTACACATGAGTGGTGCGTCATGACGGACGTTATCGTGCGTCATGACGGTACACTGTGTAACGGCTATATCCAAGTAAATGTGACTTGTGCGTCATGACGCACCATATCGTGCGTCATGACACACAGTGATCCGAATTCTGGATTAGCAGTTTTTGATACTCATTAATACTCATTAATTCAGAGATTTAATATATAATCTCTGTAACTCTCCTCTCTCTCTCTCTGGCTGCCAGATCTATTCTAATTCTTGAGAAGAAGAGAGAAACTTGTGTGACAAGTGAAGGAGAATTGGAGATTGTTTTGAGCAAGTTTGCGGGAATTTTAGGGGAATTCGCCGCAACCGAAAGACGCTAGCTCGAGGTGGATACGAGTAGAGAGATCTAAATTAAGATCTTCGACTGTGATCAATCGAGTGCAAGGACGAGCAAGGTCGAAGACGAATCGGATAAAATCCGGTTGGATACGACAAATCGAAGCTTCGCATTAGGTGTCGAATCGCGCGGGCGTGGGACGTGCGTGTCGCCGGAATCGAAGCGAGTAGCAGCTAATAGAGTCAACCCGTCTCCGTGATCAATTTCACGTGGTATGATTCTCTATGAATTAAGAGTTAATTTCATAGGTTAGATGCATTTCATGATTCGTACGGTTGAGTCGTTGACGTGGTCCTCGGGATTGGGTCGGACCGGGCCTCTCAATCCGCTGCGCGGGGCTCGGTAGTGACGCCGATACCCAACAGATTCCATATGGCAAGATACCATGAAATCTGTGATTCGATCCGTGTAGATTATCAAGTTTAGAACTGAAGGAAATACAGTTTCAGGATCAACCGTAAAAGTGTACACAAGGATAAACGAATGTAGGCGTACATTCGAGGTCATATCTTTCAGTAGGAAAATCCAATTTGAATGGTTCAAATTGGGTTAGATAGATAATAAGATTATCTACAACCTTCATATAGAAATATATTTCATGTGAATGAAGTATCAGTGTCGTTTCAATGAAATACCGAAAGGGTGCAACAGTATGATATATAGTTAGTAAAACAGTCATAACTTTTGCATACGAACTACAATTGGGCCAGGTCAAATTGTGTCGTGTAGATAATACGATTATCTACAACTTTCGTGTTGGTTGATTTTCTGTCAGAAGAATTTACCAATTTCGTATGGACAGAATACTGGACAGATTCATACAACTTTCTGTGTGAAAGAGTGTATATTAGATATATATGTCTTTTGGCCAATCCTAATCCTATGTGATATAAATAGGATATTTCTCTCTCTCTCTCTCTGGTTAATCCAGATTTGAATTTATTCAGAATATTCAGAATATTCCAGAAATATTGAGAGACATCTTTCTATTGAGTGAAAGGGTATAAAGAGAGAGAACCGAGAAAAACAGTTTTTTCGAAGAAGATAATCAATCGATCAAGCAAGTTCGCCGGTGCATCGTCTAGACAGGTGCATCCACGACCGACGAACTCCGACTCACGGTGGATACAAGTAGAGGAGCGACACTTGTGGCTCTTCGATTGTGATCAACTCGAGGGAGAGAAAGAACGGTCAAAGACGGTGGAAGTGCTTGGACGTGGAACGCACGGAGACGACCGGAGGAGCGTCAAGACGGTGTGAGACGTGTGGTATGGGACGCACGTGCTAGTCACCAACGTGACCGGAGAAAGAAGGAAGAGCGATCGACCCTTCGTGCGTGATCAATTTCACGCTGGTAATCGTCTATCCTTTTATTGCATCGTACCCTCGAAGTCATGGCGTGATCTTGGATTTAGGGAACCGGACCGGGCCTTCATATCCGCTGCGCAGGCCCGGGGTGGGGTGAATTCCCAACAGTGGTATCAGAGCGATCGCCATCGATTCGAGGGTCGAATCATAGTCGTATATTCGATATACGCACGGGTTATCAAAGTTCGTACCTGTTTGCATGATGATAGATATAGAGATTCTAATTTCGTTAAAAATCACAAGTAGAATTCACTAGAGATCAATCAAAAGTTGATTGAGATTATCTAGGAATTATCGTGAAAATGTTTCATGATTTATCGTTTCATAAACGAGCGAAAACGGAAGAAACGGCAAAATCTGCAGAAAATCAGAATACGAAACAGTGAGTAAAACTAAGATACTTTTCAGTGGGAAACTCAAAATTGATTGGATCAAATTGGCGTAGTTAGATAATAAGATTATCTATGACTTTGATACAGATTTTGTTTTCATTTGAACGAATTATCAGTGTCGTTTTTATGGAATACCGAAAGGGTGCGACTGTTTGACATACAGAGACTAAAATGTCCGTATATGTCGCATAGAAACTCCAGTTGAGTCCAATCGAATTGGGTTAGTTAGATAATAAGATTATCTAGAACTTTAGTTCATGTTCAAAGTCGGTTGGAACAATTTAATATTTTCGTTTCAACATAATACTGAAAATGTGTCTGTAGTTTTCTGGATGAAAGGGTGTCTATTGGATATACTTACCTTTTTCGTTTGTCCGTATTTTACTAAAATTGGCCTAATTTTCAGTGGGGAACAGGTCCGGTCCCAACTTTTGGAGGTCCCGAGGCCCATTCATAAAAACGACCCCTAACCTATACAATAACAGCTCAAATTCAAACTTGGAAACATTTTTTATTTTTACAACATTACATTACAAAAAATAAGTTGCAATAGTATAATCTATTATAAAATTTTATAATTACCAATCCCATATTATCTGAAATTTTTTATAACAATTCCATTCCAATAAAGAGTTTTCTTATAAATTATAAGTATCCTGGGGAAACCCATCTCGGAACAAGCTTCAAAAAAAAAAAAATTATAAGAATCCTGAGAATTTGTAATAACATAAAATATAAAATTGACCAGAAAAAGAAAAAAACGAGGACAAAAATCTTTGAATTGCAATTGCAATTGTCCTACATATGATTTGCAACTGGAAATAATAGCAAGATATTGATTACTATAGCAAAATAGTAAACTATGAATTCAATAAGTTAGAAAAACTGTATCAGAAGAAAGATAAGACCAAATATCATAAATTAAAGAGAACTAGAGACGAAATAGCAGACTTGGGTATGCGGTCCATGAATACAGACTGTCTCCAGCCATAAATCAGAGATATATACTAAAAAACACTAACAAGCGATCATGCAAGGGCCTTCTACGCCGGCGAAACTGTCTAGAAGCCTCCTCTTCGTCCATCTACATAATCAGAGAAGAGGACGTTGCGCTTGCACTACTTGCCCTCTCCTTCGACAGACTGATGGAGTCGCCATACAACTTTGACGGCCATGATTTTTGGATTTTTGTGCGGAAAGACTTGAAGGCAAGAGACAACCAAGACATTAGACAAGGGGTGGGTCAAAGAACGAAGATGAATTGGAGTTAGCAGATTAGAGACGGATCTGATTATTATAAAATACCACCAATCTGGGCCAGGTTATGTAATGTTTTGATACTAGGCTTTAGAACTTGGGACTGATTTTCCTATAAACATACAACAGTATAAGAAAAATATGAAATATTTGGACCCCTCACAGATTTGGACCCTAGGCCCAGGCCTCTTGGGCCTGTGCCTGGGGCCGGGCCTGGTGGGGAACTCCAAATTGATTGATTCAAATTGGGTTAGTTAGATAATTAGATTATCTATGACTTTGATATAGAAAGTTTTTCATTTGGACGAATTATCAATTTCGTTTGAATGAAATACCGAAAGGTTGGGACTGTTTGACATACAGTTAGTAAAACATCCGTAATTTTCCCATCCGAATTCCAATCGGGTCCAATCAACTGGGGTTGGAAAGATAATAAGATTATCTAGAACTTTCGTTCACGTTCAAAGTAGGTTGGAACGATTTAAGATTTTCGTTTCAACAGAATACTGAAGGGGTGCGAGCAGTTTTCTGTTTGAAAATGTGTATATTAGATATACATACCTTTTGGCCTATCTTTATCTCTAATCAATTAATTCAATCATACTAGCATATTAGATAATTAATTATTTAGAATAATTAGTCTCCCTAAATAAATCATATGCATTTAGAAATCTTGTGATAGTGATATAATATGATTATGTCACGAATAAAGAAACATGAATGTCATGATCCCTCATAATATTTAAGTCATGGAAATGCCTTCCATATTCACAACCACTATGTTCGGTACTACGTCTCACATGGGTTAAGGCCAAATTCGACATGGGTTATTGTAGTTATCGACGGGGTGGCAAGCGTTAAATAGGGACTGATAAGGGTTAAGGCCAAAGCCGACTTATAAGTAGTTTATTTGAACGATACGTTGAGTATGGTTGTGATTTAACCGTTCAAGCCAGTAAGGGTTAAGGCCAAAACCGACTTGATTGGAAGTTCGGGGCATAGATAGGATGCACACGCGGAAATGGGATTGTATATGATACGATTCATCACCGAAATCCTATAAAGGTTCAAGAGTCGCATTGGATGCGATTGGATATAATCCTACCTAAATAGCGAGATCCCACTCGTCTGCCAAAGCAACTTGTGGGAGGATCGTGATATATGGGTCTTGAGTGTTATGGACTTGGAGTCCCGTATCGGTATGAGGGTTATCGATTCGATAAAATAACACTATCATATAATCATCATATAAGCATATAGATTAAGTACGCACGGTTAGGAGCTTAATCTTCATCATCCGTTTAGAATTATGTTTTCAAGCAACACCAAATATATCGATGAGATCGATATGATAGATGGCTTTTGGGCCGGAATTACCGTAATTAACCTTGATAGTCAAAGAATAGTTCTTAGACTTAAAGGAACGTGTTGGACACGGAAATGGTAGATTCGGGGCTCGAGGCTTTGGCTTTAGAGAAAGCCTGGTTCGATACACTTTAAGAAGGAATCGAACAATATTACGTGCCTTGTGGTGGCATGTATAGACGCTAATTTCTCCAAATTGTTTTGAGAATTCGAGTGTATATGAAAGAAAAACGCAAAGCTCAAGAAATAGTTTCAAGAGCTAGAGCGCGTTGAATGGTTCGATACGGCTCAAAGAGTAGGTTAATTTTAAGACGCCTTACGGGTCTTTGATTAACACTCACGTGTTGATGGTACGAGATTTGATCTTCGTGACCGAATATCATATGCATTCGATAGATGAGTCGATCCCGAAATTGCATGAGATGCGATGTAAATTTGAATAGGAGATGCTTGGAGTATCCGGGGAATCCAAAGCATAGAGATGCGTGGATGTTCTTGTAATCCAAATGCGGGATTGAAAGAAAGAAATGTCTAAGGGTATTTTGGGAAAATGTTTTCCAAACAAAAGTTTGGACAAGGAGTTGTCCAAACTAATGACTCAAAGAACGGTGAAATCCGAGGAGGATTAAACCTAGAAGTTGATTGCTTCTTTTGGCATTGCCGTCTTAGCCATATGAATGAGATACGCGAATCTAGATTCCATATTATGGATTGCTAGAACCATTCGAATTAGATTCGATTGATTGATGCGATACTTATTTATTAGGCAAGATGACAAAGGACATCATTCTCCAAAGGTTGGAGAAAGATCCAACGAATTATTGGAAATTACATTTAGATGTAAATGTTCCGATAGATTCCGAGGCAAGAGGAGGCTATCGGTATTTTGTTACGTTTACGGACGGTTAAAGTAGATACGGTAATATCTGTTTAATGCGTGCCGAAGCAGAGACTTTTGAAAGGTTCAAAGAGTTTCAAAAACAAAATACAAAATTGACTAATTAGCAAGAAAATCAAAGCCCTTTGATAGGATCGAGGAGGCAAGTATTTGAGCTACGCACCTCGATAGGATCGAAGAGGCGATATTTGAGTTATAAGTATTGATGGTCATTTATGATTGTGGAATCGTTTCACGATTATCTTCATTTCGAAACATTGAGATGTATTTGAAAAGAGGAAATGAACGCATGTAAGACATGGTTCGATAAATGATAAGTCAAACGGATCTCCCAAAAATGTTTTGGGGATACGCCCTTGAGACAGCGGCACTAATGAATGGTTGCATATATGATATGGACCACAAACCTTCTAATCGGTACAAAAGACGCCATATGAGATATGGATCGGAATGGTTCCGAAGTTGTCATTTGTACAGATTTAAGGATGTGAGTATATTTCGAAATTGGTTTCGATTAAACTCAATCCCAAATCTGAAAATTGTTCGTTTATCATATATCCTTAAGGAAACTAATGGGTATTAGTTCTAACGTCCCGACGAAAATGAGATTTTCGTGGCTCGAAGAGATCCCTTCTTGGAGGAGGACATAATGCGCACAAGTTTGGAACTTGATGTCATTTATCTCTACGCGGGCTAGTGGGAGTAGAATAAATCTTGAAAGAGTTCGAGATCTGAAAAATGAACATTGAGCCGATGAAAGTTGACACGACTTCATCAAGAGTTGATGAATACGAGTCGAACACACAAAGGTTTTTTTTGTAGATCAAGTAGGCTATATCATAAGCCGATAAATACGGATTTGTCGTGCCTAATGATGATAGATCGAAATCATATGATGATTAGATATTCTACAAGGATGCTATGAAAAATAAAGATTCCATATGGCAAGATGCCATGAAATCTGAGATTCGATCCGTATAAATTATCAAATTTAGAACTTGATTTCATTACTTTCCGGGTAAGACCTGTGAAATGTCAATGGGTTTTCAAGATAAGAACCGACACGGATAGGAATACGCATATATGTAAAGCGAGGCTTGTAGCGAAGAGTTTCATGCAATTCATAGTGAGACTATGAAGAAACGTTTTCGCATGTTGCCATGCTTTTGTTGGGTATCGGCGTCACTACCGAGCCCCGCGCAGCGGATTGAAGGGCCCGGTCCGACCCGATCCCGAGGACCACGTCGTCGACCCGAGAGTACGAATCCTAAATCTACGTGCAACTACCTATGAATATAACAATTATAGACATAGATTCATACCACGTGAAATTGATCACGGTGACGGGTTGAAAGCGTAGTTGCTGCCTTTTTGTTGCTCCAATCTTCGGTAACACGTGCGTCCCATTCCCGCGCGATTCGACACCTTCGATTGAGCTCCGATTTGTCGTATACAACCGGATCACATCCGGTTCGTCATCCATCTTGCTCTAGCTTGATCACAATAGAGGATTTCAGATGAAATCCCTCTACCCGTATCCACCTTGAGCCTCGTCTTTCGGTTACGCGCGATTCCCCTAAAATCGTCGTAAACTTGCTTAAAACCTTCAATCTCTCTAATGGAGTTTTCTCTCTTTTCTTGTCTCACAAGAATTCTCTTCTCAGATCTGGAATTACCAGAGAGAGAGAAGATCAACAATTGATCTTATATTAACACCATAATTAATGAGGGATTAATGAGTACAAAGAAAAACTGCTAATCTGGAATTTGGATCACAGTCCGTCATGACGCACAGAATGGTGCGTCATGATGCACCAGTCACGTTTCCTAGAAACAGCATTTACTATTGGTCCGTCATGACTGACCATACAGTCCGTCATGACTGACCATACAGTCCGTCATGACGCACCATATTGTGCGTCATGACCGACCATACTCACAGATTGGTACACAAAATTCCCTTTGGTCCGTCATGACTGACCAATCTGTCCGTCATGACTGACCATGTTATTTCTGTGTAATCTGACAGATTAACCTATTGGTCCGTCATGACTGACCAAACAGTCCGTCATGACTGACCATGTTATTTCTGTCAGATTTGCATAATCTTATTATGCATCCAATCGTATCGACGAATGCGTACGTTCGTCTATCCTCATGTGTGCAAGCTACTAGTTGATCTATAACTGTATTTCCTTCAGTCTCCCACTCAGTTTAAGATCCAACTAAAGAATACACCAATGTACATCACATGTACACTTATCTTTGAGATTGAAATCAAGCCCGAAATAAGACAGCTCTATGTGTGACTGCGTAGGTTCGTATCAAGCAATGGTAGTAAACTTATTCCTAAGTTTACGGGCTCATGAGAGGGATCTAGGAAGAAATCCATCATAGCTTTCCCACGTTGAAAACGAAAAATATACCCATCTCGAACGGTGGTGTTTAGTTCTCTTGTTCGCGATATCCGTCAATCAAAAGGCATGGTAATAGTCATCCTTATGTTTTGATTGACTATACTTAAATTTCGATACCGAATTGAATCAACAAATACAATCGATATTAACTATTAATATCATTGACTCTGGCCAGAGATTTCGTTGATTAATTCATCGATAGGCCTAAGGGATATCTCTTTCTCTCGAAAGGAACAATTTCTATCTTGATGACTCACATCAAATTCCGTGTTTCAGATAATACCCGATTATAATCCCATGACCATCCTGTTACAGATAGTGGAAGACTATATCTAAGCATCATGTTACGCACAAAAATTGATCTATGATCATCTCAAGTGTGAAGAACTAAGACCCCATTCGCTACGATTCCATCTACAATGACTAAACCATGTCATGGTATCGCACTTTTGGTCAAGTCACAATATGCATAACCTAATGCATATCCATATTCCCGATTCGACAAACTCTTTGTCCTATGATTAGCAAAACATAATCATCACCTCGGCGAATATGCTAGTGTACACGTTAGTCTATTATCTTATAATAGATATACTTATCACATAAGTATCCTAATCGTGACTAGGGACGTTTTTGAAATATAACTTTTGAAATGTGACGGTTTTACTTAACATAATCACGTATTATGTAGACGCTCACACAAGTCATAATTCAAGGTTCGTGTAATCATATTACACAACCACACACAAGTTTTCATATAAGTATAAATGCAATTAAAATTTTAAATTTTTTTGAAATGCACTAATATAGAGTAAGTATTGTTTGATGCAGCGTTTACACCTATAATCTCTGCTAGGATTATAATCTGCGATGACTATCGGTGTAAGATAACTATACCTCAAATCTATTCCTCCTCTAGGTATCTCTATACCTATAGTCTTCGCATGACATTCATGCTTAACTAAGAAGAAAGCAGTTTTTGTAAACGGTTCCGCTACGTTCCCGTTAGTGTCAATTTTTGTTAGGTATCCAATACCTATTTAAATATAAGTTTGGAGTGGTTATGTTATTTCAGTTTCTTTTGGTTTATGCTATTTCGACCATCGAAATAGATAACCAAAGAATCCTATTACTTGGGATAATACCAAGTATGATCAACATCTTGATCCATAACGTTTCCATTTCGGCTTCGTAAACCGTATTGAAATCAAATTCCATCGTAGAATTTTCATTTTAGTTGTTGTGAAACTCTTTCATACAACTTCATTTTTCTTTAAGCAAAATATGTACACATTTCGTAAATGTGTTGCATGTTTGGAGAAATACTATCGGTATAACTTTTATCACCGATATATTTTCTTCACCATTTTATATGAGAAATATAATATTAATCCTTTCTAAAAGGATATTGTTTATTAATTTCAATACGAATCCGGGTTTTAAATGTTGCATAACTATTATGCATGTGTAAAATATAACCATTATACAACCATATTAAATTGTTTTCGTTCGAACCAACCATATGAAGTATTCGAAACGAAATATTCTCTGGATTCGATTGATAATTACGACACTTAATATGAACAATATTTAAAGATTAGTACATATCATGGCGTATTTGGAATATTCTATTATCGAAATATAAAATATCCATTTTCCTATTTTTCTTTAACTCGATGTCGCACATCGATTCTCAGAAAAATTTCGCCATTCGACATTTGGAAGAAATCCGATCTTGGATTTATGTACTGAAAACCATTTTCAGTGTTTTGTCGATGTACATACTTCGATTCAGATCGAGGAATTTTAAATCTATCTTATAGATTTTTATGCTTATCTCATAAGTTGTCTCGTCTGAATTTTCATAGCGAAACGACAATCGTTTCCTACGAATAATATATCGTTCATATATTTTAATATAAGAAATGTATGTGGCTCCCACTAACCTTCACATCTACACAAAGCTTTTCTTTTGCTCTTGATAATATTATAACTAATTATAATTTTATCAGAATAAAATTCCAATTTCATGAATTATTCTTCAATCCATCAAATGGATCGTTGAAATTTGTATACTTTTCTTGGATTCTTTTGATCGATAAAACTATTAGGTTGTGTCACATACACATCCTTTAATATTTCCTATCAAGGAATACAGTCTTGTCACCCATTTGTCAAAATTCATAGTCATACTATGTGAAATGACAAATATGATCCGAATGAATCAAGCGTGATTATTTGTGAAATCTTTTCTTCATGATCATATCATGAATTCTCGAATCTCATAAACATTCTTGCTTTGTAAGTATACATATTCTAATCCACGTTAGCTTTCACTTTGAAAACTCACTTACATCCTATGGGTCATACCCTATGGAATGTTCAAACCAAGTTCTAAACTTGATGACATGCATGGATTGAATCATGAATTCCATGGCATTATGCCATGTGAAATTTTTATCCTTTATAGCATCATTTTAGCCCATCGACTCATCATGTATGAGATCGATTCGTTTGTCACATTCTTTGATAAATTCACAATTTATTGATTCGTGATGTGTCTAAATTGATCTATAAAATCGCTTTGTGACCTTGACTTGGATTCATCAACCTTTGATGAAATTCCAATCATTTCATCAGTTCATATGTCCCATTTCGAGTCTCGAACCTTTCGAGATCGATTCATCTCCCACTAGTTCGTATATATGTACGTGACATTAAGTTCCAAACTTATGCACATTAAGTCCTCCTCTAAGAAGGTTTCTTTTCGAACTATGAAAATCTTATTTTCATTGGGATATGAAAAATTTAGTATTCTTTAATTTATTCAAGAATATTCAATAAATGAACATATCAAATTTGAGATTTAATTTATCCAAAACCAGTTTTCGGATCAAATCTTCAAATCTTACAAAAGATAACATCGGAAGTTTTTATTAACATTGAATTATTAACGTGCCCGACTTAGGCCTGAAACCACGTTAACCCTCAATTTAATTTCTTTCCGATCCATATCACATATGGGGTCTTTTGCACCGACTTAGAAGGTATGTGATTAACCTTTGTCTTAAGGGTAAATTTCCAAATCTTATTTGAAAATTTTATTTTGATTTATCATCTATCAAACAATGTCCAACAAAGTTTGATTCCACTTTTCGAACACATTGATCTACATTGATGTTCCGAATGAAAATAACTTATGAAACTTTTCCATAAATTTTCAAGATGATTATCATACTCATAGCTTAAAATGTTCGTCTCTTCGATCTTATCGAAAGACTTTGATTTTCTCGCTTAGTTGACTTCGTATTTCATTTCGAAATGTTTTTGAACCATTCAAAATTATGTTTCAAACGCATTAAATAGATATCTTTATATCTACAATAATCGTTGGTAAATATAATGAAATATTTGTAGCCTCCTCTTGCCTCAGAACTTACTTATTTACCTACATTCAAAATGTTTGGTTTTTGATAAGTCTTTGACCGTTTTTCCAACCTTTGGAATGACACTTTTGTCATCTTGATTACTAAACAATTCTTGTACTTGTCATGCGAATCTTATTCGAATGAAACTAGTATTCCATCAAATGGATTGTAGACATGTGTATCGCATACACATAGTCAAGATGATAATGTCAAAAGAAGCTATTACTATCAACTTTTGGATTAATCCTCCTCGGATTTAACCTTTCTTTTGATATTGGGACAACAACTTGCCCAAATCCTTGATTGAGACAACGTTTGTCTTAATCACCCTTAGACCCTTGTTTCTTATAAATCCTCAAGCTCCTTTGAAGTTTCGTGTCTTATGTATGTCAACATTTGACATACAATATTATTTGACTTCTTCTCAAGTTTGTCAAATTTTTTTGCTTTCTCTAATATCGATCATATCGATATGATATTGGTGTTGCTTAAATGATTATTCTACATGAATTATGACATTGACAACTAACCGTGCGTACTTATTCTATATGCTTATATGATATGAAATATGTTACTTTTATCAAATCAATAACCCTAATATTGATTCGGGATTCTTAATCCAATAACACTTCAAGACCCATATTTCATGATCCTCCCACAAGTGACTTTGGCCGACAAATGGGATCTCACTATTTAGGTAGAATAAATCCAATCGCATCCAATGCGACTCTTGACCTTTTATAGGATTTCGGTATTGAACCATATCATATATGATTCAAATTCCGTTTGTGCATCCTAACTATGCCCCGAACCCCAATCGGATTGGCTTGGACGGTTAAGTCACAACCACATTCACTTATCGTTCAATTGAGCTACAAATGCGCCCGACTTTGGCCTGAACCCGCATTTGTCCCCAATCAACGCTTGCCTCTCATGTTGATACATACAACAATGCACGCCCGACTTTGGCCTGAACCCGTGCAAGGTGTGATGACCAACCTCGGAGGTTGTGAACATGGAAGGCATTTTTATGACTTAAATATTATGCAGGGATTTATGTGATATAATCTAATTACATCATTGAGCAGGTTTAATTATGACGAATGACTTATATGAACATAATTATTAATCATTAGAACCAATATAAAAAATTTCCAGAAAAATTGCACTGTCCGTCGTGACTGACACATGGTCCGTCACGACGCAAGTATACAGTCCGTCATGACGCATAACATCCTGCGTCATGACTGACCATGCCCATATTAAAATTTTCAGAAAAAATTTTATACTGTCCGTCATGACTGACAGTTGGTCCGTCATGACTGACCATGTCCAATATTTCTCCTGATTTGGACTTACTTTGACTTCCGTCATGACGCACAAAACAGTGCGTCACGACGGACTTCACTTGTCCGTCATAACGCCAGAAGGTGCGTCATGACGGACTATACAAAACAATTTTGTTGTCCAATCCAGGGGCTAATTCGTGTTATGTCCGTCACGACTGACCAAATGGTCCGTCGTGACGGAACTAGTTAATACAGTCCGTCATGACGCACAACTTGGTGCGTCATGACTGACCATTATAACTCTCAAAATCCAACTCTTGGACTGCACGATATATACTGTCCGTCATGACTGACAACCTGTCCGTCATGACTGACTGTACAAAACAATTTTGTACAAACTTCCAGGGACTATTTGGGCCACTTCCGTCATGATGCACAACTCTTGTGCGTCATGACGGACAAGTGTAACGCATCAGATCCAACTATTGGATTTCGCGATGAACAGTGTCCGTCATGACTGACCATCTGGTCCGTCATGACTGACCTACTATAAAACTCAATTTTGACAGTAAATTTTTGCTGAAATTGAATCGTTTCGAAAACGATTAATCATGAAACATTTTCATGACTACTTCTAGATGCCTTTGATCATCATATGATCAAATTCTAATAAGTTTTCCATGGTCCTAATTTTATGAAACTATATGATTTATGTTCTAATTCTACATGATTTTCCGAATAACTTTTATTCGAAATTGATTCGACGATCGAATCGCGACGATCGCTCTGATACCACTGTTGGGTATCGGCGTCACTACCGAGCCCCGCGCAGCGGATTGAAGGGCCCGGTCCGACCCGATCCCGAGGACCACGTCGTCGACCCGAGAGTACGAATCCTAAATCTACGTGCAACTACCTATGAATATAACAATTATAGACATAGATTCATACCACGTGAAATTGATCACGGTGACGGGTTGAAAGCGTAGTTGCTGCCTTTTTGTTGCTCCAATCTTCGGTAACACGTGCGTCCCATTCCCGCGCGATTCGACACCTTCGATTGAGCTCCGATTTGTCGTATACAACCGGATCACATCCGGTTCGTCATCCATCTTGCTCTAGCTTGATCACAATAGAGGATTTCAGATGAAATCCCTCTACCCGTATCCACCTTGAGCCTCGTCTTTCGGTTACGCGCGATTCCCCTAAAATCGTCGTAAACTTGCTTAAAACCTTCAATCTCTCTAATGGAGTTTTCTCTCTTTTCTTGTCTCACAAGAATTCTCTTCTCAGATCTGGAATTACCAGAGAGAGAGAAGATCAACAATTGATCTTATATTAACACCATAATTAATGAGGGATTAATGAGTACAAAGAAAAACTGCTAATCTGGAATTTGGATCACAGTCCGTCATGACGCACAGAATGGTGCGTCATGATGCACCAGTCACGTTTCCTAGAAACAGCATTTACTATTGGTCCGTCATGACTGACCATACAGTCCGTCATGACTGACCATACAGTCCGTCATGACGCACCATATTGTGCGTCATGACCGACCATACTCACAGATTGGTACACAAAATTCCCTTTGGTCCGTCATGACTGACCAATCTGTCCGTCATGACTGACCATGTTATTTCTGTGTAATCTGACAGATTAACCTATTGGTCCGTCATGACTGACCAAACAGTCCGTCATGACTGACCATGTTATTTCTGTCAGATTTGCATAATCTTATTATGCATCCAATCGTATCGACGAATGCGTACGTTCGTCTATCCTCATGTGTGCAAGCTACTAGTTGATCTATAACTGTATTTCCTTCAGCTTTCACATTCTCGAAATTCTGCTTACCATGGTCGCATATTATGACTATGTGATGTGGCAAAATGGATGTCAAAACCGAATTTCTTGACAGAAATTTTATGAAAAGGTGTGTACTTGACACAACCTTACGGTTTTGTCGATTCATAAGAATCGGTGATAAGATATGCACACTTTAACGATCCATATGATGGATTAGAGAAAGCTTCTCGGAATTGGAATATTCGTTTTGACGAAGTTATAAACTGTTATAACATTGTCGAAACGAATAGAAACTTTGTGTACACATGAAGGTTAGTGGGAGCCGCGTTATATTTCTTGTAACGACACAAAATTTAGGCGAGACCGCTTATGAATTAAGCGTGAAGATCTATAGGATAGATCTAAGAAGTTCCTCGTTCTATATTATAGCACGTATATCGACATATTGTTGAAAATGGTTTTCAACATATAACTCATTGGCAGAGTTAAATCGAAATGTCGAATGACGCAAATTTTCTACGGCTCGATGTGAGACATCAAGTAGGGCGAAAAGTAATAATATGATGCTTTACATTTGATGTGAAGATCTATTATATCTGCCATGATATGTATGTGGCTATACGTCGTACACATAAAGCGTCTAATTTACCATCAATAAAATCCATGGGAATCATACGAGTTTGAATGTAATGAGATTACATGAGACTAACTCTTATGAATGTATAATGGTTATACATATATATACATAATGGTTATGTATATTTAAACCCATCAGGATTTGTATTTATAGCGGTGAAGTTTATCCTTGAATACTTTGCGAAAGAATTCAGGATTTCATTTTATCTATAATGGTGTGGAGGACGTGTTGGTTATAAAGAGTTATAACAACAACAGTTTCCAAATATGGCACGTCCAAATATGTAGCACGACTTTCGATCACAAAGAGTGTACATGTTTTGCTTAAACGAAAACACAGATATGTGGAAAGATTCCACAAGACCAGTAATTTATGATTCTATTTAAGGAGGCGAGTATATTGTGGTTATTAATCACAAAAGGAAGCGGTATGGATCAAGGATACATGACCAAACTCGAGTAGTCACGAGTTATCGGATTTATGATTGTGTATTGCGTGAGACGCAATAGTACAAGTCAAAAATGCCGAGGTCACAACCACTTCTAGCCAATACTCAGAAAATTTCATTTGTTCCGTGAAATTTTGTGAAAAGATGTGATCATAGGTATATGGAAATGTTCCAAACCTTACGAAGATTAACACTAGCGGCAACGTGCGGACCCGTTTACAAAACCGCTCTCTCTAGTCGCGCGTGATTGTCATGCGATGACTATGGGTATGAGATACCTAGAGGTGGAAGAAGAGAGTAGAGTGTAGTTATCTAATACGATAGTCCTCGCAGGTTGTGGGTATGGAGATACCCATAGGTAAACGTTGCATCGCCCCAATACTTAATCCATATGAGTGCATTTTAAAAAAATTGTTTACTTAAATTTTTATGCATTCACCTTATATGAAAACTGTGTGCGGGTTGTGTAATTTGATTACATGAACCCTGATTTGAACTTGTGTGGACGTCGACATAGTTGAGGACTATGTGCAGCGAAACCGTCACACTTAAAGTTTCATTTCTAAAATCCCTAGTCATGATTCAGTTTGCTTAAGAGTGAAGCATTTACATTATCAGATAATAGACTGAACATGTACACTAGTACGTTAGCCGAGGAGATGATTATGTTTTGCTAATCATAGGACAAAAGTGTTTGTCGAATCGGGAACGTAGATATATGCTAGGTGACATATATTGGATATGACCGAAGCCGCGAGACCATGACATGGTTTACTCATTATAAATGGACTTGCGACGAGTAGGGTATTAGGTTCTTCATACTTGAGGGGACCATTGATTGCGTTACGTGCGTAACACAATGCTTTGATATGACCTTACGCTCACCGTAACAGGGAGTTAAAACGGTCATCATTGGGTATTGTCCGAAACACGGAATTCAATGTGAGTCTCCAAGATAGGAATTGTTTATTCCGAAAGGAAGAGATATCTCTTTGGCCACTCGATGAATTGATTAACGAAAACTACGGGCGTAGTCAATGATATTAACGATTAATATCGATTGAAATTTATTAAATCAGTTCGGAAACGAGGAATAAGTATAGTTAATCAAAATATAAGGATGACTACCGCCATGTCTTTTGATTAACGGATATCGTAACAAGAGAACTAATGACCGCTATTCGAGATAGACACAATGATCACAATCATTTTTCGTGTTAACATGGGTAGCCATGATGGAGTGACTAGATCCCGCTCATGGGCTTGTAGTGCTTTGGAAACAGCCTACTGCCATCGTTAACCGAACCTACATGGTCACACAACGAGTCGTACTAAGTCGGGCTTGATTATAAAATTGACACATAAGATGTGCATAGCTTGGTATTTGATACGCGAGCTATATTCTCTAAAATCGTGCATATTGGATATGCATGATTACCTTTTAGGTAGATCTGAAATTGAGTGGGAGACTGAAGGAAATACAGTTTCGGATCAATCGTAAAAGTATACACAAGGATAAACGAACGTACGCGTTCGTGGGCATAAATAATGTGTATATTAGATGCACATATGTATATTGGATATACATGGTTAAATTGATAAGAAACGGTTTTTTTATTAAGAAAATTAGAAAATTCAGTTTAAGCCGTTTTAGTAAAACTGGCATAACTTTCAGTAGGATACTCCGATTTGAATGGTTCAAATTGGGTTTGATATATAATGAGATTATCTAGAACTTTTATATAGAAATATATTTCATTTGAGCGAAGTATCAGTGTCGTTTTAATGGAATACCGAAGGGGTGCGACTGTTTGACATACAGTTAGTAAAACGTCCGTAACTTTCGTATCCGAACTCCAATTGGGCCAGATCCAATTGTGTTGGAAAGATAATACGATTATCTAGAACTTTCGTGAATGTTCATAGTCGGTTGAAACGATTTAATATTTTCGTTTCAACAGAATACTGAAAGGGTGTCTGCAGTTTTCTGTCTGAAAAGGTGTATATGAGATATACATACATTTTGGCCCATCCTTATCCTATGTGATATAAATAGGATGTTTCTCTCTCTCTCTCTCTCTAACCAATTCATTCAGTTCAACCCCTATGGAATTAATAAGATTAATCCAGAAATTAGAGAGAATCTTTCTCAAGAGTGAAAGAGTGCAAATAGAGAAAAACCGAGAAAAGCAGTTTTTCCGGAGAAAAGAATCAATCGATCAAGCAAGTTCGCCGGTGCATCGTCTAGACAGGTGCATCCGCGACCGCCGAACTCCGACTCACGGTGGATACAAGTAGAGGAGCGACACTTGTGGCTCTTCGATTGTGATCAACTCGAGGGAGAGAAAGAACGGTCAAAGACGGTGGAAGCGCTTGGACGTGGGACGCACGAAGACAACCGGAGGTGCGTCAAGACGGTGGGAGACGTGTGGTATGGGACGCACGTGCTAGTCACCAACGTGACCGGAGAAAGAAGGAAGAACGATCAACCCGTTGTGCGTGATCAATTTCACGCTGGTAATCGTTTATCCTACTTTGCATCGTACCCTCGAAGTCATGACGTGATCTTGGATTTTGGGAACCGGACCGGGCCTTCATATCCGCTGCGCGGGGCCCGGGGACGGGTGAATTCCCAACAATCTGACTCTATCTCGAAGATGAAGTGTTATTGGCATATCTGACTCTATCTCTTCTGGTGTTTCTCGAGGATGAAGTTCTCAAGGTGCTCAAATCGGTGCTCATAACTGACTTTCTTAAGAGGGGGATACTCAAATCGGTGCTCAAGGGATTTTGATTTACAAGATGGAACTTAATGGAGATTATGGAGATTAATCTCACGATCTCTGTCATGGCGATTAAGAGAAGATATTAGACGGCTAGAGAGAAGGCGGAGAGAGGGGAATAGAAATGGAGAGAACAGGATGAAGAGGCGAAATATTAGGTTTTATACCTAGGTTTGGAAGTTGCAAGTCAGGTTTAGATATAAATCCGGAATAGAGTGTACGGTACTAAAAATTCTGGATGTGTTGGATTCCAGGATTTTAATTCATGGTTAATAGTTCATATAGGATTAATTAAAAGGTATTTAAAAGTGGTTTAATTAAGGAAAATATCTTGTTATTTGTATGAACTAAGGATTAATAAAAATTTATAATGGAAGTAGGACACAAGAGCCTACTCTATTTTTCTCAAAAAATAATAATTAAATTCGTACATAATATTTGACAATGTATTATGGAATAATTTATTTAAATCACATGAATCCAAACATGCGTATTTCAACTTCATTAGTACCATAGTATTATTTCCAAACATTGGAATTATAACTTTGATTACACCAGTGTCAAATACTGGCGTCACTATTCTTCCAATTGGGATTGGTATTATTGTCTGTTGAGGTTAAATAGAAAGGCATGATCTTGCGCAAGTCCTTAATGAAAAAGGATGTTCTAGTGAAGTTTATTGTTAATAGATCTCTAGTATTTGTGATATTATAGATTTGAGATATCCATTTAGTCCATAATGACTCCTTTCGGTATCTAATTTTCATAGTCATTTGGTTGGTAGAGCATCGTTTTGAGTAGGTTTTTTATTCCTAACCCACCAAATTCTTTAGGCAAGCAGACTTTTTTCCATTTTGCATGTGCTTGGATGGGAGAGAGTTTATTTGTGTATTTCTAGAAAAAAGCCCTAATAATTCTTTCTAGTTGTTTGATTAGCCATTGTGGTAGTTTAAAACCTTGCAGCATTATGTACGTTGATAGTGCAGTGAGAATTGAATTTATTAAGGTGTGTCTTTCGCCGTATGATAGAAATTTGTCTTGCCAAGCTGCGACTTTAGATTGTATTTTATTAATTAAGGATGTCCATGTTGAGATGTTTGATTTTTTTATTGTCAGAGGAAGACCCGAAAATGTTGAGATGTTTGATTAGCCATTGTATTGTTATTGGTAAGAAACTGCTTTTTGTCCCAGTTTATCTGTAGTTCAGACATTTCACAAAAGAAATCGAGCGTTTTTGATATAATTTTTAGATTTGTAGGATGTGCTTCCAAAAAGATGATTGTGTCATCTGCATACTGCAATGGTATAGGGATTAGTTTTGCGGGCGAAGTAAGAATCGGTGCCAAATTGTTTATTGTTTGTTGCAGAGCATCAACAACGATGTTGAAAAGAAGTGGAGATAATGAGTCTCCTTGTTTCTGACCTCTTTTATGTGTGATGAATCTTCCGATTGATCCATTTATTTTATTGATGATGATGAGGAATGAAGAAGCTGTAGTATCGATGATATCCAGTTGGAAGGAAATCCTCTTGTTATCATAATTTTCATAAGAAAGTTCCAGGATATGCTATCAAAGACTTTCCTGAAATCATTTTTAGCACTATAGCTGGTATTTTGTTTTTATGTAGGTGTGTTAATATTTCCCATGTAGCACGGAATGATTCTATAATTCATAGTAAGGGTTTTACGATTAGTTTTGATAGTTAGAGTAAACATATATATTGTATGAACTCAATTATTAAAATTAATATAATTAATAGAAGTAGGGCATGAGAACCTACTCTATTTTTCTTCAAAAAAAAGTATTTAATATTTATTAGGGAGTTCATGTGAGATTTTAGTCTTGTTGCCAAAATCTTGGTTATACTCTTTATGGGTGCGTTTACGCAGCTTATTGGTCTGAAATCATCAGTTGTTTTTAACCCCTTTTTTTTGTATCAATGTTATCGTAGCTTTATTTAGAGGATAGGTCTAGTAAATTGTTGTTGAAATCTTCAATTATATTCATGTAACTTTCTCGTAGGGTGGGCCAGTATTTTTGATAAAATTATGCCGGTATCCCATCAGGTCACGATGATTTCCCTTTCTGAAGATGAGATATTGCATTGCTTACTTCTCTTTCATTAATTGGGTCCCCTAAGTTTATTAGCTTTGTTTGGTGGGATGTCGGATAAAGGATCTCTACTTCATAATGTGCACTATCTATGTAATCAGTTCCCAGTATATTTTGGTATAAGGTTGTAAAAGTTTGTTGCATTTCACTCATGTTTGTAGCTGTATTATCATTTAGTTGTAATTGTGGAATATAATTGTTTTGTTTTCTTATAGTTGCAACTTGCAAGTTGCATGAAAATAAGCAGTGCTTTTGCTAAAAATGATAAGGTGTTAATTAATTTATCAAGGTATTTAAGTAACAATATTATCTCGCAAACTAGCCGTAGCTTTTTTCTTGTAATTTCCTAAAGATTGTTGAAATTTTCAATAATGTCGAGTTCTTTTTTTCAATTTAGACATAATGAGAGGACATTTTTACAAATTATCCAATTTGCTTTTATCTAGATCGAAGCTTGTGATTTAGGAACAGACAAATCATCCTTAGAAAAGGGTACAGATCTTAGAATTGGATTTCTATTGAAGAAATTCACTGGTTTGAGATCAAAACTGGAGAAAACAGTAGGCATTATTGGGTAATCTTCTTGGCATGGTATGTGATGAAACCCTAGTGTGTACCACAGCACCAAATCCTTGTTTTCTATTGCCCTATCCCTGAAAAATATAAAATTATAAATATATTATGTCCAATTTTAAAATTTAAGAACAATTAAATTTAATATTAATATTTCTGAACCAATTAATCACACTTACTTTTGTGACCACTTAGCGAGTGTATCGTCTCCTTTGCTCTGATATGTAAGAAATCCTCCTGCCCATTCTTCGCTTTTATTGTATGGTGTCACCCAAATCTGGTTTGACATCAAATTTTGAATTTCGTGTAAATCTAAAGCAATTCAGTATAATCCCCAATATTTACTCTTTAACATGAAAAATTACTTGATTATTTGTGAATGCAGCTCTGATCTGTGGCGGATCATACAAATCAAGCAAACTCGCAGCATTTGCACCCGGAACGATTTTATACCCAGAAGGGTTCCCAACACCATTAACCTTACTCGGATTAATCACGTGAAATTCAGATGGATCGTATAATTTGAGCTTTATCTGCGCGTCTTTCTCCTTTTGAGCGATATGCTTCTTAACCTTCAAGTAACTCTTTCGCGGGGACTCGTTTGGCTTCGTCTCTTGCTTGATCATGTGTACGTTAACGAAAGAATTATTTGTACCGTCTATATCCATATCTAGATGAAATGTGATATAATGATCATGAATTACACCGATAATGTTTTCGGTAAGTAGAGTCCCGTACAAGTCTTCTTCCTCCGGTACTTGGTTAGTGTTTTGGTATGTTGTGCCTTTCACCATTAGCATGCCAGTAAGGCTAACCTGTTTGAAATTTACATAATTTTAAGTTAATTAAACTTATTTGTATTTTGTGAACATGAAGGGCATACCTTGATGCGAATAAGGCCGTCAGTTTGAAACTCCCAATCGACGATGTAGTCGTAATTCCCAACCGATGCAGCAATCCTCACGACCAGTGTAATCTTGGGTCGGACTTCTCTCGTCTGTGTTATATTTTGAATAGAAAATTTAATTTAGTTAAAAAGAAGTTTAATTTACCAATTTTCCTTAAAAATAGAATACAAAAAATAAAAAAAAATGAGAAGTTTTATGATAGACTCATTTTTTTATCATGGACCCATTTAAAAAAATAATATTGGGCCGAGAAGTCTCAATTCAAAATTGTATTATAGTGTTGATAGTGATTTGATTACATTATATCCTTTTATTGAAAGTGATTGATAATTGATTGTAGAAAGCAAATTGAAATATCACAAAAGCCAAGAAGCTCGAAGAAATAAATAATTAGGTCTCACATTAGATGCAGTAGGGGGTCCACCATAATGCCTCCACGCCACGTCACCATCATACCTCTCGAAAACACAAATCATATCAGGCCGGTTGTACGGCTGTCCATCCTGCCGGGCAAATACCCCATCCATGAAATATGCGCCATTGGGGCAGTCGTTTAGCGGGTCTAATGGCATGGATTGTAACCCGAACCCGTATTCACCCGCATCCATGTACGTCTTGAAATACCATCCTTCAGTGGGGTCCATGTATGGTACGAATAGTTCTGATACCATTCCTTTATACATCACTTGTCTGTATAGTCCTGTATCTGGGTCTTGTATCTTTACCTGTATAATGTGATACAAAACATTAAGAATTCAAAATCCTAATAGTAAGAACAAAATTAATATTATTAATGAATTAAGCAAGCTAATTGATTTCTGACCTGAGATACTATCACACCGGCTCTAGGATCGGGTCGGACATGCATCTCCCAACCGGCCCATTTGATCAAATGATTACCCGTTATCACAAAACTCGGTCCCCTTGGTTGATCCATGAAAATAGGGTTGACATTACAAGAGGAAGGTTTCTCCTTCTTCTTCTGTACCTCATATCTGTAATCCGTATCGCTATCTTTACTTATCGGTATCCTTCGGCCAATGTCCGATATGTATAAAGTTTCATTCGAGTCTATATCAACCAATGCGCTTAGTCCCTCTACCGGTTTCATGAAGAAATTAACGGTATCTTGATTCGAATAACATTCGATTTTCATCACACGCCGTGACTCTTCCTTTGGACCGAACCAGCCCGTTGCAAGGGGACCACACGTGACATCAGATGGACCGAGATTTCGCGAATATAAAGATTCGAGAAATGTTGAGTTGGATAAAGGGATTGAAATTGCACGAGCCAAGTCTTCTGCGGTCATTATGGGATATCCAGATGATGATAAAACTTTGTGAGTTATTATTTTGTTGGATTTTATGTCGACCGTTACGAGATGAGATTTGCCAGCGGAGTATATCAGAACGGCTGCACGGCGAGGGGGGAGGGCTCGTCCAGGCTGCCATAAGAGAATTTTCTTTTTTGACGGTTCGTCGAGAGAAAGAGAATGTATTGAAGGAAACGTGTTCGGAGAAGAGAATTTGGGGTAGGAGAGAATTATCGATCGTACCGTTAAAATTTCTTCGAAGGTTAACGGGTCTAGAGGATGTTGAGGGGAATATGGGGATGTGATAGTAAACTTATTTTTTCTAGATGTGTTATTAGTGTTGGTGGAGAGAGAAGAGTAATTTGGCCATGAAAGAGAAATGAAGAATAGGGTAATTAACAGGAGAAAGAAAGAGAGGAGAAGGAGCCGATTATCCATTGTGGTGAGGTTTTGGAGAAATATCTGAGGTGCATGTTGATAAGTTCTTTGGAGGATTCTTGGATGTATATGTATTTCCTAACAATTGGACTAAATGTTAATGAGTCATTTATTGTGACTCATAAATTCACCTACATGTTCTCTATAAATAATTAGGATATACATATTAATTAACATGTTACTTATATAAATAACTGAATAATACATGTTAATTATTCCATATACCAATTAACAATTAATGAACCTAATCTTTAATTGTACATAGTAAAGACTAATGTTTGTGTTCAAATATACTATCTTGCATCATGACCAGGGCCGGCCCCGAGGCAAGCCCGGCAAGCCCACGGGCTAGGGCACCACTTGGGTTGGGGACACTATTTTAAAATTTAATATATACAATATGTTTTGACTTAGATCATAAATATGATGTAGCACAATTGGTAACTAGTTTAACTGTGGCTTAATAGGTCATGAGTTTCAATACCCAACTAGTATTTTTTTATTTTTAGTTTTAAGGATTTTATTTGATTCATTTGAATTTTTAATCTTAGTTAATAAAATTATAATTATAATATGACTATAAAAATATTTTATAAACCTTGAAATATCAAATATTTTCATTTAAAAAATTTAAATGTGTTGTTCAATCTTTACTAGATATTTTTGTATCTACTATTACAAAAAATCATTTTTATTGTCTATAATGGGTTCAATTGTTTTAAAAAAAAAATTTATAAAAAATTATCACCGATAGTGTTTCAAATATTTTTTTTATCATAAATGGAGAAAACTCATATGTCATCCATCCATTGATACCAATAAAGATCAAACACATAATCTCTTTGTGCATCACACTCAACCAACTAGGTTATGACTCATTGACAAGTGTATGAAATATTCTTTTTCGAAATAACCGCATATTAAATTAATTTGGTAATATTTTTATTTGTATTTTCTCGAGGAGTATTTTTTTAATGATATGAATAACGATTACAAACTCGGGCTAGGGCACCCAAAATGTCGGGGCCGGCCCTGATCATGACAATGCCAATTTTGTTATCTTTACAGCTTATTGCACTTCAAATGTCATAAGTCAAGCTTTATATAAGAGGTAGTGATTCCGATACGAACGTTTTCGACGATTGCAAAAAATTAATTCTTATAATTACAAAAAAAAAAATTTGCTCCTAATCATCATTTCTGATTCGGACAAAAAACATTTTGGATGGTAGCAAAAATTAATTTTTTGAAACTAAAAAAATATTACCGTCCTAATCATCTTATATAGGCTGATATTCCAAAACAAAAAAAAAAAGCCTTTTGAACCTATGGAGAATGTGTTTCCTTTTGCCTCTTTCCTTAAAAAGAGGTTCTACATTCCCCAAAGATCAGAGCAAGGGCTGTGTGTTCAAAGAAAATAACAGAGCCCAAACAATTGGGCCCAATCTGAATTTGGAAAATTCATAATCCGAATTTGAAATCCCATTTCCGATTTTTTATGGAAAAGTAGGATTTTAGTTCTCGATTTTATACGCCTTTTCTTTTCCAAAACCATTAAAAGCAATCCAAGCTTCTAGTGGCGAGCTCAAGCTGGCTATAATGGCGAGCTCAATTCTTCCAGCCACATCCATTTCTCGCTTGAAATCTCTTCTCTTTCGTTCTTCTTTATTCAAATCAAAATCCTTGTCTCCTTTCAGTTCTTCGCATTCTACGCCTCAATCGTGCTTCTCTCTAAAACCCATTTCCAATTTTGCAATTCGCTCAAGTTCAGGGGTTTCGGCTCGTGAAGACTTGGTATTTCTTGGAATCGAAACCAGCTGCGACGACACCGCTGCCGCCGTGGTTAGAAGTGACGGCCAAATTCTGAGCCAAGTTGTATCTTCCCAAGTAATTCTACATTTGATTCTCCAGCACCAAATTCATTAGCAATATACATATTATATACTCATATTAACCAAATTAAACAATTTGATGATTTGAAGTCTGATTTACTCGCGAAATTTGGAGGCGTCTCGCCTAAAGAGGCTAAAGAAGCACACACACTTGCAATTGACCAGGTTTGAGTTCTTATATTATATACTCGTATTTTCTCATTTTCTTTTCCAATTCATAGTTTGTTTGATATATCTTACTGATTTCTCCTTCAAATTCTACTATTTCGTTAGGTTGTTCAACAAGCATTAGATAATGCAAATTTGAGAGAAAATGATTTATCAGCTGTGGCAGTAACAATTGGTCCTGGTCTTAGTCTCTGTTTGAGAGGTATTTTATTTCTTAAATGTATTTTTATTTTTTACACTCTTAAATTAAATCTTATATATCTCAATGTTATTTATTTTTTTAATTTAGTTGGAGTCCAAAAAGCAAGGAAAATTGCAGGAAAATTCAGTTTACCAATAGTTGGAGTTCACCACATGGAGGCTCATGCACTCGTTGCCAGGTCATCACTCGTACCACTCAATTTCTCGAGTCGTACCAGTATAAATTTATTCCCTCTTACGTAATTATAATTCCAATTTATATTTTCATGCGATTCAGGCTGGTAAATAAGGATCTACACTTCCCCTTTTTAGCTCTTCTGATTTCAGGTAACAACACGAATTCCTAATCAGATATTACAAAAAATTACAAAGTAACCCCTCTATTATGTCTAAATTGCAATAATGTCCCTCCATTCATAAAAATTTCAGGAGGGCATAATCTTTTAATATTGGCAAATAAATTGGGGAATTACACACAACTTGGTACGAGTATAGACGATGCAATTGGAGAAGCGTATGATAAGAGTGCCAGGTGGCTCGGTCTCGATATTAGTAAAGGTGGTGGGCCCGCCTTAGAACAACTTGCTCTCCAAGGAAACCCCGATTCCATTAAATTTTCAGTAAGTTTAAACTTCCCCCACAGTTGAAAGAATTGTACATTGTTGAATTCTCTTAATTTGATTTTTTATTTGTTTTAATTTTAGATTCCAATGAGGCAATATAAGGATTGTAATTTTTCGTATGCGGGATTGAAGACGCAAGTTAGATTGGCTATCGAAGCTAGAAATTTGTGAGAAAAATTAGATTAATTAAAATGAACCAAATTACTTTTTTTTGGAAAAATTGATGAAATTTATAAATTTGTTTCGTAGAAATACTGAGATCCCAATTTGTGAAGCCTCGTCAGAGGATATACAATCTAGGGCTGACATCGCCGCCTCTTTTCAGGTATAGAGATATAAAATTCAAATAATTATATTTTAATCTTATTAATATTGTGTTTTAGAGAGTAGCGGTGTTACATTTAGAGGAGAGGTGTCAAAGAGCTATTGAGTGGGCTCTCAAACTCGAACCATCCATTAAATCTTTGGTAAATTGAAATAAAATAAATAAAAATTGCTATATTAACTTATAGCTATATAGTAATAATAATAATATAATTTTTATAATTTATAGGTGGTATCGGGTGGTGTTGCATCGAACAAATATGTGAGATCGAGATTAAACCAAATTGCAGAGCAAAATGGGTTGACACTTGTTTGTCCTCCTCCTAGCCTTTGTACCGATAATGGTACGTACCAAACTCGTTATATGTATATATTTATGAATCCATTTATTTTATCGATATGTGATTTATATTTATGTTAAAAGGAGTGATGATTGCTTGGACGGGAATAGAGCATTATATTGCGGGGAGATTCGAGCCCCCACCACCTCTTGAGGAGCCTGAAGATTTCCAGGTTTTTTATTTTGTAATTATTAATTTGATATTCGAATGTTAATAAATTATTGTTTTTTATGTTTTATATCGTCTTCTTTTGTGTTTAGTATGATTTGAAGCCGAGATGGCCATTAGGAGAGGAATATTTACAAGGAAAGAGCGAGGCTCGGTCCATAAAAACGGCTCGTGTTCACCCTTCTCTTACATCTATTATTAGAGACTCTGTTCCTCTACAATAGAAATTATTATTATTATTTCTTATAAATTATAACTGTTGTGAATTTTGGGCTTTTAGGTACTTACTTTTTCGGATGTTATTTCATTGAGTTAATGTAAATAACAAATATTATTTTTTTGTTGAAAAATAATTACAAAGATTATCGTGAGAAGTGTTAATAATTAATATATGACCACTTGTGCAATTTTTGGGCTACAACGGTTTTTCGTAATTTTTGGAATTATGTTTATTAAGGCCGAATCTTCATTTTTGAAAATCCGATCTACTAGTAAACTTGCAGAAAAGATTCTATTTTTTATTCTTTATTTCCGTCCAAATTAGATTTATCAAGTCGACTGACGTTCTTATCTTCTTTTTTTAATTTGGTCAATCAACTATAATTTTATAATTTGATTTAATTCAGTCATTCCATCCATTAACTGATGACGACCGTTAAACTGTGACGTGACAATTTATGAAATGAATCTAACTCTTGATGTATTAGTATCGTTCTATTAAATCATGTATTTTTTTCAATGATTTAAATATCGATGCAATAGCATAATATCGAAAAATTTATCAATCCCTTATTTTGGACCCATCTTTATGCAATCTCTTCATTCCACATCATCACAACTCATGTCAAATCATCACAATTATTTCATCCATTAGATTGTGATATGTGACAACATATGAACCATGGATTAATCTTTGATTTTGTGTGATTATGTTTTATTTGTAGATATTTATGTGTCCCTTATTTTACACATAGTTTTAAACAATTTTAGAAGGTCACGTCACCTTACACTGATGACGTGTCAAAATATTATTTGTTAGGTTCATGTTGGACCATTTGTATTTTATTTTGAATTTTTTCACAATATGTTACATGATAAATTCTGAATACAAATAGAATGTGGAGAGTTTAAATATCTACCATTAATAAATTAATATATAATATCATAAAACACACATCAAATATTGTTAGTATTTTTCATAATATAATTTAAAAAAAAATTAAGAAATATGTTCACTTGAATTTTATCTTTATTTTGAGATCCATATTATCATATATTCAATATTTTTCTCTAACTTAAAATTATGAAAACAATTATGTAAAAAAAGATATAAAAATAAATATAATTACATTAATGACTTATAATCCTAATTATTATTATTTTTAAAACTATAATTGAAAAAAATTGCACATCCTGATTATTATTATTATTTTTAATACAATTATGTTATATTTGTATTTTTACTTAAAAAAGTTTCATGTTAATCTTTAAAAAAAAATAATAATGAAAATATTTATTTACTAAACACAAATAATTTCTTTAACTTATATAATATTTTTCAATAATAAACATGAAACATAAAATTTATCAGACACAAATAATTTTTTTGAACTTTTACAATATTATTATTCTTAATTTTAGATATGAAAATTTAAAATATCATATGGTTTTGATTTTTATTTATGTCCATGCATGTTATTTTATTATTTCACAGTGACATTTATTTATTTTTGTATGTATTGCATTAAAATACTTAATAAATATTTCACAATGTGCCGTATTAAAAAAGAATATAGTAATTTTGTCACCATCAAACTTACTTAATCAATATGATTTTTATTTTCACAAAGTCTTATATTTGATCTCGAAAAATCATAACTATATATTATGTGTATATATTATGTGTACGGTAAAACAAATGAAACAAAATCGCGGCGAATCGCGGGCAAACTCCTAGTATATCTAAAGCGTAATCTTGTAATTGACCCTCCCATTAAATTTACAACATTTGTATGCTAAGACCAAGAGCCACGTTTCCTGTCTTCCATCTATTCGATTCAATGAATCTTGACCGTCCATTGTGCCCCTTTTCGAGAGAGTAAAAGAAAGTAAACCATGCTTGAAGAACCATACCTTCGCGGCTTCACCATGCCTAATTGTCCCCCGACCTTTCCGCAGACCACCATACCATACCAGACCTTTCAACCACCGTGCCTAATTTTTTTATCATATAATTCTGATAAATAAATATTAATACTTGTTAGATATAAATACTATTTTATTTTAAAACATTAACCAAAAAAAACAAATAACATTTCATTAAATTATTTATTTATAACACTATTAATATTATTAAACGTTAAATCTTTTTAATAAATTAGTATTAATATTAACAATGATTTAATGAATATATTAAATATTTTTAATCATGTTATTTTATGTTGGTATGGAATAAACACCCTTAAATAATTTTGAAATATATAGCTATTTAATATATTTTAAATTAATATGCTTAGTTTTAAATAAATATTAATATTTATCAGAATATTAAAAATTGTATAAAAATATAACATTATTAATATTAATATAACTTAATACCAATTCAAAATAATTATTTTTCTAATTTAAAGTAAAATTAGTATTTTCTAACAAATTTGAAATAAAATGTATGAATTAATTGTTTTGGAAATACATTATGTCATATAATTGTGATAAATCTATTACTATTTATTAGATATAAATATTTTTTTATTTCAAAAAATCATCTAAAAACAACAAATAATTATTTATTTATAACATTATTAATATTAATTACATTAAATCTTATTGATAAATTAGAATAATATAAATTATGATTTATTGAATATTTAAATAGTTTTAATAAAGTTATTTTATGTTGGTATTGAATGATGTATTGTATACATTTTTTTCTTGAATAAATCAAATGAACTTTAAATAATAATAATAATAATAATAATAATAATAATAATTGTTAAGAAAATATCATTGTTGCAAATATTTAGTGCCGATATGTCGTGACACAACACATTTTAGATGTTAAACATTGCACGATATTATTTTGTCCTTGCACTATTAACTCTGGGTGAATTTTGGAGCCGAACAAATAACAAAAAGATTAATGTAATAATTAAATAAAATGGTTACTATTTTTTGTACTGATGCGTATGATATATACATATTATTCAGATTATATATCTTATATGTGTTAGGTCCGACATATTATCATAATTCAAATTAATAAATTTTATTTGGATAATTGTGAGCAAATATTTTATGTAGACATCAGTTAATTTAAATTTATTTTATAACTTACACTGTTATATCATCTGTAGCATCGATGATGGACCTTAAAATATTAATTGATGTCAAGTCATGTATTTGTTATGGGCTTTACACTGGGTTCTCTTTATTTTTGAAAGAGGACATATCTTTAGTGTCGTCACGCCCTCAATTTTATTCTCAATAATGTCATCACTCATTAATCCAAATCTTAATTAAGCAGGTTAAATAATTAAAATAAATATTAATTAATCCTAATATGTTAATCTAAATCCTAATTAATCCAAATTTCTTAATCCTAATCATAATTAACCAAAAAATATATAGAATTAACTAAAATGATGATGTCATCGAAGATAAAATTGAGGAGAGTACTTTTTTTTTTTTAATATCGAGTTGAAAAAATATATAAAAGTTTTATTGTACTCCAAAATGTACCCGACGAATTCTCCATTATTGAAATTTTATATTTAATTAACGTGATAATTAAGATATATAATTTAATATTCATTAAAATTTATTAAAATTTATGATTTCGAATAAATATTAATTATGTATTAAGTTAATAACTAACATGTACTAGTTATCATTTTAATTAAATATACTAATTAGAACATTGAGGATGTTTTGGTAAAAATTGGGGAGATATGTCATATTTTAATTTTTTAATTTTTTTTTTTTGATAATAAACGGAGAAGGTTCATATGTCCTTCATCCATTGATATCAACGGGGGGATCGAACCCACAATCTCTCACAACATATGATTTTTTGTGTCTCACACTAAACCAACTAGGCTATGAGATCATTGACATCATATTTAAAATTCTACAAAACCGACGAGATTTTAAAATCAGTTATGAGTTATTTTTAGAATATTATCAAAAAGGAGGTATTTTTGGAATATTTTCAGAAAAAGTTATTTTTTGAATTTTGATTACAGAAAGGATTAAGTGCAGAAATGCTCCGAAATATAATTTCCTTTTTCTGAAATAGGTTTATATTAAAGCCGAAATGAACTCGACTGGCCCAGATAATCTCGTCTGCTTTTGGAAACTTTTTCTAATAAGCTCAAATTTTTGAAACATTTATGAAAAGGAAAAAGTTGGACCTCCCCACTTACCCTCCCCCACACCTCTTGATGTGTTGGCATAAGACTTAACACCTTCAAATTTAACATCTTAATTATGATTTAACACCTTAATTTGTAGTTTAACATCTTCATTATGATGTTAAACTATAAATTAAGGTGTTAAATCATAATTCAAATGTTAAACCATAGTGGTGTTAAACGTTACGATGACACATCAAGAGGTGTGGGGGAGAGTTGGGGGAAGTGCATCACTACTCATAATTAATTAATTATATTTTTAAATTAAATATCATGGCAATAAATAATATCAAGCAAACAATACAAGTATCATAAAACTATCATAAACTTGTTCTAGAAATATTTTAGAACTAATCTAGAAGTATCCTAGAAGTATCCTATATAATTTATTTAAAAATATTATGGACCAAAATATATAATGGGCCGAAGTATCCTAAATGGAGTATCCCAGCCGTATCCTGGCCGTATCCCCAGCCGTATCCTGCCGTATCCCCGCCGTATCCGAAAAAAATAAATATTAAAATATTCGGATACGCCACGTGGCGTATCCGATACGTATCCGAGCCGTATCGCACCCGTATTCGTATCGGATACGCGTATCCTCAGGATATTTCTGCGTTTTTGAAGTATCCGCGTAACATAGAACACGAGTCACGCAAGATGTGTCATGTATCATTTATGAAAACAATCAAGATGTGTGGTGAAAAAGATTTATACATGTGTGAGCTCAAATTTGTCATGATGCATTATTTTGGTGGAATCGTGACAACACCAAAGCAAGATGTGTCATGTATCAAACAGATATTTCATGAACTCATATCATCACATCACAAATCACGAATCACATGTACCACCAAAACCCTGTGAACATTGCTATATTCTTGCATTATGTACTGCCTCCACAAGTCTATATATTGTTGCATTATGTGGTTTTATGTTGAAAAGGGGCATTCCGCATTCGTGCATTACAAATGAGATACGTCTTGCCTGCTATATAACTCACATGATTTCCCCATTTACTGTGGGGATAATGGACATGGTAATTAAATGGAAATTTTTCTAATATAACCAAGTTTAAAAACTTAATTATCAAAATAACCAAGTTTTGAACATAATTCTCAAAATGTCTTTTGCGGGGTACCATTCAGCGCCTTTTTTAAATTGCGAGAAACCATTCAGCGCCTTTGTTTACGGGAGTAATTAAGGCAGTTAAATAAAGGCACCGAATGAAACAGCGCCATTTCAAGATGTACCATAACATCTCTATGTCCTAATTAGTATATTTAATTAAAATAATAACGAGTACATGTTGGCTGTTAACTTAATATATAATTAATAATTGTTCGAATTCATAAATTTGAATAAATTTTACTGAATATTTAATTATATATCTTAATTATCAATATAATTGAACGTAATAACTAAATAATGGAGAATTCGGCGTGTACACTTTGGAGGGGTTTAATTTTTTTATATATTTTTTCAACAGTGCCACGTGTGTGTGTCAGATATTAAAAATAAAAAAATTAATTTCCTCCAAAATGTACCCGCCGAATTCTCCATTATTTAGTTATTACGTTCAATTATATTGATAATTAAGATATATAATTAAATATTCAGTAAAATTTATTCAAATTTATGAATTCGAACAATTATTAATTACATATTAAGTTAACCGCTAAAATGTACTGGTTATCATTTTAATTAAATATATTAATTATAACATAGAAATGTTATGATAAAATTTGGATAATTTCGATTCGTATATTTAATTAAAATAATAACCATTACATATTAGCTGTTAACTTAATACATAATTAATATTCATTCAAATTCATAAATTTGAATAAATTTTACTGAATATTTAATTGTATATCTTAATTATCAATATAATTGAACGTAATAACTAAATAATGGAGAATTCGGCGGGTACATCTTGGAGTGGAATAATTTTTTTTTTTTTAAAATATCTCATGTATTGAAATGACGTTGTTTCATTCGGCGCCTTTATTTAACTGCCTTAATTACTCCCGTAAACAAATGCGCTGAATGGTTCCCCGCAATTTAAGAAAGGAGCTGAATGGTACCCCGCAAACGACATTTTGAGAATTATGTTCAAAATTTAGTTATTTTGATAATTAAGTTTTTAAACTTGGTTATATTAGAAAAATTTCCTGATTAAATGGCCCTATCTATCAACAAAAATATACACTATTTGTCTCTCTTTAATAATAGTGATGCTACAACACAACAGCGAAGAAAATTTGCTACATAGTACAAACATCGTACATATATATGCAAATGCATGGATCATATCGTACCATATAATGATATAAATCATATAATGCAAAGATAGGGAAAATAAAGAATGAAAGAAATCATCTCTGTCTACAACTCACATGCATGCTGCACTGAAGAGTGAAGAGTACAATTGTCTTTGCCTGTGTGGATTCACCCTTCAATTCATTCGAGACAATCTGCGAGTACAACAAGAGTTTTGGCACATATTGGTTCACAAGTGTTCATTTTTTTAGCCCCTATCTATCCACACCCATATCTTGCATTCTACCGAAAGCTAGTTAGTAGGGTTCACATGCATCTTGGTGAAAATGACCAAGTATTTTGTATTCAGTGGTGATATGAAGACCCATACAATCCTCCCGTTGTATCGTATCGTATCGTATCGTATCGTATCGGCGAGTTGGCATGTAGGTATTACATAAGTAACGGATTCAATTTAATACACGAGTATGTATCGTGCTAAACGACCACGAGTTAAATAAGTAAATAAACTCAATTTAACACGTAGAAGAATCTAGTTTCATACTTGTTTTTATTTCTTTGATTTACCAGTACGGAAATTTAGAGAATACAAGTATAATTTTCCTTTTCTATATTTAGTAATACTGACAATCATATTCATAAAAAAAAACTTGATATTTTTGTTATCAATAATTTTTTCTTGTGGTCTATGTTGCTCAAAACATTGCAGAGAAAAACAAGATAGAACGGTAAAAAAATTACATTAATCCATAATAGCTACGTCATAAACCCTAATTAAGCATCTAAGGTCAGTGATTAGTGACCATTGTACATTTCTATTTACCCCTCAAAAATATATACGATACATCATTAAGTTATTCCTCCGTGGAGATATAAAGACATTATTCCATTTCTCAAGGGGCAAATCAGAAATCGCCGAACTCTACACGAGCGCATAAATAAATAAATGAACATTACAAAATCTCATAAAATAGTTAGCATAGTTCTTGAATTAAAGCCTCCACATTTGGCCTTTGATTCGGTATCTCACTAGTACAAATCAAAGCCATACTAGCCAACTTAGCCGCCTCGACTTTTACAAAATCACCCTTCAAATTCTCATCCATTAAATCTTCAAGAGACCCCGACTCCGGTCCGAGCCTCAAATGAGACACTTTACTCTTGCCACTTAACACTTGTAGAATTATCACACCAAATGCATAAACATCACTTTTTTCATTGAATCGACCCGTGTTGGTGTATTCGGGGGCCAAATATCCCATTGCAGCACTTGCTTTTAGGGAAGAGAAAACGATATCATCAGCTAAGAGTTTGTGCAAACCGGACCCGTTAATTAAGGGTTTGAAATTGCAATCTAGTAGAATTTTCTCGGCTGATATTGCTTGGTGCACTAATGAGGGTTTGCCGGGCTTAGTGCTATGCAAGTATTCAATCCCTGCATTATAATGAAAGAAGAAAATAGTTTAGAAAATTCTTTTTAGCAATGGCTAGTTTTGTGAAATTATAATGGACATCATATTGGTCCACAAAAGGCAGTCTTTTTTTGGCATTGAATTCTTATGTGGGGTTATGGCCCTTAATATGGTAAAAAGTGTACATGTGATATATTGCAGTGTCTCTATTTCACATAAATGAATCCAACAATGTACTATATAACTTACCCCAATTTAAAGTTACTTTCTTTTTTTACCAATAATATAGAAAACAAAAAAGAGAGAAGTAATTAATGTACCTTTAGCAATGCCTTTGATGATAGAAACCCTACAATTCCAATCCACAACATGACTCTGCTTATCTCCATCTACATCCAAATACTTCGCCAAACCACCGTTCGGAACAAAATCGTACACCAAAAAACATTCTCCTCTCCCCTTAGAGCAACAAAACCCTCTCAAACCAGCAACATTCTCATGCTTTAACCCCAAAACCAATTTCAACCCCTTCAAAAACTCGGCCTCCTCTTGCTTACAACTCGTTTTACTAATCCTTTTAACCACCACATTAGTCCCATCTCTAAGTGTTCCTTTATAACTCGCCATAAACCCCAAACCTCCTTTCTTTCCGAGTAAGTTCACTTCCGAGAAATATTGAGTCGCACATTCAATCTCTTCTAAGTTAAACTTAAAATTCTGAGAAACAGACTTTTCATCTGCTAACGGGTCCCACCCGTTAGAGTACTCAATACTAATTAGAGAACTAGGGCTTCTTTGCAATGACTCGATTGACTTGGTGCAAGTCTTGCTCTTTTGTTTATTGAGTTTGTACCGGTACCAAGAGAAGGCAAAAATAGCGACAAGTGCACTTGTGAGAAAAAGTGCGACTACGATTATGATTGTGACCAAGGAAGAGGATTTTAGGGTTTTGGTGTCATTAGAGTTTAGAGTTGGTGGGACCGTGGTGTCGTTAGGTGTTAAACCAGCACTAAACGGTTTCGGTCCATTTTGGCTTGTTAAGTCTGATTGAGTGCAGGTTGGAAGAGTGACGAAACCGGTCCCACACAGACCAGTATTGTTTGCATACTTGAATCCTTGATTTAATCTCAAAAAATCTGTTTTAAAGACAAAACTTGTTCATTAACGAATTATTAGAGAACATTTAACCAGGTATTGGCCAATGAACAAATCAGGTCTCGATTATAGTGGTACTTAGTAACTTAGAATTAAATGAAGTTAAGTAAGTCTCGAGAAAGTAAATACCTGATGGAACATTGCCGGAGAGAGAATTAAATCTCACATCCAAAATAACCAAATTAGGTAACTGAGCTAACCGAACCGGAATGGAACCGAAAAGGCGGTTAAAACTCAAGTCGAGCCGAGTCAACTGAGTCAAATCACCTAAACTAGCTGGTATGGCACCAGTTAATTTGTTAGACTGTACTGCCAGTACACTTAGCTTCTTTAACAGACCCAGTTGTGTGGGGATGCTTCCAGTTAGCTGGTTATAGCACAACTGCATTACTGTGACAAGAAATAAATGTTAGAGACAAGATTATTAATTTCTGAAAAGTGAAGAATACATAGTTCTGATTTTGTAAACAAGATTTAAATGTTCCGTAAATTTGAATATACAGTGTCCTTGTGTTTGCAATTAATATTAGAAACCAATAATAAATTAGAAACCAATTTAAATGGGAACTAAATGTGTGAATAACCTGAAAGTTATGAGATGTATATTGAAAAAAAGAAAGTTGAATAGTACCTTGTAGACTTGCCATGTTCCCAATTTCTGAAGGAATGGTTCCAGTGAGATTATTCACATTCAGATACAAATCGACGAGCTCAGTCAAACAAGCAATCTCCTTTGGAATCTCTCCTGTTAACCCATTATAGTGCAAATACAAACCAGACAAGCACTTGAGATCTTTCAAAGAAGGGGAAAGAGAACCCTTCAAGTCTTTTCCTTGTAGAGAAACGTTTGCAACTTTTCCATGCTCGTTGCATGCAACTCCTTCGAAATCACCTTTGCAAGGATCGCCATTGTTGGACCATGAAATCAAGACTGTTCCTTCCGGGTCCAAAGACGCCTTGAGCTCCATTAACGCCTTGACCTCAGTTGGATTTGCTTGTACAGTTTTACTAGTCAAGAAGAGAAAAGAAAAGAGCGTGACGAGAATGTGAGGAAGAACGGAGAAACCCATGAAAAGAAAGGGAATGAATGAGTATCTGTTTTTTCTCTCTCTTTTTTCCTTGTGAAAGGAGGGAGAAAGTAGCTTGATGAGAAAGAAGATGAAGAGCGTGATTATCGAAAGGAAATAAAAAAAACAAGCTCGAAACAGAGGATTCTGACAGATTTTATTACAATAGCAAGCTCGGCGTATATCCTTAAATGCATGTAACTGGATATTAATACTGAGTTGAAGAACATAAGTTTTTTATTAATTTAGAGAGTACATAATTATATGCCATGTTTAGACAAGAGGTGTGATCGGTCTTGGGAGAAGGGGGAGTCCATGCTTAGACTTTTGGACAGGTTTTATTATCAGATGCAAATATGATATTTAAAAATTAGATTTTAAGGGTAAAACAATGCAATAATAATAGAGGCAAAAAATGAATTGAGTTGATAAATTAAATAATTAAAGAATATTGAAAAATATGTAGTTCTACTTATAAGTATGCTTATAAGTTATAACAATATGTTTGCATTTTTGTTGTTGTTGGTAAATTGACCTAGGAGATGCCCTCTCCACTTGTAGTGTGTTGCATGTGAACTTTTCTTGTATTCCTGAAACAAGACCTCCTTTCTTTTTCCTTTTTTCTTTATTCTTTAATCATTCTTTTGTTTATTTTTATACTTTGGTATGTGTGAATAGGATTCTCTTGTATGGATCTTGTGTGCAAACAATGGCCATGCTTATAAATCATACAACACAAATATCAATAAGTTTTAACTTAACATAATCTTTTTGATAGATGTTAATGAATATTATTTGCTAATTTAAACTGGTTGCTATTTGTTTTGCTGATTTGAAAACAAACTGAAACAGGACTGGTTGCTATTTGTTGTAATCTAGAATAAAAAATAATAAAAATTATGTCAAGTTAAGCTCTCTTATTATATGGCCATTCAAAATACATTTTGATCAACTTCAATTTAAAAAAAAATAACACACATCTCAGCTGAAACAACTGTAATGGAGTATGTTGAAGAAAAAAATTTAATACAACCAAAAAAAAGAACAACTTATTTAGATAAAGGAATTGAAAAAAAAAATCTATTGCTAATTTTTTTTTACAAACATGAAATAGAATAAACACATAATTATAAAATATAATAAATGACACTTTGTAATGCTTGAATCGTTGAAAAATACAAATTGTAAAAAAAACTGATTAACTACCTTTACGTTATTATTATTATTATTATTATTATTATTATTTAAAGTTTAATGAATTCCTTCAAAATTTGACAAGTGTCACATCAAGCAAAGAACGATAAAAAAAAATAGTAAAAACAATCATATTAACATATGAAGGTTTTGCCCGGGTGGTGTTGATTGTTGGTTGGTATTGTAATGATCCGAGTTCGAGTCACTCTTAGGTCAGATGGTATGGACTGATTATTTGTTCAATGATAATTCTGGTTCGAGTCCTTGCATCAACCTTCAAAAAAAAATTCAAGATATAACCATAAATAACAAAACAATGAAAATGTTGGGGATTGAACCCAGATGGTTCAATAACTCAGAACATGTCCCATTAACCAAGTGTGCTTTATTCATATACTAATCATAATTAAATTTAAATTAATATTACATCTTTAAATCCATTAATCATCAAAAAAATATAAAATATCTTCAAAAAAAATTTTGAAAACATATTTTTTAATTTTTTTATAAAAAAAATTAAAGCTAAAAAATTATTTTATTTTTCATTATATACATAAATACAATTAACCAAGTGTGTTTTATTCATATACTAATCATAATTTAATTTAAATTAATATTACATCTTTAAATCCATTAATCATCAAAAAAATATAAAATATCTTCAAAAAAAATTCTGAAAACATATTTTTTAATTTTTTTATAAAAAAAATTAAAGCTAAAAAATTATTTTATTTTTCTTTATATACATAAATACAATTAACCAAGTGTGTTTTATTCATATACTAATCATAATTTAATTTAAATTAATATTACATCTTTAAATCCATTAATCATCAAAAAAATATAAAATATCTTCAAAAAAAATTCTGAAAACATATTTTTTAATTTTTTTATAAAAAAAATTAAAGCTAAAAAATTATTTTATTTTTCTTTATATACATAAATACAATTAACCAAGTGTGTTTTATTCATATACTAGTCATAATTTAATTTAAATTAATATTACATCTTTAAATCCATTAATCATCAAAAAAATATAAAATATCTTCAAAAAAAATTCTGAAAACGTATTTTTTAATTTTTTTATAAAAAAAATTAAAGCTAAAAAATTATTTTATTTTTCTTTATATACATAAATACAATTAACCAAGTGTGTTTTATTCATATACTAATCATAATTTAAATTAAATTAATATTACATCTTTAAATCCATTAATCATCAAAAAAATATAAAATATCTTCAAAAAAAATTCTGAAAACATATTTTTTAATTTTTTTTATAAAAAAAATTAAAGCTAAAAAATTATTTTATTTTTCTTTATATACATAAATACAATTAGAATATAATATCATACTAAAATACAATTCGAATTATTTTTGTCTAACTAAAATAACATAATATTTAACATCAATAATTTCTAAAATGATTGTGTTCGAAAGGAACATAAAATGTAATGTAGTTTTGTAAGTTTAAAAAATCATTGTTTGTGGGCTAATTTGTATTGACAATATTTTTTGAAAAAAATAATAATATCAAAATTTATGGAAAAAAATACACAATTATAAAACTCTCCCATATATCTTATGATAAATTTAATACTATAGTTTGATAGAAATAATATTGGATGTATCGTTTATAAAATTATATATTAATTTATTAGTATTTCATATATAAACATTTGATCTTTCATTTGTGTACTTAACATATCAATATTTCATGTTGTACCTAAATCTTAAATGATAAATAATTAGATAAAATCAATTCATTTGTGAACCTAACGAATGATAATAGTATAGTCATTAACATAAAGTAATGTGATTTTGTAAAAATGTGTAAAATTGAATGAAAAGTAATAACACAGGTATTTTGTAGTTATATTTATGTTTCATTTTAGAATTTATTTGTATGCATCTTTTATCTGTATATATTTTTTTACTATACAAATATACATGTGCCGTCAACTATAAGAAAATACAAAATATTCTCTACAAAAAAATGTCACAATATTTATAAGAATTGTTTCGTGACGGAGCAATGAACTCACTAGTCACTAGTTTATGATAAAAGTTGAAGTCGGGAGATAAATTAGTATTCTCTCATCTATATTTTCTTTGTCTTTTGTGGTTCCTTAATTTTTTTTATTAGTTATTCGCCCGTAAATTCAAGGGAAAAGTGAAGAGAATGTGACCAGCTGGTTCCACATAGTAATATTTCAAAATTTCCATGTAGTATTTTATATTTCAAAATTAGACTGCTTGAGATGACATCTTTTTAAGATAATTTTTTTTCAATATATACTATTTTCTTAACTTCTAGGGATATTACTTTAATAACCTCAAGATCGTTTTTGGAGACTTAGGGATATGATTTAAATTTTTTTATATTGAAAGTTAGGCAAATACTTGATTGTACAAAAAGGTTCATAGTTAATGGAAAGTGGCCTAAATTTAGATACAAGTCATGGGCACCTCCAATTTGGTTGAGTTCATGGTCCACCCGGACCCCATATGCCCCATACACGTACTCAATCCAATGTTGTAAACAATATCGAAAAACAATCGAAAACGGTGGAAGACCGTACCGTTTTTACCGTAACGTTTCAAAAAACGGTCAAACGTTTTTTAACCGTGTTTTGACCTTTTTTTGACCGAAAAACGTTTTTAACCCGTTTTACATACCGATTTTTTCTTCTAATTATTTATTGCCCGAATTTTTTTTAATCTTTTTGGCTAGTTATTGTTCTCAGCACGTGACTTTTTTTCACCGAGTCTCCGATTTAGTTCTTTTTCATCTTCACGACAATGGTTGGGATGTTCCATTCTTCAGTTCTTCTTCCGATTGACTAAATGATGACGACAGCTCAGTTTAATTTGCGACAATAACTATCTTTTTTTTTACAACAAAGATTAATTTTTTCTCCCCGACTTATGATTGTTTAGGTTAATCTGATTATGTGTTAGGATTTGATTATTTTTCACTTTTTATGTGATCATCATTTTGTTTTTGGATTTTTTTGTATGAGAATCAAACAAGTGTTTAAATTGTGAGTGTTAATTTGATTTAATTTTTTGTCCAATTTTTTGTGTTTAAATTTTAATTATAATTGATCTAAAATATTATCGATTTAAATAACCGTTTTTAACCGTTTTACGACCGTTTTACGATAAACACTAAAACGGATAGACAGTAAAACGGTGACCGACCGTACCGTATTGTTTCCATCATCTACTGCATTGACTCACTCACCCTTAAACCTTTTTTGTTCAATTCTTTCATTCTTCATGATTCTACTTTTCTCCTCGAACAAGATTTTGTTGGTTTTATCAATGACAAATACAATGGCTCTTGAATCGGTACGCTCATTTGATAGTGGAGAGATATCTAGATTGATAGATAGATAATAAGATAAAGACAAGCATGTATTCCTAAAACAGAAAAATGATGGAAAGAACCCAACAAAGAACAAGGACTAACGACACTGGCAAGGCATTAGCATTAGGGGACCATATAAACATCATGAAATTATCACATGTGTAATAATATGTGATTCCGGTCCAATTATAATGCTACGTGGTGTTAGTAACATAATGATGTGGAGTTTTATCATTGTGATGTAACGAAGAGTAAAATAGATAAAAAAAGGGATTTACATATATATCATTTATTTTTTCATAAATTTAAAATATCATATTTATCCAAAAATTAAAAACCATACAATTTCTCTGTTAAAGTTAGCGGTCAAATTTAAAATTATTATTTTACCTTTTGCATATTTAACCTTCTAAAATTCCAAAATATCATATTTATCTCTTTAAAAATAAAATATCATATTTATCCTCTCAATAATAAAAAATAACATACGTATCCTTACTCACTCGACAAGAAAAAATCACTCCCTACAATTTAATCATATTTTTAGTTATTGTTATATTTTTGCAATAAAGCTATATTTTTTATATTTTTGTTTTTGTCATTTGAGATTGATAGAATGATTATTTTTTGGAATTTTATTCATGTATTTTTTGTGTTTATATTGTTATCTATGAGATTACATTGTTATATTTTTTGGGTAGACATGATCTTTTTATTTTTAAAAAGATAAAAATGATATTTTGGATTTTTAGAAAGGTAAATATGCAAAGGGTAAAATAGTTGATCGTTCATTTTATCTGAAAAAATAGATGGTTTTTAATTTTTGGGTAAATATGATATTTTAGATTTATGAAAGGATAAATATGATATTTTAATTTTAAGAAGGATAAATATATAATTTTAATCTTAAGAAAGGGTAAATATGTAAATCCCCCTAGATAAAAAGAAGTGCAACATTGAGAGTTACAGAACCTCCTGAAACAATACATAATTTTGTCCCTAGTTCTGCGTTGTGCCAAACTAGCAACAACCTCGGCTTGATAAATCATAAAACTGTGTTAACCGAAACATTTAAGCTTGTAATTTGAGCCAAGTCATGTTGACCACCAAAATTATATTTTTGATCAAATTTTTTTTTTTAAATATTGAATTCGTGGGGAAGATATCCCAAAGAAAGACCTGAGACAAATTCAAGCTAATTTGAGATCTTTTTCAAAAAGCTCTGATTAGGAATATCAACCTTTTTTTGACATATTTAGCTCCAGGAAAGTTAGTTTTTTTTTTATAAAAAATTTCCTATATAAATTGTCAAAAGTTAATGCATTTTTTTTGTGTGCCGAAATTGTAGAAAAAGTCCAAACCGGTCATTTCTCTGTTATACTCATAACGTAATTAACTACAATAATATCTAAGTAGCTATGCAATGTTAGAGAACTAAGAAAAAAAAAACAAATAAAGAGAGAATCTTATAATCTCGTGCACTTTATGCTCTTCAGCTTTTGCCTATTAAGCTTTAAAAAAGAATCTGAGATCGACAGCGTGATTAAGATGCTACAACCCATTTGGTCAACTATGAAATCTCTACATTTATGAATTTAAAATGGATTCTATTGACCCACATAAAAGTAAAATGCTAATTAAAAAAACATTACATTCATCTTAAGAAAAGAATCTTACTAATTGGACTCAAACCCATGTATATATTTTTTTCAAATTTTGCTTTAGGTATCGGGGTTTGGACGAAAATTATGAATTTTTAGCAGGAACTAGGGTTGATTGAAATGAACCGTTCTGTAAACTTACTTGAAACTTGATTTAACAACACAACCTGAATTAAGTATTTATTTTCATTGCCAAAATTTCTTGTTTCTTCGTCCTGCACATTGTTATCTTAACCGATACACAGATTCGGCCTAATTGAGCCCAATCAAACTATATAAATGGGCTCAAGCTTTAACAATCGATTCAATTGTCGATATATAGATAATTCGAAGGAAAAACTGAAAAGAAAAAAAACTCGAGAAGAACCTGAGAGTGATACATGGAATTCTCGATTACGCAGACTTCACGAAAATTAACAATCCAAGTATCGCGTACTTGATTGAAGATGTCGAAGATGCTGCCTATGATGTGGAGGATTTTATGGACACCTTCAATTACCGACTTTTTGCAGCCAAAATTGAAAAAGAAGATAAGGTATGTTACGAACCGGCTTCTCTTAGTTACACACTTATTTTTGTTTATATAGTTACGCGTGTTAGTATTACTCGTAGTGTTGATAGTGGTTCATTTATCTATCTATTCTTATATGATATCAAAAGTTAAAAACTCAACACCGAGCTTTCCAAAACTGAAAACATTGAGCTTTCCAAATTATGCGTGTTAGGGCGACCTTGTTTTTTTTTTCAATTAGACGGTCTTGACGAAGTTTTCCATTAGAACAATTGATTGCCACTCTATTACGTAAATTGGTTCGAATTTAACCAAACTCGACTAAATCAATTGTATTTATTTTCCCCACATAACAAGCACAAACGACCTCCTATAAACTTGTGTTAGTGAACATTACATAATTTAAAAATATCTGGACAAATATTAGCTACGACTAAAGAAAATTTCAAATAATTCTTGGCCGCTTGATATTTGAATTAACAGATCTTATCCCTTTTACGGTGATCGAATAAGGGGTCGATGCTGAAGGAAGAGAAGGGGATTTCTCGATATAAGCACACCTCTCATTTCCATTCCAGTGTAATATTATCCTATTCGTGCATGAATGTGACCAACTATCACCTTTTCAAATAATTCATCGTAGTATAAAAATTATATAATTAACAAAAAGGTATACATTTTGAGGTTTAAATAAATGAATTAAATTTTACCGAGAGCGAGGGTTAATTGAAAAGAACCGTCCGTAAACTTTGTCGTAACTTGGTTGAACAACACAACCTGAATTAAAATGAGAAATTTAGTACAACTATTTATCAAATTGAATGAAAAATAAGAGTTTATTACAGCTAAATTGAATGTTTTGGAGAGTTTCATTAGCTTCAGAGATAAACCCCCAAGAACCCTAGTTCTTTGTGCCAGGTCATCGAAATCTTGCCTAAAATGGAATGTTATACTATCTATTATTATCACCCTCACCTAAAACCAATCAAAACATAAAAAATATATAACTAATCATTCATTAAAAATTAGGGGCAAATATATTTTTTATTTGACTTACATCTCTATGTTCGGAGAGAAATTTCTCCAAGTAATTAATCAGTGCAATTTGTTCAGTGTAACTGCAAATACGAAAATAGAATATTCCAGCCAAGAAATTATTCACTTGCATTTTATCTTTAAGCGAATTGAATCCTCTCCTATTAGTACAAAAGTTTTCAATTATATCGTTTATACATCCTTCAGCTATTTGATATGCTCTCTCAGCCAAGAAACTTCCTTCTGTATCTGCAAAAAAATTACAAAAATTAGATTTTATGTTATGAATTATTATATGACGAATTCATTACCGATTACCTATGTAAATAGCTTTGCCACCAAGACCACCATATTCTATTGGTATTTGCGCATTTATTGCAAGTTGAATCCTAAAATAAAATTATTTTAACCAAAACATATTAAATGTAAAAACAATGAAAATGAGCATATACATATTTTATATACCCAAGTTGAGTTTTGCCGATTCCAGGAACGCCGCCTAAAATCATGCAAAAATATATAAATAAGTACTCGTTTAATTAGGAATATGAATGAATAATGAACATATATAAGGTTAACAAAGGGAAATTATGTACCAATTTCGGTTACTTCTTTGCAATGAATACCACCACCGAGTATCGAATCGAATTCCTCGCATCCAGTTGAAATGTGCGTCTGCATTTGTTCTTCTGATAACATGTCCCATGCTGTTTGTGCCCCTTTAAAAGAATTGAAATCGAAAACAAAGATTTCAATTTTTTGTTAAATAATCGAAATTAAGTGTGTGAATGACTAGCGAAAATAATACCCTCGAAAATTCCATTTTGATAGTGAGAACTATCGGAAGCAGTGGCATTTGATACAGCCTTCATAATCCTCGTTGCTTCTTCGAGTGAAATATTCAATTCTACAAATATTAACGTTATTAATGCTATAATCGATTATCTTAACAGGAAAAGGTCCCGATTCGTATTTTTTACCGGCAGAAAGAGTTTAATACCTTGGGCGAGAAAGGAAGGATAAAGGGAGGAGAGAGCAGAGAGATGTGTGTATCCCTATCAAATCAATTTCGCTTTTATTGAAGGGTAGATTGACAAATTTGCGATCTCCAATTCCTCGTCGTTCTCTCCCTCCCTCCCTCCCTCCCTCCGTTCGCACTTCACTCTAGTCTCTACTAGTACTGGCACGGAGCAGTAGTTCATAAGCAAAAATGGACGGGGCGCACTTGGATCCGAAAACCCTATCAAACCCGACTAATGTTAGGTAGGATTTTCCTTTTGAATTGAAGGCATGTTAGGAACTTAGGATTAAAAAAAATACAAATATGATAAACAACTCTGCTTGGGATACAAATATAAATATAAATTCAAATATTAAACGCATATACAAATTCATATTTGTTATTTGAGGAATTTTGAAAAAAATTCTTAATTTTTTCAATATTTTAAAAAACCCACTCATTTTTTAGATGGAAAATGTTGGACATGCCCCCACCTTTCCACTAAGTGTCTTGATGACGTGATTATGAATTAACAATTTAAGAATTAAATTTATAATTTGACATCTTAATTGGATCTTCAATCATAAATTAAGATAATTCAACCATAAATTAATATGTTAAATCATGTATTTATGTGTTAATTTTTAAAGTGTTAAATCATATCCACGTCATAAACCCAGGAGATGTACATCACTATTCTTTTGAGACATTCAGACTGAAAATCCTTCAAAACAATTTGTTTCCAAATACACTTTAGAGAGTGTTAAAGTTAATTTTATACGACATTAAAAAAATGAACCAAAATAGTTCTTTATTTTTGTAATATTAAATTTATTAAATTATTTTTGCTATTTTTATTATTTAAAAAATCACAATATTCTTTAACATATATTATCCTATTAAAAAAACACAAATTAAATTATATGCAATGTTCATTTAATTCCAATATATTATTTATCATATATTGTTTAACACATACTATCTATTAAACAACGATATAAAAAATTTCAGAACGTAAAAAATATATTGACAAAATAATAATTGTTAACAACTTGCTTTAATGTACATTAATATTTTATATATCTTTTTAATAATTTCTAGATATTTTAATTTAGGTATTGACTAATATAATAGTTAATTATTATGTTATTAAATATTAATTATATATTTGATGTTCAAATTGGATGCAGTTGATTACATTAAAAATTATATTCAAGCATATTCTAAATATATCATCTAATATATTAGAATAGTAAATTAATTTGTTATTAATTATATTTTATTAATTGTTACTGGTTAAAAAAAATTATATGTCAAATGATGTATGATTTGTAAATATTTTTTTTTTTGAGAACTAAGGAAGCGTATAGCTTCTTTTAATATATTAAAGCGGAGTTTAATACATTGATTTGAGATTTTACATGAACGATGTAAAAAATAAAAGTCTCGCCACCCTTACACACGGATAGCGACCAAATGAGTTATCCTAACAAAAGCGAAACCATTGGTTAGATTCTTGCCTTATCCTTGCCGCCGTAACCGGGGCCGTGGTTCGTAGAGATGAGAAAACTCTAGCGTTCCGTTCCTTCCAAATTCCCCACACGGTGGCTATGAATTGAGTGTCGAGTTTCTTTTTTTCCTCCCCGGACTTGGCGGCCCGACTTTTCTCCCAAACTCGAAGAATGGAGGATTGGGGCGGAAGGTTGAGGGGGATCGGGTGTCCCAAAGCTCTCCACACTCGCTTGGCGTACCTACAAGAAATCAAAAGGTGGAAGGCCGATTCTCCTTCGGACCCACAATTTTGGCAATTTTGCACGGTCGGCCAATTCCTTTTGGCGAGGTTGTCGGCGGTGAGGATTCTATCGTTTATCGCTAGCCAAGCGAAAAATTTAGCCTTTCCGGGGGCCTTTATTTTCCATAAAGATTCGTTCCATCTTTGGAGAATTCCGGGGTTGATGAAGAATCGATAAGTGATCGAGGTGGAGAATTTGTCACGGTCAAGCCAAAGGGGACACCCGGTTTGTGGGTCGGCCGACGATGCCACTCGAAAAAGAGGGACTAGTTTTTGTAAGTCTTTGACGAAGTAGGAGGCTTGTGAATCGGGGATGCAGAGGATGTCGGAGGCTCTTTGGATACCGTATATTTCCTTTATGGTGGAGTCCCACATGTCCTCTTGATTGAGAGTCAATTTCCATAGCCATTTGAGGAGAAGAGCATTGTTGTGTGTCTCCAAATCGAGAAGACCAATACCTCCATTTTCCTTTGGTAGACAAATTTTTGCCCATTTGGCGAGGCAATGTCCGCCGAGGCAATTTTTGTCTCCTCGCCAAAGGAAATTACGTGTCACTCTCTTCATTTCCTTGATCACCCATTTCGGCAATTTGAAACATTGCATAAAATAGGTGGGAATCGCGTTGAGGACCGACTTTGCTAGAACTAGTTGGCCGCCTAGCGATAAATACTTTCCTTTCCACCCCGATAGTCGGTTTCGCATTTTTTTGATTAGCGGGATGAAATCGATTTTCCTCGGTTTTTTGACATTTAGGGGCATGCCAAGGTACGTGATTGGGAGCTCTTGTTTGTCGCAAGTTAGGATCCGCGTTATGAGGCCATGTAGCTCGGGCGGGATGGCTATTGGTACGAATTTGGACTTTTCCAAATTAATACGGAGGCCCGACACGCTTTGGAAAAGCGTCAAGGCATACGATAGGATTTTGAGATTTGATGGATCGGCCTCGACGAAGAGAATTGTGTCATCCGCGTATTGGAACGCCCTTGTTGCAAATCTAACAGGTGAGTTCATTAGGTGATTTATTCGTTGGATGAAGAGTTGGAGAGAGTCGGCCACTAGATTAAAAATCATTGGGGATAGCGGGTCGCCTTGCCTTACTCCCCTTTTATGTTGAAATTTCGATCCTAGTACCCCGTTTATTTTGACCCGCGACGAGGCCGAGGATAATAGGTCGGCAAGCCATCGGTTCCATCTTGGTGGGAAGCCGCGGTCATTTAGCACTTTTTGTAAATAGCTCCACGATATTGTGTCGAAAGCTTTGTTAAAGTCGATTTTAAACATGATCGTGGGTATCTTTCTTTTGTGGGCCGCGCTTAATCGCTCTCGTGCCGATAGGAAAACCTCCCCGATTGATCTATTTTTAATGAAAGCCGCTTGATCACGATGAATTAGCGCTTCCATTTTCGGTTGGAGTCGATTTGCTAGCACTTTGGCCACAATCTTTCCTATCGTGTTGATTACACTAATTGGTCTAAAATCTTTCATTTCCTTGGCCCCCTCTTTTTTTGGTATAAGAGAGATGGCCGCCTCGTTGAGACCGTGTAACCTTAATTCGTTCGAAAAGAATTTTTGGAAGAGATCCATGAAAATCGGCTCAAACACGTCGAAGTGTTGTTGATAGAATTCTATGGGATATCCCTCGGTTCCTACCGCCTTTCCTTTTTTCATGTCCATGATAGTTCTCCTTATTTCCTCACCCGAGAATGGATCGGCTAAGTCCCTTAGTTCTTCCGCACGGGGTGGCCCCTCATTTCCGGGATGGTCGGCCGAGGGGTGTTGGTCGGGCGTAGGGTCGTTAGGAGAGCGGCCTAATAAGTCTTCATAGTAGGCGTCAAAGTTGGCTCGGATCAAATCCGGTTCCGTTATTTCTAAGTTGTTCACTTGAATGAACCCTATTTTATTTCCTTTATTTCTCACGGAGGCTATTGCATGGAAATATTTGGAATTTTTATCGCCTAATTTAAGCCATGTGCACGAGCTCCTTTGTTGCCAAATGGCCTCTTTTTGATTTATCAAATCAAAAAGTTTTTCCTTTGACGAGATTCTTAGACGCCTCTCGTCTAAGGAGAGCGTCCTCGATTCTTCGGCCAAATCGAGAATCTTGATCAATAGTTTGCAATCTTGCACTATTTGATTCGGCTTGAAGTGTATCTTTGCCCATTCCTTGAATTTTCCTCTCGATTTTTTGAGCCCCAATTGGAGTCGGACTAGGGGGTCCCTTTGGTCTCGGAGGTCTTTCGGCCATGAGGCGTTGACAATTTCCCGCGTGGATGGGAGGGGTAGCCATGCCCGCTCGAACCGAAAAAGTTTTGGTGTCCTCGGCCTAAGGTGTTTTATGGAGAGTAGAATGGGGGAGTGGTCGGAGGTTACCATCGGGAGATCATTGAGGGAGATTGTCGCATTGTCAAAAAAATGGTGTTTAGAGATGAAGGCTCGGTCTAGACGCGCTAGAGTTGGGTTGGCTCTATTATTGGACCACGTGAATCTCCTTCCAACTAATGGTGTAAATATTATGAGCTTATATATAATTATATAAACTAATATATAATTAATTTATTATTAAGTATTTATGATTTTTTTTAAATAATAAAAAAATACTATACATTATTTAGTAAATTAAATATTACCAAAATAGAGGGGTAGTTTGGTGCATAAAAATTAACATCAAGCAAAGTTAAATTTAACATCCTTATGGGGTATTTGAAGAGAAAATTTTATTTTCAGAGGATTTTTTGGAGTATCAAAAAAGTTAGGGGTTTTTTAAATATTGGAAAAAGGTAAGTTTTTAAAAATATGCCGATATTACTAATAATTTACTCTAAGTATTTTTCAATTAGGTAAATATCATCTAGTAAAGATGGAACATAATCGAGATGAAAAAGACGAGAAATAGATAATTAACAAGTCACAACTACATACTCTACAAGAGGAAAAATGAAGTTTCAAGAAGAAGAACAAAGACGCATATTCAAGAAGACAATAATTTGTATTCAAGAACTTCCACGAATTAGGATCACACTACAAAACACATATTCAAGAAGACAATAATTTGTATTCAAGAACTTCCACGAGTTGGGATAACGCACTACAAACACACCGTCTTATGATTATCCTGTAATTACTCTTTGATTAAATTAAAGCTCAATTTAATATTAAGAAATCATCATATTCTAACCCTAGTAAATTTTAATTAATAAAAATTGTCTGGTTTACAATTTGCGTTTGAATGCATTTACAACACTGTAAATGAATTTCAATATTGTTTAAGCGTTTGGTTAATGTGTTTAAACGTTAAGGAAATATTTTTGTCACATGGGCTACTGGCACAAAAAACATACAAACGGATCCCAAACTCTTTTAAACGCATGCTGACAAAAGCATGATAAATTGGACATTCGTACAAACGCAAAGTAAATACGTTTTAACAAATTGTGCATTCGAAAGTCTAGTTTGATGGAACATTGTTTAAATAAATTGATATTACATTTAAACGCATTGCACAGTCAAATAAGGTTTGAGTGAGTATCATATTTCTATGAATACACAATCCTGCACCTTTCTCTCTATATCTTCTCCACACTTATTTTAGCAAAATCAAAAGAGAGAATAGCCATTGTTAGAGCTTAAATTCACTCAAGATGTTGCGATAGCAAATTTTCTTTCTCTTCCAAATCTTCAAGTTATTCTCAACTCGTGTGACTGAATCCGTTAGGTTAGCTCGATAGCTTTCTTAGCTTTGTATAAAGCTAACAATTTCGTTTTTGTGAAGGTCTAATCTGTACCAATAGAAAGTTGTAAATCGGTGTTGGATACCTTGTAATTGTTCAGTCGAGAATTTGAATAGAGTGTCTAAAATGTGCAAATTGACCGTGGAGTATCTCTGGAGACGTATGTATTTGTGAACGTGTATTCGGTCGACTAACAAGGAAAAAAGAGTTGAAGTAAGCAACTATCCCGTGAACTCTGTAATCATATTGTGTACCAAATTGATTTGTGTGAACTTTTCGGATTATTTCATTTAGTAGTTAATTAACAAAGTATACTCATAATGAATATTGGTAGAAGTAATTAATCCATTTAGTTTAGTTATTCAACCCCTTCTAGGTCATTAGGGAACATCATTCCCCTTGTTATTTTTCGTTGGTTTCTTTTTTATTTCATTGATTTTATCACTGATACTTGAATATCTCGATGATCGACAATACTTATCGTATGTAACAATTTGAAAATAATATATATTAGTGAATTAATATTTGGAACTATAATTACTCTTTCGTTGTTTAACCTTATATTTCTTATTAGTAAAACTAAAATGTACAAAAAAAAAAATAGAAATTCAAATTCAAATCCGTCATTTGTTAGTAAATATGAAATAATAAATAAAAATAGTTTTTACAAAGCACAAATCCAAATAATAAATATGAAAAATATCAGATCATAATTATTTATAGAAGTATTAATTTTAAATTGAGATCAAAATAGATGAAATATAATACAAATACAGTGTATCCGTTCAATATATATAACAAACAAATTTTAATTTGTATAAGTGTCCATTCTTATATATATTTTTTTGTACTTGCAGATAGTAGCTGGAACCTACTAGTTGCAGGAAACCAATATATGAATATCAGGAAACTATAATAGCAGGAATATTAAAAAATTACGAGAGTAGAATGTTAAAAGGTGTTTGATGAAAATCATATGATTAGACGTAGGAAACGAATAAAATATTCTAGAATTATATTATTTTGTTATAAAATTTTATAAGTATTATAATTATTTCTTAGTTATATTAAATATTATAATCATGTTACATAAATAAATTATACCAATAATTTAAAATTACTATATTTTAAATAATACAAATGAAGGAAAAATAATTTTAGAGAATATTATTTTTTAATACCATTGATATTTAGAGATTATTATTATTTTTAATAAAACTAAGTTGTAGAGAATATTATTTTTTATTACCATTAATTTTTAGGGGATATTATTTTTAATACCTAAATTTTAGATAATATTATTTTTTTATACAAATATTCTTTGCATAATAAGTTCAAAAAACTAGCAAATATTTTTTAATATGGCATCGGATATCCGATTTCGAATAAGAATACAGTATACGATATTTAATATCTGATTTCGAATACGAATACGGATACAGTATCCTATACGAATAATAATAAAAAACGCCAACTAAAATTACTACTGTACTGATCAAATAAAATTTCAAATACAAAAATAATATCATTTATGACAAAAAAGAATACATTTTTATTTGACCAATTAATTAACTATTAACAAATTACTAGCCACTAAGTCCAAATTTATTGAAGGGTACACGTGTGAAAATAGTCATGGCAAACAATCCTTTCTCTCTCCTTTCCTTGGAAAAATTGGACTTTTCAAAACTCAAGAAAAAGCTTGCTTTCTTCCAATCCTAAAGTTCCAATGCCCAAATTCACAAGGCTTGCTTTCTTCCAATCCTAAAGTTCCTATGCCCAAATTCACAAGGCTTGCTTTCTTCCAATCCTAAAGTTCCTATGCCCAAATTCACAAATTAATTTTTGATGTCCGAACAACAATTTTTAAAAGTCAGAGGATTCCCCACAATCCATCAAAACTTGCCTCCAAAACTTTTGAGTCCACGACCTAAGTGAAAGGAACAAATATTTGGGCATTCTAATAGAAAAATAAAGATGTCCAGAATAGGCTTTGGCCCAACAAGCCAAGCCCCATAAAAACATAAACCGACCTATATATTTCTAACACTATATGTACATATAAATATAGTTAAATATACCGGTCCAAAAAAAATCCATTTCGAGCCCAAAATGAAACCCCACCTGAACTCTCTTCTGACCAGAACCCACAAACTCTTCTCTCTCCTCGATCCTGACCTTACCTCTCATCCAATGAAGAATCTTGTCAGGATTTTCCGGGAGAGACAAATGACAGATTGATTCATAAATTATACTGTACGTTTTTTTGGAAGAATAAACCGTAAATTTTTTGCATTGTTATACGGATAAAATACACTGAATCACTAGATATATATACTGTTCGACGAAAATCATTGGGAAGCAACCGCCCCCTCTGGCCCTTATTAAAATACGTCACTGCCCTCATCACATTTAGAGATGGCAATCGAACGGGTCGGATCATTTCGGGTTGCGGGTCATTCGGGTCTTCGGGTCGTTCGGGTCGCGGGTCGTTCGGGTTCGGGTCGTTTCGGGTTTTGAGTCATTCGGTTTCGGGTCGTTTCGGTTTTCGGGTCATTCGGGTTTCAGGTCATTCGGTTTCGGGTCGTTTCGATTTTCGGGTCATTCGGGTTCGGGTCGTTTCGGTTTTCGAGTCATTCGGGTTCGGGTCTTTTCGGTTTTCGGATCATTCGGTTCCGGGTCGTTTCGGTTTTCGGGTCATTCGGTTCCGGGTCGTTTCGGTTTCGAGTCATTCGGGTCTTGGCTATATTTATTTTGGGTAATTCGGATTTCGCAAAATTTGATTTCAAATTAATTGATTTTCCAAAAATTTAGTTTTCGGATAATTCGGGATTTTTTTTATTGATTTCAAGATATTTTAGCAATATTATATTGATTTAACAATAATATTTTAATTTTCGAATCATTCGGGTCATGAGTTTCGGATCATTCTGGTTTCGGGTTAGTTCGGGTTTCGGGTCATTCGGTTTCGGGTCAATTTCGGGTTCGGGTCATTCGGTTTCGGGTCGATTTCGGGTTCGGGTCATTCGGGTTCGGGTCGATTTCGGATTCGGATCATTCGATTTCGGTTTCGGATTCGGGTCGTTGACTTTTCAACATTTTCGGATCGGGTCGGGTTCGGGTTCGGGTTCGGACGGATCGGGTCAGATTTTGCCAGCTCTAATTACATTGTCCCTTCCCTCGACCCACCTCGTCCCTAATACAACAGTGTCTTGTAGTGAGAGAAGGGAGGTGACTGAAATTAACTGAACCGCGATTGAAATTGAAATTGATTTGTTGGGTTGAAATTTGAAACATAAAGTAGTTTTAACTTTTATATGTCAAAAACCTCATCTTAAAATCTTCCTATGGACATCGACAGGATCGGTCCAATGATTTGAGGAGCCCTAAGCCAAATCATGAATTTACCTCAAATTGTTTTATAATGAATCCTAATTTTTATATTCTACTATGTAATTTGTTAAAATGGACCCCAAATTTTTTATAATGGACCCCAAATTTTATGAATTATACTACGTAATTTTTTTTTTGTACCTAGACCCCGAAGCGGGTGTTTTATTTTTTGTTAATATGGGCCGGCCCTGGACATCGAAAACGCAGGACCGTGCCTGGCCAAGGGTGTTGATAACATTTTCCATATTTTATACAGATATTAATGATATTTTACATTTCACGCATTTTTGCTATCGTGAAGAAAAAAATATTTGAGGATAGTATCAGGTACCAATAACACCTTGGTTTACGACAACCAAAGGTCCGAAACTACAATCGTGCGTATAACAGTAATAAAATTATCTCCAAATAAAAGATCAAACCAAATCACTAAATTTTTTGGATGAGTACTTATATTAGAGAGAAAGAGATTGATTGTTAAATTAATTGAGGCACAAGCATTATTATCTGTAAAAGACAATCAAATTCTGACAAAGCGATAACTACACGAACGGTTAACATAATATCTTAAAACTTATGTACACGTCTACACTAGTATTAATATACTGTCATTTATTCATGTATATATGGGAAAATATATATTCGGGCAAAAGAAACTTGCGTGCATAAAAAATAAATGAAAATTTGTCAAATTGGCGGTATCCTATTATAAGCACATCATGCATGATGATTCTGCAGCTAATTTAACGATAATATATCATGTCAGTAAACTAATTTAACTAGAACGACTTGAATTGTTTTCATTGGATAGGTTGATAGACCATGTCTTTCCAGTGAGTTTCATGCCTTAAATGTGTAATTATCAAGTTACTTGTCGTGAAAGAATTTGCTTGTACCGATAATAAGTTAAGTAATCTTAACGCACCCAGTTTTCTTCTCTGTAATACAAGTGTACGTATTTAGAATAATAGATGCAGAAGTTGAGATTTGAACGATATTTATATATTCATTGTTTAGATGACTAAGTTATATATATATAGATTATTGAATAACAAGATAAGAGAAATAATATTATGAGGCCACCGTTAACTAATACAAAACGTGCAACTTGTTGATGACCAAATATATATTTTAGTTAATTTTTTTGTCCTAGGCATCAATTTTATGTATGTACACTTTGAAAATGAAAAAGACTTTGTTGTCAAGGGTTGGTAGATGCTTTTAGATTTTTTTCGGCATACAGTTATTCCATGCTGAATATACTTTAAGCAACATCTCCAAAAAGTAAAAAAGCAAAAATATCTATGATCACACCTTAAAAAAGCTAGAGAATTAAGTTCTTGCTAATTTACAAGTCTTGCCAAAAGCAAGAGAATACGTATATTTACAGAACTCATATTAGTTTTACAATTCAAAAAGGGAAATTTCCCCTAAAGGGGAAAAAAAAAAAAAAAAAAAACAGCAACAAGCACGTACGAAAACGAAAATCAAATTAACGCCGAAACAAGTGTTCTTCTCCCGTCTCTTGATCAATATGCTTGATCCACCGACTCCGTCCATTTCTCCCCAAACTCGGTCCCTTGCCGACCCCAACATGCACCACTTCCACCCCTTCTCCAATCGGCAGAAACACGGACCTAACAACTCTCATTCCGACGCCAATGACGGCTCCTGACACCCATCCATTACTTTTCGCGTTATATCTAACCACCACCATCCCTCTTGGTCCTGGTCTGGCCTCCTTTATCACCGACCCGACATCTTTTCTTCTCCCGTCGACCACTAAAAAATCCACCCCTTTTAGCTGTCTCATTTCCTCCAATTGATCATCTGATAGGCTGAAATATCGACCATTTGTGTGTTTAGCAGCTGTCATTAGGGTAAGACTCATAGTCTTGTCGCTATCTTTTGATTGCACATCGATTATGAGTTGTGCTTTCCACCCACCGGCCATGGTGGAGATGAGCTCAGCTACATCAGATTCTTCGTGCTTTTGGGTTTCACGGGCGAGGGCTCGGATGCCTTCGATGAATGTTTTTGAGGCCGTCTCTGGACACCATACCATCTTCATCTCACTATAAGAATAAGAATTGAGGAATAAAGAAGTACTCTTTGGAGAATGATATGAGAAGAAGATTTGGTGTTAGATTGCCTGTATATGTATTACAATGGGCATTGACTTTGGAAGTTAAATATAAAATTAGGGTTACTTTTTCTTGTATTTAATAGGGACAAATACAACTTGCTAGTGTGCTTGATGTACAAACGACAAGTACGGCTTTGTCAAGACATCAAAACTATCAAACTTAGTTTGATCCCTTGTGTGCAGTCGTTGAATATTCTCAAGGTTAGCTAAGCACTTAAATCAGAAAGTTTTTAGTTAGCACCTCTTATAAATATAGTTTGTACCATATAAAAGTGGCTCATCTTGACAGGGTTTATTGAGGGCCAACTAAAAATCAATTTCTCAAATTACCCCGAGCAAACAGTAAATTTTATGATGTTATATCGATAAAATACACTGAATCGGTAGTTATATATATTATTTTTTCCGGGAAAATCTTAGAGAAGGCACTGCATTAAACTCCAGTTATATCTATAATCTATACTAGCATTTAGTTTGGTTGGTCCTAGACCTTTATTTTGATATTGCTTGTATTGGCTTGACTATCAAGTTAGTTAGAGTCACAAAATCATGTTGCACAAAACTAGGTCAACTGGATTATAAAACAAATTATATAGTTTTGTGAACTTTATTGAAGGTTTGACGAGGCCGTGACATGGAATCGCAATCCATAATATATCCAGTATTTTTCCTTTCGAAATTTTAAGAGAAATCTGCATTCAAGTACTTAGGTTAATTAAGCAGGACACTTCATTTTCAAAACAAAATATATTATTAGGAGAGAGGGTAACATATATAGATTTTTATTAACCAGAGAAGACTTTTGATACAACGTTCATTATTCAATATTTGATAGCAATGCAACTTGAATCCAATTATGACCCATAACTTACTGTACTTATATATTTTACAAGCTGAAAGGTCAGTAACAAGGAGGATACAATGGATTGCTTTATAACACATTTATTTCATTTTGTCAAATGCCAGTATGCATTTCGTTGTTAATTATAACACATTTTTTTTTTCTTTGATTGATTCTTGAAATAATCAAATTGATGGCAATTGACTTTGTGCTACCGACAGAAAGTGGCCAAAATATCAAAATAAGAAGTATCGTGAATCGCGAATACCCCTAAAAATTGGAGCTTTTAACACTCGTGAAAGTAAAGATTGATTACTCAAAAATTGTTTATAGTCAGGTCAAGCCTAATATATATCATTAACATTTATTCAACCAGAACCAAAAATAACATGATTCGAATCATTTCAAAAGAAAGTCGAAATCTCAGTTTGTTTTCCTTTTTTGATGTAATAACCAAATCAATGTATTTTCTAAAGGCAAATTAACCATCCAATAAATCACTTCCAACGTCACCTTCATGGAATTTTTTTTTATAAATGAAGAAAGTTCGATGATCTTTCATTCATTAAATGTTAATAAAAATTGAATCCAGAACATTCTACATATGATGCTTTATATGTCTTGGTCAATCAACTGCCGTATGAGTTTTTTGACCTTCAAAGATCTTAGTCATTGGTTTTACAAATTCGAGTGGTTATTGTTTTGATAAATCCTCGAAACATAGTCAATGTAGTTGGGTGTATTTTGGGTGTGAAATATTAATGGAAAGATCTACTTTGCCTCTCATTTCCTCACACATTCTTTAATCTCAATTAATATCTTAATGGTGAAACATAATTAATAAAAAATTTAATAATACTAAATATTTAAAAATTATTAATTATATATTAATAGTTAATTCATCATGTTAATTATAGTAGTAATTGGGGTTGGAGAAAATCCCTCAATATTAATTAAGGCATTCGGTAAAGATACGGAGCTCATTGTTTGGAGTTCTAAGCTTAACACAATATATAGATGTATAATTATAATTAATAAAATTCAATAGACGCGACACTTTTGAGCCCTTCCTATTTTCTCAAAAAAAAAATGATCATTTCTCAGATCAAGTAGTTCTTGAATATGTCAATGGACACATAGTCGAGTGGTTGAGTGTGAGACATAAAAAATCATATATTGTGAGATGTTATGAGTTTGAATTTCATTGCCACCAATGAATGGAGGACCATCGGAACTTCTTCATTTACTTTTTTTTTTTTTTTTTTTTTAAGTAGTTCTTGAAAACACAAAGCATGCTATATCCATTCACAATAACAACATACCAGGAAAAATTGGCTAGGGATCGGGAGATCGGGCATTGATCATGGCCATTATGTGCACGGATCAGGTCGACGACGCATCATCGTACCGATAAATTGAAGGAAATAATATAAGAACGCTTATTGCCGGCTTTCTCGGAGGAATGCTGATCGCGACTTCTTACAGGATGAGGATCACAATTTTTAAGAGCTGACTTTTAGGAAGAATTTTTGTATTATAAATGATCTGAATTTAAAGAAAAGATTAAGATATTCCACATTCTGTATCCATTCTGTAGCCATCCTGGCATATGATCTCCATTACATATTATCATTGACCTGAAAGGATATTTTGAAGAATTGACTGAAAGATAACATCTGTTGGATGCTTCATTTTAAAAAGTTCAAAGGACTTCAACTACTATATTTCTCCTAATTAGACTTTTAATTAACCCAATCATTATTTTTTTTTGTTTAATATTTCTTTATAGATTTTTATGTATACTTAATATTTTCTTAAAATTTTAGATGTTTTTAGAATGTCCCGTCACATTGCAATAATGACTTGAACTACTATATTTTTTGCAAAGGTTTATGTAGGAATTTCATGAAAATTAACCTAGCGAAAGATAATAGTTCAAGTCATTAGTTTGCAATATTTTTACATATAATATCCAAACAGAAGTATATGTTACAATTAGGAGATTGTTTCGAAAAAGAATTGTTGGATTAATTGGAAGGTCTAATTAAACATCAATATAATGCTCACGCCATACATGTTTATTATGTTTTTCATTATAACACAAATGACAAAGTTTTATGATCATCATAATAATATCATCTCAAAATAAAATTATTGAACTTTTTATGTATGATTATGTATATGTTCTACAATTATTTAAATTATAATAATAAATAACTCATTCTTTTATCAAATAATAATACATACATTATTATATATAGTAGTATCATTATATAATAATATTTAAGGCATAACACGATTTTAAGAAAAAATAGCATAACAACACACATTATATCATCGGTGTTCATAATATTGCATGTAATGTCAAATATAAAATAATAAACCACGACATATGTAGTCACAAAACACATCATTAATTATGCAGTGCTAATAATTTTTTTACCTATCAAAATTCATTGAAAATTATAATATTAGGTTTAATAGTAAAAGTAACTAAAGTATCGAAATTTAATTCAGAAACAAAATATAAAAAATAATTTAAATATCGTACAGTTTATTTACATTTCAAAAATAATTATACTATTTGATGTTGTTTATACATTTAAGAAGTAATTTATGTTATGATATAAACAATTTTTATGAATTTCTACTAATTTTTTAAATTTTAATATCGTAATTGTTTTAAAAAAACACAAATATAATCTACTTAGTATTATATATATATATATATATGATTAATAAGAACATAACAATACTTACAATTTTATTATGTAAATATGCATTTTTTGGATTGCATTTTCTTAAATAACATATTTACAAATTAAAATTAAGGAAAATGGTATGTATGAACTATCATAATATTAGGGGTGTCAATGGGGCGGTTATTGCCCGAACCGTATCCGAATGGAACCGGATCCGGAACCATATACGTTTTTATGGATATGGATCCGAATCTAGGAGCTAAATTTTTGATAGATTCGGATATGGATCCGGATACTATCCGGATCCGAATAAAATTTGTAAACGGGTATCCGTTTTGTTGTAATCATGATCAAAATTATAGTAATACATAATAGACAATAACAATATTTTAATTCATAATAATACATAATAATCAATAATCACTTATATATATGTGTATATATATAAGGAGCATTTCTGCATGTAACCCCTTATGTGATGAAAATTCGAAAAATAACCCCCTTTTCAAAAATATTCCAGAAATGACCCTAACCGGGTTTTTAAATCCCGGTGCTACAGTGTTTTGAAAGAAAAATATTTATTCTCCACCAAAATGTACCCACCGAATTCTCCATCTATGTTCTCGTTAGTATATTTAAATAAAATGATAACTAGTACATATTAGCTATTAACTTAATACATAATTAAAATTTATTCGAATTCATAAATTGGAATAAATATTAATGAATATTTAATGATATGTTCTAATTATCACATTAATTAAATGTAATAGTTCAATAATGGAGAATTCATTAATATTACATTTAATTAATGTGATAATTAGAACATATCATTAAATATTCATTAATATTTATTCCAATTTATGAATTCGAATAAATATTAATTATGTATTAAGTTAATAACTAACATGTACTAGTTATCATTTTATTTAAATATACTAACTAGAACATAGATGGAGAATTCGGTGGGTACATTTTGGAGGAGAATTTTTTTTTTTTTCAAAAAACACTGTAGCACCGAGATTTAAAAACCCGGTTAGGGTCATTTCTGGAATATTATTGAAAAAGGGGTTATTTTTCGAATTTTCATCCCATAACGGGTTACATGCAGAAATGCTCCTATATATAATTTGTTTTAAATTTATAAAATAATCAAAATTTGAATTCTAAAAATATTATTATATTATTATATCATAGTATCCATTTTAATATACAAATATGATTCGTATCCATATCCTTATCCGATAATATCCGAATCGTATCCGTATTCGTTTAATATCCGAACCGTATCCAGATCCGGGTAGTACCGTATCCGAAAAATATGGATATGGATATGGTACGTGTTGGGAATTCACCCGTCCCCGGGCCCGCGCAGCGGATATGAAGTCCCGGCCCGGTTCCCAAAATCCAAGATCACGCCATGACTTCGAGGGTACGATGCAATAGAAGGATAGACGATTACCAGTGCAAAATTGATTGCACTCGAAGGGTTGATCGCTCGCATCCTTTCCTTCTCCGGTGTCACGTTGGTGACTAGCCCGTGTGTCCCATACCACACGTCTCCCACCGTCTTGACACTCCTCCGGTTGTCTTTCGTGCGTCCCACGTCCACACTTTTCCACAGCCAACAGTTTTGCTCCTTCGGTTTGATCACAATCGAAGAGCCACAAGTGTCGCCCCTCTACGTGTATCCACCTTGAGTCGGAATACGTCGGTCGCGGATGCAACTGCCTAGACGAAGCACCGGCGAACTTGCTTGATTAGATAGATTTTCTATTCCGAGAAAAACTCTTTTTCTCGGTTTTCTCTCTTCGCATTCTTTCACTCTCTGAAAGATGACTCTCTATTTCTGGATAATTCTATTGATTAGAATCAATTGGACTGAATGATCTGGTCTGAGAGAGAGAGAGAGAAAATCCTATTTATATCACATAGGATAAAGATGGGTCAAAAGGTATGTATATCTCATATACACATTTTCAGACAGAAAACTGCAGACACCCTTTCAGTATTCTGATGAAACGAAAATATTAAATCATTTCAACCGACTTTGAATATTCACGAAAGTTCTAGATAATCTTATTATCTTTCCAACCCAATTGGATCTGGCCCAATTGGAGTTTGGATACGAAAGTTACGAACGTTTTACTAACTATATGTCAAATAGTCGCACACTTTCGGTATTCCGTTAAAACGACACTTATACTTCGCTCAAATGAAATATATTTCTATATGAAAGTTCTAGATAATCTCATTATCTATCTAACCCAATTTGAACCATGTCAAATTTGTGTGTCAAAAAAATTAACAATACTTTGCATACGAGGACATTCTATTCAATATGAATCGTTCGAATTTATTGGCACGGAGCTAATTTAAAAAATCAAATATGCCATGGCTCAAGAAGATCATTTAAAAATTATTGGTAAGTAATGATACATAAATTACTAAATATGGAAAGTGCTACTATAGACCTATTTTCTTATCATAGACCCATTTTTTAAAATGAAATCAAAACCTCATTATAATATCAAACGGTTCAAAATAAAATGACCACACAATATATATGCAATGTATATGTATTAGAAAAAACAAATATAAAATCAATATATATATTAATGAAATAACGTTACAAAATTAAATTACAAAATCAAATGGTCAATACTAACAATAAATAATCATAATGACACGAATTCTTTTATCCCCAGCTTAAGTTGGGTTTGTCATGTCTTTTGATTCATTCATACTGCGATAGAAGGATTAGATATGGGAAAAACTCTAAAAGTCCAGAAGAATTTTACAGAAATACCACCGAAGACATTTATATGGTAATAATTCAGTGGGTCCCATCTCAATTTGTTTTCTCACGTACAAGTAAATAATGATCTCGGGATGATTTCGGTGGTTTGGTTATGGATGTGTAGAATTGTCCTTAGATATGGATGCCAAATAAAGGTGTGGTAAATTTTTTTGATTGAAACTGATATTTATATATGAACAGCTCCTCTAAATTTTTTGGAAAGTTTTTAACAATTTAGTAACTTATCAAGGTTCCCCGTCGATTTTACTCAAGATCCGTCACTGGTTTACATGATTCATCATTATTATCTTAAAATTCTCGAAGAACAATGATAGTAAAAAATGAGAAAATTAACACAATAAAAACAAAACAATGATAATCAAAATTAACGTCGAAACAAATGTTCTTCTCCTGTACGCTGATCAATATGTTTGATCCACCGGCTCTGTCCATTTCTCACCAAACTCGGTCCCTTGCCGACACCAACATGCACCACTTCCACCCCTTCTCCGATAGGCAGAAACATCGACTTAACAACTCTCATTCCAACGCCAATGACTGCTTCCAAGACCCCTCCATTTCTTTTCGCATTGTATCTTACAACCACCATGCCTCTCGGGCCCGGTCTGGCCTCCTTTATCACCAACCCGGCATCCTTTCTTCTCCCATCGATCACTAAAAAATCTACCCCTTTTAGCTGTCTCATAACCTCCAACTGATCATCCGATAGGCTGACATATCGACCATTTGTGTGTTTAGCAGCCGTCATCAACGCGAGACTCATAGTCTTGTCGATATATCTTGATTGCACATCAATTATGAGTTGTGCTTTCCAACCACCAGCCATGGTCGAGATGAGCTCGGCTGCATCGGTTTCCTTGAGGTTTTGCTTTTCGGGGGCGAGGATTCGAATGCCTTCTATGAATGCTTTCGAGGCTGTCTCGGGACACCATGCCATCTTCATCTTCCTATATGAGAGTTGAAGAATAATGGAGAAGTATTTTTTTTGAAGAAAAGATATGATAAGATTTGGTATTAGATTGCTTGTATATGTATTACTAATTTACAATGGGTATTAGATTGCTTGTATATGTATTGTTAATTTACACATGACACGGCCATTGACTTTGGAGAGAAATTATAAGATTAGGGTTACACGTTCTAGATTTATTATTAACAGGGATGCAACTAGCTCATAGAAAAAAGGATAACTATGTGGCTTGGTCAAGGCATAGAGAATCAAACTTAGTTTTATCCCTTGTGTGCATTGAGTATGTCGTTACAATATAAGATGATAATAATCTTGATTTTCTTTTTCTGCTAAACAATTAATTAATTTTTTTGATTGGAAATAATTAATGGTTAAGAAACTTAATACTCAAGTAAAAAACTAAATAGACAAATAAAGAAAGTATGAGGTAATATGAAGCGAAGTGTTTACTTAGCAGAGAAGTAAAAACTTAATAGATAATTTTCTTTTTATATATATTTTTTTATTTTTTTTGAAAAAAAAATACTGAAAAAATAAGTCAATAGCAACGGACTGTCGCTGATAATAAATCGCTGCTAAAGACCAATAGTTACTAGCGGTCGCTGATAATAAACCGTTACTAAATGTCAATAGCGACGGACCCTCGTTCTTGACCTTTAGCGATGAACTGGCCCTGAAATAAAACCATTGTTTTTACCCCCGCCACTGTTGAATTTTAGCGACGGGTCATCGTCGATGATGAGCAACAGTGATGTTACTTTTAGCAACGGGTCATGTCGCTGATAACTTTAGTGACGGTTTTGTTGTATTTTTAGCGATAGATTCTATAATAGTGAGTCAATTGATCGTGTCATCCAGGTCATGTTAATCGTCTCGGTATCGTTTCAATTTTAAAGTCTATGAAAAGATATTACAAATTTTAAAACAAAAAAAAGGTCATGCTTGATGTTCCTTAAAAGAAATGATCAATTGGATCATTATAAAACAAATTACAAAGTTTTGTGGACTTTATTGAAGGTTTGATGAGGATGAGCCTTGGCATCACAGTGCATGTGTCCAAGCATCTATCTGCCTCTTGCCAGTATTTATTGTAGTAAGAGAAATTTGAATTTAAATATTTTGGATTTGAAATAAGAAGATCAGTGAATATTAATAGTTTCATCTTGTAAATTATGTTTGTATTCTTTAATATTTTGATTTTGCAATTGATATTTCAACCGATGTATAACAGGAGAAACTTTAGAATATTGTATTGGTACATTCAATTCAACGAAACAATGCACTAGAAACAACCAAGTCCTACCCATTTCATCAATTAATTACATATTTTGTTTTTGTTTTTTTTTATTAAAATTAATTAGGTATTTTGGGCTACCCATTAATTAAATTAACAAAAGGAGAAAAAGAATGAAACATATAATTGATAATTACTCAAATATCTTGTTAATTTAAATGATTGATAGTGAGTAAATAAATAGCTTTTATTAAGCAGGACCAATAATTTACATGAACTCTGAAATTTCCATATCAAACGGTACAAAACCAGATAAACCGGTACCACCAATAATTGAAGGACGTACAAGTAGAAGGAAAATGAAGTACGACAAAAAAAAGTGTATCTATCAGAAAGGCTGCCGTACTTATAGATATATTTTACAAGTAAAGAGGACAACGATAAGGAGATTACAAATACAATGCATCGAGTTATAAGTTAAACTAACCCACGTTTATTTCATTTTGTCAAATACTCTTAGCCAATAGGCGTTCGTTTTGGACATTGGATATGTTAATTAATTAAATCACATTTTTTTCCTATAATATAATCTCAAAGATTATATTGACTTTGTGTACCATGGAATTTGACATGTACGGTGTACCCCTACAAAATACCAAAATATCATCTCTGGTTTGAATATCTTTTCAAAATGTCAAATATCAGGAATATCCTTACAAGACTTTAGATAGATCATAGATGATCAGCTAGTGTGGCCTCCTTGTTATATTTCAGTCTAATTTTATGAATTTTCATTCCAATTTATTGTCCTTATGCTTTGGAATTTTATAGTAAAGTAAATTTGCAAATAATGATAATCGATACCATCTTTTAGTTTTTGTTAGGAAACTAGTGCAATGATACTTGAAGACTTGTCAATTTTGCAAAGATGTTTAGTCTGTGAATTTATGAATGTTTTGACACTTACATTTGAGACTTGTTCATTATAAAGTATCATTGGTCCTTTTTCAAAAAAAAAAGTATCATTGGTCCTGTATGGATTCAAATAATTTCACAGCTTATGTTGGCTTAGTTGTTGATTTTGAACATATCAACCACATATCAAAATGTCCTCAAATTAAGAAACATTAAAATTTAAATTAAGAAACAAAATGTCCTCAAATTATGCTTCTCAACTTCACAGCAAAGGAAAATAAACATAATTTATATCAGCTTTTGAGATTGATGATTTAACAAGTAGTGCAATTACCAAATTGGTGATTTGTGTCAATTAATTGAATGGTAAATCCCTATTCCCATGACGAGAGCGATCTTTTTTTTTATCACAACTAACGCAAACTAGGCACGAACCAACTACCCCCATTAACAAAAGGGCAAGAAAGCGCTTCAGCCGTCTCCGTCTCAATATCATACCTACAAAGCACATAATTACCAAATTGGTGATTTGTGTCAATTGAAAACGGGCCTTCGGTTTCGGGCGGCGATATTACGAACTGTAAAGTTTGAGTTGCGATATCGAAAACCTCGATTTCCTTGCATATCAAGCGAAGAGCGAGATACATCCCCTTGTAACGTCAACAACTCCTACACGAGCCTCTATCTATGGTGAATCGATTACTATTGTTCCCAATTCGATCGAAGATCATCAACTGAGTCTTTGGTTTTACTTTGTTTCCATGTATAGCAACCAAATAATCCTCGGGATTGATAGCATCTGGACTGATCCAGACTGCAGAAGGTCTTTTGATCCCCAGAAATGGGAGATAAGGAGAGAAAATGCCACACTTCTCCAGCGAAATGTAAGGAGGTAATCGTGTGAAGATCCCCTTGACCCACATTCCACTGGGAAAAGAAACGTGAATAGTATAGACTTTACCAGCGGAGATTAGCATCTACGAAATCATGATTCTCGAAAAACAACGGAAAATGTGGTGGAGGATCGGATATCAGGACGGAGAAGCGCCATTTCTTGTTGGTAATACGGAATTCGAATATGGATTTATAATATGAATTTCTAATAAACAAAACTCTCTTTTCTAATTCTAATAGTCTCTTACAAGTCTTTCTCTCTTTTCTAATTGATATTTGATGATATTATTGCTAACCATCCAAGCCCTATTTACAGGCTCCATAAACTTGAGATACAAGACATTAAACCTTGCCTTAAAAACTATTTTCTAAACTAATTTTCTTATAATTAAAATCTTCCCCATAATTATTTCCTAAACTTCTTTCATTAAAATAATATTTCCCTAAAATTATTTGGGCTAATTAAACTTGTTAAATATTTAATTGGGCTTGGGCTTATTAACAAATTCCTCCCTTAAGCTCAAGCCTGTTCTTCATCCCGATCATCGTCTTGAAGTTCTCGAACAGCGCTGTCGGAAGCGGCTTCGTGAATATGTCTGCTACCTGATCCTGGCTCGCCACATGAATCATTCGCATATCGCCTTTCTTCACCTGCTCTCGAATGAAATGAAAACGCACATCAATGTGCTTACTCCTCTCATGATGGACCGGATTCTTTGCTAGCTCGATTGCGGATTTATTGTCGACTCGTATCTCAGTCGCCTCGTGTTGCGTCATCTTCAACTCGTGCAACAAGTTCCTTAACCATGTCGCATGACACACACACCACGATGCGGCCACGTATTCCGCCTCGCACGTCGATAGCGTCACTATTGGCTGTTTCTTCGAAAGCCACGTAAACGCAGTATCTCCCATGTAAAACACATAACCTACTGTGCTTTTTTCGATCGTCAACATCTCCACACCAATCACTGTCCGAGTAACCCACCATCTTGTATTTGTCCGTCCTCGAGTAGTACAGACCGAGTGATTCCGTACCTCGAATGTACCAAAGAATCTTTTTTATCGCTTTCCAGTGTGAATGTCTCGGTTCCTCCATGAATCGACTCACCACCCCAACACTATACGCAATGTCAGGCCTAGTACAAGTAAGGTACCGCAAGCTCCCAACCAAACTTCGAAATTTGCTCGGATCAACTCTGTCTCCTCCCTCAAATTTAGAGAGTTTCGCACCGAGCTCCATCGGGGTCGCCACTGGGTTGCTGTCCTCCATCTTGTACATCTTCAAGATATTCTTCGCGTACGCCTCCTGCGATACAAAAATTCCGGACTCACCTTGTTTTACTTCGAGGCCAAGGAAGTATTTCATCAGACCCAAATCTGTCATCTCGAATTCTCGCGTCATCTCTTCTTTGAATTCCTTCGCCATCTTCTCATTACTCCCCATGAAAATCAGATCATCAACATAGAGAGCAACAAACAACACGTCTTTTTCCTTCTTCCTCACGTACGATGCAACCAGTGAGCCTACAAGAGTTGTACGCGCACAAGAATCCTCAGCTCAATTCAAGTGGCCGATCTACCAGATGGACGTGAAATTGGCATTTCTGAATTGAGCTGCTTGAGATATGAGAAGTCGGATCGTCTCCATTCTCGCAACAGGAGCAAAAAGCTCATCGTAATCAATACCGGCATGTTGCCGATACCCCTTCGCCACCAATCGAGTCTTGTACCTTTCGATCTCGCCTTGAGCATTCATCTTCTTCTTGTACACCCACTTGACTCCTATGGGCCTGCATCCTTTTGGTAACTCGACCAAGTCCCACGTCTTGTTTTTCTCGATAGCCCCAATCTCTTCATCCATCGCGGATTTCCATTTCTTGTTTCTCACGGCTTCTTCAAAGGAAATATTCTCCGCATCTGCCAAAAGACAAACAAGATGTACCTCACTGGTTGCATCGTACAACTCTTGTATCCTTGTGCGCGTCTGTCTCGGCTCGTCTTCTTCTTCAGGTATTGCGGGGCTAGTTGGTACAATAGCTGAGGATTCTTCTTTCTCGGACTCATCTGACTCGGCGTCCTCATCCTCCATCTCGCACTTCTTATTCCAGTCCCATGCGCTCTTCTCATTCACATGGACATCTCGGCTCACCACAACCTTTCTTTCAATCGGGTCGTACAACTTGTATGCCTTCGTTTTCTCGTCTTATCCAATGAACACGAACTTCTTGCTTTTATCATCGAGCTTCGTTCTCCTTTGATCCGGTACATGTGCATATGCCACACTTCCGAACACCTTGAAATGCGACACTGTCGGTTTCTGACTGCTCCAAGCTTCTTGAGGTGTTTTCTCGCCTAATTTCGAATGAGGACATCGATTTTTTACATACACCGCACACTGTACCGCCTCGGCCCAAAATTTTTTTGGCACTCCTTTGCTCTTCAACATCGATCGAACCATGTCGAGAATGGTCCGATTCTTCCTCTCGGCCACACCATTTTGCTGAGGCGAGTATGGCGCAGTCAAGAATCTCTTAATCCCTTGCTCCTCACAAAAGCTCGTAAATGCGGTTGACGTGTACTCACCGCCTCTATCTGACCGCAAAGCTTTGATGTATCGCCCGGTCATCTTCTCGACAAGCACCTTGAACCTCTTGAACACATCGAATGCCTCGGATTTTTCCTTCAAAAAATAAACCCAGGTCCTCCTAGTGTAATCATCAACGAATGTAATAAAATACCTTTTCTCACTAAACGATTTCGGTGTGATCGGACCACAAATGTCGGTGTGCACCAGCTTGAGAGGGTTTGCTGCTTCATATTTCGCCTTCTTCTGAAATGGGACTCTTGCATGTTTACCGAGTACGCAACATTCGCAAAATCTGCTCGTGTAGTCCATATCTGGTAGACCGTGCACCATGTCCTTCTTAGCCAACTCTCGCAAGCCTCCATAGTGCAAGTGTCCAAACCGCAAATGCCAGAGCCAAGCTTTATCCTCCATGTCGACTCGTAAACACATTTTCTGCACACTTCTCAGGTTGACCTTGAACATTCGATTCTTCGCCATCTCAACACGCGCAACTAATTGACCTTGCTTGTCCTTCAGCTGCATCGTTCGATCTTTCATGAAAACCGAGTATCCTTTCTCCAATAGTTGCCCCATGCTGATTATGTTGCTCTTCATCTCAGGCACGTAATAGACATTTTCGATATGTCCTTCTTTACCATCTTTATGATAGAATCGAATTTTACCTTTGCCCTTCACTTGGACCTTTGACGCATCTCCAAATGACACGTGCCCATCGTCTAGCTCCTTCATCTCTACGAAAAAGTGTTTGTGCCCGCACATGTGGTTGCTTGCGCCGGTGTCGAGGTACCAGATCGTATCGCTCTCTGATGTGGTGTCTTTGTGAGCCATCATGAGAACACCATCATTTTCCTCCTTCTTTACTAGGTTGGCATTTTTTTTTACCTTTTTCTAGGACCAACACTCCTTCGCATAGTGTCCAGGCTTGCCGCAGTTGTAACACTCGACACTTGCTCGACTCGACCAGCTTCCTCGTCCACGACCTCGTCCTCGGCCGCGCCAATTTTGCTGATTCGGTTGCTTCTTTTCTTCGGAGTTATAGTTTCCGCCTCTGCCTCGACCACCAAATCGACCTCCACGGCCGCGGCCTCTTCCTCGATTGTTCTCAGCGTACATCGCCTTGTCTTCATCTATGGTCGCCTTGACTTGAAGAGCTTCTTGCTGTGTCTCGTTCTCCTTCTTTTTCTTTCGCTGCTCGTGTGCTTCGAGTGAATCTAAAAATTCATCAACGGTCATTTGATCTAAATCTTTCGACTCTTCAATAGCACACACCACGTTTTCGAACTTCTCGGTCAGAGATCGTAGAATCTTCTCAACAACTCTTGCGTCGGTTAGAGCTTCTCCGTTGCCCTTTAACTGATTCGCCACTCCTTGTACACGCGAGATGTAATCGCACACTCCTTCTGATTCCTTCATCATCATGGACTCCAATTCGCCTCACAAAGTCTGAAGCCTCACTTGCTTTACTCGATCGGCACCCTTGAACACTCTCTCCAAAGTGTCCCATGCTTCATTCGAAGTTTTCGCGCCGGCAATCTTCTGAAAATCCGACTCGTCTACAGCTTGGTACAACAGGTACAGGGCGGTCTTGTCCTTCACTCGTTTCTCTTTCATTGTTTTTAATTGGTTTACCGTCTGCTCCGTTTCGGCAACCGGTTCCACGTAGCCAGCTTCGACTATCTCCCAAATATTTTGCGCACCGAGTAACGCCGCATCTGGATACTACATACTTCGTAATTCGTCTTCGTCAATCGAGTTAGCGGTATATGGCCAAAAGCACTCCCAGAATTCGCCATCGCTCTGATACCAATTTGTTGGTAATACGAGATTCGAATATGGATTTATAATAGGAATTTCTAATAAACAAAACTCTCTTTTCTAATTCTAATAGTCTCTTACAAGTCTTTCTCTCTTTTCTAATTGATATTTGATGATATTATTGCTAACCATCCAAGCCCTATTTACAGGCTCCATAAACTTGAGATACAAGTAATTAAATCTTGCCTTAAAAACTATTTCCTAAACTAATTTCCTTATAATTAAAATCTGCCCCATAATTATTTCCTAAACTTCTTTCCTTAAAATAATATTTTCCTAAAATTATTTGGGTTAATTAAACTTGTTAAATATTTAATTGGGATTGGGTTTATTAACATTTCTTCAGACAGCGCGGAAGATGATGAAATCGGGGATGTTAGAGAGCTTCTTGGAGATGAGATGTATCAGCTCAGGAGGAAGCGCCGACCAATCCATAGCGGTGGAGGAAGGCAAGTTCTTGTAATTGTCTGCAGCGTGGCTGAGAATATGAAACAGAGAATCGATTTACTCAGTTTAGGGCAAATTTTTAAGTCGGTATGAATTGTTGTAAATTCGATTGGGAAAATATTTTTTGCACCCAAAACACACCCCAAATCTCTTGATGCCGTCATCAATGATGTAATGACATGAAATTAGTTTCAATTTTAATTCAATGAAATTATGAATTTTCAGTTTAGTTACAAATCAAATAATTAGGTTGAGTTTAATTAGCGTCATTCTACAAATAACTTATCAGTGAACATATTTATGTGTATTCTCTAATTAACCAAAATCTATATAATTTTTAATCCAAATATATCACAATTAACAATTAATTTACCCACCCCCCTTATTTTGCATCTATCTTTGAGGTTCCTCATGAAGCCACATCATCATGGTTGTTCATGATTATTAACCATTAGATTTTGTGATGTGGATTCATCGTATACACTTTTTAGTGATGTGTTTTGATCTCAACCATTTATTTTTTGTTAGGTTTTTTGAAGATCATATTTTGTGCAGTCATCTATGTGATTATTTTACACCATGTTTTAAGCATCTATGAAAAACCACATCATCCTACATTAATGACGTGGACTATTATTATTGGTTATGTTCACATTAGACTAAGTTTATTCAATTGTTTATCATTTCACATAAAATTACACGATCAAATGTGAATACAATGGAAGATGAAAAGTTTATGTGAAATACTATAATTTAATATGTAATACTATAAAACATACAACATATACTAGTATTATTTTTAGAAATTTAATTTTAAAAAATCATCAAATAAATTCATTTTAATTTTCTCTTTATTTTGACATCCATATTAGCATAGTTCATACATACATTTTTCATAATTTGAATTTGTAAAAATATTATGTAAGAACATGCAATGCAAAAAAAAAATGCTTATTTACATAATAAAATTTTAAGCATTTTATTGACATAATAGAATTTTCAGTATTAGTATTTATTTTTTAAAAAATCATAACTATAAGAATCCCATATAATACTAGGTAGATTATATTTGTGTTTTTAGCCAAACAAATTTCATATTAAATTTTTTAAAAACTAATATAATTAAAGAATAGTTTATCCATCTAAATAAATTCTTAAATTTATAAGCACATATCAAATAATATTAAATAGTATTGTTATTTAAAAAAATGTTAATTTAAAAAAAAAAATCATATGATATAAAATAATTTGTGTTTATGTTTATTCTAAATTAAATTGTGATATTGTTTGGTAAATTACTTTCACTATTAAATTTGATATTATTTATAATTTTCATTGCATTTTGAATCAAGAAAAAATTATTAATACTATATAATTATTGATATGTTACTACATATGTTGTATAATTCATTATTTTTATATTTGATATTGTATGAAATATTGTGAACAATGATATAATATTTGTTGTTATGTTTATTCGTAAAATTGTATTATATATCATACATTATTATATAATGACACTAATATAAGTGTTATTATTTGATTAAAACATAAATAAAATTTTCGCCGCGTAGCGCGAGTATTCTCCTATCTACAATAAAAAAAATTTACTAGATTATTAATTATCAAAATTGATTATCCTTGCATTAACATATCTTCCAAATATTTATACAGAAATAATATTATGGGTGGCGCTATTACAAAAGCCAACATAACTAAATTGAGAGCGGTTTTAATTTTATTTTTTCAAATAACCGTTATATCCCTGCTAATGATGAATTGGTGATTGACATTTCTTATATTTATCTATTAGTTTTTCAATTTTCATAAATCATGCAAATAAAAAATATTCTTATTCTTAATTTTTTTCATCATAAAAAAACAATTAAATTGTAACATGTCATATATTTAAGGGGAGTTCTGTGATATACCCATTTTCTTATCATGGACACATTTAAAAAAAAAGAAAATCGAATATTTGTTAAATAATGATTTTTTTTCTAAGATTCTAGTGTATATTTATCATTTAATGCTATCTAAAATATGAATTTGGTATAATTAATTAATAAATAGCTAAAATTCTTAAAATATTTTTTTGAAAAAGGATCCATGATAAGAAAATGGGTTTATCATAGAACTTCCCTATATTTAAATATGAAAATTAATATATAGTGGTTAGATTTGATTCTTTCGTAATATTAGAAAAAATATTTTTGCATCATTCATGAAAAATATAAATAATAGTATATAAGTATAATAAATATCAATCATCATAAATAGGGATATAGTGGTCATTTGATTAAAAAAGAAATCACTCTCAATTTAGCAATGTTAGCTCTTGCAATAGCGCCACCCTAATTTTAATTAATCAATATTTTTTCAAATTTGTTGTCAACTAGTCAAATAGGATTTATTACCATTTATATAATTTCAGAAATGGTAACTAATTCATACATGCATCATATTTTAATTTTATAATTAAACCACTAACATTATTTCTATGCGTGTCAATTTCTCAAAATAATTAATTATTAACAAATATACAAGAATTGTCTAGAAAACTTACAAGTGTATTAATCAATTATTATTTTTGTTCGACTTTACTTTCAAATTAATACATAGTTTGTAATTAACAAATGCATAAACATAATATTAATTCATTAATGATTTTGAAATTATTCACAACGCATACAGAAAGTTAACCAATAAAGTTATGCATCAAGCATGAAATAGCCCGCATGCATCCCGCAGCTGATGTGGCATCCACGTTCCTGCCATGTCAGCAGGTCTAGAAAGGAGAAAATTCATTTAACCCGTTTAGGAAATATCCAAACCCGTTTAGAAGAAAAAAGAAAAAATACCGGAGAAAGAAAGGAAAGAATCCCAGCCAGCCCTCTCCTTCTCCTCTCGGCTCTCGTCTTCTTCCTCTCCCCACGACTCTGCCATGTTTCTCAGGCATTTTCTCTCTCTTCTAGCCGTCACCGTCTCGAGTTGCAGTTTGCTGCTTCTACGACGACTACGACGTAACACTTCGTTTTTCTGCTGTTTCCGAGCAATTGATCCGCAACAATCTGTTTTTGCTGTTGTTTCTACGTAATTGAAAATTCAGATTTTACTCCTAGTTCTACGAATTGATACGCAATACGCTGCTTTGCTGTGCTACTATGTTGTTCACTGCTACACTGTAAGTAATACTCTGTTTTTTCAACAATAAAAAATTAATCTAAAAATAAAAACTGTACAATATGTAGAACAGTACATGTGTATGTTATGTTAATATTAATTGGATATTTCATTTTACGAATATGGATATGACGAATTCTATATAAATCAACGAAGGTGAAAATCATGATGACGATACTCTAATCGAGGAACCGAAAGAAGATATGCTATTTGACATACAAGACAGGGCATTTCTGTATTATGGGCAATACGCGAAAAGTCGTGAATTTGCCGTAGTGAGAACGAATAGCAGAAAAGATAACAATGGAGTTTTGCGGCATGTAACTTTCGCATGTACATGTACTCATAGAGGGAAGACAGATACTAGAGTAAATTTTTTTGTCATAGTTGGTTCTATTTTGTCATATAGTTGGTTCTATTTATGATTGTTATTTTGTTTGACTAATGTAAGAAGACAAAAAAAATCAATAATGTCTGTTTTTTTTTTCAAGAAAAAGACCAGAAAATCAAATAACATTTTTCTACAAATTTGGATTGTTTTGTAAGAATATTCATAAATGTATTTTCAGTACAATTGCAAATAAATATTTCATACAATTATATTACATTTCTCAATTGAACTTTTACATTGTTATTTGCGATAAATATATACATACAGAAACACAAATATAACATTCCCTCAAGACCAGCCAAGATAGATTCCAAGCCGCATAGCTCCAAAGCCAATCAAACTACAAGGCCCTCGAGGAACACCCTCACGTACCATACGGCACCAAACTGGTACATGTTGAAATCAAACTACTGTTTTTCTTCCCTATGAAGTCTTGCACTTGTTGGTCACGACGATATCGAGTTGGCTACACACTCAAACAATATCCTTCCGTTTTCTCATCGACACATTGTGAGCAATCTTGGCAATGTCCTGCATCAGAATACAAATATTAGTAGGGACACAATTGTAAATTAATAATACCCATTTGACCAATCTCAACAGATTTTGTGTGTATTTAATTAATTAGCTGCTGGATATCAATGCGACTCCTTGAACTTTCTCCTGACTTGCGAGTCGATAACCTTTGGCCTCCTCCGGTTAGGATGTAATACCCATTTGATCAAGTAATTCGATTTTAACATTAAAATCATAATTAAGGAAAATAAGATTAAAATTAATAATAATTAACGGATAATTAAGTGAAACATCTAGCCAGATATGTTTCTAAGCTCTGGAAAATTGGGACCGTCGTCGTATTTCCATTGTCTTTCAGGTAATTAACGAATAGTTAAGTGAAATAGCTAGCCCGATACGCTGAACTGGTACAGTTTGTGCTTTTTATCTCGAGATTTTCCTCTTCTGCCGATTTTACTCCTCCAGTAATGTTCTGTAGTTTCTGACGAAGAAAACCAAATTATAAACGAGAAAGAGAAATTAGAATAGAAATAGATTTTTTTAGAAAACGAGTACCTCCAATAAGGCCAGATTGGTACTGCACTTTGCTCATCTCATTCAGCCATGCCTTGACGAAGCAGATCCGATTCGGCGATGACTTGACGAAGGAGGCCGCTGCGTCGGAGAGGATCAAGAGAGGAGATTTGTCGGAAAAAGGATGGAGGGTTCATCGATCTCTTGGATTTACGGAGAAGACAAGGGGCGCGTCTATCTTCAATTCACGGATTCAGGGAAGAGGCTCGCATGCATGTCTTCGATTCAGGAAAAAAAAATCTAATTGACGAAGCAAATCGAGGAGGGAGAAGGAAAGAGGAGGAAGAGAAAAGGTTTAGGTGTTGGAAGGCCACGAAGAGAGAGAGAGAGAGAGAAGAGAGGGGGCTAAAGTGAATTCTTATCGGGTGAGATCAAAATGGATTCATTGTCGGATGCGGGTCATATTTGCTAGTTTTAATGACTGGGCATGTTGACGTGTCAGACAAGCACGTGCCACGTCATCTGCGGGATGCCTGCGGGCTATTTGGTGCTTGATGCCTAATTTTAGGGGCCGTTTGGCAAGCGGAATTAGTAGAGTGGAATTGGATTATAAGGTGGAGGAGAAAAAAGTTCTGGAATTAGTAATTCCACAGTTTGTTTGGATGTCCGAATTATAAAATGCTGGAAAATATAATTCTTCGTTTGGATGGTTAGAAAAATTCTGGAATTTCATTATTGAAAATATAGAACAAATGTTTGATTAAAATTAATACAATATAATAGTATTATCATATAATATAAAATCATCATAATATTATTAATTGTAGTTATATTATTGCACTAATTTTAATATAATAATAATAATAATAATAATAATAATAATAATAATAATAATAATATAAATTTAATTATAATTATATTATATTATATGACAATATATATTCATAATACAAATATTAATATTAATATTAAAATATTGTAAATAATACTAATATATTAATATTTTTATATTAGTGCTATTATATTAGCATATTCATATAATATACTATTATAATATTAACATACTAATATTACTAATATTGTTAATATATTAATATTATTAATATTAATAATACATTTATATTAATAATAATAATATAATATATTAAAATTACAATGTAAAAATAATGTTTAATTAAAATTGATAAAAAATATTAAGTATCTTTCTTAAATAATCATATAATATTGAATTTATCATTACATAATTATTGTAATAATATATATTATCCAATTATAATGTTATTATAATGATATATAATACAATATACTATTATTATAATATAATTATTATATATTTGTTATTGAAAATCTAAAAATAATATTTCATTAAAACTGATAAAAAATAATATTATTGTAATATCACATTATTACAATATAAAATAATATTATATTATATCTATACAATATATTATGATAATATATATTATAATTAAAAAATTATCTTATTATTTTACTATAATTACTATAAAATTAGCAATTAAATAATAATAATATTAAAATATTAAATTTACTTTACATATAATATTATATAATTATGTGGATATAATAATTATTTTATTATTATAATATAATTAATTATATGGATATGATTATAAAATAATAATATTAAAATATTATTTTATTAATTTATAATGATTATATTATTATAATAAAATAATATTATACATATAATACATTATAATTAATATAATATTATTAATTGCATTGCTACATGATTGTAATATTGTAGTTTATTCATAAAATAATATTCTTTATAATAATATATATTATCATATTAATTATATAGATATAATATAATTATTATAAATAATAATTTATGTTATAGTAATATATAATATAATATTAATGATATAGATTTAATAATTATAATATGATTATTATTTGATTATAATCTTTTGCTTGATTTAATGTATTAATAATATTATAATATATTTAATATTATATTAGTTATATCAATATAATATTTATAATATAATTGTTTTATTAGTACGATATAATTACTATATAATATAATAATAATTATTATATTATTACATTATTATTTTTGTATTATCATTTTTTTTATCATCATTATTATTATTATTACTATTATTTGGATTAACAAGATTCTCCATCTCGGAATTCTAACTTTTGTTGGAATCGAAATAGTGAGCAAAAGATGGAATATCAAGATTCTCCACTTTCTAATTCTCTCCCTAATTCCTTGTACCAAACAAAGAATTAGATTTTGATGAATCTTAATATCCAATTCCAACCACTAATTCCGAATAAGAGGATTTTATTCGGAATTTTTTTTATAAATGACCATGTCAAATAAGTTTATTAACGAAATAACCGACCGCTGAAGTTTATATGGAAAATATTTTTTGCGGAGTTCCAAACACCGCCTAGTCAGGTCTGGGCCGACTATGAATGTCCGCCTTTTTTTTTTTTTTTTTTGGTTAGCATAAAAAAGAGTTAAGAAAATAATTAAACTCGTTAAATATTGGGCCGAGTTTGAAAGTCAGCCAGGCTGAGTTTGAAAGCCCGCCAGGCTGTGTATGAAACTCCGCCTAATAAACTGTGTTGTGTATGTTATTCTTATTATGTTAATTAAATTGATTGTTTGTTGATAATTTGTTTTGTTAAATTTATTATGTTCAATTTAGTTATGTTCAATTTAATTTTGTTGATTATTGAATTATTTTTAATATGAAAAAGAATGAATAATAGTTTATAATGGCCATAAAAAAAAAAATTAATTGATTGAAGATGCTATTGAATAGAGAAGAGAATCAATTTTTATTTTTAAAAATAAAATATGACAAGACTTTGCACTGGCACAAAAAACCAAAAATCGAATTAAAAGTTATAGGATTCAGGTTTAAAGATACCTGTGGTAAATAAGTGAAAATTTCAGTTCTATTAAAGGAGTTGCAAATTTGTTCATCTTCCTCTTGTAATTATTTATTTTCATTTCATCTTATTTAGCTCGTTCGAACGAGACATTCGGACGTTCGAACAGACACTAATATACTATTTGTTTACGCTATCCGGTTCAACCATACTTTGAGCCATTCGAACAGGTCATGAGTTAATTACACAATATTACATAAACGGGTAGTCTGATTTTATTTTCAACTTATCTAGTGCATTCGAACGCAACATATTACACGTTCGAGCGCATCTCCGTGATTTTGAACATATCGACCACATAACATATTTTTCGTTCATAAATCAACCTCTTACAACACCAAAATTTAATTCCCATGCACTAAAGTGATCTTTTTCTTGATCATAACTAACGCAAACTAGGCAGAAACCAACTACCCCCATTAACAAAAGGGCAAGAAAGCGCTTCAGCCATCTCCGTCTCAATATCATACCTACAAAGAGTATAATTACTAAAATAATGAGTTCCAAGATCTACTTCTTTCAAGAAATAGATGCAATTCCCTCTAAATCCAGCAAAACAACTAGCATTCACAGAGAACCCATTCAACACATCCAAGAACAATATTTCATCGCCGATATTTTTAACCTTGACCCAAAATGGCCGTCTATTTCCACTTCCAAAATCGAGTTTGTGAATATCAAAACGGCACTTCTCCACGGGTAAAAACTTATCGTAGTGTTGAAGAACTCTAAGAACTTCTCCGGATGAAACAACGAGGTGGGTCGAAGATCCGGGTGGGAAAAATGGGCCTTCGGTTTCGGGCGGCAATATTACGAATTGTAAAGTTTGAGTTGCGATAACGAAAACCTCGATTTCCTTGCTTATATAGCGAAGAGCGAGATACATCCCCTTGTAATAACAGCTCCTACACGATCCTCCTTCGATTGTGAATTGATCAATGGCGTTGCCAATTCCATCGAAAATTATCAACTGAGTCTTTGGTTTCACGTTGTTTCCATGTATAGAAACCAAATAATCGTCGGGATTGATCGGATTTGGACCGATCCAGACTGCATAAGGCCTTTTGATATCCAGAAATGGGAGAGAAATCTCCCGGTTTGTCAGCGGATTAAGGAGAGAAAATACCCCGCTTCTCCATTGAGATGTAAGGAGGTAATCGTGTGAAGATCCGCTGACCCATTTTCCACGGGAAAGAGGAACGTGAATAGTATAGACTTTACCGGAGTATATGGAGTAGAAACGGAGATTAGCGTCCTCGAAATCATGATTCTCGAGAAACCACGGAAGTTGTGGTGGAGGATCGGATATCAAGGCGGCAGAGCGCCATTTGTTGCAGACAGCACGAAAACGGATGAAATCGGGGATGTCAGAGAGCTTCTTGGAGATGAGATGTACCAGCTCAGGGGGAAGCTCCGACCAGTCCATAGCGGTGGAGGAAGGCAAGTTCATGGAATGTGCAGTGCAGCGGCGGAGAATAAGCAATGGAGCATGAATTTGGGACAAAATATTTAAGTCGGTAATGAATTGTGGTAATTTGGGCCCCATTCTGTTTTAAGGCCCAAATTTCCGATGTTACAACTTCATAGTTCCTAGTTTTGTTTGTGGTTTGAACATTCTAAAGAAACACGGATTTCATATATTCTTTCAAAGTGTGTAAATACTTTTGGGTATAATTTACAAAGACAAGAAATGAGTCGGTCGGCAGACCCTGTTCTCAATCTCTTTTTCAGTTGAAGTTTGTAACTACGGTATTTTTTTAAAGTATAAACAAGTACCTGCATGTTAATTATATTTTTTTATTATAATACAAATATACATATTTGTATAATAATAACAATAATATCATTTCAAAATAAAAAAAATTGATCTCATTTATTTATGATTATGTATATGTCCTTATTTTACATTATGAATTATGATAGCAGACAAAACTTATTTTTTTATCACATAATAATAATTAATAATAATTGTATTATAATCATTTTATAATATTATACTAGATATAACATAATATTACAAAAAACATATAACAACAAATATTTATATTGAAATATTGATTCATACGACGTAGCAACCATCATTATTTATATGTTACTAATTTTTTTTATGTATTCAAAATGCAATGCAAATTATATATAATTTCAAACTTAATAATGAACGTAATTTAATAAATAATATCAAAATTTAATTTATCATAAGGATAAATAAATTATTTAATATCATACAAATTTTGATTTTTAAAAATAACAATACAATTTGATATGCGTTCATAAGTTTAAGAAGTTATTTAAATAGATAAAAAAAAAACTAATTTTTATTATTTTTTTAAATTTTACTATTAAAATTGTTTGAACAAAAAACGAATATAATCTATTTAGTATTATATTAGCGTTATATGAGATTCTTATAGTACTATTTTTAAAAATAAATAATAATACTTAAATTTTTATTGTGTAAATATATATTTTTTTATTTGAGATTATTTAATATCATATATGCATTTTTTTTGCATTGTATTTTTTACATAATATTTGTACAGATTCAAATTATGGAAAACGGTATATATTAACTATTCTAATATGGATATCAAACTAAAAAGAAAATTTAAACGGGTATGCAAATATATGTTATATGTTTTATAATATTATATATCTATTTATTAGTATTTCATATATAATTTCTTTATTTTTCATTGCATTCACATTTAATCATGTAATCTTGTGTGGAATGATAAATAATTAAATATGATTGGTCTAACGTTAACTTAATCAATAATAAAAATTCATGTCATTAATGTATGATGACGTGATATTCTAATATTAAATAATCGGGTTAACTAGCATAGTTGGCGACAACAAATATGCTTAGGATGGAAATGACCTAAGGTCGAAACGAAACTGTCTGAACGCAATTTTTTTGAATGAATTGTTTTAAACTTGTATAATATTACGAAAAAGGGTAATCGTGTTCTCGAAGTGCACAGGTTCATAACCCTGCACATACCATTTTTTATGATTTTTTTATGTCTATCATGTTAAATGAAACGTAAAAATGATTATTCCATATTTAATACAAAATTCAACAAAATTATAATATAATACATTTATATTATAATTCATAATATTATGAATTTAGGAAGTTAAATATAAAATATTTTAAAGTAAAATATCATTATATTAGATTTATGTCGTAACCAATAAATGTCTTGTCTGCAGTTTTGTGTGCTATATTTTATAATTGTTTAATAATTTACGGTAAGATCAAATATGACATACATATGTGATATATCTAAATTGTATGATCCTGTAATTTGTTTTGTTTCAGACTATCAGTGATAGATTTATTATAGGGCAAGAGGGGTATTCGCTCTTTAGATTTTTAAACGGTAGTACATATGTATGATTATGTTAGGAAAATTATAGTTTGTTCTCCAAATTCACCTAACTTTTCTTGATGACATCATAATTAAAGTTTGGTGAAATGTGTCCCCAATTTGCATCCTAACTTCTCTCCAATTAATCTTGTAACAAAATTTTGATAATTTTGATTGAATTTTAATTAATTACACCATTGATTAATTCAATTACAAGATAATTAATTAAAAATTAATTAGAATCATTATTAATTGGAGGAATAGTTCGGATGTAAATTGGAGACCCATTTTCCTCAAAACAAAATCGTGATGTCATGATGATGACATCACGATTTTGATGGTGAAATATGGGAGCATAGTAGAAAAACTCATTATCTTATTATATTTTATGATAAATTGAAAATGTATATACTACCACCCCAAAAAATTGAAAATATTCTCGGTTTCCCTCCTAAAGTACCCCATCCCTTCTCTTCCCCTGCCCCACACACACATTGATACGAGACAAGATCCGTCACTACAGATTACAGATTACGTACTTAAATATTATCTAAAATGTATGGTTTTTTTATGATTTGACATCAAACTAATGTTGAGTGGATATTGAATGGATATGTAAATTGTAAATACAAAATATTGTAAGAGTGATGTGTTTCAAATATCATGATTATTGATAATTTTTATTTTTAGTTAAAAAAATATAGATATTGTTAGTTTGTAACTTTAGTTCCCTCTTCACAAAAATAATAGAAATTTGTATTATTTATACACTTTATTTGAGCTAATTATTATTTATCACAATAAAAGAGCTAATTATTATTTATCACAATAAAACATCAAGCACCATAGATGCTATTTAATATTGAAATTATTTAGTTACGTTCATTTAATATTGAAATTATTTTGTTATAAGCAAACAGAAGATATAACTTCATTTATGATTCTTAAAAAGTGCTTACTATAATTCCTATAAAAATGTAATTATCAATTTTGTTATAAACATTTTTATTAGAATATAATTAATTATTTAGAATAGAGATTATTGGTGTGATTTAACTCGGAAAAAAACAGAAAACAAGAAACAAACGAGGTATGGGCTAAAAGAGCAGTACACACAGAAGTTCCAACAGAAAGACAAGCCATATCATGACATGAATTAATGGAGATTACTTTTTCTCATGGATTCATTTCCAAAAATAAAATATTCATATTCACCCTTTTAAAGCTACAAATATCAAATTGACTATTCTATTATCCTAATACTAAAAAAACACCAATTTATTTTTCCTGAAACCAAAATATCAAATTGAGAATTGATGTCTTCTTTCTTTTTTTTGTTTATGTTTTTTGCTTCAATTTTAGAAGGTAAGCATTATATTTTTGAACTTTTGCAAGGTATATATGAATTTCAATTTCCACCTAATTCATACCTTCATTAATTTTGACATGAATGAATTAGCTATATTAGTTTGTGACACAGCAAGACAGGATATGTGTCAGTGACAGGCCAATTATTGACATGCTTCTACCAACAAAAGACAGGATAAAAATGCCAAAACCATGCGCCTCCCTGCAAACCAACATCTACTTCTAATCATACCAACTAATTACCTATTTTGGGGCACTAACACCATGACTTGATTACAGACCCAATATAACCATTCAGATCTAATCAACCTGTAAATTTATGCTCAATGTAGAACCATAATATTAATACTTAAATCAAATATCAGTGATCTAATTGTGCTATATATTACAATGATTCCAACTCTTCTCCTTCTAGTCTAGAGACCATTATCTTAAATTCTTAATTGCTTAATTGTGCTATATATTACAATTAATCACGCTAATTAATCTCCTGACCGTCTATATAAACATACAATCTCTAGACCAATTCTCCATCCAAGAAAACCTAACAAAGGAAAAAAGAAAAAAAATATGACTTGGTCCATAGAGAATGCTACGAAGGCCTACCTCCAAACCCTCAAATCTGCAACCGGCACGCCGAATCAACTGAACATAGCCGAGTTCATCTCTGCATTGGCTGCCGGAAGTGGTGCCAAGTTAATGGTGGAGGCCTGTAAAAATTCTGCGGGCCCCACCACTCTAGCTCTAGCCGCCGCTGCAAGGCAGACTGGCGGCCGAGTCATTTGCATCGTCCCGAGGTACTATATATATTTTTTAATAACTAGTAAATGATATATTTTGATTATTAAATAAGTTTTATTATTTTAAACAGCTTCAAGGAGCTAAATGCGTCTGTCGATCTTCTAGGATTGGAAGCCAATCAAGTTGAGTTCATAATAGGTGATGCTAGTGAGCTACTCGCGAGAGCGTATAGAGGGGCCGATTTCGTGCTGGTAGATTGCCAAATAGATGGTTATGACGGAATAGTCCATGTGGCACGAGATGGGGCTGCGAACGAGCGGGGTGGAGTTGTTATGGAGTATAACGTGTTGTCTCGAGGAGATTGGAGAGATGCAAAGTGTGACCATGGTGGGGCCAGAGTCGATCTTTTGCCTATTGGTGGTGGGGTCAAGGTTTGGCGGGTCCCGGCACAGGTAAAGCAGAACCGATGGGTGGTGCGCATTGATAAGCATACCGGTGAGGAGTACGCTGTTAGAGTTGTACCATCTAGAAGGAAACTGATTGAAGCTTGAGAATAATGCGACTATTAGAAGATTATTTAGAGTAAATGACTACCCTTTTTTCGTGTTTTTGCAGAATTTTTCGCATGTCGGGTGCTTAGATTAAATTGTAACGGGCGAAATGAGCATGTCATGTATTTTCTTATCACATTACAGATTTTACAAATTTTGTGTAATGTTTATACAATGATAAGTAGTGCTTAAAACCTATCACTTAAATGGAATTATGGCAAATAATGGTAAATAACATGGCCATCTTTTTGATTGCTTCACTCTAATATATACCAACAATTTGTTTCTTCAAAATAAAGCTCTCACATTGAACATAGAAAAACACACAAGTCTTGGCAGATCTATTTAGGGATTAGAGAGGAAGTAGTAGTGAATATATATAATTATATTATTGTATTTTAAAACAAAATTAGAAATCATATATCCATGCTCTTCAAAATTAATTTTGAAAATTACTAGTGTGCTCGTCTAGATTTTTAAATAATAATTAGTCCAGATACATGCATAATTATACTTTGTGAAAGAATAATTTTTGTATGTAATACAATAAAATTAGTAATTTTATGATTTTAAAATTATCAATATGATCCATTATATACAATATTTTCGAGTAATTATATATTTGAAAATTCACTAAAAGTCCAAGCCCATATATGAATCAGAATAAATATTATATCAAATATTTAACACATCTCTTTCTTGCTTTTTCTTTCTTTCGACGGAAATTTTTCCCAAAACAAAAAACGAAAGGAGCATTTCTGGAAATTGAAAAATAACTCGATTTTCAGAAATATTTCAAAACTAATTCAAAACTGATTTTTAAAACTCATCACCTGATTTTAAAAATCTGGTGAGTTAATTAGCATAAATCATCATTAATTGACAGGTTTAAACGAGCGAGAGAATCACCGAGTTTTATAAACCCAATCGAATACTTTCATATTTTAGTTCTCAAGTGTCTCCTGATTTTACAAAACACATCATTTACCTTTATATCATATTTTAACATATTTATTTAACATAAAAACTATAATTAACAAATAATTAATATATAATTAATATTTATTTGAATTATTAAATTTGAAATAATATGAACTAAAATCGTTAATTATGTGTTTTATTTTAATTATCATATTAATTAAGTGTGTTAATTGTGATAATTAGAATATACATAATATGATGGGGGAAATCTTGGGGCATAGTAAAATATCTCTTTATTATATTAAAATCTTGTGTTAATTATTTAACATAAATTTTTTTAATTAAATTAATAGACAGTTAACATTTATTTACTAATAAATTAAAATTAAAATAATCCAAAAAAAAAATATGGCTTCATTGTAATTTAAACAAGGTAGATGCTTATGCGCTGCTTGGTTTGGGGACAAAGGGTAGGCAAGAAAGGAAATGAAAAAAAAATATGAGGGTAAAAAAAATTAACTTATCTATACTTGATTTGGAAGAGAAGGAAAGAAAGATACAATTATATATATTATATTATATTTTTTATTTTAAAATAATTTATATAAATATAACAAATTAATTTTTACAAACTATAATAATGTAAATTTCTAAAATAAAACATATCTTAAATATCAAAAAAATTCAAAATATGATATATATATAAATAATTATTTTTTTCCTAATCACATTTCTTCATCATCTTCATTTAAAATTATAGTTGGGTATCCATTTCTCTTGCTTTCCCTTTAATTTATTTTTTATTTCAGACTAAACATGAAAATAATCTTCACTTCCCTTCCCCATCTACGGTCAAACCAAGCAAAATGTTTAAAAAATATTTTAATTTGCTCCCACAACTTATTTCTTCTATTTTATATTCGTATTTCAAGAAATGTTAGTGGGGAGAATTAACAATGCTATTAACACAAAAGAATGAACTAATTATTGATTTCAACGTACAAATAAAAATACATATTAATTTGATATTAATTAAATTTTTAATTAATCATTAATCACTAACACCGTACTTATACATAACAAATAAAAATCATTAATTACAAAAACAAATTAATTATTAATATCACTTGAAAACGTAAAAGATAAAAATCATAATTACACGTCCTCAATCTTAAATTATCCAAATACAGTGAGGTCCAGGCCGATTTGGTCCAACCGTACAATCTTTCTTTCACTTATTTAGGCCATCAAGCGAATTTTTGCCTAAAAGTCATCCACCACACATCAATCAATTTGAAGCCAAGCCCAAATCGTTTGCAGTTCAAGCATTACGTGATATGTGATTCCCTCAATCAATAAATTAAACTGACAAAATCTTGTCTTCCTGCAAGAATCTCTGTCCATCTCTCTCTCTCTCTCTCTGGATCCGATGGGGTTCTCCTTCTCCGAGGATATCCAAGCCTTGCCGAAGTACGCCGTCTCAGTCTTCCTCCTCCTCGCGTACGCTCGTTTCGCCTGTGCCCATCTCCGTCCGGGTCTTTCTCGGTTGATTGGTATCCTTCCGATTCTCTTTGTTCTTCCTTTCCCCCCTTTTCTCTTCTCCACTATCCATTTTCGAGTAGTTTCTGCTTTCTTCCTCACTTGGCTCTCGATATTCAAGCTTCTCCTCCTCTGTTTCGACCTTCCACCTCTCGATCCCTCACTCTCTCTCCTCCATTTTATTCCTCTCTGTACTCTGCCAATCAAGCCTACCAACAACCCAGAAGGTAAAAATGGATCCATTAATTCGTTGAATTCTTTCTACCCAGCTGCAATCAAATTGGGTTTTCTCTCCGTCATTTTCTCTCTCTACAGTTACACAGACCAATTAAACTATTACGTAATTTTCTCCTTGTATTGTTTACACATGTATCTGCAAGTCGATTTAGTTCTTTACATCACTGCTATTTTTGCTCGCTTATTGCTCAAAACTGAACTCGAACCCCAATTCAATAAGCCATATTTGTCGAACTCTTTACGAGATCTTTGGGGCAGGAGATGGAATTTAATGGTTTCTGACATTCTTCGACTTACGGTATATAACCTGGTACGAGCCCGGTACGGTACTGGCACCGGTACAGTCGCTACATTTGCAGTGTCGGGTCTCATGCACGAAATTTTGTTTTATTACGTAACTCTGAAAAACCCAACTGGAGAGGTCACTTTGTTCTTTGTATTGCATGGAGTTTGTACTGCATTGGAGGGGTGGTGTGCTAAACATAAAAATTGGTCAGTACCGCCTAAATCGGTAAGGCCGGTACTTACCATTGGATTTTTTGCGAGTACCGGTTATTGGTTGTTCTTTCCACAACTCTTGAGAAACGGGATACCCGATTTGGTCATCGAAGAGAATTTTGCTTTGTTGCGTTCAGTGGAGGAGGGATTTAGAAAATTAATTGGGTTCATCGTACCGGCTTTGGCTTGAATTTTGTACTGGTTTTGATCTTACCAATTATTCTGTTGGATGCAGATTCGTGTAATATTTATTTTTTTGGTTAATTAGGCAAGGTACTTAGTTGATTCCACATATCTCATTGCAAGGAAAGATTAAATTTCATCCTTTCTTATAATTCATTTATATTATTTAGCAAATAGTTGTTAAAATGAATTGAAAATGAACAGATCTCGTCTTATTTTACTCTGAAAAAAAACAATTATTAAGTGTTTATTTTTTTTGCAAAGAGAGATCCAAAACTGAAAATAAAAATAACTTCAAATATATTCAAACCTACCAATTTATTGGATAAACAAATATTAGACCAATTAATCTCTCATGAACTCATCATGCACCAGTGAACAACCCCATCATGGCCTCAATCTCCAATAACCCCTTCTCCAATGCATCTCCCCTCAACATTGCAGGAAAGAAAAATAGAAAACTCGTACCAGACACAAATGCTATCGTACCGATCATCCCCAATACCTTAGGCGGTCTCCACCATTTCTCATGTTCGGCCCACCATCCCTCAATTGCGGTGCAAACACCGTGCAACAGAAAGAAGAACATGGCTACTCCACTTGGAGGAATCAAAGTAATATAATAAAACATTAATTCATGCATAATACCAGATATTGCAAATGTAGCAATTGTTGCCGTACCACGACCGAGACAACTTCGTACCGGTTCGTATACCGAAGGACGAAGAATTGCAGAAACCATTAAATTCCACCTCCTACCCCAGAAATCACGTAACGACGTGGAAAAATAGGGTTTGTTGAATTGGGGTTCGAGCTCCATGTTAAGTAGTAAACCGGCCAATATAGCGGCCGTAGCAAGCATTACTTCGAGCGAGAGATAGATATGGAAAGATTGTACGAGGTAAAGTGTATAAGGGTGCATTTGATTTTTGTAACGGTAGAGAGAGAGAAGACAGCCAAATAAGACTGCTTTAATCGCGGTTGATAGGAGGTATATTGGAGATTTGAAATTTGGAGATGAATTTTGGTCTTTTCGATCGGTGGTTTTAGTTTGAGTGCGTAATTTTATGGGTAAAGAGGCGAGAGAGACGAAAGAGATCAAAGAAAGAGATGGATCGAGCGGGCCTCCACCGAAAGCGAGTAGTAGAAGTTTGAAGAGACATAACCAAGCTAGAAAAAAGCCTGAGTTTGTTCTAAAATGGATAGTCGAGAAGAGAAAAGGGATGAAGGGGAGGAGAGAGATTACCGGGAGAAGAGAGAGAAACCGAAGGAGACCGGGACGAAGGCGAGAAGACACGAAACGAGCATAGATCAAGATGAAATTGACAATGGTGAAAACTATGGGGATGGTTCGGAGGTCAGATTGAATATCCATTGAAGAGGATTGAATGCAAGGGATGAAGAAACTTGAGATTGAATATGATTGAGTTTTTGGAAAGAATATAATGTTATAGATGTGAGTTGACTTTGCACTAATTAACTGTCGTTAATTCCGACAATTATATATTTCTCTGAACTTGCGGAAAGTGTGGATATTTTTTAATGGATATTCTCACTACTTTATCTCAATAAAGAAAAGAAAAGAAAATAATAGTGTCATGGAAGATAGTTAGGAGTGTTATTTGGGGGAGTTTAGAAATAATGTTGCAGACTGTGTTCATTAAAACCGTTATAAATACAATTGAATGAAGATTTTGTTTTGTAGTGTATCTCTTCTTTATTATCCTATTTTGAGATTGTAGTTTGTATCCAATTGGAACTGTAATTCATCCAAATTTTCTATAATTTATTCGAAATTGTAATTTTGTCTCCAAATCAAAAAATCATGCGAAATAAAATCACGGTCTACGTCTGACTATGACATCTCACTTCTTATTTTCTTAGTAACTTTTCGTGCACTAATTAATTACTTCACAACTCTTTCCTTCATAGGCTTAACTTTATGGTTTATTTGCTACTAACAAATTCCTCCAAAAATCACCTTGATATCCAAATTTGTCGCAAAAAAAAAAAAAAATTTAGAGCGCATGATTACCAAAAAAAAGTACTAGAATGAACTTGTTACCTCTTGTCCTTGCTCAAAAAACAAAAAAGATCCTACTAGAACATCATGATATATTTGTATTAGAGAAAATGAATTTCGATTGTGTTGAGCTCTGTGCAAGAAAACTTACTTGATATTGTTGTGAGCATGAAAATTATCTTATTTTTTGTTATTTAGTGCAAATGTGTATTATAAAAGAATTGCGTTACATCATCTATTCAAACAATTATTAGGATTGGTTATTGGTCGAAAAACATCAGATTTGCAATTTACATGCATTCAAGTTAATTACTTGTTGATTGTTTATACTGCACTCAAATGAAGACTAGCAAATTTATATAAAGCTTTGAAGAATACATTTTGGAAAAAAAGAAAATTCATCTTCGGAGAGAAAACTACTCGCACCCCTTCGTTTGCACCCCTAGACTGCAAACCATCCCCACCGCTTGAATCGGCATTCCTCCACGCTCGCCGGACTGCTCAGGCCATCAGTGCAACACCGACTGAATCGCTGCTGTTTTCCTCCCCTCTGATTTCGACGGAACAGTGTTTTCGACGGTGAACAGTGATTCCGACCGTCGTATCCGCTTATCCGGGTAGGGAGGCGAGAGAGATCAAAGAGATCAAAGACATAACCAAGCTAGAAAAAAACATGAGATTGTTATGCGGGTAGGGAGAGAGAGATTATAGGGAGAAGAGAGAGAAACTGAAGGTAATCCGGACGAATGCGACAAGACACAAAACAAGCATAATATATCAATATCAAATTGATTATGGTGAAAATTTTGATGATTGTTACGAACTCCGATGGAATATCCATTAATTGAAGAGGATTGAGCGAAGGGGTGGATGTTCTTGAGAGAGATTGGATATGTGGAGTTTTTGGAAAGAATATATTGTCTTAGGGCTTGGTTGGATGCAAAATAAATTTCTAGTTTAAGATCGGATAATTTTTAGTAATGAAGTTTTCAAAATCATGAAATTTAGAAGAAAAATAATATGTAGGGAATTGTGTAAAATATTATTTGGTTGGTTGTTAAGAAAATATACATCATCTTCATGCTATATTCCAAAACAAAAATACAAACATACACACTAACCAAGAAAAAAGAAAATATTTATAATACAAACTAGAAATTCTTAAAAATAACTTATGTGTTTGTTAAGTTTTTGTATTGACAAGATTTGTACACAAAATTACTAAAATTTTCTAACAAAAAAATAAACTTATAAATCCTAAAATACCATCCAAACACATAGATGTGAATTGAATTTGAATTTGAACTAGGAGAATACTCGCGCTGCGCAGCGATGATGTTAATTATGTTTTTCATTACAATATAAAGTACTTATAAATATGATGATATTGATAATATCATTTCATAATATAATTATTTGAAATAATTTGTTTATGATTATGTATAAGTTTTTCAATTATTTTACAAATTTCATTTTCTTAATCAAGTAATAACACTTATATTAATATGATTGTATAATAATAATATATGAGGTATCACATAATTTTACAAAAAAAACATAACAACAAATGTTATATCATTGTTGTTCACAATATTCCATACAACATCAAATGTAAAAAATAATAAATCATACAACATACCTAATAACATATAATTAATTATCAAATACTAATAATTTGTTATTGATCAAAATGCAATGGAAATTATAAATTATAAATAATAAATCATACAACATACGTAGTAACATATAATTAATTATCAAGTACTAATAATTTGTTATTGATTCAAAATACAACGGAAATTATAAATAATATCAAACTTAATAGTGAAAGTAATTTAATAAATAATATAAAAAATTAATTTAGCATAACATAAATATAAATTATTTTAAGTCATATGAGTTTTGTTAATTTTATATTTTTAAAAATAACATTACTATTTTGTAAGTGTTAATAAATTTAATAAATTTTTTCGATGGATAAACATTTTTTTATTTCTATTATTTTTCAAAGAAAATAATATTAAATTTGTTTGATTAAAAACACAAATATAATCAACTTAGTTTAATATGATACTAGTATAGTTGTAATTTCTAAAAATAAATATTAATATTTAAAATTCTATGTAAATAATATAATTAAAATTATTGTTAGTAAAAATGCATTTTTTGCATTGTATTTTTTACATAATATTTTTACAAATTAAAATTATGGAAAATGGCATGTATGGACTATGCTAATATGGATGTTAAAATAAAGAGAAAATCAAAACGAATATAGTTGATGAATTTTTTAAATTAAAATTCCAAAAATAATACTGCTATACGTTGTATGTTTATAATATTATATATTAAGTTATTAATATTTCATATGTTAATTTTTCATCTTCCATTGTATTCAAATTTGATCATGTAAACTCATGTGAATTGATAAACAATTAAATAAACTTAGTCTAACATGAACCTAACCGATAAAAGTAGTCCACATCATTAATATATGAGGATGTGGTTTTCTCAAAATCCTTAAAATTACAGTGTAAAATAAAGGACACTTAAATGGCTACAAAGAAAAAATGTTTATAAAAAATCAATGATTAATCAATGGTCTTATTATATTTTTTATAAACGGAAGGTAAAATAACACAAGAAATAGAGAGAAAGTCTTTATTATTGAACTGAATTGTCTGTACAAATGAACCACATAAACCATCCTTATATATGAAACACAACACCATTTCATCCAATGTGAACGCTCTAGTGTTAAATCTCCAATGTGCATCTCTGCAGTGTGAAACCTCTAATGTGCATATCTCCATGTTCATACATCTTCATCACTGTCTAACCTTTTCACACTTATACATATTATACATTCACATTTATAACACCCCACCTTGAATGTATTGATTTTGTACGCATAAAAATCTGCCTCGTTAAAACCTTACCAGATAAAACCTCATGGGACAAAAATCATGGTGAAGCAAAAAAGAGTGCAATATTATTATGTTTCATATTCAACATAAGATGCCTCATTAAAAACCTTGTCATGAAAACCCGGTGAGACAAAAACATGACCAAGGAGAAAAATAGTGCATTGCGTATCATTTTTCCCCCCTCATGGATACAAATATTTCGAAAACGAACTGTTTGACAAGCTTAGTTGCTCGTGATAAAAAAAAAATTTCCGTCTGAAAAATATTAAACATATTTGTAATCCATGACAAATATTTATATTTATTACAACAAATTCGTTGTTTCCATAATTTGCCTTTTAAACCTCTTTAGGGATTCGAATAATCAAAAATACAATTTATCTGCGAAAAATACGCATCTATCAATTTGATCATAGATATAGACATATAGTCTATTCTCAATATTAAAATGAGTATATCATACATGCTCGAATTACTTCAATTTATACAAAGATCTTTGTTATTTAATATAACATGCTTCAAACATATCTCTCGGGAGATTAAATAATATGCTTAAGAGATTCTGAATCCTTCAGGAATTTTCATTATAGTATAATCAAATGAGCACATGAATAATCTGTTACAATGTATACATAATAGATTTTGAGACCTTCATGGACATTCAAACTAATTTTATATACAAATAAAAATTCATCACCATAATAAGGTATTTTTCGGACTTCGGGTCCATCAACTTCACTTTCTTATGTGAATTTCAATTATGGCCAATAATTGTATTCTGTCGACAGTTTTCAATTAATTTTATCATAGATCCTCGTTTTTCTTTATCAATTGTAAGTGCATATGCAATTTTCTCAATAACTAGAGTTTCATTTTGATTCCATATTTTTCACGTAGGGACAAAATATTGAGATCTCATTATTTTCAACAATTTCATTGTTGTCATTGAAGGGAATTCACCCGACCCCGGGCCCGCGCAGCGGATATGAAGGCCCGGTCCGGTTCCCAAAATCCAAGATCACGCCATGACTTCGAGAGTACGATGCAAAGTAGGATAGACGATTACCAGCGTGAAATTGATCACGCACGACGGGTTGATCGCTCGCATCCTTTCCTTCTCCGGTGTCACGTTGGTGACTAGCCCGTGCGTCCCATACCACACGTCTCCCACCGTCCTGACACGTCTCCGGTTGTCTTCGTGCGTTCCACGTCCACACGCTTCCACAGCCTTTCACTCTCGTTGACGTTCCTTGTTCCTCCGGTTCGATCACAATCGGAGAGCCACACATGTCGCTCCTCTACGTGTATCCACCTTGAGTCGGAAGACGTCGGTCGCGGATGCAACTGCCTAGACGAAGCACCGGCGAACTTGCTTGATTGAATTGATTCTCTAAACCGAGAAAAACTGTTTTTCTCGTTTCTCTCTTTTCACATCCTTTCACTCTCTGAAAGATGACTCTCTATTTCTGGATTAATCTTATTAATTCAACAGGTTGGACTGAATAGAGGAGAGAGAAATATCATATTTATATCACATAGAATAAGGATGGGACAAAATGTATGTATATCTAATATACACATTTTCAAACAGAAAACTGCAGACAGCCTTTCAGTATTCTGTTGAAACGAAAATATTAAATCGTTCCAACCGACTTTAAACCTTGACGAAAGCTGTAGATAATCTTATTATCTTTCCAACCCAATTTGTCCTGGCCCAATTGGAGTTCGGATGCGAAAGTTACGGCGGTGTTACTAACATATGTCAAAATGGCGCACCCTTTCGGTATTCCATTAAAACGACACTGATACTTCGTTCAGATGAAACATATTTGTACATGGAAGTTTTAGATAATCTCAATATCTATCTAACCCAATTTGAATCATTCAAATTGGAGTTTCCCACTGAAAATTATGCCAGTTTTACTAAAACTATTTCTTATGTCTACGAACGCGTACGTTCGTTTATCCTTGTGTACACTTTTACAGTTAATCCGAAACTGTATTCCTTCAGTCATGTACCTGAACCCTTTCAAAGGTTATACATTTATTTATGTCCTCTACTAACTAATATTTCAATATTAATTTCCAAAAAATATATTTCATTAGAAATAATAACATCTATTATACCAATTTTTTATCGTGCTCTTTATTATTCCTTTGAATTTATAATGTTGGAACCGGTTGGTCGATCACGCTTCTGGCGTGTATCAAACTTAAAATTATCAAAGGATATTTACTAAAAATATGAGCATTTCAAACTGAAAATTCTTGCATCAAATTATTGATTTGCAATTTGTTGCAAATAAATAGTCTATGAACTCCTTGTTCATTATTATTTCTTCGAGGATCTAATTTGATGATGCACTCCATATAATTTCTTAATTTTTCAGTTTTTATTTGTCTCTCCCTAATGTAGGCATGAGTATACATAGTGAAGTTCTTCGGGACTTCCATGATATGTTATATCTTGAGTTACTTCACTCATGTTTGATCATCTTATTCATTTATTTATTTTTCCTCCTTCAAGGATTTGTACATTTTATCATCAAATGTTTAGTACAATTCAAGTATTTTTTTCAATTCTCTTTGTTGTAACAAATAACGTATAATCCTTCGGGGATATTATACACACAACATGCATATGTGACTTTATTGTTTCTTCCTTGAATGTAAACTTCTAGTTTACGTATACATTTAAACTTCATTTTTATACACATCAATTGAACTTCTAGTTCAAACAAACAAATGTTCAAGATATCAAATTATGCGGAATAAATCGACCCAATATATATATGCCAAATAATTTTTAACTCATCTTGGTATGGTTGTGCTATCGGCACATCAACTAAACTCTTAATCTTTTCAAAGAATACTTGTTGGCTCCAAGCCACTCACAAGTCACAAGTTATAATGAGATTTGGGGAGTATTTATCATCAATAGTTGGTCTTAATTTAGTCATCGTCATGACAAACATTTTCTATGCATAATTAATTATTTCAAATCATTGCATTGCTTTTATTTTATATAATGTACTCTTAGTTCATGATTTCAATTCGACTAATATATCCGCATGTCACGATAAAAAGCAATATTGTTTCTATTAACGTAGTCACTTTCGGAACAATATAAATGATGGCTCTTCTAAAGCAATCAAAACAACTGGTCTAGAGTAATCATAAATATACTCTTTTGTAAATCAACAAGATTTTATTCTCTTGATCGATAAATTCGTCATCTTCATTATGTTTCTTTTCTCTTCAAAAGATTTCATGAAGATATTATGTTGTAAGACATGTACTATCAGACATGTACTATCATTTCATTCGATATCTCAAAACCACATTTTTTTTTGTTTTGTTTTTTTGTGACCAAATTTATTCTATTTAGCACAGTTTTCTTATTCTCGTGATCATCAAAAATCACATTCACTTTAAAGAGTGCAAGGACTAACATCATAGCATGTTCTAAAATTGATGTTTGATTGCTTGTTTTCATGACATCTTCAAGATCCATTACATTTAAATGGATTTTTGCAACAAGGATCCACAAGTATTAACAATAAAAATCCCATATTTTATGAATCCAATAAAAGGTCCATGGAAAGTTCATGGCAACTGAATTCCCACCAAAAATTCATGAAATTTCTGTAAAAATATTAATCAACTCTGGCACTGCCGTGATTGTGCATGCAACTTATCAGAGGCTTAAGCAACAAAAACATGTCATCAAACTTCGTCCACAACGTAAATTAGTTGGAGCCACGAAAATGTTGGGCATAAAGAGAATATTTCCAACAGAATATAACATTCAAGATTCCAAGCCGAGTGCACTTACAGAGTTCGTTGACTCAGGGCAGAAAATGCATAAAAATTGAGTAAACTCTCGACCATCATGCAATCCAAATTTTGACAAAAACAATATTAAATGCCATTATAATTTGCCATCGACGGACTTTTTGATTTGGATGATAACTATTTTCATGGCAGTCCAGATTTCTTACAGTAAAACAACTCCAATTAAACATGAGAAAATCACTCATTAAACACTGTTCACTGTTTATTATCAGCATGAATGAAAAATAGGGCCATGCCAACTTGGGGCCAACAAATCATAATCATTACAAAATATATTGTATGCCACGAAAAATAATTCTAATACGGTTTTGAAAAAAAATTGTATGATAATTTTAGTAAAATGAATTTATACCTGAGATTTTATCTTTTATCGGAATTTTGAGACTATCGTGCTGATAACGTATTATAAACGAAAGGTAAAATAACACAAGAAATAGAGAGAGAAAGTCTTTATTATTGGACTGAAATTGTCTGTACAAATGAACCATATAAACCATCCTTATATATGGAACACAACACCCTTTCATCCAATGTAAACGTTCCAGTGTTAAACCTCCAATGTGCATCTCTGCAGTGTGAAATCTCTAATGTGCATCTCTCCATGTTCATACATCTTCATCAGTGTCTAACATTTTCACACTTGTACATATTATACATTCACATTTATAACAGGTCTAAATTTTGTCACATATTATAATCAATGGTTAAAAAGAAAAGTGATGATATTAAAAAGAAAGTGATGATGTTGCACAAGGAAATTACACAAAGTTTGGTCCAAAATAAGAGTATGAGTAAATTAACTCAAACAAGCCCATAGATGTGAATTGAATTTGAATTAATTCGTCACTAATTCCAACAATTATATATAGAGAGAAGATCAGAAGGCTCTTTGATATGCTCAATAAATGAAAGAAAAAAATTTGTTATTATCATGTTTCGACTTTATTAGTAATAAATGATATATAGTTTTTTAGTCAAAATAATGATAAATGATATTAAATTTGAAGATATCTAGATTTATTATTTACAAAATGTTTAGGAATAATGCTGCATTTTATTGATCACAATCGATTATTGTTACGAAATTGCATTGAGATTTTTCCTTCAGTGAATGTTTTATTTACCATTGTGGCTCTTGTAAACATGTATCCAATTTTAAACCCTAATAATTGATCCAAATTATTTTCAATTTCACTCGAAATCCTAATTTTGACCCTAAATCTAATCGGCGAATTTTCACGAAATCAAGTCACGGCCAATCTCAGGCTATGACATCTCAATTCTAATTAGTTATTATGAGATAGCCCTTTTCCTTCATAGAATTTTAATTTTTACTTCATGTCCTATTGGCTACTAACAAAGTTGCTCGAAAAAAGGCCATACTTTCCAAATTTGTTGCAGAAAATCAGAAACATACAAAATGGTACAAAATAGTAAAATACAAATAAAAGAAATTTTGAATGAATTTGCCTCTTGCCAATTAATTCCAGTACAACAACAGTTCATCTGTTCCAGCCCATAGTTCAAATAAATTGATAAACGACGAGCACGTAAATAATCATCAAGCACCAGTAAATAATCCCATCATGGCCTCAATCTCCAATAACGCCTTATCTATCACACCTTCCCGCCACATGGCCGGAAAAAGCAGCCAAAAGCTCGTACCTGCCACAAATCCTAACGTAGCGATCCTGCCCAATATCTTAGGCGGTCTCCACCAATTTTCATGCTGAGCCCACCACCCTTCAATCGCGGTACAAACTCCATGCAACAGAAAGAACGACATTGCCTCTCCCGTTGGGGGAAGCAACGTAAGATAATAAAATACCAATTCATGCATTATGCCTGAGACTATAAATGTGGCTATTATCGCTGCACCGCGACCAAACCAAGATCGAACCGGTTCGTATACCGAAGGACGAAGAATTGCAGAAACCATTAAATTCCATCTCCTACCCCAGAAATCACGTAATGACGTGGAAAAAAAGGGTTTGTTGGTCTGAGGTTCAAGTTCCATGCCGAGCAGTAAACCGGCCAATATAGCCGTGGTGGCGAGTGTTACTTCGATTGCGAGATAAATGTCGATGCAATGCATAACGAGAACTACGTAAGGATGGAATTGATTTCGAATACGGTAGAGAGAGATTATACCGGCGTATAAAGCTGTTTTGATAGCGGTCGTTGCGAGATATTTTGGAGATTTGAAATTTGGAGATGAATTTTGTTCCTTTCGATTAGTTTTTTCTTTGAGTAGTTTTACGGGTAGGGTGGCTAGAGCGATGAAAGAGATCAAGGAGAGAGATGGGTCGAGTGGGCCACGGCCGAAGGAGAGAAGAAGAATTTTGAATAGACATAACCAACCGAGAAAAAAGCCTACCTGCGTCCTGAAATTGATGGTGGCAAAGAGAAAAGGAATGATAGGGAGGAGAGAGATAATCGGAAGAAGAGAGAGAAAGCGAGGAAGACCGGAACGGATGCACGAAGACACGAAACGGGCATAGATTAAGGATGAAATGATTATGATGGAAAATTTCGGGACGATTCGTAGATCTGAATGAACATCATCCATTGAAGAGTTTTTGTAGGAGATGAATGGATTTAAGACTTTTGAGATCTAATTTTGAGGAGTTTTTGTACATGTGAATTGGTTTTAAAATAATTGTAACCAACAAACTAGAAAAAGAAAATAATATTTTGATCTGCCTGATGTAAAGTGTGGATAGTTTTTTAATATCATTTGACTTGATATCACATGAACATCTCACTTCTTATTTCCTAGAAAAAAATATATTATGTAACATATCCATATGCTTGCTTGTTGAAACAAACAAGTTACCAAATGGCCCATCATCATTTTCTATTTATTTATATGCACAAAAAATAATAAAATAAATAAGTGACCTGTTTCTATTGGTTTGTTCCATGCTATAATTTCTATTTGAAATTATAAATTTTGAAAAAAGAAAAAATTTCATTTTATCCAGAAAAAAGACAAGAAAAAAGCACACAAGATTAAATCAGCAATGTTGGTTCTTCATATCAAATCTTTGTTTTATTAGACAAACAATACAAAAAGCCATAACCTAATTATTTTAACTTTTACAAAAACAATCACTAAAACAAAAAAATACAACAATACATACAAATATTATGTAACATACACTACAGTTACTTGTACAATAAACAATACAGACCAAAAAAAAAATAACAAAAAACATGCTTATCCTCTCCTACCAAAAGAAACCCATCTAGAAAAAAACATTTTCTTCAAAACCCCCTAAAAGATCACCTTTTCTCATTTCCCCCCATATTTTATCTGCTATTCTGAATGTGTCATTCTTTTTTCCATCTCCCACAAAAATAAGTGGTAAATTATGAGATTTATTTTTCCAATAATAAGGGATGTGATTAAATTATAAATCTTGCAAAAATATATTATAATTCTTGCATGCTTAAATCGGGCCTAACTGGATAATCGAGCCCTTGCAAAGCCGGGAATCTTCTCAAATCCTCGTCAGAATAAGCTGGAATAAACCAGTATTTCTGATCCGCCCCGAAAACCTGATTATACAAAACGAAATATTCAATTAATAAATGGCATATTAAAAAACAAAGAAAAGGTTATTTGAACCTGAGCAAAATTCCTCTTTCGTCCTAAATCATACTGCCATTTCGGCATGGTTTTCTTTTCATACGCCTGTTAAAAGAATGAAATTAATAAAAATAATGAATTTATTTACTGATAATTTCGAAATAATTACCTCAATTGTAGTGGTATTTCCAGAAACAAGAGAGATATGCATGATTAAAAAACCCATTACACTCAATGCAAACGCCAAATTCAACACTGCAAAAACAAAATTAAGTTAAAAAATCTAGAGAGAAAAACTGAGGAGAGAGAGATTGAAAGTACCGAATGTAAGGAATGTGGTGGCAAGAGCGCCAGGTGTGCCGGGTATTTCTTCATCGCTAAAGAAAGCAATGAAATTTGGAAGCAATGATAACGTGACAAGTGTCGTCTCCAAAAGCGTGTAAAACTGCACACACAAACGAAAAATAAATTATTTATAAGAAAAATGTTCAAAAGTACCGCACATATATATAAAAAATAATCGGTACCAAGAAAAGCAGGAAATATTTATAATTCAAGGCTCCGACACAATTGACAACCCAAACGCAATGATGATCCATTTTAAGCACGCATCTTCCACCTTGAATTACCAAAATACCCTTTAATCGATTTACTTCAAGCAAAAAAAAATATGAAAATGATTAAGGGGAACTTACAAACAGAACAGTGGTGACAGCGAGGCGGTTTGAGTTGGTTACATTTCCTACAATATCGTACTCTAGGTCCACCCGTGTCACTGTGGGGCCCAGTTTGAAGTGACTCGTCGTTAGCAAACTCTTGTCCAGTCAGAGGGGAAGCCTCTCCTCTCTCTTCGTCCAATGGAGGCCTCCAGTTTGGCGGTACACTTCCTGGATCGGTTAATACCACCGAGAAATAGCTCCACAGAAGCATGCCCAGCTGAAAAATATGCAAAATTATAAATTAAAGAAACAATTAACATCCATATTACATGATTCTCACCTCAATTAAACACGAATCAATGACAATTCCTTAAAATCGAACTAATCACCTCAAAGATCAGATCTTTTTTAAATTGTTTCCCTAATTAAAACTCCAATCAAACTATCCTCAGCTCAAAACTAAAAAATTATGAGCTAAAAAATCAGAAAATTCATACCAACGCATGGAAAAGGAGAAGAACTAAAAGGGCGGTGAATGGACCCACAAAGCCACCAGCACCGGATCCAGAAATGGCAGAGAAAAGAAGTGGGCCGTAATTACAGAGTACGACGGCGTAATAGGTGACGCCAATAATGGCCAATACCAAAATGATCATAATCGATCCGAGACCCCTCAACGCCGTGCAGAATTTGAAAACGTTCCATGCCATCACCGCCCCCGATCTGTGCATCGGTTAAGCGAAGCAATAGATGGAAAAATCAAGGGTAATTTGGGTACTGGTTGTCTGCCAATCCTCCTCTGCGATTGCTTGTGGAAGAGGATGAGCTGCGACTTGCGAGCCTCAGAGAGGGAGAAAGGGAGGTCAATGGAAAATGAAGAAATGGAGAAATAGGAGGTGGTTGGGTCGGGTGTGAAAGGGAGGATATTACTCTTATTTAATTTTTTTATTCATTTTTGTGGCAATTTCTTGGGTAGCCCCTGTCAAATATCGAAATATCACGTATAGCCCCCGGCATTTTATAAAAATGTTATCTTGACCATACCTCTAATTTCCTTATTTTCATCAGAATATTTGTAAATTAATATCTACGTTGCTTAGATACGCAAAGGGATACACATACGCAAGGACAAAATCAGAAAGTTCTTATAAGGGATGTATTTTTCAATCATACCCGTAGCTTAGATAGGCACATGCTTGTAGGGCTGCAAACGAGCCGAGCTCGAGCGAGCTGTGCCAAGCTCCGGCTCGGCTCGGAACTTATTCGAGCTAGCTCGGCTCGTTTAGAATTATGGTTCGAACTGAAAAATCAAGCTCAAACTCGGCTCGTTTTAATTCGAGCTAGCTCGACTCGGCTCAACAGTAGCTCAATTAAAAAAATAACTTAAATTTTAATTAAAAAATTATAATAATCGCGAATAAACATAAAATATTTTAAATACTAAAATATCTTAAAACATAACAATAATAAATCAAGCATACACAACACAAAACATAAAAAAATAAGATTTGAACTTGGTATTATTAATTTGTCTCCCCTAGTTAAAATTCTTTTTTAGGTGCTAAGTTGTAACCCGAATTGGAATTATTATGAAGATAAAAAATTTCTTTATAAAATTTTATAATTAAAATAATATATATAATGTAAATTAATTATAATAAAAATATTTAATTTTTTAAATCGAGCTCAAAAAAATTTCGAGCTTAATACGAGCGAGCGGAGTCTGGCTCAAACTCGGCTCAATAAGCGTTCGAGCTAGCTCGGCTCGGCTCGTTTAATTTCGAGTTAATATCGAGCGAGCTATTATCGAATTATTATCGAGTCGAGCTCGAGCGAGCCACGAGCCACGAGCTAAAGTTGCAGCCCTACATGCTTGACGAATACGAATCAAATACTTGACGATTAACGTATCCGAATATTATAATTCAAATTCTCCTAATATACCGCTTAGGATGGGCATAGATGCCATACAAAACAAGTAAAAATATAAAAAGAGGTGCCGAGGGTAATTCCGAAGGCGGTACATACGCGAATAGAGAATCATTCAGGGTTAGATAGACAAAATTGCAGTCTTTTTTCTTATTAAATATTTTCTTATAATTTTTTGTCCGTGGCATCAAATTTCAATTCTTAAGACACGAAACGTATTACTTGGACTTGGAAAGTTGGACCCCTGTGGTCAGTCAAATTTTATGAACGATCCACAAAAGCCGTTAAAAACTTAAAACCCCAAAGCAAAAGTAAAAGCAAAAATACAACGAAATCCAGTCTGGTACCAACCAGAACCAGTCAAAATATATTAATATTAATATTACAACTAAATTATCCAAAACAATTAAAAAAACATAATAAATGGCCTAATAAAACACAAAACAATTTATATAGTTTACACGTTACGAATCTCAGAACATAAACATTACATGTCATCATCATCGTCAGCAAGATGACTCTTCCTCCTAGCCCTAGTCGTTTCTCCTCCCTCGCTCCCTTCGACGGAACGAGACGGGCTCGACTTGCGCTTAACGACCGCTTCGTCCTCGTCGGACTCAGACCACGCTTTTCTCTTTTTATTAATCGCAGCCTCTTTCCTTCCCTACAATCACCACCGAGGGTATAAACGACATTTCACAATTTTTAAAATGCTGCGAATGAATGAATGAATGAAAGAAAGAAAGAGAAACATTACCACGTCGTCGTTATCGGCATCGGAATCTTCGAGACCGGCAGCAGCGAGTAAAGGATCACGAGACGGGCTCTTCTGACGCGCGGGGCCAGCATCGTCAGACCCGTTTCGTCTGTATTCTCCCTCCTCGTCCTCGTCGTTCTCATCGTGGGATTTGTTATCGTTGTATTCTGCCTCGACGTTCTCGTCTTCGGAGAGTACTTCTCTCCTCTTTCTCCTTTTCTTTCCGCCGCCACCTCGCCTTCTCTTTCTCTCTCCTCCCGTTCCGTCTTCGTCATCCTGTCTCGTTCTCTCTCTCCTCTTTCCTCCTGACGCATGCGTCGAAGTCTTCCATTGCTCCTGATAAATGATACCAAATATTCATAAATATCAAGTATACCCCTACAAAAATAAGAAATATCATGAGTACCTTTACACGCTCGAAATGTTCCTCTTGTTGCTTTATTTGTTTCAACTCATCTTCCTGCTTTCTCTTCTCCAACTGCACAAAACTCGAAGGTTATTTTTGAAATTTTCCAAAAAAGAAAAAAGGAAAAATATTTATATCCACCTGGTATTTCCTTTGCTCTTCAGCTTTACGCCTGGCTTCCTCAGCAAGCGACACCTGGCGAGCGACCTCGAGACGCTGACGAGTCTGTTGCTCCTCTCGTTCAGCAGCCTCGCAATGTACCTTCGCAGCTTCTAGAAGGTGCCGACAATAATCCACGTGTGTACCAAATTTCTTTTCGTCGAAACCGTGTGAATGATAATTCGTCGCGCTGCTCAACTGAGTGAATAGCCTCACCGCGTTTTTCAACTCCGATACCGTTAACCTCACCTGTTCAACACCAAGGGTATGAATGTAAAAAATAAAATTCGAAGGGTATATATGCAAAAATGCATGCCTCGTCAGCAGTGCGTTTTGTCTTTTGTAAAGTTAAGGCGGAGAACTTCTGCATGGCCACGCCCGCGTTGAAGCGTAAGGTTGGGTTCGAAGGCGCCATGTGGAGGGCTCGTAAAAGCGTCTTTTTACAATCTTGCCATTGCTCTGCTTCATATTGCGTGCGCGCCAAATATAAAAGTATTGTGCTGTCCGTACCATTGTAAAACTTTCTCAAACAATTCTGGTACTGAAAAATGTTTACGATTCGAATTAGGATTTTAAAAATTAGGGTGAAATTGAAAAATTGATTTTTTTACCATTTTGATGGCGAGAGAGAATTGGCCTTGTGCGAAATAGATGTGGGCGAGGTTGATCCACACATCTGGCATGTGAACCGACCCGCTTCCCGATGCAGCCGCTTCTTGAACCTACGTTTTACAAAATTAGGGTTTAGGGTTTTGAGTACAAACAAAAAGAATTAAGGTAATAAATAAATTAATTAATATACCTGAGTGAATAGATCCTTGGAAACTTCAAAATGGCCTTTCTCGGCGAGAACAATGCCGGTGCCATTCGCTGCGTACATATTTCCTCTATGCTCTTTCAAAACCTAAAAAATAAAAATAAATAAACACTATAATTATTTATAATCAAATTCCCAAATAAATAAATAAAGAAAAAATAAAGAAACCTTTGTATAGAGTTCTTTGGCTTTTTCAAGATGTGTGGCTTCCAATTTGGGGCCTTTTTTCTCGGAAGACCGAATCGCCGCGAAGTAATTCCAATTTCCCTAAAAGCCCAAAACATATAAATTAATAATTAATTAATTCTACGAAAATGTAAACATTGAAACGTAACGTACAAGGGCAAGATTGGAATAAGAATCTTTTCCCAAAGTGGCGTCTTTGGCGGCACGAATCGTATCTTTGGCTTTGACCCAATCATCGCTTCTTAATTCCAAATCGGCCAACATGCATAACGCATACGAGCATTTCTCGTCCACTTTTAATGCATCTCCTACCTATTAAAAATAATTTATTTATTTATTATATTATATTATTTATATTTCTGTACTAGAGATGTATTCATACCAGTTCAATGCTGAGCTGGAAATCATTGCGCGCTTTTGCAATTGCTGCGAGTCTGAGATATGCGTCCACGTAGCCTGGATACTGCAATCAAACAAAACAAAACAAAATATAACAAGTAATTATTTAATTTTGTATGACAGAAATTAAGAGAGAGAGAGAGACTTTGAACATGATGAATCGGTAGAGAAGGGTGGATTTGAAAGTATCGTGGCGGTGTTCTAATAAGCGAGCATAATTGAAAAGAGTGGTGACTTTATCCCATGGTAAATCTAGAGAGAGATTCTCTTCTTCTAATTGGTGAAATAGCCCCAAATCCCTCAAATTAAGTACATTTGCGTTCAAATCAACTCTAGATTTTTCGGCAAATAGAGAGACCCAAATCCCGTCTCCTAGTGCTTCCTTGAATGTTTGTTCCGCCAACTAAACCCCAAATAAAAACATTATTTTAATATTTTCGAAAAATAAAATTGTGATTTTTTATTAACTTAACATACCTCAAAGTCTTCTTTTTCAAAGTGAAGAACACCAATGGTGTTAAGCAATTCGATTGGTGTATCTTCACCACTCTTTTTTAAAAGATTTCTCGCCTAGTACAAATAAAAAAAATTGTATAATTTAAACAAATAAATAAAAAATAATATTTTAGTGTGAATAAGTACGGTTTTCAAAGTATCCAAAGCAGCATTTGTGTCGGTAGAAATCAAGAATTCGCCCAGCTCCAGAAATGCCTGCATGGAAACTTAGTTAGCATAATTAATTGAAAGAAAATAGAGGGGTAAAATCGTAAATAATCACCTGAGAATCTTTGGGGTCGATTCGCGTCACCTTTTTAAATGTTTCTATAGCCTTCTCGTTCTGTTGTAATTGCCCGTGTATATGCCCTATAGCCTTCAAAAATAAAAAATATTAATTTATTAGACTCCTAAATAATAAAAAAATATTAAAGATTTAAAAAATAAATAAATCTTTTCTCGCGCTCACTTTCAAGGTCTCGGTATTTTCAGGATAAACCTGCAAGACTTTCTCAAAACTCGCTAACGAATTCTTGAAATCCTTCATTTTCAATTGAATTTGACCCAAACCTGATCACAAAAAATAAATTTTAATTTTAAATTCATAAATTCACAGATTAAAATTAAAAAAAATATTACCATAAAAAGGCAGTATAAATTCCTTAGGCTTCCTGATTTCTTTGACAGCAGCCATGTAATACCTTCCAGCCTTATCATAATCGCCCTATTAATTACATTAAACATAAAAAATAATACATTAATTACAAACTTTATTAATTTCAAAAAATATATTTATTTTTTATTTACCTTGGTGTGATAAGATCGAGCGAGATTATAATAAGCATGGGATTTAATGAGACCGTGACCACCAACTTCCAGGGCCGTTTCGGTCAACTGCTCCACGAGAAAATGTTGACCAGTGTAGAAGAAATGGTTCGCCAGGTGGTTCAACCCCATTGGACTAACAGGGTCCACTTCAAACGCTCTGTGCATCAACTCCACCCCTCTCCTTATCCCCCCACCTACAAACAAAACAATTAATTTTTATTATAGGGATATTCGCGATATTATTTTAACATTTTGAATAAATATAGGGATGAAAGTGAATAAATAACCATCGTTGGTTTGTAGTTCCATAACGCCCAGAGCGACATTGGCTTCGACGTTTTCAGGGTCTAACTGCGAAATATCAGTCAAAAAAGGATAATGAGAGTATGTGCTAAACGAAAAAGGATGAAGTGGGAAGTGAAGTGGAGATACCTGTAAAACCCTAAGGAAGGCCTGACGAGCCTTGCTGACCTGGCCGAGTCGGTACCGGCAATAACCGATACCTAGTCTAACTACAGGTGGACATGTTGGGTACACTAATATTGCTCTCTATTATAAATTTAGATAATTATTAGCCTTAATTAGTAAAATTAATGAATTTATCTAAAGATTATACCTTGTAGTTTTCTAGAGCGTTTTTGTATAAATCCAGGGCTTTTTTGTTATTTTCCTCTTTTTCGCCCATCATGAAGAATACACAAGCCTTAAAAGAGAAAAAGATTATATTTTTTATTACAAAATTATATCAAATTATACAAATAAAAGAATTTGCAAATAATAAATAAATAATAATAATAATTTACCTGACCAAGGAGACCTGAGACGCTATTAGGGTTTTCACCCAAAACTATTTTGAAATTATCATTAGCTTTTTCAAGTTCGTCTTTAGCAATCAATAATTGAGCTGTAAACACAAATTCACAATTTTAAAATCATATTAACGAATAAAAAAAAATTAATCCACAAAAAAGGAATATATCTTAGTTTTTTTTTACCTCGACCGATCCATGTAGTAGGTTCGAGATCATCAATATGAGATGCTTTGTTGTAATAATTAGTGGCCAAAACTAAATTCTTTTCTTTTTCTTGAACGGGTCCCATTTTACCCATAAATGTATAATACGCCCCTAAAGCATTTAATATAGCAATTCTCTCGTATTTCACATCAGAATAATATTCATCAATTTCTGCCCAAATAAAAAGAAAATAAGTTCAATTTTGATCCTTCAGTTCGTAAAGATATCAATTTTGAATTTCAAAACATTTCAGAATGGCTTCAAATCAAAATACAGAATAAAAAGAGAATCAGCGCACATACCTGGGCCTGAGCCTTCGTCCAAAATCTGAAGAAATTGCTGGATTTTTCCTTGCTTGAAATATTCCCTCTGAACCAAAATAAAAGAACCGATTTTTCGACATCAATCCCAAATTGAATCGACGAAACGAAATTCAAACAGAAAGAAATAATCAGGTATATAGATTGAAACGTACAGCAATAACTAGCCAGAGATTCAGTGGAGCTTGCTCAGCCTTGAGAATATCCAATATATCAGCAGCATCACGAGGCAATTGATCGAGCGAGACTCGTACCTCCTCTTCTGTGTTTTGTACCGGTATATACACACTTCCGGCCATCCCAAAATAAAATAAAACCCACAAACAACGAAAGAACAAAGCTTTTCTCTTCGATTAAACTCTTATCACCCTTTAAACGCTTCAAATTGAACAAGACGTCCGTCGAACTAGTCAATCACAAAGAAGCAAACGCAAGCAGAGGACTTTCCTTTTTCTACTATGTAGAGAAAACCTTCCAAATCTCTATCTACCAATGGCGATTAGCTCGGGAGTCCAGCAAGCATTCGGGGAGCAAGGAACTTTTGCGCCGAAAACCCTGAAAGACGCGAATTTTACGACTACGCCCTCGCAAAGCCCTCCCTTTCCAATTTTACGATCACGAGAATACATATGACATATTTGCACGATTAACCCTGAAAATATAAGATATTTGATCTAAATACTTTCCTTAATAACCAGGGATCATTTTCCATTTTATGTATGGACTAAATTTATTATTATTAATTAGTTAAATTTAGGAAAAAATCTGTTTTTGGTCCCTAACAAATATCGAAATGTTCAATTTGCCCCCAATTTTAATCAAGTCTATATTTTTAACTTCTCATAAAAACTTAAAATTGATCTCTAACTTCTCATAAAAATTTTAATCAAGTCTATATTTTTAAAATAATCAAAATGAATATATTTTTGTCAAAAATAATATTATATATTTCACCAATTATTATATATTGTATGCATTTTTATATAAAATTGTCAATATCTATATATTAATTTTAAAATCATGAGAATTTTTAAATAAAAATATTGATTTTTATTTGTAGTATGTTATTAAAATAAACAACGAGAAATAATAATTATTTTAGGAACAATTTTTTTTTTCAATATTTGCTCAAATATGTTGAAAAAATTGAAAATGATTATCAAAATTAGTATTAGTATATATATATATAGAGAGAGAGAGAGAGAGTAATTATACACAACATACTCTCGCAGCCTCACTGCATGATTGACAGCAGGATTATGAGTTATAGAGATTGGATTGAAATAAGTTACGCTAATTTTATAGTGTGAATATAATATCTACCATATGATAAATATCCTAATGCAGCGAACATGTTGTGTAGAATTACTCATATATATGTATGAAAAATAATATTATCTATTTTTTCAACAATTATTATTTTTTTGTATTTTTTATATAATATTTTAATAGATGTATATTATTAAATTATGAGGGTTTATAAAATAAAACCCCGAATTCTTAATAAAATGCCTAATTTTTTTTGGATATTAAAAATCACCTCACCTTTTGGGTATTGTTGTTTATTTTATTATAATCTGATGTTAGTATTTTATGAAAAAAATATAATAAAGAGAATATTAAAATTATATAAATATGTCTCGATTCTTACTTATTTATATAAGGAATTTGCTACCGCACGCCGGCTTAAGGCACTCCAAATACATTTCAAAGATTAGAAGGCAGAATGGGAGCATGCCGCACTTCGGGATCATGCATTTGAAGTGCACTCCAAAATGTATTGGCTGCTGTTTGGAATGCACTATGTTGAAGTGCAAAAAAAAAATTGTTTATTGTAATTATAATAAATATAAATTATGAATTAGTTATTATTGCAATTAATATATTTACGAAGTACATTATTATTAATTACAAAAATAATGATCACAATGCTTATTTGTTTCGTGTATTGTATTGTATATTTGTATTCATTTCGCAATAGCACATGAAACTGGAACCAAGTCAATATATAAAGTACTATTGTCGATGTATCGTACCACTTTTATACACAAATACAATATTAATTAAAGTAACTATACTTGCCATTTGCCAATCCTTCACAAAGTCTACACAATTTTCTTTCCACCTTTCTTACCAAAATCTACATCATTGATTACCCTTCTCTTACTATCAATCTTTCCTTCATGGCTTGTACTAGTACACAATACCTTACACTTGACCACACACGAATCGGACACATACACGTAGAAACCAGGCGCGACCAACAACTTAACGTTTACCGGTTCGACCTGTTGGGTCAACCCGGTTCGATCCATTAAAGCATCTTCCATGAACTTTGCATCGAACAAGGCTCCTCTATCGACTCGTAAAATGGGGATGGGAGGATGTACCGATCGTGCTAGGAGTCTGACAACCCATGCTGACCTAGCCGCACCAAAAAATGCACGAAGAATTTCTTCTGGCCAGACACGCGGGGCCCACCCAAGTAAGCCTACAATGTCACTCATTCGTCTGTCACAAAACCGGCTTAGACGATCGCTATAGTGGCGAGTACCTTTGTTGAGGACCTAAATTAAAAGGCAAAAAAGAAATGCGTCAAATGGCTTAGATCGAGTTCATATTTTGTGCAAAACCATATGAATACTATCTCCTATTGATACCTCGTCCCAAGTGAGCCTATGCACGGATTCATGCTCGGACCGGTTCATGTCACAACGGCTAGTAGGATCCACAATTAACATCTCGTCCTCGTCGACCATTTCAAACCCGGTATAGAAAACTCGGTTCAAAAGAGATTCCATGTGGTGTGGAAGCAAAATAGACGGGCTACAAAATGGTCGTGCATGGCTCGAGAGAGTACGAGCAAGTAATCGAACTGCCGATCTGGCAGATGAGGTGGATCGAAGAAATTGTTCGGTTGAGAGTGACCCGATTGAATTTAAGCGGTTTGTTCGCGTGGCCAGCTCGCATCTTAGCTCTGAAATTAGTCCATTTTATATTAGATCAAAATGAAGGTTATCAATCATTCGTGTTTGCTTGCAAATTGTTTAGATTGGTGATTCATAATGTAAGATATTTTCTATAAAAAAAAAAATTGGATCTCTAAGTAGTTATAACTTAAAGGTTCAAATTTTTAAGTTGGCAATAATAAATGAAAGTATGACTTTGTCTCTTTTTCATTCATCAAAAAAGAAATAAGAAAAACGAATTTCTCAAAGTAAACAAACTACCCTAGTACCTAGAACTTGTTCTGAAATAGTACATGTTTCCCTAAATCAAACCTGAAATGGAGTTTTTGAGTTGAGAGGCTTCGAGAAATGCTTCGTCACGTTTCCGAGCAGTTACGAGAAGCTTTTTAGACAATTCTGTAGCTACGAGTCTCCACTCATCGTCGACGATATTATCAGAGTTCGAGTAACGGTGCTTTCGTTTTTCTAGAGGAGGTAAACCTGATGGGCGACAATGAAAAAACGAGACCGATTGATCATTTGATTTATGGTTTGTTGGCGGTGGCGGTGGCGGTGGCGGTGGCGGTGGAGGAGGAGCAACGGAGGCCTTGTTTTGGTGGGGTTTATTGCTAATTTTATCTTTTTTGGTTGTTTTCGTTACATGATTTTTCTTTGGTTTGTCTTCTTCTTCTCGATCTCGATGTTCTTTCTCTTTTTTGTACCTGCGACTCTATGTATGCAAAAAGAAGAATGTTTCTATTTGAATTTCAGTTTGACAAGAAACTTAATAGTTACAAAGAGAGAGAAAAAAAAATTGATTTACATACAGGAGTAGGAAGAGAATGTTGAGGAAGATCATAGAAGGGAGAGGAATAGGCCATTGCCATGCTGTTCTTTTCTCTCTCCATCTGCAAGACCTAGAGGCCGAGGAACTTTTAAATGCTGTGGGAGATCGATCACTTTCTTCTTAAGAAAATTCACTCTTAACCTTACATTCAAAAAATGATATACTAACAAGTATAAACGATATATTTATGTTATATGCACAAAACAACTAACAGAACTTCTCAATTATTATACCCTCATGACTTCAAAAACTATCTTAATTAAGCAAGCCCCACAAAGTTCTTTCAACAAACGACCAAATTCTGGACGAAATATGGAATATTGACAAACACAAGGTGAGAAATGAAATTCCCTTTCTCGATTTAACAATAATCACTTGGTCCTCGGTTTAACACGAGTGCATTATATAATTTATGTCTATACCAATCGTCTAATTTCGTATCAAATACGAGAAATTTGCTAACATATTATTTTTCCTAAAAGAAGTTAACTATTGGTGATTTGGTCTCGCCAATTGTAGATGTGTATCAGTGTATGCATTGATTTTAGTAGTTGTTTTGGTTGAGCCATGATTAATAGGCACACAAGAGAGTTGTGAACCATCATCTCCATTTCACACACGAACGATTAGGTCTCCAGTTCAACGGAGAGGACGTATCAAAAATATCCACTGTTTCTGAATGTGAATTGGAGAATGTTTGTCATGTCCATATCTCCTAATAAATAAGGCGAAGAAGTTTGCAATTCGAGTTATTGCTCGTGTTCATGACAATAATGCATACCTTCTGGTTTGTATGATATATATTATATATCATAAAAACATGTCATGTCTATGAAACCCTATCTTCCACTCCATTGATGCAATGAAAATAACATTTCATTATTATTATTAAGAACCATCACTTACATTGGCGTCATTATTCCTATTTGCTGTAGTCTAGTTTTTGCATTTAATTTTGCGCGCAATTTCATTTGCACCCCTACAAATTTTTGAAATATTGTGTATGCCCCTATATGAAATTATAATAAAGAGTTGAGAAAATAAAAGTGGTCTATGGCTAATATTAACACACAATTACAACATTTAAATCCCTATATAATATCCATGGTAGCAAAGATTCTTTATATACACCACCAAAATAAATATTCAATCAATCAATCAATGTCTCTCTCTCTTCTCAGATAAAAATCACAACCGCAAAATGAAACCGAAAAAAGAACACGAACAAAAGAAAAGAGAAAGAAGAGTGTAAAATCGAAATAGTAACAATAATAATACACTATATTTCGAGGTCATCTAGAGAAAGATCTTGCGACAACAATTTCATTTTCTGAAAAATAAAATAAAATAACCCATCAAAATTAGAAGTTAATTTAATGCAAAATACCCCTTCTTTTTGCAGGGGTATAGAGATGATATTTTGAGAATATTCAGGGGCATAAATGAAACTTTTAGGGCTAAAATCTTACAGTGATAAACATAGGGGGATCATCGAGACTAGACGAGCCAAGAATGATCTCTCTCTGTAGCTTCGCCGAAAGCTTGTGAACCACTCTTAACTGAAAAAAACAACAAAACATATCGATTTATTTATTTATTTATACATATAAATAGATTCAAATAAATAATAATAATAAAATAAAACTTAGTATGCCTCAGAACGAGTAGCTCCACCAATGATAAAAATAAATATCCTTTGACCCAACTTCCTGAAATCACTTGATGCATGCCTCAATACCGAATCACTGCAAATTAATAAACACGTAAATGAATGCATAATTTCATCTGTACCCCAACAAAACCTCAAAATATCATAGATACCCTTACAAAAACCAATAAATATCAACAACACCCCTCCTACTCTATTCTTGAAATTTTGTAAAGAGAGAGAGATGGGGTGGGACCTACCTAGAATAGCCATCGTCAGAACTACGAGGGCGGGCCCAGGTGCCAGGTGTCCTTCTGGATCTCATGGAATGAGCTGGCGGAGCATTAGCCTGAACCGGGTTTCTAGAAGGTGTACCATTTGGTGTCGAGTGAAAACTTGGACTCGGATCATTCATGCATGGAAATTCCTCTCGAGATAAATCTCCTTTTCCCAATTTCTCCAATATATCCTATCATACATAAATAATACATATGTTATATACAGTAAATATGCGGTGAATTTAATAATAATATATGAAATTAGAGTGAATTGAGACCTCTAAAACGGGGTAAAAACGAAATGTGGCCCATTTTTGTTGATCTTCGCCAATCTTCTCTTGTCTCACTGACGGTTTTTTCTAATACCATAAAAACAAAAATGGAAAAAAGTAAAATTTAAGTAATGCAATAAAAATAATGCAAAAAAAAAAAGAATTTTTATAATGAATGAATTTACCTTGTGCATGTCAAAAGTGAGTTTGAAACCTGAGGATTTTTTAATATCTTGCGGAGTGATTAAACAACGCATGTTATTTACTGCAATCATATCATCTCCTGATAATCCTGCTAACTGTTTTCAATAATAAACCAAATATATATCTACTGTTAATTAATTCTTTTAAATAAAATTTTAAGATTATTTTAGGGTTTATTTACCTGCATGAGTTTCGTCCCTTTGTCGCTTTCAAACTTCTCAGGATATACTGCAGCGTAAATCATTAAAATTCGCAATTTGCTTTCGCGGCTCACAGTCTATACAATACCAAAAAATCATATTAAATTCGCAATTTTGAATTCTATAGAATTCATGCGAAAAATATATATAATTTCACAATTACATGATTAGTCCTGAGGAAATTAATTAATTCGGTAGTTCCCGCTTCGCCAAAAACAATCTTTTGTTCCAAATCTCCAATTTGTCTAAGTCCTTGCTCTCTAATTATCGTATTAATCTTCCCTGCAATCTGTACAAAAAAACATTATTTTTTTATTTATTTATTTATTACCAAAATTAATAAAAAAAATACTGACATCGACATGTAAAGAGATCTTCTCGACTTGATCGCTGTACTGAGGAAGAGCTTGAACGATTTTCTGCAAATCACGAGTCGACAGCTCGCCGCCACCAGATTTGGAGTGAATTTGCGCGGCTTTATTCTTGGACATGAAATTCGTCATTTTGTCGTGTAATTTCTCGTTAGCTTCTCCTATATGTGCATGTCTCAGTTCCAGCCACACCGGATCGTGATCTTCTAGAAGCACCTCTTTCTTCTCTGTCGAATCCCCATTTTTGCTAGGAAACTCGTAGATGTATTTGTTACCATCCATTGCTAGCAAATCATGGCACATTGCGTCATAAGTCCACTCGTGAATTATTGGCGCAATCTAATAGGAAATAAAATAAATATTTTATTTATTATAATAAAAAATAAATAATAATGAGGATGTGGATGTGATGTATACTTGATCGATGGAGCGATCAACGATGAGTAATTCGCAAGTTTCGGATTGGGGGAAATCAGGTACGCTAGATTTATGCTTGGATAAGCAATTCCAAACCGCCGCGGCGAGTTTGGTCGGTACCAAATCTCGAAGGGTGGTTAGAGTCGAGGCGTCGATTGTCTTTGCAGCTCTGTATCTCACGTATGGAAATTCCTTCAAAATAGTTTTTGAAATTATTATTTATTGAAATTTTGAAGGAAAGTTAGGAATTGAATTTTTTTGGTGGATTACTCGCATGGAGGTGAAAACAGTGGCGATGCGAGTGGCCATTGTGTTTAAGCACGCGTTGTAATTGTGTGAAGTCTCTGCGTTTTCGCCGAATAATTCTTCTAGTGCTCTTTCGTGGTCCGTTATGAAACCCTACCCATTCAAATTTAACATGTTTGTCTTATCTGGTAATTAATTAATTCATTAATTTATTAATCAATTAGTATTTTACCTGGCTGTCTATCGCAAAGTATTCCAAATTCATCTGAAAATGAATGAATAATTAAGCATTAATTATGTGGAAAATAGGAATAATAAATTAATTAATTACCTCGCTGAGTGCACCTAAGCGAGGAACAACACTCGAATCCCTCTTAATTAACGCCAATAAATCTCTTGGAGCACTCGAGCTAAAATATACAAAAGCCCTAAAAAGAGACAAGAAAAATAATTTAATAAACGTAAATAGAAATATATGTATAATTATATGCAATATAAGTCGTGCTTACTTTTTGTACAATGGACTTCTTCCTGACATGTCTGACAAGAACATTACAATACTGCATTCATCAAAATAAAATAAAAATCAGACAAAGAAATAAAAAAATAGAGTAGAATTTATTATTTCGATAAGAGAATTACTTTTCTTTGGAAGGTTGGATAAAGTATATAGCGTCCATAGAAGGCAATGGTTGTCTTCTCTTGTATAAATCCTCCACCACTACACAAAGTAAAAATTGCTCATAAAATAAATATCAATATAATATCGCTGTAAATCCTAAAAAAATATTTATATACTTACATGAAACTTGCTCTTCGGTAATATCGGCCATCTTGCAAGCATTAGACATTATTTTCGTAGTTATTTTGTCCATGATGAGTACCTGTACAAAAATAAAACCCAAATAGTATAGTATAGTCATAATAAATGGTAAATAATATTATATATATAGGGATTTAATATAAAATTACCTTCCATGTTGTCTTTGAGTCCTTCGTTCTTGCTGATCTCAACATTTCATAAAGCAAACCTAAAAACAGTCAATTGATAATCAATCAATTGGAAATCAATACAAGTAATGAGAGGTACTAAGCGGTACCGATTCAGTACCACTGCGAATTTAACCCAAACTTTGGTTCAGATGTTCGATTGAGACTTTTACAAAATCAAATTTTTCATAAATTAAGGATCGGTTATTAAGCATAACACTTAAACAGTTCAATCTACTCCTAATTTCATTCTGAATTTGTACTAACCATTTCAGATCTAACATTTAACACAAAAAATAAACTAAAACACTACGAATAGGGAGCAATTGCATAGGATCCACACAAAAAATGAAATGAAATAGATAAGAAAGTATCAGAAACAACATACGGTCTCTAGTGATCTGACGAAAGTTCTTATTATCCGTCGCATGCGACGAATCCGAATCCGACATCGACATGATCAATCCTCTCACTTTCTCTTTCTACTTCCGCTTCCCTACCTTTCTCTCACTAGATTTCCAGCGATACCTTCCCTTCTCAGTCTCGATACTCCTATATTTGCAAATCCAACCCCTCTCTCTCCTCTGATAATCGATTCTAGCAGTATTTCGAGATCGGGTTTGACTACAGAAAAAGAAGAAGAAAAGGGCAACAATGTCGCGTGAAGAAGAGAAAAGTAATCTCGGGTTCGAATGGGCCGAGAAGGGTCGCCAGTGCAGAAAGTCCTGATCCGATCCTCTGTTATTTATGACTGTGTAGCGTGTGTAAATATTAACTGACATCCTTAGAAATGATCATATCAGGGGAGTTTGTTGTATTGTTGTGGTAATGACTTGCTACATATATGTCTAGGTTTATATTTTCTACATAGGATTTTGATTTGTTGGTTAGTGGATCTTCAACCGGATTCGGGTTTTAATGGGTTTATTGTATATTTGTATATATAATTTTAGGATAAATTTAGATATATCCTTCGAAAAATCTACAAATATCAAATTTGTTCCTATCAAATTTATTCTTGTAAAACTCAATTCTTGCTCAGAGAGAAAAAAATGGACAAAACTATATTTGTTTAGTTTATTCAGTTTTTTTTGGGATGTTTGAAGGGTTGAATTTTGAAAAGAACCAAAGATAATCTTTTTGTTTGGTGGGTATGTAAGAACGGTAATTCTTGAAAACTTTTAATTCTATTATTTTATTAAAACTTGATTTCTCAAATTTTAGGAGTGTCAGGAACAAAATGTTTAATAAAAAAACAATTATATGATAATTCTTAAATCCCTATAATTAATATACTATTATATTTATTACTATAAAGAGTATTGTTATACGGATAAGATATAATTTATAATAGTATATAATAATTATATTATTATGATAAAATAATGATATTATAAAAAATATATCCAGATTATTAAAATAAAATTATATATATTATTAAATTAATATATAATAATTATATTACAATGATAAATTAATATTATAATAATTGTATCCATATAATTAATATAATATAATATATATTATTATAATAATTATATTATAATTATCCATATAATTAATTTAATATTATATATACGATTGTAATATAAAATATATATTATAATAATATTATATTATATTTAAAAAGTTGGTATATTTTGACCAATTTTAATTAAATATTATATATACATTTTCAATTACTAAATTCCAAAAAATTTTACTCAACCAAACAAAAAATTATAATTTTCAAAATCTTATAATTTAGACATCCAAACAAACTTTATAATTACTAATTTCAGAACTTTTTTCTCCTCAACCTTATAACCCGATTCCTCTATGCTTATTCCATTTGCCAAACAACCCCGAGATTATTTTAATAATATTATTTATTTTGGTTCTTTCAATGTATCAAAACATGGCGTTGATACTTTGAATTTTAATTCAATTATTTATGCTCGGTGACCGGTGAGGTTCCAGTTCATTCGAATTCCCAAATAGTGATGCTTTGGGTTTTGGTTTTAATTCAATTATGAATGCGAATGCTAGGTGATGTGTAAGTAAATAAATTCGGATCGTAATTGAATTTATTTATTTAACTTAATAATTGATTATTTTAATTCACGGAGTTTACGTATTTATTTTTTTATAAACTTAAAATTATATATTTATTAATTTAAATACGGAGCATTTCTGCATGTAGCCTCTTTTAAAATAAAAATTCAAAAACTAACCCCTTTTTCGCAAATATTCCAAAAATAACTTCTTTCGGGGTTTTAAATCTCGCTACAGTATTGCTACAGTGTTTTGAAAAAAAAAAAAAAAGGTTTATTCTCCTTCAAAATGTACTCACCGAATTCTTCATTATTTAACTATTACATTTAATTAACGTGATAATTACAACATATCATTAAATATTAACTAATATTTATTCCAATTTATGAATTCGAATAAATATTAATTATGTATTAAGTTAATAGCTAACAATAAAATTAATATTTATGAATTCTAATGTACCCATCGAATTCTCTATTATTGAACTATTAATTATGCTGTTAGTTATTAACTTAATATATAATTAATATTTATTCGAATTCATAAATTGGAATAAATATTAATTAATATTTAATGATATGTTGTAATTATCACGTTAATTAAATGTAATAGTTAAATAATAGAGAATTCGGTGGGTACATTTTGAAGGAGAATAATTTTTTTTTTCAAAACACTGTAGCGGCGAGATTTAAAAACCCGAAAGGGGTTATTTTTGGAATATTTGCGAAAAAAAGGTTAGTTTTTGAATTTTTATTCTAAAAGGGGTTACATGCAGAAATGCTCCTTTAAATATCATATTTATTCTTTCATAAATCTAAAATATCATATTATCAAAAAATTCAAAATTATATAATTTTATGTTAACATTAGCTATCCAACATTTCAAACTACTATTTTGTCTTTTACGTGTTTATCTTTTAAAAATTCCAAAATATCATATATATATCATTCTAAATATAAAACTACATATTTATCTTTTCGGTAATAAAAATAATACATTTATTATTTGTCCTTCCGAAATAAAATTTCGATTTTTTTTGACATATAGCCTTCACAAAAATCCAATTTGCAAGAATATATTTATCTTTTTCCAATTTGTAAAAGTAGCTCACCTGGCGAAAGAGAATGCTCGTTCGCCACACGAGCTGGCGAAAGTATTTGAACCATTATTTTTTGTCGTTAACATGAAAAAAAGTTAATTAACCCACTTTCGCCATGCCACCTAGCTAAAGAGGGAAGACTTGCGTTTTCAATTTTTTTTATAATTTTTTTTTTCATTTTAAAACAACAACAACAAAAAATCAAGCTGGCGAAACTGCTTGTTTAGGAATTCTTTTTTAAGATTTTTGGGGTTTATTAGTAAATTCGTCATAATTTTTTACGAGTATGTCCAAATTGACTTATGTTTATTTTGTTAGATTTATAATTTACTAATATTTTTTTATTAATTACGAATTTATTTGTAAAATAAGCAGTACATGTGTTTCTTGTGATGTTTAAAAATCTGAAAAAATTATTTTTGCATTATTTACATGTTTGTGCATCTTTTTCATGTTGGTAGATTTGTGTATTGAATTAGAAAAAAAAAAGATAAAAAATATTTGAATAATTAGATTGAATTGCTATCAAAATTTCTTCCTTTTTATAGTCATGTTTTGTAAATTATATTTAACTATTTTTTATATGTTTTAAAATCATTAAAAAAAAAATTCTTAATCTTGGATGTGTCTAGTTTGTATTTGTCCATCTATAATGATTTTTAGAAGTTCATCTATAAATTGAGTGAAATTTTGATAGATGAACTTGTAAAAATCATAATTATAATAGATAAATAAATAAATTAAATTAACTAAGATAAGATCTTGAACAAATTGGACATACTCAAGTTCATTTTTACAAATTGAAAAAAGATAAAATTATTCTTGCAAATTGGGCTTTTGTGAAGCTACGTGTCAAAAAAAATTCCATCAAATTCTACAACGATGTCCTTCCTTTTTGTGAACAAAAACAAGAGAATTCACTGTTACTATCCGATCCCCAATTTGCAATACCTCTTCTCGTAATCACTGCGAAAATCATACAATTCTCTCCAATTTACTCAAATTTATCCTTCAATCCATCGCCATGGGTGGAAGCCGACTGCTGGATTGGTCGAATCTCCCTTCTGAGCTGATCCATCTTATCTCCAAGAATCTGCACGACATTTCCGACTTCATCCGATTTCGTGCTGTTTGTAAGACATGGCAGTCCTCGGCATCAGTCTACGACACTCCTCCACAAATTCCGTGGTTTCTAGAGCGTCGTGATATTCTTGACAGTAATCTCCGTTTCTACTCTCTCTTCTCCGGCGAGATCCACACTGTTTCTTGCTCCAATTCCTCAGGAAGATGGCTCAAGGGACCTGCTCACGATTATGTACTCGCATACCATTCATTGACTCACTCTTTGTCTCTCCTCAATCCCATTACCAATAATGAGATACCTCTCCCTTTCCTTGATATTACCGGACCTCATCCTGTCAAAATCGATCCGAATCCAATTCGCAACGGGAAGAGTTTGGTATTATCAGGGAATTCGGCTGATTTCAGAACTGGAATGTTAGCCTTCTATCAACAAGATGAAAGAAAATGGGTTGTGATTGAAGAAGAATGGTCATTTCATTACCACGATGCGTTCAGCAATGGCTTGTTCTATGCCAATGAAGTCGAAACGAGCACTACAAAAGCCATTGACGTAAATACAAAATCCATCAAATACATCGTGCCACCACCTGTAAATTCAGAAGATGAAAGGACATCAGTATACTTGATCGAATCCTCTGGAAAGATTCTCAGAGTATCCCAGCTAGACAACGAGCTAGTACCAATTCAGGATTGTCATTTTCATATCCATCAATTGGAACTTGCAGAAAATGGAAAATCTTGTTGGATCAAGATCGATAGTATAGGCGACCGAATTTTATTCTTGGATTTGGATAATGGGTTCTCTCTAAGCGCTAGTGATTTCAAGGGGTATAAAGGGAATTCAATATATTTCTTGAAGTTTCAATCTCAAGATATTTACGAGCCGCCTCATTGTCTCCTCTGTAGATATGATATCGAAGAGGGTAGAACCGAAGCTCTAGATTGCCCTTTTCCAAACGGAGGTACTTGGATTGTTCCAAGTTTGCGATAACTCTGTTAGTATGAACATTTATACTACCTGATCTATTAAGAACTCTTCATATTTGCTTTTGTTTTTCCTGTGTATCATTAAGAATAACTATTTATTTATTTATTCATTGATTGTGTGAAATTAAACTATGATTACATTCGAAGGTATATTACTTGATTGCGTAGTGCGAGTATGCTAATTATGTTTTTTATTGTAATACAAAGTACATATTTGTATGATATCATCTCATAATAAAATTATTTGAACTCATTTGCATTGTATTTAAAATTATATTATGTAAACAAAATACATAAAATTATATTATTTAAAAATGCACTTTTTGCATTGTATTTTTTACATAATATTTTTACAAATTCAAATTATGGAAAATTGTATGTATAAACTATGTTAATATAGATGTCAAAATAAATAAAAAATTAAAACGAATATATTTGATGAATTTTTAAAATTAAATTTCTAAAAATAATACTAGTATATTTTGTATGGTTTATAATATTATATATTAAATATTCATCTTCCATTTCTAACATGAACCTCGACAATATTAGTAGTCTACATCATTAATATAGGATGATGCGATTTTCTAAGAATTTTTAAAACTTGGTGTAAAATAAGGGACAATTAAATTGTTACAAAGAAATTATGTTTATAAAAAAAAAACAATGATTACTAATGGTATAAATTTTGCCATATATAAGAATCTAATGGTTGGAATGAATGTGATGATGTGGCACAAGGAAATTACACAAAATTGAATAAAAAATAAGGGCGTGGGTAAATTAATGTTACTTATTATTATTATTATTATTATTATTATTATTATTATTATTATTATTATTATTAAAGTTCAATGAAATCAACAAGATATTGACACGTGTCAGAAATTTATAAAAAATAAAAAAAAGAATAATTTCACATAGTGGTTATGGCGCTGTTGGTAATGACATTTGTCTGTGATAACTCGGGTCTAGTCTTGCCTATTATTCATACTAGGAGAATACTCGTGCTACGCGGCGAGGATGTTAATTATGTTTTCATTGTAATACAAAGTACATATAAATATGATAATATTGATAATATCATTTCATAATATAATTATTTGAACTAATTTGCCTATGATTATGTATATGTTTTACAATTATTTTACATCATGAAAACAAAAAAAATAATTTTCTTAATCAGATAATAACACTTGTATTAATGTCATTGTATAATAATAATATATGAGGTATACCATGATTTTACAAAAAAACATAACAACAAATATTATATCATTGTTATTCACAATATTGCATACAATATCAAATATAAAAATAATGAATCATACAACATACATAATAACATATTATTAATTATATATTACTAATAATTTGTTATTGATTCAAAATGCAATGAAAATTATAAATAATAACAAACTTAATATTGCAAATGATTTAATAAATAATATAAATAATTAATTTAGCATAAACATAAACATAAATTATTTTATATCATATGATTTTTTTTAATTTTATATTTTTAAAAATAACATTATTATTTGATAAGTGTTTATAAATTTAAGAAATTATTTCGATGGATAAACTTTTTTTTATTTCTATTATTTTTCAAAAAAATTAATATTAAATTTGTTTGACCGAAAACACAAATATAATCAACTTAGTATTATATGGTATTAGTATAGTTATAATTTTTTTAAAATAAATATTAATATTTAAAATTTCATGAAGAAATATATAATATTAATATTTAAAATAAATATTAATATTTAAAATAAACAATTTTAGTAAAACTGGCATAACATTCCGATAACAGCTCCAATTTTATGGTTCAAATTGTGTTGGTTAGATAATAAGATTATATAGAAATTTCATGAAGAAATATATTTTATTTGAGCGATTTATCATTTTCATTTTAATGAAATATCGAAAGGATGCGACAGTTCGACATACAGTTAGTAAAACCGTCATAAATTTCGCATCCGAACTCCAATTGGGCTAGGCCAAATTAGGTTGGAAAGATAATAAGATTATCTACAACTTTCGTGAAGGTTTCAGGTCGGTTGGAATGATTTGACAATTTCATTTCAACATAATACTGAAAGGGTGCATGGAGTTTTATGTTTCAAAATGTGTAGTTATGCATGCCTTTTGGCCTATCCTTATCATATGTAGTATATATATGATGTTTCTCTCTCCTCTTATAAGTTAATTCTGAATCTAATTCAGTCCATAAATTAGAGACACACTTGTTCAATTGTTGAATAAGTGTGAACACAAGTGAGAGAGAGAGAGAAAGGAAAAAAAAACGTTTTTCTCCATTAGATAATTCAATCGGATCAAGCACGTTCGCACGCGTATCGTCTAGGCAGTTACGTGTTGCGACGAGAGACTATGAATTACAGTGGGTACGGGTAGAGGAGTTCGTGCTTTGTGGCTCTTCGTTTGTGATCAAACCGGAGAAGTAAACGAGTAAAAGACTGTGGAAGCGTGTGGGCGTGGGACACACGAAGACAACCGAAAATGTGTCAAGACGGTGGGAGACGTTGAAGGAAATACAGTTACAAATCAACTAGTAGATTGTACACATGAGGGTAGATGAACATACACGTTCGTCGGAACGATTAGATGCATAATAAGATTATGCAAATCTGACAGAAATTACATAGTCCGTCATGACGCACCATCTAGTCCGTCATGATGCACAGTAATGTATTTCTGTGTAGGCCAATCTGTGAGTATACCGTCGTGACGCACCATCCAGTGCGTCATGACGATGGTGCGTCATGACGCACAGTCCTGTCCGTCATGACGGAGCACAATTATAACAGCTAGATCTAGTACTTGTGACACGTGCGTCACGACGCACCATATCATGCGTCCTAACACATTGTGATCCAAATTCTGGATTGGCGGTTTTTGATACTCATTAATACCGTCATTAACGGAGAGGTTAATATATGATATTCACCTGATCTTTCTCTCTCTTGGGGCCATTCTACAGATCTGAAGTTCTTGTGAGACAAGAAAAAGAGAAAGCTCCATTAGAGAGATTTTGTCAAGCAAATTTGGACAAATTTTAGGGGAATTTGTCACAACCGAGAGACGCTAGCTCGAGGAGGATACGAGTAGAGGAATCTCAACTGAGATTTGCTGGGTATCGACGTCACTACCGATCCCCGCGCAGCGGATTGTGAGGCCCGGTCCGATCCGATCCCGAGGACCACGTCGACGACTCGATCGTACAAATCATAAACTATGTTCAACTACCTATGAAATTAAACCTTAATTCATAGAGAATCATACCGCGTGAAATTGATCACGGAGACGGGTTGATTTTTGCGTAGTTGCTGCTATCCTTGCTTCGACTCCGGCGACACACACGTCCCACGCCCGCGCGATTCGACGCCTAGATCGAAGCTCCGATTTGTCGTATACAACCGGAATTGCTCCGGTTCGTCTCCGACCTTGCTCGACCTTGATCACAACAGAAAGTTTCAGCCGAAACTTCTCTACTCGTATCCACCTCGAGCTAGCGTCTCTCGGTTGCGACAAATTTCCCTAAAATTTGTCCAAACTTGCTCAAACCTTTTCAGTCTCCAATGGAGTTTCTCTCTTTCTCTTTTCTTGTCTCACAAGAATTTCAGATCTAGAATTGTTAACCAGGAAGAGAGAGAGATCAGGTGAATTCACTACAACATATATGGGCTATTGGGGCGGCCAAAATTGACCCAACAAGACCTCAAAATCGTTCCTATAGCTTATTTGGGCGGTTAGGTGACCCTAACTAGGCGTCCCTAAAAGTCGCGATCCTGACAGGGGCGGGCCGACCCTATAACGTTTTTGGGGCGGTATTTAATGGGGCGGGCCGACCCTATAGCCGCCAGTCAATTCACAACATAAATAGTACTGTCACGTCAGCTAATGGGGCGGTTCTCTAAATGGGGCGGGCCGACCCTATAGTCACGTCAGCATAAATAGTACTGGTTATATTATATATTATTATTATTATTATTATAAATATTATATTCATTTATTTATTAATTATGAATTATTTGTTTAATATTATATAAATAATTGTTTATAATTCAATTCAATCCAGCAATTTTATTTAATATACAATAAAATCTAATTAGCAAATAAACGACATTTACAATCAAATTGACACTTAATGTTACAATACAAAAACTATACAACAAACTATCTATAATACATACATCACAGTTAAAAAAGTTAACAAAAATATATATCACTTAACTAAAATATATAATTTACAAAAAATAGTGTTGAATACCCCCACAACCCCCTCACCTTCATAATCCACTCCTGGTAAAAACGGTGAAAAAAATAGTAAACAATAAAAAATTAATAATCAGTGAAACAAAAAACAAAAGAAATAACATGTGTAAATAACACGAGGGTATTAATTTTTGAATTAACACGAGGGTATTAATTTTGAAACTTACGGTTTTTTGAAGCATGAATTGTAAATAACATGTGTTGCCGCAAAAATTCTGCAAATAAATAAACATGTGTTAATAGTGCATTCATTACTTCATTCTTCCCTAATTAATCAATGATACGATACGATATTAACATAGTTAATTATTTAAAAAATAGTATTTAATAAAACCCCACACAGAGCTCCCCAATCCTCCTCCCCCACAAACACATCAGCCCTCCCCCACTCCCCCACCAGGCCTCCCCTAAATTGAAACCCTAAAAACAAATTTTGTAAAATGATTAGTACTATATTTTTATTTAATAACAATAAAACAAGTTAGTAAAAATATCATCCTCTATTCAAATCAAATAGAAAGGACACAAATTTGGAAAACTGAAATAAAATAAACCCGGAAATTATTTTGGAAAAAACAGTAAAAATTTGACTCAAAAATTAAGGGTTAGAATGAAAAAATACCTCAAATGTGAGAAGCCCGACAGCGGTGAAACTGAAACCACGAGACGTCATTTTCCTCCTCTCTTTCTCCGCCTCCACGTCTTGCAAAATCTTTGTTTCTAACTCTGAGAAAAAAATAGAAAAAATTTCTATTCGTATAATCATTAATTTTTCAATTTGTATAAATCCTAATTTGATCAATTTCAGATCCAATTTAAAAATAGCTAACATTGCGTGACCTAAAGTGTCATTCAAATCTCATGGCCACTCAATAAAAAATGCATAGAAACCATATGATTTCATATATCTAGTTAGACAATGCAAAATGCATGACATGTAATTAAAGACAATGCAAAATGCCTATTTTAAAATAATATATGTTTACGATGTGTTAGTTTATGCGGCTAACTCCGCCTAAAAATAATTGTACCGAATTTGTGTATCTCATTATATACTTCACTCTTGGTCTTGCTCTTGAGGAGGTGGCGGTCTCGGTCTAGCATACTCCGCAAAAATTACCCATCCATCGAGAAACTGCGAATAAAATAATTGCATAGAATCACAAGCTTATTATCAACCATACCGATAGAAAATCAGAATAATCGATAATTGCGAAATCAAGTAAAACGAAAATTCACAAACCTTGACATCCATGCCTTGTATGCCACTCGCAGCTTCCTCTACAGTCTCGTAGCACACGAACCCAAAACCCTTGGAGTAACCGGAGTAACGATCCGTCACCACCCTAGCTAAAATCACACACAAGAAATCACCAAATTGGGTTTTAAAATCCTAATTATTATGAATTAATAACAATCAATTTGAACATAAGCTAGCATACCATGCATAACTCGGCCAAATTTTTCGAAAGCATCTCTCAGACCCTCTGAAGTCATCGTCCTGCTCAACCCTGAGACAAAGAATTTGATTTCAGAGACAAAGAATTATCTGGAAATCGCAAAATCAAGCAAAAAGAGAAGAGAACAACATGCCTGAGACGAAGAGATTAGAGCAAGGGTCGGATTTGGGAGGAGGAAGATCAATCTTCGGGTAAGCATTATTATAGGCGGAGATTGATAAGTTTCGCCGGAAGAGAGCTTAGAGAGGAAGGGGGAGGGGGGGGGGAGAGTTTGGTCGATCAGGTTTTCACGAGGGGGAGAAAGAGGGAGAAAGAGGAAAGAAGAAAAGAGAGAGAGGAGAGGAAGTCACGGGAAAGAAAGAAGTAACGTGGGCGAGGGGACAGTAGCAGATTTAGCAGAGAATTTGGGTCGGTAGGTTTTGGGGCGGGCCGACCCAAAAGGCTGTTGGGGCGGGGTTTTATTGGGTCGGGCAGACGCAATGACCTGTTGGGGCGGGGAGTTTTTGGGGCGGGCAGCTGCAAGCTCTTATTGGGGCGGGCAGAGTCTTTCGGGCGGGCTGACAATGTACCTAGGGACGGGCGGACCAAATAAATGGGCGACCCAACAGAGCAGTAGGGGCGGTATTTACTTGTTGGGGCGGGCCGACCCAATAATGTTGGGAATTCACCCGTCCCCGGGCCCGCGCAGCGGATATGAAGACCCGGTTCCCAAAATCCAAGATCACACCATGACTTCGAGGGTACGATGCAATAGAAGGATAGACGATTACCAGCATGAAATTGATCACGCACGACGGGTTGATCGATAAATTGGAGGCCGAGTGGGGGCTAATTACGTTTCCAAGATCACACCATGACTCCAATCTCTCTCTCTCTCTCTCTCTCTCTCTCTCTCTCTCTCTCTCACCCACATACACACACAAGCAGCTTCTCTCGGCGACGACTCTCAAGCTTTCTCGGCGACGGCTGTCATGCTCTCAAGCTATGCCACTCTCTGACCTCTCTCTGAGAGGAGACCGAAACTGGATCTCGGACGAAAAGGATATCTAAGGAGCTCTCTTGACGGCTCCATCCTGCCGGTTGTGCTGAAGCCTGAGGGTGTGTCGAGGAAACAAAAACCGGATCTCAAGCCTGTGGTAATAATTTTTTTAGTAGTTCCTTGATTAAATTCTATTCAGTTCAAGTTTTTGTAGGAATTGTTTAGTTTCAATTAAATTGTGTGCTTAATTTATGTGATTTTTGATTAATTTTGTCTGAATTAACTAATTTGGGATGAATTGAGTCTTAATTGGGGTTGTTATCAGTGAATTCAATTGATATGGTGCTGAATGGGGCTTACGTTTTATGTATTGGGGCTCGTTTCGATAAATTGGAGGCCGAGTGGGGGCTAATTACGTTTCATTAAGCTCATTTAGGGTCTATCAGTAATGATTGAATGCAAATTAGGATTTATTAAGTTGTTTTTAAGGTTTATTAGGTTTGAATGGGGGTGAAATTTATTATACTCTAATTGCAGGTCTATTTTTTTTATTAGGTTCTAATTGTGTTGATTATTTTTTTTTCCGGCAGGGTGATGATCTACATTGCTTTTGGTTGGCAACAATTACTGATGATAAGTGTTGTACTGGTATTGGTACATGAAGACAATGCTGTTAGAGGGAGATAGGACGTGATTTGTGCTCGGCATTGATAGGTGGTGATTTTTGAGATGCGAGATATGTTGAATAAATTGGTTCGAAGGTGATATTAATTAGGGTTTGGGTCTCGAATATCAATGTAATTGGCACAATTTTTCTGCAGTTTGTTTCACACTTCGAAGGTGTAATTGGCACTATGTAGTTTTGGATGAGAGACAAGAATTAAGTTACAGTATTAGATTGAATGGAATGTGTGTGTTTAGTTTTGGTTATGCACGTGTATTGAAATGTAAATTTGTATTTAGTTTTTATGTGTGTTGAAATGTAAATTTATATTGAATTTGGCCGTGTTTTAAAATATGAGATAATATCGACTGTGTGTATTGAAATATAAGATTGTATCAAATTCTTTGAAAATATAGTGGATGTGTATTGAATGGCAAATTTAGGTATTGGACCACTTGTGATATTGTGAATATAGTGGGAATATATATTTGTAGATAATATAATGAATTTGTTGAATATACAATGTTAAAATTTTGTAACTGTGATACTCTACCAGTGGCCAGTTATGGTACCATATTTTCATTATCTCAATATATTTTTGCAACTTTGAGTAGTGCAGGGGCTTCTAGATTTTCAAAGATATTTTTAGTAGTATATGGCCTTCTTTAGTCGAGCAATTTTGCTAGTAATTAAGAAAAGTTTATACAGTATTTTTGTTACTTCAATTTTGTCGAGCAAGAGGCATGACTATGAGAGAGAGAGAGAGAGAGAGAGAGAGAGAGAGAGGTGATCTCAGCTTCCTGAGAGGAAGACCGAGAGAACTCAGTTTTCTTTTCCCGAGCAAGTTCAAGAGACCTTCACGGAAGGATCTTCTTTGTTTCAACTGTGCGAAGAGACCTCTGTTTTGACAGAAATACACTAATTAACGGGAGAGAGAGGGCAAGCAAACGAGCGCCTGTGTTTAATGATAAATACGGATCTAGATGTGAATCTGAGGATCAAAAAGTTTCAAGCAAAAAATAGCTCTAACTTGTACAAGCTTTTTAGTTACTCTCTCTCTCTCTCTCTCTCTCTATATATATATATATATATATATATATATATATATGGAGCTTCTATCATACACCCCTTTCCTTACCATACACCCATTTTCAAGGATATTTGAAGTAATTATCCATTTATGAATATTTAAGGTAAGATATCAAATATATTTATCAATTAATGTTTAACTAAATTGGAATTTTTTGTTGTTCATTTAAACAAAAAATTTCATAAAAAATAAATTTTATGATACATCATTTTACAAATATAATTAATTGCTAAAATACCCAAAATACCCTTGTAAAAGGGTGTATGATATAACTCCCCATATATATATATATATATATATATATATATATATATATATATATATATATATATATATATATATATATTTTAAATAGCGTGTAGCGGCACGCAGCGTTTTTGACGTTTAATTTAGTGGTTAGCGTTAGCGGGCGATATAAAGCCGTTTCGCCATCGCAGCGGATTTTGATCAAAATTATTATTTTTATAATACTAAAATATGCATATAAATATAATTTAGCGATCCAATATTATAAATAAAATTATATCGAATGCTTATTTATATCAACCTCACAAACTAACATAAATTAAAAATTCATCTCTAAGAAAAATACATTATTATTATTACTTTTATTTTTATTTTATTATTATAATTATAAATGCTAATAATAGTTGTTGTTGATCTTATTCGTCCTATAATAATAATAATAATAATAATAATAATAATAATAATTATTATTATTGTTATTATTATTATTTAATAACAATAATTATTATTGTATAATAATAATATTTATTATTATTATTATTGTTATCATTATTATTTAATGCCAATAATAATAATAATAATAATAATAATAATAATTATTATTATTTATTATTATTACTATTATTTAATAACAATTATTATTATTGTGTAATGATAATAATGATTATTATTATTGTTATTTTTTAACAACAATAATAATAATAATAATAATAATAATAATAATAATAATTATTATTATTATTATTTGTACTATTACTATTATGATTACTATCATTATTTTATTATTATTGTTGTTATTACTATTGTTATTATTAGTTTTAACATAATAATAATAATAATAATAATAATAATAATAATAGTAACAATAATCACGCTATAGCACCGCTACATCCGCTATATTTGAACGTTTCATGTTATAGCAGTCCGCTATAGCGTTGCAGCGGAACAAAACCCTACAGAACTAAATTCCGAAGCGATGCAGCGTTTACCTCATAAAAGCCGCTATTTAAAACTCTGATATATATATATATATATATATATATATATATATATATATATATCGGGGAGGATCCCTTGACATCCATATTAAACTCCAATATCGGACTCCCTACTGTGGACCATTGATTTCGTAACGAAGGGTTAAGATCAATCCAAAGATAAACACGCACGGAACTCCGTCTGCCCGTGAATTAAACCCTTCTCCTCCTTCTCCGTTCGAAACTTGGAATCACAGTTGGCTCTCTTCTTAGCTCTCTTCGATAATGGAGTTCTCCTCTCTCTCTTAGCTCTCTTCGATAATGGAGTTCTCCTCTCTCACTCTCTCTCTCTCTTCGTTGGAGCCACACCGATCTCTCACGATGGCAAGTACCTTGCGAACTCTCTGGCGCCGGCTCTAGCGACGCTGCCTTGACGCTTTGACGGGAAATCTGGTGACTCTAACCCTCGATAGAAGAGGCTTGAACTCTGTGGCGACGCCCTATGACGGTTGTTTGCTCAAACTGGCGAAGCCCATAATTTATGTAATTTATCCCCAATTTAACTCATTTATTTCTAAATTAGGGTTTTACTGTGCAATTAGAAATCAATTTTACCCAGCTCTCAAGTTCTGCCGATGGTTTAGCTTGTGAGTACTCTCTCATTTATCGCTTTTTAATTAGGCTGATTATCTTTCAAATTAGGGTTATCATTTTCGGATCAAGTTATACTAAATGGACTAAATTGTTTTTTTTAGTTGCAAATGGACGCTAAATTAGAAATCAATATGACTGAATTTTGATTTATTTTGGATTATTTGAAAAATCGAGGCAGAATTAGGGATCAGTATAGCTAGATTTTTGTCAAATACCGCTGAAATATGGTTAAATTGAACTTGATAACAGTTTAATTTGGTTATTTATGACCTTTTGGTTTAATTTTGTTAATTGATCTTGATAAATTGAACTTATTAAATTTTTTGTTAGGTCATATGAATGATCACTAAGATTCCAAAAAACAAACAAAGGAATAAAGTAAAATGCCTCGCGAGCCACAAAGTATTTGTTGCTCGAACCACCACCAGATGCTTAGAAGGGAATAGTTTAAGAAAAAATGACTGTGAACGAGATTAGTTGCTCAATTAAGAGAGATTTTCAAGGTTTCGATCCAGCGAAACGGATGAATAGTTGGTGCAAAAAAGGATTTATGACATGCTTGTTGAGGAATTTTGAAAAAAAAAAAAAGTAGAAAGGACAGTAGTGTAAACTAAAACAAACTGATAGCTTTTGCAAAGAGACGAAATGAAGAAGTGAGAAAAATTATTTGAAGGTAAATATATATCGAATAAGTTATGGTTGTGTCTTCTTTGTACGGATTTATATTTAGTGAAGGTTATGTTAGAATTGTAATGAAGTGTTCTGTATAAGTTTCGGTGCTAATTAAGTGATTGATGTTTATTTAAGAAGCAAACCGCGTATACTATCATAATCCAAACAAAATGTTAGCAAGTCTTATTTGAATTTATGTATGTACATCATTGCTAACTTTTTTTTCGTTACCTAAATTTTACAAGTGATTTTATTTATATGTACATCTTAATTTTGTCGTAATTTAATTGGTTTGCCCCCTGCTTTTATCTGTATATTATATCTTTCACAATAACACAATATCATACAAAAGCAAAAAAATCATTTGATAGTAAAAATTATGAAACAAGAACTGTACAATAATTTCATGTACCAATATGGCACCATCATTATCAAACATGAAACCAATATTACAAACATAACATAAACCCTAGCCAAATAATCATTACAAATACACAATTACAAATACAAACACGATCATGGACAAATCCTCGTCAATAAACAAGACTCGATACCTACATTCTAACAATACACATAGACCAATCTTGGGAAGAAAAAGTTCTACAAATATATATTAGAAAAATAAAATGAATAGTTGGTACTGTAAAGATTGAATATATACGTATACTGGATCAATGGATGCTTTCATGACTGAAGATAATTTGTGACATGCTATAAAATATCAAAATTAAATTAATAAATCCTAATTACGTCCAATTTTGCCAAATTATCTACAATAAATCCTAATTCAACCACATTGATTCCTAATTCAGCTCTAATTTTCGAAAATTAAACCCCAATTCAATCCATTTTGTCTAATTTGATCCTAATATGTTAACCCTAATTTGGGACGACAATCAATTCATTTCTTTTATTATTTTATTAACATTTTTGCATTCTTCCTTTTTTGCAATATTATTTCTATAGCCTCTCATTCATATCACCTAACAAAAAAAAAGCAAGTAAATGTAATTAATAAGCTCGAATAACCAAATTAAACTCAATTAACCCGAATCAAGCCATCGATAACCAAGGTAAACCCTAACCTAGTTCGGTTTAACCATATTTAAGTCAAATTCAACGAAAATTTAGCCACGCTTATTTCTAAATCAGCCCCAATTCGTCAAATTGTCCCCAACAAATACAATAGTCATCCACATACATGTTATAAGCCACAAAATTGGGTTTCAATCCTGTAGTATTAAGTCACAAATTTTAGGCATTGTGTCGAACAAACCTGTCAGAACAAACCTGTCAGAACTATGTTAATCCAAAATATAATAGGCTTACATACTATTTTAGGCATTGTGTCGAACAACTTGGCTACAGCCTAAAAAATGTGGATGTACAAATGAGCAGGCATAAAACCTAAATCAGTTTTAAACCTCTCTAATTATCATGAAATTACATCAAAACAGCGCAAATTACCTCTAATTATTTTTGGGGCACTGTGAGCACTAGCACAGAAAAGAAAGTTCCTTCAGTGTTTGAGGGGAGTCGTGAGATAGGGTTAGGGTTTCGTGCGCTACAATTGCTGCTATAGAGGGAAAGACATCGTCGTTAGGGGTGTCGTGGGATACTGTTGTCGCCAGAGGAGCTCGACTAGCATGAGGACGCGAGAGTTCTTCTCGACCATGGAGAAATGGCAGAAGTAAGTTCTTCACGAACATGAACATTGAAGAGAGTGAGTAAGAGGAATGGGTCTTAGGTGAGGGACTTCGGTCAAAGAGGAAGGGGTTTGGGCAGCGTGTAATTTTGATTTGATCTCAGCCTTTCCTTGAATTAGATTAACGGTCAAGATTAGGGAGTCCAAAATGGGAGTCCAAATTGGATGTCAAGGGATCCTAAAAGCCGATGCAGCGTTTACCTCCTAAAAGCCGCTATTTAAAACTCTGATATATATATATATATATATATATATATATATATATATATAGAGAGAGAGAGAGAGAGAGAGAGAGAGAGAGATATGCTAACATACTTTAGTTAAGTACAAAATATTTGATACTTAATATTTTTTCACTATTGAATTTGAATTGAGATTTGTGTTTTTTCTATGATGGTCATTAAATTTTTTGCCCATCATTAGATGCACAAATATTAATGCAAATCCAATGGTAAAAAAATATTAAATACCAAATTTTTTGTACTTAATTAAGTAGGTTAGTCTCTCTCATGTATGTGTATGTGCACGTGCGGGGACGCGGGCGTATGCGTGTGCGTGTCATTTATAAAACATAATAACACTAATAGATACGTATAATAAATAATAAATATTAATAATTATAAATATGGATATAATTGTCAATTGGTAAAAACATATATTGGAATCGCTCTTAAATTAACCTATGTTAGATGTTGCAATAGCTTTGCTGGATTTACTAAAAAATATATTGGATTCACTAAAAAATTGAAAATTAGAAATAATATTTCTCTAATTTGTTGCACATGTGAATTAGAAAGACAAAAAACCAAAATAAAAAAATAATTACCATATACTTTGTTGATTTACTTAATTATTATAATTAATTATTATATATATTAATTGCCATATTTGTGAATAATAGCACATGTCACTTACCATATTCGCTGTACATTAATCTGCATTTGCATACATTTTAATTGCCATACAATGAAATTATGAATTGAGTTACAAAAATTTGTCATAAATTAATTAATTTGCCAAAATCTTGCCAAAAATTGTTTTGTTAGAGATTTCAGTTTAAAGTGCACACTTATCAACATGTGATATAAGCATGATTCAATAACGAAACATTATTATTATTTATCATCGTTTTGATAGTTCAAGCGAATGGTACATAGTTTCAATTTTTAGAGGTGAAGATACTTTTGTTAAAATACCATTGTCTCTAGTGTGTGTGAGAGTGTGTTGGGCTACGGACTTTTTAAAAAAAATAAAAAATAAAATAACGAAACGCTACAAATTCTATTTTTAATATTAATGATCATTAATTACATACATTCCAATTCAAGGTTTGGGTTGCTTGGGGGTAATTACTAATTAGTGAGGGGCGGGGTGCTTATATTTATTCTGGGAATTTGGAGGCATATGAAATTTCCCTAACCGTTCATATTCCATTCCTTGCTGGCACAGTACAAAGAAGGAAATATATACCAACCAACCCTAATGACATCCCTTGACGGCATAAATTTTCCAATCGAAACCCTAGAACCAGAAAAACCATTAACCTTGTCTATCGTGCTCATTCTTTGATAATCATTCATGGCATCTGGTCAAGGGAAGAGGATCAAAACGGATTTGTTAGACCTCCCTTCACAAATTCTGCAATTTATCACCTCTCATCTTACTGAAATTTCGGATTTTTTTCGATTTCGAGCCGTCTGCAAAACGTGGCGAACCTCTCTTCCTCCATCCGCGTATCCTCCTTTAGGACCTCCGTGGATTTTGGAGGCTGGCCAAAGAAATAGTTTCCATTTCTACTCGTTTTCGAGCGGTAAGATCTATAACATCCGTTGCCCACCGTCTTATTGCAAGATGCTAGATGGACCTTCCGATGGATATATGCTCGTACTCTTTAATCGGAATCGTCTCGATCTCGTTAATCCAATTAACGGTGATCATATGAGTCTCCCATGTCTTAATATTACTGTTCCATATACCTTAGACGCAATTCATGCTGGAGAATACGTGGTTGTATCTGGTCTGTCCAAATACATATTCAATTATAATCATAATATCCGCGTATTGGCTTTTTGTCGACCTAACGATGAGAAGTGGACTTATACACCACAACCTCGCAATTGTAATCTTCGTTGCAGTACAATATACAAAGGAAAATTTATCTATATTGAAGATGGTACTGGGGATACGAAAGCAATTGATATTTCTACTCTAAGTCGAAACATTGCATATGCGATCCCACCAGTCGAGAATGATAGTCGCACCCGCAGCCTCGTTCACTCCGGTGGAGATATTCTTCTAGTCACAAGCAGCAATAAAAGGACAATGTCAAATATTACTTTGAGATTCAATGTATACAAATTGGACGATCGAAACGAAATGAATCGATATCATGAACCGCAATGGATTAAGATCAGTAATATAGGTGATCAAATTTTATTTTTGGATGGACTCATGCAGGGCCTGTCTATAGCATCAACAAATGTTGCCAACTTCAGAGTAAACTGCATCTACTTCTTGAGCGATACCCTATACGAGTACGACATAGAGAACGGAACCGCAAAGAAATTGTATTGCCCCGTACTTTCAGTATGTTCTGGCCCTTCCGGGCCCTCGAGTACTTGGTTCATACCGAGGATTCAGTAGCCACTCTTCCTTGTATATCAGGTCTCTGTAGTATTATATTTTGTTTTTCTCTTGTTGATTATGCATGTGTAAGATTGATTCTAATTGTCATTAACTAATTTTAAATCGGAACTTGGTCATCAATTTGTAAAATGACCTGTTTGTTTTCTATTATGAGGAATTTAGCCGTGTTTTTATTTTTCATTCAATGTACCAGATCGTCATAATTATTTTAATCGGTAAATTGTGATACGTCGGCATTTATTAACAATTGATTTTTCAATATCATAATTCCTTTGTGAACATTTATGTATATGTTATTTAACAATCAATTTGGACCATTTTTAAAAGATTATATCATTTTACATTTAACGTTAGGTTCATGTAAGATGAATTATATTCAATTATTTATTATTTCACATTAATTTACATTATCAAATATGAATATAAATGGAAGATGAATAATTTTTATAATTTACAAATAAATAATTGAGATATAATATTAAAAATGACACCTCATATTTTAATAGTATTTTCGAACTTTAATTTTAAAAACCGTCAAATATATTCGCTTTAATTTTCTTTTGGATAAAATAATTACTTGATACAGGAAATTTTATTCAAATTTGGCATGAATTAAAAATAAAATTACCATTTCAAATTTAAATTTGATGTTCCAATTCCAAGTAATATTATTCGTCGTCAATATCATTATCCTTTCTTTTTATTTTGACATTCTTATCATCATGGTTTTGACATATATTTTTTTCAAATTTGAATTTGTCAAAATATTATGTAAGAAAATACAGCACAAAATATATATATTTAAATAATTGAAGTTTAGGTATTATTATTAATCTTTTAAACTATCATTGTAAAAATCCTAGATAATGTTAAGAAGCTTATATTTGTGTTTTTGTTCCAAACAACTTTAATATTAAAAATTTCAATATTTAATAAAAATGAAAAAAAAATGTTTTCCTATGAAAACATAAATAATTTTTTAAACTTATTATCATATATTAAATACTATTGCTATTACATCATAGATTTAAATATACCATATGATGTTTTTAATTATGTTTTCATTAATTGAATTTTGATACTACATTTGTATTATTTTCACTATTAAATGTGATATTATGTATATTTTAATTGTCTTCTGAATCATAAAATAATATTAGTACTATAATACTTTGCTGGGTTATATTTGTGTTTTTGTTTAAAAAACTTTAATATATTTTTTTTAAATTTAATAAAAATGAACAAAATAGTTTATCTATCAAGACACAAAAAATTCTTAAACTTATAACCATAAATAGAATACTATTATAGTTTTTGAAGTTATAAATTTGAAAATTCTTAAATATTTTTTAATTATGTTTTTGTTTAATTAAATTTTGGTATTATCGTTTTAATTATATTCATTATTATATATGATATTATGTGTTATTTTTGTTACGTTTTGGGTAAATATTTTTTACCGGTATTATATAATTAATAATGTGCAGTAAGTATAAATGTTGTATGGTCAATATTTATATAATTGAATTGTGTTACTTTCGGATAATAATAATTCCAACAAACATTAAATCGGCTCTTTTTGTTGTGATACCTCTCTTCCATTTTTTAACATAAATGCTAGCACCGATTCCAATACCAATCATGACGCTTAATGCATTTATCAGTTCCAATACCAACCATGCCGGTCCTTTTGATACCAGATAACTTTTTTTTTTTTTTTTTTTTTTTTTTTTTTTTTTTTGATTCAAGCCCGTAGGCAATTTGTTCCAGCCATAAGAAGAGAAGAAAATAAGAAAAAACTCTTCAAAAGCTTCGCGAAGAATTATCGAGGCAAATGTATTTATGCTGCAGCATATGAATTTGAAAGAATTTGATATTCTTCAATTACATCTCCACAAATCATGCTCATTCATGCAATGCAACTCACGTAACATTTCGACCCATCTCCCTCTGTTGAGAAATGGAGGTCTGATCTGATTGGAGATAAAAAGAAATCAAGTTGGGGGCCCTTGAAATTGAGGAATTGAGGATGAATTTGTGTCGAGTTTGAAGGCTTAAAGGAGGAACTGCGTCGAGTTTTGAGAACAGTTGGAGCTTCCGTCGAGCTGTGAGAATCTGGCTCCGTCAGATTCAGAAGAATGAGTTCTCGTCGAGTTTCGAGAATATGTTTTCCGTCGAAAATGGAGGATTCTGACTTCACTGGCATAGAGATGTGGCTTTAGTCGGGGCCTTCAGGCGTCCGTCGTGGCATAGAGAGGAAGGGTTCCATGAAAGCAGCTGCTTGTTCTTCGCTCTGTCTCTCTCTTTTGGGCTCAATGGGTTTTATCTGATACCTTATAAAAAATTATTTGTGGCCTCACAAAAATGATAACATTTGACATATGTCTCTTGGGCCAACATGGTGGACCGGCCCAGTTCTTTATACGAAACTAGATCTTGGGGCTAGGCCTTGGGTACACGGTGCATTATTCTGTCTATATGTGCGATATGTGGTACGTATATACTGCAAATTCAAACACATGCCAATCGTATCTTGTACTACATAATTTTTCATCAAATTTTACACACTAATAAAATTTGTTTTTTTATTCATAACAATCTTTTAACACACTGAGGAGTCCAAATAACTTGTTTTTGGATGATTTGGATCGAATCTTTTATTACTTAATTTTTCACCAAATTGTACAAACACTAAGAAATTTTTCTTTTCAATTCATAGCAATCTTTTCACGTTTTGAGGAGTTCAAATAACGTTTTTTTAGATCATTTGTATCGTATCTTTTATTACATAACTTTTCACCAAATTTTACAAACACTAAGATAGTTTGTTTTTTGATTCATGACAATTTTTTAACGCTCTGAGGAGTCCAAATAACTTGTTTTTGAGATGGTTTGGATCGAATCTTTTACTACTTAACTTTTCACCAAATTGTACAAACACTAAGAAATTTTCTTTTCGATTCATATTAATCTTTTTCGGTTTTGAGGTGTTGAAATAACTAGTTTTAAGATCATTTGTATCGTATCTTTTACTACATAACTTTTCACCAAATTGTACAAACACTAAGAAAATTTTCTTTTCGATTCATAGCAATCTTTTTACGCTTTGAGGAGTTCAAATAACGTGTTTTTAGATCATTTGTATCGTATCTTTTACTACATAACTTTTCACCAAATTTTACAAACACTAAGAAAAATTATTTTTCGATTCATAACAATCTTTTAACACTCCGAGAAGTCCTAATAACGTGTTTTTTAGATGGTAGGGATCGAATCATTTACTACTTAACTTTTCACCAAATTTTACAAACACTAAGAAAGTTTTATTTTCGATTCATAGCAATCTCTTTATGCTTTGAGGAATTCAAATAACGTGTTTTTAGATCATTTGTATCGTATCTTTTACTTCATTACTTTTCACCAAATTTTACAAACACGAAGAAAGTTTGTTTTTCGATTCATAACAATATTTTAACTCTCTGAGGAGTCAAAATAACGTGTTTTTGAGATGGTTTGGATCGATCCTTTTACTACTTAACTTTTCACCAAATTGTACAAACACTAAGAAAATTTTCTTTTCGATTCATATTAATCTTTTTACGATTTGAGGAGTTAAAATAACGTGTTTTTGGATCATTTGTATCGTATCTTTTACTACATAATTTTTCACCAAATTTTACAAACACTAAGAAAGTTTGTTTTTCGATTGATAACAATCTTTTAACACTCCCAGAAGTCCAAATAACGTATTTTTTAGATGGTTTGGATCGAACATTTTACTACGTAACTTTTCACCAAATTTTACAAACACTAAGAAAGTTTTCTTTTCGAAACATAACAATCTTTTTACATTTTACAAACACTAAGAAAGTTTGTTTGTTATGTTTTTATCCTAATAGATTTTTCGTAGCATGGTTTTTATTGAGATGGCTATTACTGCGCATAATATAAATCTTATGGATATTCAAGGAGGAGTGCTATGAATATTAATATTAATAAGTGTATGAATATTCATGTACATGCATATAGGTTTTGATATTCTTATTTAATATGATTAAATATAATTAATGTATTGTTTAGGGGTTTTCATTCTTTATAAATACAGATCATGCTATGTACTACGAAGACGATTCATTTTGAATAGAAAATTTCTCTCTCTTGTTTTTTCTTATTGTTTGTGTTTTTATTTTCTAACATAATATTCAATTAAAAAACCAAAAATCCAGTAGCCTAACGTAATAAACCGTCTTAATGAGTAATTTCAAACAGGCCCATGAGCTTTAAACCTAGCCCAAGGTAGTATTGTGATTAGTGCTCAAACAAGTCCATCCAAATTCACAAATAATTATATTTGTTCTGTTCAAGTGAAATATCGATTTTATCATTTCATACATACTAGGTTTATATGTTGCACTATTAGCCCAATGGAATCCAAATCCCCATTACACATACAAATGGGTCGGGTTGGGAGAATGCACAGGATCCGAACTGAAAAAGGAAAAGCAAACAGGTGTAAACTGGAAAAGGTTGTCAGTGCACCGAGCCTTGCCTACCGGAAATTTGCCTGCCACCACTTAATTCTACTGAACCTAGATAGATATTCACATTTTTCATATGCTTTATCTTGCAGCACTAAAATTAGTCCATAAATAACAATATATAATTATGTTATTGTCATTTGTCATTGTGTTTTCAAGTCTATTTCAAAATTCGACTAATATAGAATGATAACATCATTGAATCTATTTAATCATAAAATATACACACATAACAAGGTCTTTTTTTGCTTCAGTTTGCAAAAAAATGTTTGAAATGTCATGATCACCCCAAATTTCAACGTCTAATTAATGTACGTAATATATACATCAAAGTCGATAAAAATGGTCCCCTAATCCTCAAAAGGAAAAATCAATATCTAGGTATGGTCTCTCTCTCTCTCTCTCTCTCTCTCTCTCTCTCTCTCTCTCTCTTGTATATCTAAGTTCTAACTCTCTCTTGAATAAAAGGAGAAATTTTGTACGAGGCTAATTACGGTTTCTTTAATTAATGATCAATCAAACTAACAATTTCACATGCTATGATTGTCTGTCTAGCTACAAACTTTTAATTTGAACTCGTTGTTAGATGAATAAAGAGAAGATGAAAAAGGAAAAAAGAAAAGTGGATTTAACTTTGTTGGTGATCTACTTTACCAATTTCATTTCTTGCTTTAATATTAAGAAAAAGTTCCAAAATGTATCTGATATAATATATAATATAAAATGAGAGAGAAATTGAGGAAGAATATCAAAGGCATATAAATGAGGAATTAAATGAGGGGAAAGGGAGCATGGAAAAGAAGTCCCAGAGCTCTGAATCCGTCCACTGTGCTGAGCCCAATTGGATGAAAAAAGCTCAGCCTCTACACTGCTTAACATACAGACCCACTTCAATTTAGATAGCTAGCTCTTTTTACATTGTGGGCCAAGTTTTACATTGCAATGGCAGAGAAAAGGTCCTCAGTTCAACTACCAACTTGTATATTCACTAATCTAAACTAATAATTAAATCATCTATTAAAAAAACGTACATGCTCTAATAAATATAATAAGACTAGTTTTATTTAAATTAAAAAAAAACGAGTAAATGAAGAAGGTTCGGTGATCCTCCGTCCATTGATGTCAATGAATTTGAACTCGCAACCTCTCACAACATACTGTTTTGGTGTCTCGCACTCAACCAACTCGACTGAACCCATTTGCAGGAGTATTCGTAAAATTTCAACATTATTGAAAGATATATGTGAAATTATGATGTTTTACGGGGTGACACGTGGAATTGTGCCTAAATATAATAAAACTAGTTTTATATAAATTGATGTTCACAGATTGTTAAATCAAACAAATGAAATGACAAAATGTTTGCTTGATGAAACTATATTTGCCACCCTCTATTTGGGGTAGGTTAACTTTTGAACTTTTCATTTGAATTTTTGTGAAGAAGATCGAGTTGAAGAGATCCCTTGATTCTATGATTTTTCCTCTTTTGGTTAAGTAGGGCCACTAATCCTTGCTAAACAAAGTTTAAAGGCCTATTAGAACCACTACACCAACCTTTTAATGGAGATTTTTGCAATTGTGTTTTAGGTCATTGTTTTGTTCCGTTCCACTTTGTAAATAAATAAATAAATCTCTTTGCGAATGATTCGGCAACGTATACTTCCACTTCCAACAAAAATAAATGTCAAAATATTAATATAAAATACTAGTATCAGATTTGCCAAAATTTATTTAAAGAATTCATGACATGACTAAAGGAGGCCATGATTAATCTTCTTTTGAATAAGAGGAGGATTAGATAAACAGTACGGTTACTTCTTCTTTTCTTAATTTTCATTAATTACTTACAAACAAGTCCCTCAAAACTGTTTAATCTTGGTCGGGCATAACTTCATAATTGCATAGAAATACCCGAAAAAATCTTAAATTATTATTTTGTGTTCAATAAACAAAACTATACACACTATATTTTTAAATTTCCAATATGTTGATATGTATATGAAAGATTCATTTATGATTAACGCATATTTTACTAATAATATGAAGAAAAATACAATAAATAATACATTAAATTACAAAGTTGGCCGACAGATAAACCTTAGGCAATAGGTCCTAAATTGATTTTATTTAAAAAGTTGATATGCTTTTTATCAATTTCAACCTTTTATTTATAAATATTTATTCGAAGGTGGTTGGTCCCTGGCTATTCGCCACGAGTAGCCCAGGCAGTTATTACATTATTCCCCAACAAATATTCTCTAGTATTTTAATTAAATTATTATTATTATTATTATTATGTTCTCTATTTGAACCATTTTTTTTTCTCTGAGATTAGTTTGTTTCAATCTATATCTAAATGATTGATTTTGTAAATAATTGAGATAGATATAGTACTCACATATTGTGTAAATATATCTTTTTATGTTAATTGTAATTTGTGATGGTTGAATTTAATAATTGAGATAAGATATAGTACCTTTTATTCATATATATTTACTGTGAGGGCAGAGTAAAAAACAAAAGATAATGGGTGCATGGAATTTACAGCCATTTAATCAGATTCATTGACTGGTATTAATGAGTCATTAACTTGTATTCTTTAAGAATATTAATTATTTTAGATATGGTTGTAGATATTAATTTACGGAGAGAGAGAGAGAGGAGGCTAACCTACTTAATTAAGTACACAAGTTTTGATACTTAATGTTTTTAAATCATTGAATTTGTATTGAGATTTGTGTATTTAATGATGTGCACCAAATCTCATGATCATCATGAAAAAACACAAATTCAATAGTTAAAAAACATTAAGTACCAAAACTTTGATACTTAATTAAGTATGTTAGCATTTCTCTCTCTCCCTCTCATATATATATATATATATATATATATATATATATATATATATGTGGCTAGGTTCAATGGCCAACACCCTTGTTTGGCCAACTCGGCCAACAACGTTTATTTCTCAAATTATATAAATGTAAATTAAATTTTAACCGTATAGATGCAATCTATATCATTTAGATATGTTGTAGAACAAATTTTGTTTCGTTTGCATTTTTCTATCTAACAAAATCGATAAGCTATTTTCACAACCGTCTATTTCGGTATTTTTTTAGATTTCGATGAAAGAAAAGTCGAAACATTGTAAAAATTAATCTAAAGTCTATCTATATAATTTAAATTAAATCCAATGAAAAAATTCGAATTTTAAAATTGATTTCATGATGAATCATGTTGTAAATATTGTCATCCGTCAATATCTTTACGTATCATGATGGAGATGATAAAAATATTTATTTTTCATGAAATTAAATCTATAACATTCTCAAGTGATGTATATCACATCTATGCGGTTGGATTTTTATTTTCATATGTATATTATGAGAAATAAACGTTGTTGTCCGAGTTGGTCAAACAAGAATGTTGGCCATTGAACATATCCCATATATATATATATATATATATATATATATATATATATATATAGGGAGAGAGAGAGAGAGAGAGAGAGAGAGAGAGAGAGAGAGAGAGAGAGAAAGGCTAACCTACTATCAAAATTTTGGTACTTAATGATTTTTCATAATTGGATTTCTATTGAGATTTGTAATTTTCTATAAAGATCATGAAAGTTTGTGCATATCATTAAATGTATAAATTTCATTGCAAATTCAATGATGAAAAAATATTCGGTACCAAAATTTTGATACTTAATTAAGTAGGTTAGCCTCCCTTATATATATATATATATATATATATATATATATATATATATATATATATATATATATATATATATAAACCAAGATCATATATAGAGTTTGTATTTATTTAAATAAATAAATTGTTGTAATGTACATATGTTGTATTTATTTCAATTTAATATCACATAAATGTTATAATTAGTACCACATGGTAGTTTAGCCACATAATAACACTAGAGGGTCATTAAGACATTAATTTGTGAAATCCTTTGCAAGTATAAGTGGGTCCAAGTCCAAGCCTATAATAGGGCTATAATTTCTGGTCTACATGAGAAATTTGACACTTTTCAAGGGCTTATGATCAATCACTACATTTTGTCCCAATTATCTAATCATCAACTGAAACTAAGTAATTAACATCTTAATCTTAGAGGTCATCATATATTTAACATTCCAAATGAATGGATTTCTTCAAGATATATCAAATCAAAGCCTCTATGTATTTCATATAGAATTTAGGGTTTAGGGTCATGTGCAAAAAAGTATAGTTTATAATTGTAGAGTGAGTATTAAAAGGCCACACAAAAACCAGGTACAAAACAGCTATTATTTTAGATAAGAATTGATTAATTAAGAAGATTTGTACCAACAAAGATTATAGAATATATAGACTAGTAGCAAATTTTCAGGGCTTTCCACTTTTTTTGCAGGACAGTCAAACACTACACCAAAGACCACAATAAAAGCAATTTTTGCCCCTGTTCTCCATTGTCTTGATATTTTACTCCAATTTGCACTTTGTATGCTCAACATGATCAAATAAATAAAATCATGATTTTGATACAAAAATATCCTGAGCAAACTAAACTACTAAGATATAATGGCAACTTAATTCACTATGATTAAAATATTAATTTTTGACAACTTAATAATTCAGATTATACAAATAAATATACAATAATATTGAGTATTTTACTAAACAAAATTTATAAAAACAAGAACGGATTGTATAATGGAGTACTGAGTACAAAATTACATAAAATAAAATATTAATATACAAAAGATAAATACAATTTTACAATGACGTGATACATATATATTTAATTACTTATCCTAAACAAATGATATATATAACAAGACATCGTTGGTGATTTTCACTAGTTTGATTCGGATTTATCAAGTTTTTAAACCAAATCTCGTTGTTTGATTAAAATTGAATATATTGTTTACCAAATTAACAACAAATGGACATATATATTTTGGAGGGCATGACATGAAGAATTGAGTTTATATATAGGTACTCCTACTCTTATATTACAATATAAATTGACACATACATGATGACAACAAAAAATATAAAAATGTCAAAATTATCAAATATAAACATTCAAATATATTATTTTCAACATAAAAATACAATACTTAACTAACTAATAATAAACTATTAAACATTCAAATATATTATTTTCAACATATATGATTTTAATTAGTTTGTTATTATATTGTGATATGTATACAATCATCCCGATTGAGGAGGGATACAAATATTTTTTAAGACGTAATAATAATATTATTTTTAGAACTAAATCAATAGGTCATAAAAGATTTTGTTAAATTTTCAACCTTCTTGAATAATCTTAACCAGTTTGGCTTGTAAATTTTCAACCTTTTCCCCAAATTTATATTATTATACTTTTTCTGCTACACAAATACATACTAGTGCACACGCACCAATAAATTAGCATATTAACGTACACACATAGCCTGATAATGAATATATCTTATTTATGCATTTATAATTGTATTCATAAGAGGTAAAACATGAAAAATCAAATTGATGGTTGTTTAATATTCAAATTCAAAGTAATATAAATAACCACTTATTCACAAAATCATGTCAAATATATATATATATATATATATATATATAAAACGAGTAAATGGAAAATGCTCGGTGGTCCTCCATCCATTGGTGTCAATGAGACTCGGACCCACAAACTCTCACAACATATGATTTCTTGTGTCTCATACCCAACCAATGGGCCACGAGAAAGTAACTGAGAAAAACTCGAGGTGTTTTTCTTCGGTCCGGTTTCATGTTATTCTAATAAACCGGCTAGTTCAATCATTTTTTTACGATTTCACTGTATTTTTAACTCATATTCAAACTGAAACGTAGATGTATCATATTTTGATTTTCGGTAATCCGATGACCATGATCAGGTTTGGTCTGAAATATGACCATGTGAGCTAGGCTCAATGGTCAACACCATTCTATTACCAACGTCGACCAACATAGTTAATTTCTCTAAATCGATAATTGAAAATCACACTTCACCCTTATATATATGACCAATATCATGTAGATATGTTGTAGAATAAATTGTGTGTGATTTTCATAATTCTATCTAACAAAAACGACAATATATTTTCACAATCGTCTATTTTAGCAAATTTTTCGATTTCCATGAAGGAAAACTCAAAACAATCATGAAATTTTATCCTAATCCAATCTATATAAATTAAATTGAATCCATTTTAAAAAAAATTGAATTTTGCAAGTTATTTTATGATAAATCGTGTCATAAATATTTTCGGCTGTCAATTCTTTTACGTATTACGATGGACATGATAGAAATTTTTATTTTTTATAAAATTAAATCTACAACATTTCTAACTGATAAGGATCATATCTATTCAGTTGAAATTTGACTTTGATATTTAGATTTAGAGAAATTAACTTCGTTGGTCGTGTTGGTCATACAAGAATGTTAGCGAATGAACCTAGCTATAATATATATATATATATATATATATATATATATATATATATATATATATATATGAGGATGGCTAAGATACTTAATTAAGTATCATGAGTTTGGTACTTAGGAATTTTTGACCATTAGATTTGCTTTGAGATTTGTGCAATTAATGATTAGCATAAACATATATGGTAATCATTAATGATGAGTATATATAACATTAAAAAAACACAAATCTCAAATCAAATCCAATGGTCAATGGCCAATATGTTTGTACAATATGGTAATCATTAATGATAAGTACCGAATTCATGATATTTAATTGAGTATCTTAGCCATCCTCTATATATATATATATATATATATATATATATATATATATATATATATGCTAGGCTCAATGGCCAATACACTTATATGGACAACGCCGACCAACGGAGCTAATTTCTCTAAATCTAAATATCAAAATCAAATTTCTACCGTATGAATATGTTCTTTATCACTTATAAATGTATATTTAATTTCATAGAAAATAAAAATTTCTATCATATTCATCATAACACGTAAAATATTTGACGGTCGAAATTTTTTATGACATGATTTATCATAAAGTAGCTTGCAAAGTTCAAATTTTTTTCGATGGATTCAATTTAAATTATATAGATTGAATTAGGATCAAATTTCATAATATTTCGAGTTTTTCTTCATGGGAATCGAAAAATTGAACAAAATAAACGGTTGTGAAAATATGTTATTGTTTTTGTTAGATCAAATTATGAAAATCACACGAAATTTATTCTACGATGTATCTATATGATATTGATCATATCTATATGGGTGGATTTTGATTTTCAATTATCGATTTAGAAAAATTAACTCCGTTGGCTGGCGTTGGCCATACAAGGATGTTGGCCATTGAGTCTAGTTATATATATATATATATATATATATATATATATGTGTGTGTGTGTGTGTGTGTGTGTGTGTGTGTGAGAGAGAGGGAGACTAACCTACTTAATTAAGTATCAAAGATTTGGTATTTAATATTTTTTAACCATTGGAATTGCATTAAAATTTGTATTTTTTCACGATGATCATGAAATTTTGTACATAGCATTAAATGCACAAATCTCAATGCAAATTCTATGGTTAAAAAAAATCCAAGATCCAAAATATATTATTTTATTCTTAATTTTAGTCATGTTAACATGTTGGATTCAACAATATATTTTGTTCATTTTAATAGTATAATTTGTTAATTTCATTAGTATATTTTGCCTGCGTGAATTTTTTTTTTAGATTCTCCTTAGCAAACTTTTTATATATATATAAAGAAGCTTATTCTTCGTTATTAAAAAAAATAGGGAGCCATGTGTCATTAGGCACATAAAGAGGTGCAAAGTGGAGTTGTTAAAGATAATGTGGATAGCCGTAAATTCCGAGATTACCCCTCTTCCTTTCCTCTATTATGAGCCTCCTCTCTCATCTCCCCTCTTCTAATCTCTTTCTTTCCTTCTCTGTTGTCTGATATTCGACCAAAGCAAGTCGAATACAGCACTTGTTGGGGGCCATTAAACCTCAGTTTTAAAGAGAAAGAAGAAAAGAGCGAGATTTAGTCTTTGAAAATTAAGAAAGGAGAAGATACACAAAACCCCTAGAAGGAAACACAATTAATTTTGTGAAAAGGAAAGAAAGCTAAGTTCCAAACCGAAGAGAGAAATAAAGGGCGTTAAACCACATGCTTCTTCTCCACCCTCTCTCTTTCACAAACCCCTCTTTGTATTTATATAGTGAGGCCTTGTAGTTCTCTTCTAGTGCTCTTTTCTTTTTGTCTCTATCAAACACCTCTCTCTCTCTCTCAACCCTCCTTAAAACTTTCAGACATGGCCAACCCTCTTTCTCTCTCCCCACATCCCGGTTAAATGCCGAGCGATCACCACCAACACTACAATCTTGCTTTTATTCACTGTACATGGCAACTGAGAGCTCGCCGCCCGAGACGGTGGGCCCTTCTATCACAAGTGAAGAAACTGCGATTCGAGTCGTGCAGAAACGCTACGAAAGTCTCATGACGGTGCGTGCCAAGGCGGTGAAGGGTAAAGGTGCATGGTACTGGGCTCACCTCGAACCTGTTCTGGTACGAAACGTTGATACTGGTCTGCCCAAAGCAGTAAAACTTAGATGCTCCTTGTGCGACGCTGTGTTCTCCGCTTCTAACCCATCTCGTACCGCTACAGAGCATCTCAAGCGCGGTACATGTCCCAATTTCATCTTGCCTCCATCTATCTCCCCCGGTTCATCTCCACCTAGACCCATTTCCACCTTACCCCCTCCCCCTCTCAATCCAAATCCATCCACCAGTTCTTCTTCATCTGGGCGAAAAAGGGCTTCCCCCGTTTACTCACATTTAGCCCTAATGGAGTCCCAAACAGTCTATGACACTCCACACTCAATTCGGGCACTGACAGCACCACCAGGACACGAGCCCGTACGGACCCACAACCACCCTACTGTCCTTTCTGGCGGAAAGGAGGATTTGGGTGCACTCGCCTTGTTACAAGACAGTGTCAAGAAGCTTAAGTCACCTAAAGCACCACCTGGCGCAGTTTTATCCAAAGCCCAGGTCGAGTCGGCAATAACTCTTCTCTCTGATTGGTTCTACGAGTCTTGCAGTACAGTTTCTCTCTCCTCGGTTGATCACCCTAAATTTCGTGATTTTCTCAGACAAATCGGATTGCCCCCAATTTCACGAAATGTGCTTGCTGGGCCCCAGTTGGACCGTCGGTATTCTGACGCACGATCTGATGCGGATGCGAGAATAAGAGAAGCTATGTTTTTTCAGCTTTCTACCTCTGGTTGGAGAGAGGGAGGACTCGTGTCGATCTCGGTGAATCTCCCCAATGGTACCTCTGTTTTTCACAGGGCTGTACCGATTGTGGCTCGGGCCCCCTCTGACTACGCAGAGGATGTTTTATCAGAAACCATTAATGGTGTTTCTAGGATCACAAGTGGAGGATTAAATCGTTGTGCTGGTATAGTATCGGACCGGTTCAAGTCCAAAGCTTTGCGCAGTTTAGAAAACCGGCACCCTTGGATGGTTAATTTACCGTGTCAAATTCAAGCTTTTTGTAGTTTATTAAAAGATTTTGCTACTGAGCTTCCCCTGTTTCGCTCTGCTGCCAGTAATTGTATAAAGCTCGTATCTTTCTTCAATACCAATTCACAGGTACGGTCCCTTTTTCACCGGTACCAAATAAATGAGATGGGATATTCTGGGCTTTTGCGGGCCCCACATGTAATAGACTCTTGGCAACTTGTATGTTCAATGCTCGACGATGTACTAAACTCGGCTCGACCAATTCAACTCACCATTTTAGACGAGTCGTATAAACAACTCTGTAACGAAGACCCCGTTGCTGGCGAGTTGTCCGAAATGGTAAAGGACATGTCATTTTGGGCGGACATAGAGGCGGTACATGCACTGTTAAGACTGGTACGAGAAATGGTACGAGAGATGGAAACAGACCGGCCATTAGTGGGGCAGTGTTTGCCTCTATGGGAAGAGTTGAGAAACAAAATAAAGGATTGGTCGCGACGGTTCAATGTTGACGAACTCCCCGCACATGAGGTGCTCGATAAAAGGTTCAAGAAGAGTTACCACCCTGCTTTATCAGCAGCATTTATTCTAGACCCGTTATACTTAGAAAAAGATGCAAGTGGGAAATATCTCCCTCCTTTTAAATACCTCACACCTGATCAAGAAAAAGATGTAGATAGGTTAATAACCAGAATGGTATCTCCTGAAGAGGCCCATATTGTTCTAATGGAGATGATGAAATGGAGAGCAGAAGGGCTCGACCCTTTATATGCCCAAGCGGTCCAGGTTAGGCAGCCCGACCCGTTAACCGGGAAACTAAGGCTTGCAAATCCTCAAAGTAGTAGACTTGTTTGGGAGACTTGTTTAAGTGAACTCAGATCACTTGGTAAAGTTGCCGCGAGGCTAATATTTCTACATGCATCTGTGTGTGGTTTCAAGTGTAGCGGGTCAATGACAAGATGGTTGACGGCACGTGGACCCGGATCCAATAAGGCCCACAAGTTGGTATTTGTAGCGGCCCATTCGAGATTGGAAAGGAGGAATTTTTCTAACGATGAAGAGAGGGATGGCGAATTGTTTGGTAATGGAGAGAATGAAATGATGCATGAATCTTCATCGTATGTTGACGCCCCGTGATTAGTAAAATAATCGTATCGATATTTGATTTGATTTTATTTGTTTCTAATTTTTGTTTCTTTATTTAGTGTGTAGAATTTGAGTTTTAGGAATTTGGTAGTTTTTTTTTTCTTTTGTTTTTTTTTTGTACTTTTTTCTAGAAATTCATCCATGTGGTAATTAATTATTACCTTAATTGTACTTCCTTGCTCAAGATTTTGGTGGGGTGGGGAGTTTAAAGCAATGATTTAGGTAATTAATTTCGTCTAATTGTTTGGTTTAGTGTATGATTGAATCAACTAAGAACCATGGAGCCCAAGTGTGTTGTTTATAATTTACCATTAAGGTACAAGTATAAGAGTACTAGAGTAGCGAGGGAAACAAGAAACTGAAATTATGTAATATTTCCTTTTTATTGTTTTCTGATAATAATATATGTTTCAAATTTGATTATAGATCCATTTCTTGAAGCAATTGATCTTTTGGAAAATTTATGAACCAACCATTTGTACTATAAATTTCAATTCATGATATTCTTTGGATTGTAGTCATCACAATCTCATTTAATTTATAATTTATATGTTATGGTAAAAAAAAATATTGGGACAGTTAATGAACTAATATAATAATTTAATTTTTTTGGAAGAGCGAATATATATGAACTCCAATTTCGATCAAAAATGATAATAACAAATCAATATACAGGTATCATTTTCATCAAAATCTTAAAAAATGGGGAGAGGAGGGACCATTGTCCCTTGTTCTATGAACAGATTTGCTAAGGAAAATGTTACATATCTCCATCTTTCCCCCCACATTTTTGATGATATGGATGTGATTTAACATCTTAAAAATAAAATTTTAATTCATGATTTAACATCTTAATTGTATGTTCAATCATAAATTAAGATAATTAAATCATAAATGAAGATGTTAAATCATGTTTTTATGTGTTAATTTTGAAACTGTTAATCCACGTTATTTGGGGGGAAAGTACTAGGGGTGTATTTCACTGCTCGTTTGCTAAATATATCTTAATAGAGACTATAAAGGGTCATATTATAAAAAATAAAAATAAAAGTTTTGAAGAGAGCCTAGAACACGAAAAGTTCATTTGAACCTGAATTTTTTTTATTATCGTTCAAAAAAAATACATTACAACAAAACAAGTACACATGACATGCTAACAATTAGAAAGTCATAACTTGGCCAAATTCGCAAAGGTCGATGATGTTATTGTCAACATCCTCGCAGTATGAATATTCTTGCATTCCTCGTATTAGCACTATCGTCGGCGTTTTTTATTCTCATCGCAGATCCCTTGGGATTATCCCTATCACCCAGCATTTTAAACAAGTTCTCCAAAAATAAAATGGAGAAATTACAATGTGAAAATGGTACATTGAAAAATGTGAGCGATGATACCAAGTATCCTTACAATTTTCTCAATGTTGAATGTGTTATTAAATGAGTATGCCATAAATAAATAAATGAAACCGATTTAACACATAAATATGTATTAAATAAATATATGCTAAAACAATGATACAGTAAATTGGTGAATGAACTCAGTTTAACCCATAAAATATTTGAGTTGAACACATGTCTTTATTTTATTAGAATGATTTATGAAAATTGCCCAACACATAAATATGTTTTGAAAGTTAAAAAGAAGTAGCACAGTAAAAGGACAATAATAGCTCAAGAATTGGATTCAGTGATAAACGACAGGGCCAATAGTGAGGCATTGTGAGATTGTATCATATCACTTCTAGGGAGACACAAAACTTGAATCTTTGGGAGAGAAAAAAAAGCACGTACTGAATAAAGATAGATGCCTCTCTCTCTCTCTCTCTCTCTCTCTCTCTCTCTCTCTCCCCTTTGTGTGTGTATGTGTGATGACTGATACAGTGGTACAGAACTTTTCTTTCTTTTTAAGAAAAAAATGACTGGTACAAAACTTGTAAAGTCGTGTATGGAGTGGTGGTACCGACTACCGAGTTTGCATTGTATGATTTAGAGGATTCTTTTGCTATAATTGGGGTTCCATAGCCCTCTCGTTATGCTTCCAATTCCATTGCTTCATTGCTGCGTATCAACTGTCCCCATCAATCTCTCTCTCTCCTCTTCTTCTTCAGTCCATCACTCAACTGGATGCACCTTTCTCTCTTCTTAATCCTATCTACATCGTACGAAATGGAGATGATAATGGGGAGAACGTGAAGGTGGCTGCTCCATTATGTATGTCCAGGTACTCTCACGTAGCAGAGCAGAGAGACTCCTCAGCCTGAGATCCACGTTTCCTTGTCGGAGAGAGAGCCACGTGTACACACTTTATATAATTTACAGTTGTATTTATGAAAAAAGTAAAGACTAAAGAACCTCTCATTCATTCAATCATAAATATTATGTATACATATATCTGAGAACTCAGTGTACTGCACCAATGGAATTGAGTATCTTCTCATTTGATTCACAAATCCCCATACTAATGCTAATGGTGATGATAAGCATTTTTGCTCAGACCAACTTTACTGTAAAGTAAAATATCGACATGCCACTTTATCATATTGAGTAATAGGAGTTGAAAAATGAGAAAATTTAGGACCTTGAATTGCCTACGTGAAGAAGACATCCATGGAGCTATGTTTCTCTTCGTCTCTCATATGGCATTAACATCGTATCTTTCGGTACAAAGAGTCGTTGGAAAGAAGAATTTAATGATCCTTAATAACGTGGTTTGGCTTGCATAAACATGTCATGTGTATGGATTTAGAAGTGAGAACCACATGAGATCTGGATTGGTGTCAATGTGTGCATGTGAAATTTGTCAACCTAGGAACTAAAACTCTGAGATGGCTTGGAAAAACCCTACTTTTAGTCATACCTAATTCGTGTCTCCTGTGGCACTTAGCTGAATTTATCTCAAAACTCAAATAATATTTGTTTATGAAAATAATCGTACACCACGAATCCTAATCATTATATATATGGAAAATTCTATCGTACATCTTTTTGTGATCTAACGATTAAGATGTAGAGTTTGATGTCAATCTAAAGGCTAAGATTAAATTAATTTTCTTACCGTACATCCTAAAAAAGGCATAAAGATAATTTTGTACCCATGTAATATTCTTGCCATTTAATTTAAAAAAGAAAGAAATCAAATTAATATCTCCACTTTAATTACTTTTACAATTCTTCTGATTGACTGAAACCTGAAAAAAGAAACTACATAATTAAAATGGGGAGCGCTATGTATAAAACTGGTATTTCTGAATCTAGAGCAATTATATCAAAATTCCCAAAATACCTTTTTCTAATCATGGAATGTATTGATAAGACTTTCATTTATTAATTTGTTAATTATATCGATCTTAATTAATCAGTTAAAAACAAAAAAAAATGTTAACTATATCAATCTAAATTAATTGTTAAAAATAAAAACTAATATCAATGTAAATAATTAAAGATTTATCTTCGTCCATCATGTTCTCTATATTTGAAATAATATCAATGTAAATAACACCCCTTCATTTAAATGAATGAAATAAATAATTCAAAACAATAATAATATTGAAATCAATGAAATTATTCATTCATACAAAATAACAACTTTCTCAAATCTAAATCTACTAAAACTAATTAAACTCGATATAAAAAAAGGTGCAATGATCTTTGATCCGTAAATAATCTTACTCACTTCTTTGATGTCTAATAATAAAAATCTGCATCATAAAAGATTATTTATTATGATGAAACAAATAAAATAAAACTCATAATTATTTACTTCAAGTCATACAAAAACAACCTTAGGATTAGAAAATGATATTTTGGAGATTTTGATATAGTTGCTCTACATTCAGAAATATCAGCTCTAGAAATAGCGCATCCCAATTAAAATATCTAAAATAAATGCTAAGATAGAAATATTACAAGAAACAAGACATACATCTCTAAAAAAAAAATTAAAACGATAATATCATATATTTTCTTTTTTTTGTTTTTGTTTTTGTTTAACTTTTTAGTTTTGTACATTTTTTTTTGTTTGATGAACAACATGACTGGAAATAAATTTATTTATTTGGATCAGATATATTCATTTATTTTCCAAATACTCTATATCTATTGTGATTGTCAAATAAACTAACGTTTTTCAGATTATATGAGTGTGTAACACAAGTTAAATATATTGATCAAAATAATATTTTATGTGCATAAAGATCATAAATATATCCTCAGATTGTATCAATGAAAGATTAATATTTTAGTTGTCCAATTTAATATTTCATACATTTTTCCATAGCGAAACCTGGTAGAGTCTACAAACTATAGTGAAATGATTTCCAGGAGAATATGAAAAGTTGATTTGTTTCCTTTTAAATTTTAAAATACAATTACTCCATCTATCAAGTTTTTTCATTTTGCTCACGATCTAAAATTGACAAATCTTTTTTTCATAATTTTTCAGTATCAATAAAATTGACAAATCTTTTTTTCATAAATTTTCGCTATCTCTTGATACTGGAGACTAAAAATTCTAAACTTTCTGTGCTAATGGCCTCACAAATATGCTAAGAAACATTTTTTAAACAAATCTTGTTAAAAAGGGACTTGATCATAACCATGTTATCGGACATTCATAATAGTCCTAATAACAAGTCCTCATACTTTATAAAAGATTTATCTAACTTGTTGGACATATACAACACCTCCACAATAAGGGATACAAAACAGGGAACTGAGAAAAAAATGAAATGTTCAAGACGGCCTCAGCTGGAGAGGAGGAGAAAAAAAATGGCTGCTAGAGAGATGGAAGAGAGAGAAAAGCGAGAAAGTCTGGAGAGAGAGAGAGAGAGAGAGAGAGAGAGAGAGAGAGAGAGGGGGGGAAGCGAGAAAGGCAAAAGAGATAAGTTAGGGAGAAAAAACGATAATAAATAAAATAGAGAGAACATTTTCAAAAGGAATGGAAAACAATAACAATCAATGCATATTAATAATATTTATATCCAAACTATCTTTTTGTCAAAAGAGTGTATGATATATATATATATATATATATATTTTGATGTCGTCGATAGGTCTCAAGTCAGCAATAGTCTCTCCAATATATGATTTTATTGTGTGATGCACTATCCTAATTGGAATATGAAATTGTTGACAATGTCAAATAATATTAAATTGAGAAACTTTTAGGCCTCCATGATTTTGAAATCCAAGACACATACCGAAAAAGATACGTGAGTATGTGAATGAACTTAGTATTCAAAAATACACTGCCAAACAATACTCTTTTATCAGGAATATGCACTATTAATGAAGGATCTTGATAAGATTTTTTGGAAACGAAAATCAACAAAAATAACTACTTGAATTACATTCAAAAAAATTATAGAATCAAACTATAAATATAACTCTTTTATACTAAACAAATTCATTAATCACTAATTATATATATTATTTTCAAAAATCTTAATAGAGAGGAGCGGGAAGACCCGTCCCATACCCCTACAACATATGTTTATATATGCCTAATATATAAAGAGACCACTCTACCATAGGGTTGGTGGGCCCATAACCCACCACAAACTTTTAGCCAAACAATATATATATTAATAATAATTTACTAGATTTTATCATTATAAAATGACTTCTATTGTTCGTCGCTCCATACACTAAATTTTCTTTTAGTATTTTTAGTAGTTGTTTTCCCCGCCGCCTCAATAATTAGTGTCGAGATCCGTCACTGAGTATATACATGTTGAATATTAATATATATTATTTTGCAATACCTGTTCAGAGATCTATTAAGAGACAAGAAGGGACAGCGATCCCTACTAGATTTATGAGCAACGATATATATATATATATATATATATATATATATATATATATATATATATATATATATATATAGGGGACGGTTCCGTTGAGATCTTATTTTGAGTCCTTATTTCGAGTCCGATTCTGAACCGTGGATCTAAATTTGATGAGTGGTTGATATTTAATTCAAAACTTACCTTCTACATATTGTCTATTACAAGATCTCAATTAATGCCCGAATATATTCACTTACCCAAAAAAAAAATCTGATATTTATAAATTTCCTTGTTTGCATAGTATGATATTTTTCTTTTCTTTCTTTCAAGTCCATGTGTAAAGATTGTCATGCATATTCATGCGTGCAGATTATTCTAATTTGAAAAAATAATTTATATTATGTACTTGTTAATATAGAAAAAAGCAAAAACTAGATAAAAAACAAAGTCAAAATATATGCTCATAATTATTAACCAGTACTTTGAGCACAGTCTAATTTATTATACTAAATGTATGTACAATGTTTTAAATGCAAACAAATAAAAAAAATGAGATTTGATATAATACAAATAACTAACAATTGATTAAAAAAAAAAATAAGATATATAATTTGAAAATGCATGATAAATATAATCCTCACATGAACGTGAAAGAAAGAATAAGAAATATCATACTTTGTAAGCAAGGAAATTCATAAATATCAAATTCTCTTTTGGCAAGTAAATAAATTCGGTGACAAATTAAAAACTCATGGTGGATATTAGTATGCAGATGTAAAAGGTAATTTTTGAATTAAATATCAGTCGTCCATCAATACTAAATCTAAGGTCCGGATTTGGACTCGGAATAAGGACTCAAAATAAGATCTCAACGGAACCGTCCCCATATATATATATATATATATATATATATATATATATATATATATATATATCAATGTTTTAAATAGCGGCGCTTCAACGGCGCTATAGCACGCTATAATGGATTTTATGAGGTAAACGCTGCATCGCTTCGGAATTTAGCTCTGTAGCGTTTTGTTTTCCTGCAATGCTATAGCGGACAGCTATAGCATGAAGCGTTCAAATATAACAACTGTAGCGGTACTATAGCGTGAAGATGATGATTATTATTATTATTATTATTATTATAAAGGGGGATTTACATATTTACCCTTTGTTAAACTTAAAATTACATATTTACCCTTCTTAAAATTAAAATATCATATTTACCTTTTCATAAATCTAAAATATCATATTTGCCCAAAAATTAAAAACCATCCAATTTTTCCGTTAAAGTTAACGGTCAACATTTAAAATTACTATTTTACCCTTTGCATATTTACCCTTCTAAAATTCCAAAATATCATATTTACCCCGTTAAAAATAAAAATATCATATTTATCCTGTCAAATAAAAATAACATACGTACCCTTACTCACTCGACAAGAAGAAATCACGCCCTCCAAAATGATTATCTTTTGGAATTTTATTCATGTATTTTTTGTTTTTTATATTGTTATCTATGAGATTACATTGTTATATCCTTTGGTTAAATATGATATTTTTATTTTTAAAAAGGTAAATATGATATTTTGGATTTTTAGAAGGGTAAATATGTAAACGGTAAAATAGTTGACCGTTAATTTTAACGGAGAAATTGGATGGTTTTGAATTTTTGGATAAATATGATATTTTAGATTTATGAAAAGGTAAATATGTAATTTTAAGTTTAAGAAAGGGTAAATATGTAATTTAAAGTTTAAGAAAGGGTAAATATGTAAATCCCCCTATTATAAAATTCATAATAATGTTAAAACTAATAATAACAATATTAAATAAAAATAATAATAAAATAATGATAGTAATAACAATAGTAATAGTACAAATAATAATAATAATAATAATAAAATAATAATAATAATAATAATAATAATAACAATAATAATAATCATTATTATCATTACACAATAATAATAATTGTTATTAAATAATAGTAATAATAATAAATAATAATTATTATTATTTTTATTATTATTATTTTTATTATAGGAAGAAGAAGATCAACAACAACTATTATTAGCATTATTACAATAACAATAATATAATAATAAAATAAAAATAAAAATAAAAGTAACAATAACAATAATAACAACAACAATAATAATAATAATAATAATAATAATAATAATAATAATAATAATAATAATAATAATAATAATAATAATAATAATAATAATAATAATAATAATGATGATGATGATAATAATAATAATAATAATATATTTTCTTAGAGATGAATTTTTAATTTAAGTTAGTTTGTGAGGTTGATATAAATAAGCATTTGATATAATTCTATTTATAATATTGGGCCGCTAAATTATATTTATATGCATATTGTAGTATTATAAAAATAATAATTTTGATCAAAATCCGTTGCGATGGTGAAGCGACGCTATATCACCCGCTAACGTTAAACGCTAAATTAAACGTCAAAAATGATGCGTGCCGCTGCACGCTATTTTATTGTACATTTTTTGTATTTGAAATTATTTAATTTTTTATTTCAAAACGGATATTGTCAGTTTTAATTTCTTTCTATTTGAAAACAGTTCTATAAAAGTATTATCGTAAAGACTTGTTTTAATTGTTTCATTTAAATGTTTTTAATTGTAACCATATTTTTGTATTGTTCGAATGATTAATATGATATTTTTTGGTTTTTGGAAGGAAAAATATGTAAACCCCCGTTATCATTGTTGTTGTTGTTGTTGTTGTTGTTGTTGTTGTTGTTGTCGTTGTTGTTGTTATTATTAATATTATTATTATTATTATTATTATATACAATCTTACACACTTTACCTCTCATATCATGCGTCCACATCATCTCAAAAATCTACTCCGTCCATTTTGATGACCCAATGATGGTAATCGATTTAAGCATTAAATTCCTTTGATATACGTGTTTACATACATCCAAGCACCTACAAATAACAATCATTCATCTATGTCTACCCAAATAATAGTTTAAATCCTATTTTATTGTAAAAAAATTGTATTTGAAATTATTTAATTTTTTTTATTTCAAAACTGATTTTTTCAGTTTTTATTTCTTTCTATTTGAAAACAGTACTATAAAAGTATTATCGTAAAGACTTGTTTTAATTGTTTCATTTAAATGTTTTTAATTGTAACCATATTTTTGTTTTGTTCGAATGATTAATATGATATTTTTTGGTTTTTGGAAGGAAAAATATGTAAACCCCCCTTATCATTGTTGTTATTATTATTATAATTATTGTTGTTGTTGTTGTTGTTGTTGTTGTTGTTGTTGTTGTTGTTGTTGTTGTTGTTGTTGTTATTATTATTATTATTATTATTATTATTATTATTATATACAATCTTACACACTTTACCTCTCATATCATGCGTCCACATCATCTCAAAAATCTACTCCGTCCATTTTGATGACCCAATGGTTGTAATTGATTTAAGCACTGAATTTCTTTGATAAACTTGTTTACATACATCCAAGCACCTACAAACAACAATCATTCACCTATGTCTACCCAAATAATAGTTTAAATCCTATTTTATTGTAAATTTTTTGTATTTGAAATTATTTAATTTTTTTTTTCAAACCGGATTTTTTCAATTTCAATTTCTTTCTATTTGAAAACAGTTATATAAAAGTATTATTGTAAAAACTTATTTTAATTGTTTCATTTAAATGTTTTTAATTGTAACCATATTTTTGTTTTGTTCGAATGATTAATATGATATTTTTTGGTTTTTAGAAGGAAAAATATGTAAACCCCCCTTATTATTGTTATTACTAGGAGAATACTCGCGCTACGCGGCGAGAATATTAATTATGTTTTTCATTGTAATACAAAATACATATAAATATGATAATAATGATAATATCATTTCATAATATAATTATTTGAACTAATTTGTCCATGATTATGTATATGATTTACAATTATTTTACATCATGAAGACAAAAAATTTCATTTTCTTAAATAATAGCACTTGTATTAATGTCATTGTATAATAATAATAATAATATGAGTTATAACATAATTTTACAAAAAAAACATAACAACAAATATTATATCATTGTTATTCACAATATTTCATGCAATATCAAATATAAAAATAATGAATCATACAATATACGTAATAACATATTATTAATTATATATTACTAATAATTTGTTATTGATTCAAAATGCAATGAAAATTATAAATAATGCCAAACTTAATATTGCAAGTGATTTAATAAATAATATAAAAAATTAATTTAGCATAAACATAAATATAAATTATTTTATAGTGTATTATTTTTTTTTTAATTTTATAGTTTTAAAAATAACATTTTTATTTGATAAGTGTTTACAAATTTAAGAAATTATTTCGATGGATAAACTTTTTTTTATTTCTATTATTTTTCGAAAAAATTAATATTAAATTTGGTTGATAGAAAACACAAATATAATCAACTTTGTATTATATGGTATTAGTATAGTTATAATTTTTAAAAAATAAATATTAATATTTAAAAATTTTATTATGTAACTAAAATAATTAAAATTTTATTTTGTAAAAATGCACTTTTTGCATTGTATTTTACACAATATGTTTACAAATTTAAATTATGGAAAATGGTATGTACAAACTATGCTAATATGAATGTCAAAATAAAGAGAAAGTTAAAATGAATATATTTCATGAATTTTTAAAATTAAAATTCTAAAATTAATACTACTATGTGGTGTATGTTTATAATATTACATATTAAGTTATTAGTATTTCATATATAAACTTTTCATCTTCCATTTTCTATTATTTAAGTAAAATAATTAAAATGTTATTTTCTAAAAATGCACTATTGTTGTTGTTGTTGTTGTTGTTGTTGTTGTTGTTGTGGTTGTTATTGTTGTGGTTATTATTATTATTATTATTATTATTATTATTATTATTATCTTTAACATAGATATTTCTCATATTTTTACGTTTTTCAAGGGTAAACATGATATTCTGAATTCTTGGATGGGTAAATATGATATTTTTATTTCTCGAAGGATAAATATAATATTTTGGATTTCCAGGAGGGTAAATATGTATATCTCTTTTGTAATGTTGTTATTATTATTATTTTGGATTTATTTTGTATCTTATAAGTTTTTCAAAGGTAAATATGGTAAATATGATATTTTTATTTTTCGAATGATAAATATGATACTTTGGGTTTTTAGGACGATAAATATGTAAATCCCTCTTCTTATTTTTTTTTATTATTGTTATTATTATTTTGTATTTTTTATATTTTCTAAGTTTTTCAAGGGTAAAAATGATATTCTGGATTCAAGGATAAATATGATTTTGGGGTAAGGGTAAAGATGTAAATCCACCTTTTTATTTGTATTATATTTTCTAAGTTTTTCAAGGATAAACATGATATTTAAATTTTTGGAAGGAGAAATATGATATTTTAATTTTTTGAGCGATAAATTAGATATTTTTGTTTTAGGAGGGTAAATTTGTAAAACCCCCGTTTTAATTTTATTATTTATTACTATAATAATAATAATAACAATAATAACAATGATATAATAATAATAATAATATTATTATTATTGCATGAACGTTAGTTATTCTTATAAAAATTCAAAATATGTAGGATTTATTATCGACGTCATTTGAATATAGTGATGATATGAAGGATTTTCCCTACTTATAAACGAATCCTGGCATGTCTCTCTTTCCTTGACTGATTGTCGAAGTAATTTATGTATTTGTGGAGAGTTTGTGTGAATGTCAAATTGTTAAATTATTTATGGTTATTTGCAAAAATGCAACAATTACGTTGACATGTTATGATTTTTTTTATGTGAGTCAAAAAATGTCGCTTCACAAATTGTTTAGTGCTTGAAAAAAAATTAATGTTTTTCATGGAGAATTAATGATAATTATGAGACTTGGTTGCTCGATAAATCAAAACAATGTAAAACTTGAACATAAAAAGAGTGTATCCAATGATTTTTACAATTATAAGATAATATTTATGTCCTTTCGTTCGATACATAATGAATGATTCCGGCTCATTGGATATTAATATAGATCGACAAGGACGCGCGGAATTTTTCGCGCGCATTGTGCTAGTATATATATATATATATAATGAATGATTTTTACAATTATAAGATAATATTTATGTCCTTTCGTTCGATACATAATGAATGATTCCGGCTCATTGAATATTAATATAGATCGACAAGGACGCGCGGAATTTTTCGCGCGCATTGTGCTAGTATATATATATATATATATATATATATATATATATATATATATATATATATATATATATATATATATATATATATATATATATATGAGGATGGCTAAGATACTCAATTAAGTATTATTGGTTTGGTACTTAGGATATTTTAACCATTAGATTTGCTTTGAGATTTGTGTTTTTTAATGCTATATATATACTCATCATTAATTATTTCCATATCAGTTTATGATAATCATTAAATGCACAAATCTCAAAGCAAATCTAATGGTCAAAAAATCCTAAGTACCAAACTCATGATACTTAATTAAGTATCTTAGCCATCCTCTATATATATTGTATTTTATGCTAAAATTGGAAATTTATGTACTACCGTCCTTCCAAAATAATTTTGAAATTGGTCACGGTAGCCCCCTCTAGATTACCCCCTCCCCCCTCCCCATTGATACGGAAAAAGATCTGCCACTCTGCATATTTTCTTACTTATCGACATCATTCTTCTATCCATATTTCCGATTACTTATATATATTTTCGAAATACATTTTTTTTATTTTTCACTATGACATTTTCTTTCTCATCACCAAATACTTCAAAGTCGATTCGTAACATGATGATCAATTTTCGTAATCTTTTGTGTTAAACATGCTAATAAATAATTACTTCACAGAATCATGATAAAAGAATAAGTCATTTTAGCATGGTTAAGTATTATATTTTTCTTTTTTTTATTTATATAAGGTGATCTCTTTGTCCTTCACATATTTTCGATAAACCGGTTTTGGCGGGGTTTGAATCCATGTCCTCTTTCAAGTATGGGGGGGTGCCTAATTCGCTTGAGCTAGCAAGATTTGGCAAAGTATTATATTTTTCATTATTCATAATAAGCATCATATTACTTCATAATTTAGAGGGGACATGTATACTTGTCCATAAGAAAACTACATGGCAATAGACACGGAGGAGTAGCTTCATGGCTTCTTTGTCTGCTTCAAAAAAAGTGCTACATTATTGGTCCTACCTTTAACTTTTACTCCCCTAAAAAATCCTCTGTATCCAACACCATCCTTCTTATCTATACAGTAATTCACTGATATATAGGTCCCACAACTTCAAACGTGTCTCGTGCACCAGGTCTACCCAAATTGATTCTCTCCATGCATGGGGGTAGTTAGGTTATATTGTGCAAAGAAGAAGTATGCAGAAAGTGATTATTGAAGCTTGATTGAAGAAAGGGCACTGAAAAAGGCCTTGAGATTGGGATAGAGATAGAGACTAAGCCCCCACCCCCATGTTGGATTGGTACACAGTACCATCCCTGTTTAATCCCTCACTACTCACTAGTATCGCAAACTTGATTGTACCAATTCAGAGATCGATGTGATTTGTACCATCTTCAGAACTCTCGGATTGGTACACAATACACACACCACAAATCTTGTTAGTATTGAGATTTTTAAGTAATAATGAGGCTTTAAGTTCTAAACCCTAAACCAGCAAGGCGGCAAACCCTAGAGAGTAAACCCTAAATTCCCCTGATTGTTGGTTAATCGTACTGTACCAATTACCTAATCACTATGTATTGTATAAATAATGAGAAACATATAAGATAACGATATGAATACAGAATATATTATTTATATATTATATGTACAAAGCGAAAAAAGATCTCAACTGCTACGAATATGACGTACGAGTCAAAGATTTGATAATTGATAATTAATTAATGTGAGCATTATAGTTTATATTCGTGGAATCTCTTTGTCCATTGGTTTTGCTCATTCTTAATTCTTTTCGAGAACTTGCAGAAAGATCCCTCATTTTGCATAAAATTAAAAGGGAACATTGCCTTTCCTTTTCAGGCGATTTCACCTGTAAAATGTGAAGTATCATTAAAAAAAAAAACTCTAATATGTGTTGTGTGTAGTTACTAATTTTTTTTATCCACGTTCTTATTTCTAATCAAACTTTGTGCAATTTCATTGTGCCACAACATCACATTCATGTCAATCATTAGATTATGATACGTGACAAAAATTTAGACCATTAATTAATTATTGATTTTGTATAAACATAATTTCTTTGTAATCATTTAAGTGTCCCCTATTTTATATCATGTTTTAAGCATTTTTAGAAAACCACATCATCATACATTAATGGCACGGACTATTATTATTGGCTAGATTCATGTTAAACTAAGTTTATTTAATTGTTTATCATTTCACATAAAATTGCATGATCAAATGTGCATACAACAGAAAATGACAAGTATATATATGAAATACTAATAATTTAATATGCAATATTATAAAAAAATACAACATATATTTCATACAATATTATTTTTATATAATATTGTTTTTTGAAATTTAATTTTAAAAATAAATCAAATATATTCTTTCTAATTTTCTTTTTATTTTGACATCCATATTTTCATAGTTCATACATACCATTTTTCATAATTTGAATTTGTAAAAATATTATATAAACATACAATGCAAAAAAGTGCATTTTTGCATAATATAATTATAAGTATTCTATTTACTTAATATAATTGTAAGTATTAATATTTGTTTTAAAAAACTTATAACTATAATAATCCCATATAATACTAAGTTGATTATATTTTATGCTTTTAGTCAAACAAATTTAATATTATTTTTTTAAAAAATTAATAGAAATTAAAAAATAGTTTATCCATCTAAATAACTTCTTAAACTTATAAACACCTATCAAATATTATTGTTATTTTTTAAAATAATTTTTTTAAAAATATTGTATGATATTATAAAATAATTTATATTTATGTTTATGTTAAATTAAAATTGTATATTATTTATTGAAGTACTTTCACTATTAAGTTTGATATTATTTATAATTTTGATTGCATTTTGAATCGATAACAAATTATTAGTAGTGTATAATTAATGATATGTTACTACATATGTCGTATGATTCATTATTTTTATATTTGATATTGTATGAAATATTGCGAACAACAATGATATAATCGTTTTTGCTATATTTTTTCGAAAATCGTGTTATACTTCATATATTATTATACAATGACATTAATATAAGTGTTATTATTTGATTAAAAAAATGAGATTTTTTTTGCTATCATAATGTAAAATAATTGTAAAAACGTATACATAATCATAGAGAATTGAGTTCAAATAATTTTATTATGAGATAATAATAATATTATCAATATTATCATACAAATATGTACTTTGTATTAAAATAAAAAACATAATTAACATTCTCGCCTAGTAGGGCGAATATTGTCCTAGTCTATATCAAAATTTAAGGACATTTGTCATTAAGTAAGTATATGATATTTAAGTAAAAGTATATTATATTGAAAAATTAATATAAAAATTCTAATATTAAAACATATAAATTTCTATTAAGAAAATATATACTGGTTTATTTCAAAAAAAATATACTTCTATCCAGTTAGAAAATAATTGTCGTGTAAAAGACTTATTGTTATTCGAAAATGTATGCAACAAAAAGTTATAGTTAAAAGCATATACCAGGCATTGTATATGATGTCTAACTAAGACATGCAAAATATATATATTGTACATATATTTCATAAGATATAAACAAAATCATGTATTTTACTTGAATATTATATATCAAATATTTAAAAATACATAACACACAACTAAAAACAAATATATCATTTCATAGTTTTCGAAAACAATGCCTCGTTTTTTTTTCACTTATATTTTGCATAAATAAATCTAACGAAGCAAGAGGTACAGTACAGCTGATATTCACATGTTCTGTAAGGGTATTCATGATAATTTTCATTTTGGAGGGTATACTTAAATATATTTTGCTAATTGCAAGGGTACATCTTAAATTGTGCTTTTCTTTTCTTTCGAGAAAATTAACTGATCTATCACATTATTTGTCATAATTCAAATTAAGAGGAATAACTTGGGAACATGTCAAAAAAAGAAGAATCACTTTTGTAATGTGGCTCGACTTTTTGAAGAAAAAAAAATTGTACCAGTGAGGAATGAATAACATCATTCAATTGGATTTTGGTTCGAATTCATTAACCAATATTTTAGACAATATCATCACAGAGTTTTAGGTTTTTAATTTGGTTAGGTGGAGGCGGAGCCCAATTAGACATGATCGACAACGAAAATGCACAATTAGAGGGGAAAAGGAGAAATAAAGAAAGCTGCATGAGGATCTGGGAACAGTATTAATCGCCTTAATGAAATTATGAAATAGCCCTAATCATCAGGACCACCATTTTGCATTCGTCTTTCTTGTGTGTGTGTGTGTGTGTGAGAGAGAGAGAGAGAGAGTGGGGCCTACTGGAGGGGCGTACGGACTCTTTGAATATTGAGCATCTGTAATATGCAATTATTATTATTTATTAATGATCATGTCATGAAATGGTTTGCATCTCCGCAGAATTAGCAAATCTAGAAATGGTTGCGAATGTCTTCAAAATGTGAAAAGATGAGAAATCTTGTATTACCATTGAATTTTTTTTTAAATTGTCAATGACGAAAGAACATCATTACAAAATATTATCAAAAATCAACTACATAAATATTATCATATTATATTCTTATTCTTTAAATACTAAAGTAATTAATAAATTTAACCGAAACTATATTATTATGATGTTCAATTCAAGCTAAGGACATATTTTAAGGATTTTTATATGCGAAAGTCTTAATATGACAAACATAATGTTTAGCATATAATTACTATTTTTTTTAAGAAGATGAGAAAAAATAATATAAAGAAATATGAAGTGGCTAATTTAAATTGGCCAATTAAAATAACAATATTAACTTATAGACAAACGAAACAATTTTTTAGTTTTTCTATATCCAAATGGACAAATCAAATATGTGATCAATCGTCGGATTAATATCTTACAGTATAAATAAATAAAAAAATCATTAGGACTATGAGGTCTCTTAAGATTATTTAAATTTAGTTGCAAAATAATAATACATAAATATTAGTTGGCCCATATATTAGAAGGTGACGACTGAGAACAAGTATGAGTGTTTTGCACTGATCAGTTAAGTTCATTTTGTTTGGCAGGGCACGTCCAAACGTCGAAATCATTGAACTTACAAGTAACATTTTTATAAAATCATTACTTCAACTAATGTTGGAGATGTGTATTTACAACCTAACAAAACTACAACAACAATTGTGACAGTGCGACTTCTTGAGAATGGGTGGCGATGTGTGCAAAATAAAGGTTCAACCAATATTTTCCTATTTTTCAATCATATACACTTTTTTATTAATAATTTTTGTATAGAAAGAAAAAATACACACGATATATCTCTTATGCTTTTTAAATGTGTGCACAGAGAATAAACAAGCAGGCTTGGAAAAGATTTATCTTCCTATAGTTTAAAAATTATAAAATAGATCGTGTCTTACAAAAGAAATAAAAATATTTCGTTGAAAAAAGCTATGAGATGGTGTCTGAAAGAGAGCATGGCTTCTACTTCGCTTCATTTTTTGCTAATTTATTAATGAAATTCTTTTGAGAAATTTTTTTACAAATAACCAAGTTTAATAAGTTAATTAACGAAATAAAACCAACATCAGAAAAAAATTTGAAAAATGTCTTTTGCGGACTTTCAAAGAGCGCCAGGCGGTGAATCATTATCCGCCTTTTTTTGATGAACTTACTTACGTGAATTAATTGGTTATTAAGATAATTAAATGGTTTAAGAATAGGCGGGGAATCATTGTTCGCCTAATGAAAAAAAAAACGGAGTTTGAAATTCCGCCTAAATTTTTCAATTGAAAATTTGATATTTTTTCTTAAATTTTACCATAACATGATCTATGTTCTAAATTAATATATTTAATTAACATGATAACGAGCACATGTTAGCTATTAACTTAATACGTAATTAATATTTATTCGAATTCATAAATTGGAATAAATGTTAATGAATATTTAATTATATGTTTTAATTATCACGTTAATTAAATGTAATAGTTCAATAATGGAGAATTCGGCAAGTACATTTTGAAGGAGAGTAATTTTTTTTATTTTTAATATATGACGGGTTGAAAAAAATATATAAAATTTTTTTCCTCCTCCAAAATGTACCCACCGAATTCTTCATTATTTAGTTATTACGTTCAATTGTCGTGATAATTAAGATATATAATTAAATGTTCATTAAATTTTATTCCAATTTATGAATTCGAATAAATATTAATTATGTATTAAGTTAATAGCTAACATGTACTGGTTATCATTTTAATTAAATATACTAACCGAAATTATCCAAATTTTACCATAACATCTCAATGTTCTAATTAGTATATTTAATTAAAATAATAACTATTACATGTTAGCTGTTAATACATAATTAATATTTATTCGAATTCATAAATTTGAATAAATTTTAATGAATATTTAATTATATGTTTTAATTATCACGTTAATTAAATGTAATAGTTCAATAATGGAGAATTCGGCAGGTATATTTTGGAGGAGAGTAATTTTTTCTTTTTTTTAATATGTGACGGTTGAAAAAAATATATAAATTTTTTATTCTACTCCAAAATGTACCCACCGAATTCTCCATTATTTAGTTATTACGTTTAATTATTGTGATAATTAAGATATATAATTAAATATTCATTAAAATTTATTAAAATTTATGAATTCGAATAAATATTAATTACGTATTAAGTTAATAGCTAACATGTGCTCGTTATCATGTTAATTAAATATATTAATTTAGAACATAGATGTTATGGTAAAATTTCGGAAAAAATACCAAATTTTCAATTGAAAAATTTGGGCCGAATTTCAAACTCCTTTTTTTTTAATTAGGAGGACAATGACTCCCCGCCTATTCTTAAACCATTTAATTATCTTAATAACCAATTAATACACGTAAGTAAGTTCATCAAAAAAGGCGGATAATGATTCACCGCCTGCCGCTCTTTGAAAGTCCGCAAAAGACATTTTTCAAATTTTTTTCAGATGTTGATTATTTCGTTAATTAACTTATTAAACTTGGTCATTTGTAAAAAAATTCCTTCTTCTGAAAGCCACATTACTAGTACTGAAATGAAATCATTGTTCCGTGTTTCATCTCATGCGAAAGAGCTTCTAAAATGTTAAGGATTTAAATCAAGCGAAAGAACTTCTAAAAATCTCGGTTATTTCCAATTATAATATACTATTAGATGTAATTATAATAATAAATTATAAGTTATACCTTTTTTGTTAGGTGTAAATATATTTATCTAATGATTTTAAAATATTTTCTATCATAAAAAGGTAATGTCGTTCTTTTAAACCATATAAATTGATCGAGAGGGTCAAACATAGAGGAAAAAACAAAGAATATGAAAAAATAAGATGAATCTGGATATGAGAGAAGATAAGCGAAAATATAAGAATCAATTAAATATTATGATTGTATATGGTTTTGCAATCCGATGATACAAAATTTGATTTTGTAGAGCTAAAATCTTGTTTACTATTATTTCTTTTCCGAATTCTGTTTTCTATTTATTTATTGTATATTGTAAATCATGAAATGGAGACTTCCATTGTTGCCTCAAACAGAGAACTAGAAACCTGGCTTTTATTCACTTATACCCATTTCTCTTATTGGATGCAGTTTGTACCTATTGGATCCAGTTAGTTAGGATAAGTCGATGAGGTGTATACGAGTTAAAATTAGTTATGCCTAGCTGTACAATAGGTTAAAATTAGATGCTTCTCTAGAAGGTGATTACGAAAAATAAGTATAGGGTCTGTAAAGAATTATTAACATAAGTGAAATTAATCTTTTTCAATCTCTTCTCTTTACTTTCAACATGGTATCAGAGCCATTAAAATCTTCTGTCATCAAGCTTCTTGGCCATCTCCGTAATCACGAACGCCGCCTCAACAACCACGTTACTAACCCTCCTTACGCAAATCTTGCAACCGGTCAATATCGAGCACCTGGTTCTGGACCTCAACCGCCACTTATCTCTACTCCACCATCTCCCTTTTATTGCCCACCTCAATCATCTAATAACAATCGGGGTCGGAATAATCGAGGAAGGGGGCGGTCCACCTATCGTGGTGAGCCATGCCAAATCTGTGGAAAGTCAAATCACTCGGCGCTTCGGTGTTGGAGTCGGTTTGACCCGAGCATTCAATCCCCTCCACCACAAGCTCATGTTGTTGTTGCGGCTCCACCCCCGTCCACTCCACCTCAAGTGATGATCGCTCGACCTACCGCGCCTCAAACACCATCCGAAGGTTGGTTCTTGGACACGGGTGCCTCTCACCATATTACCTCCGATGTCAACAACCTATCCTCTTACTCCACCTATCTCGGTCAAGATCAAGTTAGAGTCGGCAATGGTGACGCGTTACCGATTCATCACTTGGGTTATTCCTCTATTCCTACATCTTCTAAATCTCTCTCTCTGAATAATATTTTGCATGTGCCAAATATTACAAAAAATCTTCTAAGTGTCTCTCAATTCACTCGAGAAAATAATGTTTACCTCGAATTTTTTCCTTTCTTTTGTCTCATTAAGGATGGCCGCACGCACAAAGTCCTTCTTCAAGCCAAGCTCCATGATGGTATCTACCACCTCCCTCTCACAAAGTTATCTTCCCCTTTTGTTTCCTTAGTTGAGCATGTTTCGGTGGATCTATGGCACAAGCGCTTTGCTCATGCCTCGTCTTCCACTACTTCACTTCTTTTGAATAAAATCGGCTTATCCACTTCGCAAAAATTATCCTTTTGTGGTGATTGTTGCAAAGCCAAATCCTCGCGTTTACCTTTTTCTTCTTCTAGTTCTAGAGCTCTCCATCCTCTCGAAGTGGTTCACTCGGACTTGTGGGGGCCTTCTCCGGTTTTATCAAATAATGGTTGTAAATTCTATGTGGTGTTTGTTGATGAATTTTCCCGTTTTTCATGGATTTATTTTCTTGTATCAAAGGACCAAGTGTGTGGTGCGTTTCAAATGTTTAAAACCTTGGTTGAAAATTTGTTTTCTCGATCTATCAAATGCCTACAAACGGATGGTGGAACCGAGTTTAAACCAATTTTCCGCTTATTTCCCGCTATTTCTCCCCGCATCTCTTGTCCATACACACCACAACAAAACGGCATCGCTGAACGTAAACATAGGCATATAGTCGAGCTTGCTCTTTCGTGTATGTCTACGGCATCTATACCTACTCGGTTTTGGGACGACATTTTCGCTAGTGTAGTATTTATCATTAATCGTTTACCACCCGCATCCCCTCCTCATGTTTCTCCTTTTGAGCTTTTGTTCTCTAAGCAACCCGATTACACTTTTCTTCGTGTTCTCGGTTGTCTTTGTTATCCAAATTTACGACCATATGTCAAGAACAAACTCGAATATTCATCAACTCACAAGGGATATCGTTGCCTTGAATTATCCACCAACCGTATCTACATTAGTCGTGATGTTCACTTCGCCGAAAATACGTTTCCATTTGCCTCACATATCCTGGCTGACCCCTTGCAGCATGAACTTCATCAATTTTTAAATCCTTTAACGATTATTTTTTATGATAACAGGTTTGAGGCCCAGGCAAAAATAAAAGAAACTAATCCAGCCCAACCAACTCTCGGCCCGCCAGAAACCTCCTCTCATCTCCATCTCGCGTCGCCTCCTCTTGAGCATGCCCCGCCTAGGGATCGGTCCTCGCCACAGATCGTACCGTCTCCACATATCGCGTCGCCTGACAATCGAGCCTCTCGTCGGAGTGTCGAGCTTCCAACTGGAGACTCTGTCGTCACTCCCCTCCTTCTTGTTGTTTAATTTAGACCTAGAGGGGGGTGAATAGAAAGTCCTACGGTCTAATTTTCGCGGTAATGGATACAATTACAATTTTGTGCGGAAGCGTAAATAAATTAGAGAAAGAAATACAATACCGAAACAAATAACACGCGATATTTGTTTACGGAGTTCGGTAGGTGGTTGCTTTGTAGCTTTAACTCACCGGCTACTTGCTCAATCGACCGACTCGATTGATTGCAAGTACCTACGTCTCCGGGGTTCCCTTGCGCCTTTTCGGCTCTCGATTGAATACCCAACTCAAACAATTACAAGGTTTGCCTTGATCGATTTACACGAATTTATCGATCAATGGCGGGATTTACAATTAGTAACTAGCCTATTACAATTTACTACTAACGAACTAGTCGTGATCGGTCACGCGAGTTGGGAATCGTTTAGTAGTGGATTCGAAATTGGATCTAATAATCTCTAAGAATGTTTAGATGATTAAGCTCAAGATTTTAAAGCTAGTATTCTCTCTTTTGATTGGGAAAATATATTAGTTGAGATGATGAGAGAGAATGAGGGAAGAGTTCTATTTATAGAACACATAGACCCTTCCCTTAACATGTTTTTTCTGCATAGTCCGTTATAACTGACCTGAGGTCCGTTACAACGGACTCAAAGTCAAACTAGCCGTTACAGGCAATATATTCGAAAATTCCATAGTCCGTTATAACTGAGTTTAGGTCCGTTATAACCGACCTACTCCGTTACAACGGAGTTTAAGTCCGTTATAACTGACATCGTACTGTGATCAGATTTATTCTATAGTCCGTTATAACTGAGTTTAGGTCCGTTATAACCGACCTACTCCATTACAACTGAGTTTAGGTCCGTTATAACCGACATCTTACTGTGACTTCACTTCAGATTTATTCTATGGTTCCGTTATAACTGAGACTCTTCCGTTATAACGGTTAGTATATGTCCGTTACAACGGATTGGTGATTCCGTTACAACGGATGATTGGTTATTCTGAAGTGAGTTCACAAGTCCGTTATAACCGAGTGTAGGTCCGTTATAACTGACATACTCCGTTATAACTGACTTGAGGTCCGTTATAACGGACATGCTCTTATTAACACAGTTACTGTAAATCCGTTATAACTGACCTGAGTTCCGTTATAACTGACAGGATGTCCGTTACAACGGACATGTAGTCCGTTATAACTGACATGCTCTTTTTAACCATATTTATGTATGTCCGTTATAACTGACCTGAGGTCCGTTATAACCGACATGCTTCTGAAAATCTGTTTTGTTATTTCATCATTTTAATGGATTTCGAATATATTTCTTTCACTAATCTTGAGCTTAATAATACATAAACAAGTTTAGGGATACCTATAAGTTGTTTTGGTGATTTATGTGATACCCCAACTTGCGGAATCTTCGATGTCTTGATGTCTTCACTTGATCATGCGTTTTCGTGCCATCGTTTCTTCACCGTCTTGACTTCTGACGTCTTGATTCTTCTTTTGATCCTTTTGTGGGTTACGTATTCTATTTCTATAAATGTCACTCCCACATATAGATTAGTGATATCGATATTATTTTGAGATAATCAAACCCTAGGAAATTTGAACCAACAAACTCCCCCTTTTGATTCATTTCAAAATAATGTCGATTTGGAGAGTTGAATCGATTACCGAGTAACTTTCCATATGATTTTCTCTTCTCCCCCTTTTTGAAAAGGATCAGAAGGGAATAGAGCGTAATCATACGAGAAGCTCCCCCTACATACAAGCTCCCCCTGAATCGTTGCTTTTTGCAATTTTAGGCTTGTATATAGATGAATTTCGCAAATTGATGTTGAGTTTTTCATTTTGTAAAGATGTATGAAAATATTTTTAGTGTAAAATAGGTTTTAACAAAGATTCTCAACATTAGCGATGTATTCAAAAAATAACCGAGAACTTAATAAATTTTGAAACTCAAATGTAATTTTCAAGAGTATGCATACCTAGCTCGAGCCATGGACTCGAGTCTTGATCTAAAACGCACGACTCCTCGAGTGACACTTTTCAACATCCATTTACGTCCAGACATTAGCTCCCTTGATGGTACAAGGTGATGATGTTGAGTTTGGTACGCATATTTATTTAATGTTATTGCGTCTTTCCGATTCGTTTTCCATTTAGCATACCTACATACTAGTCAAAATACCTTTCTCGTCTTTTTGTAAGTGTAGAGATGATTGAATTATCAAGAAAGAACATGGTCAAGATATTCGAATCAACTAAACCCGAGTTTAGTGATGCGAATTCTTGTATTAGCACTCCCCCTCAAACTATGGCTAAGTTTACACGTGGATGAGGGAGTGCGTCGTCCAAGACTTAAGTCGTTTTCGGACACACCCCATTTGAGGTAGAGGTGCTAGCCATGTTTCGATCTTTTCGAAGCCACAACCAATTGGAATTTGGTTGCGGTTTTCGAAGGGGACAACCCGTGGAAATATGTCCCATATTGCAACAATAGTTGCAAAATGCGCGAGTCGGTTTATTTGTGTTTTCCGAACTATTGACAAAGTGAGATTTGAAGTGTTTTGAGTAATCTTTCGGTTGGGTTATCGTCTTTGTCGACTTATCACAATTTTTAGTTGATTTAGAAAATCGTTGTGTGCTTGTGAAATGTTTGGGAGTACGTTGTTGGTTATTAGCGGCATGTGGTGAACTCACCTTATAGAAGTATCCATTTGATCCCCGTTTGTATAACCATTCGGTTCGTCCCGTATGGTTATCTCTATAAGACGAGTGAGGTGCATAATGATTAACCCTATTATAGTTTCTAACATTTTTAGGTTGGTTAATTTTAGCACTTTTACCCTTATTTGAATCGCGGTACATGAAAGCATTTCCGCGATTCGTATTAGCATTGTACTCCCGTTTACCTTTTTGACCTTGAGATTTTGTGTAGGGTTACGCACACGATTATCATAGTGTGCAGCGGAAATTAGTTCACGTGCGTAACCTAATTCTACCGGGATCACGCCCTAAAACCACCGAAAAAGGAAGAGTTTCGGAGAATTACCTCGTACAAGTTAGTACGTGTCGATTACTTCTCCAAATCCGTGAACCTTCTCCAAGGAATGCTCGTGCAGTCCCTCTACTCGTGTCCACCTCGATTTCGACCAATCGGAAATCGCTAACGCCGTTCTAGTCGCCGTCACGATCAATCTCTCAAGATCCTTGCTCGAATCTCCCTCTCAATCTCACCAGATCTGATTTGGAATTCTGTGGAAGAGGAAAGAGAAACGACGGCTCAAAAACCCTAGAAAAACCTAGGTCAAATTTCGGAATCAGAACTTTATATATATAGGAAACAGGTCAGTTCGAACGAACTTAACATAGTTCGTTCGAACGAAACGCACCTAAATGTTCGTTCGAACGAACCCACTTCTGTTTATCACGAATAAGTCCGTTCGAACGCACTGATATAGTTAGTTCGAACGAACCTTATTCTGACTGCAGAATTGCCTATTTATATAAATTCTTCCAAGTTAATTCTTAAGCCATATTTTCTTTCAAACTCCCTCTTGGATTAAGACTTAATCAACTTGGTCATATGTCCAACATATGTCGTGAGATCTAATCTCACGTGATTCCATTTTGTTTGTCCAACAAACGTATTGGTGAGCAATATCTTGAGAATCCGATATATTACGAAATCTTGGTGTGACATTGTAGGTTCGTCTAAGACTGGCAGTGGACATGGCATCATTCCACAAGGTATTGCGAGCACTAGACTGCCGTTAATACCTACCCAGAATTAGCACGAAAAAGGTGGAGAACACCTTTATGAAGATGCAGTACATCTTCATGCCTAACTCAGATAAGTGTTACTAGTCCTCTTGTTCGCGATATCTTCCGATCAAAAGAGTCACGGTGAAGCCTAAGACTTCAAGTCATCCTCTTTTCTTTTTGATCAGATATACTCTTTCTCGATAAGAATTAGATTAATAATAACAATGCGAACTCTATTGAGTTCCATCGAGCTTGGCCAAGCATTTCATCAATCTCAATTCAATCGAGGGGCCCGAGAGATATCTCCCTCTATCCTTTTTCAAGGTTAGAAAGAAACAATTCCTATCTTGCAACCTCACATCCTTTGTCTATGCTAAAAACAATACCCAATAGTAATCTGTTGGGGAATATCCTCGACCCCGGGCCCGCGCAGCGGATATGTAGGCCCGGTTCGATTCCCCGATTCCCGAGATCACGCCACGACTTCGAGGGTACGATGCGAATAGAAGGACAGATTCATACCAGTGCCAAATTGATGGCACACGAAGGGTTGATCGCCGCCTTCTATTTCCTTCGGTGTCACGTTGGTGACTAGCCCGTACGTCCCATACCGCACGTCTCCCACCGTTTCGACACGCCTCGGGTTGTCTTCGTGCGTTCCATGCCCGCATGATTCCACAGCCCGTTACTCGATTACTTCTCCGGTTTGATCACAACGAAGAGCCACATGTGTCGCTCCTCTACCCGTATCCACCGTGAGTCGTAGCACCTCGGTCGCGGATGCATCTGCCTAGACGATGCACCGGCGCCTATCATCACCTCGTATCATCACCTTCCAAAACTGTATTTCCTTCATAATCTCTGCTACACAGTTACGCGTAGGGTTAATTATATCAAAGCATTATCTTTTCACATACTAGGTATCCGTGAGATCACTCAAGTATGAAGAACTAAAACGCACTATCTGGATATGAGTTCGTCTCCAATGACTCTGACCATGTCACAAACTCATATAATGGTCAGTCCAATATACGACGCCGCGTATATCCATATTCTAGAATCGACGCTACCGTCCCAGATCAGTAAAACCTGATCATCTCATCTACGAATATGCCAGTGTATGTAAAAGTCTCCATTCAGTGAATGGACTACCTGGTTCAAACCTATGAACAACTTTATACACCAGGGACGTTTTAGAATTATATTCATTCCGTTTAGTGGTTTTACTATCATTCAATTGACGAATCAATATGCCAGACTATGGCCATGCAACATATTATTCTCAACTGACTTGATGCACTAAACTAGAATAAAATTCAAGGTCTATCTGATTATTATAATCGAATAACCTCTCACACACTTTCTTGTTATTTAAATTTTTTGAAATATGAAGGTTTAGGTCATATGAAGAATAATAATATAAATATCTGTCTCATAAACAAATACAATCCAAATAACACGCCTAGGGCATAATAAATGTTCTCCCACTTGCACTAGGCAGATCGAATCCCCTTATGCAATAAGAAACATAAATAAAACACCCAATCTAACACTGCGATAGATATCCCAATCCTATCGCCCTAGCATGCTGCTCATGCTTGGCACGTGATAGTGGCTTCGTAAATGGATCGGCCATTTTATCATCAGTAGGTATCTTCATTATTCTCACGTCGCCTCTCTTCGTAATCTCACGAATCAAGTGGTAACGCCGGAGTACATGCTTGGACCTGTGATGCGCTCGCGGTTCCTTGGATTGTGCTATCGCTCCGTTATTGTCACAATATACATCCATGGGACCCGAGATGCTTGGCACAACGCCAAGTTCCATCACGGATTGGCTTGGACGGTTAAGTCACAACCATATCCATCGTATCGTTCAATTGAACTACTCACGTGCCCGACTATGGCCTGAAACCACGTGAATCCCCAATTAACGCTTACCACCCGCACCAATATATACAATAGTACGTGCCCGACTATGGCCTGAAACCACGCACTATGTCATATCAATCTCGATGGTTGTGGATATGGAAGGCATTTCCATGACTTAAATATTATGAGGGATCATGCCATTGCATGTTTCTAAATTCGTGACATAATCCAATTATATCACTATCACAAGATTTTCTATATGCATATGATTTTATTCGGGAGTCTAATTATTCTAAATAATTATCTAATAATATGCTAGTATGATTGATGCCGATCAAATCGATATAAAGAACTCAAAATTCCAAGTTGTGTAGCCAAAGTTATCACGAAAACAAAATCAGCAACCAGAAACCAGTCCGTTGTAACGCAACATAGTCCGTTACAACGGACCTCCAGTATACTTGGCACTCCGTTACAACGGAAGTCCAGTCCGTTACAACGCTATTTATTTCGGAGTTTGGCCAAATTTTGCCAGAAACATGTCCGTTACAACGCAACATAGGTCCGTTACAACGCTATTTTCTGCAAACCTTCGTCCAAATTTCCAGAGACCAGTCCGTTACAACGCAACATACAGTCCGTTGCAACGGACCAACTGCGTAGAGCTCCGTTACAACGGACCCAGTCCGTTACAATGGACTCCAATAGACACCCTTGGCATCCCCGCAACCTCGTATCAGATACAAGGTCCGTTACAACGGACTCCAAGTCCGTTACAACGGAATAAGCAGTTTTCACGGTCCTCCTCACACCCCCGCATCCTATACAGGGTCCGTTGCAACGGACTCCAATTCCGTTACAACGGAATATGTGTTTTTTCGAAAAATTCTCAATTTCCTGTATCTGCTACAGTGTCCGTTGCGACGGATAGCATGCTGCTCATGCTTGGCACGTGATAGTGGCTTCGTAAATGGATCGGCCATTTTATCATCAGTAGGTATCTTCATTATTCTCACGTCACCTCTCTTCGTAATCTCACGAATCAAGTGGTAACGCCGGAGTACATGCTTGGACCTGTGATGCGCTCGCGGTTCCTTGGATTGTGCTATCGCTCCGTTATTGTCACAATATACATCCATGGGACCCGAGATGCTTGGCACAACGCCAAGTTCCATCACGAACTGTCGTAGCCAGACAGCCTCCTTTGCGGCTTCCGAAGCCGCAATGTATTCCGCTTCAGTTGTAGAATCAGCCACCGTCTTCTGTTTGGAGCTTTTCCAAACAACAGCTCCGCCATTGAGCGTGAAGACGTAACCACTTTGAGATTGGAAATCGTCCGGGCAAGTTTGGAAACTAGCATCTGTATATCCTTGGATAATCAGATCTCCTTCCGAACCTCCATAGACAAGAAACATATCTTTAGTATTCCTGAGATACTTAAGAATGCTCTTGACTGTGGACCAGTGAACTTCCCCGGGATCAGACTGATAGCGGGAAGTCACACTCAACGCATATGCGACATCTGGTCTAGTACATATCATGGCATACATGATCGATCCTATAGCCGAAGCGTATGGGATCCGACTCATTCGCTCACGTTCAGCGTCTGTTGAAGGACACTGATCCTTTGTGAGAGAAATGCCATGTGACATTGGCAGAAATCCTTTCTTGGATTGCTCCATGTGAAACCTAGTTATCACTTTGTCAATATATGTACTTTGACTTAGTCCGAGAAGTCTCCTCGATCTATCTCTATAGATCTTCACGCCTAAAATATATGCGGCTTCTCCTAAGTCCTTCATTGCGAATTGACTACCCAAATATGCCTTAACCTGGTTAAGCATTGGGATGTCATTTCCAATGAGTAAGATGTCGTCCACGTACAAGATGAGGAATACGATCGAACTCCCACTGAATTTCTTGTATACACAAGGTTCCTCAATATTTTTGAATGAAACCATACTTTGCGATGACCTCATCGAATCGTATGTTTCATGCACGAGATGCTTGTTTTAATCCATAAATGGATCTCATAAGCTTGCACACTTTATTCGTATTCTTTGGATCGACAAAACCCTCGGGTTGTGTCATATACACATCCTCGGTAAGGTTCCCGTTAAGGAAAGCGGTTTTGACATCCATCTGCCATATCTCATAATCGTGATATGCAGCTATTGCTAGAAGAATGCGAATACTTTTAAACATGGCTACTGGAGAAAACGTTTCATCATAGTCTATACCATGAATTTGCTTGAAACCTTTCGCCGACAGTCTTGCTTTAAAAGTGTGTACATCACCATCCATGTCGGTTTTCTTCTTGAAAACCCATTTGCACCCAACGGTCTTAGAACCATTAGGTAGATCAATAAGATTCCAAACCTTATTATCATACATGGACTGGATCTCGGTTTTCATGGCGTCATGCCATTTCGAGGAATCCAGGCTAGACATAGCACCTTTGTAGGAGGTTGGCTCGTCATCTAGAGTCAACTCATCATCGTCATTACTAATGAGAAATCCATATCTCTCAGGTTCTTGACGATTCCTACTAAATCTACGTATAGCTTGTGTACTAGATTCTGGTTCACCATCCAATGGTAACTCAGAATCTTGTTCCAGATCAATTTGTTCACTTTGTGGTTCTCGAATTTCTTCAAGATCAATTTTACTCCCACTGGCTTGACGATCTAGGAATTCCTTCTCTAAGAAGTGTCCTCGTCGAGCCACGAAAACCTTGTTTTCGCTAGGCAAGTAAAAGTAGTATCCTTTTGTTTCTTGAGGATACCCCACAAATAAACACTTGTCTGATCTTGGCTCGAGTTTTTCCGTCAATAACATTTTGACGTATGCCTCGCAACCCCAAATCTTTAGATAAGACAATGATGGCACCATGCCATGCCATAATTCATATGGTGTCTTTTCAACAGATTTGGACGGAACTCTATTCAGTATATGAGCGGCCGTTTGAAGCGCGAAACCCCAAAATGACTTTGGCAAATCCGTTCGACTCATCATCGAGCGAACCATGTCCAACAAGGTCCGATTCCTCCTCTCGGACACTCCATTCCATTGGGGTGTACCGGGTGGAGTCCATTGTGATACTATACCACAATCTCGAAGATAGTCCTCAAACTCATAGCTCAAGTATTCACCACCTCGATCCGATCGAATGGCTTTTACTTTCTTGCCCAGTTGAAGTTCTACTTCGTGTTGAAACTCTTTGAATTTCTCAAAAGTTTCACTTTTGTGACGCATTAAGTATAGATATCCATATCTACTATAATCGTCAGTAAAAGTCACGAAGTAGCGATACCCATTTCTAGCCTCGACACTCATCGGTCCACATACATCGGAATGTATGAGGGCCAACACATCTTTCGATCTTTCTCCTTTCTTGGAGAAAGGTGTCTTTGTCATCTTACCCATCAAACAAGATTCGCAATTTTCTATTGTCTCTAAGTCAAAAGAATCTAGCACTCCATCATTTTGGAGTCTAGCAATGCGTTTCTCGTTTATGTGTCCGAGACGACAATGCCATGAGTATGTTTCATTAGTTTGAGTAGTATTTATGTTATAAATGGACCGATTATTGTTGTTATTATCTAAATCCAAGACATATAGACCATTTTCAACTAGAACATTACTAAAGAAAATGTCATTCTTGCGAATAAAACAATCATTAGTACCAATAACTAATTCATATCCATCCGCAATAAGTCTAGAAACAGAAATAATACTACTACTCAAAGTAGGTACATAACAACAATTATCCAAAACTAAAATAAGTCCATTTGGCAAAGTTAAATCATACGTCCCTTCGGCTAATGCTGCTACTCGAGCTCCATTCCCGACGCGTAAATCAACTTCGCCACGAATCAACGATCTTCTACTTCTTAGGCCCTGCATATTATTACAAATATGAGTCCCACATCCAGTGTCCAACACCCATGATGTGATGGAGAATTTCCTCGACCCCGGGCCCACGCAGCGGAATGAAGGCCCGATCCGATTCCCCGATTCCCGAGATCACGCCATGACTTCGAGGGTACGATGCGAATAGAAGGATAGATCTATACCAGCGTGAAATTGATCACGCACGAAGGGTTGATCGCCGCCTTCTATCTCCTGTCACGTTGGTGACAATCCGCGCGTCCCATACCACGCGTCTTTCACCGTTCGTTGACCATCTTCTCACTCCTTGAGTCGATCACAATCAAAGAGCCACAATTGTCGCTCCTCTACTTGTATCCACCGTGAGTCGCAAGACGTCGGTCGCGGATGCACCTGCCTAGACGATGCACCGGCGAACTTGCTCGATCTAATCGATTCTCTATTACTAGAGAAACTCCTTTCTCGATTTCTCTCTCTTCGCACCCTTTCACTCACTAAAGATCAAATCTGAATTTGCTCTTTTTCTTGTGTATATTGGGCAGAATAATCACTTGCTTAGAATGATTCAACTGAATTCCATTGTGAAGATGAGAGAGAAAATCCTATTTATACCTAAATAGGATAAGGATTAGCCAAAAGACATGTATATCCAATATACACCCTTTCACACAGAAAACTGTATGAACCTGTTCAGTATTCTGTCCAGACGAAATTGATAAATTTCTCTGACAGAAAATCCACCAACACTAAAGTTGTAGATAATCTTATTATCTACACAACCCAATTTGGCCCAGCCCAATTGGAGTTCGTATGCAAAAGTTATGACTGTTGTACTAATTGTATGTCATACTGTTGCACCCTTTCGGTATTTCACAGAAACGACATTTATACTTCGTTCATATGAAATATATTTCTATATGAAGGTTGTAGATAATCTCATTATCTATCTAACCCAATTTGAACCATTCAAATCGGATTTTCCCACTGACAGTTATGGCCACGAATGTACGACTACATTCGTTTATCCTTGTGTACACTTTTACGGTTGATCCTGAAACTGTATTTCCTTCAGTCTCCCACTCAATTTCAGATCTACCTAAAAGGTACTCATGCATATCCAATACGCACGATTTTAGAGAATATAGCTCGCGTATCAAATACCAAGCTATGCACATCCAATGTGACAATTTTATGATCAAGCCCGACTTAGTACGACTCGTTGTGTGACCATGTAGGTTCGACTTAACGATGGCAGTAGGTTGTTTCCAATGCCTACAAGCTCATGAGCGGGATCTAGTCACTCCATCATAGCTACCCATGTTAAACGAATAATGATTGTGATCATTGTGCCTATCTCGAATAGCGGTTACTAGTTCTCTTGTTTGCGATATCCGTTAATCAAAAGGCATGGTAATAGTCATCCTTATAATTTGATTAACTACACTTATTCCCCGATTCCGAGTTGAGTTAACAAATTTCAATCGATATTAACCATTAATATCATTGACCGTGGCCACGGTTTTCGTTAATCGACTCATCGAGCGGCGCCTAAGAGATATCTCTTCCTTTCGGAATAAACAATTCCTATCTTGGAGACTCATATTGAATTCCGTGTTTCGGACAATACCCAATGATGACCCTTTTAACTCCCTGTTACGGTGAGCGTAAGATCATATCAAAGCATTGTGTTACGCACGTAACGCAATCAATGATCCCCTCAAGTATGAAGAATCTAAAACCCCATCCGTCGCAAGTCCATCTATAATGACTAAACCATGTCATGGTCTCGCGGCTTCGGTCATATCCAATACATGTAACCTAACATATATCTACGTTCCCGATTCGACAAACTCCTTTGTCCCATGATTAGCAAAACATAATCATCTCCTCGGCAAACGTACTAGTGTACGCGTTCAGTCTATTCCCTTGTAATAGTAATGCTTCTCTCTTAAGCAAACTGACCCGCGACTAGGGATGTTTAGAAATGACACTTTAAGTGTGACGGTTTCGCTGCACATGGTCCTCAACCATGTCGACGTCCACACAAGTTCAAATCAAGGTTCATGTAACAATCATATTACACAACCCAGCACACAGTTTTCATATAAGGTGAATGCATATTAATTTAAGTAAACAAAATTTTAAAAGGGATGCATTCATATGGACTAAGTATTTGGGTGATACAACGTTTACCTATGGGTATCTCCATACCCATAACCTGCGAGGACTATCGTATTAGATAACTACACTCTACTCTCTTCTTCCTCCTCTAGGTATCTCCATACCCATAGTCATCGCATGACAGTCACGCGCGACTAGAGAGAGCGGTTTTGTAAACGGGTCCGCACGTTCCCGCTAGTGTTAATCATCATCAGGATTGGAACATTTCCAATACCTACGATCACATCTTTTCACAAAATTTCATGGATCAAATGAAATTTTCTGAGTATTGGCTAGAAGTGGTTGTGACCTCGGCATTTTTGGCTTGTACTATTGCGTTTCACGCAATAAACAACCATAAATCCGATAACTCGTGGCTACGAGAGTTTGGTCATGTTTCCTTGATCCATACCACTTCCTTTTGCGATTAATAACCGCAATATACTCGCCTCCGTACATAGAATCATAAACTATTGGTCTTGTGGAACCATTCCACATAACCGTGTTTTCATTTAAGCAAAACATGTACACACTTTGTGATCGAAAGTCGTGCTACATATATGGACGTGCTTAATCTTTGGAAACTGTTGTTGTTATAACTCTTTATAACCAACACGTCCTCCACACCATTATAGATAAAATTCTGAATTCTTTCGCAAAGTATTCAAGGATAACATTCACCGCTATAAATACAGATTCCAATGGGTTTAAATATACATAACCATTATGTATATAAATGTATAACCATTATACATTCACAAGAGTTAGTCTTATGTAATAGAATTACATTCAAACTCATGTGATTCCCATGAATTTATTGACGGTAAATTAGACGACTTATGTGTACGACGTATAGCCACATACATATTATGACAGATATAATAGATCCTAACATCAAATGTAAGGCATAATATTATTACTTTTCGCGCTGCTTGATGTCTCACATCGAGCCTTTGAAAATTTCTGTCATTCGACATTTTGATTTAACTCCTCCAAGGAGTTATATGTTGAAAACCATTTTCAACAATATGTCGATATATGTGCCATAACATAGAACGAGAAACTTCTTAGATCTATCCTATAGATCTTCATGCTTATTCATAAGCAGTCTCGTCTAAATCCTTTGTCGTTACAAGAAATATAACGCAGCTCCCACTAACCTTCATGTGTACACAAAGTTTTCATTCGTTCCGACAATGTTATAACTGTTTATAACTTTGTCAAAACGAATATTCCAATTCCGAGAATCTTTCTTTAATCCATCATATGGATCGTTAAAGTGTGCATATCTTATCCTCGATTCTTATGAATCGACAAAACTGTAAGGTTGTGTCAAGTACACATCCTTTCATAAAATTTCTGTCAAGAAATTCGGTTTCGACATCCATTTTGCCACATCACATAGTCATAATACGCGACCATGGTAAGCAAAATTTCGAGAATGTGAAAGCATGGCAACATGCGAAAACGTTTCTTCATAGTCCGACTATGAATTGCATGAAACTTTTCGCAAAAAGCCTCGCTTTACATATATGCGTATTCCTATCCATGTCGGTTCTTCATCTTGAAAAACCCCCTCACATTTAACGGGTCTAACCCAGAAAGTAATGAAATCAAGTTCTGAACTTGATAATTTACATGGATCGAATCTCAGATTTCATGACACCATGTCATGTGGAATCAACTTTTCATAGCATCCTTGTAGGATATCGAATCATCATATGATTTCGATCTATCATCATTAGCCTCGATAAATTCGCATTTACCGGCTTATGATATAGCCTATTTGATCTACGAAAAATTCCTTTGTGTGTTCGACTTGCGTTCATCAACTCTTGATGCAGCCATGTCAACTTTCATCGGTACAATGTTCATTTTCAGATCTCGAACTCTTTCGAGATTTATTCTACTCCCACTAGCCCGCATAGAGATAAATGGCACCAAGTTCCAAACTTGTGCGCATCTAGTCCTCCTCCAAGAAGGCATCTCTTCGAGCCACGAAAATCTCATTTTCGTCGGGACGTTTTAACTAATACCCTTTAGTTTTCTTAAGGATAAACGAACAATTTCCAGATTTGGGATTGAGTTTAACCGAAACAAATTTCGAAATACACTCACATCCTCAAATCTGTACAAGTGACAACTTCGGAACCATTCCGATCCATATCTCATATGGCGTCTTTTGTACCGATTAGAAGGTTTATGGTCCATATCTCATATGCAACCATTCATTAGTGCCGCTGTCTCAAGGGCGTATCTCCAAAATATTTTTGGGAGATCCTATTGGCTTATCATTTATCGAATCATGTCCAACATGCATTCATTTCCTCTTTTCGGACACATCTCAATGTTCCGAATAAAGGCAATCGTGAAACGATTCCACAATCATAAATGATCATCAATATTCATAACTCAAATATCGCCTCTTCGATCCTATCGAAAGGTTTAGCTCAAATACTCGCCTTCTCGATCCTATCGAAAAGCTTTGATTTTCTTGCTTTGTTGATTTCGTATTTCGTTTTTGAAACTCTTTGAACCTTTCAAAAGTTTCCATTTCGGCACGCATTAAATAGATATTTTCATATCTACTTTAACCGTCCATAAACGTAACAAAATACCGATAGCCTCCTCTTGCCTCGGAACTTATCGGAACATTACATCTAAATGTAATTTCCAATAATTCGTTGGATCTTTCTCCAACCTTTGGAGAATGATGCCATTGTCGTCTTGCCTAATAAATAAGTATCGCATTAATCAATCGAATCTAATTCGAATGATTCTAGCAATCCATCATATGGAATCTAGATACGCGAATCTCGTTTATATGGCCAAGACGGCAATGCCAAAAGAAGCAATCAACTTCTAGGTTTAATCCTCCTCGGATTTCACCGTTCTTTGAGTCATTAGTTTGGACAACTCTTTGTCCGAACTCTCCATTTTGGAAAACATTTTCCCAAAATACCCTTAGACATACATTTCTTTCGATCCCACCTTTTGAATTACAAGGACATCCACGCATCTTAATGCATTGGATTCCTCGGATACTCCAAGCATCTCCAATTCAATTTTAAATCGCATCAAATGCAATTTCGGGATCGACTTATCTATCGAATGCATATGATATTCGGTCACGAAGATCAAATCTCGTACCATCAACACACGAGTGTTAATCAAAGACCCATAAGGCGTCTCAAAATTAACCTACTCTTTGAGCCGCATTGAGTCATTCAACGCGCTCTAGCTCTTGAAACTATTTCTTGAGCGTTGTGTTTTACTTTCATATACACCCGAATTCTCAAACAATTTTGAGAAATTTGCGTCTATACATGCCACCACAAGGCACGTATAATTGTTCGATTCCTTCTTAAGTTTATCGAATCCGGCTTTCTCTAAAGCCAAAGCCTCGAGCCCCGAATCTACCATTTCCGTGTCCAACACGTTCCTTTAAGTCTAAGAACTATTCTTTGACTATCAAGGTTAATAACGGTAATTCCGGCCCAAAAGCCATCTATCATATCGATCTAATCGATATATTTGGTGTTGCTTGAAAACATAATTCTAAACGGATGATGAAGATTAACTCCTAACCGTGCGTACTTAATCTATATGCTTATATGATGAATATATGAATGTGTTATTTTTATCGAATCGATAACCCTCATACCGATACGGGACTCCAAGTCCATAACACTCAAGACCCATATTTTACGATCCTCCCATAAGTGACTATGGCCGACAAATGAGATCTCGATATTTTAGGTAGGATTATATCCAATCGCATCCAATGCGATTCTTGAACCGTTATAAGATTTCGGTGATGAATCGTATCCAATACAATCCCAGTTCCGTGTGTGCATCCTATCTATGCCCCGAACTCCAATCGGATTGGCTTGGACGGTTAAGTCACAACCATATCCATCGTATCGTTCAATTGAACTACTCACGTGCCCGACTATGGCCTGAAACCACGTGAATCCCCAATTAACGCTTACCACCCGCACCAATATATACAATAGTACGTGTCCGACTATGGCCTGAAACCACGCACTATGTCATATCAATCTCGATGGTTGTGGATATGGAAGGCATTTCCATGACTTAAATATTATGAGGGATCATGCCATTGCATGTTTCTAAATTCGTGACATAATCCAATTATATCACTATCACAAGATTTTCTATATGCATATGATTTTATTCGGGAGTCTAATTATTCTAAATAATTATCTAATAATATGCTAGTATGATTGATGCCGATCAAATCGATATAAAGAACTCAAAATTCCAAGTTGTGTAGCCAAAGTTATCACGAAAACAAAATCAGCAACCAGAAACCAGTCCGTTGTAACGCAACATAGTCCGTTACAACGGACCTCCAGTATACTTGGCACTCCGTTACAACGGAAGTCCAGTCCGTTACAACGCTATTTATTTCGGAGTTTGGCCAAATTTTGCCAGAAACATGTCCGTTACAACGCAACATAGGTCCGTTACAACGCTATTTTCTGCAAACCTTCGTCCAAATTTCCAGAGACCAGTCCGTTACAACGCAACATACAGTCCGTTGCAACGGACCAACTGCGTAGAGCTCCGTTACAACGGACCCAGTCCGTTACAATGGACTCCAATAGACACCCTTGGCATCCCCGCAACCTCGTATCAGATACAAGGTCCGTTACAACGGACTCCAAGTCCGTTACAACGGAATAAGCAGTTTTCACGGTCCTCCTCACACCCCCGCATCCTATACAGGGTCCGTTGCAACGGACTCCAATTCCGTTACAACGGAATATGTGTTTTTTCGAAAAATTCTCAATTTCCTGTATCTGCTACAGTGTCCGTTGCGACGGATAGCATGCTGCTCATGCTTGGCACGTGATAGTGGCTTCGTAAATGGATCGGCCATTTTATCATCAGTAGGTATCTTCATTATTCTCACGTCACCTCTCTTCGTAATCTCACGAATCAAGTGGTAACGCCGGAGTACATGCTTGGACCTGTGATGCGCTCGCGGTTCCTTGGATTGTGCTATCGCTCCGTTATTGTCACAATATACATCCATGGGACCCGAGATGCTTGGCACAACGCCAAGTTCCATCACGAACTGTCGTAGCCAGACAGCCTCCTTTGCGGCTTCCGAAGCCGCAATGTATTCCGCTTCAGTTGTAGAATCAGCCACCGTCTTCTGTTTGGAGCTTTTCCAAACAACAGCTCCGCCATTGAGCGTGAAGACGTAACCACTTTGAGATTGGAAATCGTCCGGGCAAGTTTGGAAACTAGCATCTGTATATCCTTGGATAATCAGATCTCCTTCCGAACCTCCATAGACAAGAAACATATCTTTAGTATTCCTGAGATACTTAAGAATGCTCTTGACTGTGGACCAGTGAACTTCCCCGGGATCAGACTGATAGCGGGAAGTCACACTCAACGCATATGCGACATCTGGTCTAGTACATATCATGGCATACATGATCGATCCTATAGCCGAAGCGTATGGGATCCGACTCATTCGCTCACGTTCAGCGTCTGTTGAAGGACACTGATCCTTTGTGAGAGAAATGCCATGTGACATTGGCAGAAATCCTTTCTTGGATTGCTCCATGTGAAACCTAGTTATCACTTTGTCAATATATGTACTTTGACTTAGTCCGAGAAGTCTCCTCGATCTATCTCTATAGATCTTCACGCCTAAAATATATGCGGCTTCTCCTAAGTCCTTCATTGCGAATTGACTACCCAAATATGCCTTAACCTGGTTAAGCATTGGGATGTCATTTCCAATGAGTAAGATGTCGTCCACGTACAAGATGAGGAATACGATCGAACTCCCACTGAATTTCTTGTATACACAAGGTTCCTCAATATTTTTGAATGAAACCATACTTTGCGATGACCTCATCGAATCGTATGTTTCATGCACGAGATGCTTGTTTTAATCCATAAATGGATCTCATAAGCTTGCACACTTTATTCGTATTCTTTGGATCGACAAAACCCTCGGGTTGTGTCATATACACATCCTCGGTAAGGTTCCCGTTAAGGAAAGCGGTTTTGACATCCATCTGCCATATCTCATAATCGTGATATGCAGCTATTGCTAGAAGAATGCGAATACTTTTAAACATGGCTACTGGAGAAAACGTTTCATCATAGTCTATACCATGAATTTGCTTGAAACCTTTCGCCGACAGTCTTGCTTTAAAAGTGTGTACATCACCATCCATGTCGGTTTTCTTCTTGAAAACCCATTTGCACCCAACGGTCTTAGAACCATTAGGTAGATCAATAAGATTCCAAACCTTATTATCATACATGGACTGGATCTCGGTTTTCATGGCGTCATGCCATTTCGAGGAATCCAGGCTAGACATAGCACCTTTGTAGGAGGTTGGCTCGTCATCTAGAGTCAACTCATCATCGTCATTACTAATGAGAAATCCATATCTCTCAGGTTCTTGACGATTCCTACTAAATCTACGTATAGCTTGTGTACTAGATTCTGGTTCACCATCCAATGGTAACTCAGAATCTTGTTCCAGATCAATTTGTTCACTTTGTGGTTCTCGAATTTCTTCAAGATCAATTTTACTCCCACTGGCTTGACGATCTAGGAATTCCTTCTCTAAGAAGTGTCCTCGTCGAGCCACGAAAACCTTGTTTTCGCTAGGCAAGTAAAAGTAGTATCCTTTTGTTTCTTGAGGATACCCCACAAATAAACACTTGTCTGATCTTGGCTCGAGTTTTTCCGTCAATAACATTTTGACGTATGCCTCGCAACCCCAAATCTTTAGATAAGACAATGATGGCACCATGCCATGCCATAATTCATATGGTGTCTTTTCAACAGATTTGGACGGAACTCTATTCAGTATATGAGCGGCCGTTTGAAGCGCGAAACCCCAAAATGACTTTGGCAAATCCGTTCGACTCATCATCGAGCGAACCATGTCCAACAAGGTCCGATTCCTCCTCTCGGACACTCCATTCCATTGGGGTGTACCGGGTGGAGTCCATTGTGATACTATACCACAATCTCGAAGATAGTCCTCAAACTCATAGCTCAAGTATTCACCACCTCGATCCGATCGAATGGCTTTTACTTTCTTGCCCAGTTGAAGTTCTACTTCGTGTTGAAACTCTTTGAATTTCTCAAAAGTTTCACTTTTGTGACGCATTAAGTATAGATATCCATATCTACTATAATCGTCAGTAAAAGTCACGAAGTAGCGATACCCATTTCTAGCCTCGACACTCATCGGTCCACATACATCGGAATGTATGAGGGCCAACACATCTTTCGATCTTTCTCCTTTCTTGGAGAAAGGTGTCTTTGTCATCTTACCCATCAAACAAGATTCGCAATTTTCTATTGTCTCTAAGTCAAAAGAATCTAGCACTCCATCCTTTTGGAGTCTAGCAATGCGTTTCTCGTTTATGTGTCCGAGACGACAATGCCATGAGTATGTTTCATTAGTTTGAGTAGTATTTATGTTATAAATGGACCGATTATTGTTGTTATTATCTAAATCCAAGACATATAGACCATTTTCAACTAGAACATTACTAAAGAAAATGTCATTCTTGCGAATAAAACAATCATTAGTACCAATAACTAATTCATATCCATCCGCAATAAGTCTAGAAACAGAAATAATACTACTACTCAAAGTAGGTACATAACAACAATTATCCAAAACTAAAATAAGTCCATTTGGCAAAGTTAAATCATACGTCCCTTCGGCTAATGCTGCTACTCGAGCTCCATTCCCGACGCGTAAATCAACTTCGCCACGAATCAACGATCTTCTACTTCTTAGGCCCTGCATATTATTACAAATATGAGTCCCACATCCAGTGTCCAACACCCATGATGTGATGGAGAATTTCCTCGACCCCGGGCCCACGCAGCGGAATGAAGGCCCGATCCGATTCCCCGATTCCCGAGATCACGCCATGACTTCGAGGGTACGATGCGAATAGAAGGATAGATCTATACCAGCGTGAAATTGATCACGCACGAAGGGTTGATCGCCGCCTTCTATCTCCTGTCACGTTGGTGACAATCCGCGCGTCCCATACCACGCGTCTTTCACCGTTCGTTGACCATCTTCTCACTCCTTGAGTCGATCACAATCAAAGAGCCACAATTGTCGCTCCTCTACTTGTATCCACCGTGAGTCGCAAGACGTCGGTCGCGGATGCACCTGCCTAGACGATGCACCGGCGAACTTGCTCGATCTAATCGATTCTCTATTACTAGAGAAACTCCTTTCTCGATTTCTCTCTCTTCGCACCCTTTCACTCACTAAAGATCAAATCTGAATTTGCTCTTTTTCTTGTGTATATTGGGCAGAATAATCACTTGCTTAGAATGATTCAACTGAATTCCATTGTGAAGATGAGAGAGAAAATCCTATTTATACCTAAATAGGATAAGGATTAGCCAAAAGGCATGTATATCCAATATACACCCTTTCACACAGAAAACTGTATGAACCTGTTCAGTATTCTGTCCAGACGAAATTGATAAATTTCTCTGACAGAAAATCCACCAACACGAAAGTTGTAGATAATCTTATTATCTACACAACCCAATTTGGCCCAGCCCAATTGGAGTTCGTATGCAAAAGTTATGACTGTTTTACTAATTGTATGTCATACTGTTGCACCCTTTCGGTATTTCACAGAAACGACATTTATACTTCGTTCATATGAAATATATTTCTATATGAAGGTTGTAGATAATCTCATTATCTATCTAACCCAATTTGAACCATTCAAATCGGATTTTCCCACTGACAGTTATGGCCACGAATGTACGACTACATTCGTTTATCCTTGTGTACACTTTTACGGTTGATCCTGAAACTGTATTTCCTTCATGATGATGAAGTAAAGAAATAAGATTCGATAACAAAAATACCTGATGCCGGTGTGTCCAAGGAAGCGGTCTTTTGCTTGCTCTCCCTCAGGAAGATCTCGCAATCACGCTTCCAATGCCCCTCCTTGAGGCAGTGGAAACACTTCTTGTCATCCTTGGCTTTCTTGCCCACGGGCTTAGGCGCAACCTTGTTGCCCTTTGCCTTCCTCTTCTTGTTCTTGTTCCCATTGCTTGGACTCTTCCCTTCAACCACCAATACCTCCGAAGTCCTAGACTTCATGTACCGCGGTTTCATGTCACTTTCGAATGTTCTGAGCATTCCGAAAAGCTGGGGAAAGGTCCTTTTCATGTCTGACATGTGGAAATGCGAGATGAACGAATCGAAACTCGGTGGCAATGACAACATGATCAAATCAGTTTGTAACTCCACCTCGAATTTCATGCCAAGCCTCTCAAGATGATCGAAATATCCTTTCATCTCGAGAAGGTGCGAGCTAACATGCGTACCATCTTGCATCTTGCATTGCGTCGCATTGCCAAGAGCTTGATACTTCTCCACCCTTGCTTGAACCTGAAACATCTCCCTGAGCTGTTTCATAATCTCGTATGCTTCCTGTTTCTCAAACTGAATTTGATATTCAGGAGTCATAGTAGCAAACATGAGGCATGTGACATCATTTGAACTTTCCATAATGGTCGTATGTTCGAATACATCATCCTCAGTTGCATCATCACCTGGCACAGGAGGGAGAGGCGTCTCCAAGACATGTGCCTTTCCTTCCTGTTTCAGAACGAATCCCAGATTCCTCTGCCAGTTACTAGTTGGTAAACTAAAGCGGTTACTAGTTGGTAAAGCCATGAATTCTACAATTTTGAAAAATAATGTAATTAATAACGTGGTCTTTCATATATTAAAATTCATTTTTAAATAACTTGAAATACCCATTATTTTATCATTTCAAATAGCCCCCACTATTGAAACGGAGATTCGATACCTTAAATCTCATAATGGACAAGATCCCTATTTAACGTATTTCTAAGGTGACTATGGCCAACCACTCAGAAAATACGTCACGTCGGGTAGGACGGTGTCCAATCATCTCCAAGACGATTCTTGCTTTATTCGTGAGGTCCGGTATTGAGTCCAACTCAAAACCAGAGTGTGTGTACCTCACTCCTTGCCCCAAATCGTAGCCTAGCTAGCGAATTGGTCAAGTCCAAACCACAAATGGAGTATCACTCAATCAGCGAATTGACATGCCATACTATGGCCATGCAACACATCAATTCCTAATCAATGCATGCCTTCCTTGCTACGTACGTGTAAATCTGTGCCAGACTATGGCCATGCAACACAGATAAACAAACACTAGTCTAGAAGGTTCCATTTAGGGAGGCAAAAGACTTGATAATTACGTGGGAGGATTTTATTTTTTATTAAAATCATTTATTTTATTCATTCACAATAACAAATAAAATAATAAGGTATAGCATATTGGCCTTTTTAGTTTTATGAGCAATCATAAAACCCTAAAATTCCCAACCCTAAAACCCAAGATGATCCTTGCTTCATGTTAAGATCCAATCTTCGTATCGTGTCGTCTTGCCTTGAAGGTCCTTCTTCAAAACTAAACCTATTTTATTTTATTACAACTTTGGAAGACTCACTGGTCCCCACATAATTAAATAAAATACAATTTGGAAAGCTCACTGGCCCCCACACAACACACATTACAAGCAACACAAACAATCATCCCCGTTTTAGGTTATATGCTATACCGTATCGAATTTATAAATTGAAAATTTTAAAATTAATGGGCATTTTTACAGAAAAAAAATTGGTTGTCCAGAAAATTGTTCGTTTGAACGCAACTCCAAGTTCGTTCGAACGAACGTCAGAAAAAAAAAATTTCAACTTTTTACTCTTTTTTTTTTTTTTTTTTTTTGAACCAGAAATAGGTCCGTTCGAACGCAACTCCAAGTTCGTTCGAACAGATAAGTCCGTTCGAACCAAACACTAGGTTCGTTCGAACAGACCAGTTCGTTCGAACGCAACTCCAAGTTCGTTCGAACGAACCCTATTCTGCCAGCTTTTCTAATTTCTGAAATTCAGCCCAAAAATTCTAAAATTTCCTAAATTTGAATTAAATCATCGATTTTCAATGGTTTTAACGAGCGATTGCTCTGATACCACTGTAGGGTTACGCACACGATTATCATAGTGTGCAGCGGAAATTAGTTCACGTGCGTAACCTAATTCTACCGGGATCATGCCCTAAAACCACCGAAAAAGGAAGAGTTTCGGAGAATTACCTCGTACAAGTTAGTACGTGTCGATTACTTCTCCAAATTCGTGAACCTTCTCCAAGGAATGCTCGTGCAGTCCCTCTACTCGTGTCCACCTCGATTTCGACCAATCGGAAAGCGCTAACGCCGTTCTAGTCGCCGTCACGATCAATCTCTCAAGATCCTTGCTCGAATCTCCCTCTCAATCTCACCAGATCTGATCTGGAATTCTGTGGAAGAGGAAAGAGAAACGACGGCTCAAAAACCCTAGAAAAACCTAGGTCAAATTTCGGAATCATAACTTTATATATATAGGAAACAGGTCAGTTCGAACGAACTTAACATAGTTCGTTCGAACGAACCCAGTTCGTTCGAACGCACCTAAATGTTCGTTCGAACGAACCCACTTCTGTTTATCACGAATAAGTCCGTTCGAACGCACTGATATAGTTAGTTCGAACGAACCTTATTCTGACTGCAGAATTGCCTATTTATATAAATTCTTCCAAGTTAATTCTTAAGCCATATTATCTTTCATTTTGAAGACACGGGTTTATGACCGTTAGTCTTCTTAAATCCTAGACCCGTCTTATCATTGGGATTTTGTCCCTCCAAGACTTTGTCCAATGAAGCGATGGCATGTGAGCTTGATGCCCTTTCACAGAATTGCACGTGGATTCTCGTTCCGGCTCCGGCATCTCAATCGGTTGTCGGTTGTAAATGGGTTTACAAGGTTAAACGTCGCTCCGATGGCTCAATTGAACGGTTCAAGGCCCGCTTAGTTGCAAAAGGGTATACGCAAATAGAGGGGGTTGATTACACCGAGACTTTTAGTCCGGTTATTAAACCCACGACGATTCGACTTGTCTTGTCCATTGCTGTATCTCGGGGCTGGCTTGTTCGTCAATTGGATGTGAACAACGCATTCTTACACGGTGATTTGCAAGAAACCGTGCACATGTCGCAACCGCCGGGCTTCGTCAATTCGGACTTTCCCACGCATGTTTGCCTTCTAAAGAAAGCGCTATATGGACTTTTACAAGCTCCACGAGCTTGGTTTCACAAGTTGAAATCAAGTCTTCTCTCTCTCGGCTTCGTGTGCTCCTCATCTGATGCCTCCCTGTTTTATCGCCGTCGATCAACGGACACTGTTCTTCTCCTTATCTACGTCGATGACATCATCGTCACCGGTGACAATCCTCAGATTATCACCAAATTAATTGCGGATCTTGATATGCAATTTTCTCTTAAAGATCTAGGTTGTCTCTCCTTTTTTCTTGGCATTCAAGCTGCATTCCACTCGAGCGGACTCCATCTTAGTCAGAGTGCGTATGTTCGTTCGCTGTTGGAGAAAGCGAAATTAACAAATGCAAAATCTACCAACTCTCCCATGGCTCCTGGCCTCTCTCTATCCAAACTCGATGGTGATCCCCTAGCTGATCCAACTTTATATCGGAGTTTGGTGGGAGCCTTGCAATATCTCACTATCACGCGCCCCGACATTTCTTATGCCGTAAATAAAGTGTCGCAATTTATGCACGCTCCCACCGATACTCATATGGCCACGGTCAAACGAATTCTTCGGTATCTCAAAGGAACAATTCTCCATGGCCTTGAAATTCGTCATGAACAAACTCTTGAATTACATGCATACTCGGATGCCGATTGGGCCGAGTGTCCCGATGATAGACGGAGTACAACGGGATTTTGCATTTACTTGGGTCCAAATCTCATTTCGTGGAGTTCAAAAAAACAACACACAGTTGCACGTTCGAGCACCGAAGCGGAGTACCGTAGTTTAGCTATGGCGACCACCGAGGTAATTTGGATTCAATTTCTGCTTCGTGATCTGTGTGTACCATTGTCGTCTCCCTCATTCTTATGGTGTGACAATCTTGGAGCAACTTTCTTGGCGGCAAATCCGATTTTTCACGCCCGCACAAAACATATCGAAATTGATTTTCATTTCGTGCGAGAACGTGTAAACAACAAGGAGCTGCAAGTGAAATTTATTTGCTCGTATGACCAAATTGCCGATATTCTCACGAAGAGCTTGTCATCCTCTCGGTTTCAACTCCTACGGCACAAGCTCACGGTGTGTTCCACCCCAATTTCGCTTGAGGGGGCGTGTAAATCATGAAATGGAGACTTCCATTGCTGCCTCAAACAGAGAACTAGAAACCTGGCTTTTATTCACTTATATCCATTTTTCTTATTGGATGCAGTTTGTACCTATTGGATCTAGTTAGTTAGGATAAGTAGATGAGGTGTATACGAGTTAAAATTAGTTATGCTTAGCTGTACAATAGGTTAAAATTAGATGCTTCTCTAGAAGGTGATTAGGATGCTATAAGTATAGGGTCTGTAAAGAATTATTAACATAAGTGAAATCAATCTTTTTCAATCTCTTCTCTTTACTTTCAACATACATTTGTACATAAATCTTGTAAATAATTTTCATTTATATGAATATAAAAATATGACAGTCGAGCCTAGTTCATTTCAACCAAAAAAGTTATACATGATTATTTCGTCCGGTATAAAAATATCCCGGTTTCAACTCTCGACATACATTATATTTTCAATGCTTTTAGACGTATTTATTTTATTTTGATAAAATGTGATATTCTAAAGAGTACGTAGACAATGAAAATTACTTGTGTGCAACTTGGTGGTCAACCAAAGACACCTATTTAAAAGTGTTGCTGTTAATTATTTCTTAAAATACAATGATTGTTTATTAGTGTACACATTTTTCTGAAATACAATAATTATATACATATTAGTATATTGTGTGGTCTACCTTCCCTTGTTTGGAAGACCTATTGACCAGTCAAGAGTACTTTTTGAGGTATTGGTCCTACTTCTCATATATTCTCCATTCCCTTGATCACTGGAGGTGTCCATTAATCTATAAGTTCGTCCAATGGCCTTTCTGGTGATGGTAGGAATGGAGATGATATAGAATCTGGTCTCTCCAATCTCCAGTATCGGCACAGAATGAGGGGGCCTCGTCCGTACCATCAATTTATATACTTCTTTGAACACATTAATTCTTTTGTCATCTGATCCTTAAATTTCATGTATATACATATTAAATTGTTCAAACAATCAACAATTCCATGAATTATATATGGGGAATTTTTCAAAAACCCCCTAATTTTTTTTGGATATCATGAAAAACCACCTATGTTTTTATATTTTCTCAAAAACCCCTTATATTTTTGGCTTCCTCCAAAAATCCCCTAATATGTTTAGATTCTCTCAAACCCCCCTACCTTTTTGTTATGAGTTTGACTATGACCATTATACTTTTTTTCATAATTTTATTTTATAAATATTCATAATTTAATAAATAAAAATAAATATTAAAATAAAAAATATAATACATTGATATTAAAATATTATAATACATAAATAAAATATTATTATAAATAAATAATACATAGATATTAAAATATAAATAATTGTTGAAAATGATATTTTAATATCAATATGTTATTTATTTTAATATATATGTATTATTTATTACAATATTTTAATATCATGTATTGTTTATTTTTTAACATTTTTTTATAATAGTTTAATATATATTTATTATTTATTAAAATATAGAGATTTATAAAATAAAATTATGGGGTATAATGGTCATTTTTTAAAACATAACAAAAATAGGGGGTTTTTGAGGGAATCTAAAAAAGTTAGGGGGGTTTTGAAAGAAGCAAAAAATATAGGAGATTTTTGAGGGAATCTAAAAAATATAGGGGGTTTTTAAAAAAGGCAGGGGTTTTTCATAATTTTAGAAAAAGACAGGGGATTTTTGAAGAATTCCCCATTATATATTATTTATAAGTTTTAGCAAAATAGTATTTATCTACATGTAAGATTTGCAAGTTACTAGCTATGTTGCCCGAATACTTCAAAAACTGAACTGTATCCGTATCGGATACGTATCGGATACAGATACGCTCATGATACAGCATCAATACGTATCTGATACGACATGTGGCATATCGAACCATTTTAATATATAAATTTGAACGGATACGTTTCCGATACGATTGGATACGGTTCAAATACGGCGGGATACGGTTTCGATACAGCTGACCCATTGTTTTTTGTTTTTTGGCCCAACATAAAAATATCCAATACTCTTACTACTCAATAGTTTTTTACATTACATATTTTTTTATTTTACTTATTCGTTAAATATCCAAATCACATCTTGATTTTTATAATAATTTAATAAAATTATTTTAATATATATTTAATTATATTAAAATAATATTAAATAATATACATATATCGTATCTTAGACTTTTTAAAAATGAAAGAGAGTAATTGGACCAAAAATTCTCCAAGCCTTTTGTGGGGTTGAGTACGCACTATCTATTTTCTATGCACCGACCTACTAAAGTGTAACCTGTACTTCTGCTATGGATTCTCCCTTTCTAGGGTTTTTGTGATATTCCAAGTTTGAGTTGATAACATGTCGAATATACCTTGTAATGTTGATCCATTTGGAAACTTATTTTCTTTTCTTGTCATGTCATCATGGCTTTTACTATGATATATAAACGATCAAATCTCCATTACATGTTTTATTTTTCGAATTAGACACGTTACATTGTGAATTCGAGGGAGTTATGTTAGGAGAAATAATTGATGTTTAAGTATTACGCTATGCAAAATTATTAGCTTAATAAAATTCGAACCACCTAATTTTTACAATATAATCCAAAAGAAAGAGTCGAAAAATTATTTGAACGAAAGATTAGTTAAATTAGATCTTTCATTTTTTATATAGACATACACCTTTTTCGTGTAGAATGGAACAATTATCCATGTTTTATTATAGGGAAATTTTCGAAAAACCTCCTATCTTTTTTTAATATTCTAAAAAACTCCCTATCTTTTTGAAATATACCATTAGTTATGTGGGAGTAAGTAAATAAATGTTAAAGAAAACAAAAGGTTAAATGCTCATATATCAAATGTCGGATAAATTTTGAGATCATTAAGTATACTGACTTTGATAATAATAATAAAGAAAAATGATTGTGGAATTTTATCATGAATGATGCATATATAGTGGACATTTATTTGTAGACCACTAAATTATTGCATGACAATTAACAATTATAAAGTACAACAATGAAAGTAGTGAAAGAAAGTCAAGAGTAATATTTGTCTATCATATATTTTGGTACAAACTCCAATAAAATATAATTACCCAAAATGTTATATAAGCAAGATTTTGCTTATATGGGTGTAATTTCGGTTAAGGATATTCGGTTATAGTGGGAGTAAATATTTGTACAATTATTATGTTATAGACACGTGATATAAACATATGTCATGGACATATGATACGGTTATAAAGTTTTTCAAGTTTATTCGGTATTATAGTTATTCTGCAGAATTAAAATTGTATTTATCACTTTACTCTGATTTAAACAAGGTTTGTCTCAATATGGTTTAAAGGAGACGGTTTGTCTCATTAAGGTATTAAAGGAGACAACTTGTCTCAATGCGGTTTTAAAGGAGACGATTTGTCTCATTAAGTTATTAAAGGAGACGGTTTTAAGGATCTCACTAAATTTATTTTTAGGAGGACCAAGTTGGAAATAGACATGTTAATATAACATTACATGAAATTTCCATGCTACACATCCACAATAGTTTGATTATTCTAATCATTGCAATTTAGATAAATTGTAGAAGAGCATGCAAATATTTTTCATCCTACCAATCCGTTCAAAAATCTACTCAAAGTAGAGTTTCCTTTTAGCTCAAAAAATGTTAGTTTTGGCAGTTTAGGATTTAAATCCTTGGGTTCCTAATGGGTGATCAAACACCTCGAAGTTTAGTTCCTAACTATTCTTGCAAAACTACACTTCCCAGGACCCAAAACTAAGGCACCGAGCAGGGCCAACCAAAATTGGAATCCTTGTGAATTGGTCTGGACTAATTTGGACAATAAAGAAGGCTTCAAATTTCTAAACTACTAATATGGGCCTCAAAGAGCTTACATATTATATCTTTTTTTATTTATATATTTTGTGCCTGCAAATGCAATGTATGTGAATTGGAAATTTCTTCGCACTGAATATTACTTTACTACTTTAGACACTTTAGACTTGAGTGAATAAAAAGCTATATGTTATTCGAGCAAATACAAAAATGCCAACCTAAAAGGGACTAATGAATAAAAAGTACAAAGAAATAAGAAAGGTCATATCTATAAATCTATTATAACATTATCATATTAATGGTTGGTACAAGTGAGTAACCAAGCTTAGATCTCCTGAATCAAAAGATTGATTGATCCATAAGCATTATATACTTTCTCAACTATATATACCAACATGAAATACGACAAATTAATTAATGAAATTACTTACAAAGTTAATAAAGATATATTCATTATAAAAAAAAATAGCTACTCGAGTCCCGGAACGAACCAAACACAATTATTTTTGAACGAACAATATAGTTCTTCGTTCGTTCGGTCCTCTATGTCGTACCTATATAGGTGTTTATCGTTATAGATATAGTAATCGAAATAGTAGATGTGGTTTCCTTTGGAGTTGGAACTAATATCACAGTTTGCTGAGAGAGAAAACCCCTTATTTTTATCTAAAAACAAAATTTGACAACCAATATCGTTAATCTTGATCCATCGAGGTTTGTGGTCATTCGCATTTCGAGCATCTAATTTGTATATCTCGAAGGAAAACTCACGAGTCTTGTCGTTGCACAAGTACTTAATTACTCTGAGAATCCCTTCAGAAGATTCGACAAGGTAATCAGAGCGTGTGTAATCGAGTAACTCGATGGGCGGTATATCATATGCTAAGGTTTGAGTAGCAATATCAATTGCTTTCGTAATTCCGGTACCATTTTCAATCCACAAATATTTTCCCATATAAATTGCACAACCAATAATATTATGGTTTTTATTAGGTTCGGTATAATCTTGTCTTATATAAACCCAATTCTCGTCTCCGGGTCGATAGAACGCCAACACCTTACCAATCTTGGGGTTGTTTGGATCCAACAAGTCCGATACGACCACATAGCCTCCTCGGCTTTTTAACGGGTTGGACCAATGAACTTGTGGACATGCTTCATTCACACAAGGAAGATGAATGTGATCATTAGTGATCGGGTTAATGAGAGAGAAACTCTGACGATCATGGAAATCCGGCGCAGCGAGCATATAACCACCAAAACATCCTGTCAAGCACTTGTCTCGGAGCGATGAAGAATGATAAATATAGGTCTTAGCAGCGGACATCGAATAGAAAGAAACGTTTTCGGTTTTGGGACCATGAACCAAACAGTTTCCATATGACTGCCAAATCCAGGGGAATTGGAGAGGCGGGTCCGAAGCAGGGGCGAAAGAACGCCACGGATTACAAACGCTTCGAAATCGAATGAAATCAAACAAACCTGGAAGCTTTTTGGAGATGAGATGTACGATTTCGGGGAGGAGCTCGGGCCAATCGCTTCGATTCTCCATTGAAAGAGAGGAAATTGTTTGACCTTGCTATGATTTTGTTTTTTTAGAGTATTTATGGAGAGAATTTAGCATAAATATAGGTTGAAACTTGAAATTGTCCAGGAAGAAAAAGAAGGGAAACTATCTATAATCATGTTGGACTTGGCAATTATAAAAAGAAGGGAAAATATCAACAAAATAAAAAAGGAAAGGTGCACTAGCGACTAATTATCAACTTTTTTCTAGAAAAAGGAAATAATGAGTAGCATGCCATGAATCAATACGGGCCTTTCCCTTGGCCTGTTCCTGTATAGTAGAACTCGAATAAAAATAAATAATTTCCACTCTCCTTGAATTAATATGAGCATGCCAATCAATTAAACCATAAATTTATCATGTATGTGATAAATCAAATACATGACAATTAATTAATACGAATATTAAATTTTATTTCTAATTATAATTATCACCCAACATTTAATGAAAATATCGACGCACCGATTGCTCGAGAAAATTGAAAAGGGAATATATATGACTTCTCTTCTAGTGATAATACATACGTATACTTACTATTTCATTATTTCACCAGAGAAAGTTTATGTGATACTCCCAAGTAACACATCTCTATTATATTACACATGACTATATTAGCATTAGCATGTCTTTTTTTACAATAAATCAGTACCATAGATACAATTGTAACAAACAATCTATAGATTTCGAAGGTAAATTCGTACCAAAATTAAGTATGTTAAGAATACCATATACACAAAAATACGAATGTTTCCTTTTAAGGAGAATCTCATATCACGAATTGTGTTTATTTTCGAATTCGATTTTTATATAATATCAATTGCACACGACCCACAAGTCACAACCTATCACAAAATACGAATATTGTGCCAAAATACATAACTATCCAAGTTACGAGGCCATTGAAAAAAAATGTGAAAGTTATGTTAATATTGCAAAAATTGATATGCCTTAACTTAAGTAAGAGTAATTTAAAAAAAAAACAAAAAAATAATTATTTTGTCCTTATTTATATTGGTTGTTATTTAGTGTTCTTATTTATAAATATATATTCATCTTCCGTAAATTGTGCAAAAATATATTTCATATATTGAAAATCATAATCTCATCAATTTCTATCGATCATAATCTTTAAAAAACAACTTATATTTTTTTCAAATTTTAAATTTTAGAAATAAGATTTTGTAATATGAAGATCGAATACATATACTTACTATTTCATTATATTATACGATCATAATCTTTAATTTTAAATTTTAAATCTTTTATATATTATAAATTAAAAAAATTAAAATTGGGTATTATTTTTTCAAATATGAAGATCGAATACCATTCTTTGGACATATTTTGTTTTATTTTGTGCATTATCATGAGAGAAATATATGAGTAAGTTTATTTATTTATGTTTCTATATTTGCAATGATTTTTTTTTAATTAGGAATCATAATATTGTTTAGGTACGAAACAATAAATTACAATAAACATAAATGAGGATAAAATGATCATTTCTTTAATTGTGTATTAAATTGCTCTTAATTCAGTCATACTAGCTATTACAATAGCGCCATCCATAAAATTTTCTAGATAGATTCACATTTGTATTCACATTTACATTTGTATCAAGACCCTAAAGGTGTGTTTGGATAGCGGTAATTTAAGATTACCATTGTAATCACATTTCTTGGAATGTGATTCTCGAAAATCACATTACCATGTCATGGAAATATTATTGTTTGGATTCAAAATTAACATTCCTAAGAATATCAATATTCTTGAATTTATTTATTTATGAAATTACCATTATACCTTTTGAGATATATGAAATCAATTATGTATTTTATATATCCATATCATCTAATATTTTTATATATATTTAATGTCTAATTAATTATTATAATAGATTACTATCTATAATCATTTATGCTTCGTTTTATAAAATTATAATTTAATAATAACTACAATTATAATTTAATAATTATACTGTATTTAATTTATATATATATTTTTAAAAGAAATATATCAATTATTTTAATTATGACTACAATTATCTAAGAGAAATTTTCAAATAACCCCCTAACTTTTCTTGAATTTGTAAAAAAAGACCATAACTTTATGGAAACTCCAAACTCCTACTACAAATAAGGTTTCATTTTCAAATACCATACATCATGTTTAATTTTATTGTGTTACATGGGTTAATCTTAACATTTCATGGTGTTAAAAAAAAATTGGACTATAATACCCTCTATTTTCATATTTAATTTTATTAAACCATTTTTGTATTATTTTATTAATTTAAAAATATCCATAAATAATTTTTAACATATACTAATTAAGAAAATGTATATGTCAAATACATAATTTTAATATTTTATTTATTATATATTTTGTCATACAAAACCAATGTTACAGAAATCGCTAGGCGCTAGTCGGACGGACGGACCCCATCTAGCGCCTAGAGGGATTAATCGAGGATTAATCGATTCTAGGCGGATTTGTAATTTTACATAATTTTTTTCATATTTTTTAATTTATATATATTATAATTTGTGCTACAAATTGTTATACTAAAAATAGTGTATATGAATTTTATTTAAGACAACATCCAAACAAATCATAACATGAAATCTACAACATAACATTAACATAAATCCAAATAAACCACAAAATAAAGATACTGACATATCAACACATTCTAACTGGTATCATAATCCTTTCCATCCTCCTAGAGCGGGTTGTAGGTGTTGGTTCAAATTTCCTAGGGTTTGATTATCTCAAAATAATGTCGATACCACTAATCTATATGTGGGAGTAACATTTATAGAGATAGAAGACGTAACCCACAAAATGATCAAAAGAAGAATCAAGACGTCGCAAGTCAAGACGGTGAAGAAACGATGGCACGAAAACGCATGATCAAGTGAAGATCTCAAGACATCGAAGATTCCGCAAGTTGGGCTATCACACAAATCACCAAAACAATTTATATGTATCCCTAAACTTGTTTATGAATTATTAAGCTCAAAATTAGTCAAAGAAATATATTCGAAATCCATCAAAAAGATGAAATAACAAATGAGGCTGACATAAATATGTTCGTTATAACGGACCATCAATGTCCGTTGTAACGGACCTTCTCGTCCCCTTCAAGAATGGCAAACATAGTATAGTCCGTTACAACGGATTCACCAGTCCGTTGTAACGGACACCTACCAAGCGTCGTAACGGAAGTTTCACCGTTACAACGCTAATTAATGCCAACGTGAAGAAAAGTCACAGAAATATGTCCGTTGTAACGGACCACTATGTCCGTTGTAACGGACATTGAACTCACTTCAGTATACCAAATATTACTCCATGCCGTTGTAACGGAATAACCAATCCGTTGTAACGGACGAACATCAACCGTTGTAACGGAATTGTCTTCGTTATAACGGATATATATAGAACAAACGTGAAGTGAAGTCACAGTCGAACGTCCGTTGTAACGGACTGTGTAGTTCGTTACAACGAACTCTTAATTCATGAACTCCGTTATAACGGACCTTATTTCCGTTGTAACAGACTATGAAAAATACAAATATATTGGCCGTAACGGCTAGTTTGACTTTTGGTCCGTTGTAACGGACTACATGTCTATTGTAACGGACTGTGCATAAAAAGCAAGATAAGGGAAGGGTCTATGTATTCTATAAATAGAACTTTTCCCTCATTCTCTCTCATCATCTCAACCAATATATTTTCCCAATAAAAAGAGAGAATCATAGCTTTAAATCTTGAGCTTAATCTTCTAAACATTCTTAGAGATTATTAGATCCCTTTTCATTCCATAAAATACGATTCTCAACTTGCGTGACCGATCACGTGTAGTTCGTATTAGATAAATTGTAATAGGCTAGTGCAAAGATTGTAAAGCCCGCCATAGATCGATAGAAACGTGTAAATCGATCTAGGCAAACCTTGTAATTGCTTGATTTGGGTATTCAATCAAAAGCCGAAAAGGCGCAAGGCAACCCCGGAGACGTAGGTACTTGCAATCAATCGAGTCTGTCGATTGAGCGAGTAGACGGTGAGTTAAAGCTACAAAGCAACCACCTACCGAACTCCGTAAACAAATATATTGTGTTATTTGTTTTTGGTATTGTATTCTTCCTCTAATTTACTTACGCTTCCGCACAAAATTGTAGTTGTATTCCATTACCGCGAGAATTGGACCTTAGGACTTCCTATTCACCCCCCTTTAGGTCTAAATAATACAACATTAGGCCTAAAAAAATGCACAAAGAGAAATAAACTAAACATTAAAAAAAATGGGTTTTGGGCCTAAAATAATAGAAATTTAAGTGGGGTGGGCCTAGGCGGAATTATTCAGTATTTAGACGGACTTAAGCGGAATTCCGCCTAGACGGAAACTAATAGGGTAGACTTTAGGCGGCTGCCTTGACCGATTTTTGCAACCATGTACAAAACTAGTATTAAATAATATTAAAATAAACAAAGATTTAAAATAATATTCTTGAAAATGTTTCCACAAAAATAATAATATTTTAGCATGTAATTTTAATATTCATTCATTGTTAATAAAACCATCTAATAATTCAAACCAGACGCTGAAATCAAATAATTGTTGAAATTAAAAATAAATAATATTATTTTAATGCTAGTTTTAATGCTCATTCATTCATTATTAATTTGGCAAAAATATTATTTTAGTAACTATTTTTTTTTAATAACTATTGATAATTAAAACTAAATACTAAAATAGTATAATATTATCAAGATATTTTCATGAATACTTTTGTATCGTAGTTTATTTAATGCTAGTTTGTGTGATAAATATATAATAAATGGAATATTGAAATTATGTATATGAAATGTTGTTTTTTTAAATTAGTATATGTTAAAAAATATTTACAGAGATTTTTAATTTAATAAAATAATACAAAAATAAGTTTAATACCATGAAATGTTAAGATTAACTCCTATAGGAGGGTATTTGAAATGAAACCTCGCTTAAAGTTTTTTTTTCGAGTTTCCAAAAAGTTAGTGTTTTTTTAGGGCTGTTCAAACGGTTAGGTTTATTCGGATACCGAACCGAACCGGTCGAATTCGGTTTAATCGGTTCGGTTTTTCGGTTTTTTTTATTCGGTTCAGTTAAAAAAATGGTATTGTTCGGTTTATTCGGTTCGGTTCGGTTTTTATGTAATGAAAATCGGTTAAACCGAACCGACCGAATAACATCTCATGTTTCGTAATTTTTAATATAATGATGTTAAAATATAAAAAAATAATATAATTTTTTTATAAAATAATATAATTATATTTTATAATATGTATTTATATTTTTTGATAAATAAAGTATATTTTTCGATAAATTTATTTTTATTTTAAAGTTATAATGTTTCTTATTCGGTTCGGTTCTTAATCGGTTCGAAAGTTAAAACGGTCCGGTTCGGTTTGAATTTAGTTCGGTTCAGTTTAAATTGGGTTGGCCTTATTCGGTTAGGTTTGAACCGAACCGACCGAATGAACACCCCTAGATTTTTTACAAATTTAAGAAAAATTAAAGGGTTATTTTCCATTATCTAATTATATTTAATTTAAAAATAAATAAAGAAATGTTTCAAATAATAAACAATAAAATAAAAATGAGGTATTTGCGTAAATAGCATGAAAATGTCACATATTACCATTGCTTTTTGTAAAATTTATTTTTCGTGATTCATGAAAATGTGTTACGCCATGAGAACGTAACATTATATTTTTATATGAACCTAAACATGAGGATGTGATTCTCTCATCTAGGGGTGTTCAAACGGTTTGGTTTATTCAGATACCGAACCGAACCGGTCGAGTTCGGTTTAATCGGTTCGGTTTTTCGATTTATTTGGTTCGGTTCAGTTCGGTTTTGATGTTCTTGAAACCGATTAAACCGAACCGACCGAATAACATCCATTTTTCAAATTCTTTTTAATATGTTAATGTTAAATTATAAAAAAAATGATATAATAATCTTGTAAAATAATATAATTATATTTTATAATATGTATTTATCTTTTTGAATAAATAAAATATAATTTTTTTGATAATTTTTTTTTATTTTAAAATTATAATGTTTCTTATTCGATTTATTCGGTTTGATTTTTAATCGGTTCAAAAGTTAAAACGATTCGGTTTGGTTGGAATTTAGTTCGGTTCGGTTTAAATTGATTTGATCTTATTCGATTTGGTTTGAACCGGTCGAACCGGTTCGATCCAATAAACACCCGTACAGTCTCATTTATCAATATTCTCGTAGAATTCATTTCTCGTTTAGTTTCGCACTGTCCAAGACTCCAAACATACCCTGAAAACAATTATAAATAATTCCAAGGAAACTAAATTCCAGATTTACCAAAACTGCGGAAGGAAGCTTCCTCATAGCCCAATCAATACAAAACTTCTAATATCAATCAAACTCTACTACAAGTTACAACACACATAGCAAGTCACTAATATTTACTAAACAAACCCACTACACTAATATCTCCACAACGTTAACCACTGAGAAACCCTGTTCCAAACTTTCAACTTTCCTCTCTCTGCACTTCATTTCTCCCTCTCTTCACTCATACTCCTTCGATCATCGATTCTCTCTTTCTCGAAGAAGAAAGAAATCTAGGCTATTTCCTTCTACATCATGCGCGAAGCAAGTTCTAATAGTAGGCGGTACCGTTCCAAGAAGAGCCGTTGTTCCGGGAAGACTGGCTGTCCGTCGTTGATACGACGGCGTAGTCAACGAAGGAAACTACCGACTAATAATGTTCTTCTGCAGCGTTCTGCATCGGAGCCTATCTTATGGACTGTCAGATTTGTTTCCGACGGTGTCCCGTCAAAAGGAAATGACGAGAAGGAGAAACCGCCGTTGATTGTTATTCCGACGTTTTATAGCTGTTCTCAGTCTGATCTTTTTGTGTCTTCTTCAACCCTACCGCTTGATTTTTCAGTGGTAATTTAGCTTTTGAAATTGCATTCGTACCTCTCCGATGAACTTGGTTGACCAAATTACTGTACCAATTTGATGTTTTCGTGTACAGAATTGGAATGTAATCGAAAGATTGATTCTTTTTTGCATTGAAATAAGTTTTTTTTTTTGGATTGATAAATGCAATGAAATTGAATAGGAAAAGATTAAGGTGGTGGTGAGCGTGGCAGTGGAGGGGAGTGTTGGTCCTGTTAAGGCTTTGGTGAGGCTTGGGGCAACTATTGATGAGATGATTTCAATTATACTGGAGAGGTACAAACTGGAGGGGAGGAGCCCTAGACTGGATCCAGTTGGCACTTCATCCTACCAGCTCCATCATTCCCATTTCTCCCTCCAAAGTAAGTACATATGAATATATACCCCCATTGTTTAAACCTCTAATTCAATCAAATTTGAGCCAATTTAGCCCCAATTGGTTTATTATCCTCCATCGAGCAATGCTTAATGCCTCAATTAACTTGACAATTGTTCTAAAATTTGAATTCTAGGTTTGAACAAGAATGACAAGATTGGAGAAGTAGGAGGCAGGAATTTCTATCTTCGCAAGAATTGCGACTTAACTAACTCGTATTTTCAGAAAGAAAAATTCGAAACGAAAAGCAATGAAATCGGTCTCTCTCTATACAATTTCAAGAATCCAACTCTTAACCCAACTCAGCTCTTTGTTTCTTTTGTCATCAAGAAGTATAACAAGATTAAGAGACGCTCGAAACGGCTTTGGAGGGTCCTGACTTGTAACCAATAAGTTTGATCTCTTTTCATACAATCCTGCAAGACCATGATTTTTGTTTGGCCTCGAGGTATGTGTATTGATTGCATATATTGAGAATTTCGCTAGTTTTATTGGCCTAAATTTTTACGGCCAATTGGAGATTGTAAATATGTAGTGTAAAATACAATGTTGTTACAGAAAAGATATATTGATGTCGAGTAAAGTACAAATAATTAATTTACACTTAAAAAAATTATGGAAGCATCTCAATAACCATGGAGCTACTTCGAGAACAATATTTGATCATCAATACTTTTGATGCTTATCCAAGCCAGCTCCGAAATCCATTTTGTGGATATCGAACTTACATTGGTCGAGTGGTAAATTCTCATCACCGTGATAACCAATCTTCCTCGCATAAGTAGAATTTATAAAGAGCGTAACCACGTAATCATCATTCCGAATCGGGTCTGGACCGATGAAAATTGGCCTGGACCCGGTAATCAGAGCTCTCGAGGAGGAAAGTGAGAAGATACTGATGCGAGGGTCCTTCAATCGACCTGCCAATGAAAATAGAAGACTGGATATTACTCGGCGAGGCTGGTCCATAGCGAAACCTACCAATGAAAATACGCCACGTCACGCATTCTCTGCCATATTCTGCGGCTACTGGCTAGGTCCGCGAGAGTGAACATTTCGGGTTTGTTAGGAGAAGAATAAATCAAGAATGAAATACTTAAAGGACTGTGTTTGTTGGATGTTTGCTGTCTTACGAAATTGATATGTTAAATTCGGAGAATAAGATGATATGAATTTGAATTTTCTTATTACTTTTCCCATGATAAATATAATTACGAAATCACTTTCTTTTATACAAAATTATGAACTACTAGTGATGTTATTTTGATTTTTTTTTTCTCATATTTTGATTTTTGTTAACACTAAATTGATATATTTCTAATATAATAATTAACAAACAAGAAATATTTTATAAAATGTTAGTCAATATGGAACTTTGATTTGTTTGATTTTTATGTGACTTGTTGCATATACACTCATATTCATATTTCATAGTATATTTTGACCCATTATTTTATTACTATATCTTATAAATATTACAAAGAAAAAAAAACATTCATGAAAAATGACAAGGATTAAGCAAGGCGACTCTAGAAAAAAAAAACGCAAATTAATAAGTTTACTAAAAAAATGTTTCGAAAAAACTCCCAATATATATTTTATACATCTTTAAATATTACTTCAAATAGTTTTGAAGATAAGCTTTTCAAATTTTCCAAAAAATATTTTTAAATATTATTATTATATTTTTCAAGCTCTTAAAATTTTTGAAACTTCAAACTATTATATTTCTCACTTCTTAGGTAAGATTTTTAAATATCATTTCCAACATTTTCTTCCAAAAACGTATCCTCTGTTATTAAAAAATGTACAATATTCATGTAAATATATATATTATTATTCAAAAAGGTATGTCACACATCTAAAGTTTAAAATTCAAAAAAAGTATATTGCAGTTTAAAAAATATATTTAAAAAAATAATTAAGAATATATATTGTAATTCAAAAATATATATTACATATTTTAAACGAAGATGTATGATACATCTAAATATATATTATATATCTAAGAGTTACATCTACATCTAAAATCGTATTTCAGAATGTATATACAAAAACATGTGTTGCACTTCAGAAAAATATATCATATATCTAAAAGACACAACACACAACTCAAAATTGTATATTGCACATTTAAAATATATTTTTTACAAGGTATAACAAAAAATGTTTTGCACTTGGGAAATGTTTATTGTAATTAACAAACCTACATTTAATAAGAACTTAATAAACACACTGCAATTGACATTTTATTATTTTATTCAAATAACAGTGTTTTGTTTATTATTATTTTACGTATATGGTTCCAATAAAATTTTTTTTTTTTGAGAAAAATAGAGTAGGTTCTTATGCCCTACATCTATTGAATTATATTGATAATAATATTAATTAATACAAGTAGAGAGGTATTTGTCCTAAATATTAAAAGACTTAACCTAAATTCCCCTTATTCACTACTCATAATAACTATAACATCAATACAATAGTCTGGAATTAGTGAATCCAGAAAATCAGAATTCCATGTAATTATGAAATCCCATAAAACCGAAATCCTAGCGTATAAAAACTGCTGAGCGGTTTATTTTCTCTCTCTCTCTTCAATCACTCTTCTTTCTCGCCGCCTTCTACTTCTTCCTCTTCAACATTCAAACATGGCGAGATCTAGAATAGAGTTGATCGTTTCTTTCACCAAGCCAGCTCGATTGTTAAACCAAGTGGAATCATCCATGGATTAGGTCTATTTCACCAAAAAGTCGAGTGAAGAATCATCGATGAATAGATCTGTTAGATCTGTTGAACCTTAGTAAAATCGCCAACCCACCCTGGATCTTACTACCTCCTCGAATTAGCCATGTAGTAGATCTGACAAATCTCTGCAGATCATCAATAAGGTATGATCTTCTACATTTCCTTCATCATTTACAGTTCCAATATAATCTTATAAAATTATTCACGCCGATCATAATTTTCGTGAAAAGAACATTTTTTAGTAGAGATCTTTATAGAATCACCTCGTATCAATTATCACATGTACCTTTAAAAAATTGATAATAGCAAGAAAAACCGCTACAAACAATAAATTTCACGTATATTCTACAATATTTTAGAAAATCGTTTTCATTCAATAAAATGTTATCTTAACATAAGTGTAAAATAAATAACATTTGATCCGCATTCCTAACAGTGTTTTTGTTTAGCAATGAAAATTAGCGACCACGGCTATGAATTATCGACCACGGCCGAAAATTAGCGACCACGGCTATGAATTATCGACGTACGTAACAAAAACATCTTCCCGAAAGGAAGAAGAGTCGCCGCCAATGACTTAGAAAGAAAATCAATCGAGGAAGCACAAAATTGGCAAATATGATGCTAAAACCACAAATATTTGGGTCTAGGTAATTCACATTGAGGATAGTACTCAACAGATTTAATGTAAATACTTTTCTTATTTAATATTAGAATCTTGGCATTTTTAAAATGTTTATTTTTTTGGTTGTTAACTTTCGAGATTTGATTTACTCCAACGTCTCATAATAAAATGATGTATGGGAGTATATTCATACAATTATTTGAATAATAATAATTTCAAGGGACCTTTTTATTTTTATAATATGAAAAAAAACGGTAGTCACCAAGTGTGATCTGCATGCTTAAGCTACGTACCAAAAGTAATAGTACTCAAAATCAATATTTCGTGATAGGAAAGGGCACTATTTGTGTGATATATAGTATACCCTAAGGTCCCTAATACATGATATTTTGATTCATCATAGACTACTATAATAATATATTTACTTGTATCATTTTCATTTTCAAATGCTCCCAAACATATTGGGCCTAATTTTAGTTTTAACATTTCAGCCCACATTAATTTCGTATTCACCGGCTCTCCCTCAAAGTTGGGCCTAATACATGATATTTTTTTATGTTTTTTAGGAACATAGAAAAACTATTGCTCATGCTAAATTTACGATGCAAATTCTTGTCAACGTCAGTAAATTTATGCTTGGTTATCAGGTTTGTTATATTTATTTATTTGAGAGAAATATTTACGCCAAATGCACGAGTGCACTATTAATTCGCCAAATTTTACTATACCTTTGAGAATTTTACTTTATCCTCAGATTTCACCACTCCATTCTCAATATTCTAATTAGAGAAAAAAAGACATAATTGATTATTTATTTTTTAAATATTAATTCAGATGAATATTTATTATATATTAATTAACTATTAATTATTAATTATGTGACATGTATTAATAATCATGTTAATTAATTGTATTAATTAAAACACAAAGGATGTGGTGGTGAAATGGGGAGGCAAGGTAAATGGACTTTCTACTTTTCTTTCGAAATCGATTAAAGGATGTGTTATTGTTATGAGTGTATTGGAGGTATCCTTCACTGAAGCTAACGGAGGTGTTAGTGAGTATGTAGTTTAGTATTAATAATTGGAATTGTTAGATCCAACAGTCATGATTAATGGATCGTTGGATATCAGTAGTTGTAAGTTTTAGTTAATCTTATAAATAAGACTCATTTGTAAATTATTTTCACCAAATTAATACAACATCATTTCCTTAATTTGTGTACATAATTTATTATTATATATATATACTTCTACATGATATCACGAGCATAAGGCAAACGTCAAGATCCTGAAGAAATTTTTTCTTTTCTACTTCAAAATGTCCTCTACAATCTCTTCGAGACTTCAGAAATGTGCATTTGGTACCATCTCTAGATGAGTACCAACTTTCAATTACCTCTCCATTGAGACTTTATTCACCTTTCATCGCAATTCAACCGGTACCAATTCCTCAGTCCTCTCCCAGACTCTTAACGGGTTCCTCTACCCGTTAAATTGTGGTACATTACATATAAAGCCTCGTTCTTTGTCTATATCGCTTAATTTTTCTCTATCTTGCAAATTCTTTCTTATTCCAGTTCTGAAAAGTTCCAAATTCTTCAATCTTGAAATTTCTTGAAAGAATTGTCAATTTCACATATAACCCTATTTTTCTGAAATTTCTATTTTGGTCCACTTTTCTTGGTAACTAACATCTTCAAAATTTGTGTAAGGTGTACTTTTCCATAAATACCCATTCTTTTATGGATACTAAACCTTGGTACATTTCTCGAATCGATTCATGCGCAATTTTACCGTACGAGCCACTTTTCCGTGGATTTTTTTTGTTTATCCTCTTGTTGCTCTATATATATATCAAGAAGACTAACCACACCATCCATCTCAAAAACACTCCCAACAAATCCAACGATTTTTTGAGCAAACACTCTAGAAAGATCATAGAAGAAATCCAATGTTTTTTTCTCAAGAAGAGATCTTGGAAATACTATTCCGGTCCGTCTTTATAAATTAATCATGGTGATCGCTTCGTGCAAATTGCCAAGGAATTTGATTGTCTGTCCTCTCGACGACTCGACGATTTTCGACATTACGAGACAAGCTCACGGTGGTCATATCCCATCTTAGCTTGAGGGGGACTGTTAGGAGTTGGAGGTATCTCTCACTGAACTAATGGAGATGTCAGTGAGTATGTAGTTTAATATTAATAATTAATAATTGGAGTTGTTAGATCCAGCGATCATAATTAATGAATCGTTGAATAACAAAGATTAGTAAGATTTAGTTAATTCTATAAATAAGGCTCATTTGTAAATTATTTTCACCAACGTCATTTTCTATCTTTGTAGTAATTTAATTGTTGGCAACTTCAAAAGAATCCAATGGATCACTACATTGAAATGGAGCACAAGAGTCATAGTAATGTCATGTACATATACACGTTGCACATATTATACCTTGCCCCCCAAACACACCAAAGCCATGCCGATGCCATCAGCATCTATGTTGCACGGATACGGATACGGGTAGCGTATCCGATACGATACGGATACGGCGATACGGCAATTTTTAAAAAATCACGGATACGGGGATACGGCAATTTAATATATTTATATTATATATAATTAATAAATAAGTAATTGATTATATTTTTAAATTAAATATCATGCCAATAAATAATATCAAGCAAACAATACAAATATCATAAAACTATCATAAACTTGTTCTAGAAATATTTTAGAACTAATCTAGAAGTATCCTAGAAGTATCATATATAATTTATTTAAAAATATTATGGGCCAAAATATATAATGGGCCGAAGTATCCTAAATGGAGTATCCAAGCCGTATCCTGGCCGTATCCTCAGCCGTATCCTGCCGTATCCGGCCGTATCCCCGCTGTATCCGAAAAAAATAAATATTAAAATATTCGGATACGCCACGTGGCGTATCCGATACGTATCCTAGCCGTATCGCACCCGTATCCGTATCGGATACGCGTATCCTCAGGATACTTCTGCATTTTTGAAGTATCCGCGTAACATAGATCAGCATTGGTTTTGGTGTTAATTCAAATCTCCAATTTGCACCCCACTTTTTCACTAGATTAATTAATGCTTCGAATTAACAATTAATTGTGATGTAATTAACACCTAATATAAGTACCTAATAATTCATTAATTCAATTAACAAGTAATTCAATTAATAGTTAATCGAGTGGGGTAATTTTTGGGAGATGGATAGGATATCGTTGAAGTGGTGATAGGTTTGGGTACAGTAAATGGCCTCTAAAATTAACGGATAGACTAGCATCACAACATACCATTATACCAAACTCCATTATGGTGGGCTTGTGTTAAACTCGAGGATATACCAAGATGTCAATTTCAAGCTCTGGATGTGTTATTTTTTGTTTGTTTTATATTGGTCTCAATTTTGGTTTTTATTTTCATATGTAAAATATATATTTCATATGTTAACATTTATTAAGATTGAACAACTATCATGTAAAAACTTTTTATTTTACGGAATGCACAATAACCTACATGGCTCCTCCAAAAAATATCCTTTATATATACAGTACAGACATCAAATTTAATTATTTCAACCCGAATTTAATCGAACATATTTCAAATAAAGATCGTTCAAAGATGGACTTGATTGTCCAGCGAAATTTTAGCGATTTTCCATTGATTTCAGCAATTTTTGCGATTTCGACGAATGTTCAGTGATTATTTTCTTGATTTTCACTAATTTTTACTAATTTTCCAGCAAATTCAGATTGCTTCGAACTTTCGGCAATTTCAAATTGCAGGGAATTTAAGCGATTTGAGCAGAAATTCACATTTGCAAATCGTTTTTAGTCTAGTTATTGTCAAAATTCACATTTTTCTTTCCAATTCAAAACCCCCGGCTTAAATTTCGTCTAAGCCACGAAAATTCTAGGACCCGTCCAGTATATACAAACTTTTTTTTTGCCTGTTTATTTTTTGATTGTTAACGTTAACTTTTGAGATTTGATTTACTCCAACTTCCCATAATCCCACCAAGTATGTGAGTAATTCATACAGTTATTACACAATTATTTGGATATTAATAATTTCTAGAGATCCATTTATAAAAGGAAAAAATCGGAAGGCACCAAAAGTGTGCTACACATCAAAAATAGTATTTGCATAAAAAGTAATCAATCAATATCTCGTGATAACGAAGCACGTTATTTGGGGATCGGATCTTGGCCAAAGAGCTTTGGACAAGATTCCGTCCAAAGCCCTTCGTAATTTTAAGTTTTTTTTTTTTCTGATTTCAATAAAATTTTTTATCATATTTGAATAATATAAGATCAAATTAAATAAATCATTTACTTTTCACAAAAAAATTAAACAATTTGATACGATTTTTGTTGATATTCGTGATTTTGTGTAATTTGAAAATAATGCAAGGATTTTAATGTATATTTGCATTTTAAAAATTGTTAACCTTTGGATGAAAAATCATGTGGTTGTGAAAGGGCTTTGGACAAAATCTTGTCCAAAGCCCTTTGGGCTAGACCGGCTCCCCATTATTTGTATGATAGTATATGCATGGAGAAATATATTACGCTTTCATGAACAAACAATTTTTTTTTATGCGTAAATCTAGAAAAATTAATTAAATTGGTTAGATTTTTTAATCGAATCAATCCATTTAAATATTAATCTGATCATAATCAATCTAATTAACCTCTTTTAACCTTTCTCGATTGACGCATTAATATAATTTTGTTTGTGGTTATACAATATACCTACTAATATTTTGTATACGGTATACATGATATTTTGATTCCTTGTGGAGTCCTAGGGGCTAGGGCCCATTCGATCGAACCGAACCGAACCGATTAATACCAAATCGAATCAATCCATTTAAATATTAATCTGATCATAATCAATCTAATTAACCTCTTTTAACCTTTCTCGATTGACGCATTAATATAATTTTGTTTGTGGTTATACAATATACCTACTAATATTTTGTATACGGTATACATGATATTTTGATTCCTTGTGGAGTCCTAGGGGCTAGGGCCCATTCGATCGAACCGAACCGAACCGATTAATACCAAATCGAATCAAACCGAACTGAACTAGATTCAAACCGAACCGAACCGAATAAAATTTGAACCGATTTAAAACCGAACCGATTAAATCGAATTTTGAGATTTATAATGATAAAATTCAAATTCTATTTAGTAAAAAAAAATATAAAAACAAATCATATAAAATATAATTATATTATTTATAATTTTACAATATGAAATATTAATTTTTTTAAATATACATAATAAAAACATGAAAAATAATACTAATTCGATCGGTTCGGTTTAATCGGTTTTAAAAATACCAAAACCAAACCGAACCGAATAAAACGAATAATATCAATTTTTAAACCGAACCGAACCGAATGAACCGAAAAACCGAACCGATTAAACCGAATTCGACCGGTTCGGTTCGATTCCCAAATAAACCAAACCATTTGTCCATTCCTAGACTACTATAATAATATTTCTTCTTGAAGATGAATTTATATCATTTTCAGTGCTCCCCATAAAATTGGGCCTAATTTAACTTAACATTACATTTCAGCCCATATTAATTTCTTATTCAGTTGTCCGCCCTTCTTCTTCTTCTTCTTCTCTCCTCCCGCGCCCGAGGGCTTTACTAAGCCCTTTCCACTCCATTTTTCTCCATTGGAGATCATCACTACTCAGTGCTACAATGAGTTACGCTGCTTTCAAGCTCATGCATGATCCCACCGGGATTGAAACCTGCGCTGCCGGTTTCATCACTTCCACCCCTTCTTCCGCCGTCACAGCCGGTGCTGTACATCCGTCGGCGACGGGAAGCAGTACTGGAGCTGTGCCGAATCTCGTCGTCACCGCTGGAAACGTGTTAGAGGTTTATGCAGTCAGAGCACATGAGGAGAAGGCGGAGGAGAAAGGATTGGGAGGAGATAGGGGTTTAATGAACGGGATTTCCAGTGCTCGCCTTGAATTAATCTGTCATTACAAGTAACTTTCCATTCTAAACAAAATTAAAGCTTTATTTGGTTAATTTAGACAAAATTGGATCTTTCATCCACTAAATCGCAATTCCTATGCAGATTGCATGGCAATGTCGAGTCCATAGCAGTATTATCCGGAGCTGAAAACCATACCAGTAACAAAAGAGACTCGATTGTATTGACATTTCGAGATGCCAAAATCGCAGTACTCGAATTCGACGAATCTCTCCACAATCTTCGAACCAGGTAACCAAATAAATTCCGCAAATGCCCTCAAACAATCGCCCCTCTTATTACCTTACTTTTGTTTTGTAGTTCGATGCACTGTTTCGAGGGGCCGGATTGGCAGTATTTAAAGAGGGGTAAAGAGTCATTTCCAGTGGGCCCCACTGTCAAAACGGACCCGCAAGGCCGTTGCGGAGGAGTTCTCGTTTATTCTCTCCAAATGGCTATCCTCAAGTCTGCTCAGGTTCGGTATTCAATATTTAAATTCATCTTAAATTTGATTAAATCTGAAGAAAGATATTTTATAATTTTGATAATAATTAGGTTGGCCATAGTTTGGTTACCCAAGAAGAGACGAAAAATACAAGTGGAGCATTATCTTCTGTTCGAATCGAATCATCATATACAATTAATTTGCGCGAATTGGAGATTAATCATGTCAAGGATTTCATTTTCGTCCATGGTAAACTAAATTCTACCTTTGTATTTTATATCGATACATATATATCATATAAAAACATAACATTATTATTATTTTTTAAACAGGGTATATAGAGCCAGTATTGGTAATATTGCATGAAAAAGAACCAACTTGGGCAGGTAGAATTGCATGGAAAAATAATACATGCATGGTCTCGGCATTTAGTATTAACACGACATTAAAACAAAGCCCCTTAATTTGGTCCACATCGGTAAGTCCCTTTTAAATATATTCATTATTTATATACATACCAATTTCAAATTATTAATTATTTAATTTTTATATCTCAGAACTTACCACATGATGCTTATAAGCTTCTTGCCGTGCCTCCCCCTCTTGGTGGCGTTCTTGTAATTTCCGCAAATGCTATTTATTATCATAGTCAGGTCTGCCCATAAATATTTTATTTTAAATATGTATATGTATTTCTTTTCTTATTATTATTTAATATATTTGTAGTCTGGATCGTGCTCCCTTGCACTGAACAATTTCTCGTCTCAGCCAGAGGGCAGGTATAATAATCAAATATTTCAAGATTAGGGTTTTGTATATTTGAATTTGAAATATCTAATGATTATTTATTTCAGTTTGGAAATGCCGAAATCGAATTTCCCTATAGAGCTAGACGTTGCGAACGCAACTTGGGTTTCGAAAGACGTAGCGTTATTTTCATCCAAAACTGGAGAATTAATATTAGTAAACATAGTCAATGATGGCAGGTATAACTTATTAAATTATATAAACCCATTTTTATTTTATATTTTACTTAATGTTGATAAATTTCGATTATTTATGTTTTAGGGCTGTGCAGAGACTCGATCTGACGAAATCAAAAGCCTCGGTTCTTACTTCGGTTCGTTCTAATTTTTACCATTATAATCTTATTTGCTTTATTTTATTTTTTTAATTTGACAAATATTTTTATTTATTTATTTGTAGTGTATGGTAACTTTAGGGAGCTCGTTCTTTTTCCTTGGAAGTCGATTGGGAGACAGTCTTCTAGTTCAATATAGTTCTGACTCGTTGCAAAACAATAACGAGGTTTAATTTATAAATAAATTATATTTATATATTAGATGGACATTTTTGATATTTTGAAACTTGTCAAAAGCAGGGAGGCGATATGGAAGTGGATAATAATCCATTTGCAAAGAGACTTAAACGAATGCCTTCCGATCCACTACTGGACGTGTCCAGTGGAGAAGAGCTTTCTCTTTTCACTACTTCTCAAAACAATCTTGATTCCTCTCAGGTACCAAACCATTATCATTATTATTTTTATTTAATTATTTAATTAATCGAGGGTTTAATTGTTTGTGCAGAAATCCTTCTCGTTTGTAGTGAGAGATTCTTTGATTAATGTTGGCCCAATTAAAGACTTTGCATATGGATTAAGGATCAACGCGGATACCGATGCAACCGGCCTTGCTAAACAGAGCAATTACGAACTGGTTTAATCATTTCTCCCAAATTGATTTCAAAATTTCATTTTCAAATAATAATAATAAACAATACGAATTTTTTTTTTGTTTTCTATTCAAGGTTTGTTGTTCGGGACATGGAAAGAACGGAGCTCTATGCGTTCTCCAACAATCAATTCGTCCCGAACTAATCACCGAGGTTCTCTAAACTCCTAATTTATTTTTAATCGAGGGTATATCTGAAAAATAAAATGTTCCTTTAATAATCCAGGTGGAGCTAGCAGGATGCAAAGGAATCTGGACGGTGTACCATAAAAACTCTCGCGACGCCACCAAATCTGAAGACGAAGAATACCACTCGTACCTAATCATCAGCCTCGAAAACCGCACCATGGTTTTGGAAACCGCCGATGATTTGGGCGAGGTCACCGAAACCGTCGATTATTACGTTAACGGCAGCACGATCAACGCCGGCAATTTATTCGGCCGGTAAATTCATTTTTTATTTTTTTGTGTAATTTAATTTGTTATTTTATTAATTTGCACGTGTGGAATTTTATGAAGGAGGAGAGTGGTGCAAATATTCGGGCGTGGGGCCCGCGTGCTTGACGGGTCGTACATGACTCAAGAGCTTATTTTTAGTCAGCATATTTCTGACCCTGCGCCGAATTCTGAGCCGCCATCTGTACAATTCGTCTCCATTGCGGACCCTTATGTACTTCTTAAAATGAGTGATGGATCCATTCATCTTCTCATCGGAGGTACAAAATTAATCAATTTTAAATAAAAAAAGAAAATTGTATTCTAATCTATTTACTTTTTTTTTCTAGATGCATCCACTTGCACGATTTCTCTCACCACTCCTCCAGTATTCCTAACGTCCAGTACTGACAAGATAGCCGCTTGCACGCTGTACACTGACAGTGGGCCCCACTCGTGGCTACGTACGACAAGTACTGACGCGTGGCTCAGTACTGGATTAACCGAACCAACCGACTCCTCTGACGCGGCAACTACAAACGGGGATATCTACTGCGTAGTCTGTTACGACAGTGGCAAATTGGATATTTTCGAGGTTCCGGGTTTCAAACCCGTTTTCTCGGTTGATAATTTCATCTATGGAAATACAGTTTTGACTGATAATCCTAAAAACGAATCGGTTAAAAAAGAGGAAAGCGGGCACGGGTTACGAGTCGTTGAGTTGTCAATGCATAGATGGCCGGGCCGGCACAGCAAACCGTACCTGTTCGGGGTGTTAAACGACGGTACCATTTTATGCTATCGCGCCTACTTTTACGAATCAACAGACAAAAGTGCTGACGGCAGTGCTGATGTCAGCGCGACGAGATTGAGGAATTTGAGATTCGTCAGGGTGCGATTGGATAGTGGTACGCGAGAGGAGGAGGAGAAGATAAATAATGGGGGGAGGAATAGAATTAGAATGTTTAATAATGTGGGCGGATATCAAGGGCTGTTTATTAACGGGTCTAGACCCGTTTGGTTTATGGTTTGTAGGGAACGGCTCAGATTGCATCCTCAGTTTTGCGATGGTGAAGTCGTTGCTTTCACCGTTCTTCATAATGTTAATTGTAATCATGGCCTTATTTATGTCACTTCCCAGGTATTTATATAATCTTGGAACTTATCCATTATTAATATAATGTGAAATATATGTCTTTAGAAGATAATGATTATTTAATTTTTCATAGGGTTTCTTGAAAATTTGTCAATTGCCAGCTGGACTAAATTACGATAACTATTGGCCAACTCGCAAGGTAAACTCATATTGTTACATGCTTTTTGAGTTTATTCTCTGTAAATATTATAATTTATGTATAAATTCATTGAATTTATATAAATATTATCTTTTGCAGGTTCCTTTGCATGGGACGCCACATCAGGTCACATATTATCCCGAAAGGAATCTATACCCTGTTATCGTCTCTGTACCAGTAAGCATTATTATTACTATTGTATAGATTATAGAATTTTGTATTATACTATTTTCACTAACTATATTTATAATTTTTATTTTATTTTGAAAGGTAATAAGGCCGTTAAATCAGGTGCTTGCATCGATGGCAGATCAGGAAACAGGCCAACAAGTGGAGATCAATCCAGAGGACATGCAAAAAACATATACAATCGAGGAATTCGAAATTAGAGTACTCGAAATGGAGAAGTCCAGTTCGAGATGGGAAACCAAAGCCACGATCCCCATGCAGAATTTTGAACACGCTCTCACTGTCCGCGTCCTCACTTTACACGTACGTCCTAATTATTAATAATCTTATTCTTAAACCGTACTTGACGAGATTTTTTTATTTAATTTTTGGTTTGTTTATTGAAGAATACAACGACAAAGGAGAATGAAACCCTAATGGTGGTGGGGACCGCGTTTGCTCAAGGAGAAGACGTGCCTAGTAGAGGAAGAATTCTTCTCTTCTCATTTTCCAACAATTCCGAATCCTCCCAAAATTTGGTACCCAAAAAATAATTAAAAGTAACGAAATATGCAAAATGGTCCCTATACTTATTACATTCGAAATTTTCAGGTGCACGAGGTATTTTCAAAGGAGCTAAAAGGGGCAGTATCGGCATTAGCACCATTACAAGGCCATTTATTATTAGCTTCAGGACCGAAAATTACTCTGAATAAATGGACCGGTTCAGATTTAATCGGTGTTGCCTTTTACGATGCTCCTCTTCATGTTGTTAGTCTCAACATTGTAAGTTCCTCTTCTCCTTTTATTTTTATTTATTTATATAGCGAAATATCTTCTTTTATTTTCATTTTTTTTTGTAGGTTAAGAACTTTGTATTACTTGGAGATATACACAAGAGTATATTCTTCCTTAATTGGAAAGAACAAGGAGCACAACTCAGCATGCTAGCGAAAGATTTCTCGCCACTTGATTGTTACGCAACTGAGTTTTTCATTGACGGAAGTACCCTCAGTCTCATTGTCGCAGATGCGCAAAAAAATATTCAAGTAAATTCTTGATTTTGTAAGGGTACACGTGCAAAGTTCCATGTTAAATTAATTATTTTCTTTTGAAAAGATATTCTACTACGCGCCGAAACAAATGGAGAGCTGGAAAGGGCAGAAGCTCCTCTCCAGATCCGAATTCCACGTGGGAGCGCTGATAACGAAATTCCTGAGGTTACAAGTGCTCTCCAGTGCGGGTCCGACTGGAGAGAAGACCAACCGATTCGCTTTGCTATTCGGCACGTTGGATGGGAGTATCGGGTGCGTTGCGCCCGTGGAGGAGACTATGTTTAAACGGCTCCAGCAGCTTCAGAAGAAACTCGTCGACGCGGTTCCGCACACTTGTGGGTTGAATCCGAGGAGTTTTAGACAGTTTAAGTCTGATGGGCAGCCTCATAAACCTGGTCCCGATAATATTCTCGACTTCGAACTCCTTTCTTCGTAAGTTTTTATTTATTTATTTATTTTTATTCATTTATTTATTGTTATTTTTTATATTATTTTGTTTGTTTGTTCGTAGTTACGAGATGCTTTCGTTGGAGGAACAGATGGAAATCGCGGAGCAGATTAAATCGACGAGATCGCAAATTCTAACTAACTTTAGCGAACTCACTCTCGGTACCGGTTTTCTTTGAGAATTTTCTCTTGCATTGTAAACATTAGCGGAACATTTGATTTATGTTGGTGTGAAATTGATTTTTATTTTAAATTCTGCAAGTGGGTTTAACTCAGAACTGTCAAAAGAATAATTTAGTTTGGTACAAAAACGAGTTCATAAGACGATCAAACAGCTTGTACGGATCAAGGGAAGCTTCCTCCAATTTAATCCAATCATTTGCCCTTCAGAATACAAGTTGTACAACTATATGTAGTTGTATATTTCGAAAACATTTGGACTGTTAACATGGCCCCCCTCTAGATCTTTTGTGTGCCAATCATGTATAAACCCTAATTTTCATACGAATCGTGTTATATTGGACCTGACTACAGAGTGGTCCACTTACCTACCACAGAATAAAATAATGTCTTGTAATGGCTCAGCTACAAAAGGCATTTAAATCCACTGTTTGATTACAAATTACTCTCTCTCTCTCTCTCTCTCTCTCTCTCTCTCTCTCTCTCTCTCTCATCATCTCATGTGATCTCAAAACTCTGATTAAGACCAAAGAAATGGGTGGTTTTCTCCTGAAACTCAAGGCCATGGGCAAGAAGGCAACGACTCGATTCGGCCATCTCTCTTCTTCCGTCATCGCGTCAATGGATATGCAAGCTCAACTCAAGATAGTTTTCGACCTAATCGACTCCAACGGAGACGGCAAGATATCCTCCGCGGAATTGCGAAAGCTTATGGTCAGCCTCGGACACGAGAAATCAACTTCCCAAAAAGAAGTCGAAGGTAATTGTTGCAATCTCGTTATGATATTTTATAATTTTATATTTCGTGTAATAATTAGGAGATACATTGTTATCTTTTAGGGATGGTGAAAGAACTAGACTTGGATGGAGATGGGCAAATCGACTTTGAGGAGTTCAGCCAGGCAATTACAAGTGGCGGAGCGAAAGAAGATCATGATGCGTTGGCCGAAGCGTTCGAGGTTTTCGATAGAGATGGAAACGGTCTCATTTCGGCGAGAGAACTTAGAAGAGTGCTTGTTGGAGTTGGGTATGGGAAGTGTAGCTTGAGAGATTGTAGACTCATGATAAGAGGAGTGGATAAGAATGGAGATGGAATGGTGGATTTTGATGAGTTCAAGTCTATGATGAGTTTTTTGAGGGACCATTGATTTAGATATTTTACAATTGTATTTATTATACTTGATGAAAGAACCAAGAAATTTTATTTTTATTCGAGAATGGAAATTTCACCGTTCCAACTACAACAAGCTAAAACATTTCGTCTAATAGGATGATACGCTACATCAATACAAGCCTCGTTGAAAGCCTTTAGTTTTTTCATAAGATTGCAAGATTTATAATCGTAAAAATAAACATAACCGTCTGAAGAACCAGAGGCGAGTTCTTTCCCATCGAAAGAAAAATTGCATTTTACAGAAAAGCCCCAAACTCCATGATTTTCATATCGCTTATATTTGTTTAATTTGAAGGGCCTCGTTGCAGAAAAAATGGCGATGTAATTACCATTCGATTGTGCGACAAATTTTGACTCGTAAGGATGGTATCTTATACATGGACATGTATACGCCTCTGTATAAACCTAACAAAATCAACAAAACAAAAATAATATATCATTTTTAAAGGATAAATATTTTATAAACTTTTGATAAAATATTATTATTACTTGGTTAGATAAAGAGATTTGGCGAGAGACGTCCCAAACGAGGATACAATTCTCTGAAATTCTACTTTTGGTTTCATCACTCGAAGAAATAAATTCTTTTCCATCGTTACTGAACTCCAAATCAAGAATTGGACCAAGACCATTCTTCACAAAATCCTTTGCGACCAATCCAGATCTCACATCCCAAAGCTTGATCGACCCGTTTGACCCGCCAGACAGAAACAAATTCGAATCATTTGGGCAAAATCTTACAGTCTCGAGAAATTGGTCATCTTCGAAAGCCTTGATTTCTTTTCCTGTTTCGACATCGGCGAGTCTCGAGGATAGGTCGAATCCGCAAGAGAGTATTGAAAGACCGTGCGGGGCCCATCTCAGGTCCTTCACTGCTGCATTGTGGTGCTTTAAGATTCGTGCTTTTGGCTGTTTTCTGTTCCACGGGCTCCATATGATGACCGAGTGGTCCATCGAAGCCGATGCAAGAAGATGACCTGATCGATGCTAAATTGTTTTAGTAAAAAGCTCAATTTGAATTGTGCTATTAATGCATATTAAGAAGAGAGTGATGAGTGATTTACCATGAGTATTGGACCATTGTATAGAATTGCAAGGCTTAGCGTGACCACTCAAGGAAATGGAGAAATTTGTGGGAAGTTTATTGCTCGACGAATTGCTTGTTTGTCCCCTTAGTGATGCTAAAACCTCAGAAGGGAGGTCCGAATCAGAAATTGACCCCACAACTAAAGCAAAAGAGAAAATACGAGATAAAAAATCGATTATTTTGCCCCAAAATTGATTTAGAAATAACCTGGAGAAATTTTCAATTGAGAATCATCAGAGGAAGGAGAAAGAGTCAAACTTTCCCTTTCTCGCTTAGAAATGTATCTCCCTGGAAGAAGCGGAGCCTGATTACTGGTCGTGGCGGAGGCTTCAGGCGGAAAATGACGAGGCCGAGCTGTCAGAGGTGAGGGGGTGCCATTGTGGTCCGGTCTGTGTCTCTTACGTGGAAGAGAAGGTTGTTGGTTCCGTTTGGATTCCATAAAGCCGCCGGTTCCTCCTTCGTCGTCGTCGTCGTCGTCGGTAGCTCCATAAGCTCCCCACAGAAGGTCCATAAAACAAAGAAGCCTCTTCCTTAATTTCTTTCGGTAGCAATAGCAACCAGCAACGGCGTAAAAGTTTAAAACTAAAGAGGACAGGTCTGGCGTTGTGCACCGATTTTATTCAATAAATACTGGCGTAAGAGTAGAGGTGGCAATGGAGTGGGTCGGGTTGGGTTCGGGTTCGGATCGGATCATTTTGGGTTTGGATCGTTACGGGTTGCGGGTCGTTCGGATTTTCGGGGCGTTCGAGTCGCAAGTCGTTCGGGTTGCGGATCGTTTTGTTCCGGATCTTTTCGATTTTCGAATTATTCGGTTTCGGATCGTTTCGGTTTCGGGTCGCTTTTGTTTTCGGGTCATTCGGTTTCGGGTCGTTTCGGTTTTCGAATTATTCGAGTCTTGATTATTTTGATTTATGGGTCATTCGAATTTCGCAAAATTTGATTTCGAATCATTCGATTTTTCGAAAATTTAGTTTTCAAATAATTCGAAATTTATTTTATTTAAGACATTATTTTAATTTTAGCAATACTATATTAAATTTTGAATCATTCGGATCGTGAGTAAGATCATTCGAGTCACGAGTTTCGGGTCATTTGAATTTTGGGTTAGTTCGAGTTTCAGGTCATTCGGATTTCGGATCATTCAGATTCGGATCGATTTAGAATTCGGATCATTTAGTTTCGGATCGATTTCGGGTTCAGATCATTCGATTTCGGTTCCATTCCGGGTTCGGATTATTCGGTTTCGGTTCGGTTTCGAATTCGGATCGTTAATTTTTCAATATTTTTCGATTCGGATCGGGTTCGAATTTGTCGGATTATTTTTCGGATTGGTCAGATTTTGCCAGCTGTATTTAAGAGTTGCTAAGCATTGTGCACCGGGTTCATTCAAAAAGTACTGTCATAAGAGACGCTGAGAATCAACCGTGAATTATGAGTATATGTTTCCCTGCACCAGGTTTGTGTCGTACATGAGAAACAACCACTCAATAAACACTTATCACCTTTCTCTTTTTTATTTATTCTGTACACCAAGTGCACCGTCTAGTCCTCTTATTTAAACCCCTCTCTCTGAGCTCTCAAATTTAGAGTAATCAAAGAAAATGGCGAACTTTCTTCTTTCTGTGATTACTTTTTTGTTTTCGATCTACGCTCGTTTGATTGTTGTTTGTGTGACGTGGCCTTGGCGATTCATCTCTTCAGCTGTTTCTTCTCTCTGTGGTATAATTTTCTACTCTTTTTTTCCTTCTTGAATCTTGATTTTCTTTTCATCTTGTTGTGATTGTTGAATTGCTTTCTTGGCAACTTCCAAGTAAATTTGTCGATCCACCATCAAAATCTTATGACAATCAGATCTTGAAAATCCTCTAAAGCAATTCTTTTGGTGGATTGAACAAATATTCGAAAGCGATGAAGAGCTTATAGGCTTCTCTCCAAGAGGCCTCTATATTCTTGAATCTTGTCCCTATTTTAAATCTTGTTTCGAGATACTCTTGTCCAGCTTTTAAAGCAATTAGTATTGTGTTCTGCATTTTTCTAATTGAATTATTGCCCTTATATATTCAGGCTTTTTATTTTACACATGCTGTGCACGGCCATTTGCCGCGATACTTTCCGTAGCTCGGGGATATGCCGAGCCATACTTGGCAGGTAACGCTTTTACTATAACCAATTTTATATGTAATATGATATATCTACATATGAAAGTATATACATTAGGCTTGAAAGATTATAAACATGCAATCTTTTGATCATATGCAGGTTTTGCGGCTATTACCGAGATATTCCTCGCCTCACGCGACGAGACTGTCAAGCGACTGATGAGAGAAGTGCACGACTTGAAAGTTGGAGCCGAAGCGGACCGCGTGACTATTACGTCCCTGCTGGATGACCATTCTGCACTCGAGGCTGCATGGATCGCTGCCACATCGGATCTGCAGTGCGCAAACGCAAGGGTATGCCAGTTAGAGATGAAGCTGAGCCGATGGGCCGGAGTCGTGGCGGAGGCCAGGGAGGTCATGCGCTTTGGTCAGAAGGGGCCTCTCATTCGAGGTTATATTTGCATTTATTAAGTTATTAATTTATAACTGTTTTTAGTTTGTATTATTATTAATTGTACTAAATATTTTTCTACTTGCTTTTTTAGGTGAGTCGAGCTCTGCGCGAGCCATACCTGTTGTGGAGGAGACCCTTGCGCCTGCACCTGCACCTGCACGAGCGGTACCTCATGTCCGAGGTATTTAGATTTAAATCTAATGCGTTGTTATTTTGTGTTGTTATAATTTCATTATTACTTCAATCGTTTAATTCAATTTATAATTGTGTAGCCGAGTTCACCGTTGCACCTGCACGAGAGGACATGAGGGAGGCGGCACGCAATTTCCCTGACAGACCACTCGTCTTCGGTATTTACGTTTAATAAAAACCTTTTTTTTGTTCAACAAATAATATAAATTATTTAATTTCTGTGTTGTTTTGCTTGAAATATTAACTAATTCTTTTCTGTATGTAATTTTATAGTTGACCTGAGTGCCGCTCCGGCAGCACAGGTCGAGGAGGCGGTGGAGATTGTGCCACTTTGCAGAGGTATTTGAATTTGAAGTTTAATCTAATGCCCTGAAAATTTGTGTTGTTTTAATTTTATTATTACTTATTGATTTAATTTTACTATTGGTTTTGTAGCCGAGAGAACCGTTGCACTTGCACGAGAGGACACGAGGGAGGTGGCACGCTATTACCCCGACAGGCCACACGTCTTTGGTATACGTTTAATAAAAATTCTTCTCTTTTTTAAAATAAAAAAATCTTCTATTAATTTGTTCAACAAATATTATAAGTCACTTAATTTCTGTGTTTTTCTTATTGAAACATTAACCAATTATTTTTGTATGTAATGCTATAGTTGAAATGAGTGCCGCTCCGGCAGCACATGTCGAGGAGACGATGGAGATTGTGCCGCTTGGCAGAGGTATTTGAATTAATTTAAATCTAATGTCATGTTATTTTGATATTTTCTGTTGTTTTAATTTTATTATTACTTCATTATTTAATTTACCTATTGATTTTGTAGGCGAGTTGACTGTTGCATCTCCACGAGAGGACGCGAGGGAGGTGGCATGCCATTCCCCCGACAGACCACTCGTGTCGGAGGTGGCAGCGCCTGTAGAGATTACGCCTGAGAGATCCATCACCCGCAGAGCCTGTCGTGGAGGACGTGTTGAGACTAGGATGGGTCTCGGATGCTTACTCGACTAGGATGGGTCTCTCTCTCTCTCTCTCTCTCTCTCATATTTTTATTTGTTTGTGTGTTTAGAATTATTTATAGTTTTTATTTTATGCACAGAGATATTTATGTCATTTTATTTGTACTTTATGCACTTTGTCTATGTATTTATTTTCTTCTTCTTTTTGTTTATGTGCATGGCTTAAATTATTTAGTTAGTCGTTTGCATTTGTTTTCCCTTAGTACTTAAATTCAATTCAATACCTTATATGATAGCTCACTTTTTAGATACGTTTTAGATACATTTAGATATGCATATGGGATACCGATACTTGTTGGATGCTTTTCGAATACTTGTCGGATACTTCTAACACATAAATAAATATACCTGAAAAATAAAAATAAAAATTTGAAATCGACCAAGGAGATTATTCTTTGCTTATATATTTTGCTTGGACTTTAATTCTAATATCTTTGAATCATAGACCAAGAAGAACAATGGTATTTAATAACTAAATAAATGTCTAAATCTTCAAATTTATTCTCAAAAAAATTTAGTCGTACATGTTAATCAATTAAAGCTGAATGTCAACATGTTTAGTCTCGTCACTAGCATTCAGAGAAAATGTCACATTTTTATTTACACCACCATAAGTGACACAAATCTTATACTCTCCTAAAAATCCACTAAAACTATAAGATCCATGTTCATTTGTCTCCCCCTTAATATCTTTGGATGCCCATTCTTTCAAGAGTTCATCTACCAAATCCCCTGTTGGAAGATTCTGAAAATTTTCATCTGTGAGGCACATTTGATAGCACGATGCATCGCGGTGTAACGCGGTCCATAGAATCATTCCGCTAATACACGGGTGAGCGAAGCTTTCTCTCAGAACCTCTTCTAAATATGTCCCCTAACAAAGTTAAGAACAACATTAGAATATGAATATTGAATAGTAATGTTGATTCAATATTTTATAAAATCAAGTCATTTCACCTGCATTTGCAAATCAAAACGTTTACTTATATCGATTTCGGTCAGCCAAACTGGAAGTTTCAAGGTAGCCAATTTATCGAGAACGGCTCTCATAAGAGGCAAGTTAGGTTTCCCAAAATGCCCCTCTAATCCAATCCCTTGCAACATGCCTCCTCCTCCTTGCATTAACTCTTTCAATCTCATAATGTAGTTATCGACACTTGAATTATCATCATCACAAGTTTCTACCACGTTAAAATCGTTCATGAACAAAGTCGCGAGTGGATCAGCTTGTTTTGCGGTTTTGAAGAAGGATAAAGAAGCATCTTGCCCGAGTCTTTGCTCGTAGAAATTAAAATGAAGCATCTCATTACTCACATCCCAATGTATAAAATCTCCTTTATACCTAGTGACCAATACAACATTTTCGAGTTAGTAGAAGATATAGAATATCTCATTTTGCAAGGGAATTTACTTTTACCTTGTTAGTAGACTCGTTATTCGAGAATTCACGGCGGATCTTAAACAGTTACCAGATAGATTTCGTACCCAAGACGGTGTATACATTGGATCCTCCCAAAAAATATTATGGCCTCGAACCATGATTTGATTTGCTCTCACAAATTCTAACATCTGATCAGCCTGGCCATAATTGAATTTGCCCGGCTCCGGCTCGGTAGCGTACCACTTTAACTCATTCTCAAAAACTGCCGCATTAAATCGCTCTGAAAACCATTTCTAAAAATATAATGTGCAATTATATATACATAATTTATACAAAATAAATAAATCAGTAGTAGGTAACATGATAATGCGCAATTAAATCATAAATGTGTTTTAAATATAATAAACCTGATAGAGAGAGTTTCCTAGTATTGCACTTGATATGGCAGAGCCGAATGGGAAATCCTTAGAAATTTGTTCTGCAGATATGTTGGCTCCAATTACACGATTACCCTTCGAATCGGAGACATGGATCGTGATAAATCGCTTTCTATTCTGAAAAGTAAATTAATCGTTCTTTATTTTAACTAGGTTATGTTTTCAATTTTGAAAATACGAAGAGAGAAGAAATTATTAATTAACTCACGACTTGAATAGTATCGTCTCTGTGCTGATTCCATTGTTGTGGTGTAAATGGTTGCAAAGATACACTTTTGATCGAAATCATCGTCTCGTTTTGGCTTCCAAACTGCATGAATATTCAAAACAAAATTCTTATTAACAAGATAAAAATCCCTAAATCTAAATGATTCAAATCGCAGTTAAATTGACCTCGAAATAGAGAAATGAAGTTTGAGAAAACGAATCGAGCTCGAAACCACCTTTCATAAATGACCAACAATGGCTTCTCGCAAGTACCGTTCCAATGCATTTTGTCCCATTATTAGTATATATTTTTGCTCTCACGATAGTAGAATTCGTTGCTTTAATTTTTACCCAGCCTGCAAATATTTCGTCAAAATTATGATGAATGGTCAATTAAACCCTTAATTAATATTGAACTCACAAGAGAAAGTGTATATCATAGTATCTGTTAAGTTATTGAGCACAAATCCTGGCGAGTGGGTCCCACTATCAGTTCTATAGCTTTGCAATTCGACTTGTCCCATTCTCTCATTCAAAATTCCTCCATTATAGAGAGGCGGCTCAGAATGTTGTTTACACTGTAAACAAACAATGTCAATTTTACAAAAATAATTATACAAGTTTAATGAAGTAATTTGAGGAAATAATTATACAACATAACCTCTGTATAAGCAGAATAATCATAACGAGGCCCATCTACAAGAGTCGAGAAATAAACAATTTAAAAGCGATAATCAAAGTAAAAAATCAATCAAAAGATAACAAAATTAAATACCTATAGCATGAACTACATTATACAACACAAACGAAGACACAAGAAATGCAAGTGGTATTAGTTTCATCGACATTGTTATGCAATTATGAGAAGTGTGGTTCTTGCATGGATTTAAAAGCTCAAAAAGGAAATGGAGAGGTCCAGTGGGACATGGATGAGAGAGATGGATGAGAGAGATAGATGGATCATGGATGAAGGCATGCATGCGAGGTAACTCGTAAAGGCAATAAAGAGAAAGGAATTTTGATGTCAATGCCCATATCTTGTCCTTTTCAAGAAAGTATTAGGTAATTATCTTTCTAGTATGAACTCATCCAATGAGAACGTGCCACGTAAGTAAACTTGCTAGTGTGGAGGATTTTCATTGGATGCATGTTATGGACTCATGCCATGTTAATATGTTATACCAACTCTTGAGATTCTGGCGTGCATTGTCACATGCTATGAATTTGGAGTGGTTCCAATTTTAGTTGCTTTGGATGGACCTCCATTTTTATTGGGAAATGGAATATCAACAGTTCGACTTAATGGAAGTTCTCAAAGAACCAAAAAGATCAAACAAGAGTTTAGAATCGAATCTTGTTGCTAAATAGAGAAACTTTGGAACCGAATAATTGAAAAGGCCAGCAAAAAATATTCTAAAATTAGATGAGAAAGAAAATTCATATTCATATTATTAAACAAAAAGAAGTACAATTAAAATGTAAATGCCTCTCTGAAATTCAATCCCAATACACCAAATATTATGTTCCAATTCAAACAAACCATATCTAAAAGATTCATTCAATTCGTTAGGCAATAACTTAGCATGAAAAAAGAATCAAATGACAAAATTGTGAAACTCTATTCGAATGCAAATGCTTCTTTATAATCCTTTTGAAAATTTTAAATCTTCATTAATTTTACACACGCCTATGCAAATGGGATATTATTGAAAAATCAAAAGAACAAGGAGGACTAGGAATACGAAATTTAAAATCGGCTCACCGTGGCATAACAATATCCTTTGGCAAATTGGAGATGGAAAAAATTGTCCGGTATTCGGCTCACCTTGGCATAACAATTGGGTTGAAAACAAACCAATAAACAATGCGCAAAGAAATATGAAAGTGCGAGAATTAATGAACCTAGAGGATCTTTCATTGAACAAACAAGCTCTTATAGAACACATAGGGCTCACAAACTCTATGGAAATATTACAAAAACACACCAATTATTCGATCAACATTACAAAACTCGGATCGTTTGATATGGATACCTTCAACAAATGGGAAATTCACTACCAAATTGGCATACAAAAACATAATTAATCAAAACACACAAACGCCTCAACAAACAAACAATCCCATTTGGAAGATAATCTGGAGTGACAAATTCATATCTCCTCGTGTCGCTACCTTTTTATGGCGAGCTTATAACAATGCGCTACCGACAAATCGAAACCTACACCGAAGAATTCAACATATAAATCGTGTATGTCGTACATGTTTAATGGTACAGGAAGATACAAACCATATGGCCTTTACATGTCCATTATCGAAAATCACATGGTTTATCTCTTCCCTCGGGTTAATGGTAGACAATCTACAAGGAGAATTTAAAGATATCTTACTAACTCTAGCCAATAAATTGAATGAGCAACAATTCGGCATTTTGGGCGATATGAAAAGGAAGATGCGAATTAGTATTTCAACAAAAAAAATTCAACCCGAGTCAAATCAATAAGGTAGCCATATCAATCATGGCTTCAAACAACCCATTGCGTGAAATTAATCTCCAAAAACCTATGTTACGCGGATACTTCAAAAAATGCATAAGTATCCTGAGGATACAAGTATTCGATACGGATACAGGTACGATACGGCTCAGATACGTATCGGATACGCCACGTGGCGTATCCGATTATTTTAATATTTATTTTTTTCGGATACGACGGGGATACGGCATGATACGGCAGGATACGATCAGGACACGTTTAAGATACGGCTGAGATACTTCATTTAGGATACTTCGGCCCATTATAAATTTTGGCCCATAATATTTTTAAATAAATTTTATATGATACTTCTAAGATACTTCTAGGATACTTCTAAATTAATTCTAGGATACTTCTAGAATAAATTTAGGATATTTTTATAATACTTGTATTGTTATGTTTATTTTATTTATTGTCATGATATTTAATTTCAAAATATTATTTAATTTATTATTTATTTATTTATTATATACAATATAAATATATTAAAATAATAATCATATAGCCGTATCCGTATCCGTGATTTTTTGAAAATTGCCGTATCGCCGTATCCGTGCAACATAGCCAAAAACAGATCTTGCAGGGAAAATCAATTCTTCATCACCCTGTGGTTGTACCGATTAGATCGAAGTCTCTTCAGACCTTCGAAAGGAAATCGCTGAGAAATCGCCGATGAAGAAGAACAAGTAGAAAGAGTGGGAAGTTTTACGAGGCGGCATGAGGAAATGAAAAGAGGCGACAGTGTTAAGTGGGGTATTTATATCTAGGGTAATAGAGTTCAATGGAAATAGTTTCCAGGTTATTGCAATAACCAGGTTTTGTATTGATGGATTTTAGATAATATAAGTAGCAAATAGAAGGTATTTATGAGTAGTTTTTTATTATTAAGATAAATATCTTCCTACTTGTATTACTTCATTATCAATATAAATAAAATACAATATAAGTAGAACATAATAGCTTATTCTATTTTTCTAAAAAAAAATTATCTCCAAAAACAAACAAAATAATTTATGGGTAAAGAAGCATAAATGCCATGTTGATGGCTCTTGGACACCCTCCAATTATGTTATGAATTTTTAATTGATCAACAAAAACAATCAATGTACTATGAGGAGGCCCAATACCAGCAAATTCACCCGCTCATGCCGAGACTCTAGCATGCTTAAAAGCTCTGCACAAGCTAAACGATCTCCAAATTGAATCGTGTGCGATATTCTCAGACAATCTACAACTAATCTCCGCAATGAACTCAAATTCTCAAGAAATAGATTGGAGAGCGTATTATGATTTCGAAGATTGTTAAGCTATGGCACTCTCCAAAAAGGGTTGGAGGTTCTATCACATTCCAAGGGAGGAAAATAAAGACACAATAAAATCGCCAAATATACTAGAATTAGACAAGGGGGAAAGGGGATAGGTACAGAGGATCCAAACTTTTATTTCTAAAGTAATCGGTACCAAACTTATCATTTTCAAAAATAATATAATATATTGTATTAATTCAATAATATTCGTAATTACATTTTTTCATCTGTCCAAATTTAACAGAGAGTTAAGTTTGTATTAATTCGATAATATTTGAATTTAGCAGGGATAAATATGATATTGATAAATTGAGAAGGATACATATGTTATTTATGTGTTTATTAGGGATACAGCCTAAATTTTACCTAAAAAATAAACAAATTTGAAGCAAGATTCGTCTGTCATTCAGACATATTGTTGAAAGATTTATCAACAATATCTATTAAGCTAAATAAATTAAAGTGCATAATTTGTCATTCAGACATATTGTTGAAAAATAAACAAATTAAAGTGTTCGTTGTTCTAAACGCATGAGAGTGCATAATTTGTTAATGACTAAATTAATTAAGCTTTGTATTGTACTAATTCTTGCAACATCTATTATTATGTTATGTGTTACATAACATGATAAGTTGTTTGATTCTAAAATATTCACATTATTGTATTGTGTTTTTACATATTTCTTACAATGTATACATAATTTATTAATTTGTTAGATACTAAAACTGTGTATTTCACGAGTCTTTAAATTTATACATTTCGAATCAACATATAATACAATAGATGTTTAAGCACGTGAAACGTTAATATGTAGTAATTCCAATGAAACTTATCATTTTCAAAAATAATATAATAACAAGTACAAATATTTTATGTGCATATTGATTATAGTTATCTTAAACAAAAAATAAACCACAAACAAAAATCATATGAACCATAACGAATACCAATTTGTTCAATTACATTAATCACGCACAACAGTGCGGGTAAATCTAGTTTATAATAATTGTCAGTACTGTTATTAAGGTTTTCTTTGTGATTAGCCGTTTCATTCTTAATTCTTATCGTTAATAGATAATAAGCTTCTAATTATTTTTGTATATAAACAGTGGAAAAACAGAAATTGCAGTTTTTTCTTGTGCTCCTAATTATTATCTGCCACTCATATGTCATATCTAACTTCTCATGGTTACAATATCCTGAGTAAATAACTTCTATATAATTAGCCAAACCATTGAATTCCAAAAAGAAAATCATAAACGACACCATTAGAAAGAAAAAATAGAATTGGAACATGAGTCCACACGATCTTCATTCCAAATCCGCTAATGATTTAACAAGTAAATCTATCTAACATTTTATTGTGTGTTGGTTTGTAATGTAGATAATTCTTTTCTCCAAATTTAGAGTTACCATAATTTGAGGATTTCAGTTTCATTTGGATATAATCTTATATTTCAATACCTATGTATTGTTTATTATAATATTATAATATTCATGTATTATTTATATTTTAATATTATATTATATATGTAATTATTATTTATTAAATTATGGATACTTATATAATAAAATTATGGGGAAGAGTCATAACAAAAGAAATATGGGGTTTTTAAGGAAATTTGAGAATAGCAAGGGAGGTTTGGAAGAAGCATATATAGGGAATCTAAAAATATAAGGAGTTTTTCATAATATCCAGAAAAGTTACATAATATTTGAAGAATTTCCCTATTATATTGTTGTCAATAATAACATAATGTCCCCCGTTTAATAAATATTTTCATTTTTTTTCATTAGCATTGTTGATCGACGAGAAAGATGGTATAGAGAAAGGGCTTAGCAAAGCGGGAGAGAATTCAGATCGCTTAGATATTTCGAAAGGGGAGCGAAGCGCACTCACGAGATTCAGAATATTTCAAGTATATTAAATTTGTCTATATTTTCTTCTCTATTCTATTATTTAATCGACGTAATTTCACAGAGGAATTTATTTTCTGGAAACAGGCTCTAATTTTGGTTTTAACATTTGTAGGCATTGTCAACAATTTTCATTATTATCATTGATGGCTCTTTATTATTTTACAAGAGTTCGACGTTCCTACGAGTTTTGCTCGTCATAAACGCGGTGCTCTTTATAATACTTTTTTGTCTCGAAGATCCCAAGAAGGGGATCAGCAAACCTGCTAATGATTGCTCAAAAACAGAAGCACTCATTTCATTCGGAACAGTACAAGTATATTAAATTATCTATATTTCATTCTCATTATTCAATTATATAATTGATAGTTTACCTATGAATTTCTTTTCTGCAAAAAATAAGCTCCTAATTTATGTTTAATATTTGTAGGCCTTGATAATTTCTTTGTCGATTGTTCTCAGCAGTTTACTATTTTATGCTACGGAATTTTACGGTTGTTGGATATTCATACTAGCTGTGCTCGTCGTTAATACGACGCTCGTTACATCGATTACCAAGAAATGGTTTGGCAAACCTGCCTAACGATTGTTCTAAATATGTTGCCTTAATATTTTATTATTTATCATGTTTGATTTATTAATCTATGTATATGTGTTTTATCTAATTTGTTTGTAAATAAACTTCTCATGGAATCATGTACAATTATTTATTGTTTGAAATAAGCTCTCGTAATTGAACAAATACACTTGGTCTTGGAGGAACCCCTAATCGCCGAAATTCAAAATCAAACAGTGATTGTTTCCTAAATTATCATTCTAACTCAATTTCATTGTGGGAATTATTCATTGTTTCAAATAAACTCTCGTAATTGAACAAATACACTTGTTTTTGGAGGAACCCCAAATCGCCCAAATTCAAAATCAAACGGTGATTGGTTTCCTAAATTAGCATTCTAACTCAATTTCATTGTGGGAATTTCTAACTCAATTTCATTATCATTCTAATAGTGATTGGATTCCTAAGTATCCGTTCGACAATACATGAAATAGCGAAGAGTGAAAGGAAGTTAATTATATTTTATTCTAACGGTGTTCGAGATATTAAATTGTAGAATAGTGGAAGTAAAATTAATTTAGTATTTTTTATGGAGAATGATGAGAGAAATAGATTTTTTTTTTCTATTCCTTCTTCTTCCACTCTTTCACATTCGTCATGGAATATAGTTAAATAACTCTATTCCATTTTCATCCAACCTTGTTCGACGGAATAAAATTATTTCTTCCACTATCTTGTATTATTTCACTTTAATTCCATGTTGCTGAACGAGCCTTAAATTATCATTATAACTCAATTTAATCAGTATGTCCGAACCGAATTGCAGAGGATGCAATTCGATCGACTTTGACTTCGTTGTAGGGATTTTTATGGCAATTTCATTCGGACATGCAATAAAGTGAAGGAAATAATGTCCTTCGCTAAATTGTTTATCTTGCATGTAACGAATATCAGTTATTATTTATGTGTTGTCAATTTAATATTATATATTAGATTAAAGTTTCATTTACGGTGAAATAAAGTGGAATAGAAGAATAGAGAGGATTAAATGCTCTATTCCAACCGAACATGAGTAGAATATCTTGGAATAAAACCTTGAAACTGTGGAAATGTGCTATTCCAATCTTTAGGCGGAATAGAATTATTCCATAGGTCCCCACACGAATTGTGACAAAAATATCCTTTTCTATTTTGTTTTTCTATCTAGTGTGCCATAAAAAAAAAATTCACCAGATTGTACAAACACTAAGAAAGTTTTTCTTTTCGTTTCATAGCAATTTTGTTAGGATTTGAGGAGTTCAAATAACGTGTCTTTAGATCATTTGTATTGTATCTTTTTTACTACATAACTTTTCACCAAATATTACAAACACTAAGAAAGTTTGTTTTTCGATTCAATAACTTGTTTTTGCGCTTTGAGGAGTTCAAATAACTTGTTTTTAGATCATTTGCATCGTAGGTTTTACTACATGTCACCAAATTTTACAAACACTAAGTAAGTTTGTTTTTTGATTCATAACAATATTTTAACGCTCAAAATAGTCCAAATAACTTGTTTTGGAGATGGTTTGGATCGAATATTTTACTACGTAACTTTTCACCAAATTGTACAAACACTAAGAAAGTTCTCTTTTCGATTCATAGCAATCTTTTTTATGATTTGAGAAGTTCAAATAACGTGTTTTTACATAATTCGTATCGTATATTTTACTACATAACTTTTCACCAAATTTTACAAACACTTCGAAAGTTTGTTTTTCGATTCATAACAATCTTTTAACGCTCTAAGGAGTCCAAATAACGTGTTTTGAGATGCTTTGATCGAATCTTTTACAACTTAACTCTTCACCAAATTGTACAAATACTAAAAAAGTTTTCATTTTTATTCATAGCAATCTTTTTCCGCTTTGAGATGTTCAAATAACTTGTTTTTAGATCATTTGTATCGTATCTTTACTACAAAACTTTTAACCAAATTTAACAAACACTAAAAAAGTTTATTTTTCGGTTCAAATAACATGTTTTTACGCTTTGAGAAGTTCAAATAACGTGGTTTTATATCATTTGTATCGTATCTTTTACTACATAATTTTTCACCAAATTGTACAAACATTAAGAAAGTTTTCTTTTCGATTCATAGCAATCTTTATACGTTTTGAGGAGTTCATATAACGTGTTTGTAGATCATTTGTATCGTAGTTTTTACTACATAACTTATCACCAAATTTTACAAACACAAAGAATGTTTGTTTTTCGATTCATACCAATCTTTTGACGCTATAAGGAGTCCAAATAACGTGTTCTTTAGATGGTTTGATCGAATCTTATACTACTTAACTCTTCACCAAATTGTACAAACATTAAGAAAGTTTTCATTTCAATTCATAGCAATCTTTTTCCGCTTGGAGATGTTCAAATAACTTGTTTTTAGATCATATGTATCGTATCTTTTACTACATAACTTTTAACAAAATTTTACAAACACTAAGAAACTTTATTTTTTGGTTCAATAACTTGTTTTTACGCTTTGAAGAGTTCAAGCAACGTTGTTTTAGATCATTTGTACCGTATCTTTTACTACATAATTTTTCACCAAATATTACAAACACTAAGAAAGTTTTTTTCGATACATAACAATCTTTGAACTTTCTGAGGAGTTAAAATAACTTGTTTTTGAGATGGTTTGGATCGAATCTTTTACTACTTAACTTTTCACCAAATTGTACAAACACTAAGAAAGTTTTCTTTTCACTTCATATCAATATTTTTACGCTTTGAGGAGTTCAAATAACGTGTTTTTAGATCATTTGTATTGTATCTTTTACAACATAACTTTTCACCAAATTTTACAAGCACTAAGAAAGTTTTTTTCCGATTCACAACAATCTTTTAACGCTCCGAGGAGTTCAAATAACGTGTTTTTTAGATGGTTTGGATCGAATCTTTTACTACTTAACTCTTCACCAAATTGTACATACACTAAGAAATATTTCTTTTCGATTCATAGAAATCTTTTTATGCTTTGAGGAGTTAAAATAACGTGTTTTTGAGATGGGTTGATCGAATATTTCCTACTTGACTTTTCACCAAACTGTATAAACACTAATAAAGTTTTTTTTTTAGATTCATAGAAATTTTTTTACGCTCTGATATGTTCAAATAACTTGTTTTTATATCATTTGTATCGTATCTTTTACTACATAACTTTTCACCAAAATTTACAAACACTAAGAAAGTTTATTTTTCGGTTCAATAACTTGTTTTTACGCTTTGAGGGGTTCAAATAACATGTTTTGAGATCATTTGTATGATAGCTTTTACGACATGTCACTAAATTTTACAAACACAAAGAAAATTTATTTTTCGATTCATAACAATCTTTTAACGCTCTATGGAGTCCAAATAACGTGTTTTTGAGATGGTTTGATCGAATCTTTTACTACTGAACTCTTCACGAAACTGTACAAACACTAAGAAAGTTTTTATTTCGATTAATAACAATATTTTTTCGCTTTGAGATGTTCAAATAAATTGTTTTTAGATCATTTGTATCGTATATTTTACTACATAACTTTTAACCAAATTTTACACAAACACTAAGAAAATTTATTTTTCGGATCAATAATTTGTTTTTACGTTTTGAAGAGTCCAAATAACATGTGGCTACTGGCATGATATTATCTCTTCGAGGTCTAACATTTCTTTACAATTTTTTGTTTTTATTAAATTGTTCACTTCAATATAAATCATTTATTTGCACATTTTATTTGTTACGCCCCTCTTCTTTTGCAGTCTCCACTTCCAGAAGTACAAGGAGAGTCTTGTAATATCAAGTAAAATTCCACAATTTCATTTTTTTACGCTTTTTTAGAGATTTTTAATACTTATTTTTGCTTTTATTAAATTGTTCATTTCAATATAAATCTTTCATTTAAACATTTCATTTATTATGCCCGCCTTCTTTTATAATTTTTTCTTTGGAAGTCTGTAAAAATGCACTCTATTTAATATATTTATTTTGTGGATTGGGCCTTTGATCCCATTCCAAATTTACTAAAAAAAAAAACAATTCAACAATTTTCATGCAGAATTACAGAACAGGCAATTTTATTTAATAAATCAGATCCGTTGAATAATATATAAAATTAATCAAACTAAGCCAACACACGCATACAGGTAAATTCAAACAGTTCCGGAGACATCCATTGAAACAGAAATGGAAACCGATACATCATGGCCCAAAGTTTGGCCCATATCATTTTTAGATAATAAATTATTTATTGTTGGTTTCCTCTAATATTTCATCACGATTTCTTGAGTTCGTCAAAAGGTCTTACGTTTCTTGTAATTTTCATATTGATTCGACAAAATAATTTTAATTTGAGGAAGAAAAATCATTAATGAACTATTTACCTTTACCTTTACCTTTATCTCAAGTTTGGTATATAAAAAGAAATTTTGGCAGGACGCTTTTATTGCGATACAAAATAATAACAATCACATGACTGGGAACTTACACTTACACTTACATGTATTTTATATTTTATATTAAATACATTTTGAATTATTTTTATTTAATTAATCCCATAAAATGGGCACACGAAAATTGTCCGTGCCATGCTGAATGGGTGTTTTTGTTAGTTATTACATCACATTAATAATATAATTAGTTTTAAATCAAATACATGTCCTGATAAAATTATTTAATAGTTTAACAAGAACCAATAAATATTGTTCAAAAACTATATCATTCAATTTTGTTCTTGTAAATTTTTGTGTTATCGCAACTTCTCGAGTTCATCAACATAAACTCTAGATATATTATTATTATTATTAAGGAACGACAGATAAATATAATAATTGTACTAATTATAATTACCCTTGTATATAAATTGAATTTTTTGAATCACGCTTGTGTTGTGACAAAGCGTTTTAACCACCAAATGGCCGAGCTCATGCTCTCATTCATGTATGTTATATTTTTTGTGAATGACTAAACTGAATTCTCTTCTCCCATTAAATTTACAACAAATGTATGTAGGGATGTCAATGGTGTGGATATTGCCCGAACCGACCCGAACCGTATCCGAAGAAATATCCGGATTCGAAAAAAATATCCGGATCCACTCGGATCCGGATATGGATCTGGTTGCTAATTTTAAGATCCGGAACCGGATTCGATATTCAGTTTTGGTGCGGGGACCGGATCCGTGTTCCGGATCCGGGTATTTTTAGGATCCGGATACTCGGAGCCGGATTCGAGTATCCGGAACCGGATCCGGATACGTATATTATATATTGTTTTTATGTATTATATTTGATATTAGTTGAAAAAACATATACAAATTTATGATTTGTGAGTGATTTAAACTCACAATCGTAAAATTACATTTAAATATAATCAAATTTATCGTTCATGTCACAGCACCTTTTCACTCACTAAAGATCAAATATGAATTTTCTCTTTTTCTCTTGTGTATTAGGCAGAATAATTGCTTAGAATTTCATAGTAAGGAGAGAGAAAGTATCATATTTATATCTAATAGGATCAGGATTAGCCAAAAGGCATGTATATCCAATATACACCATTTCACACAGAAAACTGCATGAACCTGGTCAGTATTCTGTCCATACGAAATTGATAAATTTCTCTGACAGAACATCACCTAACATGAAAGTTGTAGATAATCTAATTATCTACAAAACCCAATTTGGCACAGCCCAATTGGAGTTCGTATGCAAAAGTTATGACTGTTTTACTAACTGTATGTCATACTGTTGCACCCTTTCGGTATTTCACATAAACGACACTGATACTTCGTTCATATGAAATATATTTCTACATGAAGGTTATAGATAATCTAATTATCTATCTAACCCAATTTGAACCATTCAAATTGGATTTTCCTACTGAAAGTAATGGCTACAAATGTACGCTTACATTCGTTTATCCACGTGTACACTTTTACGGTTGATCCGACACTGTATTTCTTTCAAGAGGATATTATTACTAATCATTTACAAGCCACTTTTTCAGATAATTTGGAAGAATTTCATGCAAAATTAGAAGCTTTGGGAAAAAGATTGATGGAATGGAATTATAGTAAATTTGGTAATTATAAAATTTATTTGGCTAATTGTTTGACAACATTGAAATGGATAGAGAAGGTGGCAGAGAATAGAAATTTGAATTCAATTCAAAAATGGGTCCAAAAAATAACTAAAGAAAGATATAATAATTTGGTTTTGGAGAATGGAATTTATTGGAAACAAAGATCAAAACACTTATGGTTGAAGGAGGGGGATACAAATTCAAGGTTTTTTCATATTCATGCCAGAGTAAGAAAGAATAAACTAATGGTACCAATATTAAAGGAAAATAATGTTGTATTTCAGAATCATATGGATAAGGCTAAAGTGGTATTTAATTTCTATAAAAATTTGATGGGCAAGGAGCATGTTAAAAAATCAGAAATAGAAGTTGGAGGAAGAATAGATTTGGAAATATTGTATGGAAATAATATAAATAATATGGAACATTTGGAAGGAGAATTTAATTTGGCAGAAATTAAGGAGGTAATTGATAAGTGGAAATCTAATAAATTCCCTGGACCTGATGGGTATAATGGGGAATTTTATAAAAAATATTGGAATATTTTGAAAGAGGAATTATGTTATTTAATGAATAATGAGGGAACAAAAGGATTATCAAAATATAATACATCATATATAGCTTTAATTTCAAAGAAGGATGAGGCAATGGAAGTTAAAGATTATAGGCCCATTAGTTTGGTATCATCTGTTCAGAGGGTTTTTTCCAAAATACTCTCAAATAGATTAAAAAAGGAGATTGGTTCTATGATTGATCCAAATCAATTATGATTTCTTAAGGGAAGATCAATCACAGATAACTATACATATGCTAGAGAGGTTTTAAATAAGGCAAATAATTTGAAAAAACCTTTACTGATCTTTAAAGCAGATATATACAAAGCTTTTGATTCAGTTTCATGGGAATTTATAGTAAGAATTTTAAAAACAAGAGGATTTGGAGAGAAATGGATTAAGTGGATATCTAATTCAGTTCTGGGTGGCTCTACAAGGGTACTATTAAATGGGGTGCCAGGGAAATACATTTATTTTAAAAAAGGATTAAAGCAAGGGGATCCATTATCTACTTATTTATTTATTTTGGTAATGGATGTTTTATCAAGAATTATTGAGGGTCTAAGTGAAAAAGGGTATTTGGAGAGACCTATAGGTGGAATTGTAAGTTCCCTATTTTATGCAGATGATTCATTATTTTTTCTCAAGCCCAATTTATTGAATATAAAGAGATTTATGCACATTTTAAAAATATTTGGAAATGAATCTGGTTTAAATCTTAATATGGAAAAATCTGAAATTATTGGAATAAATGTTGAAAGGGAGGATATGGAGATGTTATCAAATGAAATGAATTGTAATATAGGAACCCTACCAATGAATTATTTAGGGTTGCCTTTGCATTACAAAAAGACAGTTAAGGAGGATTATAGAAAATTAATTAATAAGGTTAAATTAAGGATGGAAGGGTGGAAAGGAAAATTATTAAATATTAATGGAAGATTAATTTTAATTAATTCTGTTCTCACATCAATTCCAGTTTATTTCCTTAGTGTTTTTAAATTACCTAAATGGATACTTAAATCCATAGATAAATATAGAAGGAATTTTCTATGGAAAGGAGATAAGGAAAAAGGATACAATTTAATTAAATGGAAAACTTGTTGTATTCCAAAGATTTCAGGAGGATTGGGAATTATAAATTTGGAGAAATTTAATAATGCTTTATTGATTAAATGGATATGGAAGTACTATAATTTATCTGAGGAGAACTTGAAATGGGATAAGTTAGTTGGTAATTTACAATTATATGGAGGGCATAATTGTAAAAGAGATCCTAAGATATCTTATTTCTGGAGGGAAATAGTAAAATTATTTGATATATTTAGAGATAATTCTAAATGTATTATTGGAGATGGATTACTAATTAATTTGTGGAGGGATGATTGGTGTGGTGAAAAATTATATCAAAAATATCCAGAATTATATTCCTTTGCTGAAAATTATGATCTAACACTTAGAGATTTTATTGAGGAATTAAAAGAGATTAAAATTCATACCACTTTGAGTGTTAGAGAGCCTTTATCCCAAGAAGCTGAACTCCAAATCCAAGCACTCTACCAATTATGCAATGAAATCCAATTAGCTCCAGACAGAAAGGATCAATTGGTATGGACAAGTACCTCAAAAGGAGAATTTAGGGTTAGTTCATGCTATAAAATATTAGTAGGGAATAACAAGGAGGAATTGAATCAAATATGAAAGATAAAATTACCTGGTAAAATACACATTTTTCTCTGGTTAGGGCTGCAGAATAAGATCTTAACGATAGGTAATCTGCAAAGAAAAGGGTGGATACTAGCCAATAAGTGCGTGTTATGCAATTATGATTTGGAATCGGTTAAGCATATATTCACAGATTGTGTGTTCATTAGGACAATATGGAATAAATTGAAAATAATGAATTACCTCAATTGCAATTTGCTGATGGATCCAATTAATTTGATCCTGAATCGTCAATTAGATCCTAAATTGAAGCAATTATTGGCTCTTATACTCTTTCATGTGTGGAAAGAGCGATGTAGAAGAATTTTTGATGAACTCAGGATGAGAGAGGAGAGGATAATTGATTTGATTCTTCAAGATAAATTGGATATCGAGAGAGCTTTGGAGTTAGGGATGATGGAATGGGAAGAATGAGAGGAGGAGGAGGAGGAGGAGGAGGAGGAGGTGATCGGTGCCAGTTAGAGGTTGCTGGATTTGGTTACGGGGGGAGGAGAGAAGATCTGGCGGGGGCAGTATAGACATGGCGAAAGATTGTAAGAGAATGCTAACCCTAACGTTCGGACAGGCAAGTGTAAGAACAATGAGTAAGGAATGGGATTCTCGGATTGTGCTAAAGTCAGGATTAGTATTCTAGCCTGTTATTAGGATTCTGTTTCTTGGTTTTGGTTTTATTTTCTTTATTAAGATAGTTTTGAATACTAAGTAATTAAGTCTTGTGGATGTAAATTGTAAAGAAAACTGTTAATTAATTAAACAATAGAAGTGAGACTTGAGAGTCCACTCTATTTTCATCAAAAAAAAGAAGTGACAACGACTTCAAGAAAAAAGATGTGATGGAACACAACTGACGTGGCAAGTGACAATTGAATTGGCTGTATTTTGTGTACAACTGTCACTTGGACTTGAAAAGAGATGTGATGGAAAAGGACTTTGCATAACTAAAAATTTAATATGGAATTAAGATTCATACTAATTAATGATTAATTATAAATATTTAAAAATACATGGTTACTAAAAATTTAATATGGAATTAAGGTCCATACTAATTAATGATTAATTCGAAATATTAAAAAAAAATTATGAATTAATCGTTAATCCAAAGCACTAATTATTGGAAATTTAATATGGAATTAAGGCTCATACTAATTAATGATCAATTCTAAATATTTAAAAATAAATAATTATGAATTAATTGTTAATTCAAAGCACTATTTATTGAATTAATCATGAATTTCTATTGTGGGAAAATTATGGGAGAACTTGAGGGGCATGATATATGGTTGATCGTCTGTTAGGCGTCTTCTCCTTTTCTAAAGGGAAATTTTACTATGCCCCCGCAATGTTTTGAAATTTTCTTCCACAATAGTAATACATGATTAATTTATGAATTAGTATTTTGGATTAACGATTAATTTATAATTATTTATTTTTAATTACTTTGAATTAATCATCAATTGATATGAACCTTAATTATATATTAAAATTTTAATAATCATGAATTAATCGTTAATTCATGAATTAATCATGGATTACTGTTGTGAGTGAAAATTTCAAGACATTGTGGGGGCACTAAATGACCTCTTTTCTAAAACCCAAAACAAAAAAAATGCTCCAGCGCCTCTCTCTCCGCTTCCGTGCCCCTTCCTCTTCCTCTTCCTCTTCCTCTCTCTTTCTATTTCTGTGAGCGACCAAACCCTCAAGCCCACCCCCACCCCCCCCCCCCCCCCCCCCCCCTCTCTCTCTCTTTCTCTCTGAGGCGCTACTCCATATTTATGGCTGATTCTTCTCCATTCTCATCTCAGCGCAACCTGAAGAGCTGCACGACTTAGAGCTATTTTTTTTTTTTTGAGAAAAAATAGAGTAGGCTCTTACGTCCTACTTCTATTGTTTTTATATATATGATTAACACATAAGAATTTACATGGTATTTGCTCTAATGATTTTAACTTCTATTTCTAAGCCTAATACTCTATAAACTCTATTACATGTATTAATACATATATACCTAAGTTGAACCTCACAGAACCAAAATCCCGGAAATCATTTCTAGGATTCTAGTTCTCGAATTTTCAACCTAAATTTAACAGGCATATAAAAAGCCATCTTCCTCTCTCTTCATTCATTCCGCCGCTTTACACCGATCTTCTCCTCTCATCTCTCCTACAGCCGCCTCACCCAAACCCTAACCATTCGCTCTTCTTCCTTCCTCTTCTACATTATAAACCCTAATTTTTCCAGTTCAGCAGTCATCTCCGACGACTTAGAGCTATTGAAAGAGTGGGAGAGAACATCTCCGACTACTCACAAAAGGACAGCGAATCGCGACTGCTCAGAAAAGGACAGTGAATCGATGTGAGTGACAAGAAATTTCAGTACTGAGAAGAGGCGTGGAGAAGCTTAAAATTAACGTATAAGCTGCCATTTTTAGCCAGACTGTGGAGAAGCTTAAACTAAGACATAAGCTGCCATTTTTAAGGTGTCAATACATCGCCTATGTGATTTCTTATTTTTTTTTTCATTTTTTGACTGTTCTTAATCACTTGTGTCGATTTTCTATTTTTTTACAGTCTCTCTCTCTCTCTCTCTCTCTCTCTCTCTCTCTCTCTCTCTCTCTCTCTCTCTCTCTTATAATATTTTTGTTATAAATTCAAGGTCTCCACTGCCTATTATTCTGACAGTAGGTCTGATTCCGCTTTAAATTAGATTTTTCTATAAATTACTTATTTTTTTGTGTTAGTTACCTGCTGAAAATGTGGATTAGGAATCTCTGAAAATTCAAAATCTACTATGAAGATTCTTCCTCCTTTGGTTCTCGATCAACGGTTAAAAGAGCTATTTCTTGATGGTATAGTAGTTGTCATTCATGCATATTTTGTTTATTAATTAATTAATCTGAGTGCATTATTAATTTCAAATTTTTTTTTCAGAGGTTAATATTTATGATTATGTTGATGTGGCGGAAGGAAATTCTAGAATGATAAAAGATACTCCATTAAATTACTGTATTTGCACGATGTTGTTTGCGTTCGTTCTGGTTTTGCTATTGCGTGTTTTCTATTGATTTTGTGAGAGAAATTCGATGGTATTGTGAAGGATCCGAATTAAAGAAACTCATGGCAAAAATTTAGGTTATTGATTTGTCTTGTCTTTTGCACCAAAAATTACAAATGGGCTGGTACATTATATTCTATTATAATGAAAATTCTTCGAAAGGTATGTTTTTTCATTATTTTTGTGCGTGTTATAACTGGCTATATGCATTGTGAGGAAGAGAGCACAATATATGCTAATGAATACGAAACGAACTCCGAAAATGAGGATCAAATTTCCACCAACAAGATTTTCAATTTTTATCTTTTTATCGTTTTATCTTTTCATAAAAATGCAAATGGTGATGACGACATAAGCATCTTCAAAAAAGTCGTGCAACTATGTGGTGTTCAGTTGACCTCCTAGATGAACGAAATGGTAAGCAATGCCTTTTTTTCATTCTTTAATTCTCAGTTATTTTTTTTTGTTTCCAAAAAATTCATTTCGTATACTTTATTGAAGGTTACATATCCAACTCTGCCGTGAGAGAACCAAACGAAATTCGTTGAGTATCTGAACTCAAATGCACAAGGAAGTCCTGGTATAGATTTGAGTCTGACCGTCACCGTTCTCACGACAAGGTTATCAGGAAGTTACAAATCCTTCAATCTTGATCTTCCTTCTGAGATGGAGATGGTATCCATAATGCATTTTAAAAAAATGCATGTTTTTGTAATTGCAAGGGTGATTTTAATAAATTATTCTATTTATTTCAGTTGGGGTGTGTTGAGGTATTCAAAGGAGTTTTATCAGACATGGACCAATCACAGGGAGCTCCATAATTTGTTTAAATTACAAAAAAACCCTACATACTTCTATATTTAACTTCCAAGGTATTATTATCTATCTAATTATAACAGAAAAATTTACATAAAGACCCCTGCTTTGTTTAAATTGTATATTTACATTGAACCCCCTACATGTTTATATATTTAAATTCAAAGTATTATTATCTATTTAGTTATAATAGCAAAATTTACATATAGCCCGCTCAATTTTAAAAATTGTATATTCAAATTGACTGTACATTATTATCTATGTAATTATAATAGTATTTTTTTCATAAAGCCCCCTGATTTGTTTAAATTGCAAAAGGAACCTACACTAATTATTTATGTTCATATATAACCTTAGAAATACCAGAAGGAAAAAGAAAAAGAAAATAGCCTTGCAAAAATTCTGAACCAGTTTGATTTTTGGCTTTTTGGATTTAAAGCAATGCTACACAAGACTCAAGACTAGGCATTTCATTACTAATTTTAATAATTCAAATATTAATAAGCTTTTGTGATGTATGAACAGGAATTATGAGGTCACTACTAAAAATAGGTGTCTCTCTCTTCAACTTTTATAGGTATACAAGTCTTCCAATTAGGGGCCGTTTGGCAAGTGGAATTAGTAGAGTGGAATTGGATTATAAGGTGGAGGAGAAAAAATTTCTGGAAATAATAATTCCATAGTTTGTTTGGATGTCTAAATTATAATATACTGAAAAATATAATTTTTTGTTTGGTTGTTTAGAAAATTTGGAATTTTGAAATTGGAATTTCATTATTATAATATAATTACTATATTATTAGCAATTGTAAACTCATTATATTCATATAATATTATTATATGAATAAAATAATTACATTATAATTATAATATTCATATAATTAATATAATATTATATTGTTACAATAATAATATTAAATGTATTGTTTTATTATTATAACATTGTATTATATCCGCATAATTACTATAATAATTATTATCTTAGTACAATATATTATATTAATTATATAGATTTTAAAATAATAAAATTATTATAATAAAATAATATTACACATATAATAAGATTATTAATGTATAATAATAATATAATATTATAAAATGCATTGATATATTATTATAATATTATATTTTATCCATATAATAACATTCTTTATAATAAACTATATAATATTATATTCATATAATATAATTATCATAATTGTTTTTATTATTATTATAATAATATATAGTATTATATTAATTTTATAGATTTAACAATCACAGTATAATTATTCTTTGATTATAAACTTTTGCTCCACTTTAATATAAATTAATAATATTATAATATAATAATTATGTTGTTGTTGTTGGTGGTGGTGGTGGTGGTGGTGTTGGTGTTGGTGGTGGTGTTGATGTTGGTGGTGTTGTTGTTGTTGGTGTTGTTGGCAATGTTGTAAAATACGAAAAACGGTGCGGAACAGTCGGGGACCATTTTACGGTAATATCGTAAAACGGTCGTAAAACGGCAAAAAAACGGTGATAAAACGGTCACCGGAATCGATAATAATTTAATTAAAATTTATGGATAAAACAAGAAAATATATAATAATTTAATTTTTTAATAATAAAAAAATAACATAAACAATGTCCAACATAAACGTAACATCAAAACGAATGTCCAACATAAATGTAACATCAAAATATAAATTTAAATAAAAAAAAAAACTAAATCGTAAAATCATTAAGATCATTTGGGACCAAATCCGTCAGAGTTGATCCCTCGTTAATGATGAATTTCACATTCTCCTCATCCGTTGCCTATCAAATTAGCACAAATTAAATCAACTTAGCACTCGGAATCACAATTCGTGCAGAAGAAATTAGCCTTTGTTGTGGAGAAGAAGAGAGCAGTTATTGTCGTAAATTAAACCGAACCGACGTCATTATTTAGTCAATCGTGAAGAACTGAATAATGGAACATCCCAACCAATGTCGTGAAGGTGAAAAAGAACTAAAACAGAGACTCGGTGAAAAAGAAATCATTTGTCGAGAAAAATAACTGCTCGCAAAAAAAAACCGGGTCCAAAATAATTAGAAGAAAAAATCGGTATGTAAAACGGGTAAAAAACGTTTTTCGGTCAAAAAAACGGTCAAACACGGTTAAAAAACGTTTGACCATTTTTTGAAACGTTAAGACAAAAAACGGAACGGTCTTCCACCGTAACACCGTTTTTCGACCATTTTTCGGTGTTTTTTACAACATTGGTTGTTGGTGTTGGTGTTGGTGGTGTTGTTGTTGTTGTTGTTGGTGTTGGTGTTGGTGTTGTTGGTGTTGGTGTTGGTGTTGGTGTTGGTGGTGTTGGTGTTGGTGTTGGTGGTGTTGTTCATATAATTATTTTTTTATAATGTAATATTTTTATTATAATAAAATTATTACATAATTGAAATATAATTATTTTATTATTATAATATTATATGTTATTCATATAATAATATTATTTATAACAAATTAAAATAAATATTATATTAATTATATAGACATTTTATATGATTATTATAATTATAATATATAATATTATTTTAATTGTATTAATATAATAATTACAATATAATGTTGATTATGTGTCTTTACTTGTTTGTTAATGAAATTCTCCACTTTGAAATTCCATCATTTTGAGAGAATTTCATTTCACTAGGATTGGGAAAAAATATTTTTCTAGAACTAATTATTAGTTCCATTTTAATTCTCACACCAAACAAAGAATTTTGATTTGAGGAGATTTAAAGTTTCATTCCACTCCAATATTCCACCTCCCAAACATGCCCTAAAAAAAATGGGATCCGAAAGAAAATTTATTGGCGTAAAAAGAAAATAATATATTATCAGGAGTGAACCCCCGACTCGAGTTTGTGGGTTGTGGATTTATCATTGCGAAAAATGATACATGTATTTATCGGGAAGGCAAGCCGATTCAAGCTCAATCGCCCCTTCAAGCCAAGGTTTTGGCTTGTCGATTTGCACTACAAAAACTCATTTCTCTCAGTATATCTTCTTGCGCAATTCTCTCGGATAATAAGATTATTATTAATGTCATAGCAAATACATCTCTTGATGTTGATTGGCGTGTATATTACGAGTTTGAGGATTGTCGCGCGCTAGCAAGCTTATTTTCGGGGTGGCGTTTCTATCGCATTTCTAGGAAATTGAATACGGAGGCGGATTCTTTAACAAAGAGTGCGAGGTTAAGTCAAAATGTTGTAGCTTGAGTTTGCTAGATTTTAGAATTTCTTTTAGAGCGTCTGTTTTGTTATTTTGTCACTAATTAGTCATATGTTTTTTTTATGTAATGAAAACAATTTGTAAAAATTTGCCTAGGAACGTTTAATGCAAAAAAAAAAAATGAAAGAAGAAGGAGAAGATGTTTTTCATTAATTGATTTACTTGCTGAGTTATATCATTCATTAACCACCTATTTATAGGCTCGGGACCACATAACCTTAACTAATCCTAACAAACTTCATTAATCACTCTACCTGACTCACGCTTATCTTCTGATTAACAATTTAATTATGATTAGGAAAACCATTTACAAATATTCTGGCCCATACATTACTTGGAAGGCCCATCCTTAACTAAGCTCATATGTTTTGAAATAATATATTAGCGCGTTGTCTCCTTGTGCGTGTCTTCGTCTCCAGTTCCTTCGTAGATTATTTCTCCAGTAAATCAGGATGTTGTTTGTCTTAACACTAATTTTTCGTAATGACGCGTATCTAAACATGTCCTTAAAGATCTTCCTTTCACTCTAAAATGTTTTAGATAATAAATTATTTATTGTTGGTTTCCTCTAATATTTCATCACGATTTCTGGAGTTCGTCAAAAGGTCTTACGTTTCTTGTAATTTTCATATTGATTCGACAAAATAATTTTAATTTGAGGAAGAAAAATCATTAATTAATTATTTACTTTACCTCAAGTTAATATATAAAAAGAAATTTTGGCAACACGCTTTTATTGTGATACAAAATAATAACAATCACATGACTGGGAACATACACTTACATGTATTTTATATTGAATACATTTTGAATTATCTTTATTTAATTAATCCATAAAACGGGCACACGAAAATTGTCCGTGCCATGCTGAATGGGTGTTTTTGTTAGTTATTACATCACATTAATAATATAATTAGTTTTAAATCAAATACATGTCCTGATAAAATTATTTAATAGTTTAACAAGAACCAATAAATATTGTTCAAAAAATATATCATTCAATTTTGTTCTTGTAAATTTTCGTGTTGTCGCAACTTCTCAAGTTCATCGACATTGACTCTAGATATATTATTATTAAGGAACGACAGATAAATATAATAATTGTATTAATTATAATTACCCTTGTATATAAATTGAATTTTTTGAATCACGCTTGTGTTGTGACAAAGCGTTTTAACCACCAAATGGCCGAGCTCATGCTCTCATTCATGTATGTTATATTTTTTGTGAATGACTATACTGAATTATAACAATTTTAGCACTAATAATGAAATAGTATTTCAAAAATTTGTAGATTTAGTCTTTACTTAAACCCTATTATTTGGTATTGCATGGACTTATGTGATGGTTTTTGGGATGTATAATATTTTGATGTTAGTCAATTCACTAATTTTTTTTTGTAATTTATTTTATGTATAATATTTTGATGAACTTGGAGTTATTCTGGTTCTGCTTCGGAAATATGGAATGGAAAATTTATGTTGTACAATTATTAAAAAAAAAAAATTTAGTTTATATTTTAGAAAATTATAGAAAAAAATATGTCTTGTATTTTAATTATGTAATATTCATGACATGTTTTTCAATTTTATGGAAGATGCATTTTAATTTTATAGTTGGGTTACAAACAATTTTTTATTCATGTTTAATTTGAAAGTATTTTTTATAAATAGTGTAAACTTAAAATCCGAATTTTTGTATTGAATAAAATAAAATATCTATGAATGAACAAAAAAGAAAACTGAGTTGGACAAACAACACAAAATCAGCATTGAATGAACAACACAAAATAAGGCAAAATTAATTATATATATGAATATGAATATGAATATGAATCTTATGAATCTTGAACGTAATCTCTAAACAACTTTTATTCATTCTATCGTTGGACTAGTATTTTGTTTTTGAATAAAATGGCTCAACTAGTATTGGACTCGGTAATTGCTTGAATATTTTCCACAAAAACTTTTAATACTATTGATATGCTCTTATAACATACGATCGACGAACTCCTAATAAATCACGCTAATTTAAGCGGAGGCTGGTTTTCAATGTTTCCTCCAATTTTCGTCCATTCAGAAGATATTGTTTCGCAAAAGTTCATCAATGTAAAACAACAATAATCTTAAGATTCTTAACATATTTTTATATGGAAGATTTTCGTCTATTTCGGAAGGTGAATTACATAAACTCACACACTTATATTGTACAAATAGTTTGGTTTTCTCTAATATTTCATTTACGCATGCCGGTTATAATAAATTAGTTCATCGAGTTTATCGAAAGATTTTTCTAATTAACTTTTGTATTAATTCAACATTATAGTATTTATATGATGGAAAACAAACTCACATTGTATACATAATACATGCAACATGCATGACTTAACTAAATTGAACCCAAGTTTAGTACCTATTAATGCCGGAGCGAAGAGATTCGGGAATCCAAATCCCGTATAATCCGAGAATCCAAATCTACAAGGCTCTAGCGTCCTGAAGAGGATGAGGGTTCCAAGATTGAAGTCTTGAAACCCAAAACCCCAATGGCGCAAGCAGCAGTAGTAGCACCATTGCTCTGGCGATGGTGGTCTCGCTCGTCCTTATCCGCATCTAAACACCATTTCCCATCTCCATTTTCTCCCAATCCTTGTTTTAACCGTGAATTCTCTCGGGTGTGGGGACTCAGACCCGTTTCGCGGCCTGTGGATAGAGACGAAACCGAGTGGGAGGAGGAAGAGGAACGGTACAGAGAATCTCGGATTGATAAGAAGAGTAAGAATGAGCTGAAGAGGGAAGCTAGGCGAGCTGTACAGTGGGGCATGGAGCTTTCCAAGTTATCTCCTTCTCAGATCAAACGCGCCATGAGGTACATATAAAGAATCTTCTTTAACGATCATTTAGCTTCATAATTGAGACCCATTTACTCTAAAAACTCGAATTAACAAAATCCAAACCAAAACTTGTATCATATTGAAATGGGTATATGCCTAATTTAGTGGATTAATTGCATTATTTGTTGCTGTTTATTGACCAATTTCACGAATTAATTTAGGATTGCTTCTCTCGAGGACGATATCTTCGAGGCTTTCATGCTCGTAAAGGTACTCTGATAAGTAACCACGCAAACGTTAGAACTTCACAAATTTAAGTTTACATTTGATTTTGTTTTGTTTCACAGAGGATGGGTGCTGATGTGAAAGAGGGAAAAAGAAGACAGTTCAATTACATCGGTACTTATTCACCAATTATTTATTAATTATTTAAAATTTCATAATTCGTTGAATTTTGGAATTGGGATTTCAATTTGATTTTGATTTTTTGTCAGGAAGCTTATTGAGGAATGCAGAACCAGAGATAATGGATACATTAGTCGAGGCTTATAAAGTTAATGACACGGATACTATAAATGCATTGATCCTTCAAAGTCAAGCTAAACCGTCAATAGATGAGGACGAAATTGTCGACGAAGAAGAAATCTTTACTCAAATTGAGGTAATTCAAACCGTTTTAGTTTGATTTATACTAAATTTGATACATATAGTTTATGAGTGGAGTCATATGATATTTGTCAGAGTGAAGAAGTAGAAGAAAAAGAAGAAGAAAAAGAAGAGGAAGAAGATGAAGAATATGTGAAAGTGGCTTCTATATGGTTTGAAGGTTTGATAAGAAAAGATTCTTCGATCACAAACGAGGTGTATTCGATCCATAGCGTTGAATTTGATCGACAGGTATTAAATTAGTTACATGATTATCTAATTGATAAAAAAAAAATTGTTTATTTATTGAGTTTTTTGTTTTTGGGCTTGAAAGGAATTGAGGAAACTCGTTAGGAGAGTTCAAGAAAACCAAGATAACGGCGTGGCTATTTTGAATCGAGAGAAGAGACCGCTCATGCGATTTTTAAGATCTCTAGCAAAAAGTGTCAATGAATAATATAAATACGGTAAACAATAAACCCTAGTTTTGGGCCTAAATATTCATTTTATAAATTAGAACTCGTGTTTTTTAAGCCCGCTTGAATTTTAATTTATATCCATTGATATATTTGGAATCATTTTAGACGAATAGATGGACGAAATTCTAATTCTGTGGATGATTCATTCATGATTGAGACTTGGGGTAAAGGCCCGAAAGTTTTTCTTTATTCTTGATAAGATAATGACGAGAGAAATATACATGCCCTTTAATTCATAATTAATGATTGTTTCAACTTGGATTCAATTAACTCTAAATGTTCATCGAATTTCCATCTATTTTCCAAATTTATACCAAATTACCAACTTTTTTATTCCACTTGGGAATATGAATGGAAAGGGATGTATTGATGTGTTGAAATCAATTTGTTCTTTCTCATTCGGGACCATAGTTATGTTCTTGGACACGCATATAAAACCTAAATGTTATCACATGACTAAATTGGTGATAATGTTTTGCACATGTATAGTCGGCATTATATTAATTCATCAATGATTATTAAGTGCCATAATAAAAACTTGGGTATGAATTGTTCAAAAAGTTAATTCTAAATTTTTTGTATGGAATCTAAGAAGCATGGAGGAGGTGCCTAAACTTATCCTTTTTGAAATGAAAATGTGGCAAAAATTTATGTGTCTACGTCTACAAAATAGTAAAAATATACTTGAAGAAAATATCTTATGTCTATCCATATAAAACATGATTAGATGATGTCATGGTTGAAATTATTTGTTCAATGTCACTTTCTCCTATAATGTGTCAATGATGTGTATATGTGCAAAGTTCAAATGCTTTTTGGTTTTGTGTAGGAAATAGAAAATAGTTTTTAATTTATTTTTTCCTATGGTCTTAAAGGTATTTATCTACTACTATGGGTGAGAACTTGTACCAGTAGGCAACTATGTTGTACCGGCCAAAATTGAAGGTGAAGCTATCTTTGACCTTTTGTCTACTAGAATTTCCTTCCAAATTTGTTTCTCTGGTGAACTATTCTAGCAAGCAAGGCACTCAAATTTCGAGTCGAGTAGAATTCATCGACTAAGGCCTCGTCGTCGTTGTCGTTTGGCATTATTATTGTCGTCTTTTTTGTCTTTGTGTTTTGTTTTCATAATAAGTGTTTCGTTTTTATATGAACACAACATTTTGTGTCAATATATCATTTATAGAGGCAACAAGTTGTTTTCGTATGTTCTGTATATTGCTATAACATAATAACATTCATGTGTGATACGTTGTTTCATGTAAATACATCATTTATAAGTATCAAATAATGTATTATTTTTAGTGTTAGCATATTATTTTCGTTTCGTTGTTAAGAAAACATACCAAGTAGTATATACTATTTTCAGTGTATAAATACTATTTTTAGTGTTGATGATATATAGTTCTCAATTTTAATGATACTGAATTGATAACTCGTGCTGTCAATATAAAATTTTCATATTAAAATACATTTGAAACTACCATGAATAATTCTCAAAAAATATTTTGAAAAAATACTTACCATAAAAAAGATTCAAAAAAAATAATATCTAGCCGTGGTCGGCAGGATTCGAACCTGCGCGGGCAAAGCCCACATGATTTCTAGTCATGCCCGATAACCACTCCGGCACGACCACCTTGTTGTTAATTATTTTTTAATAATTCATAATTACATAAATCAAACTATATACTTAACACAATGAAGACCCAAATATAAACAAGAATATATATGTTAGTATTTTGAATTGTAATATCAATATTTGTCATTTTATACGTAGTATATTACGATTTATATGAAAAAAAATATTAACTGTTATTGTCCTCAACAAAAAGCATAGTTTCGTTATATCGTCCATTATTGCTATGCAATCTATTCGCTGAGAGTTATTTTATCCCATTAATCTCGCTGTAAGCGTTAAATGGCTCTACAAGCTTATAAGAGTTAAAAATGACTCTGTAAGCTTATAAGAGCTAAATGGCTCTATAAATAGTTAATTTATTGCTATACAATCTATTCTGGTAAAAAAAAATATTATGCAAATTTCAAACATCTATACTTAATTTATCATGAATTTCATAATGTTATTTGGTCTTATCAAAATTAGATACAAACTTCTTGTTTTCCTTCTTGTTGTAATTTTATATTTACATGCCTCATATATGTCACTGTAATCCCTTTTAAGCAAAAAAATATTTACTATATTATATCCAAGATGAACAAATCAAATTTTCACATCCTTAAACAAGTCACAATTTTGTCAATCACTATATCTTATTTAAATCCCCACAAAAATATCACAACAATAAAAAACTAAACAAGTCAAAATCAGATATTTTGAGACTCATAGTTCAAATACTTTGTTTCCTTTTCTTTCTTTACTCATCCAATCAAGCAACAATAAATAAATACACACATCATCATCTTTCATGTAATATTTTTTTGAATAAAATACCCCTTAATATAATTATCTCTATATATATATTTCACAAAACTAAGCTAAATAAATCAAATTTCTATAACTAAATTAACCTATAAACTATCCTACAACAAATAAATTAATCAAAAATATGCTAAATTATCTCTGAATTTGCGGATCACGTGACCAGCACATGACTAGTAGAAACGGAGAAGCGACAAAACGGATAAGACGATAACGGCAACGGAAATAGAAGAAAAACGGACACGTGGCAACGAGAGAGACGCGCTGCTGACCTCATTCCCACCAAAATACGTCATCGTCCCGTTAACTAACGGTGCACTCGCCGCCTGCGGATTGCCTCCATCCGAGGACTTCTGCCTGCAAATAAAACAAAATCCAGGGCTCAATTAATAATTTTTCCACCAATGGCGGTTTCTACCGACCTACCACAGAGTTCCGCCACTCTTACAAATTACACCCTCAAATAGGTAAATTTTACGTACGTTGTGGTGGAAGGACAGAATGTAATGGCGTAATTAGCTCCGGTGCAGGTGAAGGTGGAGGTGGCATCGTCGTAAGCGTAGCTATAAGCTCGAGGACACGCGTTCTTGAAGAACTGAGAGTAGGCCGACGGCTTGCAGGTATTGGGGTTGCCGTAAGCGCCGCTACAGCAATACTCCGGCGTGTTGAACGCATCACAAGCGCTCTTGCATGCTACGTTCTCCGACCCGTCCAGTACCACCTTCAAGTTCGCCGGACATGCGCCGTTCAAATCGACTAAACAGCCAGTGGAGGTGCAAGCTCCGGTCCCGCCTTGTGCGACGACTAGAAGAGGAAGGTTGTAGCCGTCCACGAGACTCACGTCGTAGAAATCCATGCCGCCAGACCCGTTGAGAGTGAATTCTACGAGTGTGGCTGGCATGGCTGCGCCGCTGCCGGAGCATTGGAGAGTGCCGGAACCGCAATCGCCCGTTCCGCACGTGAATTTCCCGGTGGAATCGGTAGTGCAGACTGTTCGGCCCCAAAATCTGCCTGACCAGGATTGCGGCACTGTAATCGTACGCGACTCGCCTTGATTGAGCACGAACCCTGTTGTCTCTAACGGAGCCGTTCCGGCACCGGATAACAATCCTGGCCATACTGTGTATCCGCAATTATTAGTAAAGCTAAAACTCGCCGATATAGCTCCTGCAAAACAAACACATAGATTCATCAACAAAATGTTGTAATTCGAATTTGGAAAAGAAAAAACAGAGGAATGCGCCAAGCCATTAATGGCTGTAATACTTTACCTGATATTAAGAGTGAGAACAAGAAGGAGGAGGAGACAATCGTTAATACACTTGGATATCTAGCCATTTTTTAGTAAGTGAGATTTTAATGGAAGAATTGAATTTGGAGAGAAGAGTGTAGAATTGGATTTCCTCTGAACAGAGCATGAGGAGTGTATTTATAGAGAGAAGAGAGTCTTGCGGGCTCCCTTGAAAGTTCGGTAAGTTGCATTAATTATAATTTGTTTGTTTTCGAGGGAGTGAAACGGAAAAGTAGGCGGTTTGATATTTTCATCTCCAGTTAATACAACTGGATATTTAATTCTCTCTCACTGAAACCGGGTCCCACTTATAAACCGACATGTTGACGTAATAATGCCGTTATATGTGGGAGAGTGAGATCACGTGATGCGTGGGATTTAGAGTTCCGAGAAAGTAAAGTACAATTTACAACTGCGGTAATTGATGGCATTCCATTTCCCCGGAATCCTATTCCCGGTTTCATTATCCCCTCTAAAATCCTTGATTAATGGATAAATGGCTACTTTACTTCGTTGAATAAGATGAAGTGGATCCACGTAAGGTCAATACTAAAATTAACTACCAAATTGACAATTTGGCCTAATTTCAAATACAATTCAAATTTGTTAAATTAATTTTGATGAATTGAAGACATTTGATAAAATACAGTAGTCAATTTTGTGGTTCTTACAGTGAAGATTAAGCTAGGTGTAATTGCAAATGAAGCTTCGCTTGAAAGTTCAATTTTTTAGACCATATGTTAATATGAGAAATTAAATTATGATTATGACATTAAAATCTCTCTTTTGTGGTTTTATTATGGATATGGTTTGACTGGAGCATTATCCTAACTGTTTCGTTCTTCTGTATTCCTAATTTTTGTGTTATTCGTGTAGCGAATTTTGTAAAAAAATATCGTTTTTGGACGTGAAATATTGTTCTCATTCTTTGTTAAAACTAGATTTTGATTCGACTCTGAACTGCTGAATTATGCGGTATTCGTAACATAATATTTCAAAAAATATGTAAAATTAACGATTCGTCGAATTAGTAACATATCAACATATCGACATATTACTATTATTGATAAAAATGTCAATTAACATGATAATAATTCTGGGTATCCAAATTCTTAAATGATAAACAATGATATCGTCTTGATTTTTATCCGACTCGCCCGCAACACGGATTGCAATGATACTACTGTTACAGAAATATAAAATATCTCAGAAAAGTTGGTTGGAGGAAATATTTTAATTTAGTGGATAAACTAAGGATTATATAAAGATTATAGGGTTGGTACAAAAAAACACGTCGTTGGCAATTTTAGAATATTTTTTTGTATTGAACTATTTTGCATTTTTTTTTTTTTGATTAATTGAGGCGGATTCAAAGCCCCGCACCCAAATACTATATTAATAAATATAGTACTAATTTGTACTATGGTATTTACAAAGATATATACAAGGTAATTACTATACAAATTCTATCCTTCTTCCTGGCTATTTTATGTTTATCATTATGAAATCTTCTTCGTTAGCCTCTGCTACAATGAAAGTTCCTCTGTGATCTCACGAACTAGGTCTTTATATCTCCGTGTTTTATCTTGAAAAATCCTTATACAACGCTCCTTCCATAAATTAAACACTCCGAATGTTATAACTTGTCTCTTCTCTTTTGATTGCGAAGCATCCATTATTGCTTCTATGGTATTTGATACACCCGTAATACTGAAGCCATATATCGCATCGATGAGCGTCCAAACCGCTATGATTGTATTCGAATTTGAAAATATGATTCAACCCATTACCCATGTAGAAATCAACTTCTATAACCGACTGTTGAAACTTTTAATTTTGGTTGAAAAATATCAAAAATTTGATTAATCAAACTACTTGCCACATTTCGGTTTTAAATTTATTGGACCATATTTTAAACCAAGATTAAGCTCAAATTAAGCCCAAAACACAACTCGAAAATTTGTACTGTGTACTCTGAATTTGGTAGAGTGATGTTATAAACTTTTTTTTTTTTTTTTTTTTTTGAATGAATGTTATAAACTTTTAACTTATAATATACGATGTGGTTACTGTACTGTTTATTTATGGATAATTAGTCTTTGTTTCCTTTTAATTCAAAGAAGTTTCAATACATCTTCGTTAAGAAACTAATTAAAAGCACGAATTCTGCACACACAAAAAAAACAAATCAGAATGATAATGTCATAAGCTCGGTGGCATAAATAAAATAAAATAAATATAAAGTTCAGGATTAGTGTTTGAGAATTCAGACTGATATTATTATTGTTTGGTGAATTATTAATTAATTCGACACAATCCATTTTAATACGCGGGTTGGTACGGTGGTACAGGGAAAATAATTGTCGGTCATTACAAAATGATATTATATATATTGATAAAATAATGCAAGGGATTCTGAAAATCGACTTTTGGAATAAATTAAGAAATTTAGTTGATAGTGGAGCTAGATTATCTCAAAATGATATCTATTAAAATTAAATTTAAATATGACCGACAATAAGTGCATTTGAAGTATTATGATATAGAAATTTACAAGTAGGAAAATTAATGGAAATTTCAAAGAAATGGGTGATAAATTAATTGACAATCTACGTGAAATGTTTGATATGTTACTAGTATCCATCAATTAATGTTAACTTAGTGCTACTTTTTTTTTAATTAATAAAATATTAAAATGCTTATCTTCGATGTAGAAAAACAGCATGGTTAATTGACAATGACATGAAAAACTGAGAAGAAATTAATTGGGTTCTTATTAACCTTTTGTGTGTTGTAAAACTAGAAGCAAAACTCAAGAACTAACACTCAAATAAGCTAGAGAGAATACAAGAAAGAAAGAGAAGAGATGAATATTTCATTTCATTTCATTGAATTCCTATCCTTTACAATGAGAATGGGGGGGTATATATAGCCTACACAATACCATGGTTTCCTATGTAATACCATGGGTCATGCCCACAATATAAAATACCATGGATATAATACCATGGGTTGTGCCCACAATATACAATACCATGGATATAATACCATGGGTTGTGCCCACAATACCATGGATATAATACCATGGGTTGTGTCATGATAAAGCTAATAATAATAATAATACATTCATTACATAACACTCCCCCTTGAATGTATTTGATTTTGTACGCATAAAAAAAAAAATCTGCCTCATTAAAAACCTTGTCAGGAAAAACCCAATGGGACAAAATCCTAATCAAGGAAAAGAGTGCAGTGCGTATTAAGTCTCCCCCTGATTTATGCAAATATCCTTGAGTTGGCGAAGTCCAATTTTGTAGACCAACTTCTTGAAGGTTGTAGTTGGTAATGACTTGGTAAAAAGATCCGCTACATTATCACTTGAACGAATCTGCTGAACATCTATCTCGCCATTCTTTTGAAGTTCATGTGTCGAAAAGAATTTTGGAGAAATGTGTTTGGTTCTATCTCCTTTAATATAACCGTCCTTTATTTGAGTAATGCAAGCAGCATTATCTTCAAATATTACGGTTGGATTCTCTTTGATTAATTTAATACCACATGATTTTTGTATATTTTGAATCATTAGTCTCAACCATACACATTCTCTGCTCGTCTCATGAAGCGCTACAATCTCAGAATGAATTGTTGATGTAGCCACTAATGTTTGTTTGGTTGAACGCCAAGAAATTGCAGTATTACCATATGTGAATACATATCCGGTCTGTGACCGTGCTTTATGTGGATCCGATAAATATCCAGCATCTGAATATCCAACCAATTTTGGTTCATTGGTTTTTATATATAATAATCCCATATCAAGTATTCCTCGAAGATAACGAAAAATATGTTTAATACCATTCCAATGTCTTCGAGTTGGTGCAGAGCTATTTCTTGCTAAACAATTAACAGCAAATGCTATATCCGGTCGTGTGTTATTAGCAAGATACATCAATGCACCAATTGCACTTAAATATGGTACTTCAGGACCAAGAATTTCTTCATTATTGTCTCCGGGACGAAAACAATCTTTCTTTACATCAAGAGATCGAACAACCATAGGCGAGCTTAATGGGTGACATTTGTCCATATTAAAACGTTTTAGTATATTCTTCGTATAAGTGGATTGATGAACAAATATCCCATTTTTTATATACTCAATTTGTAAACCAATACAAAATTTGGTTTTACCAAGGTCTTTCATTTCAAATTCTCGTTTTAAATATTTTGCAGTATTTTCAAGCTCTTCGGGTGTTCCAATGATATTCAAATCATCTACATATACTGCAATAATAACAAATCCACAATTTGATCTCTTGATAAAGACACATGGACTGACGGGATTATTTTGATATCCTTCATTTGTTAGGTATTCACTTAAACGGTTGTACCACATTCTTCCAGATTGTTTCAATCCATATAAAGATCTTTTTAATTTTATAGAATACATATTTCGATGTATTCCATTACATGCTTCTGGCTGTTTTAGTCCTTCGGGGACTTTCATGTAAATATCACTATCAAGTGATCCATATAAATATGCGTTTACAACGTCCATGAGTCGCATTTGGAGTCCTTCAAAAACTGTCAAACTAATCAAAAATCTGAATGTAATCGCATCTAATACCGGAGAATATGTTTCTACATAATCTATTCCCGGCTTCTGAGTAAAACCTTGGGCTACTAGTCTTGCTTTATATCGTACAATTTCATTCTTTTCATTGTGTTTTCTTACAAACACCCACTTGTAGCCTACGGGTTGTATACCCTCAGGTGTTTGGACTACAGGTCCAAAAACTTCACGTTTTGCCAGTGAATTCAATTCGGTTTGAATTGCTTCCTTCCATTTTGGCCAATCATTTCTTTGTCGACATTCCTCAATAGATTTTGGCTCTAGATCCTCTTGTTCATTTATTATATCAGCTGCTACAGCATATGCAAAAATTTGATCAATTATAGTTTTATTTCGGTTCCATTTCTTTCCGGTAGAGACATAATTTATCGAGATTTCTTCATTAACATTTTCAATGTTATCAGGTACCTGAATCTCTATTTGTTCATTTATGTCCTCTACATTTTTATCCTCATTATCCTTTTCAGAAGGATTTATTTTATCATTATCTTTGGTGTTGCCAACTTTCTTATCATGCTCTCTTTTCTTCCTTGGATTTTTATCTTTGGAACCGAGTGGCCGGCCACGCTTCTGGCGTATATCATTATTCTGACTATCCAAAGGTATCTCAATACGAGAAGGAGCATTTACTGCTGGAATATGTGATTTTGTTATTCTTTTTACATCTGTAAATGCATCAGGTAACTGATTTGCAATTTGTTGCAAATGAATGATTTTCTGAACTTCTTGTTCAGATTGACTTGTTCGAGGATCAAATTGAGCCATTGGTGATGCATTCCATGTAATTTCTTGTTTTTCCGGCTTTCTTTTCTCTCCCCCTAAAGGTGGAAAATTAATCTCGTCAAATTGACAATCTGCAAATCTTCCTGTGAAAAGGTCTCCAGTTGTTGGTTCAAGATATTTAATAATTGATGGAGACTCATAACCAACATAAATTCCCAACCTTCTTTGGGGACCCATTTTTGTGCGTTGTGGTGGAGCTATCGGAACATATAGCGCACATCCAAAAATTCTTAAATGGGATATGTCTGGCTGCTGGCCAGTCACAATTTGTTGAGGAGAGTATTTATGATATGTAGTTGGTCTTAATTTAATTAAAGTTGCAGCATGCAAAACTGCATGACCCCAAACTGAGGATGGTAATTTTGATTTCATAATCAGGGGTCTTGCGATTAATTGTATTCTCTTAATTAGAGATTCTGCTAGACCATTTTGTGTATGTGTGTGGGCCACTGAATGTTCGACCTTAATCCCGATAGACATACAATAGTCATTAAATGATTGAGATATGAATTCTCCGGCATTATCCAGACGAATGGTCTTAATTGTATAATCTGGAAATTGAGCCCTCAATCGAATTATTTGAGCAAGCAATTTAGCAAATGCTATATTTCGGGAAGACAATAAACATACATGTGACCATCTAGTAGATGCATCTATCAGCACCATAAAATATCTAAATGGTCCACATGAAGGAGTAATGGGCCCACATATATCTCCTTGAATACGTTCAAGAAAAGAAGGAGATTCATTTCCAACCTTTGTTGGTGATGGTCTGACAATTAACTTTCCTTCATAACATGATGTACATGATAGCTCATTTGGTAAAAGAATCTTCTGGTTCTTTAACGAATGTCCATGCGAGTTCTCTATAATTCTTCGCATCATTGTGGCTCCAGGATGGCCTAAACGGTCATGCCAAATTGAAAAACGATTTCTCAAACTATTGAACTCCTGGTTCACTATAGCATGAGTCTCAATTGTACTTATATGTACATAGTACAAACCAGTGGACAATGCAGGTAATCTTTCTAGTATGCATTTACTTCCACGTACAATACTTGTTATTTGAAGGTATTCGACATTACCTTCATTTGTTGTTTCAATATGATATCCATTTTGACGTATATCTTTAAAACTTAGCAAATTTCGTTTTGATTTTGTAGATAACAAGGCATCGTTTATTATAAACTTTGTTCCTCCAGGCATCAAAATAATTGCTCTTCCAGAGCCTTCGATTATATTTGTAGTGCCCGATATTGTATTTACATTAGCCCTTGTTTCTATAATATTAGAAAAATATTTCGTTTTTCTAAGTATAGTGTGCGTTGTTGCACTATCAGCTAAGCATATATCTTCGATATCCATTTTGAAATATATAAAGTATCTTCATTATTGAAAAAGAAAAAAAGAAAAATAAATTAAATTGAAAGATAACATGTTGGATACATAAACTTATAAAAGGACAACAAAATACATCACATGCGACTAACATAAATTTTTCATAACACATATGATAAAGACTAGATTTTATAAAAATAACTAGATTAAATTATGATCATCTGAAAATGTCATCTTCGTTCATGGGGCGAGGTAATCCTCCACACTTAAATTTGTCACACTTGTGGGCATATTGGAATGGTCTTCATTATCTTGACAAGCAAAATTGACCTCCTTATTATTTTCTTTCAGTGAAGCTTGATAAAGCTCAACAAGGTGTTTCGGTGTACGACAGGTAAGTGACCAATGCCCTTTTACACCACATCTGAAGCATGAACTTTCGGATCCATTATAAACTGTATTTTGTTGATTTTTCTTCTTCTCATGCATTGGTTTCTTAATTTCATCATTTCTTTTCCAAGCGTAACCTCGACCTCGGCCTCGGCCTCGTCCACGTCCACGACCGCGACCACGTCCACGGCCACGACCTCTAAAAGAGGTAGCATTCACTTCTGGGAGTGGACTAGAACCAGTTGGACGAGATTCATGATTTTTCAACAAAAGTTCATTGTTTTGTTCTGCTACGAGCAGACATGATATTAAATCAGGATATTTCTTAAAACCACGTTCTCGATATTGCTGCTGCAGGAGCATATTCGAGGCATGAAAAGTAGAGAATGTTTTCTCTAACATATCTGCATCAGTGATGTTTTCTCCGCAAAGTTTCATTTGTGATGTAATTTTAAACATTGCGGAATTATAATCGAGCACTGATTTGTAATCTTGCAACCTTAGGTGCATCCACTCGTATCGAGCTTTTGGAAGAAATACAGTTTTTTGGTGGTCATATCTTTCTTTTAGATTCTGCCATAGAACATCAGGTTCTTTAACTGTGAGGTATTCATGTTTTAACCCCTCATGTAAATGATGACGTAAGAAAATCATGGCTTTTGCCTTTTCTTGGTTTGAGGCCTTGTTTTCAATTTTTATGGTGTCTCCGAGACCCATAGCCTCTAAATGGATTTCCGCATCAAGAATCCATGATAAATAATTTGTGCCTGATATGTCCAAAGCAACAAATTCTAGCTTTGCTAGATTTGCCATAATACCAGCTTTGTTTGTAAGAGGAGAAAAGTGAAAGTAATACAAACTTTGTTTGTAACTTTGTTTATAAGATGAGAAAAGAAAAATGGAAGAACAATAAATATTTTTTACCTTAATCAGGAATCGCGTAGAGCTTCGTGCTGATAACGTGTTGTAAAACTAGAAGCAAAACTCAAGAACTAACACTCAAATAAGCTAGAGAGAATACAAGAAAGAAAGAGAAGAGATGAATATTTCATTTCATTTCATTGAATTCCTATCCTTTACAATGAGAATGGGGGGATATATATAGCCTACACAATACCATGGTTTCCTATGTAATACCATGGGTCATGCCCACAATATAAAATACCATGGATATAATACCATGGGTTGTGCCCACAATATACAATACCATGGATATAATACCATGGGTTGTGCCCACAATACCATGGATATAATACCATGGATTGTGTCATGATAAAGCTAATAATAATAATAATACATTCATTACATAACATTGTGTATATTTTTGACTTGTAACTTATTTTCCTTTTTTTTTGTCTCCATTTCTGTAATTAGTTGTTGAATGGTCATATAAATTTGTATACTAGTTTGAAATTTGAAATGTGATTTAAGTCCCATGTAAAAGCTAAAAAATGTCAAGAACATGTGGATAATTAGTATAGCCAATTTGATGGAAATATAATATACTAATATAAGATTATTTAAATATTATACACTTCATTTGTTTTTCAAAGCATGATAGCATAAACAAATATTCGTCTAACAAAAATTAAAAAATGGAAACTGATTCAAATTTGTCTTTTTTCTTATATAGAATTGGCACTCATTAACCGACTGATGGAAGTTTTAATTTTCATAATTCAAAAAGATTTATTTGTTTTGGATATAAGGCTCAATTTTGATGGAAAAAATATATATTTGAACTTGAGGCCAATTTTGGTAAAGTTTTACAATTAAGCCATATTTTGATTTTTTTTTATAACATAAAAAATGTTCGTATCCTACCAAATTTGGCCCAAATCAAACCTGTTTTATAACCGAAAATGAAATACAATATTCAATATAGGAAAATTCTTGAAAAAACTCCTAATTTTCCTGAACATTATAAAAAAAAAAACCTAATCTTTAAAATTTCTTCAAAAACTATATATATTTTGCTTCCTTAATCCTCCCTAACATTTTGAGATACTCTCTAAAAATTCGAGTAAATATATACAAGTGTTCTCACAACATGATAAAATCATGATGTCTTCTTGGACTTGTATTTTATTGATGTAGTATAATGTGATTGGATGTGATTTTATATTGAATTATACCAACTCAACATCATACTGTCAATCATGCTACGGTATCATGCCTTTTAGCATTGCTCAAACCCCCTCACTTTTTGTTATTTTTATAAAAAAATATTATTTTGCCCCCATTATTTTATTTTCCAAATTCTCATAAATTAATAAATAATATATAATTAAGATATTATATTATTATATAAATATACAATAATTATTGAAAAAATTGTAACATTAACTTTTTTTTTTGAAATTAATAAAAGCCCCTATCTTTTTGGATATTCCAAAAAAACCCTCAAAACAAGGTTTTAGTTTAAAAAAATTCTCTAAAGGAGTTAAAGTTAACATTTGATGGTGTTAATTTTTTATTGAACATATTTTACTAAGGTATTTTTGTATTAATTTTAAAAATCTTCATAAATATTTTTTAAAATATACTAATTGAAAAAAAAAAAGTATATTGATTTGAAAAATATAAATATTTTTAACATATACTAATAACAAAAATTAAAATATATTATTCATATATATAATTTTAATATTTTCTTTATTATATATTTTTTCATGAAAAATTAACATTAAATTAAAAACAATAGAGAACCTAAAATACCTAAGTGAGTATTTGAGGTATTGTACTTAAAACTTTTTAGTCATTGAATTTGCATGCAACATTAGTGTTTTGCCATGAAAAATAATAATATAAAAAAATATATACATATTGGAAATATTTTGACAGAAAATACTATTTTTGTAAGCATGAAAAAATCTTGGTAGAAAAATAAATAAATAATGAACGTTAAAAAAAAAGTGCTCATTTTTAAAAGTGCAAGTTGCTCCCCAACTCACTTTTGCCCCCCCCCCCCCCCCCCCCCCCCCGAACTCTTCAAAAAAGTGCAAGTTGCTCCCCAAACTTTAATTTTTTGCTCATTTTTACCTCGTGAACTCTTGATTTTGCTCATTTTTGTCCCTTCCATCTGTTAACTGTCTAGTCATTAGTTAAGTGATGACGTGACACCATGACGTGACATTTTTTAGATAATTTCAGTGATGATGAGGCAAAATTTTGAATATAAAATTACACACATAAATTAAACCCAAACCCATTTAACTAATAATTAAACTCAAACCCAAACCTATTTAACCCAAACCCAAATCCAAACCCATTACTTTAAGAGGCCATTTACTGTACCCCAAACCCATCACCACATCCTTGATATCCTATCCATCTCCCAAAAATTACCCACTCGATTAACAATGATTCGAATTAACAGTTAATTGAATTAATGAATTATTAGGTATTAATATTGGGATAGTGGGTGTGGTGATGATCGTGGGTGTGGTGATGGGTTTTGGGGGCAAGGTATAATTTCCCTTACTTTAACCCTCTCTCTCAACCCGATCCTCCCCTCTCTCTCTCTCTCTCTCTACACGCTAACGCCATTGGCTCTCTCTCTCTCGCGCGCGCGCGCGACGCTTGTTGATGCTCTCTCTCTCGACGCTGACGCCCCGAGCTCTCTCTCTCGCGACTCTCGCTTGTGCCGCCGTTGCTCTTTCTGTGCCGACGCTAACGCCATTATTCTGTGCCGTTGCTCTTTGAGTGAAGATGCTCCTCCGTTCAATGGGTTCCAGCGCCTCCTCCTCTTCTTCTTCTTCTTCTCAGTCTCCTAAGCAAGTTCAAGGTTTCTACTCTTCTGAATTTCTGTAAATACCATCCAAATATTTCAAATTTAACATTGAATTCTTGTTGTTGTATAGATACAGGAAAACTGGATTTTAAATCTGTGAGTGAAGATGAATGGAAAAAGCGACTTTCTCAGCAAGAATACTACGTTACGCGAAAAAAGGGCACAGAAAGGGCTTTTACTGGGTACCCATTTCATTAATCTCATCTATTTTCCTTTTTATTTTCTCAATTACTGTAAGCCTGAAATTAATTTGTATCATATGTGTTATAATCAGAGAATACTGGAATACAAAAATGAAAGGAATATATCACTGTATATGCTGCGACACCCCCCTATTCGAGTAAGCGCCAAAATTTAACCCAATTTACTATCAATTAAACAAATTCAGATTAATTAATTATAATCATCTTTTTTTATTATTTATTTTTTTGTGCAAAGATTTTTCAAGGTGCATAATATACCGTTGTTATTTTTATTGTTTGATGTTAGTTTTCCAATAAAGATATATGAAATAAATAAAATAATACATTTATACAAATATAACGAAGTCTTTTATTTTTTTAATTAGTATGTTTTAAAAAATATCTATGAAGATTTTTAAAATTAACAAAAAAAATATCTTGGTAAAATTAAATATGAAACAAAAGGAGTATTTTTGTCCAAAAAAAACTTAACACCATCAAATGTTAACTTTGACCTCTAGAGATTTTTTTGAAAATGAAATTTTGTTCTGAGGGGTTTTTTGGAATATCCAAAAAATAGGTTTTTTTTATTTCAAAAAAAGTTAGGGATTTTTTTTGTAAATTTCCCTATATATATTGATAATAATTTTTTAGTTTTTTTCAACATATTTGTACAAATTTTTTTTTAAAAAAAGTGTTGCTAAAATAATATTCGAAAATTTTCATAAAAACCCCAATTTTTTTTGTTGATATTTCAAAAAAATCCCAACTTCTTGATATTACCATGCCAGTAGTCTATAGTTTTTTTTTTCAAGGTATTTAAATATCATTGATAAAAATAATAACAAACATAAATAATAATCATAGTAAATAACAAAATATAACAGTGCATATATAGATACTATTAATAAATAAATTGATTAGTATTTGAATGTAATTTTTATCCGGATATCTGAGTTTGTATTCGTATCCGCAAGCTAAATTATTTACTGTATTCATATTCCTACTTGCAAGCTAATAGGGTATAATTAAACATTTATGAAATTTTTTAAAATTAATAAAAAATATCTCACTAAAATTAAATATGAAATAGAAAGGGACGTTTTTGTTCAAAAATTTTTTTAACACCATCAAATATTAACTTTAATTTCTATAGATATTTTTTAAAAATGAAATTTTGTTTTGAGAATTTTTTTGGAATATCCAAAGAGACAAGAATTTTTTTTAAATTAAAAATAAAATTAAGGAATTTTTTGAAAATTTCTCAGAGTGTATTCACATCCATATTGGAATCCGACAAATATTCATTGTATTCTATATCCATTTAGATATGAATATTTTATCCAAATACAAATATTTTACCCATATGATTGAACTCAAATATAACATGGTCCAAGTTTCAAAAGGCCTTGTTTTCTCTCCACCAGTGGGCTTCTATTTTAAATTCCAAATTGAAACTTCAATTAATTAAAATATTTTCTTATCCACCAATAAAAAACAGGTATTAAATATTTTGCAACAAATCCAATAAACAAAAGTTCATTGTATTGGATTCGTGATAACTTGGCTTTTCCTAAAAAAGCAAAATAAATCATTACATAAACAAAACCCTTTACAACCCGCTTTTCAGTCAATGAATAATCAAGCCATTTTTCATAAACTTGGGCCTAATTAACAAATTCAAAAAAAACATTTAAAAAAATTATCCAGTGAAATTATTTTAATGACATGGCAAGTCGACAACGAAACAAAAAAGTCAAACATCTTTTTTTTTTCTTTTTTTCTTTTCGAATTTAGAAGTCAAATATCCTGTATATCCTTAGACAGAGCTAAATGTTAAAACTATCAGATACACTCCTCTAAAATATAGAAAATACGTCCGTACTAACAGATTATACCCTTTGATGGAATAATGATTGTAAATATGAAATATCCAAGGGGTAATACGGAATTTTTTTTTTTTTTTTTTTTTTTTTGCAAAAATGCCCTTGGACTGTAATACGGAAAAATGGTGAAGGACATAAGAGATTGATTTATAGGCTGCTAATTGCTTCTCTAAACCGCAATACCATTTCCCAGGACCCTAGCTCTCTCTCCTTCTCGTGATTATCGTGTCTCCATTGTTGCTCTTCACTTTCACCGATCTCGCTTTGTTTCCTTGAGGTTAGACCCTTCTATGTTTTTTTTTTTTTTTTGGTGGTGAAATTTCATTAATTGCGGTGGTACTCGAGTTTGGGATCAGATTAGATGAAAGTGTTAGGGTTGGATATAGAAGGATAGGGTTAATTTTTAGTTGATTTTTGGAATTAGGGTTTTTGCTGAAACTAGTTGTGAGATTAGAGAGAAAGAGAGAGAGAAGGAATGGGAGCTTATTCTATGTTATCTCTGAAATTAGGGTTTGTGTGATCTGATCAGTTATTTTTGAACTATTTTTTGCTTATTTGAATGCTTTGTTGTTCATTTGACTTCTTTTATCTCCTGGTTACCAGCTAATTTATAAATCTTAACACCAATTTATTGCTTCGATTGGCATTTTTTGACGAATTATTTAATGTATGAATTTCAGGGTTTTGAATTGATCTGCTGTGATCTGAGCCGAAGAGTCTCAATGGAGGCATCCATTGAGCAAACAGAAAACACACCCGTTCAAGCAGGGCCATCGATCAGCACTGCTGAGGAGTTTGTTGAACGAAGGGATTTATCGATAGATAGAAGGGACAGTATAAGCTCGGATATTTTCGAGGAAGCAATTGAACCGCCGGTTCAGGATAAAGAAAACGGAAATGATGTCACTCATGAGGCGATCGAAGAGGTGTTCGATGAAAAGCCCGAAGAGAACGATAATGGCGATTTAGATAATTTTGACAATACGGATAGCGAGTTGAAGGTTCAAGATGGAGAATTAGAAGAGGTTTTTGAGGATGTGGTGGCGGGAAAAAGAGAACGATTGCATTATCTTTGGCTTGATGAAGTTCATGATGATAATGGGTTTAGTCAAGAAGAAGAAGAAGAAGAAGAAGAAGATGAAATTAATGGAGAAAGACAAATAGCTGTTGGTGTCACTGGAGAGGATGGCTTAAATGCAGAAGAAGGGGGTGTTAATGATGAGGGTGTTTTAAATGGGGAAAATGGTGTTAATGGAGAGGTCCAGTTTTACGAAGATCTACCTCCTGAGAAAATAATTGAAGAGTCTAGTGATGTCTTGCCCAATCTTGCTGTTAAGCAAGATGCAGAAGCCTCTAATGATGTGAATGGAGAGGATGCTCTCAATGGGGAGCAGCAAACTCATGAAGACGGAGATCCCGTGAAATTCGATGATTTACAAACTGGAGAGGTCCAGTCTGAAGAAGGTCATCCTGAAATAATAATTGAAGAATCCATGGAGAGTGATCCAGTGGCAATAGGGGAAGAGTCAAATGAGATCCAAACTGGAGAGGTCCAGTCCAATGAGGAGGAGTTGCCTCTTGAAGAGATAATTAATGAATCTAGAGAAGAAGATCCTATAGTAGTGGATTCAACTGAGATTGAAAATGGCGACGTCCAGTCGAATGAGCACGAGATTCCTCATGAGGAGATAATTGATGAATCTAGAGACATGGACCCAATGATAACAGAATCGATCAAGCTCCAAAATGGAGATCTCCATTCAAATGAGGAGTTTTCTAATGAAGAGATAGTTAACGAATCTAGAGAAACCGACCCAATAGTAACAGAATCTACCGAGACCGAAAATGAACATCTCCAGTCCAACGAGGAGTTTTCTGTTGAAGAGATAATGACAGAATCTAGAGACATGGACCCAATAATCACAGAGCCAAACGAGATCGATGATGGAGAGCTCCAGTCCAATTTGGAAGTTCCCCACGAGGAGGAAATAACTCCAGAACCCAATCAAACCCCATCGAGTCCCATTTTCGAAATCGACCCTGAAATAATCCAAAGTTCCTCATCTCAAATCCCCGAAATTATTAATATCGTAAATACCCATTCAGAAGAGGCTCCAATCATAGAAGAAATATTCGATTCCAGCTCCTCCTCAGATAATGAAGAAAATCCCACTACCACAATTCCCGTACCGGTACCTTCGGAACCACCAGTACCAGTACGGCCAGCTGGTCTGGGATCCTCAGTCTCCTTACCGGATCCATCCACCGCAACCCGCTCCTCATCACTATCGTCATACAACAATCATCGCGGATCCGCATCCACATTGACATCCGTACCAACCCAAGCTCAACCTCAACCTCAACGTCAGAGACAAGTTCTGACAACTGACGAGGTGGTCGTAACCGAACCCGTAATCGAACCTCCTGACGAGGACGGCGAAGTCAGAGAGAAACTAATGAACATTCGAGTCAAATTCCTTCGACTCGTTCTCCGACTCGGCCAAACCCCTCACAACACCGTGGTAGGCCAAGTGTTGTACCGTCTCGGGCTAGCAGAGCAAGAACGAATGTCAGCCCGACCCGTTGTCAGCTTTGACCGAGCCAGCATCCTCGCGGAACAACTCGAGCTAGGTTCCTCCTCCCTCGACTTCTCCTGCACCATCATGCTCGTCGGCAAAACCGGCGTGGGCAAGAGCTCTACAATCAACTCATTATTCAACGAGTCACGGGTCCCGATCCACACTTTCGGACCCGGTACCGATACTATCAATCTCATCTCGGGTAACATCCACGGAATCAACCTCAAAATCATCGATACTCCCGGTTTATCCCCTTCCCTATCTGATTCTGCCAAAAACATGAAGATATTAAACTCGGTGAAGAAATTTATCAAAAATAACCCTCCCGATGTAGTCTTGTACTTCGACAGACTCGACGTGCAGACCCGAGATCACGGTGACATGTGGCTGTTTCAGAGCATCACAAATGTTTTAACGCCGTCGATTTGGGAAAGTGCGATTATCATTCTGACACACGCCGCGTCGGCCCCGCCGGAAGATGCGAATGGAGTGGCGTTGACTTACGACATGTTCGTGACGCAACGGGTCTACAGGGTGCAGGAGAACATTCGTCGGTCTGCCGCAGACATGAGGTTAATGAACCCATTTAGCTTAGTCGAGAACCATGTAGCCTGTAGGATGAATCAGGTGGGTAGACGGGTCTTGCCCAATGGAACCGTTTGGGAACCACAATTCTTGTTGCTTTCTTTTGCGACCAGGATTTTATGCGAGGCGAACGAGTTGTTGATATTGGAATATAGAAATAGACGGAATTATGGACGTGGCGGCGGTGGTGGTGGGAGGAGATCCCCTCCATTGCCGTACTTCCTCTCCAGTCTTCTCCAGTCGAGAAGTCCTGTTAAGCTTCCTCAGGACGAAGAGGAGGATTTGGGTGATGACATCATTGAGGAGTACGACGAGGAGGGAGAGGAGGAGGAAGACGAGTATGATGATTTACCATCGTTTAAGAGATTGAGTAGAGAACGATTGGGGCGATTGAGTAAAGAACAGAAAAAGGCGTATAATGATGAGATTGAGTATCGAGAGAAATTGTTTTATAGGAAGCAATTAAAAGAGGAGAGGAAGAGGCGTCGATACGCCAAGAAATTGAAAGAGGAGATGAAGAATAATGTAGAGAACAAGGTAGAGAGAGAAAGAGAACAGAGTGAGACTGACGGACCCGGTTCGTTACCCGTACCGATGCCGGATATGGCTATTCCGGCCTCGTTCGATTCTGACACGCCGGCACATCGGTACCGGTATTTGGATGATCCGTGGTTGGTACGGCCCGTTTTGGATTTACATGGTTGGGATCACGATGTAGGGTACGAAGGTCTGAGCTTAGAGAGACTCTTCGTTGTAAAAAATAAAGTACCGGTTTTGTTTTCTGGCCAGGTAGCAAAAGACAAGAAGAAATCTTCTCTCCAACTGGACGTGTCCAGTTCTGTCAAACAAGGAGAGGGTAAATCGAGTTCGTTCTCTTTCGATGTCAAGTCTGCCGGCAAGGACCTGTCGTATAGTATCAAAGGTGACTCCCGTTTTCGTAATTTCAAACGAAACGAAACCACGGTGGGCGGATTGATCACCTTTCTCGGCGATACTATTTCTGGGGGAGTCAAGCTAGAAGACAAAATAGCGGTCAACAAACGAGTCAAAGTCTTGATGATCGGAGGAGTGATGACCGGACGCGGTGACAGGGTGAGCGGGGGCTGCGTGGAGTTGACGGTGAGAGATAAGGATTATCCAATTGGGAGAATGTTGAGCACGTTGGATTTGTCGGTGGTGGATGGGCAAGGCGAGCTGGTGATTGCGGGGAGTTGTCGGAGTAATTTGCCGATTGGGAGAGGGAGTAATTTGGTTCTGAACGGGAGTTTGAATGATAAATTGTCGGGTAAGGTTGGGATTCGAGTTAATAGTTCGGATCAGGTTGGGTTCGCGATCGTTGCACTCGTGCCGTTGTTTGGGTTCGTTAAGCGGTTGGTTTGGGGGAATGGGTATGAGAATGATTGAACGAGTGAGTGATTTAATTGTTTTGATTGGTTTTTTTTTGTGTTAGAATTAGAATGGTTCTAATGTTTTGGGTTTTGATGTTTTTTGTTTGTTTATGATAATGATAATAATGTGGGGTGATGAGTAATTTATGCATGTCGTTAGTACTTTCGAGAGAATGAGGTTCGTTCAGGTAATCTTTTGAGTACATGCTTGTATTAACACGTAGAATATTTATACTTAGAATCACCCTAGTGTAAAAAGTTTGCAATTTAGCCCCTGGGAATACACAAAAATACTATAATTACTAAGAATAAGATAATTATTTTAAGGATTTAATGTGAGGCGAAATTTCTTGAGAACCTCTATCGAAATTTCAAACGAGTACCACTTAAACTGTTTCTGCCAATTGTCAATGAATGTAATAGAAAACTAAGAATAAGATAATTATTTTAAGGATTAAAATAGACTAAAGCAAAATTGAAACACAAATATAATAATTGAGGGGTCAAATTCAAACACCTCTCGAAATTATTAGAGAGGATTAAAGTTTAAAATAAAGAAACTAAAAAAATGAAAAATGAAGCTAAAAAGCATCAGCAAATACTCGTCCATATTCAACACAAAACAAATAATAAATAAATATTAAATACATATCACATTCAAGCGTATCGCAATCTCATAATTGCCACAAACGATAAAGAATAATAAAAATAACTCAGTTAAAAAAGGACACCAAAATGACCAAAAACCAAATATTTAACGCACTCTAACAAAACTTCGATTTTTATCGAAAATAATCAGCAGACACTTGTTAATCCAAATGCACTTTCTTGTTTTAATAAAAAACATGATTTCGAATCCAAATTGCCGGCCTCAAAATTCAGTTAATTTTCAACTGTACCTCCTTTTCCACCTCCCCATTTTCAGTCCGGCACAACAAAAATCACAAATAAATTAACAAAAAAAATCAAATTCAATTATCATAATAAATTCATCAGTTTCAAATAGGTAACCTAGTTGGGGGACTCCCGACTATTCAGAGGTTTCCACCAGGCAGACTCGATGTGCGTTTCTGACGCATTCCCATCAGACCCAGTCCTGTAATTTTGGAGGCCTTTGGCGAGTAATGACGATTGATTCTACGAATACTTGAAAATAGAAAACATTAATCCATTTTATTCCAATATATTCGGCAAAAACAAGTGTAATTGAAATGTGAATTAGAATTATATAAAAAGCAGCAATGATTAAAATACCATTGTTTTTATATTTGATTAATCAAAACAATTAGCATAATTAATTCTAAAATTATCACAAATCATGTTTCAATTTAATTAAATGGACATGGGTTCTTGTACTAATAAAAAAGAAAATTAAATTATATTAATTCAAATAATTAAGATTATACAAAAAATAACAATATTCTCTCAATTATCTTATAAAACCATGGGTACCGGACTTTTTTTTACTTTTCAAAAAACATCTCCAATTCAAAACAATTACGCAAAAGCACCCATAACATTTTTATTTTTATTTTTTCTAGTTACTCCATACATTACAATCTTACCGACTTGAAGAGCAATCAATGTTGGTACCGGTTCCAGTCTTACATAATTGAAGAGTAATAAAATGTTGGTACCGATTTTTCGGACGAGTCTTATTTAAACATTCTCAGAGTGAGTTCTCTCTCTGATTTTGAGTATGAAATATACCTTATTCGACATGTTTTGCTGTTTAGTACCATTCTTCACTGTTCGGTACTGGCTAAGTTGTCGAAGACACCAGGTCGTTGTTGTTTAGTACCATTCAACTGGTACACTCACTTAAAACATTCAAAATTGGATTACTAATACATGTTTTGTCAGGAACTATTTAAAAGAAAACATATTTGCTTTTATTAAGGCCCATTTTATTAAGATGAACGAAATGACGAAACAAAAAAAGATGAAAAAAATCATGCTCACAAATCAACCTATTATCAGGGGTACTACTGTACTTATACAAGCTATTGAAAAAAAGAAGAAAAGTAGGGGCAAAATAAATAAATGACTCAAATCGAAATTATTACCTCGAAACAGAGAGAATTAGGGACGAAATCAACTCCTTCACCTTCTACTCCAGCGAGCGAAGATCGGAGTCAGGAGAAGCGAGCGTTCGTGTGTTGATTTAGTCGACAAACCTCCGATTTTGGACGGCGCGATACGAGCAGCGGGGATCAGCCCCTTTGATCTATAGTCCCCATTCCCTCTCTCTCTCTCTCTCTCATTCTTTACTTCGTCTCCCTCGTTCAATTACTACCGTTATCAATCTTATGGAGGCCTATTAATATCTGGAGGCACGTGGCCTTTGCTTAACCCTGTCAATAGGCCGAGCCGGTCGGGCCGGGCCTGATTCCCATCAGAGCCCAAACTTTTCTTAGAATAAAAAGTGGGAACTCTACTTTTCATCGATTTTTCTCCAGTCTTGATCTTTCTGTGCCAATACTTGCTCTCTCGGCCTTTCCGCTCCAAATGGGTTCGAACCCTTGTTACTCTTCCCACTAGATCCAATTCACTCTACAAAAATTACAGAATTTAAACAACAAAGTAGTTAAGCAAACTTGATTTTGATAAAAAAAAAAGTTGATATATTTTTAGTTAATTACCAGCCGGCTGCTAATTGCTTCTCTAAACCGCAATACCATTTCCCAGAACCCTAGCTCTCTCTCCTTCTCGTCATTATCGTGTCTCCATTGTTGCTCTTCACTTTCACCGATCTCGCTTTGTTTCCTTGAGGTTAGATCCTTCTTTGCTTATTGTGTGTGTGTTTTTTTTTCTTTTTTGTTGTTTTTTATTTGGTGAAATTTCATTAATTGCGGTGGTACTCGAGTTTGGGATCAGATTAGATGAAAGTGTTAGGGTTGGATAGAAGGATAGGGTTAATTTTTAGTTGATTTTTGGAATTAGGGTTTTTGCTGAAACTAGTTGTGAGATTAGAGAGAAAGAGAGAGATACGGAATGGGAGCTTGTTCTATGTTATCTCTGAAATTAGGGTTTTTGTGATCTGATCAGTTATTTTTGAACTATTTACTTGCTTATTTGAATGCTTTGTTGTTCATTTGACTTCTTTTATCTCCTGGTTACCGGCTAATTTATAAATCTTAACAACAATTTATTGCTTCGATTGGCATTTTTTGACGAATTATTTAATGTTTGAATTCCAGGGTTTTGAATTGATCTGCTGTGATCTGAGCCGAAGACTCAATGGAGGCATCCATTGAGCAAACAGAAAACACCCGTTCAAGCAGGGCCATCGATCGGCACTGCTGAGGAGTTTGTTGAACGAAGGGATTTATCGATAGATAGAAGGGACAGTATAAGCTCGGATATTTTCGAGGAAGCTATTGAACCGCCGGTTCAGGATAAAGAAAACGGAAATGATGTCACTCATGAGGCGATCGAAGAGGTGTTCGATGAAAAGCCCGAAGAGAACGATAATGGCGATTTAGATAATTTTCACGATACGGATAGCGAGTTGAAGGTTCACGATGGAGATTTAGAAGAGGTTTTTGAGGATGTGGTGGCGGGAAAAAGAGAACGATTGCATTATCTTTGGCTTGATGAAGTTCCTGATGATAATGGGTTTAGTCAAGAAGAAGATGAAATTAATGGAGAAAGACGAATAGCTGTTGGTGTCGCTGGAGAGGATGGCTTAAATGGAGAAGAAGGGGGTGTTAATGATGAGGGTGTTTTAAATGGGGAAAATGGTGTTAATGGAGAGGTCCAGTTTGATGAAGATCTACCTCCTGAGAAAATAATTGAAGAGTCTAGTGATGTCTTGCCCAATCTTGCTGTTAAGCAAGATGCAGAAGCCTCTAATGATGTGAATGGAGAGGACGCTCTCAATGGAGAGCAGCAAACTCATGAAGACGGAGATCCCGTGAAATTCGATGATTTACAAACTGGAGAGGTCCAGTCTGAAGAAGTTCATCCTGGAGAGTGATCCAGTGGCAATAGTGGAAGAGTCAAATGAGATCCAAACTGGAGAGGTCCAGCCCAATGAGGAGGAGTTGCCTCTTGAAAAGATAATTAATGAATCTAGAGAAGAAGATCCTATTGTAGTGGAGTCAACTGAGATTGAAAATGGAGACGCTCAGTCGAATGAGAGAGAGAGAGAGAGAGAGAACCAATCGCGAGTCCTGTGCTTGACCGCGTCTGAGAGAGAGGACTGTGTGCGAGAGAGGAGACTGGAGAGTGAGGCCTGAGTGAGGTGCCAGAGTCTTGTGCCGCTGTGCGTCAACGCCTGGCCTTGTGACTCCCGAGAGAGAGAGAGAGAGCGAGAGAGGGAGTCCTGCTGTCATGTGCGAGAGAGAGAGAGAGAGAGAGAGAGAGAGAGAGAGAGAGAGAGAGAGAGAGTCCTGCTGTCATGTGCGAGAGAGAGAGAATTGGAGAGAGGAGTTATTTTGTATTTGAGGCTTGAATTTTGTACTTGGGCTGAATTTTATGTTGGGTCGAAAATTATTTAAATATTTAATGATCCATGAAAATTAATGAAAAAAACGACGAAAAACGTTTTTTCCCCCAAAAAGGTCAAACACGTTAAAAAAAAATTTGACCGTTTTTTCAAAACGTCTTGTAAAGAACGAAACGTTCTTCTACCGAAACATCGTTTTTTATTGTTTTTTGCCGTTTTTTACAATGCTGCATACAAGAAATCAAGTTCAAAGATGCAAATTTGACAAACTTCTTAGATCAAGCAAGTAATACAATTTATGAGATCAAACAAGAGGTACGATTAGGGATGTCAATGAGCCGGGTAAAAACCCGAACCCGCGGGTACCCGATCCAAACGGGGCAGGTAATACCCGAAAAAATACCCGCGGATCGTGTAATACCCGAAAAAAATACCCGCTCCGGGTTCGGGTTCGGATACGGGGGAAATTTTTTACCCGCGGGTATACCCGTTGTCCGAACCCGAACCCGAAAAATACCCGAAAATATCTCATAATAAGAAAATTTTGGATGTTTTATGGATTAATTATTTGTAATATTTGAATTTTTAATGTATTTGTACAAGTTGTTTGTTTTATGTATTTAAAATTATTGATAATTTTACGTATTTGTATAATAATTTATAATTTTTTAATTTTTTTAGATTCTTTATTAATAATTTTCGGGTAACGGGTTGGGGTTCGGGTTCGGGTATGTTTTTTACTCGCGAGTATTTTTGGTTCGGGTTCAGGTAATATCCGAAAATTCGGTTTCGGGTATGGTGAAGGCTTATCCGAACCCGACCCGCCCCGTTGACATCCCTAGGTACGATTTGAACTTTTCAATAAAAAAATACGATTTTGAGAAACTAATTCATTGTTTCTTATATTTCTTGTGTTCATGTTGTATTCCTTTTATTTCAAGTCATGCACTCTCCACTTAAAAAGTAAAACATTTGTTTTATTTTTATTTCTATTCAATGCTTTTATTTTGTCAGATCAACATGACCATTTTGTACTGTGAATTGTGTATGTTAACCAAAAAAGTCAATTCATTTTCTGGATGACCATCTTGTATTGTCAATCCTTTATGTTCTTTTTTTCATTCTAAATAAACCTAACATGTCAATTAATTCATCATCATGAATCTTTATATCATGTTTATGTCCTTTTTATCTGCTTCTTTATAAAAAAAAAATGTGGCCATTCTTGTGAAACTTACATGCTGATAAATAAAATAAAATAGATGTTCCATTATCAAGGATTGTGCCGACGGAGTTGAAGTTTGATTCAACATTATATGATATTTGTATGCTAAATATTTTTAGTAAGTATTATTAGTACTTTTTTGTGTTTTGAGTAATATGTTTGTAATGATGGTCATTTATTTTGTAAGTATGTGTTCAAATTGTTTTAGATTTTTACTTTTGTTTATTTACATTACAATCATTTTTATTTACAATACAATCATTTGGTTACGTTTGTTTTTTATTTTGATTATTGAGAAAAATAAACATATATGAGTTATTATTTGATAAAATCCGTCGCGAAGCGCGGACTATGTCCTAGTATAATAAATATGGTCCAAGTTTCAAAAGGTCTTGTTTTCTCTCCACCAGTGGGCTTCTATTTTAACACAAATAAACAATTCCAAATTGAAACTTCAATTAATTAAAATATTTTCTTATCCACCAAATAAAAACAGGTATTAAATATTTTGCAACAAATCCAATAAACAAAAGTTCATTGCAGACAGTCCAAAGCGGGTGCATGTTATCTATATTGAATTAACAGTTAACTAGGCTTTTCCTAAACAAGCAAAATAAATCATTACATAAACAAAACCCTTTACAGCCCGCTTTACCGTCAATGTAATCAAGCCATTTTTCATAAACTTGGGCCTAATTAACAAATTCAAACAAAACCATTTAAAGAATTAATACAATAAAAAAAATTATCCAATGAAATTATTTTAATGACCTGGCAAGTTGACAACGAAACAAAGAAGTCAAATATATATATTTTTTTTCGAATTTAGAAGTCAAATATCCTGTATATCCTTAGATCAGAGCTAAATGTTAAAACTATCAGATACAGTCCTCTAAAATATAGAAAATACGTACGTACGTACGTACGTACAGATTATACCCTTTGATGGGAAAATTATTGTAAATATGAAATTTCGAAGGGGTAATACGGAATTTCTTTTTTATTTTATCTATTTCTTTTTTGAAAAAATGACCATTGGACTGTAATACGGAGAAATGGTGAACGGAGAAATGGTGAACGGACATAAGAGATTGATTTATAGGCTGCTAATTGCTTCTCTAAACCGCAATACCATTTCCCAGAACCCTAGCTCTGTCTCCTTCTCGTCATTATCGTGTCTCCATTGTTGCTCTTCACTTTCACCGATCTCGCTTTGTTTCCTTGAGGCTTGAGGTTAGATCCTTCTATGTTTTTTTTTTTTTTTTGGTGGTGAAATTTCATTAATCGGTGGTACTCCAGTTTGGGATCAGATTAAATGAAAGTGTTAGGGTTGGATAAAAGGATAGGTGTTGAAAATATAAATCCTTCTTTATTTCATTAATATTTGAGTGATTACAAGAGAGCTAGTCTTCCCTATTTATAGGAGCTATGGCCTAATTCTAACCTATCATTTCATGACACCTAATCAAGCATAGTCACTAAATCAATGTTGTAAAATACGGGAAACGGTACGGAACGGTCGGGGACCGTAAAACGGGATTACCGTAAAACGGTGAAAAAACGGTGGAAAAACGGTGAAAAAACGGTCACCGAAATCGACAATAATTTAATTGAAATTATAAATGAAACCAAAAAATATATAATATTATATGTAGGGATAGGTTGTAATTTTAAGCAATTATACACAAGTACACAACTATAAGCCACGAAATAAACAAACTATAAGCCATTAAATAAACTAGAAGCCAAGTTGAAGCTACAAAATATATACTTTTCTGACCAATTCTAGTCTTCAATTCGCAAAATTAGTCAAAATTTTAACCAAAGTACAAAATTAGTCACTGTCCAATTTACTCACTTACTGTCGCTGCAAAATTTTAACCAAAGTACAAAATCAGTCTTCAAATTATAAACACAATTACTCACTGTCGCTGCAAAATTACTCTTCAAATCAGTCTTCAAATTAATCGCAAATCGCCACTTCTCCTGTCTGTCGAGATCGCAAAAAACGGAACGTGCCGGCTGTGCGAGAGCGAGAGAGAGAGTCCTGTCTGTCGAGAGCGAGAGAGAGAGAGAGTCCTGTCTGTCGAGAGCGAGAGAGAGAGAGAGAGAGTCCTGTCTGTCGCAAGCCACTTCTCGCAAATCAATCGCAAATCGCCAATTTCCTGTCGAGATCGAGAGAGAGTCTTGTCTTTCCTGTGCTGGATGTGCGTGACCGAGAGAGAGAGAGAGAGATCGAGAGAGAAGACCTAATTGGAGGTTGGGCTGAATTTTTATTTGGGCCTAAATTCTATTAAATATTTAATGATCCATGATTCATTGATGCAAAAAACGGTCGTTTTTCGGTCCGAAAAACGTTTTTTCTCCAAAAAAATGGTCAAACACGTTAAAAAAACGTTTGACCGTTTTTTCAAAACGTCTTGTAAAAAACGGAACGTTTTTCCACCGAAACACCGTTTTTTGACCGTTTTTCACCGTTTTTCGCCGTTTTTTACAACACTGCACTAAATACATGTGCTAGTGTCTTGTATTTATTCTACAGAATATTAGTTCGTTATGAGCAGGACTAAGTCTTTGGCTTGTTTAGACAGTAATGGAGACGTCCATTTTGACCCATAATCTTCATACTCTAACACCCCCCCGCAAACTCAAGGTGGGTCACTCACAGTGAGTTTGGATCGCAAGAGCAGAAAAGGATTCGAGGGAAGAGGCTTCGTCATGATATCGGCAACTTGATCGGCGGTGCAAATGAATTTGACTTGAATTTCATTATTTTGAACCTTTTCCCGCACAAAATGAAAATCTATTTCAATGTGCTTCGTCCTTGCGTGAAAAACGGGATTGGAAGCTAAGAATGTGGCTCCAAGATTGTCGCACCAAAGGGTCGGAGGAGATGGTAATGCGATAAACAATTCCTTCAAAAGTGCTTGTAACCATACAATTTCGGTTGTCGCCATTGCTAAGCTACGGTACTCGGATTCGGTACTTGACCGAGCCACCGTTGGTTGCTTTTTTGAACTCCACGAAACCAAGTTTGGTCCAAGATAAACACAAAAACCGGTTGTGCTCCGGCGATCATCGGGACATCCCGCCCAATCCGCGTCACAATAACCATGAAGAGAAAAATTCGAAGTAGGGTGAATGAGAATGCCCTTCATGATGGTGCCTTTGAGGTACCTAAGTACCCGTTTTGCTGCCGTCATGTGAATCTCAGTCGGAGATGACATGAATTGAGAAATCCTATTGACCGCAAAGGCGATATCGGGTCGGGTTATGGTTACATATTGTAACGCACCCACTAGACTGCGAAAAGGATATGGATCAGCAAGTTGTGTTCCATCGGTTTTGGAAATAGGGGAACCGGATGCCATTGGCGATGTAGTGGGTTTAGCCGAGATCATATTGGATTTTTGGAGAAGGTCATGAATGTACTGTGCTTGACTAAGATGTAAACCCGAGGATGATCTTATGGCATGAATTCCGAGGAAATGCGAGAGAGGACCGAGATCTTTTAAGGAGAAACGAGAGCCAAGATCATCAATGAGTTGTTGTACCGTTTTAGAGTTGGAGCCGGTGACAATTATGTCGTCAACATAGACAAGGAGATAGGAAACATCCCCGCATTGGTTACGAATGAAGAGTGAGGTGTCGGCATTGGATGAACTGAAACCGAGATCCAGAAGTGATGATCTTAGTTTTTGGAACCAAGCGCGAGGCGCTTGTTTGAGTCCATACAAGGATTTTCGAAGGAGACAGACGTGATGAGGAAAATCCAGATTCACATACCCCGGTGGTTGCGCCATATATACCGTTTCACTCAAATCGCCATGGAGAAATGCGTTATTTACATCCAATTGGCGCAAGCTCCACCCACTCGAGATCGCCAAGGACAAGATGATGCGGATTGTTGTCGGTTTGACAACCGGGCTAAAGGTTTCATGGTAATCGATGCCTTCCATTTGATTGTAACCCTTTGCGACTAATCGAGCTTTGAAACGATCGATTTTGCCATCGGAAAGGCGTTTGATTTTATAGATCCATTTGCAACCAATGATTCCTTGATTTGGGGGAGGAGGAACTAAGATCCACGTTTTATTGATGGCAAGAGCATCGAGCTCTCGTGCCATTGCTTGTCTCCAGTGAACGCTTTTGTTTGCTGTGGTGAAGCATGAAGGTTCTGTGAATTCATCACAGGGATATGTTGCGAGATAGAGTTGAAAATCTGGATAAAGCTTCGGTTTTCTTGTGTGGTCTTGATTTCGAGTAACCATGGTATGGCGAGGAGGAGGCGTCGGCGACTGTGGAGGCAAGGCGTCGCTGCTTGGTTGTTGCTCGTGAATCGTCGGAATCAGAGAGATGGGAGCAGACGAGGTGGAGGCGTGAGGTAGAGATGAGGGATGTCCATCAGATGTGTTTGGAGAAGAAGAGATGAAGGGATTTGTGGACTCGATTTGTGCATCAGAGGCGTGAACCGGGTCTGCGATGGACCGGATTTGAGCTGGAGGTGTTGCTGCACTGGTAGACTCGGTTTGTGCAGTAGCATCATGAACCACGTCTGTGGTAGGAGTGGCTCGCACATTTGTATGATTCACCACTTCTTGAGCACCTGGGCCTGGCCCAATATTCCTGTTATTGAAAGAAAAAACAGTCAGTGGGCTTTGATAATTTAAATTTGGTGCTGGACTCTGATCAGACTTGAGTGCGAACGGGAAGATGTCTTCGGCGAATTGTACATCTCGACTGATGTAAATTCGATTGGTTGGTATGTGAAAGCAACGATATCCTTTATGAAGGGAGGAATATCCTAGAAATACGCATGGAAGTGAGCGATATTGGAGTTTATTTTTGTTGTATGGTCGAATGTTTGGATAACATAAACAACCTAAAACTCGAAGAAAAGAATAATCGGGTTCATGTTGGAAGAGAATTTCAAAGGGAGAGACGGTGGAGGATGACGAGGGTAGACGATTTATGACAAACACGACACTTGCAAAGATATCGTCCCAAAATTTGGACGGAACAGATGCGGTAGCCATGCATGATAGGGAGAGTTCAATTATGTGGCGGTGCTTGCGTTCCGCTAGGCCGTTTTGTTGGGGAGTATAGGGACAAGATAGTTGAGGAAGAATAGACGGGAACATGTGAAAGATAGGTTTAAATTCGGTGCCGCCATCGGTTTGTAATATTTTTATGGTTCTTGAAAATAGATTTTCAACAAGGAGTTTAAATTTAACGAATACATCACAAACTTGAGCTTTAGAAGAGAGAAAATATATCCATACAAAACGAGAGTATTCATCAATAAAAACAACGTAATACTTATAACCATGCGTTGATAAACATGGAGAGGGACCCCAAAGATCGGTGTGAATCACTTCCAAGGGATGTTGAGCTCGATTGGTAACATTGGAGAATGGTAACATGTGAGCTTTCCCTTGAGAGCAATCGCCGCAAAGGGTCGTTTTATTGGAAGAGAAAGGAATGCCGACTTTTTGTAGAAGTGCTAAAGTAGAAGGAAAAGACGCGTGAGCAAACCGCCGATGCCACAAATCGGTGGAGACGCGTTGAGTTATTAAAGCAAAGGTAGATTGAAGCGGGGAAATGTAATAGAGGCCTTCATGAAGCGTTGCTTGGAGAAGGGTTTGTTTGGTGCGGCAATCCTTAACAAGACAAAATAAGGGATAAAATTCAATATATATGTCATTGTCATTAGTGAATTTGGATATACTTAAGAGATTTTTAGCGATGGAAGGAACATGTAGTATGTTTTTGAGATGTAATGTTTTAGAAGAAATGGAAAAGGAAGTAGAGCCAATGTTTTGGATTTTCAAACCTTGACCGTTACCAACATGAACTTGATCATTGCCGTGATACATCACATGAGTGGATAGATTATTTAAGTCGGATGTGATATGATGTGATGCGCCCGAATCCAAGAACCAACCTTCAGGAGGCCCATTTGTGTTGGGAGAGATTTGAGGTGGAGGAACAAAGGCGGTTTGAGCTTGAGGTGGCGGGTTTGGAGGAGGGTTAAAGCTTTGATCAAAACGCATCCAACACCGAGCAGCGGTATGATTAGGCTTGTTGCAGATTTGACACAATGTGCGGTTGGGATTCCATGTAGGGTTTCGTCCTCGGCCTCCACCACGATTGGTTCGTCCGCCCCTCGTGTGGTTGTATTGAGGTGCTCGAGTCGGAGTTGGAGTTGGGAGAAGAGGAGGTTGTGACGGATGAGTGGCAGCGGTATTCGCAAATACCTGATTCGTTGCGGCAGTGGAGTGATGCGCCAATCTTCGTTCATGAGCAAGAAGTAAGCTTAATACTTCGATAACAGGAGGTGGTTGATTTCTCGTGGAAATGGCAGAGACGATGGAATCATATTCGAGGCCCACACCGTTGAGAATGTACGAAACCAAATCTGATTCGGAAACCGGTGAGCCGAGCAAGGTAAGCCGATCGGCAAGATTGCGCATGCGATGGACATATTCAGCACATGTCATACCGGTTCTACTAGTGAACTGAAGTTGTCGCTTTAGATCCAATACCGAGGACATGGCAGGGGAGGCGTAAAGAGTTTGGATGCCACGCCAGAGATCTCCGGATGTGGAGCATGTAACGAATTGAGTGAGCACCGTTTCGGAAAGGGAGGAGAAGAGGAAGGCAAGAATAAGTGAATCTTGTTGTAACCAAGCTTGATACTCCAGCGATGGTGATCCAGAGATCGGTTTCGGGGGGGGTTGAATCGAACCATCAAGGTAACCCATAAGGTTATGACCAATTAGGACTGGAGTAATTTGAGAGCGCCATAGAAGAAAATTTTCTTGGTCGAGCTTGTATTGAATCGAGTGGGAGAAAGAGATTGGTCTATTTGGAGAAATTTCAGGTGAGAGTTGAGAGGTGGCAGACAGAGAGGGATTTGGAGGGGTATCCATTAGTGTAGAGAAGAAGAGATAGTTTAGAGCTCGATTTTCAAGAATAGAGAGAGGAAAAAGAAAGAATAAAAGAAGAAGAAGGAATATGATTGGATAGTTAGAGAGAAAAGGAGAGAGGATCGTATCCTTTTTCTGATACCATGTTGAAAATATAAATCCTTCTTTATTTCATTAATATTTGAGTGATTACAAGAGAGCTAGTCTTCCCTATTTATAGGAGCTATGGCCTAATTCTAACCTATCATTTCATGACACCTAATCAAGCCTAGTCACTAAATACATGTGCTAGTGTCTTGTATTTATTCTACAGAATATTAGTTCGTTATGAGCAGGACTAAGTCTTTGGCTTGTTTAGACAGTAATGGAGACGTCCATTTTGACCCATAATCTTCATACTCTAACAATAGGGTTAATATTTAGTTGATTTTTTGGAATTGGGGTTTTTGCTGAAACTATATATATATATATATATATATATATATATATATATATATATATATATATATATAGAGAGAGAGAGAGAGAGAGAGAGAGAGAGAGAGAGATAGATATATGTAATATATATATACATAGATCGATCGAGAGCGAGCGAGAGCGAGAGCGAGATCGAGCGAGAGAGCGAGAGCGAGAGAGCGAGAGAGAGTTTATTGCTTCGATTGCCATTTTTTGATGAATTATTTAATGTATGAATTTCAGGGTTTTGAATTGATCCGAGCCGAAGAGTCTCAATGGAGGCATCCATTGAGCAAACAGAAAACACACCCGTTCAAATGAGGAATTTTCTAATGAAGAGATAGTTAAAGAATCTAGAAAAACCGACCCAATAGTAACAGAATCTACCGAGACCGAAAATGGACATCTCCAGTCCAACGAGGAGTTTTCTGTTGAAGAGATAATGACAGAATCTAGAGACACGGACCCAATAATCACAGAGCCAAACGAGATCGATGATGGAGATCTCCAGTCCAATTTGGAAGTTCCCCACGAGGAGGAAATAACTCCAGAACCCGATGAAACCCCGTCGTGTCCCATTTTCAAAATCGACCCTGAAATAATCCAAAGTTCCTCATCTCAAATCTCCGAAATTATTAATATCGTAAATACCCATTCAGAAGAGGCTCCTATCATAGATGAAATATTCAATTCCAGCTCCTCCTCTGATAATGCCGAAAATCCCACTACCACAATTCCTGTACCTGTACCTTCAGTACCACCAGTACCAGTACGGCCAGCTGGTTTGGGATCCTCAATCTCCTTACCGGATCCATCCACCGCAACCCGCTCCTCATCACTATCGTCATACAACAATCATCGCGGATCTGCATCCACATTGACATCCGTACCAACACAAGCTCAACCTCAACCTCAACGCCAGAGACAAGTTCTGACAACTGACGAGGTGGTCGTAACCGAACCCGTAATTGAACCTCCTGACGAGGACGACGAAGTCGGAGAGAAACTAATGAACATTCGAGTCAAATTCCTTCGACTCGTTCACCGACTCGGTCAAAACCCTGACAACACCGCGGTAACCCAAGTGTTGTACCGTCTCGGGTTAGCAGAGCAAGAAAGACGAGTGTCAACCCGACCCGTTGTCAGCTTTGAGCGAGCCAGCATTCTCGCGGAACAACTCGAGCTAACCGGTTCCTCCTCCCTCGACTTCTCCTGCACCATTATGCTCGTCGGCAAAACCGGCGTGGGCAAGAGCTCTACAATCAACTCATTATTCAACGAGTCACGGGTCCCGATCCACACTTTCGGACCCGGTACCGATACCGTCAATCTCATCTCGGGTAGCATCCACGGAATCAACCTCAAAATCATCGATACGCCCGGTTTATCCCCTTCACTATCTGATTCTGCCAAAAACATGAAGATATTAAACTCGGTGAAGAAATTTATCGAAAATAACCCTCCCGATGTAGTCTTGTACTTCGACAGACTCGATGTGCAGACCCGAGATCACGGTGACATGTGGCTGTTACAGAGCATCACAAATGTTTTAACGCCGTCGATTTGGTCAAGTGCGATTATCATTCTGACACACGCCGCGTCGGCCCCGCCGGAAGATGCGAATGGAGTGGCGTTGAGTTATGACATGTTCGTGATGCAACGGGTCTACTGGGTGCAGCGGAGCATTCGTCAGTCTGCCGGAGACGTGCGATTAATGAACCCTGTTAGCTTAGTCGAGAACCATGTAGCCTGTAGGATGAATCAGGCGCGTAGACGGGTCTTGCCCAATGGAACCGTTTGGGAACCACAATTCTTGTTGCTTTCTTTTGCGACCAGGATTATATGCGAGGCGAACGAGTTGTTGATATTGGAAGATGGGAATGGACAGAATTATGGACGTGGTGGCGGTGGTGGTGGGAGGAGTTTCCCTCCATCGTCGTACTTCCTCTCCAGTCTTCTCCAGTCGAGAAGTCCTGTTAAGCTTCCTCAGGACGAAGGGGAGGATTTGGGTGATGACATTGACGAGGAGGGAGAGGAGGAGGAAGACGAGTATGATGATTTACCATCGTTTAAGAGATTGAGTAGAGAGCGATTGGGGCGATTGAGTAAAGAACAGAAAAAGGCGTATAATGATGAGATTGAGTATCGAGAGAAATTGTTTTATAGGAAGCAATTAAAAGAGGAGAGGAAGAGGCGTCGATACGCCAAGAAATTGAAAGAGGAGATGAAGAAGAATAATGTAGAGAGAGAAAGAGAAAGAGAAGAGAGTGAGACTGACGGACCCGGTTCGTTACCCATACCGATGCCGGATATGGCTATTCCGGCCTCGTTCGATTCCGACACGCCGGCACATCGGTACCGGTATTTAGATTCAGATAGTCCGTGGTTGGTACGGCCCGTTTCGGATTTACATGGTTGGGATCACGATGTAGGGTACGAAGGTCTGAGCTTAGAGAGACTCTTCATTGTAAAAAATAAAGTACCGGTTTTGTTTTCTGGCCAGGTAGCAAAAGACAAGAAGGAATCTTCTCTCCAACTGGACGTATCCAGTTCTGTCAAACAAGGAGAGGGTAAATCGAGTTCGTTCTCTTTCGATGTCAAGTCTGCCGGCAAGGACCTGTCGTATAGTATCAAAGGCGACTCCCGTTTTCGTAATTTCAAACGAAACGACACCACAGTGGGCGGATTGATCACCTTTCTCGGCGATACTATTTCTGGGGGAGTCAAGCTAGAGGACGAAATAGCGGTAACAAACGAGTCAAAGTCTTGATGACCGGAGGCGTGATGACCGGATGCGGTGGCAGGGCGAGCGGGGGCCGCGTGGAGCTGACGGTGAGAGATAAGGATTATCCGATTGGGAGAATGTTGAGCACGTTGGCTTTGTCGGTGGTGGATTGGCACGGCGAGCTGGTGATTGCGGGGAGTTGTCTGAATAATTTGCCGATTGGGAGAGGGAGTAATTTGGTTCTGAAGGGGAGTTTGAATGATAAAGGGTCGGGTAAGGTTGGGATTCGGGTTAATAGTTCGGATCAGGTTGGGTTCGCAATCGTTGCACTCGTGCCGTTGTTTGGGTTCGTTAAGGGGTTGGTTTTGGGGAATGGGTATGAGAATGATTGAACGAGTGAGTGATTTAATTGTTTTGATTGGTTTTTTTTTGTGTTAGAATTAGAATGGTTTTAATGTTTTGGGTTTTGATGTTTTTTTGGTGGCACATAAACTGAGACAACATCACCGACGGGTTTTTAAATCTAGGTGAATAATTCAATTCATTAAATAAATATGTGACTCCAAATTTTACCATCGACTCTTTCATGTACTAGCTAATATATTTAATTAGTATGATAATAATATATTCAATATAATTATTTATTAATTAAAATCTAACTAAAATTAATTTGAATCTATAAATTAATTTTTAATTATATATTTTTAAATTATCATGTTAATTATGTATGTCAAATATAATATAAGACATTGTTGTTATGAAATGTTGGGGGCCAAGTAAAATTTACCTTTATTTCGTGATGTACGATGTTACATGTACAAAGCCCAATTAATAAGCGGAATTTTAATCTACCCAAAGATTTTACCACGAGTCCCAACATTATAATTAACGCACTTAATTTGTTTATAAATAAACTAATACATAACTAAAATTTTATTTATATTAATCGCAATCCATAAATTCGAATTACTTTAATTAGATTTGAAGCAATAAATAATTTATATTAATTGGATTGTTACCCTTACTTTTTGTTTTTGGTTAACATATTCAATTAAATGATAACAAATACAAATATTATAATTAACAATAAATCAATATGTAATAAAATTTATTTGAATTTATAACTTATAATTAACATTTATTATGTGATAATGATGTTTTTTTTCAGTTATCATGTCAATTATGTGTGTCAAATAAAATATAAAAAATGTTGTGGAGAAATCTTGGGGCAAAGTAAAATATCACTTTTTCACCTATGAAGCATTTGCCACAATGCATGTGCAATGACGAAGAGAAATTGTATAAATCTCTAAAAATTGACCCTCATAATTTATGTGTTCTAATTAATAAACTTAACTAATTATTCTTATTAGTTAGATTGTGATTAATAAATAATTACATTACATATGTTAATTAATAAATAATATATGTATTTTGGATTAATAATAAATTAATAAATAATACATGTTCATTATCATATTAATTAAATATGTTTGCAAGTACATGAAAGACTTGATGGTAAAATTTGGAGTCACCTATTTATTTAATGAATTAAATTATTCATCAAGATTTAAAAATCTGTCGTGGTGTTGTCTGAATTTATGTGCCATCCAAAAGAATGGTAATTAATAATTATGCTAACTAACCGACCGGGTTTTTAAAATCCGGTGGTACCAGAATTTAAAAATCAGTTTTGAATTAGTTTTGGAATATTTGTGAAAATCAGGTTATTTTTTCAATTTTTTTCTCATACAGGGTTACAGAAAGAAATGCTCCATATTTAACGAATCACTCTAACAAAACTTCGATTTTTATCGAAAATAATCAGCAGAAACTTGTTACTCCAGATACACTTTCTTGTTTTAATGAAAAAATGATTTCGTATCCAAATTGCCGGTCTCAAAATTCAGTTAATTTTCATCCGTACCTCCTTTTCCACCTCCCCATTTTCAGTCCTGCACAACAAAATCACATAACAAAAAAAAAAATCAAATTCAATTATCATAATAAATTCATCAGGTTCAAATAGGTAACCTAGTTGGGGGGCTCCCGACTAAATTCAGAGGTTTCCACCAGGCAGACTCGATGCGCGTTTCTGACGCATTCCCATCACGCCAATGATGTAATTTTGGAGGTCTTTGGCGAGTAATGACGATTGATTCTACGAATACTTGAAAATAGAAAATCATTAATCCATTTTATTCCAATATATTCGGCAAAAACAAGTGTAATTGAAATGTGAATTAGAATTATATAAAAAGCAGCAATGATTAAAATACCATTGTTTTTATATTTGATTAATCAAAACAATTAGCATAATTAATTCTAAAATTATCACAAATTATGTTTCAATTTAATTAAATGGACATGGGTTCTTGTACTAATAAAAAAGAAAATTAAATTATATTAATTCAAATAATTAAGATTACAAAAAATAACAATATTCTCTCAATTATCTTATAAAACCATGGGTACCGGACTTTTTTTTACTTTTCAAAAAACATCTCCAATTCAAAACAATTACGCAAAAGCACCCATAACATTTTATTTTTATTTTTTCTAGTTACTCCATACATTACAATCTTACCGACTTGAAGAGCAATCAATGTTGGTACCGGTTCCAGTCTTACATAATTGAAGAGCAATAAAATGTTGGTACCGATGTCTCGGACGAGTCTTATTTAAACATTCTCAGAATGAGTTCTCTCTCTGATTTTGAGTATGAAATATACCTTATTCGATATGTTTTGCTGTTTAGTACCATTCTTCACTGTTCGGTACTGGCCAAGTTGTCGAAGACACCAGGTCGTTGTTGTTTAGTACCATTCAACTGGTACACTCGCTTAAAACATTCAAAATTGGATTACTAATACATTTTTTGTCAGGAACTATTTAAAAGAGAACATATTTGCTTTTATTAAGGCCCATTCTATTAAGATGAACTAAATGACGAAACTGAAAAAGATGAAAAGAATCATGCTCACAAATCAGCCTATTATCGCACTTCTTCGACCTATTATCAGGGGCAATTTTCACATGCTATTTTTACATACTGTACTTATACAAACTATTGAAAAAAAGAAGAAAATCAGGGGCAAAATAAATAAATGACTCAAATCGAAATTAGTACCTTGAAACAGAGAGAATTAGGGACGAAATCAACTCCTTCACCTTCTACCACGGCGAGCGAAGATCGGAGTCAGGAGAAGCGAGCGTTCCTGTTGATAGTCGACAAACCTCCGGTTTTGGACGGCGCGATGCGAGCAGCGAGCGATCAGCCCCTTTGGTCTATGGTCCCCATTCCCTCTCTTTGTCATGTCCTGGGTCTCTCTCTCTCCCGCGTTCTTTGCCTTTGTCTCTCTCTCTCCCGCGTTCTTTGCCTTTGTCTCTCTCTCTCCCGCGTTCTTTGCCTTTGTCTCTCTCTCTCCCGCGTTCTTTGCCTTTGTCTCTCTCTCTCTCTCTCGCGCGCGCGTTCACTTACTCCTATTATCAATCTTTTTGGAGACCTATTAATATCTGGAGTTGCCTAACCCTGCCAATGGGCCGGGCCGGGCCTGATTCCCATCAGAGCCCAAACTTTTCTTAGAATAAAAAGTGGGAACTCTCCTTTCATCGATTTCTCTCCAGTCTTTGATCTTTCTCTGCCAATACTTTGCTCTCTCGGCCTTTCCGCTCCAAATGGGTTCCGACCCTTGTTACTCTTGCCACTAGATCCAATTCACTCTACGAAAATTACAGAATTAAAACAACAAATTAGTTAATCAAACTTGATTTCGATAAAAAAAAGTCGATATATTTTCAGTTAATTACCAGTTGGCTGCTAATTGCTTCTCTAAACCGCAATACCATTTCCCAGAACCCTAGCTCTCTCTCCTTCTCGTGATTATCGCGTCTCCATTGTTTCTCTTCACTTTCAGCGATCTCGCTTTCTTTCCTTGAGGTTAGATCCTTCTTTGCTTATTGTGTTTTTTTTTCTTCTTTTTTGTTGTTTTTTATTTGGTGAAATTTCATTAATTGCGGTGGTACTCGAGTTTGGGATCAGATTAGATGAAAGTGTTAGGGTTGGATAGAAGGAAAGGGTTAATTTTTAGTTGATTTTTGGAATTAGGGTTTTTGCTGAAACTAGTTGTGAGATTATCGAGAAAGAGAGAGAGAGACGGAATGGGAGCTTGTTCTATGTTATCTCTGAAATTAGGGTTTTTGTGATCTGATCAGTTATTTTTGAACTATTTTTTGCTTATTTGAATGCTTTGTTGTTCATTTGACTTCTTTTATCTCCTGGTTACCGGCTAATTTATAAATCTTAACACCACTTTATTGCTTCGATTGGCATTTTTTGACGAATTATTTAATGTATGACTTTCAGGGTTTTGAATTGATCTGCTGTATCTGAGCCGAAGAGTCTCAATGGAGGCATCCATTGAGCAAACAGAAAACACACCCGTTCAAGCAGGGCCATCGATCAGCACTGCTGAGGAGTTTGTTGAACGAAGGGATTTATCGATAGATAGAAGGGACAGTATAAGCTCGGATATTTTCGAGGAAGCAATTGAACCGCCGGTTCAGGACAAAGAAAACGGAAATGATGTCACTCATGAGGCGATCGAAGAGGTGTTCGATGAAAAGCCCGAAGAGAACGATAATGGCGATTTAGATAATTTTGACGATACGGATAGCGAGTTGAAGGTTCAAGATGGAGATTTAGAAGAGGTTTTTGAGGATGTGGTGGCGGGAAAAAGAGAACGATTGCATTATCTTTGGCTTGATGAAGTTCCTGATGATAATGGGTTTAGTCAAGAAGAAGAAGAAGTAGAAGAAGAAGAAGAAGATGAAATTAATGGAGAAAGACAAATAGCTGTTGGTGTCACTGGAGAGGATGGCTTAAATGGAGAAGAAGGGGGTGTTAATGACGAGGGTGTTTTAAATGGGGAAAATGGTGTTAATGGAGAGGTCCAGTTTTACGAAGATCTACCTCCTGAGAAAATAATTGAAGAGTCTAGTGATGTCTTGCCCAATCTTGCTGTTAAGCAAGATGCAGAAGCCTCTAATGATGTGAATGGAGAGGATGCTCTCAATGGAGAGCAGCAAACTCATGAAGACGGAGATCCCGTGAAATTCGATGATTTACAAACTGGAGAGGTCCAGTCTGAAGAAGGTCATCCTGAAATAATAATTGAAGAATCCACGGAGAGTGATCCAGTGGCAATAGGGGAAGAGTCAAATGAGATCCAAACTGGAGAGGTCCAGTCCAATGAGGAGGAGTTGCCTCTTGAAGAGATAATTAATGAATCTAGAGAAGAAGATCCTATTGTAGTGGAGTCAACTGAGATTGAAAATGGAGACGTTCAGTCGAATGAGCGCGAGATTCCTCATGAGGAGATAATTGATGAATCTAGAGACATGGACCCAATAGTAACAGAATCGATCGAGCTGCAAAATGGAGATCTCCATTCAAATGAGGAGTTTTCTAAAGAAGAGATAGTTAAAGAATCTAGAGAAACCGACCCAATAGTAACAGAATCTACCGAGACCGAAAATGGACATCTCCAGTCCAACCCTCAGTTTTCTGTTGAAGAGATTACCACAGAATCTAGAGACATGGACCCAATAATCACAGAGCCAAACGAGATCGATGATGGAGAGCTCCAGTCCAATCTGGAAGTTCCCCACGGGGAGGACATAATCCAAAGTTCCTCATCTCAAATCCCCGAAATTATTAATATCAAAAATACCCATTCAGAAGAGGCTCCAATCATAGAAGAAATATTCGATTCCAGCTCCTCCTCAGATAATGACGAAAATCCCGCTACCACAATTCCAGTACCGGTACCTTCGGTACCACCAGTACCAGTACGGCCAGCTGGTCTGGGATCCTCAGTCTCCTTACCGGATCCATCCACTGCAACCCGCTCCTCATCACTATCGTCATACAACAATCATCGCGGATCCGCATCCACATTGACATCCGTACCAACCCAAGCTCCACCTCAACCTCAACTTCGGAGACAAGTTCTGACAACTGACGAGGTGGTCGTAACCGAACCCGTAATCGAACCTCCTGACGAGGACGACGAAGTCAGAGAGAAACTAATGAACATTCGAGTCAAATTCCTTCGACTCGTTCACCGACTCGGCCAAACCCCTCACAACACCGTGGTAGCCCAAGTGTTGTACCGTCTCGGGTTAGCAGAGCAGCTAAGACGAATGTCAACCCGACCCGTTGTCAGCTTTGACCGAGCCAGCATCCTCGCGGAACAACTCGAGCTAACCGGTTCCTCCTCCCTCGACTTCTCCTGCACCATCATGCTCCTCGGTAAAGCCGGCGTGGGCAAGAGCTCTACAATCAACTCATTATTCAACGAGTCACGGGTCCCGATCCACACTTTCGGACCCGGTACCGATACCGTCAATCTCATCTCGGGTAACATCCACGGAATCAACCTCAAAATCATCGATACGCCCGGTTTATCCCCTTCCCTATCCGATTCCGCCAAAAACATGAAGATATTAAACTCGGTGAAGAAATTTATCAAAAATAACCCTCCCGATATAGTTTTATACTTCGATAGACTCGACGTGCAGAGCCGAGATTACTGCGACATGTCGTTGTTGCAAAGCATCACGAATGTTTTCACCCCGTCAATCTGGTTCAACGCGATCATCGTTCTGACACATGCTGCATCGGCCCCGCCAGAAGGAGCTAATGGAGTGGCGTTGAGTTACGACATGTTCGTGACGCAACGGACCCACGTGGTGCAGCAGAACATTCGTCAGTCTGCCGGAGACGTGCGGTTAATGAACCCGGTTAGTTTAGTCGAGAACCATGTAGCCTGTAGGATGAATCGGGCGGGTAAACGGGTCTTGCCCAATGGAACCGTTTGGGAACCGCAACTCTTGTTGCTGTCTTTTGCGAGCAAGATTTTGGGCGAGGCGAACGGGTTGTTGAGATTGGAAGATGGGAATGGACGGAATTATGGACGTGGCGGCGGTGGTGGTGGGAGGAGATCCCCTCCATTGCCGTACTTCCTCTCCAGTCTTCTCCAGTCGAGAAGTCCAGTTAAGCTTCCTCAGGACGAAGAGGAGGATTTGGGTGATGACATCGATGAGGAGTACGACGAGGAGGGAGAGGAGGAAGACGAGTATGATGATTTACCACCGTTTAAGAGATTGAGTAGAGAGCAATTGGGACGATTGAGTAAAGAACAGAAAAAGGCATATAATGATGAGATTGAGTATCGAGAGAAATTGTTTTATAGGAAGCAATTGAAAGAGGAGAGGAAGAGGCGTCGATACGCCAAGAAATTGAAAGAGGAGATGAAGAAGAATAATGTAGAGAACAAGGTAGAGAGAGAAAGAGAAGAGAGTGAGACTGACGGACCCGGTTCGTTACCCGTACCGATGCCGGATATGGCTATTCCAGCCTCGTTCGATTCCGACACGCCGGCACATCGGTACCGGTATTTAGATTCGGATAGTCCGTGGTTGGTACGGCCCGTTTTGGATTTACATGGTTGGGATCACGATGTAGGGTACGAAGGTTTGAGCTTAGAGAGACTCTTCGTCGTAAAAAATAAAGTACCGGTTTCGTTTTCTGGCCAGGTAGCAAAAGACAAGAAGGAATCTTCTCTCCAACTGGACGTGTCCAGTTCTGTCAAACACGGAGAGGGTAAATCGAGTTCGTTCTCTTTCGATGTCCAGTCTGCCGGCAAGGACCTGTCGTATAGTTTCAAAGGTGAGTCCCGTTTTCGTAATTTTAAACGAAACGACACCGCAGCGGGCGGATCGATCACCATTCTCGGCGATACTATTTCGGGGGGAGTCAAGCTAGAAGACAAAATAGTGGTCAACAAAAGAGTCCAAGTCTTGATGACTGGAGGCGTGATGACCGGACGCGGTGACATGGCGAGCGGGGGCCGCGTGGAGTTGACGGTGAGAGATAAGGATTATCCGATTGGGAGAATGTTGAGCACGTTGGCTTTGTCGGTGGTGGATTGGCACGGCGAGCTGGCGATTGGGGGGAATTGTCAGAGTAATTTGCCGATTGGGAGAGGGAGTAATTTGGTTCTGAACGGGAGTTTGAATAATAAAGGGTCGGGTCAGGTTGGGATTCGGGTTAATAGTTCGGATCAGGTTGGGTTCGCGATCGTTGCACTCGTGCCGTTGTTTGGGTTCGTTAAGCGGTTGGTTTTGGGGAATGGGTATGAATGAATGAATGAACGAGTGAGTGATTTAATTGTTTTGGTTGTTTTTTTTGTGTTTGAATTAGAATTGTTTTAATGTTTTGGGTTTTGATGTTTTTTTGTTTGTTTATTAATAATTTATGCATGTTGTTAGTACTTTCGAGAGAATGAGGTTCGTTCAGGTAATCTTTTGAGCAAATGCTTGTATTAACATGTAGAATATTTAAACTTGAATCCTCTTAGTGTAAAAGAGTTTGCAGTTTAGCCCCTGTGAATACACAAAAATACTATAATTACTAAGAATATGATAATTATTTTTAAGGATTTATTGAGAAGCCAAATTTCTTGAGAACCTCTATCGAAATTTCAAACGGGTACCACTACCACTTAAAACTGTTTTTGCCAATTGTCAATGAATGTAATAGAAAACTAAGAATAAGATAATTCTTTTAAGGATTTAAATAGACTAAAGAAACTAAATCAATATGAAAAACGAATCACTCTAACAAAACTTATTTGAGAGGATAAAAATAAAAAATAAAGAAACTAAATCAATTCATAAAAGATGAAAAACGAATCTAAAAAGCTTGATAATCGATATGAACTAACAAGAAATGTCAGCAAATACTCGTCCATATTCAACACATAAACAATAATAAATAAATATTACATACATATCACATTCAAGCGTATCGTAATCTCATAATCACAACAAACGATATAAAATAATAAAAATAACTCAGTTAGAAAATATTTAACGAATCACTCTAACAAAACTTTGATCTTTATCGAAAAGAATCAGCACTCACTTGTTAATCCAAATGCAGTAGTTTCTTCACTTTTCTTGTTTCAATAAAAACATGATTTCAATTCCAAATTGCGGTCTCAAAATTCAGTTAATTTTCAACTGTACCTCCTTTTCCACCTCCCCATTTTCAGTCCTGCACAACAAAAATCACAAAGAAATTAACAAAATATCAAATTCAATTATCATAATAAATTCATCAGTTTCAAATAGGTAACCTAGTTGGGGGACTCCCGACTAAATTCAGAGGTTTCTGACGCATTCCCATCAGAGCCAAAACTTTTCTTAGAACCAAAAGTGGGATCTCTCCGAGCTTGATAGATTCGACCTTTTCATCGATTTTTCTCCAGTCTTGATCTTTCTCTTCCAATACTTGCCCTCTCGGCCTTTCCGCTCCAAATGGATTCGAACCCTTGTTACTCTTCCCACTAGATCCAGATCCACTCTACAAAAATTACTGAATTAAAACAAAAAAGTAGTTAATCAAACTTGATTTCGATAAAAAAAAGTTGATGTATTTTCAGTTAATTACCAGTTGGTTGCTTTGTGGAGTGAGGTCATTAGATTCATCGACAATTGGCAAGGTGCGTGCGTGGATGCAATACCAATCACGGCCTCGCACCATTGCCGGTACCACCCAAACTCCTCTTTCTTTCTCCCCCAAGTGTCCTTGAAATTTTCGCCTCCCTTTCTCGCAACAGGTGCTTGATATCTCTTGAAATTTTCTCAAGCGCCTCCCTTCTCGCCCAAGACCCATTACAGATCGAATGGAGGGACTGCGTGCGGTGCGATAATCACCGGCTAGAGAGAGAGAGAGAGAGAGAGAGAGAGAGAGCGCGGATGCCGAAGGCGAAGAGGCACCAGGAGAAGCGCCTTTTCGAAATATTTCTTAATTAACGGTAACAAAAAGACCGTTTAAAATATAAACGGATAAAAAGATAACCGTTTAACTGGCGTCTGTTACTGTATCAAAATTCAAAAGATACAATGTTTGGAAATATTTCTTAATTAACGGTAACAAAAGATACCGTTTAAAATATAAACGGATAAAAATATAACCGATTAACTAGCGTCTGTATCAAAAAGATGCAATGTTTGGAAAAATTTTAGACTTTCATTTAAGTACTCAGGGACTGCTAAAAATTCATTTACTTCTCTTCAAGTTTGCTTTAACCGCAAATTTAATAGAGTTCTTTCTCTTCTCTTCTCTTCTCTTCTCTTCTCTTCTCAAATCATGGCGCAATTTCACAGCATAGGAGATTCGAGTTTGACGCTTTCGTCGCCAATGTCGAGTGTCAATCTCTCTGGAATTCCTAGTGGTATTATGGAATTCCGACTTCAGATTCAATCGCAAGATTCCCACGATGAGGCTGTGATTTTTCACGTGCCGAGTTCCATGCTATTCGACGAGCAATCCGCCGATTGGGTTGTTTTTTCATTGATACTATCTTTGGAACCGAATGATATAGCAATTGTGGAACCATATCACGAGGTGATATCTTCTTTCGCTCGAACCGTTGTGTCCAACCGGTCACATCACGATATGGTTGTTATGACTGCTCATGGGTCCGCAACTGTGAGCACGACGAGGTATGAAAGCAATGGCGAGCAAAACGATTCTACTCACAATTGTGCCATTTGTCTTGAAGATTTTGTGAACGAAGAAGAGATTAGCAAGACGAAGTGTAATCATGTCTTCCATATCAGGTGTTTGGCCGAGTGGATGAGACGAAAGGTTTCTTGTCCTTTCTGCCGGAGTGAACTCTGAATATTGGATAATGTGAAGAAAGGAAAGGGATTGTGATTGCAGGAGAAATTGATGATTAGGGTTGTTAATGGAAGCTTTGTTTGCAAATTGGAATAGATGAATGGAAGTTGTGTATTTGGTTCGTAACACAGAGATAACTATGTGTGTTTTTTTTTCACAGAGAAGACTGTGTTTTTTTTTGTCACAATATAGGAACTACTATGTTTGTTTCGAGACCTAATTGAGTTATTAACATGGAAAAAATTCTTGTCACTGTTCAAAATATCTTGTTTATTAGTTTATTTGCATTTTGTAGGAGGGCACAGATGAAAATAATCCAAGTTTCAATTCGGCATGATGTGAGATGCATTAGTCCAAAGTTCAATTTTATTATTTGCTCAAGATTTAATTGAGAACTATTTTTTATCTCGCGCAATTGTGTGAGAGATCTCGAATTCTTTTTGAGAGAAAGACAAACCGCGATACGCGTTCGATCCAATCATTTTCATTAAATAAAAAAAAATTACAAACAATATATACAAACATACTTTTTACATCCTACTTGCTCGGGCCCTTTTAACTAATTACTCAATACAAAATCAAATTAGAGGTATTAACCGTGGACTTCCCATTGATGAACTAGATCATTTATAGTCGTTATGACTAGTCCATGCATTCTTCCATTACGTTGAAAGATACGATCATTGCATTCTCTCCTAATAGTCCAAATAATAGCCAATCATTTAATATCCCACATCTTTGCATTTATCTTCGATTTTGTCGTGCGGTAATTCCTCCAAAACGGATGAATAGAGAGGTCGCTAGTAAATTTTCTCCCGGCTTGTTGGTCCGCCATTCGATGGTGAACGGACACCCTAATAATAGGTGGTCTAACGACTCTACGGTTGCAGAACACAAGACACATGTAGCGTTATGTGGCCAACTTTTTTGATGAGATTGTCCGTCGTTAGGATCCGATTATTTAGAGTTAATCATGCAAATATTTTTACTTTTTTCGAATTTATCATGATTTAATTTTTTTTGTATGTCATTTTCTTATCTTAATTTTTTTTTAAATAAAATGTTCTATTTCTAACATGAATATATTGAATCAAAACATTTTTTCATGCTCGATTAAAAAAATCAAGGGCTCCATTTTCGTCTGCAAATCAATTATTAGATAATAGTATCTTCTTTCGCACATTAAACTAAAAAATACATACTTTCATAATTAATATATTTGTAATAAATTATAAAGTTTTTATAATAGTTTATGAATTTTTAGAAGAACCTTCATGTTAACCGAATTGAAATAAAAGACATTATGGTAGTATGTAGAAGAATACGAGATATTATAAGAATAATTTCATTTCAGATGTTGGTAGTAAAATTTAAGTTTATCCCTTGGCTGTGACTATTATACTAACAAGACTCACAATACATAAATCAGAGATCAAAATTTAATTGTATTGCAAATCTGAGATTAAAATTTAATTGTATTGTAAATCAGAGATTAAAATTTAAACATGCACCGAGACAAAAAATAAAAAACGAGTAAATGGAGAAGTTTGGATGGTCATCTATCCATTGATGTGAATGAAACTCGAACTCACATCCTCTCAAAACATATGATTTTGTGTGTCTGACATCCAATTACTAGGCCACGAGACAAAAGAAATGACGGTAGTGTTTTGGTTTATCAACGTAATTAATAATGTATTAAGCAAGCTAAGCAAAGCATTCATGTGTCTTAATACATACATATTTATGAGTATTAATTATATACAAGTGGTAATGAGTTTTTAATCAGATAATCCCATCTAACATTGTACACTCTTTCTCTTTCGATCATCAAATTATGCAAAAAAACAAAAACAAAAACAATTCGATCAAACCTACATTTCGGACAACGTGCGAGATTACAAACTTGCAGCATCCAAGAATAAATTAGTCAATATACTTCTAACTAATTGTAATTTTTTTTTAATTTTTGTTTCTTACTGTTTATTTAAAATTCAATCAAGTCTTTAATATTTTAATTTGATCAAACAAGTCACTTCATCTTTTTATTTTCATCAAATCCCTTACATTTTAAATTTAATTTAATTGAATTCTTACATTCATCAATTGATTATCATACAGTTAATTTGTGATGTGATAATTTATGACATAAAATATTTGATAACATAATCAATTCATGATATGTCAAATACTTACGTGACAACATAATTTGGAGACTTGTCATTAAATTTGATGACCGGACATATTTAAAAAAATAATTTACGTTGTCATATTGTCAAATTTGACATGTTATAAGCTGTCACATCCTCAAATATGCGTGACAAATTTTCATGTCATAATTTAACGAGTACATTAATCAATTGATGGACATAATAACATAATTGAATTAAATTATTGAAAGATAAGTGATTCAAATGACCAAATTAGAAAGGTAAGAAGAAACTTGATTTGACCAAATCAAAATATTAAGAACTTGAAATTTAAATAAAAAGTAAAAAATTAAAAAATAATTTTATTTCTAAGTTATAGTAACTTTCATGAACATATGATAATTTTAGTAACTCTCGGAGGCATTTTGTTTATTATGGTAGCTTACAAATGTATGTTGTAAATTTGCTAATTTTCGAAAACATTGTAAATTTTTGTACATAAACATTGAACTGATTAAAATTAATTTTAGTTAAGATAATAAAGTTAAGGAATAAAACTGAACTAAGTAAAACTAAAACAAAATTACAATAATTCAAAGATCAAATTTAAACTTTTCTATAGAGCTGAAAAATAAAACGAAAAATCTTGATAGTCTATTTTCTCCACAACCACTTCCAACGCGCAAAATGAACTAACAACAAAAACGAGCAAATACTCGACCATATCTAACACATAATTAAAAATAAATAAATACATATTATATTCAAAAATGAACTAACAACAAAAGTAAAATAAATACTCGACCATATCTAACATACAACAACAAATAAATAAATAAATATTATATTCAAGCAATCTACCCAGAAATAAAATCGAACAATACTATTATATTTCAACATCAACATATTAAAAAAATACATGAAAAATAAAATGGTATTATGTCAGTTCGGTTTAGTCGATTTTCAAAATATCAAAATCGACCGAATAAATCGAACAATACTATTATTTTAACCGAACCGATTGAACCAAATTCAACCGGTTCAATTCGATATCCGAATAAACCGAACCGTTTGAACACCCTAGGCCCCAAGTCATATCTAATTAAAAATTACAATTCACTCCTCATGAATTTAATTTTAAAAAGTTTTAATTATTAACATTAATTAACATATAGAAGATTTAAACTGGAATACACCAAAAAATGTTATATATCTCAAAATAAAATTGATATGAATGCTCCTTAATTCGGTTTGTCGTAAATAAACTTTTTAAGATTATTATATTATTATTTATATTTCAACATTAAAATATTAAAAAAAATATGAAAAAGAAAATGGTATTATGTTAGTTCGGTTTAATAGGTTTTCAAAATTCCAAAATCGAACTGTACCGAATAAACCGAACAATACTATTATTTTAACCGAACCGGTTGAATTTGAATTCAACCGGTTCGGTTCGATATCCGAATAAACCGATCCGTTTGAACACCCTAGTCCGATGTCCCAAGTCACATCTAATTAAAATTTACAATTCAACCCTCGTGAATCTAATTTTGAAAATCTTTAATTATTAACATGTAGAAGATTTAAACATGAATACACAAAAAATGTTATGTATCTCAAAAATAAAATTGATCTGCATGCTCCTTAATTGGGTCTGTCGTAAATAAACTTTCACAAGATTATATTGACAAAAAATGTAATCAAGTGTTTGGACAGAGAGGCACAGCAATTTTCTTAATTATTAACAGTTTAATTAACGGTAAAAAATAGAAGTGGAGACTGGAGAGGTGCCTTTAAAAGTATAACGGACAAAAAGATGACCGTTTAACTTGGCGTCTATTCCTAACGATGCAACGTTTGGGACTTAATTTAAGTAGTTATCACTGATCAAGTGCTCAAATCATTCCTAAATCCGAGTAGATTTCATTTACTTCTCTTCTCTTCTCTTCCAATTTTATTCAACTCCGAAGTTAAAACTAGAGTTCATTCTTGAGTAATTCTCTCCATAAAGATTTTCAAACCAAATCATGGCGCAATTCCACAGCAGAGGGAATTCCAGTTTGACTCTCTCCTCATCAGTATCAAACATAAATCACTCAGGAATTCCGATTGCGATTATGGAATTCAGGCTTCAAATTCAATCGCAGGACGATACTGTGATTTTCCACGTACCAATTTCAATGATTTTCGACGAACACTCTTCCAATTGGGTTGTTTCTTCATTTATACCGTCTTTGGAACCGAATGATGTAACATTGGTGGAACCATATGAAGAAGTGATATCTTCTTTCGCTCGAACCACTGTGTACAACCGCTCTTTTCACGACCCTACCGAAATGGTTGTCATAACCGCTCGGTTTTTGCAGGGAGAAAATCATAATGACGAGCTGGCGGCAAGTGTGAGCACGACGATTTACGAAATCAATGGCGAGGAAGACGAGTCGACTCACAATTGCCCGATTTGTTTCGAAGATTTTGTGACAGGCGAAAAAATCGGCACAACCAAGTGCAATCATGTGTACCATTCTAGGTGTTTGGGGGAGTGGATGAGACGGAAGCTTTCTTGTCCGTTTTGCCGCTGCGAACTCTGAAGAATGGATAATTTGAAGAAATGTGTTGTGATTGCAACTGAAATTCATAACTGTCTTTTTTTTTTCGTTTTTTTCGGTCCATAACATTGACACAACTATGTGCTTTTTTTTTAATCATAACACAGAGAAAACTGTGTATGAGTTTTTTTTTGCATAACATAGAAAATGCTAAGTTTGTTTCGAGCTCAGTGAGAAATTGAGTTATTAACGTGGAAAAAGTGTTTTCACTAACACTTTTATCTTTCTGAAAGTCCCAAATATTTTGTTTATTAGTTTATTTGCATTTTGTAGGAGGGCACATATGAAATTAATCCAAGTTTCAATTAGGCATGATGTGAGAATTGAGATGCATTGGCCCAAAGTTAAATTTTATTATTTGTTGAAGATTTAATTGAGAATAATTAGCTTTGATTTAGTTGGCTTTATAGAATATAAGATAAGATATCAATTTGGATATTTATCCTCTTAAACTAAGTGTAACATTCGCAACATTAATATTCAGCTACAAAAATACCACAGTACATTCTTTCTTTATTACTCTATTATCTTTCTATATACATATACTGGAGTGAAACCTACTGGACGTCTCCATTTAATTCGTCTCCATTTTTACAATTAACTCACTGGATCATCTCCAGTTATCAATTAAAGAACTAATCAACTGAAGTTCAGTAAGTAAACAACAAGGTCAAGTAACTAAATTACTGATTATCATTAGCTACATAACCCTCTTCAAAATAACACGTTTAAGAACTCCTTTGCAATGGAAAGAAAATAGATTAAAAAAAATTAAAAAATTGAAATCTAAAAATAAAGTTATTTCAAATATAAATTGGTTTAGAATAAAAAAATACTTCGAACAATATTTGTGCAAACATAATGCATGAAAAAAGGGTGATTCTACAGTAAGCTCTTTTTTAATTGGATGGCTAAGATTAAATCTTATAAATTAATTGGATGACTGAGATTCAAGCATTTTGTGGTACATCCTTTGTTGAGAAGGGTAAAATTGTCATTATTTATCCCATCTCATCCTCACACCCAGTCCATCCAGTGCTTTTTTTTTTGGTAACATGATTCTTTCTCTGCTTTTGTAACTGAAGCGTAAATTTCTCCTCCACTCTCTCGCGTGTTAATCTTCTCCCTCACCGTGACCCACCAGCCACAGGCGGGAGTCCACCCGCGGCATTGACCCCACCCAGCGGACGGCGACGAGAAGAACCTGTGCGGCGTCGATTTCTCTATCTGCAAACGACGTCGTGGAATTATGTAGGCGACGAGGAGAACCCGTGACGGAAAGGGACCAAGCCATGCACTTCTCAGCAGTGGACTCCGACTGGTGCGTGATTTTTCTATCTCAAACGGCGACGCGATTTGGTGTCTTCGACTAGTACGTGTCATCAACTCCAATTTCTCCTCTATTGTACTCAATTCATCCCAATTTGACTTTAATTTTAATCTGATTTTACTAATTGTCGCAATTCGACTTCGATTCTTAATATCTTCGTAAATCCTCTTCTGTTATCTTCGTCACGAAGCTGCAATGAAGCTGAGGCGAAGCTCTGTGATCCATGAGAAGAAGCAAAGTTCCCAAGGAGACGAAGCTCCTTCACGGGAGGCGGAGCTCCATCTCAGGAGGCGAAGTTCCATTACCAAGCTTTCTAAATTGTTCATAAACGGGAGGCAAAGCTCCATCACGAGCTTTCTCTTGATTATGAAAATCGCGGATGCTACTTCCCTCATCAGTAGTGGATCTCGTTCATTCAGTCGCTGATTCGGTAAGAAATGTGGTAAAAATGTGGAATTTTGGTCATGCCAAGAAGGCGCTCGATGAAATGTCTGACACAATGGAGTTTATTCAGGACATAGTTTTGTCCAGCTCATAAATAGGGTACACTTGGAGCAGCACTCGAATTCCTGACTGTTGGACCGACACTCATGAACTCGAGAAGTTTGCCGAGCTCTTCAAATTGTACATGAAATATGAAGATGCAAATTTGAATTGAAGGCAGCATGCTCGAAAATGGGAAAGTCGTTTCGAATGGTTATGTATCTGAGTTGTTCGGGTCCTAATTGGATGTTGGTATGAATAAAATTTTGACCTATGTGGTGCGAATAAAATTGACTCCAAATTGAATTCAAATTTATCCCCAAATCCAATTGGAAGCCAGTTCAATTTGTTCACACATTTTTGCGGCCAATGCTTTGGACTTTGAGAGAGTCCAAATGAATCAAGAGTAAATTGAATTTAGGATCAATTCACAAACTTTGGAAGCATGAGCCAAAGATGACCTGACAAGGAATAATTGATGAGGCTCGGATTCATCAAACAAAAAAAAGATAAATTTAAATCAAGTTGGTGATTTAAACTCAAAAAAAAAAAAAATCAAGTTGGTGATTTATGAATGTTATTATATTGTCTTGTTTTATGTTGAAACAAATATTTATCTTTGTGTATTGTTTTTTTTTTTTGCAAAAACTTGAAGAATGATACTTACTTAATTTATTTATTTTCTAATCTGATGTATGTATGATCTGTGTATATGTGCCATGTATGTATTATGATGTGTGTGTGTGTTGCAGACATCATCACTATTATGTAATTGTGCGAGTTAAAGTTTTATTTATTTTTCTTATATTTAATCAATATTTTATTATTTCAAATATTGAATTTTTAATGTCACTTGAATGAGATGATTAATAAAGTATGGATCATTTTATATCATTAATTTTATAACTAACTCATAAATCATGAATTTCAAACTAAGAATCAAATAATGGATTTTAATATACATGATATTGCAATCCAACTAATCAAAAAAACAAGCATGGATTAAAAAAAAAAAATCATCGTTCAAACAAGCTCAAATAACGATGAACAACATAAATATATGATTTTCTATATTACACGAACTTTAAGTTAGAACATCATAAAAAAAAATTAACTCAGTAATTGATTAAATTAATTATTTGACTTTTAATTGTCATCATCCTATTACTTTTTTATTTGTGTCAAAAATAAATTGTTTCTATGAAATTTTAGAAAAGTCAAAATTATAAGAAGTAATCACTTAATTTTAATGGTCATTGCGTTTTCAATAATATATGACTTGATAAAACTAGATTATTTTGTTAAATTTCAATAATATATGACTTGATAACACAAAAGTAATTCAAGGAGTGGAGAGAGGGTATAGTAATACTAATCTGGAAAGAGAGACAATCAGAGAAAATGATTATCAATGGATATGTCCATTAGTGCTATAATGGAGGAGATTTGACATGAAAAATAATCATAAAAATTTGTACCGAAACTGCCCTTCTTCAAAAAAAGGCTCACTGTAGAATCGCCCTGAAAAAAATATGATTGATTGTTCTTTGTTGGTGCTTGCATAGAAATACGGTCTAAATTGGTTAAATTGGTTACAACAGTTAGATGAATGGTCTAAATTTTTAATTTGATGTGCACGCATGATAAAAGAGAAAACTATGTAAGATTATATAGAAGTACACATATAAATATAAAAGTCTAAATTTGTGTATATTGTTATATAATATTTTTTGGTACGTACTAAGATATAATGAATCATGTCTATTTAAATAATTCAAGTGTTAAAATCAATCTAAGCCATTGCTTATTACATTTACAATGAATGGTTTAGATTATGATAATATGGCAAAATGTGAGAGCAAAAAATTGTATGTAAGATTATCATAAAGTGACAATAGGGAAAACAAATTTTAAGATACATTTGGTTGAATACTTCATAGATTCTCGTTGATATGTACTAAAATATCATGAGCCATGTCTATTTAAAGAACAATTATGTTGAAATTATTCTTAGTCATTGATTCAAACCATGAATAATTGATGGTTGAGATTATAGCAACGTGGTTGAATATGGAAGAAAAGAATTTGAGTAAGATTATCATAAAGAATATAAGCCATTGCTTATTACAATGAATGGTTTAGATTATGGTAATATGGCAAAATGTGAGAGCAAAAATTGTATATAAAATTATCATAAAGTAACAATAGGAAAAACAAATTTTAATATAGATTTGGTTCATGTATAACACTTTATAGATTCTTGTTGACATGTACTAAACTATCATGAGCCATGTCTATATGAAGAACAATATTGTTGAAATTATTCTCAAGTCATTGATTCAAACCATGAATAATTGATGGTTGAGATTATAGCAACGTGGCTGAATATGGAAGAAAAGAATTTGGGTAAGATTATCTTAAAGAATCAATAACAATGGTAAATAACAAATAGAAATTGTTTTTAATACGTAATTCGAATATTGATTCAAATATGGATTTGTAATAAACAAAACTTTCTTTTATAATTCTAATAGAGTTTTACAAGTTTTTCTCTATTTTCTAATTGATATTTTGATATATAAATTGCTAAACATTCAATCTCAACAGGCTTCATAAATTTGAAATACAAGAAATTAAAACCTTGTCTTAAAATTATTTTCTAAACTAATTTTCGTATAATTAAAACCTGCCCAATAAAAATTTTCTAAATTACTTTCCTTAAAATAAACTTTTCCTAAAATTAATTGAGCTAATTAAACTTAATAATTATTAACCGGCCTTGGGCTTATTTACAAATTTCTCTCTTAAGCTCAAACCTGTTCTTCATCCCGATCATCATCTTGAAGTTCTCGAACAACGCTGTCGGAAGCGGCTTCGTGAAGATGTATGCTACCGGATCCTGACTCGCCACATGAATCATTCGCATATCGCTTTATTCACCTTCTCTCGAATGAAATGAAAACGCACATCAATGTGCTTACTCCTCTCATGATGGACAAGATTCTTTGCTAGCTCGATTTCGGACTTATTGTCGACTCGTATCTCAGTCGTCTCGTGTTGAGTCATCTTCAAATGTGCAACAAATTCCTTAACCATGTTGCATGGCACAAACACCACGATGCTGCCGCCTCGCACGTCGATAGCGTCACTATTGATTGTTTTTTCGAAAACCACATAAACGCAGTATCTCCCATGTAAAACACATAATCTTGTATTCGTCCGTCCTTTTAACATGGAAGGACCAAGGATCAAAAACACAAAATCTGAATTCAATTCAAACACATAATCGCTTCGCTCGGTATCAACTGCCTCATCGAGGCATCAGTGGACCCCGCTTCCCTCTCCAATCTCTGCCTCAAATTCTACACTCGAAAAATCTCAAATTAATAAATTCTTTTTAAATTGAATTCAGACTTCATATTCAGTCGCATGATTCTCACGAAGAAACTATGATATTTTGGTTGGTTTTTTTGTGTTTGAATTAGAATTGTTTTAATGTTTTGGGTTTTTGATGGTTCAGGGTTTTGATGTTTTTTTGTTTTTTTATGAGTAACTTATGTATGTCGTTAGTACTTTTGAGAGAATAAGGTTCGTTCAGGTAATCTTTGAGTAAATGCTTCTATTAACATGTAGAATATTTAAACTTGAATCCTCCTAGTGTAAAAAGGTTTGCAATTTAGCCCCTCGGAATACACAAAAATACTATAATTACTAAGAATAAGATAATTATTTTTAAGGATTTTTGAGAAGCTAAATTTCTTGAGAACCTCTATCGAAATTTCAAACGAGTACCACTTAAAACTGTTTTTGCCAATTGTCAATGAAAGCAAAATCGAAACACAAATATAACAATTGAGAGGCCAAATTCAAACCTCTCTGAAAATTATTAGAGAGGATAAAAATAAAAAATAAAGAAACTAAATCAATTCATAAAAGATGAAAAACGAATCTAAAAAGCTTGATAATCGATATGAACTAACAAGAAATGTCAGCAAATACTCGTCCATATTCAACACATAACCAATAATAAATAAATATTACATACATATCACGTTCAAGCGTATCGTAATCTCATAATCGCAACAAACGATATGAAATAATAAAAATAACTCAGTTATAAAATATTTATCGAATCAGTCCAACAAAACTTCGTTTTTTTATCGAAAATAATCAGCACGCACTTGTTAATCCAAATGCACTTTCTTGTTTTAATAAAAACATGATTTCAATTCCAAATTGCCGGCCTCAAAATTCAGTTAATTTTCAACTGTACCTCCTTTTCCTTTTCGACCTCCCCATGTTCAGTCCTGCACAACATAATCACAAAGAAATTAACAAAATATCAAATTCCATTATCATAATAAATTCATCAGTTTCAAATAGGTAAAAAATTTCTTAGAACCAAAAGTGGGATCTCTCCGAGCTTGATAGATTCGACCTTTTCATCGATTTTTCTCCAGTCTTGATCTTTCTGTGCCAATACTTGCTCTCTCAGCCTTTCCGCTCCAAATGGGTTCGAACCCTTGTTACTCTTCCCACTAGATCCAGATCCACTCTACAAAAATTACAGAATTAAAACAAAAAAGTAGTTAATCAAACTTGATTTCGATAAAAAAAAAGGTGATGTTTTTTCAGTTAATTACCAGTTGGTTCATGGTTGCTTTGTGGAGTGAGGTCATTACTCATTAGATTCATTGACAATTGGCAAGGTGCCTGCGTGGATGCAATACCAATCACGGCCTCGCACCATTGCCGGTACCACCCAAACTCCTCTTTCTTTCTCCCCCAAGTGTCCTTCAAATTTCTCTTGAAATTTTCTCAAGCGCCTACCTTTCTCGCCCAAGACCCATTACAGATCTAATGGAGGGACTGCGTGCGGTGCGAGAATCACCGGTTAGAGAGAGAGAGAGAGAGAGAGAGAGAGAGAGAGAGAGAACGAGAGAGCGGATGCCGAAGGCGAAGAGGCACCAGGAGAAGCGCCTTTTCGAAATATTTCTTAATTAACGGTAACAAAAAGACCGTTTAAAATATAAACGGATAAAAAGATAACCGTTTAACTGGCGTCTGTTACTGTATCAAAATTCAAAAGATACAATGTTTGGAAATATTTCTTAATTAACGGTAACAAAAGAGACCGTTTAAAATATTAACGGATAAAAATACAACCGTTCAACTGGCGTCTGTATCAAAAAGATGCAATGTTTGGAAATGTGAAGACTTTCATTTAAGTACTCAGGGACTGTTAAAAATTCATTTACTTCTCTTCAAGTTTGCTTTAACCGCAAATTTCATAGAGTTCTTTCTCTTCTCTTCTCTTCTCTTCTCTTTTCAAATCATGTCGCAATTCCACAGTAGAGGGAATTCCAGTTTGACTCTTTCGTCGTCAATGTCGAGTGTCGATGATCTCAATGGAACTCATAGTGGGATTGTGGAATTCCGATTTCAGATTCAATCGCAAGATTCCCATGACGAGACTGTGAATTTTCACGTGCCGAGTTCCATGCTATTTGACGAGCAATCCGCCGATTGGGTTGTTTTTTCATTGATACTATCTTTGGAACCGAATGATATAGCAATTGTGGAACCATATCACGAGTTGATATCTTCTTTCGCTCGAACCACTGTGTCCAACCGGTCTTTTCATGACCCTACCGAAATAGTTTTCATAACCGCTAGGTTTTTGCAGGGAGAAAATCATAATGACGAGTCGCCGGCAAGTGTGAGCACGACGATTTACGAAATCAATGGCGAGGAAGACGAGTCGACTCACAATTGCCCGATTTGTTTCGAAGATTTTGTGACAGGCGAAGAAATCGGCACAACCAAGTGCAATCATGTGTACCATTCTAGGTGTTTGGGGGAGTGGATGAGACGGAAGCTTTCTTGTCCCTTTTGCCGCTGCGAACTCTGAAGAATGGATAATTTGAAGAAATGTATTGTGATTGCAAGTGAAATGGATAACTGTCTTTTTTTTCGTTTTTTCGGTCCATAACTTGGAGATAACTATGTGCTTTTTTTTATCATAACACAGAGAAGACTGTGTATGTGTTTTTTTTTTTGGCATAACATAGAAAATACTAAGTTTGTTTCGAGGTCAGTGAGAAATTGAGTTATTAACGTGGAAAAAGTGTTTTCAGTGACACTTTTATCTTTCAAATAGTGCAAAAAAATCTTGTTTATTTGCATTTTGTTGGAGGGCACATATGAAATTAATCCAAGTTTCAATTAGGCATGATGTGAGATGCATTGGCCCAAAGTTAAATTTTATTATTTGTTGAAGATTTAATTGATAATTATTAGCTTTGATTTAGTTGGCTTTATAGAATATAAGATCAATTTGAATATTTATCCTCTTAAACTAAGTGTAACGTTCGCAACATTAATATTCTGCTACAAAAATACCACAGTACATTGTTTCTTTATTACTATATTATCTTTCTATATACATATACTGGAGGGAAACCTACTGGACATCTCCATTTAATTCGTCTCCATTTGTACAATTAACTCACTGGATCATCTCCAGTCATCAATTAAAGAACTAATCAACTGAAGTTCAGCAAGTAAACAACAAGGTCAAGTAACAAAATTACTGATTATCATTAGCTACAGAACCCTCTCCAGTACTACTATTACAGGAGCTCTCCTGTACCGAACTAGAACTGGACACCTCCTGTTTTTTCGTTTGATCCTATAAAGCAAAAAAAAAAAAACAAATAATTATATAAACAAAACAACATATGTTTAATATTTTTGAAATTAAAAATATTAAATATACCTTATCTTGTGAACTACTTTTAGAACCAGGTATTTTGAGTTCCAATTCAGTGGCCACATCACTACAATCATCACTTCTCTCTCTACACTCCTTTCTTCTAGAACCTTCTAACGGGTCCGACCCATTACGACCCGTTGGAACCCCATTATTTGCAACTGGTTGAGGAAAAGGCATGTATGGTTGAAAGAACGGATAAGGTTGCATTGGAACCGAACTGGAGGGAATCGGTACCGGTACTGGATACGGATAAGGACCCATCATAACTGGAGGGTCCATTCCGGTCCATGGGTAGATCATTCTGAGTCTCTGTTGGTACTGAGAATTTAATGTATCGATTTCGGTTTTCAAACTCGCCTTTTCATCTCTGAGCTCGCTTTTCTCCTGCGTCAACTTTTTCAAGAAAACAAAATTTCAGAAAAATAGTTTTCTTTATATTTTTGAAAAATTATTGTTTAATTTTTACCTCGCGAGATTCTTCAGAGAGGGAGTTATATTCAGATTTGAGTTTGCTAACTTGGGAACTTAATTCCTTGAGAACCAGAATTGTATCGGATAATATAGTAGCCTTGTCATTCTTGGGTCGCTCTGGATCTGTCAAAAATTCGAAAGTGTTTCAAGGACTATATCGAAGTATAAATAGTTTCAAAGGATTAAATTGGAAAAGAGAGTAGGAGAAGAAACCTAATGCTTTTCCCAATTCTTGGAATTGCTCATTGAGCCGATCTCGTCTCATTTTCTCACGGCCAGCTTTCTGAACCTTTCTGAAATAAAACCATACGAAATTCGAATTAAAATGAATAGAAATTGGGCAAAATTGAGATAAGTAGCACATAATTTGGTGGAATCCTACTAGAAAGTGAAACAAAATTAGTATTGGGGAGACGTTTTTTCAGTCAATTCAAGCTAAAAAGCAATAAACTTTTTGGCGAAATTGAAATTCCACTCAGATTCCAATACCAAAAACACCCAGATTTAGCTCATCGTATTCAAAAAGTGAATAATTTCACCAGGACGAAAACCTGGATTTCAGTTCCCAGTTACCAAATTAAATACCATTGATATCAATTCTGAATCCACAATCTAAGTAACAACAAAACCACTGAGAAATTCAACAAAAGGTACCGAGTACCTTGGATCGGATAGAGATGACTCCGTAGGCCGAAGATAACAATTCCCTACTCCCTCCTCATTACTCCATTGATCCATTTTAACACCCAAAATCCTCCCCTTGTTTACTTCAAAGAAAGCTCAAAACTTTAATAGAAAGATACACTGCTTTTCTTTCTCAACTCAGAGAAAAACCATGGAAAGAGAAAAGAGTGCTTGTGCTGTGCACGGTACTGAGATAAGAGTTCAGATCTCCCTATACCACCATCCCTGCAAACATTCCTGTAACGAGTCATAATTTTCTAATGAATACATAATGACTAATAAGATAATAAGGTCATTTTAAGTAAATAAGTATCTTAATATTGATAATGACATTAAATCTTAAAATTTATCAAAGATAACTTATCCATTAATCTTTCTTCTATTTAAGTATTTATTATCTCTGAAAAAGTCGGACCAATACAGCCGACTTGGATTGGATCTGATAAAAACCGGGAAATCAAATCCGACGGCTGACAATAACTGGGAATCAGATCCCAAATCCGGCGTTATCTCCACGCCGTAATATTTCCCTACACTCGGCGTAAGATTTCTATAACCTAATATACACAAACAAAATACCATACCTACCATTTTTACATATTTAAGCCAAAATATCTTTCCTTCTTTCTGAGCAGAATACTCATTGCACCCGGCTCACCGTATTTAACAGTTTTATTCTCACTGATAATAAACCCTCGTACTACTAAACTTACTATATGTACTTACTCCGTGTCCATGTAACATTATACTTCCAGACATATACATACATCTTCCTGTATATAGTATTTATAATCTTTCATATAACAAGTTATAGTTACATAGTATATGACTCGTTACATGTGTTACATTCAATAGAAAGAAACATAATAGCATATAAAGATTGACCTGCGTACATGCCTTATACATTCCCCGCGCCGCCGCCTAATCTTCGCCATTTCTAAGTTCAATCAAGACATTGCAATCGAAAGTGAGAGAAAGAGAGAGAAGTAGAGAGGAAGAAGAGAAGCACAATCATGGCGGTTGTTTCATCAGCATGGGCCAAGCCCGGTTCATGGGCACTTGATGCGGAGTCAATTGACGAATCCGTACCCGCAACCGAGTTCCCGTCCCTTGCTGCTGCTGTGTCTACCAAGGTTCCGAAGAAGAAGAAGCCTCAAACTCTCTCGTTGGCTGAATTCACTAACGGGCCTGCAAAGCCGATAGTTTCCACTCGTTTAACTCATGACGAGATGCTTGCCCTTCCCACTGGTCCACGCGAACGCTCGGCTGAAGAACTCGATCGTCCTCGCGGATTCGGGTTCTCTTCCTATAACTCCGGCGGCGCTGGATCTGATAGAAACCGATCTGGTGATGATGAATCAGGCAGACGTGGCGGTATGGGTTCGAGGGATAACGGTCCGTCGAGAGCTGATGAGGCTGATGATTGGGGAAAGATGAAGAAATCCTCCGTGCCTGAGAGGCGTGGAGGCGGATTCCATGATTCGAATCAGAATCCATCAAGGGCTGATGACTCTGACAGGTGGACCTCTAACAAGAGGGACGTACTTCCCACTATGCAGTCTGATTCGCGCAGATCTGGGAGTAACTCGTGGGGATTTAATAAAGAGAGGGACTTGACAGGCGACACTTGGGGAAAAAGGAGAGAGGAGCCATCCAGTGGTGGATTCAATAAAGAGAGGGATATGGATGGCGACACTTGGGGGAGAAAGAGGGAGGAGCCCTCCAATGGCGGTACCAGCAATGGTACGAGGCCGAGATTGGTACTGCAACCACGCACCCTGCCAATTGTCATTGAATCGAATGGCCTCACTCCACAAAGCGACCAACTGGTAATTAACTGCAAATACTCAACTTTTTTTGATCGAATCAAGTTTGATTAACTAGTTTTATGTTTTAAATTCTGAAAAATTTGTAGAGCGACACTGGATCTAGTGGGAAGGGTAACAAGGTTTCGAACCCATTTGGAGCGGCAAGGCCCAGAGAGGAAGTATTGGCTGAGAAAAAAGGTCAAGACTGGAGAAAAATCGATGAAAAGCTCGAATCTGTCAAACTCGAGGAGAAACCCACTTTTGGTTCTAAGAAAATTCTCGGCTCTAATGGAAATGTGTCAGAGGCACGCACCGAGTCCGCCTGGAGGAAACCTCTTAATTTAGTCGAGACTCCTGCAACTAGGTCAGATATTTGAAATTAGTGAATCGAATACTATGATTATTCAAATTGATTTGAGATAATTGATTTGTGATTTTTGTTGTGTAGGTCCGAAAATGGGGAGGTGGAAAAAGCGGAACAGGAGGGTACAGTTGAAATTTAACTGAATTTTGACACCTGAAATTTGGAATTTAAAATCATATTTTTGTTAAAAAAGAAATTGCATTTGGAGTAATAAGTGCTTGCTGATTATTTTTGTTTCAAGTCGAAGTTTTGGTAGGGTGATTTGTTAAATATTTGGTTTTTGGTCTTAGTTTTTGTCATTTTGGTGGCCTTTTTAACCGAGTTATTTTTATTTATTTTATGGTTTGTGGCGATTACGATACGCTTGAATGTGCTATGTATTTATTTATTATTGGTTTTGTGTCGGACATGGTTGAGTATTTGCTCGCTTTTCTTGTTAGTTTGCATCAATTATCCATATAAAATGCAAACTAACTAATAAACAAGATATTTTGGACTTGTGATAATTTATATTGTAAAAAGAAAACAAATGAATAAGAAATAAATCTGCTTAATTACTGACATATACTTTCTAATTGTATTGCTATGATTTCTTTCCTATTCATTATTTCGCAAAATGTTTTTATAATCCAATCAATTAACCAGATTTCTTTCCAATCCAGTTGATATTTAACCTTTATTACTGTTATATACCAATTTGTTTCTCCTTCCAATAATTAATCAAACGTTCTCAACCCCTTTCAATCGACAATTTTTTTTCTTGTTCTGTTGTTTGATTAATTGCCAATCACCATCCTACAATCAAATGAGCTCTTGGCTCGATATGACAACAATTTGGATCTTGTTTTTCTCAACATTCTTATCCTTACATTGGAAAATCTTTGCTAATTTTTTTTTTGGTAAAACCTCAGATTTGTTCTAGATTGGAATCGGAATTTTTTCAGTTTGGGATTTACAAATTGCATATTTTCTGTTAAATTCAGAAATGTATGCGATTATTGGCAGAATCTTTACTTTACCCAATACTCTTTTATGACAGCATGATAAACCCTAATTCATCCTAATAATTAATTAACCATTAAAAGATAAATATTTCGGAAAAAATAATGCAAGCACTCAACAGCCTCTAGTTTGATTTGTTCTTTTAACAAAAAAATTTTTTTGAGTAAATTTGGAAAGAGATGAAAGTCCCTTCCAAAAAATAAATATAATAAATAATGTTTATTACATTCATCAAAACAAAGAAATAATGAATCATTAAATGCATACTCTTAACACACTGAAAAAATGTGATAAATGAAGCTCTTCTTTTTTACATGGCTCATCCACACCATGTCTATGTTGCTTTGTACAGGGGACCAGAGACATGAATAGCCTCTTATCCTTTGCAAAAGTACACGACCTGCTTCCTCTCTTATCTTTCTCTCTTCGGCACTTGAAATCGCCATGGCAATCCACTTCCAAGCTCACAGCACTCGTCTTTCGAGTTCTTAGAGATTAATTCCTCCAGGATCTCGGACAATTCCTTCCTTAACCCTTGGATCTTCAGCCCAGTTTCTATCCACTCCCAATGGATCTTCACAAAGCTGCATTCTTTTAACAAATGCTCCACTGATTCTGCTTGGGCACAGCAAAGGTAACATCTGTTCACAATATATAATCATCTTTTGATTAAATTATCAATAGTTAGGATCTTATTCTGAAATAATAATCACATAAATATAGTCAATTTCCCTGGTAATTTTAAATTCCATAAATTCCCAAGATCACTAGCTGAAAATACCCCTTTTATTACAAATTCATATGCATTTTTTATGGAATTTTTTTTTGAATTATCCCAATTCCAAGAAATTGTATCTGATTTATCTTCAATTAGGGTTATGTTTTTTAGATTTCTTTTTAACCATAAATACTCTCTATTAGCTTCTTTACTTAGTATGACTTTAAATGCACTTCTCAAATTCTGCATATTTTTAAATTGATATATTAGAGGTGGCAAACAGGCGGGTTCGGACGGTTTCGGGCTAATTATCGGATTCGGATCTTTTCGGGTTAAGTCAACTCGGATCAGGCCGGGTTCTGCTCGGGTCATATTTGGTCGAATCAATTTCGAGTTGAAATTATAGTCGGGTCGGATTTTCATGTTCGGGATGATTCGGACTCAGGTTAAATCGGGATTTCGGATTTAATCGGATACGGGTTCGTTCCGGATTCGGATTCTTTCAGAATTCGGGTTAGTTAAATTCGGATTGTGTCGGGTTTTTTTTAATGATCCACTAATTTTTTTTTTTTGAAATATTGGATAAAAAATTAAAATTAATTTTTTTAAATCGGGATTTCGGATATTTTATGGTCCATGTTTACATCTAAATTATGTTTTTCATTAAAATATGAAAAATATTGCCTCAAAAAAAATTGGCGCCATGTAGTATAATACTTTGAAATAGGTGGCGCCATATATGTAAATAAATAATTCTTTTAAATTTGGCGCCATATATGTAAATGAAATAAACAATGTTGTTAATATAATTTAGGAAATTTTTCTAATATAACCAAGTTTAAAAACTTAATTATCAAAATAACCAAGTTTTGAACATAATTCTCAAAATGTCTTTTGCGGGGTACCATTCAGCGCCTTTTTTAAATTGCGGGGAACCATTCAGCGCCTTTGTTTACAGGAGTAATTAAGGTAGTTAAATAAAGGCGCCGAATGAATCAGCGCCATTTCAACACATCAGATATTTAAAAAAAAAAAAAATTATTCCACTCCAAAATGTACCTGCCGAATTCTCCATTATTTAGTTATTACGTTCAATTATATTGATAATTAAGATATACAATTAAATATTCAGTAAAATTTATTCAAATTTATGAATTTGAATGAATATTAATTATGTATTAAGTTAACTGCTAATATGTAATGGTTATTATTTTAATTAAATATACGAATCGAAATTATCCAAATTTTATCATAACATTTCTATGTTATAATTAATATATTTAATTAAAATGATAACCAGTACATGTTAGCTGTTAACTTAATATGTAATTAATAATTGTTCGAATTCATAAATTTGAATAAATTTTACTGAATATTTAATTATATATCTTAATTATCAATATAATTGAACGTAATAACTAAATAATGGAGAATTCGGCGGGTACATTTTGGAGGAAATTAATTTTTTTATTTTTAATATCTGACACACACACGTGACACTGTTGAAAAAATATATAAAAAAATTAAAGCCCTCCAAAGTGTACACGCCGAATTCTCCATTATTTAGTTATTACGTTCAATTATATTGATAATTAAGATATATAATTAAATATTCAGTAAAATTTATTCAAATTTATGAATTCGAACAATTATTAATTATATATTAAGTTAACAGCCAACATGTACTCGTTATTATTTTAATTAAAGTCGGGCACGTGGGTTACGTTTCACGTGTTTGGTGATTACGTTTCACGTGGGTTCAGGCTAAAGTCGGGCACGTGATATTGTAACCATCGAAAGGGTGGCAAGCGTTAAATCGGGACTTCTGAGGCACAGGCTAAAGTCGACTCACTAGTAGCTTATTTGAACGATACGTTGGAGATGGTTGTGACTTAACCGTCCAGGCCAATCAGATTGGAGTTCGGGGCATAGATATGATGCACACACGGAACTGGGATTGTATGGGATACGATCCATCACCGAAATCCTATAAAGGTTCAAGAGTCGTATTGGATACGATTGGATATAATCCTACCTAAATAACGGGATCCCACCCGATAGGCTAAAGTCACTTGTGGGAGGAACGGAAATATGGGTCTTGAGTGTTATGGACTTGGAGTCCCGTATCGGTACGAGGGTTATCGATTCGATAAAAATAACACATTCATATAATTATCATATAAGCATATAGATTAAGTACGCACGGTTAGGAGTTAATCTTCATCATCCGTTTAGAATTATGTTTTCAAGCAACACCAAATATATCGATGAGATCGATATGATAGATGGCTTTTGGGCCGGAATTACCGTCATTAACCTTGATAGTCAAAGAATAGTTCTTAGACTTAAAGGAACGTGTTGGACACGGAAATGGTAGATTCGGGGCTCGAGGCATTGGTTTTAGAGAAAGCCGGGTTCGATAAACTTTAAGAAGGAATCGAACGATATTACGTGCCTTGTGGTGGCATGTATAGACGCATATTCTCAAAATTGTTTTGAGAATTCGGGTGTATATGAAAGTAAAACACAACGCTCATGAAATAGTTTCAAGAGCTAGAGCGCGTTGAATGATTCAATGCGGCTCAAAGAGTAGGTTAATTTTGAGACGCCTTATGGGTCTTGGATTAACACTCGTGTGTTGATGGTAAGAGATTTGATCGTCGTGACCGAATATCATATGCATTCGATAGATAAGTCGATCCCGAAATTGCATGAGATGCGATTTAAATTTGAATTGGAGATGCTCGGAGTATCCGAGGAATCCAATGCATATAGATGCGTGGATGTCCTTGTAATTCAAAAGCGGGATCGAAAGAAATGTATGTCTAAGGGTATTTTGGGAAAATATTTTCCAAAATGGAAAGTTCGGACAAGGAGTTGTCCCAACTAGTGACTCAAAGAATGGTGAAATCCGAGGAGGATTAAACCTAGAAGTTGATTGCTTCTTTTGGCGTTGCCGTCTTAGCCATATAAACAAGACTCGCGTATCTAGATTCCATGTGATGGATTGCTAGAATCATTCGAATTAGATTCGATTGATTAATGCGATACTTATTTATTAGGCAAGACGACAAATGGCATCATTCTCCAAAGATTGGAGAAAGATCCAACGAATTATTGGAAATTATATTTACATATGATGTTCCGATAAGTTCCGAGACAAGAGGAGGCTATCGGTATTTTGTTACGTTTATGGACGGTTAAAGTAGATATGGAAATATCTATTTAATGCGTGCCGAAACGGAGACTTTTGAAAGGTTCAAAGAGTTTCAAAAACGAAATACGAAATCAACTAAGCAAGAAAATCAAAGCTTTTCGATAGGATCGAGAAGGCGAGTATTTGAGCTAAACCTTTCGATAGGATCGAAGAAGCGATATTTGAGTCATGAATATTGATGATCATTTATGATTGTGGAATCGTTTCACGATAGTCTTCATTTGGAACATTGAGATGTGTCCGAAAAGAGGAAATGAACGCATGCTGGACATGGTTCAATAAATGATAAGCCAATAGGATCTCCCAAAAATGTTTTGGGGATACGCCCTTGAGACAGCGGCACTAATGAATGGTTGCATATAAGATATGGACCATAAACCTTCTAATCGGTACAAAAGACGCCATATGAGATATGGATCGGAATGGTTCCGAAGTTGTCATTTGTACAGATTTGAGGATGTGGGTATATTTCGAAATTTGTTTCGGTTAAACTCAATCCCAAATCTGGAAATTGTTCGTTTATCCTTAAGGAAACTAAAGGGTATTAGTTCTAACGTCCCGACGAAAATGAGATTTTCGTGGCTCGAAGAGATGCCTTCTTGGAGGAGGACTAGATGCGCACAAGTTTGGAACTTGGTGCCATTTATCTCTATGCGGGCTAGTGGGAGTAGAATAAATCTCGAAAGAGTTCGAGATTTGAAAATGAACATTGTACCGATGAAAGTTGACATGGCTTCATCAAGAGTTGATGAACGCAAGTCGAACACACAAAGGAAATTTTTCGTAGATCAAGTGGGCTATATCATAAGCCGGTAAATACGAATTTATCGTGGCTAATGATGATAGATCGAAATCATATGATGATTCGATATCCTACAAAGATGCTATAAAAAGTTGATTCCACATGACATGGTGTTATGAAATCTGAGATTCGATCCATGTAAATTATCAAGTTCAGAACTTGATTTCAACACTTTCTGGGATAGACCCGTGAAATGTGAGTGGGTTTTTCAAGATGAAGAACCTACATGGATAGGAATACGCATATATGTAAAGCGAGGTTTTTTGCGAAGAGTTTCATGCAATTCATAGTCGGACTATGAAGAAACGTTTTCGCATGTTGCCATGCTTTGACATTCTCGAAATTCTGCTTCCCATGGTCGCGTATTATGACTCTGTGATGTGGCAAAATGGATGTCAAAACCGAATTTCTTGACAGAAATTTTATGAAAGGATTTGTACTTGACACAACCTTACGGTTTTGTCGATTCATAAGAATCAGAGATAAGATATGCACGCTTTTGTTGGTTAATTCTAACCTAGAGGGGGGTAAATTTGGGAATCTAACTTACACTTAGTTTAGATTTAACCTAATTTACGGTGCGGAATAAATAATAATTTAGATGATAAAGATGATACCGTACAAACACTTTGACACAAGATGTTTGTTTACGAAGTTCGGTAGGTGATTGCTTTGTAGCTTTAACTCACCCTTTACTCGCTTAATTGACCGACTCAATTATTTGCGAGTACCTACGTCTCCGGGAATGCCTTGTGCCTCTTTTTGGCTTTCGATTGACTTCCAACTCAACTCGATTACAAGGATTTGCCTAGATCGATTTACACGCTTCTATCGATCTATAGCTTAGGCTCTTTACAATTTGTTGCACTAGTCTATTACACTTTTTCACTAATCGAGCTACAACGTGATCGGTCACGTGAGTGGGATACGATTAGTGGAGAATATCGAAAGTAGATCAACGATCTAAAGAGGTTTCTCAAGCTATCAATGGATATAGATAATCACAGCTTAGGGTTTCTCTCTTTTTTAGGTTTCAATGTTTTTAAAATAAAGGAGTGTGAGAGAGAGACCCATGAAGGATTCTATTTATACTCTCTATAGAAATCCTTCAGAAAACTTGAAGTGCGTTCGAACGCATAAAGTCCGTTCAGAACGCACTTGCAGTTTGCACTAGCCGTTTCAAAATAACGTGCAAGTACATCTTGGGTCCGTTCGAACGGACAATGTCCGTTCGTAACGGACTCAATTATACATAGCATTTTGCGTTCACAGGAACAAGAGTCCGTTCAACGCACTGAAAAGTGGGTGAACGGATTCCAGGTTGTCCGTTCGAACGCACATGTGTGTTCGTTCGAACGCACACATCCCTGTGACGTTTTCCGTTCACAGGAAGGATTGTCCGTTCAACGCACTCAGAAGGTGGGTGAACGGATTCTAATTGTCCGTTCGAACGGACATGATTGTTCGTTCGAACGCACACATCCCTGTGACACGTTTGGTTCTAATCAAGCTTTAAAGTTTTGATATGTAGCAAGTCCGTTCTGAACGGACTTTGAGTTCGTTCAGAACGCACTTCCTGCTTGACTGAACTCTTTGTTATTTTGAACATGATTTTACTTGAGTTCTACTAGGTTTGTACCTAAGGTTTATTTGTGGCGTATCCCACTCACGGAAGGTTTCAACATCTTGAGTCTTGATGTATTCCAATGGCCTTCCTTGTGTTCTTCTTTTCTTGTTTATGTTGAGACTTCATGTCCTGATTCTTGATGTAGTCCAATGAAGTCTTCCTTCACAAATCCTCCTTCATCTTCGTATCGTACCTATGTTATCCTGCACTTTTCTGGATGTATACATTAGTAATGACAGTGTTTTGAAATAATCAAACTATCAGGAAATTTGAACCAACAAACTCCCCCTTTTGATTAATTTCAAAACACTGTCGGTTTGGAGAGTTTCACCATTTAGTTGAGAACTTTCCGTACGATCGTTTCTCCCCCATTTTGAAAGAGATCAAAAGGGCCAAGGAGACTTCATCAACGGAAGGCTCCCCCTAAATGCGAGCTCCCCCTCAAAGAATGAATTGATGAATGTATGAGCTCGTAAATATGATCAAATTCTTTTGTTTTGAATGACAAAAATCTTTTCATATTTGATATTTTTAAGAAAATAAAACAGTTTTTTTTTGTTTTTTGTGTGTGTGCGTTCCGAACGGAAAAAGTAATGCGTTCGAACTCACTTGCATCTGGACTGATAGGTTATGTAAAAAAAATCAAAAATAGATGCAATAGTTGGAACTGAAAATATGACCACAAAACAGTTTGTTCATAACATGGCATGACACAGGCCGATGCACACACACGCATAACATTAGTTGTTCAGTACTACAAACACAACAAACTCAATTTCTCACACACATGCACGTCATATAAAAATAAACACGACAACACAACACACTTATAACACCGCCGGTGATTACATCTCGTTGGGACCGGGGTAAGGGTTCGGGTCGGGATGATAGCTTGGACCGGACGCAAAGAAGTCGTCAACGTTGAAAGTTCCCGAATGGGACACCGACGGATTCGCGGTGGGATGAGATGGAGGAGGAGGATTGTCTTGTTCTCGAGGTTCAGGGTAGGACCCGAAACGGTTTTCAAGATGACCGTAAAGGTCGGAAAATTGACGTTCCACTCTCTCGAGCATCCTTGTCTCGGAAACTTGCATGCCCTCTCGAATTTCATTTCGAATCCCTCGTTCATGTCGCTCCATACGCTTATTCATTGCCTCTAACAACGACGTTATGTGAGCGAACCGCCTTTCATCCCTTTCCATCGGGACATTCGAACTTCTTACACTCTCACTCCTCTCACGTGGTCGAACCTGGTTTTCACTGCCCTGGTCGGATGGAGCGTCACTCTCCAACCAACGGGTAGGATTTGGAGGAAGATGGAACGCTCCCTCTTCATCTGGGTGATCGATAATCCATTCATGAGCTTGTGCCGAATACCGAAACCTTTGACGCAGAAGGTTTAATTTTGACGCGAGGTTGATCGGTGGTTCAGGTCGGAAATCCCAATCTTCCACCGGGATCGAGACTCCTTGGAGGTTCAACATTCGAGCAATCAACGTTCCGTAGGGCAACGATGCATTCCTTAGGTTCATGGCGCTTTCCATGTGGCTTAATATGAGATGAGGCACGTGGACGGGTAGTTGGTCCTCGTACCACATGCGATATAACAACAAGATATTTCGATCTTCGAGGTCTACTCTCAATTTTTCAACAGGAGCGAGAATGTTATTACCAATTATCCAGACGAATTTTTCAGGAGCGGCCAAGTGTGACACTGCTGATTTTGATGCGTATCTATTCGTGACCACTTTCTTCATGGTTTCGAACCCTTCGGTTTCAATTTTCCCCCAGCGGTCGTTGTACACCTTCTCTCCATCATTTTTGAGCCCGAACAAGTCGCACAAATTCTGCACCGAGATTACGACTTCCTCACCGAGAATAAACGAGGTTATCTTATCTTGGGCATGATCGAAAGTGGCGTTTGCATAGAATAGCCGAGTGATGATCTCATACGACCTCTCGTTGAGATGCGCAAGGTTTGCAAATCCCCATTTTCGCTCGATTTCCTCGATCTTGTCGGAAAGAATAGAACAATTTCGTGGAAACTCGTAATAGTAAGATTTTGAGAGGGGTCTCCTTACCACAACGCTATTGAAGAGGAGTCCGGCTTCCTGGTTTCGAAAGAGATAATCGTTATTCGGATTAGTGAAATCGTAATCTGCTTGCATTCGTGCGCTGTGATTAGGCCTGTTGGCTGGCGTGCCCCTCTTCATGCGAACAATCGATGGAGGCGATGGTATTTCTTGAGCTTTCGAGCTTTCTCCTGTTCTCTTCTTTTCCTTGGATTTCCCTTTTGATATGAGGCTTCGATTGGCATCCATGAAATCAAGCTTTTGAGAAAGAAGAGAAGGAGTGTTGGAAAGAGAGGATAAGGGTAAGAGTTTCAAGAATGTAAATCGTGTCCCTTTAAGTCTCTTCGTACGAGAAGATGAACCATAGCGTCCATTGATGAGGGTCGGTTGCATGCAGATGGAGAGTAAATACGACGAGTCCGTTCGAACGGACATTCATGTGCGTTCGAACGTACACGCTTCTGGGTAAAAGGCGCCATTGTTTGGGTTTGAGTTGCAGGTGAGAGGTCTTTGAGTTCGTTCGAACGCACTTGCAACTGTTGGGAAAGGCGCAATAATATGAAAAGCCGTCATAATCATACATTTCATCTGTCCGTTCAGAACGCACTGTTTGTTCGTTTGAACGGACTTGAGTCTGGAAGGATGGCATTTGTTAACTTCATCTGTCCGTTCAGAACGCACTGTTTGTTCGTTCGAACGGACTTGAGTCTGGAAGGATGGTATTTGTTGATTTCATTTGTCCGTTCCGAACGCACTCTTTTGTTCGTTCGAACGGACTAGATACTGAGCTGAGACCCGGATGTATTGACCCAAAACACTGACCCTAGTTCAACGACGCTATTTGTACTTATGATAATACAGTTATGATGCAACTACATGAGACTAGACTCAATATGCTGAATTTTAATTCTTGAGAGATAACATACCTAGCTTTAGTCGTAGATCGGAGAAAGGAGCAAATGGTAATGGTTTTGTGAAGATGTCGGCAATTTGATTTTGAGTCTCTATCCATTCGAGTTTAACATCGCCTTTTTCCACGTGATCCCGAATGAAGTGGTGACGTATGTCGATATGCTTGGTTCGTGAATGGTGGACAGGATTTTTCGAGATGCATATTGCGCTATTGTTGTCGCACAATATGGGGATTTTACGGAAGTTCAAACCGTAGTCTCCGAGGGTTTGGTTCAACCACAGTAATTGAGCACAGCAGCTTCCTGCGGCTACATACTCGGCTTCGGCCGTCGATAAGGCTACCGAGTGTTGTTTACGACTTGACCATGATACAAGTAAACCTCCCAAAAATTGGCATGTACCGCTCGTGCTTTTTCGATCAACTCGGGATCCGGCAAAATCCGCATCAGTGTATCCTACTAGGTTTAGGTTCCCACTATGCCCGTACCATATCCCAAGTTCAATTGTACCTTTTAAATAACGAAATATGCGTTTTACGGCCGTGTAATGTGATACCTTGGGGTTAGCTTGAAATCTAGCGCACAAGCATACGGCGAACATGATGTCGGGACGACTCGCCGTTAGATAAAGAAGGCTCCCGATCATTCCTCTATAGGACGTAATGTCGAACGATTCGCCCTCTTCATCCGCATCCAATTTTGATTCCTTTGCCATTGGAGTGTCACTTGTTTTAGTTTGGTCCAACTCGAATCTCTTTAATAATTCGCGAGTGTACTTTGATTGGTTGACGAAAATTCCTTCACTTGATTGTGTGACTTGAAGACCCAAGAAGAATTTTAACTCTCCCATCATACTCATGGCAAATTCACTGTGCATAAGAATAGAGAATTCTTCGGCAAGAGCCGCATCACTTGATCCAAAAATAATATCATCTACGTAAATTTGAACAAGTAAAATGGATACTCCCTTTTTACGTGTGAAGAGGGTGGTGTCGATTATACCTCTCACGAAACCATTTGAGGTGAGAAATGAGGATAGTCGATCGTACCATGCTCGTGGGGCTTGTTTCAATCCGTATAGGGCTTTTGAGAGTTTGCACATGTAATCGGGGAATTTAGGATCCTTAAATCCCGGTGGTTGCTCAACGTAGACTTCTTCTTCGATTTCACCATTGAGAAATGCACTCTTGACGTCCATTTGAAATAGTGTAAACCCCTCAATAGCGGCGTAAGCTAGGAGGAGTCGTATCGCTTCTAGACGAGCCACTGGAGCAAAGGTTTCTTCGAAATCGATCCCTTCTCGTTGTTTAAATCCTTGAGCGACGAGTCTCGCCTTGTTTCGTACCACGTTTCCGTGTTCATCAAGTTTATTTCGAAAGATCCATCGAGTCCCAATGATCGCACGATTCATGGGTTTTGGAACCAACATCCAAACTTGATTTCTTTCAAATTGTTCCAATTCTTCTTGCATTGCGATAATCCAATCTTCGTCTAGATTGGCTTCCTTGAAGGATTTTGGCTCGGTGTGAGAAAGATATGCGCAATGAGCTACGTAGTTGTGGACACGAGACCGAGTTCGTACACCTTCTCGGGGATCTCCAACAACGTTTGTGAGAGGATGGTGGGGTACTTCTCGGAGAACCTCAGGGATTTGGTAAGAAGTTTCACTCTCTTCTTCCTCTTCCTCCTGTTCTTCCTCTTCTGGAGGATCATCGTTTTCTCTCTGAGGTTCATCAAGAGTTATGTCGATGTGTTGATATTCCAGCTCGGCTTGTTTTCTCGGTGATTTAGCAATTGTTTCCGTGACTTCACCTTTTATTACCTATGCTTGTAACGCTCATTGGTCCGCAAAGATCAAGATGGATGAGTTGAAGAGGTCGATTCGTGGTGACCATGTTCTTTGATTTGAACCCGGACGATCTAGTGTGCTTACCTTTTTCACACGCATCGCATAATCCTTCTAGTTCAAGTTTATGTGAGGGAAGTCCTCTAACTAATTGCTTTTTGGACAACCTATGTATAGTTTTCATGCAAATGTGACCTAACCGTCTATGCCATAATCGAGATACTGATTCTGATACAGTGAGACAATGGATTCCCGGCACGAATGATTCGAAATCAAAGTAGTATAGATTTTCGTGTCGGGTTCCTTTGCATACTGTGGTATTGTCTTTCATTCGATCAATCAAGCATGAGAGTTGATCGAATTTCACACAATATCCGGCATCACATAATTGGCTTATGCTAATTAAATTATGTTTAAGTCCAGTTACAAGATAGACATTCTCTAAAGTCCAATTTGAGGTACCTATAGAACCGATACCGATAATTTTACCTTTTTGATTTCCTCCGAAGGTAACGTCTCCTCCCTTGAACGGTTCGAGAGATTTGAACATCTCTCGATCCCAAGTCATATGTCTAGAACAACCACTATCTAGACACCATTTTGATGACTTTGTTCTGGAAGTTAGGCCCATCTATAAGAAATTCATATTAGTTAAACCAAAGAAAAAATTGAAATTGACTAATATGAATTCTTACTAACTATACTCCCCCTAAATATTTGGCTTATGGTACGGTATACTAGGGAGTATAGTGTCTCAAGTTAGGGTTTTACACCCTAGGGGGTCCTATACCGAAGGAGGTAGAGGAGCCCATTGAGTGACGATCTTTACGCATCCACATGACGTTTGGTGCCACTTTTGGATTGCGAAGATCACACCCGGTTGAGACATGACCGATTTTGCAACAATAGTTACAAAATGCTACTGTGGGCTTATTTGTGGGTGTGGTACTCTTCACAAAATAGTCCGAGAGTTTATTCGGATTACTTCTCTTAGAAGTTATCGATTTTGGCATTTGATAAAGGTTATTTGATTTAAATTTATTTTGCTTAAAATTATTTTGTTTAAATTGTTTATGTGTGTTGGTGAAATGTTTGGGAGGCCCTTGTTGATATGAAGCTTCGGTGTAGTTTGTCACTTCATAGAAATACCCATTTGGTCCCCTTTTGAACCAACAATCGGTTCGTCCCAAATTAGTATGTCTAGGTTGTGAATTTTGTGTAAAATGATTGTTCCTATAATTATTATCGACACGTTTAGGTTGTTCATTTTTAGCATATTTACCTTTGTTATAATCATGGTACATAAAAGCATTTTCATGACTACTTACTTCATTGTTTTCCCATTTAGATTTTTGATTTTGAGATATTGAAAGGTCGGGTTTATTACCGTTAATTTTCTTATATCCTAAACCGAATTTATCATTGGGCTTTTGTCCCGTTAATGACGATTTTAAGACATCATCCAATGAAGGGGGGTTCAATGCACTCATTGTACATGCCCTCTTCAAGGACTCATTCTCAACTTTCATAGTTTGAATTTCGACTTTTAAATGAGAAATCTCACATTTCAGGGTTTTACATTCACATTTTGAAAATCCTTTAAATTCATTTATTTGAGTTTTGTATGCCAAGATGGATAGCTCAAGAGAAGCTACCTTATCCTTGAGAGCTTGGGTGGGACTTTCAAGTTTACACTCATTTAGTTGATAATTCCCTTCATCCCTAAGAAACTCGTCACAAGATTCGAGTTCTAGTTTGGATGCGGGAGAAAATTCAGGTCTAGGTAACGATTTGATACCATATAGAGAGTTAGTACGTACCTCATAACTTTTGTCATGTGTCGAGCTTAGAGTGGGAGAGGAAGGTTCTGCGTCTACAATTATGGGCTGGTGGTGTGTTGAAGTTAGACCTCGTTCAATACGGAGAGAGTGAATGGCTGCTTCCACCGCGCTCATGGGATTAAATTCAGCCATTATATCGTAAGGTACAAGTTTATCCTTAATAAATTCAAGAGATGGTTAGTACCCTGCTCTGATACCAATTGTTAGTTAATTCTAACCTAGAGGGGGGTAAATTTGGGAATCTAACTTACACTTAGTTTAGATTTAACCTAATTTACGGTGCGGAATAAATAATAATTTAGATGATAAAGATGATACCGTACAAACACTTTGACACAAGATGTTTGTTTACGAAGTTCGGTAGGTGGTTGCTTTGTAGCTTTAACTCACCCTTTACTCGCTTAATTGACCGACTCAATTATTTGCGAGTACCTACGTCTCCGGGAATGCCTTGTGCCTCTTTTTGGCTTTCGATTGACTTCCAACTCAACTCGATTACAAGGATTTGCCTAGATCGATTTACACGCTTCTATCGATCTATAGCTTAGGCTCTTTACAATTTGTTGCACTAGCCTATTACACTTTTTCACTAATCGAGCTACAACGTGATCGGTCACGTGAGTGGGATACGATTAGTGGAGAATATCGAAAGTAGATCAACGATCTAAAGAGGTTTCTCAAGCTATCAATGGATATATAAAAACACAGCTTAGGGTTTCTCTCTTTTTTAGGTTTCAATGTTTTTAAAATAAAGGAGTGTGAGAGAGAGACCCATGAAGGATTCTATTTATACTCTCTATAGAAATCCTTCAGAAAACTTGAAGTGCGTTCGAACGCATAAAGTCCGTTCAGAACGCACTTGCAGTTTGCACTAGCCGTTTCAAAATAACGTGCAAGTACATCTTGGGTCCGTTCGAACGGACAATGTCCGTTCGTAACGGACTCAATTATACATAGCATTTTGCGTTCACAGGAACAAGAGTCCGTTCAACGCACTGAAAAGTGGGTGAACGGATTCCAGGTTGTCCGTTCGAACGCACATGTGTGTTCGTTCGAACGCACACATCCCTGTGACGTTTTCCGTTCACAGGAAGGATTGTCCGTTCAACGCACTCAGAAGGTGGGTGAACGGATTCTAATTGTCCGTTCGAACGGACATGATTGTTCGTTCGAACGCACACATCCCTGTGACACGTTTGGTTCTAATCAAGCTTTAAAGTTTTGATATGTAGCAAGTCCGTTCTGAACGGACTTTGAGTTCGTTCAGAACGCACTTCCTGCTTGACTGAACTCTTTGTTATTTTGAACATGATTTTACTTGAGTTCTACTAGGTTTGTACCTAAGGTTTATTTGTGGCGTATCCCACTCACGGAAGGCTTCAACATCTTGAGTCTTGATGTATTCCAATGGCCTTCCTTGTGTTCTTCTTTTCTTGTTTATGTTGAGACTTCATGTCCTGATTCTTGATGTAGTCCAATGAAGTCTTCCTTCACGAATCCTCCTTCATCTTCGTATCGTACCTATGTTATCCTGCACTTTTCTGGATGTATACATTAGTAATGACAGTGTTTTGAAATAATCAAACTATCAGGAAATTTGAACCAACAGCTTTAACGATCCATATGATGGATTAGAGAAAGCTTCTCGGAATTGGAATATTCGTTTTGACGAAGTTATAAACTGTTATAAAATTGTCGAAACGAATGGAAACTTTGTGTACACATGAAGGTTAGTGGGAGCTGCGTTATATTTCTTGTAACGACAAAGGATTTAGACGAGACCGCTTATGAAATAAGCGTGAAGATCTATAGGATAGATCTAAGAAGTTCCTCGTTCTATGTTATAGCACATATATCAACATATTGTTGAAAATGGTTTTCAACATATTACTCCTTGGCGGAGTTAAATCGAAATGTCGAATGGCAGAAATTTTCAACGGCTCGATGTGAGACATCAAGCAGCGCGAAAAGTTAATAATATGATGCCTTACATTTGATGTTAGGATCTATTATATCTGTCATGATATGTATGTGGCTATCTGTCATACAAATAAAGCGTCTAGTTCACCGTCAATAAAATTTAATGGGAATCACATGAGTTTGAATGTAATTCGATTACATGAGACTAGCTCTTGTGAATGTATAATGGTTATACAAATATATACATAATGGTTATGTATTTTTAAACCCATCGAGATTTGTATTGATAGCGGTGAGGTTTATCCTTGAATACTTTGCGAAAGAATTCATGATTTTTTATCTATAATGATGTGGAGGACGTGTTGGTTATAAAGAGTTATAACAACAACAGTTTCCAAAGATTAAGCACGTCCAAATATGTAGCACGACTTTCGATCACAAAGTGTGTACATGTTTTGCTTAAATGAAAACACGGTTATGTGGAAAGGTTCCACAAGAGCAATAGTTTATGATTCTATTTACGGAGGCGAGTATATTGCGGTTATTAATCGCAAAAGGAAGTGGTATGGATCAAGGATACATGACCAAACTCTAGTAGTCACGAGTTATCGGATTTATGGTTGTTTATTGCGTGAGACGCAATAGTACAAGCCAAAAATGCCGAGGTCAGAACCACGTCTAGCCAATACTCAGAAAATTTCATTTGATCCATGAAATTTTGTGAAAAGACGTGATCGTAGGTATTGGAAATATTGCAATCCTGATGATGATTAACACTAGCGGGAACGTGCGGACCCGTTTACAAAACCGCTCTCTCTAGTCGCGCGTGACTGACATGCGATGACTATGGGTATGGAGATACCTAGAGGAGGAAGAAGAGAGTAGAGTGTAGTTATCTAATACGATAGTCCTCGCAGGTTATGGGTATGGAGATACCCATAGGTAAACGTTGTATCACCCAAATACTTAGTCCATATGAATGCATCCCTTTTAAAATTTTTGTTTACTTAAATTAATATGCATTCACCTTATATGAAAACTGTGTGCGGGTTGTGTAATATGATTGTTACATGAACCTTGATTTGAACTTGTGTGGACGTCGACATGGTTGATGCTATGTGCAGCAAAACCGTCACACTTAAAGTGTCATTTCTAAACATCCCTAGTCGCGTATCAGCTTGCTTAAGAGAGAAGCATTTCTATTATTAGATAATAGACTGAACGCGTACACTAGTACGTTAGCCGAGGAGATGATTATGTTTTGCTAATCATGGGACAAGGTGCTTGTCGAATCGGGAACGTAGATATATGTTAGGTTACATGTATTGGATATGACCGAAGCCGCGAGACCATGACATGGTTTAGTCATTATAGATGGACTTGCGACGGATGGGGTTTTAGGTTCTTCAAACTTGAGGGGATCATTGATTGCGTTACGTGCGTAACACAATGCTTTGATATGATCTTACGCTCACCGTAACAGGGAGTTAAAAGGGTCATCATTGGGTATTCTCCGAAACACGGAATTCAATGTGAGTCTCCAAGATAGGAATTGTTTATTCCGAAAGGAAGAGATATCTCTTAGGCGCCACTCGATGAGTCGATTAACGAAATCTCTGGCCAGAGTCAATGATATTAATGGTTAATATCGATTGAAATTTGTTAAATCAACTCGGAATCGGGGAATAAGTGTAGTTAATCAAATTATAAGGATGACTATTACCATGCCTTTTGATTAACGGATATCGCAAACAAGAGAACTAGTAACCGCTATTCGAGATAGGCACAATGATCACAATCATTATTCGTTTAACATGGGTAGCTATGATGGAGTGACTAGATCCCGCTCATGAGTTTGTAGGCATTGGAAACAACCTACTGTCATCGTTAAGTCGAACCTACATGGTCACACAACGAGTCGTACTAAGTCGGGCTTGATCATAAAATCGGCACATCGGATGTGCATAGCTTGGTATTTGATACGCGAGCTATATTCTCTAAAATCGTGCATATTGGATATGCATGAGTACCTTTTAGGTAGATCTGAAATTGAGTGGGAGACTGAAGGAAATACAGTTTCAGGATCAACCGTAAAAGTGTACACAAGGATAAACGAATATAGTCGTACATTCGTGGCCATAACTGTCAGTGGGAAAATCCGATTTGAATGGTTCAAATTGGGTTAGATAGATAATAAGATTATCTACAACCTTCATGAAGAAATATATTTCATATGAACGAAGTATAAGTGTCGTTTATGTGAAATACCGAAAGGGTGCAACAGTATGACATACAGTTAGTAAAACAGTCATAACTTTTGCATACGAACTCCAATTGGGCTGGGCCAAATTGGGTTGTGTAGATAATTGGATTATCTACAACTTTCATGTTGGGTGATTTTCTGTCAGAGAAATTTATCAATTTCGTTTGGACAGAATACTGACCAGGTTCATGCATTATTCTGTGTGAAAGGGTGTATATTGGATATACATGCCTTTTGGCTAATCCTGATTCTATTAGATATAAATAGGATACTTTCTCTCTCCTCACTAAGTATTTTTAAATCAGAATTATTTTGCCAAATACACAAGAAAAAGAGCAAATTCAGATTTGATCTTTCGTGAGTGAAAATGTACTAAGAGAGAGAAATCGAGAAAGGAGTTTCTCGAGTGATAGAGAATCGATTAGATCGAGCAAGTTCGCCGGTGCATCGTCTAGGCAGGTGCATCCGCGACCGACGTCTTACGAATCACCGTGGATACAAGTAGAGGAGTGACGTTTGTGACTCTTCGATTGTGATCGACTCGAGTAAGAAAGACGGTGGAAACGCTTGGACGCACGAGGACGAAGTCGAGTGAACCGGCGTAGCAAACGATTGGTAAAGGACGCGTGGTATGAGACGCGCGGATTGTCACCAACGTGACAGGAAATAGAAGGCGGCGATCAACCCTTCGTGTGCCATCAATTTGGCACTGGTATAGATCTATCCTTCTATTCGCATCGTACCCTCGAAGTCGTGGCGTGATCTCGGGAATCGGGGAATCGGACAGGGCCTTCATTCCGCTGCGCGGGCCCGGGGTCGGGGATTTTCCCCATCATTCCATCCTTCTAATTTTTTTTCCAAATTTCTCAATTATAATTCCGAAATCTTATTTTTTTGGTTTTTTCTCACTTAAGGGGTACCCTAGGTATGTAAATGGCATATTTACATAGCTACACCCTAATGCATCATTAATTGCTTCCAAATCTTCCTCAGTTTGTGAGATTATAGTGAATTCTGATTTTTCATAATTCACCCATAATCCAGAACTATTTCCAAAAGAATCCAAAATAAATTTAATTCTTCTTGCTTGAATTATATTAGGTTTAAACAATATTATAGCATCATCTGCATATAGTAATATTATTTTCCCTTCTGAAATAGGTCTCTTCACAAAATTATATCTTGCTAAAGCATTAATTAATCTTGTTAATGTATCAATAGCAATGATAAACAAGTGAGGAGACAAAGGGTCCCCTTGTCTCACTCCTCTTTTTAGGGTTATATCTTTTCCTGGTATTCCATTTAGTAATATTTTTGCTGATCCTCCAAAATTCCAATATTTTATCCACTTAATCCATTTCTCTCCAAAACTCCTTATTTTTAATATTTCCAGAATAAATTCCCAATTTATTGTATCAAAAACTTTTTGAATATCTGCCTTAAACAATAAAATAGGTATTTTTTTCATTCTTAGCATTGAATATTAATTCTCTTGCATAGATATAGCATTCACCAATCTCCCTATTTGCAAGAAAGCCCACCTGATTTGGTAATATTAAATCATTAATTATCTTTTTAAGCCTATTAGCTAGAGTTTTTGAAATTATTTTTCGTATTCCAGAAATTAAGCTAATAGGCCTAAAATCCTTAGCATTGCAAGCATTATCTTTTTTTGGTATTAAAGTTATATATGAAGTTTCAAATCCTCCAAGGCCTTCTTCCATATTTTGATTTGAAATCAGATCATATATTTCATTTTTTAACAAATTCCAATATTTTTTTAAAAATTTCTCATTTAGTCCATCAGGACCTGGGGATTTTCTTTTTTTCCAATATTTTATTATATTATCCAGTTCCTCCATTTTTATAGGTTGATCCAAATCTTCTAAGAATTTCCTTTGTTCTGAGTAAATATCTGAAACCCTAATTATTGGGTTATTTTTTAATATTTCTGATTTGGTACCAATTAGAACCTTATAAAAGTTAAACAAAATCTTTGCTTTAGGTTTATGATCTGTCACTACTTCATTATTTATAGGATCCAATAATGCAGATACCATATTCTTTTTAATTGTTGCAAAATTGTGAAATTTTTTTGTATTAATGTCCCCATCTTCCATCCATTTATGTTTTGCTCTTAATTTCCAATATTCAAATTTTTCCATAATTAAATCCTCCATTCTTTTCTTAATGATTTTTTCCAACCAATAATCCAATGGATTTAGATCATTTCTTTCTTTCTTTTTTGCCAACCAGTCAAGTATATTTTTACAATTTTATGTATGCATTTTTGTATTTTTTCTTTTATTATTACTCCATCTTCTGAGTTTAATTCCTAAACTTTTCATTTTTTTCAAATAAGTCCTTAAAGGAACCAGAAACCCTAGAACTTAATTGCTCCTCCACAATTGCATTTGCATCAAAATTATTCAACCATATATTTTCATATCTAAATCCTTCAAAAATAGGAAAAGATGTTGTGCATTTTAATAAGATAGGGCTATGATCTGATAGTGAACTAGTTAATGCAATTTGGCTGGCATTTGGGTACTTTTGGGACCAATTTAGATTTAATAGAAATCTATATAATCTTGCCATAGTAGTTGAATTGTCCCAAGTAAATTCCTTACCTTGTAAGGGTAAATTTATTAGATTATTCTCATTTATGAATGAATTAAATAGGTTAATCTCTTCAAATTGCCTATTCTCTCCATGTTTTCTTTCCTCTGTACTTGCCACCATGTTAAAATCTCCTAGTATTAACCATGGTAGATTTATCTCATTACCCAAATTATTTAACTCATTAATAAACTCCTCTTTTTCATGAAATGCCTGAGGACCATATACCCATGTCAAATTAATACATTTATTGTCCCATTTTGATTTTAATATGATACTAATAAAAGAATTTCCTTTTGTTTCAGATACTTGCTCAAATAGATTTCCACTCCATGAAATCAAAATTCCCCCAGAAGATCCTCTTGCATCCAAGGTACTAAATTTATCTAATCTTTTACTCATTATCTCCTTATTTAACCTAGCATCACATTTTTCTAATTTAGATTCCTGTATACAGCAAATATCAGGATTAATATCCATTATAAAATCTTTAATTTGAATTCTCTTTCTTTTTGCATTTAATCCTCTCCCATTCCAACTAAGTATTTTTAGGTTTTTAAATTTCATCAGAACTTATTTCCTCTATCTCATCATCTTCCCTGAGATCTTCCTCCTCCATGATCACAGAGAGTTCTTTACATTTATTTCTTTTAATTTCCTTATTAATTTCCTTATTAATATCCCCTCCACTTACACTTAATGATTTAATAATATTTTTCATCTCTTCATTAACTGAAATACCAACATAATCCAACAAGGTGCGAATATCTTCTTCTTCCAAAAATAATTTCTCAGGGTTAATTTTCATTTTAGGCACCTTTTTTATTTATAATACTGCTTTGTATATCCATGCATTTTTCTCTTTATATGTAATGCTGTCTTTTTCAATAATACTCATTTCTTCACCCTGCTTGCTTTTTAATCTATCACTTCTTCTAAGTGATTTACTTGCTACCCTTGGTTCTATATTAATTGAATCTTGATCCTCATTTACCATTCTTGGAATTGAAATTACTAATTGATTTTCTACTATATCTATATTTTGAGTCAATTTAAATCACATAGTTGCCTTCAACTGTAAATACAGCCTTTCAACTCTAATTAGTTCGAAATAATAGCATATTAAATCACATATACAGAAAATTAAACTCTAAATACAGCCTTTCAACTGTAAATAGGCCGAAAATGAGTCAATTTCGGTTGCTATTGAAAATATGTGCAAATCTGTCCATTTAGGCCATTGATTCGCTGAGCAAATTCAGAGAGAGAGAGAGAGAGAGAGAGAGAGAGAGAGAGAGAGAGAGAGAGAAAAGTAAGAAAATAATTAACCAAGATGAAGGGAGAGATGAGTAAAACGAACTTTTAGCACGATTGGAGGTAATATTGAGCTATTTCGAGCGAGCGAACGAGAGGGTCTTTTCTCTCGTTTTCATCGTTGCCTTCTCGTGCGACTGGGAAGAGAATCGACGAACACAAAAAATTATTAAAACTTATTGTAATTTATAATATATCGATAGGAAAAATAATTTAAAATGATTAATTTATTCCTATTAAGTGATCATATGTATTTTAGAGAGTTGATTACTATTAATCAAATGGAAATTTAAACTATTCATAATTGAAATAATATATGCATTTCATTTTTTTGGAAATTCACATGATAGTAACTAAAGTAGATTAAAAATTCAGAGTCTTACGTAACAAAATAACTTAATTTTTTTCCATGATAATACAGTCTCTTAATGACAAGATTAAAAGGATTTATCGAAAACACAAATGATGTATCGGTATCATATGATCATAGCCTTTCTATGCACAAATAAGTTCAAACAGTTTCAGTTAACTCGTTATGATCAGTATTAAACTTGAGAAACATAAGCTTGATATCCTTGTCGCTTTTTCAACACGTTGCGGCGAATCATCAGAATTCATATGATTAGTGACAAAAATAATTATTTTGATCAATGCAACAAATTCGTCATATATTGTTTGTAACACATTCTAAATTCTCCTGGAGAAATATATTTAGATTATTTCCAAATATACATATGATTTTCCTGGGCTCCATATTGATATCACTAGTTTTTTAAAATTTCAAGGAGAATAAATAGTCTAAAACATCAAATAATTCTTAAAAAATTACGTACATCTCGAAAAAAATATATAACTTCTCTTAACTACTCATAGTTTCAAAATCATAAATCCCAAATCGTGATCATTATATGTTTTTATTTTTATATTGATGTCGCCGGAATACGAACTCATAACCTCTCCTACATACGATTTTGTTATGATAAACACACAATCAACTAAGTTATGAGATCATTGGCCACTTTCATATTAAAAAATCACTTTAAATCTATGATATTTATATTCTTCTCTTCTCGTCTGTGATATTTGTTTCAAATTTGTTTATCTCCTACTTGTTTGTCTTAATGCCTTACTGTCATTAAAAAAATTCAAAAATTTGCTCGATTCTCATAAATCTCTAAAATTCGGTTGATTCTCATTCATTTTGCTTCTGTTCTTTTGCATTCCGTAATCTTTAATTGCTTTTATTTGTATTAAAAAAATTTATAATAAATGTAAAAGATTCATATGTCCTAAATCAATTGATGTCAATAGAGATTGAATCAACAATCTCTCACAACATATATTTTTTCGTGACTTACATTCAATCCATCTCGAGTATGGACTAATTGACAAAAAAAAATGAGTAAATTGAAAAGACTCGGTGGTTCTCCATCCATTGGTGTTAATGCTACTTGAACTCACCACATCTCACAACATATGATTTTATTTATTTTATATACGATTTTAGAGCATATGTCATGGCCATACTCGTCACAATCAAGTGCAAGTGCAAGTGCAAGTTTCGCGATTCTTCTCTTCACCGTGGATCTTATTTTCTCAAGCGAATAATGAATGCCTTATAAATTTCCTTTGGTTTTTGAAGAAATTGAAATTTCAATTCTTATTAGTACAAATTGAGATTTGGAATCCCGGATTTAGGGTTTAGGGTTTCAATTTTAGATTTTCACCCCAATACAATACAAGTACATGATGGTAATTAAGTAAATAAACGCTTAATGCTATTTCGAACATTTTTTTCTTTACAATTGTATGAACATATTAATATTCCTAACGGTTGGTACAAATCAAAATTTACTCTTCACCCACTCATCACATTCAGATCTCAGTAATAAATATGTGTCATTTAAACAAATAACCAACCCATAACTTTCCCACCTCTCACCAAAATTTCAATTCTCCAACTGCCAAACCAAATCAAATTACAACTTCAAAATCCTTTTCCTTTTCTCTCATCAGAAATTAACCATACTAAACTATTCGATCATGTCCAAAACAAAACTTTCTCATCTTCTCCTTGGACTCTATGCAATTTTCTTCTACATTGGAGATAATTTTAGTGTTAATGCTGACACATTAATCACTGGCATGGTGTTTTGTGACCAGTGCAAAGATGGACAACGCAGTTTCTTCGACTATCCTCTAGCTGGTATTATTATTATTATTATTATTATTATTATTATTATTATTATTATTGTTCTTATTATTCTTATTATTATTTTCTCCTTAACCCCACAAATCTTCTCTGCATTTTTTGCATAAAAATAAATAAAATCAATCCGTTTATAGGAGCAAAAGTGCAGATACGATGCAGTACAGGCGAATCGAAATTGCAAACGACAAACTGGTTCGGAGGCTACACACTGCGATTAGAAGGAAGTCTTGATTTAAGTGGATGCACGGCTCGGGTCGTGGATGGACCGAGTCAATGCGGGTCCATTTTCGGACCGGCTAAGGAACTCAACTTAATTTTCAGATTACTCGAGTCCGCTTTGTACGTGGTCGACCCGTTATTGTCCGAACCGGGAACTCCTATGAGCTTTTGTCCCAAAAATCAAAATCCTTCACCTAATGTACCATTTGTACCACCCCCTCCACCTCCTCCACCTAGGGTTTTGTATCCACCATTTTCACCACCACCTCCTCCTAGGGTTTGGTCACCACCTCCATTTAGGGTATTAGCACCGCCAGCTTTGCCGCCGTTAAAGAGAGGATATGCATGCACTTATGAGTAAGCAAACCTCATTTCTTTTCTATTTCAACATTTTTTGTGGATTTATTTCCTCATTTCTTTTCTATTTCAACACTCTTTTTTTTATATAAATTGGATAGGTTCTTAGACCTACATCCAATAATTTCATTAAATTATATTTCAACACTTTTTGTGGATTTATTTTTTGTTATGAATGAGAAATGCATGAGTAGTGTTTGTTAGGGTAGTAACTAATAAGTGAACTGGATTTTGTCCACGAGTACTTCTAAATGAAATTGGCAAAAAAAACCCTACATTATTCCTAAATTCCAAAAAGGTCCTTATATTGTTGAAAATCAAGAAGAAAGGAATATCTAGAGCTTAAGTATGTCTATTTACCTTTCAAATAAAAAAGTGTTAAACCATTTTCTTATCTTTTCTTTGTTTCTTCATTTTATTAAGTAAATGGATGAAGCCAGAATTTGAGTGTTATTGGAGAATAGTGGATCCAAATACAACAATAGCCCAAGCATTCGGCCCAATAGCTTCGGCCCAATACGGTTCGAACATGACTCTTCACAACGGTCTTCAAGGCAAAGGAAATCTCTATTCTACTCTTCTAAGAGAGACCACTACTTGTCTTCTCAACTCGTATCATAGTCATGGCTTCATCTATTCATCAAGGAGTGTGATTGGGGATATGAACTCGGCATTGTTGGGGTCGACGCGCCAGGCTCTCATGACCGCTGCTCGATTCAGAAGAGCCAATTCTGGTGTTGATGGTTCTCGGAGACTCGTTTGCAATTTTACTCCATGCAATTAATGACTTAATCCTTGTTTTTATTTTAATGGATGTGTATTTTTTGGTTTTTCTTGTTTAAATATGAAGATTTAATGCCTTAATGTCTACAATTTGGTGATTGAACAAAGATTCAGATACTTAATAAGTAACCAAGAAAATCAAGAATTAATTAAAAAAGATTAGCTTCGTTTGTGGAAGAGATACACTTATTTAATAAGGGCAAAATGGTCATTTTCATCATACAAAACCTTCGATGCATTAGCTTAAGTGCCAATTAAAAACTCCGAAACTAGGTGAACTAACATTACTACTATCAGACTGAGAAAATAATGTCTTGTGAAGAACGCCACTTGGCGATGAGATTACTTGTCTTGTTGGGCTCTCTCGAGGACTAATTTCGTGAGTATGATTAAGGTTCTCATTGTAATCCTTGTTCCACAGATCGATTAATTCAGGACAATGCGGATCTTCTGTCGCGCTTTCTGTGAGTTGTTGGTGTGGTTGGAAGAATTCACCCAATGGCCCATCGAGGGAAGATCCTTGATTTGCCCAATTCGCCTGCAATTTCATGTTTAGGTTACGCTTTCGAGTTTAAAAGAATTATAGATTTAAATATTTTCGACATTATTAATTTTATAATTAAGTTACCCTTGTGAATGGAGGATCGGTGAGGCCAAAGTCAATTTGGTCATGTGACATGGACAGACTCAAACCCGGATCGTGAAGAAGCTCATGATCGGAGGCCAAGTTACCGCCAGGTGTCATCATCGCACGCTTTTCGGTGGACCAAGCATCAATAAATCCACGAGTTTCCATTGTCTCCTCTTCTACAGAACTCAGACCAGAGTTCAGAATCGGATACCTGTAATCTTCTAGATCGTTATAGTTCAAATACAACAGGTTGTTATAATGTTGCGTAACCCTGTCATAGTGAAAGAGAACGCACGATAAACTTTTAGCTACAAAAATATAACACCAATCATGACTAACTTAATAACTAGCTAGCTATATCACCTCGGATTCTTTTTGGTATTCGAGTCATTTTGAAGCGAATTATTTTTTGGGGGTTCCACAGGCTTTCTTGAACGTGGTTTACCCCTATGCAAGTGGCGCTCGCAATATTTTTGGTCCGGCGCTGAATCTTTCGAACATCGCCATTTCTTCCCGTCAGTTCGTCTGCACCGCCTCGGTTCGGGATCGGGGTTGTCAAGTAGAAACCCTAGGTTGACCACCTTTCCCCCTCCGTCAACAACTGCAAATTAAACTCGACCTTAATTAGGTACGTGTCGTGTCGTGTAGAAAATTTAATGTAAAGACATACTGTAACAAGAGGCATTGGAGTAATGAATGGGGAAGAGCAGGTACGGAGGGACCGGCACGGAGGCGACGATGTGCTTGTAGATCAAAGCTTGTCGATGTAACTCCACCCACTGACCTGGCGTAAACGGAGCCGTCACAAATCCATTTGATCCTAACAACAAGCCATTAAATGAGTGTTTGATTAAACAAAATGGCAACAAATTTACAAGAAAAAGAAGAAAATTGAACCTGAGGGAAAATAATAGGTTCCTCTTTTCGAATCGTGAGGGGAAACGGGTTCGTGTGCTTTTCTCTTCTCCCCGAATCCACCATTGCAGCTCTGCTCTGCCATTATAGCTTTCTTAACCTCAACAATATTGAACACACTGAGTCACTGACTAGTAGAAGAGAGAGAGAAAGAGAGAGAAAGATAGATCTGAATCTAAAGGGGGGTTGTAATATAGGAGAAGAGGGATGTGCTCCCCAAAGGGGAACTTTGAGGTTCGTTGAATCTCGTTAGGTTAGGTGGCAAATTGTAGACCATGTTGCTTCCCATCCCTCCGACAGTCTCCATATTTCGGACATTACCACTCACTCCAAAATAAATCATTGTAACTACAATTTTGGTAAATTTTCTAAGGGTTTACAGTATTCATGTATTTTCTTTTTTTTTGCATTACAGTATTCATGTACTTTAAAAACACACACAAATACTTGTTAAATTCAAAATTCTTATATATTAAAATTCATAAACCCCTCAAATTTATGTCACATTTTTAACACGACCTGGTAAATTGATGAGTTACTTGCCTCTCCCATCAATAATTGGAGCTCACCTTGAGCTTTCGTTTTCAACCTTCCTAACCGTACCGTGTACCATTCCATTACCATTCCATTCTCCACCACCCCCAATCCCCAATCCCCATCCACCCCTAACCTACACCAAATCCTTTGGATATATACTTTGGGATTTAAAAATCAATGAATTGTTTTTTTTTTTTTGAGAAAGAAATCAATGAATTGTTATTGAATGAGTTAGTGAATTTATCGTCTTTTTCATAATTAAGAGTAGGTGTAAATTTATTCCATTTTGCATTGAGAGCAAATTAACGACTTCATGATCTCACAAGTCACAGTTGAACGTGAAGTTCAATAAAATTTCATATTTTTCAATGAAAATTTGATTCTGCAAGTTCAATAAAATTTGATTCTAAAAATATAAATAACTTTTGTTACTTTCAATGTTTTAAATTGCGATATAACGGTCTATTGCGTTTGGACTGTAATTTACATATGATCACTGATATTGTGCGATATTGCGACGATATTACGGCGCTATTTAGTAGATTGCGGCATTGCGTTTTAGAAATATTTATTGCGATTTGCGCTATGACGGCGCAATTTAAATCACTGGTTTCTTTTAATCCAATCTAGGCAAGCAATTGCTTGCCATTTCAAAGAAAAAACATAATTTTTTTTAGATACGATAGACGAAATGCCTATCGAAATTTTTATTAAAAAAAAAAAAAATTACAATGATTGTGATACATGGTATCCTATTAATCGAGATAAAAAAAGACAAAAGTGTAGCTTTAAAGAAATGTAACATTTGAGAAATTAACATAATCCCTCCACGATTCTAACAGTTTGATAATCATTTTTGGGCTTCATGCACCATCTCTTGAGCTAGTAGAAAAAACATAATTATATTAGAAGGGGGTTTTTATCATACACTCATTTCCTTATCATACACTCATTTTCAAGGGTATTTGGAGTAATTATCTATTTATGAATATTTAAGGTAAGATATTAAATATATTTATCAATTAATGTTTAACTAAATTGGAATTTTTTGTTGTTCATTTAAATCAAAATTTCCATAAAAAATAAATTTTATGATACAGCCTTTTACAAATATAATTAATTACTAAAATACCCAAAATACCCTTGTAAAAGGGTGTATGATAGAACTCCCCATATTAGAAAGAATAATATAGTTTGATGAGAATTTAGACATGTCGTAACATTTGTTATTAAATGCAGAAGATTTTTTTCTCACTTAAGTTATCTGGTGTTATGATTTGTACCTTATTGTTATTCACTTAACCAACCAAATTAAGGCATTAATATAAAAAAAAATAGTACTTATTGATGTATTAATATATACACTATTGATGTATGAAAATCAAATCCATAGCATATAACTTATTATACATGTATAATACTTCAAATATATTTTCAGTCCCAATATGTACCTACTCAATCATATCCTCACATGAGAAGTCTAGGGCTGTGAGTTTTGTTTGAAATTCGATGTTCATTCGAGTTTGATTCGAGTTCGTTTTGTAACTGTTCATTCGATAACGCTCGAATTCTTATCGAACCGAACGGAACTTTGTTCGATAACTAACGAACCGAACTCGAACCGTGCAACATTTGTTCGGTTCGTTCGAATGTTTGGTTATTTGTTATATTTATTTATCAATATAAATTAGAGTCCGTACCCAAATGAATCAATATAAATTAAAACTGAATTTAAAACCTCATATAAACAATGAACCCAAATAACTTTATTTCTTTTTCAACGGCACAGTTATTCCTTTGATATATTTTTGTATTATTTTATTAATATTTTTAACATTTTTAATCTGGTATTTTTTTAATAAAATATAAAAAGTTAATTAAATATGAATTTTTTGTAAGTTTTTGAACAAATATCGAGCGAATCGAATTGTTTGAAATATTAATGAACCGAACACAAACATCAAAAAATGTCCGAAACTTGATAGCGAACCGAACTGAATAATGTTTGATAATTTTCGAACCGAACTCGAACATGATTTGGTTCGTTCGATTTCGATTCCTTAACATCCTGGAAATATTTGTTGAGGATTCAGACTCCCAATAAATTACCGACACAAATCATATCCGACATGAGAACTAACCTACTCGACCTAAAGCTAGATTGTGGCTTGAGTTCACTGGGTGGTAGGATAACAAAAGCCATGCTACAACTACATATGTACATGCTACTAGAATGAATAATACAAGATTGAAAATTGTAGTTTTAGAACTAGTTTGAACTTAGTTTTTTTTTTTTGAAAGAAAAGCTTATGCTTTTCTGTTTTTTATAAAAGATAAAAGTTTTATTTACAAGTGTGGGGGGTTCCCGTTTTAGGCTTATCAAGTTGTATTGTAACTTTCACCATATACATTAGGTAACAGGTTGCTAGTAAGACTATGGTATTTGTTAGAGATAAAGAAGACAGAGAGACCAAAATAGAGATTATGACTCAAACGGTGGCGGATCAGGATTTTTTTTTGGAAAGAAACATAATTCAGGAATTGTGGATATATTTGGTTTCATATTTTTATTGATAAAATCAACGGAATTCGAACCCATGACCTATGATATATTATGCTAAGCAGCTCATCACTAGACCATGAAACCGTTGGTCTTGACATGATTCTTTTGGGAGGCAAAATTAAAGATTGGTTATGAAATTATACTGATTTTTTTGGAGAGAAAAACAACAAATTTTACATTGTTATACTGATAAAATAAACTGGATCATTATATATATACACAGTTCGACGAAAATCTTGAGAAAAGACCGTCCCCTCGGCCCCTACTACCACGGGCCTCTGGACTCAAAATGTAACATGCATTCACAATTAAACTGTGATGGAATAATTTTGGAGTTATTTTTCGCTTGTTTGTTTTTGAGAGGGGAACCAATAATGGAGGAGAGAGATGGTACTGATGAATTGATGATAAAGAAGCACTATACTGCTAGTATAGTACTATAGTATAGTATAGTATAGTATAGTATTGTCATTTATTGCTAGGTCCAATTATCTAGCTGTCCTCTCCAATTCCAAAGAGAGCTCAATAGCAAATAGCAAATAGCAAATAGCAATAGTCCAATCTTTCTCTGTAGATTGAAGTGTGTACCAATCAGTCTCAGTCTCAGTCTGAGTCTGCAAATTTGGCATGTATGTTTATCATCATTCATCACTCACTGCCTCTGTATTCTGTAATCACTCTGTGCACCCTAATCATTTCTCTTCAAATTGTTCGTCCTTCGACACTCACTTGGGTTGGACTGGACTGGACTCAAAAACACAATTCTCGGCCTAAATGCTAATATACAGAAGTTAAATAATTGTGGAGGAACAATTGAATTGAATGTTTTTTTAAATCCAAAATTTTATTACAAGCTGATCAACAAGAGGAAGTTTCATGCATACTCAGAACTTCTGAACATACATGATCAAGAAATTCTTCAGTTACATATAAATTCACTCAACAAATCGTATCAGCGAAAAATTGATTCCATTCTCTCATCCCCAATATAGTCGTGAGCGTGACGCGGCGAATTATGATTTATTAATGGCTTCATTAACATGAAGTTATGAACAGATAGGGCAGAGCACTAATCCGTTCTCATTACATTCCGTGCATCTCACGACCATCCCTTTCACCGCCCCTTTCTTCATCTCTCCGCCCATCGCTACCACCATTTTTCTACTTCCGTTACACTGAAAACACGGTAGAAATCTCATCGCGCCGCACCCATCACAAACCCCATCAATTTGGGGTTTCGGCAATCCTTCTAATAAATCTGAAAGTACTCCTTCTTCGTGAAGTTTGAGAACGATTTTTGCGCCTCCAATGTGTCGCCCTTTTACGAACAGTCTTGGAATCGTGGGACCTTCATTTGTTCCCTTCATCAGCTCTCTTAATTCATCCCTAAATCTAATAATGAAAATTTGTATAAATATTAGCAACTAAAAGAAAAATAATTTCATAATTTTTTGAAGTGATTGAACTAATTAACACTAACCCGAGATCCATGGAAACATCGCGTTCTTTGATCCAAACCCCCAATCCCTCGATTACAGCCCGTACTTGGTTACATTCCTCGAAAGTCTTTCTGATTCCTCTTAAACTCGTCGTGTAAAGGACTGCAGAATGGGACCCACCAGAAGGGCATCTCCTCTCGAAGCTTTCCATCAAACACCTTATGTGCATACCTCTCTTCTCTCCGTTCAAGTCACGCAATGCTCTTCCCCTTTTGTGGGCATCCACTGGTGAATTGAACTGAATTGATTTCTTCACGTTGTTGTTCTCCTTTCCAGCAGGACTGGACACGTTGCGAGATTTATTACCAGGGGTATTTGGGTCAAGACCAGCCATGAGTTCCCACGAGTTAATCACTTCCGGTTCGGATTTCTTCACTGCCAAATGGGTCCGAGGAGGAGGCGGCGGTGGTGGCGGAGGAGGAGGCGGTGGAGGTGCTTGAGAGGGTGTATGAACTGGAGAAGAATGGTCTTCTAGGGTGCTTAACAGGCCATAAGTGGAGGAAGTAAGAGAGACGATGTGATGAGTAAAACCGGCAGGTCTAACAATGCGAGGATCATCTTGGTCCAAGAAGGTGGAGGAAACACAACCCATTGTTGGTTTTTTGTCAATAGAAAGAAGACAAAGAAATGGATTTATGGTTCTACGAAACAAAGGTCAATGATTTTGGCGGTTTATATCATGAAGAAGAAGAAGACGACGACGACGACTGGCATTCAAACTCAATTCAAAAATGTTTGAAAATTTAAAAATTTGAAAATTAAAAAAATGTGGTAAATGATTTGTCGGCTTTGGTAGGAGAGATGCTTAATTGGATACTCGTGAGTCGTGTAATAAGTAGGTTAGGTTTATTTAACCAGGCTCGTCAGTGCTGGGTCCAATCTGCCTAACTACAAAATAATTCAAAAATTCACAAACTTTATAAATGGGCTCTTAACAAGCAAAATATATTTTAGCCTGGCCCAAACATGGCAACAATACTGACATGTGTCATTGGGTGCTTACATTACACCTGTGATGGACCAGAAACTTCTCGTTTGTACTCTCTGAATTAATCTGTTTTCAATACATTTTTATGTGTAAATTGTTTCTTGTGTAGTTTGATAAACATGGCTTCTTTGAGTTTGAGTGTGTTGAGAGCCTCCAGTTTGCCGTTTGGTCTGAATCGAAACCCTAAAAATGGATTCAAATATTTGGCTCAGAATAACAAGGTTGAGAGAAAACCGGCGGGTTCGTTAGTCGTGACTCGGTCGAGTGATGAAGAGAAGTATTCTATTGAAGTTGATGATTTCAAGGGAAGTTCCATGCAACAACACAGGCTTCGCAGATCTCCGACTTATCAGATATCTCCTTTCGGTACGAAACTTAATTATTATTATTATCATTATGATAATTTTTCTTATTTTTATGACATGATAATGATATTACTAATTGTAATATTATTTCCCCATTTTTAGTAGCTAATTTTTGTGACATTCAATAAGCATTACAAATTTTCAAAATTTTATATGAAGGGTTGGTGGATGCGTACTCGCCGATGAGGGCAATGAGACAAATGCTAGAGACGATGGACAAAATTTTCGAAGACGCCATGACATTTCCGGGAGTCTTAGGAGAGGCTCGAACACCGTGGGACATTCAAGAAGACGAAAACAACTTCAAAATGCGATTTGACGTGCCGGGCCTATCCAAAGAAGAAGTGAAGGTTTCGCTCGAAGACGATGAGTTGGTCATCAAAGGGGAGTCCAAGAAAGAGGAAGGAGAAGAAATTGGGGAAAGAGAGAGTGTTTATGAAATGCGGCTCGAGTTGCCCGAGGAGGTCGATGCGAGTAATGTGAAGGGGGAACTTAAGAATGGAGTTTTGTTGGTTATTATTCCGAAGAAGAAGGTGGAACATAAGGTTATCGATGTCGAGATCAATTAATTAATCGAGGTGTTTGTGCTAGTAGTTATGTTAGTTATGATATCATGTAAATATTGTTTTGTTAACTTTTGTGATAATGGTTATGTTAGCTGTGTTGATTACTTAATTGAAGGTGAATTGTGACTCGGATTAATAGGGTTCTAAAGGGGTGAGTTATCGACTAGGACCGTTCAGTAAGTGATGAAATAAAAAGAATAGAGAAATATTCATGATTAAGATCTGGTTTCATGGTTCAGTGAAATAAATTAAATTAAAATTTACTAATCATCTTTTTATTCCCTCCAGTTTGACTCTTCTTTGAACCCGTTCAGCTCGAATACATTGTTTATTTCACTGTTGGTTGTTTATCGAACATCACTATTAATTTTTTTTTTTAAAATCCTATTTATCCTCGCATTCCTTGTGTATCGAACATCACTATTAAGTTTTTTTCCATGTCTTGTTTATCCTCGCATTTCTTGCGCATCGAACATCACTATTAAATTTTTATTTCCAAAACTTATTTATCCTCGCATTCCTTGTGCATCGAACATCACTATTAAGTTTTTCTTTCCAAATCTTGTTTATCCCCCGTATTCTTTGTGCATCAAACATCACTACTAAGTTTTTTTTTTTCCAAATCTTGTTTATCCTCGCAATTGTTGTGCATCGAACATCACTATTAAGTTTTTCTTTCCAAATCTTGTTTATCCCCCGTATTCTTTGTGCATCAAACATCACTACTAAGTTTTTTTTTTTCCAAATCTTGTTTATCCTCGCAATTGTTGTGCATCGAACATCATTATTAAGTTTTTCTTTCCAAATCTTGTTTATCCCCCGTATTCTTTGTGCATCAAACATCACTACTAAGTTTTTTTTTTCCAAATCTTGTTTATCCTCGCAATTGTTGTGCATCGAACATCATTATTAAGTTTTTCTTTCCAAATCTTGTTTATCCCCCGTATTCTTTGTGCATCAAACATCACTACTAAGTTTTTTTTTTTCCAAATCTTGTTTATCCTCGCAATTGTTGTGCATCGAACATCACTATTAAGTTTTTCTTTCCAAATCTTGTTTATCCCCCGTATTCTTTGTGCATCAAACATCACTACTAAGTTTTTTTTTTTCCAAATCTTGTTTATCCTCGCAATTGTTGTGCATCGAACATCATTATTAAGTTTTTCTTTCCAAATCTTGTTTATCCCCCGTATTCTTTGTGCATCAAACATCACTACTAAGTTTTTTTTTTTTTCCAAATCTTGTTTATCCTCGCAATTGTTGTGCATCGAACATCATTATTAAGTTTTTCTTTCCAAATCTTGTTTATCCCCCGTATTCTTTGTGCATCAAACATCACTACTAAGTTTTTTTTCTTTCCAAATCTTGTTTATCCTCGCAATTGTTGTGCATCGAACATCACTATTAAGTTTTTTTTTTCAAATCTTGTTTATCATTGCCGGGCATCAGAATTTTAATGGAGAGTTAATTTAAATAAATTTTATATTTATGAGTTAAATTTTTAAATTTTAATTAGGCTAATTTACAAATTTTAAATTTACATGATCCTAATTTGATTTTTTTATAATATATTTTTCAAAACATTATAGATGTCACATGTTTTTTCCATGTTGCATATTTGTTTAGAATTAACTAACGACAATTATCGTAAGTTTTAAAGGTAATTTTAGTTTTAATTTTAATGTTTCATTTTAAAATTTAAAAGTAAATTTTTTTCACATGAAATGAATTAAAATGGAATAATGGTATAATGATTTATAACTTTACTTTGAACCCGCTAAAATCTAGTACCGGTGGAGTCTTGCTTTTGTTTAAAATAAAAATTGTATAATTAGTTATATTCAATCATAACCTATGTTGTACACTATCATATCGGATACGAGACAGACACATCAATACGGTAGTTTTCAAAAAAAAAATCTAAAATACAAATATGGATATATACTTATTATTTTAATGTATTTATATTATATATAAAAAATAAAAAAAATAATTAAATAGTATGTTAATAATATTTTTAAATTAAATATTATGACTATACAAGTACCGTAAACTTATTTTAGAAATATCATGGAGCTATTAGAAGTATCCTAGAAGTATTCGGTATATTTATATATAAAAATATTATGGGCCGAACTATTCTGAATGAATGTATCTCGGTCGTATTTTGATGTATCTGAGATATATCCTGTTGGTTAATTCTAACCTAGAGGGGGGTGAATAGGTAATCTTTACTTACAATTTTCGACTAAGGTATACCGATTCTAAATTATGCGGAAGCTTAATATGATTTAAATAAAAAAATGCAAATACCGAACGAGATGAACACACGATATTTATTACGGAGTTCGGTAGGTGGTTGCTTTGTAGCTTTAACTCACCCTTTACTTGCTTAATCGACCGATTCGATTATTGGCAAGTACCTACGTCTCCGGGAAGGCCTTGTGCCGTTTAGGCGTTCGATTGAATTCCAACTCACTCGTACAAGGTTGTGCCTAGATCGATTTACACGTTTTCTATCGATCTATAGCGGGCTTTACAATTCAAGAATTAGCCTATTACACGTTTCTAATAAGCACTACAACGTGATCGGTCACGTGAGTTGGGAATCGTATAGAAGAGAGATTTCGAGAAGTAGATCTATGATCTAGAGGTTTGTCTCACACTTATCAAGATATTTGGAAGAAGATCAAAGCTAGTTCGTTCTCTCTTTTAGATGTGAAATGATTTTGCAAAAAGGATAGGAGAGAGAAGGTGTAAGTTGTTCTATTTATATCATCCATAGAAACCACTTAACCTGTGTAAAAATTACATAGTTCGTTCGAACGTACTGTTTGGTTCGTTCGAACGAACTTGAATTTGAACTAGCCGTTTCAAAGGAATTTTCATAAACACTATGAGTTCGTTCGAACGAACAATTATGTTCGTTCGAACTAACCTGAATTTGTTCATGGTTCGTTCTATGAATTCAAGAACGAACCATGGATGTTCGTTCGAACGTACCGATTGGTTCGTTCCAACGAATATTTATTGTGTCTAGATTTGTTTATTTGTCTCACAACACCAGGTATCGATTCGTTCGAACGAACTTATTTGTTTTGTTCGAACGAACTTAGAGTGGTTCATGGTTCGTCCTTGAGGGGAACGAACCAAAATGGTTCGTTCGAACTAACATATAGGTTCGTTCGAACGAATATTTATTGTCTCTAGTTTTTGTGAGTTTTCTCACCATGCCAGGTCTTGGTTCGTTCGAACGAACTATGTGTTAGTTCGAACGAACCATACTGGTATGGTGAGTTTCCTTGTTGATCATCGTTTTTCGAATTTATCTTTTGATCTTGATAAATATGAGATATTCTTTGGAATACCTATGGTTTATTTTGATGATCCCAACTCACGGAAGGCTTCGACGTCTTGAATTCTTCAATGTCTTGACGCCTTTCTTTTCACATATGATATTCGTCTTGAATTCTTCAATCGTCTCTTTCGATCATCCTTGGTCCGTTGTACCTACTTCTCCTACAAGTTGGTCTTAACTGAAACCGTTAGTATTGACAGTGTTTTGACATAATCAAACCTTAGGATATTTGGATCAACAAACTCCCCCTTTTGATTAATTTCAAAACACTGTCGATTTGGAGAGTTTTGTCGGTTATCGAAAAACTTTCCGTACGATATCTTTTCTCCCCCTTTTTGAAATGATCGAAAGGGAGTGAATAGAAATAAAATGGAGAGCTCCCCCTAAAAATTTGAATTTTTCATTCGTAGGCTCGCAGATAGGAGGTATTTTAGCAAGAATTTAGTGACTTGTGGTTGGAGTTATGATTTTGAAGAATTATGATGAAAAGAATAGTTTTTGAAAACACATAGAATTGAAAAATCACATTACTCATAATCATCAAACAGAAATACACCATTTGGTTTTCAAATAATTAACTCATGACATGAACTACAACACACAACACTTTCACAATACTCTAGAGAAATAGGGAAATAAAATTTTCGACTACATATCATGCAAACATAAACATGCATTCTACTACATGGTAAACAAAGTTTTGAATTTTGAAACTACGATTTTTAAGTGATCAAGAGAAATAGTTAAGGCACGAGGGATAGGTTTTAAAGATTCGGGCCGTCCGGATTATAGTTGGAGGGGTCATCGGGGGCAACATTCCACGGTTCATTTGGGTTGAACGATGGTGGTCCGTCCGGAGGAGGATTCCATGGTCCGAAGCGAGAGTCAAGGTGTGCGTAGAGATTTTCGAAAAGTTGGGTATTATGTGCTCTAGTTCTTGCATTATCCTCGTAGACTTGATCACGGACCCACACACTTTCCTCATGAAAGCGGGTTTGTACGACTTCTTCAATCATGCCACGCAGCTCATCCATGTTGAAACCCGGTGCATGTGGGGCATCGGTGGTTGGATTAGACGGTCCCGCACTTGGTGTGGCTCTTGTTTTGCGTTTACGCGGGGGAACCGGTGCATCATCGGGAGGTTGGGTCCACTCGGTAGGATTATTAGGAAGTTTGTGGCGATCCGAAGGTTCGTCCAACACCCAATTTTCGATGAGGGTAGGGTTTCTTCCACCTTGTGTTTGAGAGTAATCCAATTGACCGATTTTCTTATCGGAGTATCCAATTCGAGTTAGGTGTTCGGGAGATCCCAGGTTTGTAGGCTCGGTACGTCCGAGGTCCCATCGGTCGGTTGGAATGTCGATGTCCAATTGATCGCATGCTAAGGCGATGATGCTTCCATATGGAAGAGAGGAAACCTTGAGACGCATGATCGATTCCATGTGTTTGAGGATGAGAATAGGAATGTTGATGCGATCTTCATTTGCGTACCATAAGCGGTAGAGAAGGGTAATGTTTCGTTTGTCGAAATTGGCTTTGAGTTTAGAGACGGGAGTTAGAATATTATTACCAATTTGCCACACGAAACGAAGAGGTGCCGAGAGTTGAGTAGCCGAAGATACGAGATTGTCGTTGGTAACCACCTTCTCAATTCGAGCATAGGTGGTGTCGTGAACTTGGTCGGCACGACTAATATAGGTGTGTTCCCCGTCGTTCACTAACCCAAGCCATTGACATAGCGACTCCACATTGATAGTGATGGATTGTCCGAAAAGGTAGCTCTTGATTTCGTTATCGTCGTAGTTGAAAACGGCATTTGCGTAGAACAATTTCGTGACTACCTCATACGAAGTGCGATTGAGGGAGCACAACCCAGCAATTTGCCACCGATCTTCGATGGAATCAACAATATTGGATAGAATGGGAATGTTGGAAGGAAGTTGATAGTAATACCCGATGCTCACTGATTTCTTCGAGTATTTTTCGCGATAACTAACTCCGGCAGCGGCATCTCTGAACAGGTAGGTGTTGCCGGTGTCGTTGAAATCAAATCGAGGAGATGGTCCTTTTGCAGGCTTGGAAGCAACTTTCTTTCCCTTGCGGCTTGTCATTTGTGCGAGAATGGAGCTATTTGAGTGAGATTTTCGGATTTTCGGAGGGAGAGAGATATTGTGAGCAAGATGAGTGAATTTGTTGATTTTGGAGGGTTTTAAATAGAGAGGGTGTGAACTGAGGGTGCTCTCATGGAGTAGTGGAAGAGATAAGGTCGGTTTTGAGGAGTGAGAAGTGGAAGAGGTGGAAGTGGAGGTAACGGTTTCAAGATCATATGGGTTTTCCCGAGAGGTTCGTTCGAACGCACATGCATAGTTCGTTCGAACGAATGGGTGAAAGTTCAGTTTTCAGTATAGTTCGTTCGAACCAAGGTGGGTGATGGGTTCGAACGAATTGGTTATTCGTTACACATGGAGTCCGTTCGAACGAATGTTGACAGTTCGGTCGAACGAATGTGGAGCGTTCGGCCAAACTGAGAGATGATTTCTTAGGTTTTGGCTTATATTTTAGTTCGTTCGAACGAACTATAAGTGCGTTCGAACGCACCGAATTCTGGTGATTTTTCTTATTTTCGAAAATATAAATTACAAACATGAATTTTTAGGACATGCATGTATATGTATATGTAACAATGCACCAAAACGTAGGTTTATGACCAAAAACAAAATAATTTCGGATATGTTAAGACTTGCTAAAATTTTCGACAATCGATGCTCCAATGATAGTAAATGACATAGTTTAACTTTTGAGATAGAGCATACCTAGTTTCAACCTTAAAACGGAGAACTGAGCGAAAGGTAGGGGTTTTGTGAATATGTCGGCGATTTGATCGAGTGTATCCACCTTTTCGAGTTTTACGTCTTCTTTTTCCACGTGGTCTCGGATGAAGTGATGACGGATGTCTATATGTTTTGTTCTCGAGTGGTGTACGGGATTTTTCGAGATGCATATTGCGCTATTGTTGTCGCACAAGATGGGAATTTTTCGAAAATTCAGCCCGTAATCACCTAGAGTTTGGTTTAGCCATAGTAGTTGGGCACAACAACTTCCCGCCGCTACATATTCGGCCTCGGCCGTTGATAGGGCAATGGAATGTTGCTTTCGGCTTGACCACGAGACGAGTGACCCGCCTATGAATTGGCAAGTTCCACTCGTGCTTTTGCGGTCAACCCGAGATCCAGCAAAATCCGCATCCGTATACCCGATCAAGGTGAGATTCCCACTATGGCCATACCAAATCCCTAAGTCGATTGTTCCTTTGAGGTACCTGAAAATTCGTTTTACAGCGGTATAGTGTGATACCTTGGGATTTGCTTGGAAACGAGCGCATAGACATACGGCGAACATGATGTCGGGTCGACTTGCCGTGAGATACAACAAGCTTCCGATCATTCCTCGATATTCCGTTATGTCGAAAGCTTCGCCATCCTCATCTGCATCCAATTTGGACTCCTTGGCCATGGGTGTGTCACTGGTCTTCGTTTGGTCTAGCTCGAATCTTTTGAGAAGTTCGCGAGTATATTTGGATTGATTTACGAAGATTCCCTCGGATGATTGTTTGACTTGAAGTCCGAGGAAGAAAGTGAGTTCACCCATGATGCTCATGGCGAATTCACTATGCATGAGAATAGAAAAATCTTCGGCAAGTGCCGGGTCACTAGATCCAAAAATAATATCATCTACATAGATTTGAATAAGCAAAATAGAATCTCCCTTTTTACGTGTGAAGAGGGTGGTGTCGGTTTTGCCCCGCTCGAATCCATTGGAGAGGAGGAAGGTAGACAGACGTCCATACCACGCTCGAGGAGCTTGTTTTAACCCGTATAGAGCTTTTGAGAGTTTACACACGTGATTGGGGCATTTCGGATCTTTGAATCCCGGGGGTTGTTCGACGTACACTTCTTCCTCGATTTCTCCGTTTAGAAATGCACTCTTCACGTCCATTTGGTAAAGAGTGAACCCTTGGATGGCGGCGTAGGCCAAAAGAAGTCGAATGGATTCCAACCGAGCTACGGGGGCGAAAGTTTCTTCAAAGTCGATGCCCTCTTGTTGTTTGAATCCTTGAGCTACAAGTCGTGCTTTGTTTCGCACCACGTTTCCGTGCTCGTCTAATTTGTTTCGATAAATCCACCGAGTGCCGATGATGGATCTTGTCGTTGGCCGTGGTACTAAGGTCCATACTTTGTTTCGCTCGAATTGCTCTAACTCCTCTTGCATGGCCAATATCCAATCCTCATCGTTGTTGGCTTCTTTGAAGGATTTCGGTTCGATGTGAGAGAGATAGGCGCAATGTGCTACATAATTTTGGATTCGAGACCGAGTTCGAACTCCATCTCTTGGATCCCCTACAACATTGGAGAGGGGATGATCCGATACTTCTCGGAGGACTTCGGGAATTTGGTACTGAGTTTCGACTTCGCCTTCTTCTCGAACTTCCGGAGCACTTGCTTGATTTTCCACTTCATCGAGGGTGAGGTCTAGGAATCTATGCTCCAATGTCGGGGATATTTGAGGTATCTCCACATTTTCTTCTTCTTCTAGTGTACCTACATGTTGACTACCTTTCTCGGCTTCTTTGTTAGTTTCATCAAAATGTACATGAACAGACTCACATACTATCCGTGAGGATTTTATGTAAATCCTATATGCTTTACTGGTACTTGAATATCCTACAAAAATTCCTTCAATTGATTTTGGATCAAGTTTGTCTATATTATTCGACTCATTTAAAATGAAACTTTTGCATCCAAATATTTTCATGTACGAGACATTTGGATTTCATCCGTACCATAACTCATAGGGCGTTTTCTTCAAAAATGGTCTTAGGCTAAGTCGATTAACGACATGACACGCGGTATTAACCGCTTCGGCCCAAAGATATTTTGGAGAAGGATGCTCATTGAGCATGGTACGAGCAAGTTCAATTAACGTGCGATTTTTGCGCTCAACTACACCGTTTTGTTGAGGTGTGCGAGGAGCCGAAAATTCACGTATATATCCCTTACTGTGACAATATTCATCAAACTTTGCATTTTTGAATTCACCTCCATTGTCGCTTCGAATAGTGACAATGGAAGTATTTCTCTCATTTTCGACAAATGTGCAAAATTTGATAAATATTTCACACGTTTCACTTTTATGAAGAAGGTAATATACCCAAGTAAAACGTGAATAATCATCGACAATTACAAACATATACCTTTTATTACCTAAGCTGGAGACACTCATAGGTCCGCAAAGATCGAGATGGATGAGTTGAAGAGGTCGCTTTGTCGTTACGATGTCCTTTGACTTGAAATTCGAGGATTTTGTGTGCTTACCCTTTTCACACGCGTCACATAGTCCTTCCAATTTTAATGTATGATAAGGTAACCCCCTAATGAGTTCCTTTTTGGATAACCTATTAATTGTCTCCATGCATATATGACCTAGTCTCCTATGCCATAGACGTGAGGTTGATTCCGAAACGGTGAGACAATGGACTCCCGGCACAAATGATTTGAAATCGAAGTAGTACAAATTATCATGTCGGGTTCCCTTGCACACCGAAATATTGTCTAATGTTCGATCAATTTTACACGAAGATTGGTCGAACTTTACACAATACCCGGCATCACACAATTGACTTGTGCTAATTAGGTTATGTTTTAACCCTACAACTAGGTACACATTTTCTAAGGTCCAATTGGTGGTTCCTATAGAGCCGATACCGACAATTTTACCTTTTTGGTTTCCTCCGAATGTAACGTCTCCTCCTTTGAAAGGTTTGAGAGATTTGAACATTTCTCGGTTCCAAGTCATGTGTCTAGAACATCCACTGTCTAGACACCATTTCGATGACTTATTTGAGGAACTTAGGCACATCTATAAGAAATTCATATTAGTTGAATATTTATAACAAAAATTAATCTAATTATGAATTCTTATACTAATACTCCCCCTCAAGATTTGGCTTATGGTAGTAGATTTGAGGGAGTACGAAGTCACACATGACTTACTTCCTTGATGGTCCAACACCTTTTGAGGTGGAGGGACCCATCGTGTGTCTATCTTTACGCATTCACATGACATGAGAGTTATTTTTAGGATTGCGAAGATTGCAACTAGTGGAGATGTGCCCTAGTTTACAACAATAATTGCAAAATGCAATTGTAGGTTTGTTAAGAGTCTCGGAACTCTTGACGAAATGACTCGAGAGTTGGTTTGGGTAGTTGTTCTTTTGAATTTTCGGTTTGGTCGATTTTTCACAATAGTTTCTAGTTGAAAAATGTTTTTGTGTATTGGTGAAATGTTTGGGAGCCCATGTTTGATATGAAGCGTCGGTGTTTTGCTTCACCTCATAGAAATACCCATTTGGTCCCCGTTTGAACAAGCAATCGGTTCGTCCCACATTGGTACGTCTATAAGATGTAGTTTGTGTAAAATGATTATTTCTATTATTAGCCCTAACATTTTTAGGTTGTTCCATTTTACCACTTTTACCTTGATTATAGTCACGGTACATGATAGCATTTCCGTGACTATTGATTCTATTGTTCTCCCATTTTGATGTTTGATCTTTGGATTTGGAAGGACCGGATTTATGACCGATATCCTTCTTGAACCCTAGACCCGATTTGTCATTAGGTTTTTGTCCCTTTAATGACCCCTTTAAAACGTCATCCAACGAAGGAGAGCTAGATGCTTTGTTTGCACAAGCTTTCTTCAAGGATGTATTTTCAACTTTTAAATTTTGAAGTTCAACTTTTAGATGTGAAATATCGCCTTTTAGGGTTGGACATTCACATTTTGAAAAACATTTAAATTCATTGAGTTGTGCTTTATAAGACTCAACGGATAATTCTAAAGATACTACCTTAGCCTCGAGAGCCGCTATCGTGCTCTCGACCTTACCCTCACTTTGATGAGGAAATTCGACGTCTCTCAAAAGTGCGTCGAGAGATTCAAGTTCTAGGTCCGAATTTAGTTTAGATAAGGAACATGCATTTGAGGTTGGCTTAATAGACTTAATTATGGGTGTGAGATATACCTCATGACCTAGGTCATGTGTTGAGCTTGACGTAGAAGTGGGTGAAAGAACACTAGGAGAGTGAGGCGTGAGAGGTTCAGGTATTGACACTCTTTGAAGAAGCATGGCTTGAATTGCTTTCTCCACCACATCGTCCACCGAAGGAGTGATCGTCGCCATAAGTGCCAAGTTCGCGGTTTCTCGATCCGAGTTGCACTCCGACTCGGATGATGTACTTGAGGCATCCGACTCTCCCCATCTTCCTACATGAGCTTTATAAGCCTTTTTCTTTTTGAAATCTTTACCTTTATCCTTGTGTCGTTCTTGTCGATCTTTGTCGTCTTGTCGTCTTTCGTGTCGAGGTTCACGTCTTTCCCGATCTTTTCGCTCGTCATCCTTTTTGTTCCACGGAGCATGTTCGGGATGGAGAATCCAACATGTCTCGATTGTGTGTCCCTTCTTGTTGCACTCGAAGCAATATGGCTTCAAGTTTTGTCGCTTGCGGTTGTCGTTGAACCGTCTTTCATGAGTCCTAAACTCTCTAAATTTTCTTACCAAAAGAGCTATTTCGCTCTCATCATCGCTCGCCTCTACGGCGGGTAGAGCCACGGCCTTTGGGCGAGAGGTTGAAGCATTTTCTTGAGTGAGTTGCTTGAGTCGAGCTTCGAAGTTTCTGAAGTAACTTACCAATTCTTCGGGCGACATGTCTTGTGTAGCCATCATCGTCTCCAATGCCACTCGTAGAGTCTCCCAACTCATTGGCATTGCTCGAATCAATTTACCTACAACTCGAGAGTTTGTTAGGGACTCTCCAAGAGCGGTGAATCCGTTTTTGATATGATTCATACGAAGGTACATATCATCTACGGATTCGCCCTCGATCATTCGGAAACTATCAAATTGTTGTTCAAGTCCCATAAGATTGGTCCTTTTCATTTGATTGTTCCCTTCAAATCGATTTAGGAGAGCTCGCCACATTTGATGAGAGGTATCACATCCATCTACCAAAACGGAGAGTGATCCTACCATGTTGGTGAGAATTAAATTTTGGGCATAGATGTCGGAGGTTTGGTTATTCATTGAATCGGGTGATAGAAGTGTTTTCCCTTCGGCATCGGTAGTAGAGTTGATTATGAACCCATCTTCTACTATCGATTTTAGGCCTTGTATGGAAAACACATTCAACATGCATCGTTTCCAAACATTCCAATTTTTACCGTCCAATTCCTTGGGATAGGTAAGTTGCAATTTGGGAACGGTGGTATTGGCCATAATCGTATACAAGTTGTCAATTTTACTCAAAGAGACGGTTAGTATTTTGCTCTGATACCAATTGTTGGTTAATTCTAACCTAGAGGGGGGTGAATAGGTAATCTTTACTTACAATTTTCGACTAAGGTATACCGGTTCTAAATTATGCGGAAGCTTAATATGATTTAAATAAAAGAATGCAAATACCGAACGAGATGAACACACGATATTTATTACGGAGTTCGGTAGGTGGTTGCTTTGTAGCTTTAACTCACCTTTTACTTGCTTAATCGACCGATTCGATTATTGGCAAGTACCTACGTCTCCGGGAAGGCCTTGTGCCGTTTAGGCGTTCGATTGAATTCCAACTCACTCGTACAAGGTTGTGCCTAGATCGATTTACACGTTTTCTATCGATCTATAGCGGGCTTTACAATTCAAGAATTAGCCTATTACACGTTTCTAATACGCACTACAACGTGATCGGTCACGTGAGTTGGGAATCGTATAGAAGAGAGATTTCGAGAAGTAGATCTATGATCTAGAGGTTTGTCTCACACTTATCAAGATATTTGGAAGAAGATCAAAGCTAGTTCGTTCTCTCTTTTAGATGTGAAATGATTTTGCAAAAAGGATAGGAGAGAGAAGGTGTAAGTTGTTCTATTTATATCATCCATAGAAACCACTTAACCTGTGTAAAAATTACATAGTTCGTTCGAACGTACTGTTTGGTTCGTTCGAACGAACTTGAATTTGAACTAGCCGTTTCAAAGGAATTTTCATAAACACTATGAGTTCGTTCGAACGAACAATTATGTTCGTTCGAACTAACCTGAATTTGTTCATGGTTCGTTCTATGAATTCAAGAACGAACCATGGATGTTCGTTCGAACGTACCGATTGGTTCGTTCCAACGAATATTTATTGTGTCTAGATTTGTTTATTTGTCTCACAACACCAGGTATCGATTCGTTCGAACGAACTTATTTGTTTTGTTCGAACGAACTTAGAGTGGTTCATGGTTCGTCCTTGAGGGGAACGAACCAAAATGGTTCGTTCGAACTAACATATAGGTTCGTTCGAACGAATATTTATTGTCTCTAGTTTTTGTGAGTTTTCTCACCATGCCAGGTCTTGGTTCGTTCGAACGAACTATGTGTTAGTTCGAACGAACCATACTGGTATGGTGAGTTTCCTTGTTGATCATCGTTTTTCGAATTTATCTTTTGATCTTGATAAATATGAGATATTCTTTGGAATACCTATGGTTTATTTTGATGATCCCAACTCACGGAAGGCTTCGACGTCTTGAATTCTTCAATGTCTTGACGCCTTTCTTTTCACATATGATATTCGTCTTGAATTCTTCAATCGTCTCTTTCGATCATCCTTGGTCCGTTGTACCTACTTCTCCTACAAGTTGGTCTTAACTGAAACCGTTAGTATTGACAGTGTTTTGACATAATCAAACCTTAGGATATTTGGATCAACATATCCAATGTTCCAGAAATCGCTCGGCGCTCGCTAGTCGGCAGACGACCATCAAGCGCCAAGGATGATTAATCGGGATTAATCGGGAATCTCGGCGGACCTCGGCGGATTTTTATTTTTTATATTTAATATTTAAATTAATTAAACAAAATTACAAATCACAGTTTTTTTAATAAGTTTTGAATAATTTAAGTAACAAAATACACTACGCCACTAAACTAACATAAACTCAAATAATAATAATAATTTATATATATATATAAATAATTTTAAAAATATGAAAAAATTTAGTCCAAATTTATTTTTTTGAATAGTATCCGACAAATGATCATTTTCGTTATTGATGCCTAATTTTTTTTATGTCAATGGGGATTCATTGACAATCCATAACGAAAACGATCGTTATTTTGAATAGTATCCCACAACCTCTCATAATATATGATTTTTTGTGCTTCACATTCAACCAACTAGGCTATGGACCCGTTGGCAATTCAAAAAAAAAAAAAAAAAAAAACACTTCTAAAAATCGGCTCGGCGGTGGCTTGGCGGACCCTTGGCGACCGCTTGGCGGATTCCGCCAAACACAAAACGCCAAGGGGTTATCTCGACGGCGGACCATCGAGGAGCGATTAATCACCGATTAATCGGCCGCCAAGACCGATTTCTGGAACACTGGATATATCTGATATTTTTTTAAAATAATGAGATACTTCACGTAGAGGTGACAATCGGGCGGGTCGGGTCGGGTCATTTCGGTTTCGGGTTGTTTCGGTTTGCGGATCGTTTGGGTCATTCGGGTCGCGGGTCGTTTGAGTTGCGGGTCATTCGGGTTCGGGTCGTTTCGGGGTTCGGATCATTCGGTTCCGGGTCGTTTCGATTTTCGGGTCATTCGGTTCCAGATCGTTTCGATTTTCGGGTCATTCGGTTTTGGGTCGTTTCGGTTTTCGGGTCATTCGGTTCGGGTCGTTTCGGTTTTCAGGTCATTCTGTTCCGAGTCGTTTCGGTTTTCGGGTCATTCGGGTCTTGGTTATTTCGATTTTCGTATTTCACAAAATTAGATTTCGAATTATTCCGTTTTCCGAACTTTTATTATTTTCGGATCATTCGGTTTCGGTCCCATTTCGGATTCGCATCATTCGATTTCAGTTTCGGATCGTTGACTTTTCAACATATTTCGGTTCGGGCCGGATTCATATTCGGGCGGGTTCGGATTTGGACGAGTCGGATCATTTTTTTCAGTTCGGGTCACAATTTGCCTGTTCTAACTCCGTGTGCCATATCCGATACGTATCTGACATGTATTGTACCCGTATCTATATCGAATACTCGTATCCTTATGATTCTTTTGTATTTTAGAAGTATTCGCGCAACATAAATAATAAAGTGATTTATTTTGTATAATGTTTTTAAAGATAAAACCACATGAAATCTTGTAAATGAACTTTTGAGAATTGTACACGAGGACAATTTGGGGTTTAAAATACTTGGGGGTTTAATTAAAATACAATTTGGAGTTTAAATACTTGGGGGGTTTGATTCTATACATGTTCAAGTTTAAGTTTCGATAAAAAATTATAACAAAAACATTATATTTAGAAGGGTGATAGGGAGTATTACCGAGTACCAAAAAATAACTCGGAATGGATGATTACCCATGAATGAATGAATGATGGGCAAATTTGAAATATCTGGCTGCATGTTCAGTACTGGGCCAGCTTGGTAGAGAGAAAATTTTGGAATTTAAGAATTGATGTTGGAAACAAGTACCATGTGTACCTAATTAAGTTGACCTAAGAGTATTAATCCTGTACTACTCCATGTTTGTAATCCTTTACAAAGTCAAATTTAGTATTGCAAGCTTTGTCACTTTATTATTTCAAAGAGAAACTTGACATCGTATTAAGCCCCTTTTATGGTGACTTTCTATTTCTAAAAGAACCTCTCTAATATGAAGCTCAATTGGTTGTGGATTTCATTTTCGCTGACATCACAAAATGAATACATGACCAAAAAAAAAATTTCAATCCATTAAAAAACAAAATTTTAGGTGAATTGATGGGCTGGTAGGGGTGTTCAAACGGTTTGGTTTATTCGGATACCGAACCGAACCGGTCGAATTCGGTTTAATCGGTTTGGTTTTTCGGTTTATTTGGTTCGGTTCGGTTCAAAAAATGGTATTGTTCGGTTTATTCGGTTCGGTTCGGTTTTGATGTGATGAAAACCGGTTAAACCGAACCGACCGAATAACATCTCATTTTTCATAATTTTTATATAATAATGTTAAAATATACAAAAATAATATAATTTTATTTTATAATATGTATTTATATTTTTTGATAAATAAAATATATTTTTTCGATAAATTTATTTTTATTTTAAAGTTGTAATGTTTCTTATTCGGTTCAACCGAATAAACCGAATAAGAATTCGGTTCGGTTCTTAATCGGTTCAAAACTTAAAATGATTCGGTTCGGTTTAAATTTAGTTTGGTTCGGTTTAAATTGATTTGGTCTTATTCGGTTCGGTTTGAATCGAACCGACCGAATGAACACCCTTATGGACTGGACCTTTTATTTTAAAGAATTTTCAGATAACATGGCTGTACCTGTACCTGTACTCAGATTTTATACATTGAATATTTTTGACCTTTTATTTTAATGGTTTTGCAAATTTTCTTTCATTTTTATTCTCTGCATTATTGTTCTTTCAACTAGTATGTTCTATTATTTTATATTGAAATTTTAGTATGTTTCTTAGTCCACTGGGATAATTTCCACATTAATTTTGAGGAAGTATTGCCAATTATCATGAGTGCATATACTAATCATAATATTTTTCATCTAATTTCCACAATTACCAATTTTTTATAGCAAAAAAAACATAAATTTTAAAAACATAATCAATATTAAGTTCTAACTTCTATAAAGAAAATCCATTAAATGCAAATTTGCTCACCAAGCAAAATCCATTAATAACTTCTATAAAGAAAAATATTATCGAAAATAAACTTCTATAAAGAAAATAAAATATAAGCGAATATTTGAAACATCAATGACATAAACATATGTACAGATTACAGAACAACACCGTGATTTTCGACAACTCTGCTTCGCATCTCATTCAGAAGATTTAGAAGAGAAGAAAGAAAGCCCATAACCAAAATTCACCGCGAAAACGAATTGAGATCGATGCAGAGCGCCTCGAGCACCGGAATAAAATCAAAGGAGAGATCCAACTCCAGATACAAGTACCATAATAGCAAAGGCAATCTTAGACGAATCACATTTGGCGAAGATGCTTGAGGAGGCGCGTTAACCATGCTTGAAAAAGGCATCTCTTTTTGCTCACAAGAGAAGTTCCTTTTTTTTGTAATAACAAGCTGATAAGAGAAGATATATGAAGAAGAAGATTTATTTATTGCTTGATTGATTGACCAAGTTGGAATCATGCAAACAAGGCTATAAAGAAACAAGTTTGGTGTGCCTTAACAGGGTTGAATCAGTCCATTACAAGTATGTAGCAAGTTACTGAGTAGTGGCACCAACATCCTCGTTCGAAACGACTCGCTACGCAGCTTGTTGCGGCCACAGAGAATTCAAACCTTGGCGGCTTAGAGGCAAGGGATCAAGGAGGGGTATACTAATTAGTCAAAATGCAATTAAGATGAATCATCCACTAGTTATTTATCTTTAATAATTAAAGAGTAGGGATCTTATGAAACGAATTGTATAGTGAGATATATTGATATTTGATAAATTCAATATTGGGTCTTTATTTTGTTATCTTGTCCTAATTGCCCACTTAACTGGTATTTACTATTTACAGAAATAATGACTGAAACCTAAGTTTTGGTACAATATACACAAGTTTTTCTATGTTTCTCAAGATTTAATTCAAAGGGGATAAGTGAATATTGGATCAATTAATTTTGTAACTTGCAAGTTCTATTTTTCTTTTTGTCATAAAGAAAACCGTTGTTAGTTAGTTGTTCACTTCACATGCTCTGCCACCTCACAACTCTCAAATAATTAAAATGAAAAACAAATTTATTATTATTGATTTTAAATATGAGTGATATTGATATTTGATACACTAATTCAATATAAGTATTCAATTTTAACCAACAATATAAAAACTTTTTTACAAGCACACCAGATAGAGCTTTTATATATTTACAAAACAAAAACAGCACGATTACGAAAATTCGTACGGCTGCAGAAACAGAAACTAAAAATAAAGGATTAAAACAATAATCAACTAAAAAAAGTCTCGATGACTGGGATGAGATCCAAATTGGAGAGATCGAGCTGAAACTCCAGATAGATATACCACAAAAGGAGAGGTATTTTTAGCTTAATTATGCTCGGCGATGTTTCGTATGGCATATTAGGGTTAGGGTTTGGGTAAGCCATTGATGAAGGCATTTTTTGAATGATAAGGTCAAGAGGTTTCAGAAGTAATTGAAATGGATTTGGTTTGTTTTTCAGAGATGAAAGAAGAGATGTATATATATACAACACAGGGAAATGAATGGTTCAAAGAATATTAAACAAACAAATGAGAAAAAATCTTGTTGCTTCCACAAATATATTTTATGTAGCTTATTAAGCATACCTTAATTTATTAAAAAGGAAAAGAAAATGAGTATTTAATTATTTATTGTAAGTTTGAAATTTGAAATGCACATAAGAATTGGTCTTTTTCAGCAACAGTGTGGTAGGTAACAGAGATGGACTCGTTGCTTCCGAAATAAAAAGAAAGAGATTGATTCTTCTAATTAACGTATCTCTTTTAGAAACTTCAAATGCATGAGAAAACGAGTATAATTTACTAAAGAAAGAAAAATTGCGTGCAAGGTGCTTTTTGCTTCTGCTCAATAATCAATATATATAATTTTTTGAAAAAGTCCATTTGTCGTATAATTTAATATTTGGAAATTAGTATTTTGTTGGAAATGTGTGTAATCAGTAACTAACTTCAAGATTTTGATAAGATATTATAATTATAATTATAATTATAATAACTAAGTATTCGCCCATAATGAGTTACTGGCTCTATTGGGCTAAGATTTGTTAATATGGGCCCCTTTTAATTACAAATCCCTTATTTTTAGAAAAATTATACCTATTCCTTCTCGGGCTTAAGTTAAAAGCCTATATATGAATCGGTCCTAAATTTAGTGTAAAAACTAATTGGGGTAATTTCGTGTATGTCCTTTTAAAAGATCAAAATATCATATTTGTCCCTCTAAAAATAAAAATATCAAATTTATCCTTTAAAATTGTATTTTCTATCATATTTGTACTTTGAGAACTAAAAGACTTTCATGTATGTCCTCCTAAAACTTATAAACTATCAAATATGTCCAAATGAGAAATTTGCCGTCAAATTAAACTTGAGTAAAAATTCTAAATCGTTAACTTTCAATTAATACGACGAAAATGCCCTTCCGACCTTAGCATTTCCCAACTCTAGTTCATTAAAACATTTTCTTTTGTAGTGATTTAAATAGGAAGGGTACACCTCCTGCTTATCAACTGTTACCTTGATCCTCCATCTGGCGGCCACCATAAATCATGCTGGGCTTCTAGTATACCTCGTGATAGCAAGCTGCTGCTCTGCTCTCTTCGGTTCAGACCTCGTGTGCCTACTCTTCTCAATCTCAATCCAATCTTTATACCCTCTCCTAAATCGAATATGTCAAGCTTTTCTTCTTCTCTAGCAGATCCACACGGTCAGCCATGGTCCATGGACCAACCTCCGTGAAGAAATAATGATGAAGGTACTGCTAGAGATGCTTCTTTTAGGATATCTTGGTATGTTGGTATCTTCTTGTGAAGAAGGATAATCAAGGTATTCTTCTGGCATGGAGCAACCCCCAAATCCTAATCGCCAGAGATAATCTTAGCAAATGGTTCAGAGGTACTAATTGCATTAATCAATACTACTTAATTACTTGAATTTGAATATTAATATTACTTAATTGTTAGCAAAACTCATGGCTGCAGTTAATTGTGGTGAAGATCAAAAGAGAAGAGAAGGAAAGTTTAAAATGCATTCTTATTCTTATTATGCTTTGGACAGTTGGACTATATGCACAGGTACAATTTTTCATAATTTTTGAATTTCAAAATATGTTTTAAAATTTAACTTTTTGAACATATTTTCGATGTGTTCCAAGTATCAACTATCAACTATCAAATGCACAAAACGAAATAGAAACTGAAAGAAGAGCTGGATAGCAGGAACAAAACGAGACGCACGGATATTCCCACTCAAATTTAGAAAGGAGAGCTTGTAGCGAAAATCATTAATGTCAAGTTTTGTTTTGAATGTAAGAACTATTAACGCAAGGTTTTGGATGTAGTCAGGGCCGGTCCTATGTTTTTGGAGGCCTATGACGATCATTATCATGAGACCATCAAATTTCTTTATCTTCTTCTTCTTCAAGACAAATAAACATGAAATTATATTTAGAAAAATTATATTAAAAGTGCGATTAGAACCTTCCGAAACTTGTATTTTGCTCCAATAAAACGAACCTACATTAATTTGCATCTCCTTAAATATAGATTAATTGGAATATCTCCCCTCTACAGTTTCTCAAAAATTGCATCCATGCCATCTAAAACCATAAAAATTATAATCTACCCAATTAACATAGATGTTTTTACCACTTAGTTTGACAAATTAAGACCAATATCAGATTAATACCAGGTCAATTTAGTATTAAATAATGATAAATCGATAACTCAATGCATGATTGTAAAATCAAAGCCAAAATTTTATCGCATCCCGCTGATGAAACTAAAAAAAACAAAACAAAAAAAGAGAGCCGGGAGGTAGGCATGGTGATGAGTAATGACCATAAGTAATTATAAATTCATCAACATAATCAATTTTTTTAAGAAAAATATACCAAATTAAGTTTGAAAAGCTCATCATTTGATGAAGGAGAACCAACATGAGAGCCAATCAGCTAGAGAGAGTGAACCAGACTGATTCTATATTTCTATTGGAGGAGAAAAAAAGTTGCATATGAACTCAAGCATATGTATACTTCAGTATTTTAACTCAAGCACGCCTAGTAATCATCTATCAACAAAATTAACCGGTGAAATTGGTAGTATTTGGAACTTAAGCATACCCATTTGGTAGTAATTAAACTTAAGCTAATTAACTGGTGAAATTGTAATTACCTAGTGAAATTTGCGATTGTGGCACTCCTGTCTCAAGGAAAACTAGTCAAATCGAAGGTGAAATTGGTGAGCGATTTTCATCGTCTCCGCAAATGTGAGTCCGCGAACGGAATGGAGGCCAGGTGAATTGGCGACTGGCGAGAGTAAAGAGAGGTAAGAGGCTACGAGTGCAGAGGTGAGAGGCTCTTTTTTCTCCCGTCAATCGTTCTAGGGCAGAGGTGAGAGGCCGAGTGTAACAATTGGAATGTATCTTCTCTTTCAGGGGCTCTGTTTTTGGCGTTGAAAGATATTTTATTGATGTGTATAAGTTAAGGTGATATTGAAAAAAATTGGGAGGCCTTTGTTTTTGTGGAGGCCTGTGGCCTCGGCCACCTGGGCCAAAGCCCAGGGCCGGGCCTGGATGTAGTGAAATGTTATGATGTAGTTGGCTTCGATCCATTTAATGATATGCGCACTTGACATCATTTTTTTTTTCACTATTTTTTGAGAGTTGTAGATCGGGGACGTCGACTCTTTCCATTCCAGAGAAGTTGCTCCGGTTCTATGCACATTTCAACTATACATAGGAGACAGAATTCGAAAGAAGTGCCGGACAAAGATTTGCTTTTAAGATCGGCTGAATAATAATTTTGAGTGTGTATTTTTCTTGAGGTTTCATTTGTTAGGGCGGCGACGATCCGGCACCGCCCGTGAATAAATTATTACCAATTGTTGGGGGCGGCAACGATCCGGCACTGTCCCGCAAATAAAATAATAAATTAATTTTGCCCGTACAAACGGACCGTACTAACTATGTGAATTCAACCGAATTATCTCAAAATAAAACCGTACCTTAACCGTATGCGGAAGCGTAAGGAATCCGTCCGAATTGATATCGCGTCATCATCATCGTTGCGTTCATGAAGCTTTAGTCGCAATGATTTGGAATTCCAAGCGCTTTATGATCTCCAATTTGGAGAATCCTTCGATTTATTTTCTACTATGGATCTCTCTCTTTTCTTAATGGGATGGAAAAGAGAATGACATAATATCATCTTATCATATGTGCTTGGGACCAATTTGCTTTTATAGCCACAAGACATCTTTTGACAAAGACGTACCTTTTGGGCTCCCTAATGTGGATTTTCTAATTCAGCCCATCATAGAAAATAGAAGCACCACCCACAATATTCTACACATCAAAATGCCCACAACTTAATTGACACATTTAATGCTTAATTTTATAACTAAACTTGATCACTATGTTATAAGCATTTAAATGACAATATTACAACACATAATATTTTACATATAAGGCCAATGTTGGAATAATGTTCCAACAATCTCCCACTTGGACTATATGTAATTCCTTATAATTACGTATTGACCATAAACCGAAATACGCGTACTTGTTTGTCATAAAAACTTCACATGTCCCTAACCAATTCCGTCCATCAATAATATCAACGTAGGATCAAAGCGGCTTTCGTCACATTTAACGCAACTAAACCTTCAATGGTCACATACACTAATACAACTGAATGACATGAATTATGATGTGGATGTGTAGCATGGAAATTTCATGTAATGTGATCTTAACATGCCTATTTCCAACTTGGTCCTCCTAAAAAATAAATTTAGTGAGATCCTTAAAATCGTCTCCTTTAATAACTTAATGAGACAAACCGTCTCCTTTAAAACCGCATTGAGACAACCTGTCTCCTTTAATACCTTATGAGACAAACCGTCTCCTTTAAACCATATTGAGACGAACCTTATCTAAATCAAAGTAAAGTGATAAATATAATACTAATTCTGCAGAATGACCATAATACCTAATAAACTTGAAAAACTTTATAACCGTATCATATGTCTATAACATATGTTTATATCACGTGTCTATATCATAATAATTGTACAAATATTTACTCCCACTATAACCGAATATCCTTAACCGAAATTACACCCATATAAGCAACGTCTTGTTTATATAACCTACTGGGTAATTATACCTTATTGGAGTTTGTACCAAAATATATGATAGACAAATATTGCTCTGACTTTCTTTACTTTCTCTCACGTAAGTAATGGTATATTTACTAATTAACAAAATCCATCTCAAAACCAAACAAGATGATTTTGTTATAAAACCAAAAATATATATACCAATGTCAATGTTCTTGAGATGTCAAAGTTTGTCTTTTCGGCTAAACAAAATTTGTAGCCGTATTTTCCCTCCGCAAACAAGATATCTTTAAAGAATCATAAATCGCATAAATGCAAGAACTGAATTAACGTTAAATAGAAAACTATAATCAAGCATTGTATTGCTCACCAAAATTACCGAATAATAATAATAAATTTAATTAAAGGTTATCCCCATCATCAAGATATCCCTTTTTCATTAATATTTTGGCTTTGGCCAATCATATTAACTTCTTATTGATATCCTGGCGTAGTAATCAAGAATTGATAATAAATTAACGTGTCGACAAATTAACCTTTCTTTGGGCCGATTAAATAAATCACAAGTAAAACCGAAAAATTATCACACACTTATTACTACAGATGCATATGAAATTATATTAAATATTGCATTCCTTTGGGCCGGTCATATATTTATATAATATCAAACACATAATTTTTTTATTCCAACATCATTATCACAGAATCATCTTATATTAATGTGTGAAATGTATTTCTTTCTTGTGGTTCCATTATCACAACATTATTAATCTGAAAGAAGCATCTTCATGTATTTTATTCCTGTGGTTTGATGTATTGAATTATCTTATAATAAAAACATGCATAATTACATCATCAAAATTCATTTTACATTACAATTATAATACAATTCTCAAAATATTTTGAGACAATTACTTGCAAGATAAAACACAACATTCCTCTCTTCCAACTCTGGAATTTTTTTAATAAATTTGTTGGCTTATGATCACAAGCCCCGTAGCTCCAAGACCACCATGCCCATGCCCATGCCATGTGCCCTCGCTGATTGTGAATTGTGATTATACTAACAGTATAAGTATCATTATAAAATTGAGTTTGCCTAAGTAAAAGACTCGTTCTAATGTATAAATTTGTACCAAACTTAACAAAAGAAAAATAGTTAGAACGAAAATAGAATAGTGTGTTCAAATTTGATAGTATCTATAATTTTTTGACACTAATTCTTATAAGCTTAACCAAATGAGCCTTAAATAATCCTTATAGACTGAAATTACACCAAATTCGGTAAATTTAATCCCAACTAAACTTATTTAAGGTAGTTGACTTAATAAACCTCAATTAATCCTAAGCAAATGTACACAATTGACCCTAATTAAGCTTAATTAACCATGACTGATTCATAATAAGCCCTCAGTTGTGCCAACTAAACCTAATTAACCCTACTTCGACCAATTGATCTATGTTCTCATAATTAACCATACATTTTCATCAATTAATCCCTATTAAGCAGAATTAAGACAATGCATACTTAAACAACCCTAATTATAACTCAATTTCTTATTTGGCAAGTCATAAATGATCCCAGTCAAGCCGAAATTACCCCAAGTTCAGCTAATATATTCCCAATTAAACCCAATTAAGTCTAATTGATTTTTATCCATCATCAGGTGACCATCAAAATAACAAAATCGATTCAATTTAGAAAGAAAGGAGATACCTTGTACAGTTTTATCAATGAGAATGATTTTGAACAGTATAACAAAGGACATATTTCTAGGCGCACTGAACCCTTTACGATCATTGCTCTTCAACATTCCAGTGCAGATTCAAATTTGAATTCTCATGTAGTTTCTCTTATGTGCGTACTTATACCGAGACCGAGTGTACACAAAGCACCCGAAATACGAAGGAGCTTCAATCAAAGAGTATCGCCATTACCAATGAGAATGACGCCGAATCGGGGCAGACTTGCTTACGAGGGGGATTGGGCATGACTGATAATTTGCCCTAGCATTCCTGGGAGAGGGCAAAATAGTACTTTTACTCAATTTTCGTTAAACATAACGAAGGAGTTAGTTTTGGCTTAATTTGTTAACAGATGAGTTTAGAAGGGGCAAATTTGATAATAACATTTTTGAAGGGACAAATTTGATATTTTGTTCTTTTAGAGGGACTCCGTACCTTTTTTTACATGTTTTTGTATAATTTCTTTAAATAGAATTTGTACGGATACGTTAAAACTCAATTATATAATAAATTATATAATCATGATATGTGCAAATATATTGACGACAATAAATGGATTACAATTAATAAGAATTCATGAAATTTGTCTATTATGGATATGCATTATAATTAATAAGGATCCATGAAATTGGTCCATCATTATAAATTCACACCAAAATAAATAAAATATAACATGTTATTTATAATTCAAACAAAATTAATGTTTCAAAACAAATAAAAGAAAACCGTGAATAATACACATAAAACCGAAATATATATTTAAAATGTCATCCTAACATAAGAAATTTAATATTTTTTAAAAAAACACAATTATAAATTATACCATAAGAAATAAACAATTGAGCCATAGTTTCATATGGAGATTATATATGGAGCCCCAATAACATAAAAATAACATCTTTGATGAGGCGACAAGAGAGAATTAAGTAAGTTGATTAGCATTATTAATTGTCTCATTTAACGATTTAATTGACCATTTAATTGAATTGACACGTCAATTAATATTTAACAATATTAACATATTATAAATTATTGATGTCTTAATTATATGTGTCAATCAATATTTAATGAAGTCAATTAGAAATTTTAATCAATTTATTTTGTCACCTCATCAAAAATATTGCGATGAGTTTGAGAACAAATTATATTTTTCTTCCTCACATGAGTACAATTTGAGTTGCAACAGGAACAAAATAAAAAAAATAAAAATAAAGTGATATGTCAGTATTATGTGAGACGTTCAGGTTTAACATTATATTTATTGAATGAATGAATGATGAATGATTTAATTGAGACGTTCAGGTTTAACAATTTGAGCCGGTAAAAAGTTCTTTTCAATTTTATTCAACAGGCCAACTCGATGGAGAGAAAAAGACAAAAATGTAAATTAACATCAGGGGCGGATCCAGAACGAATATATAGGGGGGGCCGAATTTTATAGGGGGGCCGGATTAAAAAAAATTCAGAATACATGGTCTGAGAGTTTCGAACTCAAGACCTCACACTTCCTAAACACATGTTTTACCACTACACTAACTTAATCTTTGTGAAATATAGACAAATTTATCATAATTATTACTTCGAAACCAACGAAATCACCTTCATTCTTCACTAAATTTTCGTTTTCGATTTTATGGGGGGGGCCGGGCCTCCCGCTCGCCCCCCCTGGATCTACCCCTGATTAACATCATCGATATACTTTATAATTATACCTTTTCTGTTCACTCATATACATGATGCATGTCATTTATTCTACTGGGGAGCCAATTTTTTTATCTTGCATCCGCGGTAATTTGTTGGGTTATTGGAAGTTTAAATAAAGGGTCATTTATATAAAAAACCGTTGTATAAAACGGACCCATGTAATCTGAAAATTAAGTTGAGTTCCTTAGTTGGTCCAAACATGGACCCGCATTGATTCGGTCCATCCACGACCCGACCCGTGTACACATTTAAATCCAGACTTCCTCCTAAGTCCTAATCGCATTGTGTAACCTCCGAACCAGTTTGTCGTTTGCAATTTCGATTCGCCTGTACTGCATCGTATTTGCATTTTTGCTCCTACAAATGAATGTATTATTTATTTTTTCGCAAAAAAAACTATACGTGAAAAACCTTCGTGGGTTTAAGCTGATAATAATAATACCAGCAAGAGGATAGTTAAAAAAACTGCATTGTCCATCTTTGCACTGGACTGGTCACTGTTAAAACTAAAAGAGAGAGATTATAATTGGAGATTAAAAGTATTTTTTTTTCTTATTTTGAAGTGTTTACGATGGTCTCTATTTACAGAGTACGAGTAATTATCTACTCTAAACTCTAACGGCTACTGCAACTGATTCGTTGCACAAAAGACTACAATAACAGTTTTAGTACATTGTCACGTAAAGATCCCTATCACTTCACGAGTGGACCCCAGTAGTCATAGAGTAATCTCTAATAAGTTAATAACTGAACCTAATAACTACTAGCCGTTGAGTAAAAATAGAGAGATATCTCCAGTTTATGTCTTAACAGACTCTCCATTACTAGCCGTGTAGAGATGAATAGAATTGTCCTCCAGTTGATTCTTCACTGGAATCGTCCAGTATTCAAGTTGTACTGTTAAATTGTTAATAGTCATCAAACACCATGCCAGTGATTAATGTGTAAGCATTAACCCTAATATTCTCTCGGATGAAGAAGAAGAAATTGCATAGAGTCCAAGGAGAAGATGAGAAAGTTTTGTTTTGGACATGATTGAACAGTACGAGAATCATTTTGAGAAACAAAAATTGTTTTGGTTTGGTTTGATTTGAGATCATTTTTTTGTAAGCATTAACCCTAATATTCTCTCCAGGTTTAGTATGGTCATTTTTTTATGAGAAACAAAAAGAGAATCATTTTGAAGTTGTAATTTGATTTGGTTTGATTTGAGATCAGTACGAGAATTGAAATTACGTTGAGAGGAGGGAATGTTATGCGTTGGTTATTTGTTTGAGTGATAATATTTATTGTGATGAGTGGGTGTAGAGTAAAGTTTGATCTTTACTAACCGTTCGCAATTAATTGTTTATTTACCGATAAGTGTTTATTTACTGTCATGTACTTGTATCGGGGCAAGAAATCGTTATTTGAAATCCCAACTCCAGTCAAATCCGGGATCCCAAATCTCAGTTTGTCTTGTTCGCAATAATCTATAATAGATGATGCCCTCGTTTTGCTTCAGCTTATTTTTATGGTTTTTCTTTGATATAATTAAGATTTTCCACCGATACGGATACGGCGACACGACGATTTTCGAAAAAACATAGGGTACGATACGTCTATTATATATATAATATTTTATTATTTTATTAATTGTAATTTATATATTTGATATGTTTATATATCATATATTTGGCATAAAATATACTAAAATTTTTATTTACTAAAATAACTTTATATGAATTAAATGTTTATTTTATTTAGTTATTTAGTTTTATGTATTACTTATTTATTTCGATTTAAATTTTTTTATTTTATTTTTCGAGTATATTTTCTATATGTTAGAAGTATTACTCATTTTATTTAGTTATTTAGTTTTATGACATGTACAAATTGTATTAGATTTTCTCTCACGAGGAAAAAATATTCTATTTTTGTTTTGTTTAAAGATAGATTAGATATTGCAACAATAATCTTCAAACATGTCATTTCGGTAGAATATACACAAACCTTTGAATATAAACTACTTTATCAAGATGTAAATTGTTAATAATTGTAAAGGGGTGTTTGGCAACAAGGAATTTGGACAAAGAAATTCCAATCAATCTAATTTCTTGTTTGATAAAGAAAATATAGTGAAATTACATTCTCTTGAATTTCTTCTTTCACAAAGATTTTCAAAATATAATTCCACTAATTTGGAGAGTGCCAAGGTGGAGGGGAAAAAAGAGTTGATAATGAAAAATTAATTATAACATTTTTTATTATATGATAATTATTAAATTCATATAATTAAATACAATTATATTTATTATTGTAATTATATATAATAATTATCTTAGAATAATTATACCCGCGAGTATTTAATATATATATTTTTATATTATATGGTGTATAGATGATGTTCTATTATTTAATACTATTTACTTGTAGGTCATGTTTATATTCGGGATTATTATACATTTTCATATGCACATCCTAATTGCATTTAATATATTGAATGACGATATATATTATTATATCACTACAACATATCAGGCCTACTGGGACCGGCCGTCCCTAAAAAAACCGACCCAAACAGTTAGGGACGGTTAGTTTGGGCCTGCCCGACCCTATTTTTTGGGTCTGCCCGACCCAAGTAAGCACAAACCGTCCCAAACAATTAGCGTCGGTCCGTCGCTGTCATTCCTACCATCCCAAACAATTAGCGTCGGCCCGTCGCTGTCGTTCGTACCGTCCCAAACAATTAGCGACAACCCGTCGTTGTAGCTCGTACGGATCCAAACAATTAGCGACGGCCTGTCGCTGTCGTTCGAACCGTCCCAAACAATTAGCGACAGCCCGACGCTAATTCTCTTCCATGCCCCCCTGCCACACGTCCCCTCTCTCTTCTTTCCACACACCCGTGCCCCCTTTTCCTCTCTCTTCTTTCCCTCTCTCTCTCCCTCTCTCTCTCTTCTTTCCCCTCTCTCTCTCTCTCTCTCTCTCGCTTTTTTCTGCCTCTCTCTCTCTCTCGCTTTTTTCTGCCTCTCTCTCTCTCTCTCTCTCTCTCTCTCTCTCGCTCTTTTCTGCCTCTCTCTCTCTCTCTCTCTCTCTCTCTCTCTCTCTCTCTCTCTCTCTCTCTCTCTCGGAGTCATTTTTTCGATAAGGAGAGATTCTGCAGGAGGTTAAATTTTCTTGAAGAAGCAACTTGTGAACCATGGAGCAACTCCTGAAGAAGGTTGGATTTGCTTTTTTCGTAATTATTTGACGATTTTAGATCTTGTTTTAACTTTTTTGTGTTTAAAATTTCGAGAAGTAAAATCCCCGAAGAAGCAACTCGTGAAGAAGATCCTTACCCTCTCCTGTTTTCTCCCCTCTGAAGTTGTTTTTCAAAGGTAAATTTGTTGAACTTGTTTTATGAATTTATTCCATTTTTCTGTTTGTTATTTAGATCTTGTTTTTGACTGTTTTTTAGTCGATTTTTTCATACGCTGATTTAGAGTTTATTTACAGTAATGTTTTGAACTTGTATTTTTTACTGTAATTTTTTTTGTATTTTTTGTACTTGTGCGTTTTTGAACTCTTTTTTCTTTTTATTTACTACTGCAATGCTTTTTTTCTCTTTTTATTTACTGATTTTTTGTTTCTTTTTGATTTCATGTTTAGTGTTTTTTTTTTCAAATTTCATACTCATTTTTTATTTTGTATTTTTTCATACACTGTTTTAGGGTTTATTTACTGTATTGTTTTGTACTTGTATTTGTAATGTAATTTTTTTTTTGTATTTTTTGAACTTGTGCATTTTTTGAACTCTTTTATGTTTTTTTTCTTTTTATTTACTGATTTTTTTTTATTTCCTGTTTAGTTTTTTTTTTTTCAAAATTCATCCACTAATTATTCGCTGCCATCATTTATTCAAATTATGTTTCTTGACAGATTTTTTTTAATTTTCTTTTTTTACTTTTTTTAATACCGTGAATTATTGTGTAAATTATGTTTTTTGACAGATTTTTTTTTCACTCTTTTTTCGTTTTAACATTTTTGACAGATCTGAAATTATTCAAATTTTCAATTAACTTTTTTTTCCTAATTAACTGATATTTAGGTATTGCTTGACAATTTGAGTTTCGGCACAACTACAATATCAAAGTTTCGGAAAAATTAGAAGATCAGAGTTTCAGTTTCGGCACAGCTTGACGGTTCCCATTTGTTCGGAATAAAGGTTAATATCTCCATTTCTTTATTTCGTTATTGGATAATTAGAAGTTCATTTCAGTTTAGGTTAATTTAGGATTTAGTGTTTTAAGTGTACGGTATATCAACTATATATTTGTAAGAATTTTGAAAAATTGGTAAATATGTTTTGAATGTGTAAATTTTTATAAATGTAAATATTAAAAGAAACTTATTCAATTCTTTTATTTTGAAATAAATTAATAAAATATTTTTATTAATGCAATAATATATTTGTAATGTATGTATTATAATAGTTCATTGTAATAACACCGAGATGCAGAATATCTTGAGGTCTCTGCTTTCTTAACAGAACCGGATGCAGCAACAACAATCGAGGGCACCATCCATGCAACAATCGAGGGCATGTATCGCACTCCGACGAGGTAGCAACAATCGAGGGCACCGTCCATGCAAAAAATCGAGGGCATGTATCGCTCTCCGCTTTCTATATGTGTTTGTTTGACAATGTAGTAGGATTTATTTGTTTATGTCGTGAACTTATTTGTGTTATGTTTATGTCGTGTGACTTATTTGTGTTCTTTTTATGTCGCGGTAATTATGTGTGTTATTCTGTATCGTTGAATTGTCGTTGGACTTATTTTGTATTGTAGGATTTCTAATAGGTTTTTTATAAATTATAAATGTATGTTTGTTATGTTTATTGTATTATATTATAAATGCAAAAAAATTATGTAGGTTTTGTATCGTTGAATTGTCGTTGGACATATATGTACATAATACTTTTATATGTTTATTGTATATTATGTATGTTTTTATATGTTTATTATACATTTTATAAAGTGGAACAAATAACGATTCCTAAAAATATTTTGTGACATTTTGTCTTTCATCTTGTGTATATTTTTTTGTTGACTATAAAAATTAATGCAAATAAAAAAGATATTGGCAAATATTTTAAGGAAATTTGCAAAATTTTGTTAATAATATAATGTCTCAATCTGAAAATAACATATTTTTCGTAATTAAATTTGGATTTGGCTATTTTAACTTATCATAAAATTGTTTACTTTATAAATTTTCAAGAATTGTACATGTTGCCTTTTTGTAATAAAGAAGAATAATATTTTTTAGGATGAAAATAAAAAAAAAAGAGATAAATTCCTCTTCGGAAGTTATGTAACACCACCAAAACATTTGGTTTACTTTTGCACCGTGTACATTTTTTGTACTGGTGTATGGTGAACCGAGTTTTTGTAAAATAGAGGTCGATTAGAACTGATCTAAAACAAAATAAAAACTAGGGAGAAGTAAGCTCTCCAAAATCAAGAAGAAGTTGATATCCCAAGTCGAGACAAATCCAAGATTCTAATTCTCATTTTTTACTATTCGCAGTAATCTATATTTGAAATCCCGACTCGAGCACAATCCGGTATTGTAGATCTCAATTTCTCCTTGTGTAAATGGCGCCCTTCTTTTCCCTCCCTCCTATTCAGAGGCAGAGATACAATTTTCATTTCTTGACACCGACATTGTTACAAATCAGTATTCGAAATTGTTGTTCTCTTAGGGTTTGTTGAATTTAGGGTTTTATTGTCGGAGATATAGTGTGAGAAGTAAGGAAGAGGGAGGAGAAAGAGAAAGAGGAAGATAAAGAGAAAGAGAAACAGAGAGGGTACGGTCATGGCCACGTCTGATTCCATTCCGTCTCAGGCGACGGACTGTAAAATCTCTCGTGAGACCGTACTCTCTTTTTACTCCTATTTTGCACTTTTTTCGTTAATTTTGCAAAATTGCGGTCTGAAAAAATGGGATCAAAATCATGTTTTCGGAAAAAAATTCTTTCAACATTTTAACGAAGTTAAATTTCACATTCTTTTTCAACGTCATGGTTTTGTTCTCATTTTTTATTTCGTCAGAAATGAGACCGTACTCTCTTTTCACATTCTTTGCTCCGATTCTTGTAAGTAATAACACCAATGTTTTACCCCTGATTTGGTTTATTGCTAATTTAGGGGTAAAACCATGATCAGAGAAGTAATAGCAGTAAACCCTAAATCCCTCACATACTAACCCTGAACCCTAATTCCATGGCTCGTATTTTTAAGAAAAAGTTTTGACTTACGAGAAGAAGAAAAACAACAACAAAACTATGAAGAGTTAATTGAATCTATAATTGAAGAATTTATGGAAAGAATGACGCTCCACTTTAAAGATAAAATTGGTGAGAGAGAATACGAATCCCCTTATTTTTTGTTTTGAAAATAATAGAGTAGGCTCGGAGGTCCTACGTCTATTTTTTATATATCATCAAAATAATTATACAAATGTTTTATAGTTAATTAAGGAACATTATCCTTATTTAAACTACTAGAGGATTTTGATATCTAGGATATTAAAATTCCAGGAATTAGCAAATCCTGTAAAAACGAATCCCCCTTATTAGAAACCTCTCGAGACTGTTTAGACAAGGACAGGCCCCGCCATTCATACGATGTGAAATTAATATCGCGTGAAAATAACAAATTAAAGATGAAAATTCATTTTGATGATAATTACGTAACAACCTTTAAGATCGGAGGGATTTGGTACTACTTTACGGATGCGCGAATAGACACTACAACAATACTGACATACGGCGACACTTGATTTTTGACATTTGTGTATATGCTGTCGTTACTTGCATATATGGATGCATTACATGATCAATAATGCCGTTACTTTATAATAGCCAGTATTTTGCATTTAATCTCGAAAATACTATTATACAAGGGCATTTCATATGTAATGCTATTATTCATATTAAAACACAACATAATAAAATGCTGCCAAATTATATCAAAATATATTAATACACATAATTTATACATACTCTTTTTTATACGAAAAATGTTGCTCCTCCCCCACTTTTCCCCTAGCACTCTTGATGTGCTGGCAGTGTTAAACCGTAACACTGCGTTAAGCCTCCTGATGTGCTGGCAGTGTTAAGCCGTAACACTGTGTTAAGCCGTAACGCGGATTTGATAAAAATTTCATACTTATGGGTTAACACGTGTTAATTCTTGAATTAACAGTTATACAATTTTCATTAAGGAAAATTGGTAGATGTTATGGTTGATAAAATGTGTAAATATCACTCAACTATGTGTAAATATCACTCAAAAATTCTCCAATTAACATGTGTAAATATCACTCAACTATTAATCCGTAATTAACATGTATTAAGTGTAAATTGACAGTAATTAATCAAATGCTAATGTATATATAACAATAATTAACAACAATATCACTCAAACAGATATCAATTAACACTTTAATTAACACTTAAAAAATCACACTTTAATTAACACTTCATACACAATTACAATCCAATTAACATATATCAATTAACACAAGTAAACTTAAAGAATTACATTCCAATTAACACTTAATACACAAATTACATTTCAATTAACATCTACCAATTAACAACAGAAAACTCAAAAAAATTACATTCCAAAATTACATCTACCAATTAACAGCCCTGAAAAATATCCGAAAATTACAAAAAAAGCCCCTGAAAATTACAAAAAAGTCCCTGAAAATCACAGAAAAGCCCCTGAAAACAGAAATTAACAGCAGTTAACAGGAATTAGCAGGAAATAGCAGGAATTACCAGTAATTGCCAAGAATTAACAGGAATTAACAGAAATTAACTGGAATTACCCAGGAATTTACTGGAATTACCAGAAATTATCAGGGATTTACCAAAAATACAGGAATTAAGAGCAAGAACTCGAATTTAAGCAAAAAAAGTAACAAAAAAGTCGAATCTAAGCAAGAAATTAACAAAAAAAACTCGAATCTAAGCAAGGAAATAACAACAAACTCGAATCTAAGCAAGAAAATACTAAAAAAACTCGAATCTTAGCAAGAAATCAACAAAAAAAACCGGATCTAAGCAAGAAATTAACAAAAAAAATCGAATCTAAGCAAGAATTAACAAAAAAAAACTCGAATCTAAGCAAGGAAATAACAACAAACTCGAATCTAAGCAAGAAAATACTAAAAAAATTCGAATCTTAGCAAGAAATCAACAAAAAAAACCGGATCTAAGCAAAAAAAAAAACGAACAAAAAACGAATTTCGTAACCTATTCTTCTTCGAAAATCTTGCAAAAAACGAATCTAAGAAGATTAGGGTTTAGGGTTGCCGGCGGCTGTGGAGAGAGAGAGCGAGAGAGAGAGAGAGAGAGAGAGAGAGAGAGAGATGTGGGCTGTGGAATGAGAGGAGAGAGAGAAAAATAGGGTTTGCAAATTTATATATATGGGTCGGATCTAGCAATTAACACGCATGTCCGTTAAGCCAAGAGTCCGATTTGCCATATAAAGGGGAGAAAAAATGGTGCTATGGATTAACACACCAAAACGATGACACATCAAGTCTCCTGGGGGACAGGAGAGGGGGATGTACATCGCGGCTCTTTTTATACCATGCAGGCTGAAACATCCCTTGTTCTCCATAATTTCAAGCCCTTACACTTAAACTCGTCCCACTGCCCATAGCCCACAGCCCGCAGCACATTGGCAGATCAACACACATACATAACCCCACCTCACGCGCTCTCTAACCCCCAAGGCCAGGACCCAGCCCTCACGCACCTAAGTCACACTGCCCTACTCGACGACACGTACTGCACTAATGCAGCCGTCAAGCGGGATCTAATTTTCGCGAAAACTTGGCGGCTTCCCATTCAAGCCTTCCCAGAATCTCATGCACATACCACCTCTCACCCCCACAACCCCACACGCACAAACGCACAAACTAATGCCCCCATTTTGCTCATATCCTCGACCACCACCATAGTGCCAAAATCCAAATCCTAACCTATCTCTACCGCGACGAGTTTAATTTTGGAGAAATACAGTACGCCATGAAATCAAATCGCGAGCTCATGGAGGATCTATCACTGGCAAATCAATCTCCAGCTTAATTTCTTATTGTAGCGAAGCGATTTCAAGGAGGTTGAGCTCTGAGGCGTCGCCAGGCGTCCAAAGGCTGATTATTACTCTTGACCACGGATGATTCTTCAAGATTTTTCTTTTTCTTCTCAACTGGATTTCTAGGAAAAAGAAGGAAATCAAGGCATGTTCTTAACTTGACCTTGTAATTTTAGGCATTGAGTATGTTTTAGAAGGACTTGAGCTTCCAAATTGGTCATGTTTGGAGACATATTAGTGATATTTTAGCAACATGGCTAAAATCTAGAAACCTCCACTTAGGAAAGGAAAGGAAAGAATGTGATGTAAAATGGGCAGCATACTGCTGGCAATTATGGAAAGAAAGGAATGCTCGCGTGTTCACAAACAAGGAACTTTCAGCCACTGATAGAGCAAGAAAAGCAAGAGAGGACATCATGTTATGGAACAAAATGGGGCAAGAGCGACCGACTACACAACAACATCACCATTTAGGAGTCGCGGACAGAAACGGTATAGGCTAAGATAACACGAAATATCGCAATATAACATAAAAATAGGGCTCTTATATAGTTATATTATTACCTGCTATGATATGCACTCGCATAAATAGCTTATGTAAATTAATAGGTTTTCTCTTTTTTATATAGTAACAAGGAACGCATTGCCTTCCTTTTTCAAAAAAAAAAAAACACTGATGAGCAGTCCTTAACGTTGAGTATTAATTTCAAGGATTTTTGTCGTAGATCCATCTCAGATTGTTTACTTTATTATTATTATTATTATTCATTCCTATAGTTTGTATGGTATTCGTGATATTTTAAAACTTTGGACCCTTTTAAACAGAATTTGGTTATTCTATTTTTTGCTTGCTGACTAGTATTTATCACTTTATTTTTTTTGCAGATTTTGATATGTTTGTTTATTATTTCTGATTTCGGATTTTACAAGGATATCTTTGAAATTTTCAGATTTTCGATGTGCATAATTGGTATTTTCTGTTGTTTAATTTAGACCTAAAGTGGGGTGAATAGGAAGTCCTAAGGTCCACTTTTCGCGGTAGTGGTATACAATTACTATTTGGTGCGGAAGCGTAAATAACTTAGAGAAAGAAGTACAATACCGAAACAAATAACACGCGATATTTGTTTACGGAGTTCGGTAAGTGGTTGCTTTGTAGCTTTAACTCATCGGCTACTTGCTCAATCGACCGTCTCGATTGATTGCAAGTACCTACGTCTCCGGGGTTGCCTTGCGCCTTTTCGGCTTTCGATTGAATACCCAACTCAAACAATTACAAGGTTTGCCTAGATCGATTTACACGAATTTATCGATCAATGGCGGACTTTACAATTAGTAACTAGCATATTACAATTTACTACTAATGACTAGTTCGTGATCGGTCACGCAAGTTGGGAATCGTTGAGTAGTGGATTCGAAAGTGGATCTAATAATCTCTAATATGGTTTGGAAATATGAGCTCAAGATTTTGGCTTAGTTTCTTTCTTTTAGTTTCTCTCTTTTAATTTGTGGAAGGGTTGGAGAGAAAAACTAAAGAGGGAAACTATTTATAGAACACATAGTCCCCTCATAATCTAAGTTTTCTGTGCAGTGCGTCATGACGCAAGGAATGGTGCATCATGACGCACAGACTGCGAAACTAGCCGTTAAACTAGTGTAAATTAAAAACTCTTGTGTTGCGTCATGACGCACAAGAACGTGCGTCATGACGGTAGCATGCGTACTTTAGGGTTCGTTCTAACCCTTGAATGGTTCGTTGTAACGAACCCCATCCTGTGATTTTTACTCACTTGGTCCGTCATGACGCATGGTCTGTGCGTCATGACGGACTATACAATGTTTCTCTCAAGAGCTGCTATAGCGTCATGACTCATGGATTTGTGCGTCATGACTCTACACAACTCAAAACACAATTGCCCTTAGGTGCGTCATGACGGTGTTTATTGTGCGTCATGACGCACTGTAAGATAAAACTAAGTACACCTTTTGGTGCGTCATGACTGTACTTATTGTGCGTCATGACGCACCATGACTCAAGGCAGTTTTTACTTTGGTTTTATTGTTTTGAATATTTCCAACTTATTTTCTTGAGTTTAATTATTCCAAAGGCAAGTTTAGGGATACCTATTGGTTATTTGAGGTGATGATTTGATATCCCAACTTGCGGAGTCTTTAACTTGATCTTCGATGTCTTGATTCTTTATGTCCTTGTGCGTCTTGCTTTCATCTTTTGATCCTTTTGTGGACTACGTCCTTTATCTCTATAATTGTCACTTACGCAAATTGATTAGTAGTATCAACATTATTTTGAGATAATCAAACCCTAGAAAATTTGAACCAACATTTTCAATTGTGACCAGGACATTTTTGAAACATTATGCGGGTTCTGGAAGATGCTCAATTCAACGATATTTTTACGAATTAACCCTTCTCTTTTTCGTAATTAGTTTTTTGTTCTTATTGCGAGGTCCTCACATGTTGTAGATTCGACGGCCAGATGCCTGTGGCGAAGTTGAGGTCATCGTTTATGGCATTGCCAATCAGAGGCACGACAAAGGCGGTCCCACGCTGCCAAGTCAGCTTCTGAGGAAAAGCGTATGGTCGAGAATGCGCATATCCATGCCACCATATCGTGAGCTGGCGAAATACGCGTATGTCGGACCTTGATCGTCTTCGAGTGTTCGTGTTGAGACGATTTCGTACATTTCAAAAAAGGTATGATTGTAATAAATGTTTGGTAGGATTTGGTCATAATTTGAATTGAAGGCTAATGACAATGTTAAATATGCGAGGTCCTCACATGCTATAGATGCATCTGCCAGGTGTCTGTGCCAAAGCCAAGGTCATCGTTTCTGGCATGGACAGTTAGAATCGCGAGAAAGGCGGTCCCACGCCGCCAAGTCAGCTTCTGAGGAAAAGCATAAGGACGAGAATGCGCAGAGCCACGCTATCATATCGTGAGCAGGCGAAATGGGCGTATGGTGGACCTTGCACTACAACAATACTGGTATTTCAAAGCATTCGCATATGCTGTTGAATGCATGTATTAATGCTGTCATTTACATTTGGCAGCATAAGGTGAAAATACAGTCCGGACTGGTGCCCTCTATTCTTACAAATGCATTTCACGTAATGCTTTTTAACTGTGGAACCAAGAGCATATGTTTGTTGTCATATGCTCAAAACGAATGGAACAGCGCCATATTTTCGCGAAAATCATGATTCGACTCGATGGAGGCATTAGTATGGTGCCTTGGATTAGGATGGCGGGCGCCGTACGCCTGAGGGTTTGGGTTAGTGTTCACGAGGGTTTTCTGGGCGTAAGGGGGGCGGGGTTATGTGAGTGCAAAGGCTGGGGTTTCTGTGCGTGAGGGGCCGTGGGTTGTGGGATGTGAGAACTAAGAGGGGATTATGTGAGTTAGGAGGCTGCGTTGGGTGAAGGAAATGGGAGGCGAAGGGTATGTGGTCTGCCTATAATTGGGTTTGGGCTGGTCATCTTTTTGATGTCGTAAACTTAATTAATATGTTTGGACTGGTCATTCTTATTATGTTGTATGATATGTATGATATGTATAAATTGAACTTAATTAATACATATATAAATATATGTTTTGATAACATTTATTTTTGTCATGATTTCATCTTAATGACAGCATTCGAAACAAAATACAGTTGTATAATGGTATTCCCGACATTTAACGCAAAATACCGTCTTTTATAATATAATAGTTGTATAATGGTATTTATACAAGTAATGGCATCATATCACCAAATGCCAAAAAACAAGTGTCACTATATGCCAGTATTGTTGTAGTGTTGATCATTTTCGATTGTTCGTGTCGAGACGATTACGTAAATTTCGAAAAAGGATATGATTGTAATTTAATTGAATTGTAGAATTTTGTCATCGAACGCAAGATCAACTAGACCAAGGAGATAATGAAGAGAAATCTGCAAGGAAGAGAGAATAGTGAGACGAGAGAGGGAGGACAGAGAAAGTGAGCATGCTGACGCCGCTGACAGCGGGCACCTAAAAGGAGCTGGAAGGATGTTGATATCTCTGACGACCGCCCTCAGATCGCTCCAACTGCTGGAAGCTTGTAGCTGATGTCAGCGAAAATAACAATAACTTATACGGTGCTTCTACCTCCTCTTTCGATTTTTAGTTTTCTTATCTGAAATTCTGCTTTTGTTTTTAAGCTTGATAAATTTTTTTGTGACCAGGTTGGAGATCTTGGGAGGTATTCCGAGTTAATGGAGGGGTTTAATGAATTTCTATCCTATTGTGCCCGAGATATGAACGTGAATGACGATAATGTTGTTTGGACATGAGATGATATCAACATAATTGCAATAGGAAGGGAACATGACGATGGATTTGTTGATGAGTTAAGGATTGACCGAACATTTTGGCATCAATGGTGTGTATTATTTTAGATTTATTATTGTTTTATTTTTGGAATTATTTAAATTGTTTTTTATACATGTAAATGAATCAAGATTAAAATTAATGTCATCTATTTGTATTTTGATATGATGTTTTTTGGTGTAATTTTATAATTGAAAAAAATCTCTTATTAACTTTTCTAAATGTCAGCATTTCTATATCGCATGCAATTTTAAATGCTATCATATGAACATCACATACATTTTGATGTGTCGCATATTCATATAATACAATGTATTTTTTAAATGCAACCAATTTTCATTATTGAAGCATTAAAAAATGCTACTATTTGTCACGCCCATGTCCATGCCCATGCATTTGCAAATACTTTTATTGTCATAATTAGATGATGTTGCTATGTTGTTATTAGAGATTCGTTAATGCTTTCATTTCTCATAATTCAATGCATTTGAGCATTTGACAGTATTTGTAATTGCATGATTTGGACCGTTTTGACGACATTACGAAATGCCCTCGATTTTCGTTATAATTGCCGACACAAACATATGTTCTTGGTTTCACAGTAACAAAGCATTACGTGAAATGTATTTGTAAGAATAGAGGGCACCAGCCCCAACTGCATTTTAAGCTTGTGCTGTCAAATGTAAATGACAGCATTAATACATGCATTCAACAGCATATGCGAATGCTTCGAAATGTCAATATTGTTGTAGTGAGATAAGGACAGGGTTTTTGGTACAAATAAGATTTCTTTGAATTGCGCTGGCTCTTACGAGCGTCTAGCATACACGAACTCTCTGAATTTTTAAACGGGTTCGTTCAATAGGTGGATCAATCAATGCGTCGAAAATCCGTTAGATCCGGGAAGTAAGGAGGGTTATGCGTATTTTATCGTTGCAATTTCCGAAGCAGCAAGAATTCCTTTGGTTAAAAATCGTATTTCTCGATCTTTCGACCCTTTAATGAGTTACGCAGTTAAAAAATTGGGCAATCGTCGGTGTGATTTTATTGATTATTGGTCGGATAATTCAGGTAATATCGTGCAAACAAGTACCAGAAGCCTTCGTAAAAGATCACACCCGTTAAATGAACTTAAACCAGCGCATTCTGAAGGTCAGATAATATGGTTAAACAATTTTAGTCTTTTAAAGATTTAAAATCGTGAATGGGGTGATTGTGGGCTAAATAACGTAATAGGCGTGAAGGAAATCGACATGTTAAGGAAATATGGGGATGTTAATAAAAATAAAGGCACAGTTGAAGGCCATATTTCCTCCGATTCAAATAGAAATTGGAAATATTAGTACAAAGACGTGACGGAGGAGGTTCCCCAGCCCCAGTCACCCTAAACCCTAAACCCCACACCGACTAAACCCTAGCTCTCTTTCCTTATTCTAAACCCTAAACATTCTGTCACTAAACCGACCAGTTAATTAAACCCTAAAATTCATACCAGTCCAAAGCTTATCCTGTATCAGCACCTGAAATTCATGTACCACACTTTATTTTTCTCGTACCAATTCTCTCAACTCCTCATTCCTCTCATCGGATTCTCCTACCGAGGTGTTGAGTTCTATCTCGTACCAATAATCTATTAGTTCGATATTGCTTTCAGCTTATGTTGTCAAATGTAAATAACAGCATTAATACATGTATTCAACAGCATATGCGAAAGCTTCGAAATGTCAATATTGTTGTAGTGAGATAAGGACAGGGTTTTTGTACAAATAAGATTTCTTTGAATTGCGCTGGCTCTTACGAGCGTCTAGCATACACGAACTCTCTGAATTTTTGCACGGGTTTGTTCAATAGGTGGATCAATCAATGCGTCGAAAACCCGTTAGATCCGGGAAGTAAGGAGGGTCATGCGTATTTTATCGTTGCAATTTCCGAAGCTGCAAGAATTCTTTCGGTTAAAAATCTTATTTCTCAATCTTTCGACCCTTTAATGAGTTACGCAGTTAAAAAGTTGTGCAATCGTCGGTGTGATTTTATTGATTATTGGTCGGATAATTCAGGTAATATCGTGCAAACAAGTACCAGAAGCCTTCGTAAAAGATCACACCCGTTAAATGAACTTAAACCAGCGCATTCTGAAGGTCAGATAATAGGGTTAAACGATTTTAGTCTTTTAAAGATTTAAAATCGTGAATGGGGTGATTGTGGGCTAAATAACGTAATAGATGTGAAGGAAATCGACAAGTTAAGGAAATATGGGGATGTTAATAAAAATAAAGGCACAGTTGAAGGCCATATTTCCTCCGATTCAAATAGAAATTGGACATATTAGTACAAAGACGTGACTGAGGAGGTTCCCCAGCCCCAGTCACCCTAAACCCTAAAACCCACACCGACTAAACCCTAGCTCTCTTTCCTTATTCTAAACCCTAAACATTCTGTCACTAAACCGACCAGTTAATTAAACCCTAAAATTCATACCAGTCCCAAGCTTATCCTGTATCAGCACCTGAAATTCATGTACCACACTTTATTTTTCTCGTACCAATTCTCTCAACTCCTCATTCCTCTCATCGGATTCTCCTACCGAAGTTTTGAGTTCTATCTCGTACCAATAATCTATTAGTTCGATATTGCTTTCAGCTTGTGCTGTCAAATGTAAATGACAGCAATAATACATGCATTCAACAGCATATGCGGAAGTTTCGAAATGTCAATATTGTTGTAGTGAGATAAGGACAGGGTTTTTGTACAAATAAGATTTCTTTGAATTGCGCTGGCTCTTACGAGCGTCTAGCATACACGAACTCTCTGAATTTTTGCACGGGTTCGTTCAATAGGTGGATCAATCAATGCGTCGAAAACCCGTTAGATCCGGGAAGTAAGGAGGGTTATGCGTATTTTATCGTTGCAATTTCCGAAGCTGCAAGAATTCCTTTGGTTAAAAATCTTTTTTCTCAATCTTTCGACCCTTTAATGAGTTACGCAGTTAAAAAGTTGTGCAATCGTCGGTGTGATTTTATTGATTATTGGTCGGATAATTCAGGTAATATCGTGCAAACAAGTACCAGAAGCCTTCGTAAAAGATCACACCCGTTAAAAGAACTTAAACCAGTTCATTTTGAAGGTCAGATAATAGGGTTAAACGATTTTAGTCTTTTAAAGATTTAAAACCGTGAATGGGGTGATTGTGGGATAAATAACGTAATAGGCGTGAAGGAAATATGGGGATGTTAATAAAAATAAAGGCACCGTTGAAGGCCATATTTTCTCTGATTCAAATAGAAATTGGAAATATTAGTACAAAGACGTGACAGAGGAGGATACGTAAGCCCCAGTCACCCTAAACCCTAAACCCCACACCGACTAAACCCTAGCTCTCTTTCCTTATTCTAAACCCTAAACATTCTGTCACTAAACCGACCAGTTAATTAAACCCTAAAATTCATACCAGTCCCAAGCTTATCCTGTATCAGCGCCTGAAATTCATGTACCACACTTTATTTTTCTCGTACCAATTCTCTCAACTCCTCATTCCTCTCATCGGATTCTCCTACCGAGGTGTTGAGTTATATTTCGGCGTCTATTAGTTCGATATTGCTTTCTTCTTCCTGCTTTGAGATCCGTGCAGATCTTTCGTCCTCTAGCTGGGACGCTAGCTCTTCCACGTTCCTGGTTCTAGACTAGTTCACAAGATAAGGTATATTAAAAAAATTTAATCTTGAAAATCTTAAACATGTTTTCTTTTGTTTATTTGTGTATTTGTATTTTGTTTTATAGGATCAAAGGAAAAAAAAGGAAGTGTCCAGTTCGAGTTAAACCCTAAATTTCATACTAGCGCCAAGCTTATCCTGTACCAGCACCTGCGTACCAGGCTTTATTGTCTCGTACCAATTCTCTCAACTCCTCATTCATCTCCTCGGTTTCTCGTACCAAAGTTTTGAGTTCTATTTCGGCGTCTATTAGTTCGATGTTGCTTTCTTCTTCCTGCTATGAGATCCGTGCTGATCTTTCGTCCTCTGGCTGGAACCCTAGCGCTTCCACGTTCCTGGTTCTAAAACTAGTTCACAAGACAAGGTATATTTAAAAATTTTAATTTAAAAAATATTAATCATGTTTTCTTGTTTTGTTTATATGAGAGTATTTGTTTTTTGTTTTGTTTATATGAGTATTTGTTTTTTGTTTTATAGGATCAAAGGAAAAAACAGAAGGAGGTGTCCAGTTCGAGTTAAACCCTAAAATTCATACTAGCGCCAAGGTTATCCTGTACCAGCGCCTGCATACTAGATTTTATTTTCTCGTACCAATTCTCTCAACTCCTCATTTCTCTCCTCGGATTCTCGTACCTAAGTTTTGAGTTCTATTTCATCGTCTATTAGTTTGATATTGTTTTCTTCTTCCTGCTTTGAGATCCGTGCTGATCTTTTGTCCTCTGGCTGGAACGCTAGCTCTTCCACGTTCCTGGTTCTAAAAGTAGTTCACAAGATAAGGTATATTTAAAAATTTTAATTTTAAAAATATTAAACATGTTTTGTTTGGTTTATATGAGTATTTGTTTTTTGTTTTATAGGATCATAAGAAAAAACAAAAGGAGGTGTCCAGTTCAAGTTCGGTACTGGAGCAGTAGTGGAGGTGACCAGTTTGATTTCGGTACACGATTAGTACAGGAGGTGTCCAGTTCAAGTTCGGTACAAGTACTGGAGGTGTCCGCTGAATTGGAACTCAAGTTTGGATGATCGGAGGTGTGATGATCAGATGCGGTGATGTGGCCGGGGGGGGGGGGGGGGCGCATGGAGTTGACGGTGAGAGAGAAGGATTATCCGATTAGGAGAATGTTGAGCATGTTGGCTTTGTCGGTGGTGGATTGGCATGTCGAGCTGGCGATTGAGGGGAATTGTCAGAGTAATTTGCCGATTGGTAATAAACATACCTCTTGATGAAGATCATGCTTTCACTCTTACACCGAGCTCAGGAGATATTATTATAGTTTGCTAGCTTAGTACTGACAAGTTGCTGTAATTGGTTAGGATAGTTTGTCTTGATTCTAATCAATCTACTATAAGTAGTTAATGTACTCAACACTTAGTGATGAATGAAAAAAACATTACAAACAACAATCTAAATCTCTCTCTCTCTCTCTCTCTCTCTCTCTCTCTCTCTCTCAATATCAATTATATTTTGGTATCAGTAGCTTTAGAGTAGCTTTGTCGTGGATCTACTCTTCTTCTTCTCCATGGATCTCGGTGAGAAACCTTCCACCTTCCATTATCAAATCTCCTCTAAACTCTCCAAAAACAACTTTCTCGTATGGCAATCACAAGTTCTTCCCATACTTGAATCTCACGACCTCAATAGCTACCTTGATCCTCTTGTCAAAATCCCCGATCCGTTGATCTCCCAGACTACGGATAACAATACTGTCTGAATCACAAATCCCGCCTACATCTCATGGCGCAAACAGGATCAATTGATCCTCAGGTGGCTTCGTTCCACAATTTCTGAAGAAATCCAGCTGGCTCAATTGGTGATGTATAGCTCCACAGCCAGCGTCTGGCAAGCACTTCAGACCCTCTTCAACCAACCTAACTTGAGTCGCCGCTCCGATCTCAGATTGCAGCTCCCAAACATCAAGAGAAATGGAGGACCCTGCTCGGAGTACCTGAAGCAGATCAGCTTCATCTCGGATCAGCTCACCATGTCCGGCAAGCCCATGGATGAGGACGATCTGATCATGTACACCCTGCGATGCCTTGGGTCTGAGTTCAATGGCCTCTTCACTGCCATCACTTCTCGATCCTCGCCATTCCCCATTCCTTAGCTCCACTCCATGATCCTTGACCACGAACGACTTCTCGATCAGCAGCTAAAGGAAGCCGGCGATCGCCAACAAGCCTTCCTTGCCTCGCAGATCGTCACTTCCGCGCCCAATTTCTTGGTACATCCTTCCTTCTCTTCTTCTTCTTTGACTTTCCCTTCTCAACTCGTTAATGGAGCTTATCCCAACTTTGGGAATTCAAATCCGCCCAATTCTTCTTTTTGCTGGTTCTGGCTTTTCGGTTTCTAATACCGGATTTGATTTCCCGGTTCCCGTGAACCTAGGATCCATCATCTCTAATCCGTTTTCTCCGATTCCTGGATCCGCAATTTCTGGATCCCCCTTTCCAGGTTCTGTGGCTCCAGCACCACTATATCCTGGACAAGGAATTCTCACAACTCCACAATCCGGTTTTCCAAATACTGGTTATTCACCTAATGCCCTTGAAAGAAATACAGTTTCGGATCAACCGTAAAAGTGTACACAAAGATAAACGAACGTACGCGTTCGTAGGCATAAGAAACAATTTCAGTAAAACTGGCATAACTTTCAGTGGGAAACTCCAATTTTAATGGTTCAAATTGGGTTAGATAGATACTGAGATTATCTAGAACTTTCATGTAGAAATATATTTCATTTGAACGAAGTATCAGTGTCGTTTTAATGAAATACCGAAAATATGCGACAGTTTGACATACACTTAGTAAAATCATCGTAACGTTCGCATCCGAACTCCAATTGGGCCAGTCCAAATTGGGTTGGAAAGATAATAAGATTATCTACAACTTTAGTGAAGGTTTGAAGTCGGTTGGAACGATTTAATATTTTCGTTTCAACAGAATACTGAAAGGGTGTGTGCAGTTTTCTGTTTGAAAATGTGTATAGTAGATATACATACATTTTGGCCTATCCTTATCCTATGTTGTATAAATATGATTTCTCTCTCTCTCTCTCTCTCTCTCTCTCTCTCTCTCTCTCTCTCTCTCTCTCTCTCTCTCTCTCTCTAATCAGTTCAACCAGTTGAATCAGTTAATTAAGTCTAATTCAGTCCAGAAATTAGAGAGACTCTTGTCAAGGAATTGAAAGAGTGCGAAGAGAAAGAGAAAAGAGGAGAAAAGAGTTTTCTCCGTCCAGAGAATCAAAAGCAATCATGCAAGTTCGCCGGTGCATCGTCTAGGCAGGTGCATCCGAGACCGAAGTGCTACGACTCACGGTGGATACGGGTAGAAGAGCGATACTTGTGGCTCTTCGTTGTGATCAAACTGGAGAAGTAAGAGAGTGAAAGGATATGGAAGCGTGTGGACGTGGGACGCACGAAAGACAATCGGAGGTGTGTCAAGACGGTGGGAGACGTGTGGTATGGGACGCACGGGCTAGTCACCAACGTGGCACCGAAGAAGAGAAGGATGCGAGCGATCAACCCTTCATGCGTGATCAATTTCACGCTGGTAATCGTCTATCCTCCTTTGTATCGTACCCTCGATATCGAAGCGTGATCTCGAGATTTGGGAACCGGACCGGGCCTTTATATCCACTGCGCGGGCCCGGGGTCGGGATAATTCCAACAGCCCTTGCCTCCCAATACTTCAATTATGGTCTCTTTGGAGGTCGTGGTCGTCGAAACCAAGGACGTGGCCGTATCCAAAGCAACAGTTCGAACAACAATGTGCAAACTTCCAACAAAGTTACGTTTCAAATTTGCAAAAAAACCCAACCATGAGGCTTCCGTTTCTTGGTATCGTGACTCCACCACCTCCATTCCAAATCAAGCTCCGCCGCAAACACTTTTTTCCGAACTCGGCAACCCCTTCCCGGGCCCGCGCAGCGGATATGTAGGCCCGGTCCGGTTCCCATAATCCAAGATCACACCATGACTTCGAAGGGTACGATGCAAATAAGAAGAATAGATTCATACCAGTGCAAAATTGATTGCACACGAAGGGTTGATTACTAGTCTTCTTTCTCCTGTCACGTTGGTGACAATCCGCGCGTCCCACACCACGCGTCTTTCACCGCTTGTTGACCGTCCTCTCTCTCCTTCGGGTTGATCACAACCGAAGAGCCACAAGTGTCGCTCCTCTACTTGTATCCACCTTGAGTCGGAGTTCGTCGGTCGCGGGTGCAACTGCCTAGACGAAGCACTGGCGAACTTGCTCGATTGGTTGATTCTCTACACCGGGCAAACTCATTTTCTCGGTTCTCTCTCTTCACACTCTTTCACTCTCTAGAAAGATGTCTCTCTATATTTCTGGATTATTCTGAATAATACGAATGATTGGACTGAATAGAGAAGAGAGAATTATCCTATTTATATCTCATAAATTCTGAGGCAAGAGGAGGCTAACGGTATTTTGTTACGTTTACGGACGGTTAAAGTAGATATGGTAATATCTGTTTAATGCGTGCCGAAGCGGAGACTTTTGAAAGGTTCAAAGAGTTTCAAAAACAAAATACAAAATCGACTAATTAGCAAGAAAATCAAAGCCGTTTGATAGGATCGAGGAGGCAAGTATTTGAGCTACGCACCTCAATAGGATCGAAGAGGCGATATTTGAGTTATAAGTATTGATGATAATTTATGATTGTGGAATCGTTTCACGATTATCTTCATTTCGAAACATTGAGATGTATTGGAAAAGAGGAAATGAATGCATGTAAGACATGGTTCGCTAAATGATAAATCAAACGGATCTCCCAAAAATGTTTTGGGGATACGCCCTTGAGACAGGGGTACTAATGAATGGTTGGATGTATGATATGGACCATAAACCTTTTAATCGGTACAAAAGACGCCGTATGAGATATGGATCAGAATGGTTCCGAAGTTGTCATTTGTACAGATTTGAGGATGTGAGTATATTTTCGAAATTGGTTTCGATTCAACTCAATCCCAAATTTGAAAATTGTTCGTTTATCATATATCCTAAAGGAAACTAAAGGGTATTAGTTCTAACTTCCCGACGAAGATGAGATTTTCGTGGCTCGAAGAGATGCCTTCTTAGAGGAGGACTGGATGCGCACAAGTTTGGAACTTGATGTCGTTTATCTCTATGCGGGCTAGTGGGAGTAGAATAAATCTCGAAATAGTTCGAGATCTGGAAAATGAACATTGTACCGATGAAACTTGACACGACTTCATCAAGAGTTGATGAATACGAGTCGAACACACAAAAGAATGTTTCGTAGATCAAGTAGGCTATATCATAAGCAGGTAAATACGGATTTATCGTTGCTAATGATGATAGATCGAAATCATATGGTGATTCGATATCCTACAAGGATGCTATGAAAATTAACGGTTCCACATGGCAAGGTGTCATGAAATCTGAGATTCGATCCGTGTAAATTATCAAGTTTAGAACTTGATTTCATTACTTTCAGGGTTAGACCCGTGAAATGTGAATGGATTTTCAAGGTGAAGAACTTACATGGATAGGAAGTTGCATATATGCAAAGCGAGGCTCGTAGTGAAGAGTTTCAAGTAATTCATAGTTGGACTATGAAGAAACGTTTTCGCATGTTGCCATGCTTTCACATTCTCGAAATTCTGCTTACCATGGTCGCATATTATGACTATGTGATGTGGCAAAATGGATGTCAAAACCGAATTTCTTGACAGAAATTTTATGAAAGGATGTGTACTTGACACAACCTTACGGTTTTGTCGATTCATAAGAATCGGGGATAGGATATGCATGCTTTAACGATCCATATGATGGATTAGAAAAAGCTTCTCGGAATTGGAATATTCGTTTTGACGAAGTTATAAACTGTTATAACATTGTCGAAACAAATAGAAACTTTGTGTACACATGAAGGTTAGTAGGAGCCGCGTTATATTTCTTGTAACGACACACAATTTAGGCGAGACCGCTTATGAATTAAGCGTGAAGATCTATATGATAGATCTAAGAAGTTTCTCGTTCTATATTATAGCACGTATATCGACATATTGTTGAAAATGGTTTTCAACATATAACTCCTTGGCGGAGTTAAATCGAAATGTCGAATGACAGAAATTTTCTACGGCTCGATGTTAGACATCAAGTTGGGTGGAAAATAATAATATGATGCTTTACATTTGATGTGAGGATCTATTATATCTGTCATGATATGTATGTGGCTATACGTCGTACACATAGAGCGTCTAGTTCACCATCAATAATATCCATGGGAATCACACGAGTTTGAATGTAATGCGATTACATGAGACTAACTCTTGTGAATGTATAATGGTTATATATATATATATATATATATATATATATATATATATATATATATATATATATATATATATATATATATATATATATATATATATATATATATATATATATATATATATATATATATATATAATGGTTATGTATCTTTAAACCCATCGGGATTTGTATTGATAGCGGTGAATGTTATCCTTGAATACTTTGCAAAAGAATTCAGGATTTTATTTTATCTATAATGGTGTGGAAGACGTGTTGGTCATAAAGAGTTATAACAACAACAGTTTTCAAATATGGCACGTCTAAATATGTAGCACGACTTTCGATCACAAAGTGTGTACATGTTTTGCTTAAACGAAAACATGGTTATGTGGAAAGGTTCCACAAGACCAATAATTCATGATTCTATTTACGGAGGCGAGTATATTATGGTTATTAATCACAAAAGGAAGCGGTATGGATCAATGATACATGACCAAACTCGAGTAGTCATGAGTTACCGGATTTATGGTTGTGTATTGTGTGAGACGCAATAGTACAAGCCAAAAATGCCGAGGTCACAACCACTTCTAGATAATACTCAGAAATTTCATTTGATCCATGAAATTTTATGAAAGATGTGATCATAGGTATTGGAAATGTTCCAAACCTTAAGAAGATTAACACTAGCGGCAACATGGGAAACCGTTTACAAAACCGCTCTCTCTAGTCGCGCGTGACTATCATGCGATGACTATGGGTATGGAGATACCTAGAGGAGGACGAAGAGAGTAGAGTGTAGTTATCTAATACGATAGTCCTCGCAGGTTATGGGTATGGAGATACCCATAGGTAAACGTTGTATCACCCAAATACTTAATCCGTATGAATGCATCCCTTTTAAATTTTTTGTTTACTTAAATTAATATGCATTCACCTTATATGAAAATTGTGTGCGGGTTGTGCAATTTGATTACATGAACCCTGATTTGAACTTGTGTGGACGTCGACATAATTGAGGATTATGTGCAGCGAAACCGTCACACTTAAAGTTTCATTTCTAAACATCCCTAGTCATGATTCAGTTTGCTTAAGAGTGAAGCATTTACATTATCAGATAATAGACTGAACATGTACACTAGTACATTAGCCGAGGAGATGATTATGTTTTGCTAATCATAGGACAAAGGTGTTTGTCGAATCGGGAACATAGATATATGCTAGGTGACATATATTGGATATGACCGAAGCCGCGAGACCATGACATGGTCTAGTCATTATGGATGGACTCGCGACGAGTGGGGTATTAGGTTCTTCATACTTGAGGGGACCATTGATTGCGTTACGTGCGTAACACAATCCTTTGATATGACCTTACGCTCACCGTAACAGGGAGTCAAAACGGTCATCATTGGGTATTGTCCGAAACACGGAATTCAATGTGAGTCTCCAAGATAGGAATTGTTTATTCCGAAAGGAAGAGATATCTCTTTGGCCACTCGATGAATTGATTAACGAAAACCATGGCCATGGTCAATGATATTAACGGCTAATATCGATTGAATTTGTTAAATCAGTTCGGAAACGAGGAATAAGTATAGTTAATCAAAATATAAGGACGACTACCACCATGCCTTTTGATTAACGGATATCTCTAACAAGAGAACTAATAACCGCTATTCGAGATAGGCACAATGATCACAATCATTCTTCGTGTTAACATGGGTAGCCATGATGGAGTGACTAGATCCCGCTCATGGGCTTGTAGTGATTTGGAAACAACCTACTGCCATCGTTAACCGAACCTACACGGTCACACAACGAGTCGTACTAAATCGGGTTTGATTATAAAGTTGGCACATAAGATGTGCGTAGCTTGGTATTTGATACGCAAGCTATATTCTCTAAAGTCGTGCATATTGGATATGCATAAGTACCTTTTTGGTAGATCTGAAATTGAGTGGGAGACTGAAGGAAATACAGTTTCAGGATCAACCGTAAAAATGTACACAAGGATAAACGAATGTAAGCATACATTCGTGGTCACATCTTTCAGTAGGAAAATCCAACTTGAATGGTTTAAATTGGGTTAGATAGATAATAAGATTATCTACAACCTTCATGTAGAAATATATTTCATATGAACGAAGTATAAGTGTCGTTTCTATGAAATACTGAAAGGGTGCAACAGTATGATATACAGTTAGTAAAACAGTCATAACTTTTGCATACGAACTACAATTGGACCAGAACAAATTGGGTTGGGTAGATAATAAGATTATCTACAACTTTCGTGTTGGTTGATTATCTTGCAGAAGAATTTACCAATTTCGTATGGACGGAATACTGAACAGGTTCATGCAGTTTTCTGTGTGAAAGGGTGTATATTGGATATACATGCCTTTTGGCCCATTCTTATCATATGTGATATAAATATGATGTTTCTCTCTCTCTCTCTCTCTCTCTCTCTCTCTCTCTCTCTCTCTCTCTCTCCAGATCATTCAGACCAATCTATGATATTATTCAGAATATTCCAGAAATATAGAGAGATGTCTTTCTAGAGAGCGAAAGAGTGCGAAGAGAGAAAACCGAGAAAAAGAGTTTTTCTCGGTGTAGAGAATCGATCTAATCAAACAAGTTTGCCGGTGCAGCGTCTAGGCAGTTGCACCTGCGACCGATGAACTCCGACTCACGGTGGATACAAGTAGAGGAGCGACACTTGTGGCTCTCCGATTGTGATCAAACCGAAGGAGCAAAACTGTTGGCTGTGGAAGAGTGTGGACGTGGGACGTACGAAAGACAACCGGAGGCGTGTCAAGACGGTGGGAGACGTGTGGTATGGGACACATGGCTAGTCATCAACGTGACACCAGAGAAGGAAAGGATGCGAGCGATCAACCCGTCATGCGTGATCAATTTCACGCTGGTAATCGTCTATCCTTCTATTGCATCGTACCCTCGAAGTCATGGCGTGATCTTGGATTATGGGAACCGGACCGGGCCTTCATATCTGCTGCGCGGTCCCGGGAACGGGTGAATTCCTAGCACTCCTCACATTCCTGTATCATATACAGGGTCCGTTACAACGGATCAACCAGTCCGTTGTAACAGACTATGTGAATTTCGCAGATAACCCCAAATTTCTGTATCATATACAGTGTCCGTTAGAACGGATCAACCAGTCCGTTACAACGGACTATGTAAATTTCGCAGATAATCCCCAATTTTTCTGTATCTTATACAGTGTCCGTTACAACGGATCAACCAGTCCGTTGTAACGGACTATGCGAGTTTTCTGCAGTTTCGTCTGTTTTCGCTCGTTTCCAAAACGATTAATCATGAAACCATTTCACGATCATTCCTAGATACTCTCAATCAACTTTTGATCGATCTCTAGCGAATTCTACTTGTGATTTTAACGGAATTTGACTTTCTCTATATGTAACATCATGCAAACGGTTACAAACTTTGATAACCCGTGCGTATATCGTATGTACGACTGTGATTCGACCCTCGAATCGATGGCGATCGCTTTGATACCACTGTTGGGAATTCTTTCCGTTTTCGGGCCCGCACATCGGATATGTAGGCCCGGTCCGGTTCCCATAATCCAAGATCACGTCATGACTTCGAAGGGTACGATGCAAATAAGAAGAATAGATTCATACCAGTGCAAAATTGATTGCACACGAAGGGTTGATTACTAGTCTTCTTTCTCCTGTCACACTGGTGACAATCCGTGCGTCTCACGCCACGCGTCTTTCACCGCTTGTTGACCGTCCTCTCTCTCCTTCGGGTTGATCACAACCGAAGAGCCACAAGTGTCGCTCCTCCACTTCTATCCACCTTTTGTCGGAGTTCGTCGGTCGCAGGTGCAACTGCCTAGACGAAGCACTGGCGAACTTGCTCGATTGGTTGATTCTCTACACCGGGAAAACTCCTTTTCTCGGTTCTCTCTCTTCACACTCTTTCACTTTCTAGAAAGATGTCTCTCTATATTTCTGGATTATTCTGAATAATACGAATGATTGGACTGAATAGAGAAGAGAGAACTATCCTATTTATATCTCATAGGATTAGGATGGGCCAAAAGGCATGTATATCCAATATACATCCTTTCACACAGAAAGCTGCATGAACCTGTTCAGTATTCTGTCCATACGAAATTGGTAAATTCTTCTGACAGAAAATTAACCCACACGAAAGTTGTAAATAATCTTATTATTTACCCAACCCAATTTGGCCTGGCCCAATTGAAGTTCGTATGCAAAAGTTATGACTGTTTTACTAACTGTATGTCATACTGTTGCACCCTTTCGGTATTTCGTAGAAACGACACTGATACTTCGTTCATACGAAGGTTGTAGATAATCTTATTATCTATCTAACCCAATGTGAACCATTCAAATTGGATTTTCCTACTGAAAGATATGACCACGAATGTACACTTACATTCGTTTATCCTTGTGTACACTTTTACGGTTGATCCGAAACTGTATTTCCTTCACTTATATCAAAACAACTGTCAATACTAACGGTTTGCGTTAAGAACAATTTGTATGACAAATATGTACAATGATTAAGGATGATCAAAAGAAACACAAGTGGAGAACCGCGAAGATCATTCAAGACTAAAAGAACAAGACATAAATCATCAAGAAAGGAAAGGCGTCAAGACGATTGAAGAATTCAAGATGTCGAAGCTTTCCGTGAGTTGGGATCATCAAAATAAATTCTAGGTATTCCAAAGAACATCTCATATTTATTAAGATCAAAAGATACATTCAGTCCGTCACAACGCACAAAAGCTTCCGTCACGACGCACCTACGCGTCCCCTCGTACTCGTGGCAACCCTTGGTGTCCGTCATGACGGACCAGATTGTCCGTCATGATGCACCATACTCGTGTAACCAATACACATTATCAACACACGGTCTGTCACGACGCACTGGTTGGTGCGTCTTCACCGATCGATCATGAAACCTTTCCACGATCATTCCTAGATCCTCTCAGACATCCTATGACTGATCTCTAGTGAATTCACTTGTGATTGTAATCGAAAATTTCATTTCAATCACCAATTTTCATGCAAACGGGTACAACCTTTGATAACCCGTGCGTATATCAAATATACGACTATGATTCGACTCTCGAATCTCAGCGCTTGATCTGATACCACTGAAGTGAATTCATCCGGCTCCGGACCCGCACAGTGGATATGAAGGCCCGGTTCGGTTCCCAAATTCCGAGATCACACTTCGATATCGAGGGCACGATGCAGAGAAGGATAGTCAATTACCGGTGCAAAATCGATCGCACTCGAAGGGTTGATCGCTATTCTTCTATCTCCTTGTCACGTTGGTGACAAAACGGGCGTCCCACGCCCACACGTCTCTCACCACTTCGTTGACGGTTTGATCAGAATGTAGAGCCACAAACGTCGCTCCTCTACTAGTATCCACCGTGAGTCGCATCACCTCGGTTGCGTGTATATCTGCCTAGACGATATACCGGTAAACTTGCTTGATTGTACTTGATTCTCTAAACCGAGAAAAATCCCCTTTTCTCGTTACTCTCTTTCTTCGCACTTTTCACTCTATGAAATAATTATTTGGATTGACTTGGTCTAGTCTGGACTAACCAGGAGAGAGGGAAAAATTCTATTTATACTAAATAGGATAAGGACACTCAAAAGACACGTTTTAGACACACCAACTCGTGTGTACCAAAAACTGCCAGAAAACAGTTTTTTACCACAGTCCGTCATGACTCACCATATGGTCCGTCATGACGGACGATGCCAAAAAGTTTATGGACAAAATACGCATCTTAGCATCATGACGCACCATATGGTCCGTCATGACGCACTGCAGTATTTTTCCCGAATTTGGCTAAGTCCACAACCATTGCAGACTACACACACTAGGTGCGTCATGACGAACCATATGATCCGTCATGACGCACTGTGTTATTTCGTCCAATTCTGCACAATCTCATTGCGCATCCATCCGTCTTCTCGAATGCGTATGTTCGTGTGTCCTTGTGTGTACTCTTTTACGGTTTGTAATTGGATTGGATTCGGATTAACTTAATTGGAATTCGTTTAGTGTTAGGGTTATGGAGTCATAATGTATATGCATTTTGTAAATTAATTGGTCATTTTTTGTTGTCAAACTATTAAAGACTTTTTTTGTTGAATCTATAATGAATTGATGGATTTATTTTGAATTTGTAGATTTTTCGTTGTTCTTTTTTAATGTTAAGACTTAATTTGCTAAAAACCTCTGTATAATGATTGATTTTTTAAATGCCCTTGTATAGTAAAAAGGCCGCGTATACTTTCACTTCAGATTTTCTATTGATGCTCTATTTGCTTTTCTTTTTTTGCAACTGTTTGGTTTATATGAATGTTATAATATTGGCATTATTCTTATCATCCTTTTATTATTATTCTGAGTTAACCTTTGATCATGCTAGTATCATGTTCTTGGTAATGCCAAATTGTTTATAATGTGTATATATTGAAACAATACATCATTGCATAAGAAAAAAATCGCTCAATACATACTGGTCACATAACTCATCACTACACAAATTTTCAGAATTTCTCATCACTCCCAAATTGTAATTTCAACTTAACACAATACAATCACTTAACAAGCATATTACTATACAATTCCTTCAATTATAATGTTAAATCATATTCATAACTATTTTTTTTTTGATGAAAATAGAGTGGGCTCACAAGTCCCACTTCTATCGTTTAATGAATTAACAAAATTCATTACAAATTATATTTACAAAGACTTAATTAACTCTCTAATCAAAACTATCTAAAAAAGTAAAATACTTAGAAAACCGAGAAACCAATTACTAAAAACCGGTTGTATTAATAATCCTGCTCCCAGAATTCTATTCCTTGCTTATCTTTTCTACTTCCTCCTGTCTGAACGCTAGGTTTAGCCATCTCTTACAACTCTTTTCCTTGTCGATGCAGCCCCCTCTATAGCGCCGCTCAGCGCTCCTTTGTCATGGCCAATCATCGCCTACTGTTCTCCGGGCTGGAGCAAAACTAGGGTTGCTTGAGTTCCCCTTCAACGGAGATGAAACTGTTTCTTGTCCAATCGGAGGAAGAAGGGGAAATCTCCATCGCCATGAACATCCTCTACTCCAGAACCCTCCTAGCTCCATGCTTAGCTTTCATCCCCCCGATCTTCTTCTTCTCCACCAGTCACTTGTACCACTCCTTCTCCGTCTTCCTTCCTATTTTCCCAATTTGTAAAAGCATAAACTATATCCTTCCGATCCTGAAGAATGAGATCTATTAATCTCCTCTCAGAAAGATTGGAACTGTGGAAAATTCGCCGGCACCTCTCCTTCCACAGATGAAACACCAACAGTCCAATGATTTGCTTCAGATCTGTTGGAGCTTGCTGGCTTAAAATTACTAGAAATGGATCTGGATTAGGTGGAAGCTGTAACCCCATTAAATCATTAATCTGTATCCAAACCGACTTCATGAAACAGCAATTTTCAAGTAAGTGATTTACTGTTTCTTCCTTTTTTTTTGCATAAAACACACTGATTTGCTAATATCCATCCTTTTTTTTTAGATTATCAATCGTGGAAATCTTATTTTGGGCAATTAACCATAAAAAAACATGCATCCTTCCCGGTAATTTAATATCCCAAATTCCTTTCAAATATTCTCTATTAATTCCAGATAATTTGATATAACATTTTTTAACTTCAAATTTTTTTTTTGAGGAACTGATCCATTCAACTCTATCTTGCTCATCTTGTACCAATTGGATTGATAAGCAATCCTGGGACAGTGCCAATAGTTGTATCTCAGCTTGCAAAGATAAGAGATTTCGAGCATTAAAAATGGTATGTACTTCTCTTACTGGTAATTCCTTAATTAAATACCCTAATGTTAGATTAGGATTCTGCATAAATGAATATAATTCTGGATATTTAGCACACATCCTTTCCCCAAACCAATTATCTGTCCAAATATTAATTAGCTCCCCATTTGCAATTTGGAATTTAGAATTTTCCCTAAAAACTTCCAATAATTTCATAATATCATTCCAAAAATAGGAAAGTTGTGGGTCATGAATATAATTTAAATATCCAATATTCTGAATTTGTCCCACCAATAAATTCCATTTGATATTTTCCTCTGTTAGATTATAATACTTCCAAATCCATTTAAGCAATAAAGAATCATTAAATCTCTCCAAATTAAGTATGCCCAATCCTCCATATATTTTTGGCAAACAACAAGTTGCCCAATTAGCTAGATTATATCCATGCTCTTTATTTCCTCTCCACAAAAAGTTTCTTCTACAATTATCAATAGCTTTTATCATCCATTTTGGGAATTTAAACACACTAAGATAATATATTGATAGAGCAGACAATATTGAATTAATTAATATTAATCTGCCATGAATATTTAACAATTTATAATATTAATCTGCCATGAATATTTAACAATTTACCCTTCCATCCTTCCATTCTAAATTGAATCTTAGTAATTATCTTTCTATACTCCTCCTTAGCTGGTCTCTTAAAATGTAATGGCAAACCCAAATAGGTCATAGGTATGATCCTATTGGGCATCCAATTTCCTTAGATAAATTTTCCATAACCTCCTGATCCACATTTAAACCAATTATTTCTGATTTTTCAAAATTTATTTCCAATCCAGATTCACTTCCAAAAATATTTAGAACATGCTTTAGCCTCTTAATATTCAACATTGTTGGCTTTAAGAAGAAAATGGAATCATCAGCATAAAACAATGATGAAACTATTCCATTCATAGGTCTCTGAATATAATCTTTTGCACATAAACCCTCAATTATTCTGGATAATACATCCATAACTAGGATAAACAAATATGTTGAAATAGGATCCCCTTGTCTTAATCCTCTCTTCAAATGTACAAATTTTCCTGGTACTCCATTTAATAAAATTCTAGTAGATCCTCCTAAAATAGATTTTTCGATCCAATTAATCCAAATATCCCCAAATCCTCTAGCCTTCAATACTTTAATTAAAAATTCCCATGAAATAGAATCAAAAGCTTTATAAATATCAGCTTTAAAAATTAATAATTCTTTATTTGTTCTTTGAGCCTTGCATAACACCTCTCTTGCATAAATATAATTTTCTGAAATAGTTCTTCCCTTTAAGAACCCTAATTGCTTGGGATCAATTAAGGATCCAATAAACAATTTTAATCTATTAGCCATAACTTTTGAAAAAAATTCTTTGTATAGAGCACACCAAACTTATGGGCCTATAATCTTTCACCTCAACTGCATCATTTCTTTTAGCAATTAAGGCTATAAAAGATGAATTATAATTAGATAAACCAACTTTTGCCTCTTTATTTATCAACTGAAATATTTCCTCCTTTAAATATTCCCAATATTTTTTGAAAAATTCTCCATTAAAGCCATCTGGGCCAGGAGATTTATTCGCTTTCCACTTGTCTATTACCTCTTTTATTTCATCTAACTTTATCTCCTGGTCCAGATAATCTAAAATAATATTATTATTTTCATAAATTTGACCCAAATTCAATCTTCCTCCCACCTCAACCTCAGACTTAGGAATGTGATTTTTACCCATAAGATCCCTGTAAAAATTGAAAACTATTTTTGATTTATCCTTATGATTGTAGTATAATATTTCCTTCTCCTTCAAAACTGGTACCATCAACTTATTTTTTTTATAGTGGCATGTAGATGAAAAAATCTAGAATTTGAATCGCCTTCCTTAATCCATAAATACTTAGATCTTTGTTTCCAGTATATTTCATTTTCCAAAACCAACATATTGTATCTTTCCTTAGATTTTATTTTAATCCAATTTTCAATTGGATTTAATTGCCTATTTTCTTGTAATAATTCCATCCAATTAATTGTCTTTAAACAATTCATAAGATAAATTTTTAAAGTCCCAGATCTTCTATAATTCCATTCAATTAATCTTTTCCCTAAAGCTTCTAATTTGGCATAAAATTCTTCCCAATTCTCTGAAATAGTTGCCTTTAAATGATTAATAATAATTTTATCGGCCTCCTTATTTAATAACCATGCATTCTCAAATCTAAATCCTCTATGAATGGGGAAAGAGGTAGTTGCAGTATATATAATTGGAATATGATCTGAAATAGTTTGAGGAATAGATAATTGATTTGAGTTTGGAAATTCCTTGATCCATTCCTTGTTGAATATATATCTGTCCAACCTAGCATGTGCCACACTAGAACTCCATGTAAATTGTTTACCAAACAATGGAAGATTAATCAAATCCCTATTCTGCAAAAATTCCAAAAATAACCTTGTATTAGCAGAATCTCTATCCACACCTCCCCTTTCTTCCTGTGATAAAACCAAATTAAAATCCCCAAATATAACCCAAGGAATATTTAAATTATCTCCAATATCCCCTATTTCTGATAAAAAATCTTTCTTAATGGATTTATCCACTGGCCCATAAACCCCTGTAAGATAAATCTTATTATTATTCCATTTACATTGCAAATTAATTGATATAGAAAAAATCTCTAATTTCCTCATTTATAAACTCAAAAAAATCTCCATTCCATATAATTAAAATACCTCCTGAGGCCCCTACACTCTTCTTATACTTAAATTCCTTAAGCCTTACTCCACATATCTCCTTAACTATTTCCATATCTATTACTTCCATTTTGGTTTCTTGGATACATGCAATATCAGATTTTTCCCTTATTATATAATTTTTAATTAAGATCCTTTTATTCTTATCATTCATACCCCTCACATTCCATGATAAAATCTTTAATTTTTTAAAATTCATTGATCTTCATTTAAAACTCTATTTTGTGCCACAATAGTGTCACACATCAACTCAGTAATAGTCTTTCTAGTAGGATCATTAATTTCAATACCCTGACTTTTTAATATATCAAAAATATCCTTCTCATTCATAAAAATTTTTCCTTTCAATTTTAATTCCTCAGGTTTATCAAATTTCTTCTTGATCCCTTTATTTTTTCTTCCAACACCTTTATCCATCTGTTTATATTGTACTATTTGTGCCTTTTGAACAGGAGATGTACAAAATCCACTTTGCTTTGATAATAATCGTGCACTTCTCCTTTGATCCTCCATAATAGTTCGCTTTTCCATCTTTTTATTCTTAATCTCTATTGTATTATTACTTACATTATCTTTACCATTTTTATTCATCGTTATATTCTCATGATTAATTTCATCTTCTTTGAATTTTAGGTTAAGAGGAGCTACTTCTTCTATCTCAACCACATTAGTCATTATCGTATTGGTATGATCATTATCCCTCTCTTCATATTCAATTTGTATAATATCAAAATTATCATTTTCTCCAATAATCTTGTTCTGATTATTATTAATCTCATTTAAATATTCATTAATGTCCTGGTCACCTCCTTCTCCCAATATTCCTTCTTTGTCAGTCTCTCTCCAGTCAGATATCTCTAGGGTTTTATCATCCATTTTTAAATTAGGGTTTTGTGAATCTAAAATTTTGATAATCCATTCTCCCTTGAAATAAGTAATAGCCATATGTAATTTATTCTTTCGATCCTTACAGCTCTCCATGCCGCTACTACCCTCTCCATTCCAAAATTTTAGTGTTTTTTGCATATATACCCTTTCTAATTTAGATAACACAAACAAATCCCTCCAGTTAAATAAATCAATCCTAAAGTTAGGTTTACCATTCTTATATACCAAAAGATCCCCTTTAGCATTCATTGCCCCAAGATCAAATTTATTCTCTTTAATTTCCTGCACTTTTTCCTTAATTACCTCCACATTCTTAGTTACTTTCTTAACCCTCCACTCTTTTGTATATTTTTCTTTCCAAAATACCCTCCTCTTCTATAATATATTCCTTTTCTTCAGATTTTTCAAAGTTTTCTCAGTTTGTTGTATTATGCTAATTCTTATGATTTTGCCATCAACTCCTTTTGCCCAAATTTCTCCCGGAATAATACTCATTTTATCTCCCATTATCTTTAATCTTAAATTATCAATGTAATCTTTCTCCACAGAGAATTGACCTATCTCTACAATGGAACCAAAAGAGGCTACCAATTTTCCTAAGGCTATATGGTTACAAATAGCTAAAGGTACATTGTTGAGATAAATTATTTTTGTCTCAAATAAAGAGTTCTCATTGTTACCCAATTCTGATAAATAAACTACAGTGTTTTCTTGATAGGATCGAGAACCATTGGAAAAGTCATTGGCTTCAGTTGGTTTTGAAGATTCAGGAGCAATCACAAGCTGATCTTGGTGTGGCTTGGTTGGATTTGGTTTTTTTGGCAAATTTTTGAGTGGATTTGTTGGAATATGTAATTTTTCAGGTTGAGTTTGAGAGCAATTTTTGTATAAATGGCCTAGTTTCTTGCATTTCAAGCATCTCGGTAGACTTGTGCATTTTGCTTTGAAATGATCTTTAGATAAGCATCTAAAACATCTATTCTTAAACATATCCAATTTAAAATCGAAAAATTGATCTTCCACAACCTTATTTCTCCTCTTTACTGTTTGCCACTGTAGATCTTCCCTCAATCCGTCACACAAAGTTTGAGCATAACTCAACTTTTTTTCATTTAATCTACCCTCTTCAATCGCTAACTGAACCCCCTGCCTCATTACTCCGTTGCTGATCAGACTAGAGCAATTAGATTGAGATAGTTAAAGGGAGTTGTAGAGTCTTGAAATTTCTCTTACGAGTATATTCCAATCTCTAGTCTCGCCCTGAAAAAATCTCCCAAACCCGCTACACCCCGAGGGGGCTATGGTTCGGTTCCAATCACTCTTTATCTTCAAATCACTAAGACACTACTCTTTTTCGCTAGAACGCTGAGAAATCAAGATTCTTGGTTCTTGAATCGCCTTAAGCAGTTTCTTGAATCGCTAGATTCAGATCAATATTCATAACTATTAGTACCCAAACCCTATCAATAACAAGCCCAACATATACCCGGTACCAGTAGCTAGCCAATCGAGAGGAGAGTATTGCACCTCAGATCTTCCACTCCTCTTTCATGCAATCACATTTAAGGTAGAAACTAAAGCTGGCCATAATCGGGGTAGACTGCCATAACTTCATGTTCGTCATTGTCGTTTTAAGGGAAAAGAGATGAGTCATCCAATATTATACATTAAAACTCTTATATTACGAACTCAAAACTCCTGTAGCGTATTTTATTCCATAATCCTGAAAAAAAAGTAATTTTAATTATACAAAAAAGTCAGCAAAATAACAAATAATTACTTATCAAATCCTAGCTGAGCCAATAATTACCAATAAGAATTAATCGACCACCAAATAAGCCTCTAATCAACCCCTAATTAAGCCTCTAATTTACCACTCACAATTAATTATCTCCTAATTGCCGATAACATAACTAATTACTCAATGATTGTGTAATCGTTCTATTGAGGCCTATTCTGATCTGATTTTGCTCAATTAACCACTGATACTCAATTTATCTCAACCCATCCAATATTTTATTACTATCATTATTACTATTACTATTATTATTATTATTGTTATTTTATTATTATTGTTATTATTACTATTGTTATTATTAGTTTTAACATTATGATGATTTTTATATAATAATAATAATAATAATAATAATAATAATAATAATAATAATCAGGCTATAGCACCGGTACGGCCGCTATATTTGAACGCTTCATGCCATAGTAGTCCGCAATATCGTTACAGCGGAACAAAATGCTACATAGCTAAATTCCGAAGCGATGTATCGTTTACCTCCAAAAATCCTCTGTAGCGTTGTAGATAATTGTTTGTTGATAAATAAATATTACAAAATTTGGTAACTAATTGTTTGTTGATAAGTAAAATTATTTTCAAATAAAAAATATTTGTAAATTCAGTTCACATGTATTCTTTTGAATTATTTTTCTTTTTTGTTGTTAATTCATTGACATATTTGTTGAGTTAAAGATGTGTCAATGAAATTAAATATTGATAGACTATTATGTGTTAATCTAATTAATTAATTTAACAGTTTATTTTTACTTCATGTCGCTTAACAATTTAATTATCTCAAAATAATCTAATCAAATATGACTAACATTCTAATTAACGATATTGTCTAAAAAATATCTCAAATAAAACAAGTTAATTTAGTTACCTAGGAAATATTTAATTAACATGGAAATTAATAAATCTTATCAATTAACAAATCATGTATTATTTCCAATTGACACAATTAATTAACATTTGAAATAATAATTAATTACCATAATATTAATGCATGTACTATTTATTAATTGTTTGGTACATTTAATCAAGTAAAAGATAAGTTGTCAATTGAACATGGTATATCTATACCGAGCAACGGAGTGTCAAAGATTTGATCGGATATGAATGAAGGGAAATTATACCATGTCGGTGAGATTTCTCCCACTTGTGTTGATTGAATAAGGATAAGGTCATGGAGGGCAATGGTATTAATTCATGACTCAATTTTGTACCCATATAGGCATATATATACATTCGATTAATTATGCTTTGAATTAACAGTTGATTGTGATGTAATTAACAGTCAATACGAGAATTTTCAATTAACACTTAATAATGATTTTATAATTATATCATTTATCAGCATAATTAATAATTACAATATCTTCTCATAATTAGCAACATAATTATTGTATATAAATTAACAAATACAATAATTAGCAATTAATAAAGTGATTTCAAATAACAAAATATTAATTCAATTTCGATTATTAATTAATAAACATGAATTAAACAAGATTTATGTACCAAATTTTGATTTTTACACAAAATATACATGAATTAAACAAGAACTCAAACAAATCCCCCTCCAAATCAATAAAAAATAACAACTTGAAAAATAAATAAAAATCAGTCCAAATATCTAAGAAAATGACTAAAAAAAAATCGAAATCAACAAAAATCTCTCCAGACAAATGACTCAAACGTATGTCTTCTTTCGTTTGTTTCTTTTGTTTGTGTGTGTGAGAGAGAGACTGTGGCGGCTAGGTTTATTGACTATTGTATGTATGCCAGAGAGGAGAGAGAGAGAGAGAGAGAGAGAGAGAGAGGAATTAAACTATGAACCACGCAAATTAATCACGCATCTACACCCGCATGTATTAATTAGGCAAGTAATAAATGCATTCAATTTCCTAATTAATCATTGCGGGGTAATTGAGCGGGGTGCCTAATATTGTTGAGAGAGAGAGAGGGGTTTGTGAGTGGCGATTGAAATGAGAGGGAGGAGAGAGTGTTAAGGTTTGAGTATATATATGGATTGGGTCTTAATCAGACCCGGCCCTGGGTTATGGCCCATCAGGCCCAAGCCTAAATCCCCCCAAAAAATAAAGCCCCCCAATTTTTTTTCCCTATATATACATATATAAACCCATGATAAAACAAGCCCACAAGCCCAATTATCTACCTCCCACTCCAGACCCGACCCACTGACCGACCCGACCAGACCCGACTCCCCTGACCCGACCCGACTTCACAGATCCGACCCAACTCCTCTAATAACCCTAACCCGACCCAAACACTCTCTAGACCAATAACCCTCGCCCAAATCGATTTCTCCACCGCCCCCACTGTCCCCAGACCCCACCACCGTAGCCAAGACCCCAACCCCACCACCAGGGACCCCTAACTAGACTCCGATTTTAATATTTTCTGGATTTTTCTTTCAATTTCTTCGTTGTTCTTCTATTTTTCAGCAATTTCCAGCGATTTTCAGGTAATTCTCAGCAATTTTCAGCGATTTTCAGGACTTTCCAGCGATTTTCAGCGGTTTACAGCTTTTTTTGTGAATTTCGGCCTATTTTCTGCGAATTTCAGGGGTTTTCTGCGAATTTCAGGGCTTTTCTGCGATTTTCAGGGCTTTTCTGCAAATTTTAGGGGTTTTCTGCGAATTCCTGTGAATTTCAGGGTTTTTCTCCGAATTTCAGCATAATTTCTGCGATTTTCAGGCTATTTTCTGCGAATTTCAGTCAATTTTCTGCGAATTTGAATCAATTTTCTGCGAGTAAATATTGTTTATGATTTTAAAAGCCCCGTCTTTTTGTTCGCCTAAAGCCCCCAAAAATCGAGGACCGCGCCTGGTCTTAATTAACTGTTAATGCATGAAATAATTAATTGGGAGCAATATCATTTCTCTATAGATAGGAGATCTTTTGGGAATGGATAAAAATGCCCCCTATTAACGCGTGACATCATGCTGATTCATTGGCAAAAATAAGAGGGCACCATCTCTCATGAATGAATAGGTGTCCTTTCTAGTTAGGGGTGTTCAAACGGTTCGGTTAATTCGGATACCGAACCGAACCGGTCGAATTCGGTTTAATCGGTTCGGTTTTTTGGTTTATTTGGTTCGGTTCGGTTCGAAAAATGGTACTGTCCGGTTTATTCGGTTCGGTTCGGTTTTGATGTTGTGAAAACCGGTTAAACCGAACCGACCGAATAACATCTAATTTTTCATAAATTATTTAGTATGTTAATGTTAAATTATAAAAAAATTGTTGTTATAATACTATAAAATAATATAATTATATTTTACTATATGTATTTATATTTTTTGATAAATTTTTTTGATAAATTTTTTTTATTTTAAAATTATAATGTTTCTTATTCGGTTTAACCGAATAAATCGAATAAGAATTTGGTTTATTTGGTTCGATTTTTAATTGGTTCGAAAGCTAAAACGGTTCGGTTCGGTTAGAATTTAGTTCGGTTCGGTTTAAATTGGTTTGACCTTATTCGGTTCGGTTTGAACCGAACCGACCGAATGAACACCCCTATTTCTGGTATCAATGATATTAGAAATTATGTATCGGGAGCAAAATATATTTTTCCATTTTTTCCCCAAAGAAAACAAGATTCGGGTTGTCATGAGATGACTACTGCCTATATTTCTCTTTTATGCTTTTGAGTTTCCACAGATTGGGACTAACTTGGGAGAATCTCTGAATTTAGGATGACTAGGAGATTACCCGCGCTTCGCGGCGGTTTTGTTTCATTTGATTTATCATACATATAATATATAGTTATGATTTTTCGGGATCAAATATAAGACTTTATAAAAATAAATATCATATTGATTAAGAAAGTTTGATTATGAAAAAATAAATATCACATTACGAAATATTTATTTAATATTTTAATACAACATATACAAAAAAAAAAAAATGTCACTATAAATTAATAAAACAACATGCGTGGACATAAACAAAAAATTAAAACCATATGATATTCTAAATTTTCATATATAAAATTAAGAATAATAACATTGTAAAAGTTAAAAAAAATTATTTTTGTCTGATAATTTTTATATTTCATGTTTATTATTGAAAAATATTATATAAGTTAAAGAAATTATTTGTGTTTAGTAAATACATATATTTCATTATTTTTTTTTAGAGATCAAAATAAAACTGTTTTTAAGTAAAAATACAAATATAACATAATTGTTTTAAAAATAATAATAATTATTAGGATGTGCAATTTTTTTCAATTATATGTTTAAAAATAATAATAATAATTAGGATTAGAAGTCATTAATGTAATTATATATTTTTTTTACATAATTGTTTTCATAATTTTATGTTAGAGAAAAGTATTGAATATATGATAATAACATACTTAGTAGTATGTGCAATTTTTTTATCAATTATAGTTTTAAAAATATTAATTATTAGGTTTACAAGTCATTAATGTAATTATATTTATTTTTATATCTTTTTTTACATAATTGTTTTCATAATTTTAAGTTAGAGAAAAATATTAAATATATGATAATATGGATCTCAAAATAAAGATAAAATTCAAGCGAATATATTTCTTAATTTTTTTAAATTATATTATGAAAATACTAACAATATTTGATGTATTTATGATATTATATATTAATTTATTAATGTTAGATATTTAAACTCTTCACATTCTATTTGTATTCACAATTGATCATGTAACATATTGTGAAAAAATTGAAAATCAAATACAATTGGTTCAACATGAACCTAACAAATAATATTTTGACACGTCATCAGTGTAAGGTGATGTGGCCTTCTAAAATTGCTTAAAATTATGTGTAAAATAAGGGACACATAAATATCTACAAATAAAACATAATCACACAAAATCAAAAATTAATCTATGGTTCATATATTGCCACATATCATAATCTAATGGTTGAAATAATTGTGATGATGTGGCATGAGTTGTGATGAGGTGGCATGAGGAAATTGCTTAAAGATGGGTCCAAAATAAGGGGGTTGGTTAATTTCAAGGAAAGAGAGTAAGAGTAATTTCTGAACCAAATTACAGGATGAACTCAAATTTCTCCATGTTTGAATTCACTTTGTTTAATAAGTGACAACCACTAATTGATTGTGATTGGGGTACTTCAGTCATGGGCGCTTTAGCAATACAGTGCATTATTAATAGAAACCTAGATACTAAGTCCAATCATTTTTCGGCTCAACTAGGGGGGGTCGCAATTTTTATTTTATTTTATACACAATAACATTACCACGCATGGCACGTCGAGTCCGTTGGCTAAATGAAGTCGGGACCGTAAGCCTCTGATTTTCGAATCGTAGTTAAGATATTTGATGAAATAATAATAAGATGCAAATATAATTTCCAGGAGATTTATATGTAAAACAATAATGTTATCATGATATTCAATAAAAAATAATATAACTATATTATTTTTTTATTTTTTTTTGATAATAAATGGAGAAGATTTATGTTCTCCATTAATTGATTTTAATAAAAATCGAATTCACAATCTCTTACAACATATGATTTTCATGTCTCATATTTAACCAATTAGATTATGAGTTCATTGATAATATAAATTTTACTGTTTGTCGTTCCAAAAAAAAATTATAGATATTTTTTTATCTGTCCTCCTAAGAAACTTCGTCAAGACTCGAATTTATAATTTATAATTCATATTAAGTTCCAATTTCAAATAGAGGTTAATATGATGCCCCCCTATCTCTCGCCCAACCATTCTTACTGTGTATCCAAATTGGTTAATTAAAGTAATTAATATCGTAATTAACGATTAACTGAACGTTTAATTGAATTGATATATCAATTAACATGTATGAATATTTATATATTAAATTGAATTTATGTGTCAATTAATCGTTAATTGAAATGTTAACCACTCTCGCTTTAATTAATCGTCAATTAATCGCTTTAATTGAAGGTCGGAGTGAGAGCGGGGGCACCCTAACATAATTTCCCTTTCAAGTTTCAAATACTCTTGATTTTGTTTACTTTTGGACGCTACTAGCTAGGTTGATTTTTAGTGACGTGAATTTTTGAGAGGCATATTCTTGTTCATTTCACAGGTTTTCGTCATCAAGTGCGTGTTGCGATAAGTCAACACACAAATTTCTCCAGAATTCACTCATTTTTTTGGCATTTTAGTCCTTCGTAATCTGTTATGTTTGTGCCTCATAATCAGGTTACGTGTCAATTGCTATAGGCTAACCTAGGCAGAAAACAGAATAAAAAGGGAATAAAATGATATATTCCATTTTGCATTGACTTCTTGATAAAAGAAAACTTAGAAAAGGAAAACCTTAGTTTCGTGAAGGCAATGCATTATTGATACATAACAAGAAGTAGAATCCTATTCATTGAGAAGAAAAAAACATGCAATTTCAATTTGATTTTTCTCAACAAACAAATGCCACGCACTTTCTGGGCTCCACTCGTTGAAATTTAGGGTTTCAATCGTTCTCAGTTTTGCTTTTGAGCTCTGTATAAATTACAAATAGTTAACCCCCTAGACAGTACTCATCCATCTCGTTCTTCGACTTTAGAGCTCTTCTCTTCTATATTGGTATAGAAGAGGTATGTAAATTAAATTACGCATCATCATTACTTCTAGCAAGTTTTTTTTTTCTTTATTATTTTTGGTGAATACGAGAGAAAAAACATATTTTTGACTGTTATTTAGCAATCATTGTACTGATCAACAATGTTCTTTAGCACCATTAGGACCATCACTGTAACTTGCAAGATATTTTGATTGATTATGCATCTGGTAATAGATTTTTCTATTGAATTATTGACCAAGTATAACATCATGGGGCTTTGAAAATCTTGCTTTAGTGTCTGAAAACGGCAAAACAAACTTAGACAAGTAAGCGTAAACAAATGATAAGTAGGAGACTTTCGACAAAATAATAATGAAGGCCAGTTTGTACTGCTTTTCCAAAAATTAATAAAAAAGATACTCCGTTTTTTCCACCTTTTCAGATCTGAAACCTGAAATCTACTTTATTTTTGTTTAATTTGAAGAAAAACAAGGCAACAACAATGGCAAGAGATCAACTGCAAGTGTTAAACGCGCTTGACTTGGCAAAGACACAATGGTACCATTTCACAGCTATTGTGATAGCCGGCATGGGATTTTTCACCGACGCATATGATATCTTCTCCATTTCTCTCGTTTCAAAACTCCTCGGTCGCATCTACTATTACGTGCCTGGCTCGAAAGATCCAGGGTCACTCCCTCCAAATGTATCTGCTGCCGTGACCGGTGTTGCCTTCTGCGGAACCCTAGCAGGACAACTATTTTTTGGCTGGCTCGGCGATAAAATGGGTCGTAAAAGAGCCTATGGAATGACTCTAATGCTCATGGTGGTCTGTTGCCTCGCAGAAGGGTTGTCTTTTGGTAATAGCGCTAAAGGCGTAATGGCAACCCTGTGTTTTTTCCGCTTTTGGCTAGGGTTTGGCATAGGAGGGGATTATCCTCTTTCCGCTACTATTATGTCTGAGTATGCGAATAAAAAAACACGCGGTGCTTTTATTGCGGCTGTGTTTGCCATGCAAGGATTTGGTAATATTGCCGGTGCTATTGTTGCGCTAATCGTGTCTTCTGGCTTCAAGGCGAAATACGATGTCCCCGCATACGAGGACAATCCGGTTCTGTCTACTCCTCCACAAGCTGATTATGTTTGGAGAATTATTCTAATGTTTGGAGCTGTTCCTGCAATGTTGACCTATTATTGGCGGATGAAGATGCCTGAGACAGCTCGATACACTGCTCTCGTGGCTAAAAATGCCAAGCAAGCAGCCGCGGACATGACCAACGTCCTTCAAGTATGAATCAATTTAGTTTCCTCTCAAATAAATTTCAAAAACTAATAGAAATAAATGATTAATTTTAAAATTTATCTTCTAAAATAGGTCGATATAGAGGAGGATCCTGTTAAGGCCGAGCAACTGTCCAGTTCCAAGGAGCAATTTGGCCTCTTCTCCAAACAATTTCTTCGTCGCCACGGTGTGCACCTCATGGGTACCGCCGTTTGCTGGTTTGTTCTAGATATTGCTTTTTACAGTCAAAATCTATTCCAAAAAGATATCTTCACCGCCATAAACTGGATCCCTAAGGCAAGGACCATGAGTGCCCTCCAAGAGGTCTACAAAATTGCACGCGCACAAGCATTGGTCGCGTTATGCGGCACCATACCAGGCTATTGGTTCACCGTTGCCTTTATAGACATAATCGGTCGATTTACCATACAACTAATGGGTTTTTTCATGATGACCGTGTTCATGCTCGGCTTGGCCTTGCCGTACCACCACTGGACCACAAAGGGTAACCACTTAGGGTTTATTGTCATGTACGCGTTCACATTCTTCTTTGCCAATTTTGGACCAAACAGTACAACATTCATTGTGCCTGCCGAGATATTCCCTGCCAGACTCAGATCAACTTGTCATGGTATATCAGCAGCAGCTGGTAAGGCCGGTGCAATTATTGGATCGTTTGGATTTCTATACGCAGCCCAACCCAAAGATCGGACTAAGACCGATCGTGGGTATCCTCCGGGCATTGGTATACGTAATGCATTGTTTGTGCTTGCGGGGTGCAATGTTATAGGGTTTGCGTTTACATTTTTCGTGCCCGAGGCAAACGGGAAATCGCTCGAAGAGATGTCAGGTGAGAATGAAGAGGAGGAAGAAGTGGAGATGAGCGCCGGAAATAACCGGACAGTACCTGTTTAATATGAATTTGTACATGGCAATAAATAGTGTTCGTGTTATATAGGCTTATAGAAGTTTGTTGTGTATTACATTCATGGTTCTGAAACTCGGACTCGGACTCGGTTGGCTCCGGAGACTCGGAACTCGGACGACTCGGACAAGACTCGGACGAGTCAAAAAAAAAACTCGGACGATTAGTAAAAAAATCGGAAAAAATAGGAAAAAAAAAAAATATTTTTTTTAAAAATAAGTAACCATTCATAAACATGATACACACAAATTCAACGAAAATATAGGCTAGTATGCATGTTTTAAAATTGAAAATTGAAATAAAGACTTGTACTGTAAAATGAAGAAGTGAAATATAGGCTAGTATGCATGTATGTACTGAAAAGTGAAGAAGTGAAATATATGCTAGTATGCATGTATGTACTGTAAAACTGTAAAGTTGAAGTGAAATAAAATCCACAGTGGCTAATATGCTAGTATGTTTGAAAATTGGAGTGAAATAAAGTTGAAGGGTGCACGTTACAGTACATACATGAGGATCCTTTAAGTATATCAATTTTAAAAAAATATATAGGCTAGTATGTTTGATATAACAATCTTTAAAAAAAAAGAAGAAAATAAAATAAAAATAATATGTGTTTATAATACCAAAATTATGTGATAAATGTCAATGTTACATACTGTAATCTTTTACATACTGAATCATTTATAAATGGACTATACTAAATGAATAATCTTCAATTATATTATAATACATAAATTTTAATTAGAAAAAAAAAATCATATTTTGTAATGATTATTCACGCAATTATTGTAAAACAAAATGATTTTTCACTTACAAATCATTTGACATAGTATAAATTTCATTTACATTTTTTTTACTTACGGACATTGCTTAACTAATATTTTTTTTATTACTGTGGGCCTATGGCTGAATAAGTCTGCCCTCCTACATACAAAAATTTTATTTACAAAATTTGACATAGCATGACAAAGTAGTATTCCTACAAAATATTTGACATAAAATAATGACCTACATTTAAAAAAAAAAATAGTAACGTGAATAACAACAAAGAATAAATGCATAAAGCAAACCCTACGACTACGAGACCCTCATTATTACCCTATTCTCTCTTTCTACCAGTGTTCTGGAAATCGGCCTTGGCGGCCGATTAATCACCGATTAATCGGTAGTCGAGGGTCCGCCGTCGAGATAAAGTCTTGGCGTTTTGTGCTTGGCGGATTTCCGCCAAGCGGCCGCCAAGGGTCCGCCAAGACCGCCAAGCCACCGCCGAGCCGATTTTTAGATGTGTACAGTTTTTTTTTTTTTTTTTTTTTTGCAATTTTTTTTTTTTGAATTGCCAACGGGTCCATAGTCTAGTTGGTTGAATGTGAAGCACAAAAAATCATATATTAGGAGAGGTTGTGGGATACTATTCAAAATAATGATCGTTTTTGTTATGGATTGCCAATGAATTTTCATTGACATCAAAAAAATTAGACATCAATAATGAAAACGATCGTTTGTCGGATACTATTCAAAAAAATATATTTGGACTAAATTTTTTCATATTTTTAATATTATATATATATATATATATATATATATATATATATATATATATATATATATTATTATTATTATTATTATTTGAGTTTATGTTAGTTTAGTGACGTAGTGTATTTTGTTACTTAAATTATTTAAAACTTATTAAAAAAACTGTGATTTGTAATTTTGTTTAATTAATTTAAATATTAAATATAAAAAAATAAAAATCCGCCGAGGTCCGCCGAGATTCCCGATTAATCCCGATTAATCATCCTTGGCGCTTGATGGTCGTCTGCCGACCAGCGAGCGCCGAGCGATTTCTGGAACATTGCTCTCTACACAACCTAACAGCTCTTCCTCGATACCATTTTCGTTGCAAATTTCTTCTCAAGCTCGCAAAATATAAAAAAAAATAACAGAATCGGTGAAATCCGACCAGAATCGAGTCGACCACCTCCGACTCCGAGACCGAGTCGCCGATTCTGCGAACCAATGTACACATAATTTCTTTAAAAAAAAAAAAAAAAATCGGATCCGATTTATCCGGGCCATACTCGGGTCGGGTGTGGCCGAGTCCGAGTCAACTCGGCCGAGTTTTTTTTGACTCGGCCGAGTCTCAGAACCATGATTACATTATATGATCTTTGTAGCCTCAATTTTAGTTATTATTGGCCTACTTTGTCATATAAAAAAAATAATATTATACTATTATTATTATTATTATTATTATTATTATTATTATTATGACATGTCATTTTTACATTTCTCATTTCAATATATATTTAAGGAAAATAATTGCACTAATTTATAAGTGTAATAAATATTAATCATCATTAATAAGGACATAATGGTCATTTGATTAAAAAAAATTAAATCACTCTTAATTAAGTCATGTCAGCTCTTGCAATAACGTCATCCTTAATATATTATACTATCATAAAATGATAACTTTTGGGAATGCATATATTATGGGAAAATATATTTGGCCCCCCAAACTCATCCCAACATCTATGATAAGTGGGCAAAAAATAGTTATATGGATTGATTCGTATTTCTAATTGACTCAATTAAATATTAATTGACACGTTTAATTAACACGTAAATAATTTATAATATGTTAATATTAATACATGTTAATTGAGGAGTCAATTTAACTAAACGATCCATTGAGTCATTAATTAAATCATTTAATAATACTAATCAATCCACTTACCATTCCCTTGCCGCCTCATCAAGGTTGCTTTTTTGTTGTTTGTGGGACTGAATATATAACCCCATATATTATCTCTAGTGCCATTGTCACTTTTCATCTCTTCATCTATAAATAACACACGATGCAACAATTGTTAATTACACTACAATAAACTAAACTACAAGAAGATCTCATCTAGGGTTTCCCACTTTCCATTTCAGCAGGCCCGGTCCCAGGTTTTCGGATACCCGAAGCCTAGTCGAAAATGGACCCCTTATTTAATTAATTCGTTCAAAAATATCAAATGTAAAATTTCAAAAAATTCATAACTTCTAATAAACAAAAAACCAAAATACATAATTCCAAAATAACATTCAACTATTCAATTACAAAATATATGACTATCACTTAAATATTATTCTTCTCGCATTCTTCGAAGCAAAAGTATCAATTATATGCGTATAATCTATTTCTTCCACTAAACTATTTTCAATAGATAACAAAGCCAATCCATTCAATCTTTCTTGCGACATTGTTGATCGAAGATAAGTTTTGATCAACTTTAGCTTGGAAAAACTCCTTTCTCCCGACGCAACCGTAACCGGTATCGTCAAAAGCACCATATAAGCATTCCAAGCATTTGGAAAGAAAGTGGCCATATGTTCCAAAGGATTAAGAATTTCAATTGGTTTTTTTACCTCTTTTGGTAATATGGTTTCCAAGCATTTCAACTCCGAACATAAGTCATTGCCATCGACATCGGAAATTTCATTATGCTTCAAAATTTCTTCTAGATTTATGCAATTATTCTTCAAACATTCACCACTTGAACTCGCTTTTTTCAAATCAAACAAAAATCCGAATTTTTTTTTATACTCTTTAAATTGCTCGAATCTAGAATTGAATGAGGAGATTGCTTGATCTACAATAAATAAGAAATAATTCAATCTAAACGATTCTAAAGGTGAGTGTGTCACGCCTTCACTACCTTCATCCTCATCGAAATGCCTCTTTCTTACTCTATTCCGTTTTTCAACAATATCATTAGTAATTCCCATTTCATCCGCCATCTCTTTAGCTTCATTTAAGGCCTCCTCAAAACCAACACTTCTATATCTCCTAAAATATTCAATAAGCCCTTCGAATTGTTTTATTGCATCATCAATGTGAATATCGTCACTTTGAAGATGTTTGCTAACGGTATTAACAACAAACAATAAGTTGTGCCAAATTACAATACTCAATAAAAAATGAAAACTCCGAAACTCATGAGATGCAAGAGATTGCGCTTCGCTTTTTGTCATCGGGTCGGTTTTCTTGTTTTTTTGCTAGGTTAATCAAAGCATATCTTATTTTTAAAGCATGATACCTTAATGGTTTAATGCTCTCAATTCGACTCTCCCAACGTGTTTGTGATAATGGTTTGAGAGTAAGACCCTCCACGCTCTCTAACAAAATTGACCATCGTTGAGTTGAAGAAGAGAACAACACATAAAGACGTTGTACTACTCCAAAAAAAGTTTTTGCTTCGTTTGAACAATTCGCCATATCACAAAGAACAAGATTAAGGCTATGACAACCACATGGCGTACAAAATGCCCTCGGATTTTCTTTCAACACTCTTGCTTGCACCCCCTTATGTGTACCTTTCATGTATAAAACACACTTGTTTAAATATTTTAAATATTTTAAATCATTCAAATAATTTAATTTTGTACCTTTCATATTTGAGCCATTATCATATCCTTGCCCTCTCAAATCATCAAAATCAAGTTGATTACTCACTAAAGAATCTTTAAGATAACCAAATAATCCCTCTCCCGTTGTATCGTCAACCTTCATAAACTCTAAAAAAAAATTCCTTCACCTTTATCGGTCTTGCCGAAATATCCACACATCGTACAACAAGCGACATTTGTGAAGGGAAATATCCCAACCCTGGGCCCGCACAGTGGATATGAAGGCTCCGGTCCGGTTCCCAAAACCCGAGATCACGCCTCGACTTCGAGAGTACGATGCAAAGAAGGATAGACGATTACCAGCGTGAAATTGATCACGCACGAAGGGTTGATCGCTTGCATCCTTATCTTCTCCGGTGTCACATTGGTGACTAGCCCGTGCGTCCCATACCGCACGTCTCCCACCGTTTGGACTCCATGAACGCCTCCGGTTTGATCACAACTAAGAGCCACATGTGTCGATCCTCTACTCGTATCCACCGTGAGTCGTAGCACCTCGGTTACGGGTATACCTGCCTAGACGATATACCGGTAAACTTGCTTGATGGAATTGATTCTCTAAACCGAGAAAAACTGTTTTTCTCGTTTCTCTCTTTTCGCACCCTTTCACTCTCTGAAAGATGACTCTCTATTTCTGGATTAATTAGTCTTAATTGACTGGATTGAACTGAATTGGACTTAATTGTCTGAATAGAGGAGAGAGAAACATCATATTTATACAACATAGGATAAGGATGGGCCAAAAGGTATGTATATCAACTATACACCTCTTCAAACAGAAAACTGCACACACCCTTTCAGTATTCTGTTGAAATGAAAATATTAAATCGTTCCAACCGACTTCAAACCTTCACGAAAGTTGTAGGTAATCTTATTATATTTCCAACCCAATTTGGCGTGGCCCAATTGGAGTTCGGATGCGAAAGTTACGATAGTTTAACTAACTGTATGTCAAACTGTCGCACCCTTTCGGTATTCCATTAAAAAAACACTGATACTTCGTTCAAATGAAATATTTTTCTACATGAAAGTTCTAGATAATCTCATTATCTATCTAACCCATTTGAACCATTCAAATTGGAGTTTCTCACTGAAAGTTATGCCAGTTTTACTAAAACTGTTTCTTATGCCTACGAACGCGTACGTTCGTTTATCCTTGTGTACACTTTTACGGTTGATCCAAAACTGTATTTCTTTCAGTCTCCCACTCAATTTCAGATCTACCTAAAAGGTACGCATGCATATCCAATATGCACGATCTTAGAGAATATAGCTCGCGTATCAAAATACCAAGCCATGCACATCCTATGTGTCAATTCTTGTAATCAAGCCCGACATAGTACGACTCGTTGTGTGACCGTGTAGGTTCGTTTAACGATGACAGTAGGCTGTTTCCAAAGCCCTACAAGCCCATGAGCGGGATCTAGTCACTCCATCATGGCTACCCATGTTAAAACGAAAAATGATTGTGATCATTGTGCCTATCTCGAATAGCGGTTATTGGTTCTCTTGTTTGCGATATCCGTTAATCAAAAGACATGGCAGTAGTCATCCTTATAGTTTGATTAACTACACTTAATTTCCGATTCCGAATTGAGTTAACTAATCCAATTGACATTAACCATTAACGTCATTGACTGTGGCCACAGTTTTCGTTAATCAATTCATCGAACGGTGCCTAAGAGATATCTCTTCCTTTCGGAATAAACAATTTCTATCTTGGAGACTCACATTGAATTCCGTGTTTCGAACAATACCCAATGATGACCGTTTTGGCCTCCTGTTACGGTAGGCGTAAGGTCATATCAAAGCATTGTGTTACGCACGTAACGCAATCCATGGTCCCCTCAAGTGTGAAGAACCTAAAATCCTATCCGTCGCAAGTCCATCTATATGAAGGAAATACAGTTTCAGGATCAACCGTAAAAGTGTACACAAGGATAAACGAACGTAGGCGTACATTCGTGGTCATATCTTTCAGTAGGAAAATCCAATTTGAATGGTTCAAATTGGGTTAGATAGATAATAAGATTATCTACAACCTTCATATAGAAATATATTTCATATGAACGAAGTATCAGTGTCGTTTCTATGAAATACCGAAAGGGAGCAACAGTATGACATACAGTTAGTAAAACAGTCATAACGTTTGCATGCGAACTCCAATTTGGCCAGGCCAAATTGGGTCGTGTAGATAATAAGATTACCTACAACTTTCGTGTTGGTTGATTGTCTGTCAGAGGAATTTACCAATTTCGTATGGACAGAATACTGGACAGATTCATGCAACTTTCTGTGTGAAAGAGTGTATACTGGATATACATGTCTTTTGGCCAATCCTAATCCTATGTGATATAAATAGGATAATTCTCTCTCATCTCAAGTGGTTGATTCAGTCCAATTCATTCAGAATATTCCAGAAATTGTGAGACAACTTTCTAGAGAGTGAAAGGGTGTAAAGAGAGAGAAACCGTGAAAAGGAGTTTTCCGGTATAGAGAATCAAACAATCAAGCAAGGTCGCCGGTGCATCGTCTAGACAGTTGCACCCGTGACCGATGTCTTACGAGTCAAGGTGGATACAAGTAGAGGAGCAACATCTGGGGCTCTTTCGGTTGTGATCGATTCGGAGAAACGAAATATGTTGAAGACGGAAACGAGCGAATCGGAAACGGGACGCATGAAGACAACCGGACGCGTGTCAAGACGGTGGGAGACGTGTGGTATGGGACGCACGGGCTAGTCACCAACGTGACACCGAAGGAAGAGAAGGATGCGAGCGATCAACCCGTCGTGCGTGATCAATTTCATGCTGGTAATCGACTATCCTTCTATTGCATCGTACCCTCGAAGTCATGGCGTGATCTTGAATTTAGGGAACCGGACCGGGCCTTCATATCCGCTGCGCGGGCCCGGGGTCGGGCGAATTCCCAACACTATAATGACTAAACCATGTCGTGGTCTCGCGGCTTTGGTCATATCCAATACATGTAACATAACATATATCTACGTTCCCGATTCGACAAGCACCTTGTCCCATGATTAGCAAAACATAATCATCTCCACGGCAAACGTACTCGTGTACGCGTTCAGTCTATTCCTTTGTAATATAAATGCTTCTCTCTTAAGCAAACTGACCCGCGACTAGGGATGTTTAGAAATGAAACTTTAGGTGTGACGGTTTTGCTGCACATAATCATCAATTATGCCGGCGTCCACACAAGATCAAATCAGGGTTCATGTAACAATCATATTACATAACCTGCACACAGTTTTCATATAAGGTGAATGCATATTAATTTAAGTAAACAAAATTTTTAAAGGGATGCATTCATATGGATTAAGTATTTGGGTGATACAACGTTTACCTATGGGTATCTCCATACCCACAACCTGCGAGGACTATCGTATTAGATAACTACACTCTACTCTCTTCTTCCTCCTCTAGGTATCTCCATACCCATAGTCATCGCATGACAATCACGCACGACTAGAGAGAGAGGTTTTGTAAACGGGTCCGCACGTTGCTGCTAGTGCTAATCTTCATCAGGTTTGGAACATTTCCAAAACCTACGATCACATATTTTACAAAATTTCATGGATCAAATGAAATTTTTTTGAGTATTGGCTATAAGTGGTTGTGACCTCGGCATTTTTGGCTTGTACTATTGCGTTTCTCGCAATACATAACCATAAATCCGATAACTCGTGACTACTCGAGTTCGGTCATGTATCCTTGATCCACACCTCTTCCTTTTGCGATTAATAACCGCAATATACTCGCCTCCGTAATAGAATCACAAACTACTGGTCGTGTGGAACCTTTCCACATAACCATGTTTTCCTTTAAGCAAAACATGTACATGCTTTGTGATCAAAAGTCGTGCTACATATTCGGACGTGCTAAATATTTGGAAACTGTTGTTGTTATAACTCTTTATAACCAACACGTCCTCCACACCATTATAGATAAAACAAAATCCTGAATTCTTTCGCAAAGTATTCTAGGATAAACTTCACCGCTATCAATACAAATCCCGATGGGTTTAAATATACATAACCATTATGTATATATCTGTATAACCATTATACATTCACAAGAGTTAGTCTAATGTAATCGCATTACATTCAAACTCATGTGATGTTGGGTATTCTACCCGGCCCCGGGCCCGCGCAGCGGATATGTAGGCCCGGTCCGGTTCCCCGATTCCCGAGATCACGCCATGACTTCGAAGGGTACGATGCAATTAAGAAGATTAGATTCATACCAGTGCAAAATTGATTGCACACGAAGGGTTCATTGCTAGTCTTCTTTTCCGTGTCACGTTGGTGACAATCCGCGCGTGCCACACCACGCGTCTTTCACCGTTCGTTGACGTTGCCGATTCACTCGATTTCGTCTCCGACTGAAATTACTCGTCCGAATCGATCACAACTGAAAGATCCCCAATTGTTGCTCCTCTACGTGTATCCACCTTGACTCGTAAGACGTCGGTCACGAGTGCAACTGCCTAGACGATGCACCGGCGAACTTGCTTGATTGTTTGATTCTCTATACCGGAAAACTCCTTTTCACGGTTTTCTCTCTCTTTACACCCTTTCACTCTCTAGAAAGTTGTCTCACAATTTCTGGAATATTCTGAATGAATTGGACTGAATCAACCACTTGAGATGAGAGAGAATTATCCTATTTATATCACATAGGATTAGGATTGGCCAAAAGACATGTATATCCAATATACACTCTTTCACATAGAAAGTTGCATGAATCTGTCCAGTATTTTGTCCATACGAAATTGGTAAATTCCTCTGACAGACAATCAACCAACACGAAAGTTGTAGATAATCTTATTATCTACACGACCCAATTTGTCTTGGCCCAATTGGAGTTAGTATGCAAAAGTTATGACTGTTTTACTAACTGTATGTCATACTGTTGCACCCTTTCGGTATTTCATAGAAACGACACTGATACTTCGTTCATATGAAATATATTTCTATATGAAGGTTGTAGATAATCTTATTATATATCTAACCCAATTTGAACCATTCAAATTGGATTTTCTTACTGAAAGATATGACCACGAATGTACGCTTACATTCGTTTATCCTTGTGTACACTTTTACGGTTGATCCTGGAACTGTATTTCCTTCATGTGATTCCCTTGGATTTTATTGACGGTAAATTAGACGCTTCATCCATACGACAAATATCCACATACATATCATGACATACATAATACATTCTCACATCGAAATGTGAAGCATCGTATCATTTTTATTTTTGCGCTGCTTGATGTCTCACATCGAGTCCCAAAAATGTATGCCATTCGACATTTCGATTTAACTCCTCCAAGGAGTAATAAGTTGAAAACATTTTTCAACAATATGTCGATATAAGTGTGATAATATAAAACGAGGAACTTCTTAGATCTATCCTATAGATCTTCACGCTTAATTCATAAGCGGTCTCGCCTAAATCCTTTGTCGTTACAAGAAATATAACGCGGCTCCCACTAACCTTCATGTGTACAAAAAGTTTCCATTCGTTTTGACAATGTTATAACTGTTTATAACTTCGTCAAAATGAATATTCCAATTCCGAGAAGCTTTCTCTAATCCATCATATGGATCGTTAAAGCGTGCATATCCTATCCTCGATTCTTATGAATCGACAAAACCGTAAGGTTGTGTCAAGTACACATCCTTTCATAAAATTTCTGTCAACAAATTCGGTTTTGACATCCATTTTGCCACATCACATAGTCATAATACGCGACCATGGCAAGCATAATTTCGAGAATGTGAAAGCATGGCAACATGCGAAAACATTTCTTCATAGTCCGACTATGAAATACTTGAAACTTTTCGCTACTAGCCTCGCTTTGTTATATGCGTATTCCTATCCGTGTCGGTTCTCATCTTGAAAACCCATTGACATTTCACGGGTCTAACCCTGAAAGTAATGAAATCAAGTTCTAAACTTGATAATTTACACGGATCGAATCTCAAATTTCATGGCATCTTGCCATTTGGAATTGTCACTTTTCATAGCATCCTTGTAGGATATCGAATCATCATATGATTTCGATCTATCATCATTAGCAACGATAAATCCGTATTTATCGGCTTATGATATAGCCTACTTGATCTACGAAAAATTCCTTTGTGTGTTCGACTCGTATTCATCAACTATTGATGAGGTCGTGTCAACTTTCATCGGTACAATGTTCATTTTCAGATCTCGAACTCTTTCGAGATTTATTCTACTCCCACTAGCCCGTGTAGAGATAAATGGCATCAAGTTCCAAACTTGTGCTCATTATGTCCTCCTCCAAGAAGGCATCTCTTCGAGCCACGAAAATCTCATTTTCGTCGGGACGTTAGAACTAATACCCTTTAGTTTCCTTAAGGATATAAGACAAACAAACAATTTTCATATTTGAGATTGAGTTTAACCGAAACAAATTTCGAAATATACTCACATCCTCAAATTTGTACAAATGACAACTTCGGAACCATTCCGATCCATATCTCATATGGCGTCTTTTGTACCGATTAGAAAGTTTATGGTCCATATCTTATATGCAACCATTCATTAGTGCCGCCGTCTCAAGGGCGTATCCCCAAAACATTTTTGGGAGATCCGTTTGATTTATCATTTATCGAACCATGTCCAACATGCGTTCATTTCCTCTTTTCGGGCACATCTCAATGTTCCGAATAAAGGTAATCGTGAAACGATTCCAAAATGATAAATGATCATCAATACTCATAACTCAAATATTCGCCTTCTCGATCCTATCGAAATGCCTAGCTCAAATACTCGCCTCATCGATCCTATCGAAAGAACTTTGATTTTCTTGCTTAGTCGATTTTGTATTTTGTTTTTGAAACTCTTTGAACCTTTCAAAAGTCTCCGCTTCGGCACGCATTAAATAGATATTACCGTATCTACTTTAACCGTCCGTAAACGTAACAAAATACTGATAGCCTCCTCTTGCCTCGGAACTTATCGGATCATCTACAAGTAAATGTAAGTTCCAATAATTCGTTGGATCTTTCTCCAACCTTTGGAGAATGATGCACTTTGTCGTCTTGCCTAATAAATAAGTATCGCGTTTAACCAATTGAATCTAATTCGATTGATTCTAGCAATCCATCATATGGAATCTAGATATACGTATCTCGTTTGTATGGCCAAGACGGCAATGCCAAAAGAAGCAATCAACTTCTAGGTTTAATCATCCTCGGATTTCACCGTTCTTTGAGTCATTAGTTTGGACAATTCCTAGTCCGAACTTTCTGTTTGGAGAATATTTTCCCAAAATACCCTTAGACATTTATTTCTTTCGATCCCGCCTTTGAATTACAAGGACATCCACGCATTTATATGCATTGGATTCCTCGGATGCTCCAAGCATCTCCTATTCAAATATACATCGCATCTCATGCAATTCCGGGATCGACTTATCTATCGAATGCATATGATATTTGGCCACGAAGATCAAATCTCGTACCATCAACACACGAGTGTTAATCAAAGATCCGTAAGGCATCTCAAAATTAACCTACTCTTTGAGCCGCATTGAACCATTCAATGCGCTCTAGCTCTTGAAACTATTTCACGAGCGTTGTGTTTTACTTTCGTATGCACCCGAATTCTCAAAACAATTTTGAGAAATTTACGTCTATACATGCCACCACAAGGCACATAATATCGTTCGATCCCTTCTTAAAGTTTATCGAACCCGGCTTTCTCTAAAGCCAAAGCCTCGAGCCCTGAATCTACCATTTTCGTGTCCAACACGTTTCTATAAGTCTAAGAACTATTATTTGACTATCAAGGTTAATTACGGTAATTCCGGCCCAAAAGCTATCTATCATATCGATCCAATCGATATATTTGGTGTTGCTTGAAAACATAATTCTAAACGGATGATGAAAATTAAGCTCCTAGCCGTGCGTACTTAATCTATATGCTTATATGATAATTATATGACAGTGTTATTTTATCGAATCGATAACCCTCATACCGATACGGGACTCCAAGTCCATAACACTCAAGATCCATATTTTGCAATCCTCCCACAAGTGACTATGGCCGACAAATGGGATCTCGCTATTTAGGTAGGATTATTATCCAATCGTATCCTATACGACTCTTGAACCTTTATAGAATTTCGGTGATGGGTCGTATCATATACAATCCTAATTCCGCGTGTGCATTCTATCTATGCCCCGAACTCTAATCGGATTAGCTTGGACGGTTAAGTCACAACCATATCCATCTTATCGTTCAATTGAACTACTCACGTGTCCGACTATGGCCTGAACCCACGTGAGTCCCCAATTAACGATTACCACCCGCATCAATACATACAATAATACGTGCCCGACTTTTCCACGACTTAAATATGTCATACCAATCTCGATGGTTGTCATACCGTGCGTATCAACCACATATTATGTCATACCAATCTCGATGGTTGTGGACATGGAAGACATTTCCACGACTTAAATATTATGAGGGATCATGCCAATGCATGTTGAATTGTGACATAATCTCATTATATCAATATCAAAAGATTTGATTGATCATTAACCATTAATAATCAGTTTATATGAAAGTATGAGTGATGCCGATTCTATCGATATAAAGAACTCAAAATTTCGAGTTTCGTAGCCAAAGTTATCGCGAAAACAAAGTTGTGCGAAATCCTATGATATTGATCTAGTGAGAATTGATGGTGCGAATCAGTTGATGTGCCACTATAGGCCGTTTCGTCTTTTGTATCTCCATTACTGGTTGTTTCGGGAATAACCGAAGTGCTTGTAACACCATTTTTCTGATCTATCTTGTTTTCCAACCCCCTCCCTTCAAGAAGAGCTTCAGAGAAGATAATGAATGCGAAAACTAGAATGGCAAGAAGTTTATACGAGATCTTCATGCTCAATCCTGAATGGGATAAAGAAGAACTTATGTTAGTTACTTGTAATTTCATGTTTGAAATGCAATTTATGGGAGGAAATAATCTTAGGTTTTAAGGAAAGAAAGAAAAAAAAAGAAAAGAAGGGTATAATAGAGTTCACCTTTTTATTATTCCTTCTTTAGTTGAATTAGTGGTTATCTATGAAAGGATGTTATATATTTATAGATATATTGTAAAAGGCTGGTATTTTGTTCAATATCTGGTATTAGGATGCACTAGCTCTTACAAGATTTCAGACAGCCTCATGAAAATTATTTGATGCAAGAAAACTTAGCGTAAGCCTCAAAATGTTAGGTGCATTTTGACATCATTTGAGCCTATCATCTAATCTAGTGTAGATTCGTGGCAATTAAATGGTAAAGGGGGCTATATAATATGTTGGAGAAGTTTTTCTTCACAAAATAACATATAGGAGGAACTATGTTTCATTAATTAGGTATATTACAATGCAATAAAGAATAAAGACACTATTCATTCATTTGGAATGAAATTGAATGAATTATCAGCAAAATAAGGTTTTGGAGAAATTGAGTATATTTTCTTTGTTTCTGTATGTGTACTTGTAAATAAACATTTTTGTTTTCGTTCGTTTTGTGTCAGAAAAGAAGTATGTTTCTTTTGTAAATACTTTTTTTTGTTTCCGTAAAGATTTGGAATCGCCCATTTTGTTTCTGAAAAGAAGTACGTTTATTTTCTCGTTGACGGAAATGCTATCCATATTTGCTAGGAAAATCAAGATAGTATGTTTCTCAAAAGAAATTCACATAAATTTGAAATCCTAGATATTTTACTGCATAATGGCGTGTCACAGTAACTTTTCCGACAATTAATTTGAACTTCTTTTGGGACATTATTTTATGCATCATATTACATGATCAAGGGGGTACCCCTTGATTCTGTCCAAGACATTCCGTAAATCTTAGCTAGAACACCACACTAACATATACACCACATATAACATTTTAGGTGGATGTGCTCCGTTCATCATATGGGCAAATCCACGAGCATCAGTAATACTATACTGATGGTGGCTCTGATCTGTTATCGCATCTTTGACATGAACATTCATAGTTCCATAACTTTTAGTGGATCCAGTCAAATGGCTGAGACCAACAGAGAGCTTTTTAGCATGAGTCTTGAACGTTCGACCTATAAGATCGTCATTTATAGTTTTTTCATCGACAAAGGAGTTGACTGCGCTTGATTTTATTTTGAAATCAATTGCGGAAAACTATTGCATTGTTTTTTTTTTTATTTGAAAACTATTGCATTGTTGTCGCCGTGCTTTTAACCTTTTGTTAGAGACTCCGCGAAAGCAATTGCGGAAAAGAACACAACAAGAAGCAGGAATGAGTACTTCATAGCCGGTTATACCAGCACAATATTAATTCGAGATTTTTTTGTCAACATCTATAAATACATTGCTCACCATTTCCATTAATAGTTTTATCTACATAGTTTTCAAAATGATAAGGTAATGTATCTAGCAAGTTGTTGATTTCTTTTCATTTCAAGTAATATTTTATTTTGAATTTATTACAATACAAGTAAACTTAAGAGAAGATATTCAGAGCTTACCATTTCCAAATTTTGTCCCAACTATTTAGAATTTTATTTTGAATTTATTACCATTTCCAAATTTGGTCCCAACTATTTAGAATTTTATATGTCAACTATTTTACGACAATTTGTTTGTCACAAAATTTGCGGACTTAGAAACTCAATTGTGTTTTGTGATTAATTTAGTAGCAAAAAAAAAACTTTGTCCCAACAATTTTTTTTGTTTTGAGACAAACATATATCAGTCGCCAATAATGACATACAGTGACAGAATTTACTTGGTCGCTAATATTTTCGTAGCTAATGATATTTTTTGTAGTAGTGAGTGTTGATCAAGTGCATACTAGATCGCATGCCTTCATTTTTCGATATCATTGGAAGGTGTTGGTTCTTCACCCATCTCAGCATGTTCATTTTCCACAGCCTCTTCTATTCCTTCTTCCTCGTATTCCCCCTCCTCATAGTCCTCCTCTGCTAGGTCCATGGTGACATCATAACCATATGCAACAAGTAGTAGTATATTAGGGTTGGTTTCACATTTTTGAAACCACTCTTCATTTGTTTTGTCTTTTCCTATTAAGTTAACATTATAGATATTGTGTGAGTTTTGAGAGTAATCATTGATAATTCCACCGAATTTTTGAATTTGAGCAATAGTCTCAAGGGATAATTCTTTGGGTTCCATCATGTCTTCATTTAGTACATGTAGGAGATTAGCTTCATTTAGGGACTTCTTTAAGTCCGATGTGACGATATTTCGAGATTTGTTCGTTTTTTTAACTGGACCCGGAGTGGCCCCATCATGAAAATACTTCGGTTTCTTTTTCTGGCCAGATTTTCGTTGTTGTAAGTTTATTTTCTTAGCATGCTTTTTTAGTAACAATGATACTATCAATGTGCTTAATTTTACAATTAGAGTTTTATAGCCTACCATCGTAGCAGTCGAGCATGTCTTCCTCTAGATCCTCAGTGTAATCTTCTAATGGTTCCTCAAAGATTTCGTCTTCATGAAATTGCATGTAATTGATATAGTTCTCTCTTTCAAGAAGCGATTTCAAGAAACCCAAGAAGTGAACAAAAAACAAAATCAACAAGGATTCTTCACCTTCTCAGGCGGTTCAACATTAAGCAGTGAATAGATTGAGTGTTCAACTGAGTCCAAATTATACAAACCATACCAAACCAAAAATGGAAGGATCTTGAGCCTAAACTTCAAATACAGATATAACCAACTCCTATTCATTACCAATTCTCAACAACTACGGCCATTGAAGTAGACTGAGAGAATTTGTGCTGCTGTTGATTTCTTGAGTTCATCATCCTCTTGATTGAGCGCCAATCCTCTCCAGTCATCAATCCTCTCCAGTTTTCAACTACAAAAACACAGCACAAACAAAGAACAATTGTCAAGAACTATACAAGAGAAATGGGTTGAAGAGGGAGCTGAGGAGTGGCGTGTTGAGTTGACCTGGAGGTGATCTTCTAAGGGTGGAGCATTTCAACTGGAGAGCTAAATTCACTGGAGGTGTTTTGAGGATAATTTCCAACTGGAAAAACTTGGATTTCTCTCAAAGCTAAGTTTTTTTTTTCATCATGAATAGTAAAGTTTCCTATGCTCAAACCCTAAAAAACACATCAAAGGACTGGATATTAGTATCAAATAAAAAACATTATAAAACAAATACTAAACAATATATTGATTATACAAATAAAAAATGCTTTAGATGTTTATCAAATACTCATCTTAGACATGAGTGTAGGGAGCCTATAAGGTGTAATAGATGTTTTAAATTAGGGCATATAAGGAAATATTGCTATACAAATATGAATAAAATGAAAAATCAAGTTGAAAAATTACCTAATTTTAATGCATCTCACAATCCTTCAGGATTTAAAACTGTATTTGAAAATAAAGACAAGTTAGATAATAAAACTGAATATCAAATTACAGTTAATTTTTCAAATAAAAAAGAGGATATAAGGCTAAATATAATAACTAGAGATATTATTTAGAAAAACTTACCTCAAAATTACTGTAATCCAATAGCATTGAAAAAACTAACTGAGTCTTTTGGTATTCTTTTATATGTTGGATCCTACATTCCAACAGAGATTATAAATGAAATAAAATTAACTATTAATTGTGAGGCAAATACCAAAATTCTAAATTCAATAAAATTAATAGATGATAATTTTATGGCAATATTACCTGTTAAGGAAATGATAAATGCTACAAGCTCCTCAAACTTTTCAAAAATTACAACACAGCCCTCAGATAGCATCATAGAGCCAAATTTTAAAAAGGGGAAAAATATTAAAAACACAGAAATCAATGAAAAACATAGCAAAACATTTAAATCAAATAAAGCACATAAACTGAAAAATAAAATGGTACAAATATGGCAGAAAAAGAAAAAATTACAATCTTTTTGGAGGGTTAAGAAAAAAGTAAATATTCCAAATACATCCACAAATAAAAGTGCAAATGAAATCACATATTCAGGAAACGATCTCATCATTAATTATGTGACACTTAATACCTCAGAAAAGGATATCTTCATTAAATAATATTTGGGATAGAAGGAGGTCTAGAAAAAATTAAAATTGCATATCCAAAAGCTAGTCAGCAAATTTTATTTCCTTTATTAAAAGAAATCTTTATTCCTCTAAAAGGGAAAAAATCAATATCTAATTCCATGAATACAATACTTGCACATAAGTCTTCTTTGTTCATCAAAATCACAAATAAGGGTCTTGCAGTAATTTCAACACAAAGGTCCAGCAACCAAGTAGTGATTAAATCTATTGGTGAGGACCTAAATGTAATTTCTGAAAATCCAGGGTCAAAAATGATAATTCCTTATAGGGATGGAAATTATAATATGCCAGATGAACTACATGGCAATTTAGATATTCCAGAGTCAGAAATGATAACAACATTTTTAGATAATAATAGCTCTATGTCAGACAAAGACCTAAATGAAAATTTTGAGGATTTTAATATGCAAAATAATATAGATCAACTAATTATAAATAATTCAAATAAGGAGAACTTACATGAAATAAGAAACTCTTCTCAAATTGCAATTTCTTCAAATCAACTAAATTTAAATTTTTCTGAAAAAAACCAAAAGAAAATAAGTGATTATTTTACTGGAATAAATAAAAATTTAATTAAAGAAAATAATAATAATATAAGCATGTCAAATTTAGAACAAATTGATAACCAAAATCAAAATTTTAAAGAAAATACAACTAAAATTTGCAAAAGAAAAGAAAAAAATAAGTCAATAAAAATGGATGATCAAAGAAGAAGTGCTAGATTGCAAAATAAACAATCAAATCATTACACATCTCCTATTGAAAAAGCACAATTAGTTAAATTCAAAGAAATTCAAAAAGATAGAAATAGGAGACAAAAATATAAAATGAATAATATAGAAATTAATTCACTGGATTTAGAAGGTAAAAATGAGATTATAGATAAAAGTGAAATTGAAAATATTTTATTGTCCACAGGAATTGAAATTAATGACAATATTAAAGACACAATAAGGTCTTTAGTAGATGAGCAAAGTAATTAAGTACTTGCTCATATATATGCTGAATCTAATATTAAAATGTTATACAAAAAATTAAGAATTTTATAATGGAATGTTAGAGGTTCAAATGCACAAGATAAAAAATTACTAGTAAATAAAAATAAAAATGATGAAAATGTGAATATTTGTTGTTTACAAGAAACTAAATTAGAGTTAGTAGATAATAATATTAATAAAGAATGTTGTGGATTAAAATTAAGTGAATTTGATTTTTTAAAATCACAAGGAGCATCAGGAGGTATTTTAATTTCATGGAATAAAAAACTATTAATTATATATCATCAAATAAATTAAAATATTCTATTTCAATATTGTTGCAAACAAAATGGGATAATACAGAATTATTAATTACGGGAGTTTATGGTCCTAATAAAACAGCAGATAAAATAGAATTTTTAATTGAATTAAATACTATTGCTAATACAAATAATAATTCATGGTTAATTATGGGGGATTTTAATTTAGTTTTATACTCACATGAAAGAAGTGGTAAAAATAAAAGTAATGATTATACTAATGAATTTAGGGAGTTTATAAATCATAATAATCTTATTGATTTACCACTAAAGGGGAAAAAATTTACTTGGCAAAATTCTTTATCAAAAGAAAAATTAGACAGAATTATAATAAATAAAAATTGGTTAACAAAATTTCCAAACTCACAACTAACTGCCAGGATTAATATATGTTCTGATCACATCCCAATTTTATATGAAGAAAATACAAATTACCCTATTTTTAATGGATTTAGGTTTGAAGCGAAGTGGTTAAAAATTGAAGAATTTAAAGTAGAAATTGAAAAGCATTTAAAAAATAATTTAAGTAATAATATGGAAGAATTTTATTTAAAAATGGAAAATTTAAGTAAAAGCTTAACAGAATTAAATAAACAAATGAGAATTAAACATGACATGCATATAGAAAATTGTAAAAAAATAATTAATTGGACAGAAAAATAGAAGATATTAGACAATTAACACAAATAGAAAAATGGCTAAGATTAAAAGCAAAAATGAGGATAGAAATTATATTAGCATTAAATAAAATTTATTGGAAACAACGATCAAAATTTAATTGGATTAAACATGGTGATGCAAATACTAAATTTTTTCATTTACATGCTTCAATAAAAAAATCAAATTCTATGATAGCAATACTTAAAGATAAAAATGGTATAGAATTCAAAGATCACATGAATAAGTCTAAATTACTATTTACATTTTTTAGAGATTTAATGGGGAAGGAAATTGTTAATAATAAAGAACTAGGTTCAATAAATTTAAATAAACTTTATGAAAATGAAAAATTTGATTTAGCTAAACTAGATTCACCATTTAATATTAATGAGTCGAATCAATCAATTAAAGATTGGAAAAACAACAAAAGTCCAGGGCCTGATGGGCTTATTGGCGAATTTTTTAAGCAAAATTGGGAAAATTTGAAAAATGAAAGTCTGAATTTATTTAATAAAGATGCAAATAATGGTTTATCTAAATTTAACACATCATATATAACCCTAATACCTAAAATAGATGATGCTATGGAACCAAAAGATTATAGACCCATTAGTCTTATATTAAGTATGCAAAGATTATTTTCAAAAATATTATCAAATAGAATTAGTGAAGATATGAACAAAATGATATCTAAAAATCAACTAGGGTTTTTAAAGGGTAGAAACAATTCAGAAAATTATGTATATGCTAGAGAAATTTTGTGTTTAGCACATAGAAAAAAAATACCATTAATAGTTTTAAAATTAGATATACATAAAGCTTTTGATTGTGTTTCATGGAAATTTTTAATTAATGTATTAAAATCTAGAGGGTGTGGAAATAAATTTATAAATTTGATTCAAAAATATGTTTTGCCAGGGACAACTAGAATTATTTTGAATGGAAACCTGGTAAATATATACACCTCAAAAGAGGTTTAAGACAAGGAGACCCTACTTCTACCCACTTATTTTTATTAATTATGGATGTATTATCAAAATTACTTGAATCATTAAGTGAAAAAAAAAATTATTTTGAAACCAATAAATAATATAGTTACAAGTTTATTTTATGCCGATGATGCTTTATTATTTATTAAACCTAACCTTAATAACACTAAGAGAATAAAATTCATTTTAAATTTATTTGGACAAGAATCGGGGTTAAAAATAAATTATCAAAAATCAGAAATTATTGGATTAAATATTAATAATGATTTATTAGATAATATTTCAAAAGAATTAAATTGCAAAATTAGTACCTTGCCAATTAATTATTTAGGTTTACCATTACACTATAAAAGACCATAAAAAAATGAATATTTAAAAATAATAGATAAAATTTCAAATAAATTAAATGGATGGAAGGGTAATATGTTAAGTAAAAGTGGAAGATTAGTCTTAATGAATTCAGTTTTAACATGTATTCCCATTTATTATTTTAATGTTTTCAAATTTCCAAAATGGGTGATAAAAGAAATTGATAAAATTAGGAAAACATTTTTATGGAAAGGTAATAACTCTAATGGTTATAATTTAGTTGATTGGAATATTGTATGCCAATCTAAAGAAAAAGGAGGATTAGGAGTATTAAATATTGAGCTATTAAACAAAGTTTTATTAATTAAATGGCTATGGCTCTTTTATAGTTCACAAGGAAAATTAGATTGGTTTAATTTAATTGAAAAACCTTTAAATGAACATTTAGATCAAAAGAGTTATGCAAACAATTCTTACTTTTGGAATGATGTCATTAAAAATATTGATTTTTTTAATCAAAGTCTAAATTCTATTATTGGAGATGGTACTAAAATAAATTTCTGGAAATCTAGATGGTGTGAAAAACCCCTAATTTATAAATTCTCAGAACTTTATTCCTATGCAGAAAATAAATATGGCACATTACACTACTTCCTACCTAAAATGAATGAAACTAATCTATATACTAGTTTAGGAGTTAATGTACCTTTATCACACATGGCACAATCTCAATTTGTTCAATTAGATCAGCTTTTAAGCACTTTAGCCCTTGATCCTTCTAAAAAAGATGTTTTCAACTGGTCTTGGAATGGTAATAGAAATTATACCTGTAAAAGTGCATACAAAATATTATGAAATGGTGTATTCATTAAAGAAAAATACTATAAAATCTGGAAAATTAAAATTGAATTAAAAATTCAAATATTTTTATGGTTATTATATATAAATAAAATACTTACCATTGATAATTTAATGAAAAAGGCTGGTCTTTTGTTAATAGGTGTGTACTTTGTCTCAATTCTGCAGAAAATGTGAAACATTTAACTTGTCAGTGCACATTTACATTAAGAATTTATGAAAAATTACATGGGGTATTAGGAATTAAAATAAATAACCAAATTGATCCTTTGAAAATATTACTTGATAAAACAAAATCAAAAAATTATAAAATACTTATCTCATTATTTTTATATCATATTTGGTTGGAGAGATGCAAAAGAACTTTCACTAATTCCATATCTTCTGACTGGCAAATAATTGACCTGATAATTTATGAGTATAAATTAAATTTATTCGTATTAAATTCAGGGAATTATACATATATATATAATGAAATAGAACATTATTCTAACAGAGAAGTGGGGTCAAATATAAATCATAATAATAATAATTATGATTTTAATCAATCAGAAACAAGCTCAAATAGTTCAAATTGTTCTTCAAATGAGATTTCATACTACACTAATCAATTTTCTGATACATGAACTACATCTAATGAAGATCAACAACAGATGCAACTGCAGGAGATGACAGATCAACAACCCAATCAAGGAGGAATGCAACAAGACACTCAAAGTGATCAAATTTGGTGGTTTAATGCATATTTGAATGTCTCAGAGAGAAGAAATAGGGATCACAATCAAACAAATCGACAAAATCCAAAGTTTTCAAACTTACAAATTGTAATTGAGAGCTTAGAAGACCTCATCTCTACCGATTTTGCAGATCCAACCTCTAATATCAGTCAAACCTCAAACCCTGATTTCAATTCGATCGAAACTTCAAATCTAGATGAAATTGGAATACAGCGAAGCTATACAATGGAGGATCTCGGCTTTGCAGAAGTCTGAGTTAGAGGTTTAGATCGTTGAAGGAGTTTATTGAACAAGACAAAAAGAGGGCTGAAGGTAACTCATAGGCAAGCAGAAAATGAGGACGTAGAATCAAGCGTTAATGAGTAAAGAGGAGGCGAGCAAGCAAGCTGAAACCTTGAGTTCAAAACGAAACAATCGATCTGATCCAAGGCAGATGAGTTGGTTATCGAGTTGTGTCACTGTTGCAAATCGAGCAGAAGCTATTCATCATCCTCAATCTTCTCAAGCTTGCGGTTTTGAGAGAGATCACAGATCTAGGGTTTTCAGACAGAAGAGACGGTGGTGTTGTGTAAGAAGAGGTGGTGTTAAGGAGAGAGAAGAGGGTATCTCGGCTTATATACTCCCTCTAATTAGGATTGTGAATCCTGGATTCTGCAGTAATTGGGGATTAGAGTCACTGGTTTTTATTTCTGGTTTTTCTGAGTATTGCAAGTCCGGGTTCTGTGGGAGGTTTGTAATATGTGTGAAAATATAGCGTTAAGTATTTCTGATTTAGGGTAATTGAGTATTGTATATTCAATACCCTATTAGAGGCTGTAAAACTTTCATTTTAATGAAAAAATAGATGGAGGACTTGGAGCCTTCTCTATTATTCTCAAAAAAAAAAAGATTTCGTCTTCAAGTTACTATTGAACCGGTGCTACCTGAGTTGTAGATGCTGAAGCTTGCTTGAGTAAGGCAGGTTGCGTCTGGGCTTCTTTGAGTGTCGTTGGGCACGTGATGGTCGGAGACATATGGGTTGGTATCTCAGCTTGTGTAACTGAGGTTGGACCAATTGTCAAGGTTTTGTTGCTTTGTCTTACTAAAATAATGCAACCCATATCCAGTTCTTTTGGCCCATCTTTAGCTTGCATGGGAGCTTTGCCTCTGCGTTCTCGTTCTTGTTGTAGACATGCATCAGAGTGAGTTGAGTTTGGGTCCTGTCTAGGAGCGGTGACACTAGGTGTGTTAAGAAAGATAATGGAGATCACCAGTTCGATTCAATTGCAGAGAATGATTATATTCTATAACGGTCAAATTATATGGGCCTGAATCTATTGGGCTGTATAAATAATACTTAATGGTTGTGATCAACTCAATCTATGATCCAACGGTCTATAAATTATTCAGGAGCTAATTGGTTATCAAGAAGTGTTTGTTAGTAAGTGGAGCACACGTGTGTAGTTTTCATTAGTCACGAAGGTTTATAAAGATAAGGCATTTATGATTGGTCCATGTGTTAGGTATTGATTGAGTTACGAAAGTTTATTCTTGGCACCTTGAATCTTCTTCAGCGATAAGATCCCGTCATTCACAAGTTTTCGGATGTAGTGATACTTTAGTTTGATGGACTTAGTCCTCGAGTGGAATACCGGATTCTTCGCGAGACATAAGACACTTTGACTGTCGGTGTAAAGTGTCTTGCATCCTTGAGCTGTCCCGATCTCCTTCAGAAAAGTCAAGGGTCATACCATCTCCTTTCCGGCCTCCGAGATTGCCACATACTCAGCCTCCGTTGTCGATAGCGACACACACTTCTGCAATCTCGACATCCAACTCACCGCCGTGCCTCCCATCGTGAAGACGTAACCGGAAGTGCTCTTCCGACTATCCACATCTCCTCCTAGGTCAGCATCTACAAAGCCTTGCAAACTCGTGTCACCTTTCTTGTAGCACGGTGCCATGCTTACGGTGCCCTTCAAGTATCTCAGTAGCCACTTAATCGCCTCCCAGTGCTCGATGCCGGGGTTCGCCATGAACCGGCTCACGACTCCCGCTGCATGAGAAATGTCGGGTCTCGCGCGCACCATGGCGTACATTAGGCTACCCACTGCCGATGAATACGGCACGTTCTCCATCCCATTCTTCTCCTCCGTGGTTTTTGGTGACTGCGCCTTGGAGAGTTTTAAATGTGCGTCGAGTGGGGTACTTCTTGGCTTGGCGTCATCTACTCGGAATCGCTCCAGCACCTTCTTAATGTACTTTTCTTGCGACACTGTGAGAGTACCCTTGCTTCGATCTCGAGTAATTCGCATCCCAAGGATTTGGCTCGTCTCTCCTAAATCTTTCATTTCAAATTCTCACGACAACTCCCTCTTGAGCTTGTCTATCTCCCACATGTTCGCACCTGCAATGAGCATATCATCAACATACAAAAGCAATTTAATGTATGTTTCTCCACTGCTCTTGTAGTAGCAACAATGGTCGGTGTCACCCCTGCGGAAACCACGATCACACATGAACTTGTCGAACTTCTTGTACCACTGCCTTGGAGCCTGCTTTAAATCGTACAAGCTTTTCTTAAGCCTGCACACAAGATCCTCCTTTCCCGGAATCTCGAAACCTTCATGTTGCACCATATAGATGTCCTCCTCCAAATCGCCATGAAGAAACGCCGTCTTGACATCCATTTGCTCGAGGTGCAAATCCTCCGCTGCTACAATACTTAACACCGTGCGAATAGTCGTCAGCTTCACCACCGGCGAGAACAACTCCGTGTAGTCGATTCACTTCTTCTGAAGAAACCCCTTGACTACCAGCCTCGCCTTGTATCTCTTGCTGCCATCTGACTCGTCATTCACTCGGTAGACCTATTTGAAGGAAATACAGTTTCGGATCAACCGTAAAAGTGTACACAAGGATGAACGAATGTAAGCGTACATTTGTGGTCATAACTTTCAGTAGGAAAATCCAATTTGAATGGTTCAAATTGGGTTAGATAGATAATAAGATTATCTATAACCTTCATGTATAAATTTATTTTATATGAACGAAGTATCAGTGTCGTTTCAATGAAATACCGAAAGGGTGCAACAGTATGACATACATTTAGTAAAAATGTCATAACTTTTGCATACAAACTCCAATTGGGCCAGGCCAAATTGGGTTGGGTAGATAATAAGATTATCTACAACTTTCGTGAAGGTTAATTTTTTATCAGTGATGAGTGGGTTTTCAATCACTTTTAATTTGAGATATCGTTGTATGTGAAAACCAATTCAATCAACAAGTTTGGAAATATATGTGTATAGTGGAAATATAGAAGTTCGTTCCGCGAGGAGTATATGCGTCAAATAATGAATCAAAACGAGCCAAAAAGGCAGAAACTTTTCCAAAAAGAGAATTAAGGGCAGAAACTTTTCCTAAATAGGCAGAAACTTAATCAAAACAAGTTAATTAAGGCAGAAACTTTTCCAAAAAGAGAATTAAGGGCAGAAACTTTTCCTAAATAGGCAGAAACTTAATCAAAACGAGTTAATTAAGGGCTGAAATGCAAGTAAAAAGAGAACAACAAAAGAACAAAAATATCACACAAAGAGAGCACAAGATCGAATGCAAGAAACAAGATTAAACAAAGATTTTTAGATTCAAACAAGTTTTCTTTACACAACTTCAAACAGTCATTCAACATACATACAAGAAATTCAAGATAGAAAAGAATACACCTAGATTTAGTAAAGAAATCTTCAACGTGCCAAGATGAGCTCCTTTCCTCGTCTAGTGTCGTCGCTCGATGCTCGAACTGCTAGAAAGCTAGGACGGTTCGAGCGCTTCTCGCTCGAAGTAGTCGACTCTCCCGGATGAAGAAAGCTCCGAGTCCGTTTGAGAACACGAACACAAATCAACCGAAGAATGAGAGGTTTACCGAATGAAGATAGCTTCGAGTTCGGTAATGGAGGAAGCTCCAATCTCAATCCCGATGAAGTCCGGATGAAGAAAGCTCGTTTCCTTTGATTTGCTTCGATTGGAAGGATTCACCGGATGAAGGAAGTTTCGAGTCCGGCAAACAATCCCTCGAGAATTTGAGTACTTCTTGAACGATTCTTGATGTTCTTGACGGTTCTTGGAAGTGCTTAGAGAGAGAGAGAAGAAAGGGGAGGGAAGAAGAAGCAATCTCTGCCCAAGGGCATTGGGGTCTTATTTATAGTGCCCTTGAAGCTTTCCCATTGGCCGAGAGATGGGTAAGAGGATTGAGGGTAGTTGGGGATGGTAGGTGAGGTAGGTGGGGCTGTAGAGTGTCAATTGTGTGAGTGATTTTCGAGTAGAGTTTGGTGTAATGTCTTATGTTGATGATTATTTGCCTTCTCCTTCACACGTGTACCGAATTGGTCGGTATGATATATCGATTTTAACGGCGCGAGGAGACGAAGGCAACTACACTCTCGGATTGCCGATAATTCCCTCCTAATACCTGTAATTAAGCAATAAAACACATTTAGTGAAGTAATATTCATGTTATCTCAAATATGATATATAAATGATTAGAATATATCTTCACAAAGGCTAAAATCCCCAAATTAGGCATTCAAATTGTGCTTCATTTGCCTCACATCAAATACCCCCCACACTTAAACTCTTGATCGTCCTCGATCAATTGGAGAATAAAAGTCAAATACAAAAGATAATCGCATAAGATTTAGTTGAAATTATATTCGTTGTCTCAAATACTCATTTCAAAAAGCAATTAGTTCACTCTCGTTTCATCAAGTTCACTAACATTTGGAGAGATAATGGTCAATCAAAGATAGAAACTATTTCGAATAAAAATCACAAATTCAAAAGAGTTGTTAGATCAATTAATCTCAACCGAAAAAGATGATTAAACACCATCATTCAACCCTTTTCATTCCATAATTCACAAAGATTTTCATCAAAAAGTTTAAGAGAGAACCAATTATTCCGTTTTGCAAAAATCATTTATTCAATGTAAATTGTCACTTTTTAAATCGTTCGGTACTTTAGTACTTGGTTCCTATTCGGTTTCAACTAATTCCCCCAATTGCGCTTTCTTACAATTATTTTCTTATTTAACCGAAAGTTCCGCTGCACCGAAATACAACGAAATTACATCCCGGTGTTCTCTTTTTTTTTATTTATTAGATCTTTTCTTTAACAGGGAGTTCCGTTGCACCGAAATACAACGAAATTGCATCCCGGTATTCTCTTTTTTAGATCTCAAGTCGCAAGCGGGTCCAATCTATTTACTACCGAATCCCCATGAACGATCGAGCTCTTAAGTGCAAGTTGTCCCTTTTTAAGATTTAAGCAAAACTTACTATATCGGTTCAAAAACAAAAATTTCGCAGAAATTCCGAGTTAAAAATGGGTTCAATTGTTGAAAATGGTGTGTCACATGATTCGAGAATTGATCAATAGTCGAAAATTCATTATTTTTGGGAAAATATCGATTAGTGTTTGAATCCCCAAGATAATCTCTTAAAAATCTCAACCAAATCTTTCAAATGCGTTGCGACAATTCAATTTTGAGAGTGAAAATGGTAGCTTAAGTGAAAATTCGTTTGAGAAACAACGATTTAGTTCAATGAAGAGGAGAAAAATCTTTTTTAACCGAAAGTTCCGCTGCACCGAAATACAACGAAATTACATCCCGGTGTTCTCTTTTTTATTTTTTATTTATTAGATCTTTTCTTTAACAGGGAGTTCCGTTGCACCGAAATACAACGAAATTACATCCCGGTATTCTCTTTTTTAGATCTCAAGTCGCAAGCGGGTCCAATCTATTTACTACCGAATCCCCATGAACGATCGAGCTCTTAAGTGCAAGTTGTCCCTTTTTAAGATTTAAGCAAAACTTACTATATCGGTTCAAAAACAAAAAATTTCGCAGAAATTCCGAGTTAAAAATGGGTTCAATTGTTGAAAATGGTGTGTCACATGATTCGAGAATTGATCAATAGTCGAAAATTCATTATTTTTGGGAAAATATCGATTAGGGTTTGAATCCCCAAGATAATCTCTTAAAAATCTCAACCAAATCTTTCAAATGCGTTGCGACAATTCAATTTTGAGAGTGAAAATGGTAGCTTAAGTGAAAATTCGTTTGAGAAACAACGATTTAGTTCAATGAAGAGGAGAAAAATCTTTTTTATGCTATTCAAGGTTGTATTATGACTAGACAAGCTCCTAGGTTTAAGAGAAAATTTTAATTCCTAATTTTTATGGATTTTTCTGGGTTTTTCTAATTTTTATGAATTTTTTTTTTTTCAATTATTTCCCAAATTTTCAAATTTTAGTTGGGCTCATACAGTTCAAAGGTTGTTTGTTACCCCCCCCCCCCCCCCCCCCCCCCCCCCCCCCCCCCCCCCACTTAGAGATTACTTGTCCTCAAGTATAAAAGATCGAAAATTTCAAAAAGAGAGATAATGCAGAGAAACAACCTTTGTTGCGTGGGCGTGCCTTCCTCGCTAGTGCTCTCGTTTATGGTCTCGAGCTCGACCATGCCGATGTTATCCTCCTTCAAAATTAAACGAAGCGCTCACATGGATCGCTACTTTTCGACCGCCTCGAAATACTCCCTTTGAGATGTTGGAGATGAGAGAATTCGGCGCTTGTATCACTCGTTTTGCATACGTCGAAAGTGGCATAAATATCTTTTCTATTTCGCTTTGGATTTTTCGAGTTGCTTCATCGCTTGGAGTTTGATGAAGAGGAGTTGTGAGAGGCGTGAGTGTCTCAAATGTATTTGACTTCCTTGATAAATCTACACAAGGTGAATTTCTATCATGAGAAGCATCATAGTTCTTAAATGAATTAAAATTGATGATATATGGAAAGAATTCACCTTGGAGAAAGGTAGATTTTTCTTCTTGCTTGTTTGATAATTGCTCGTTTTCATCGATTGGAGTGAGTTGAACCGTCTTTTGGAGAATCGAATCCGTTGACACCTTTTCTTCTTCAATGGTCGTTCTTGTTCCAATGCTTTCATCGAATCCCCCCATACTTGAACTCTTGTCACCTTCGATCTCCACAATCTCCTCGTTTGAATATTCTAACTCGAGACAAGTCACTCTTTGATCTAGATCGTTTACGATGGATTGAATATTTCCGAGTCGTCGAGAGGTGGTTTTAATCTCATGCGAGATATCACTTATCTCTTGTTTGAATTCTTCGACATTTTGTTTTAACTCTTGTTTGATTTCTTCACAATTTTGTTTAAAGGACATCATCATCGCCATCATTTCAACCATCATTCTTTTTAATTCTTGGTCTTGATCTTCGTTTTGGGATTGAAATTGTGGATCTTGGTAATCAAATTCATGTTGAGATTCGAATTCGTTTTGAGAAGGTTCGTATGTGGGTTTTGAGAGTTGATAGTAGTTTTCGGTATAGGATTGTGTCTCATGACCCCATGGGGATTCGTTTTCGTATTGGCGAGCTTCGTAGATGGGATCTTGATAAAGGGCCTCGGTGTGTGATTCATCGTATTGATTTGAGGTGGAACATGAGAGCAAACCGAGCCTTCGTTCTTCTTTTCTTTCTTCCCATTCGTCGATATCTTGATTGATCATTTCTTTAAGCGTCATGTGTTTTGGATATCTTCTTGGAGGTTGTTCTTGAGTTAGCAATTCTCCAAAAGTTCTTGGTCTTTCTTGATTCATCTTGCTCTACTCCGTGTACCTTGCAAGAATAGAAAAATTTCGAAATTAGTGAAATATCAAGTTCAAACTTATCAATTCTATTAGAAATATCACTCGAGATTGCAAGTTTGATTCAAAATTTGACTTAAACATTACTCCCCGGCAGCGGCGCCATTTGATGAGTGGGTTTTCAATCACTTTTAATTTGAGATATCGTTGTATGTGAAAACCAATTCAATCAACAAGTTTGGAAATATATGTGTATAGTGAAAATATAGAAGTTCGTTCCACGAGGAGTATATGCGTCAAATAATGAATCAAAACGAGCCAAAAAGGCAGAAACTTTTCCAAAAAGAGAATTAAGGGCAGAAACTTTTCCTAAATAGGCAGAAACTTAATCAAAACAAGTTAATTAAGGCAGAAACTTTTCCAAAAAGAGAATTAAGGGCAGAAACTTTTCCTAAATAGGCAGAAACTTAATCAAAACGAGTTAATTAAGGGCTGAAATGCAAGTAAAAAAAGAACAACAAAAGAACAAAAATATCACACAAAGAGAGCACAAGATCGAATGCAAGAAACAAGATTAAACAAAGATTTTTAGATTCAAACAAGTTTTCTTTACACAACTTCAAACAGTCATTCAACATAAAAGAAATTCAAGATATAAAAGAATACACCTAGATTTAGTAAAGAAATCTTCAACGTGCCAAGATGAGCTCCTTTCCTCGCCTAGTGTCGTCGCTCGATGCTCGAACTGCTAGAAAGCTAGGACGGTTCGAGCGCTTCTCGCTCGAAGTAGTCGACTCTCCTGGATGAAGAAAGCTCCGAGTCCGTTTGAGAACACGAACACAAATCAACCGAAGAATGAGAGGTTTACCGAATGAAGATAGCTTCGAGTTCGGTAATGGAGGAAGCTCCACTCTCAATCCCGATGAAGTCCGGATGAAGAAAGCTTCGAGTCCGGTTGTGACGATGTTTCCTTTGACTTGCTTCGATTGGAAGGATTCACCGGATGAAGGAAGCTTCGAGTCCGGCAAACAATCCCTCGAGAATTCGAGTACTTCTTGAACGATTCTTGATGTTCTGGACGGTTCTTGGAAGTGCTTAGAGAGAGAGAGAAGAAAGGGGAGGGAAGAAGAAGCAATCTCTGCCCAAGGGCCTTAGGGTCTTATTTATAGTGCCCTTGAAGGTTTCCCATTGGCCGAGAGATGGGTGAGAGAATTGAGGGTAGTTGGGGATGGTAGGTGAGGTAGGTGGGGCTGTAAAGTGTCAATTGTGTGAGTGGTTTTCGAGTAGAGTTTGGTGTAATGTCTTATGTTGATGATTATTTGCCTTCTCCTTCACACGTGTACCGAATTGGTCGTGTACACTTTTACGGTTGATCCTGAAACTGTATTTCCTTCAGTCTCCCACTCAATTTCAGGTCTACCTAAAAAGTACTCATGCATATCCAATACGCACGATTTTAGAGAATATAGCTCTCGTATCAAATACCAAGCTATGCACATCCTATGTGCCAATTTTATGATCAATCCCGACTTAGTACGACTCGTTGTGTGACCAATGTAGGATCGATTAACGATGGCAGTAGGTTGTTTCCAATGCCTACAAGCTCATGAGCGGGATCTAGTCACTCCATCATAGCTACCCATGTTAAACGAGTAATGATTGTGATCATTGTGCCTATCTCGACTAGCGGTTACTAGTTCTCTTGTTTGCGATGTTTGTTAATCAAAAGGCATGGTGATAGTCATCCTTATAATTTGATTAACTACACTTATTCCCCGATTCCGAGTTGAGTTAACAAATTTCAATCGATATTAACCGTTAATATCATTGACTGCAGCCGCAGATTTCGTTAATCGACTCATCGAGCGGCGCCTAAGAGATATCTCTTCCTTTCGGAATAAACAATTCCTATCTTGGAGACTCACATTGAATTCCGTGTTTCGGACAATACCCAATGATGACCCTTTTAACTCCCTGTTACGGTGAGCGTAAGATCATATCAAAGCATTGTGTTACACACGTAACGCAATTAATGATCTCCTCAAGTTTGAAGAACCTAATACCCTACTCATCGCGAGTTCATCCATAATGACTAAACCATGTGATGATCTCGCGGCTTCGGTCATATCCAATATATGTCACCTAGCATATATCTACGTTCCCGATTCGACAAACACCTTTGTCCCATGATTAGCAAAACATAATCATCTCTTCGGCTAACATACTAGTGTATGCGTTCAGTCTATTATCTGATAATAGAAATGCTTCTCTCTTAAGCAAGCTGATACGCGACTAGGGATGTTTAGAAATGACACTTTAAGTGTGACGGTTTCGCTGCACATGGTCCTCAACCATGTCGACGTCCACACAAGTTCAAATCAAGGTTCATGTAATCATATTACACAACCCCGCACACAGTTTTCATATAAGATAGATGCAAAAATGAAAATTTTTAAAATTCTGAAATTGCATTACTATAAGATAAGTTTGGGGTGATACAACGTTTACTAATCTATTAGACTAATCTCGTCCTTCGAAACTATCGTTTTAGATAACTAACTACTCTCTTCCTCCTCTAGGTATCTCAAACATATAGCTTTCGCATGATAATCGTGCTTAGCTTGCGAGAGTGGCTTAGTAAACGGGTCCGCAACATTCCTGTCAGTATCAATCTTTTCAATGATCACATCCTTTCTTTGCAAAATCTCACGGATCAAGTGAAATTTTCTGAGTATGTGCTTGGAGCGGTGATGTGCCCTCGGTTCCTTGGACTGTGCTATTCCGCCCGTATTGTCGCAATACACAACTACAGGTTCCGAGATACTCGGGACTACACCAAGTTCGGTCACAAACTTCTTGATCCATACCGCCTCCTTTGCAGCTTCGGAAGCCGCAATATACTCCGATTCAGTTGTAGAGTCTGCTATCGTGGGTTGTTTGGAACTCTTCCAAACTACAGCTCCACCATTTAGACAAAACACGTATCCGCTTTGTGATCGAAAGTCATCGACACATGTTTGGAAACTGGCGTCGGTATATCCATTGATGACCAACCCGGATGTTTTTCCACCATAAATTAGAAATTGATCATTAGTTCTTCGTAAGTACTTAAGGATGTTCTTACCGCGATCCAATGCATATCCCCTGGATTAGATTGGTAACGTGAAACGATGCTCAATGCATACGACACATCGGGGCGCGTACATATCATGGCATACATAATTGATCCAACCGCCGAAGCGTATGGAACAATACTCATCGCATTCTTATCTTTACTCGATGTCGGACATTGAGCTTTAGAATACGATATGCCACTCGACATTGGAAGAAGTCCTTTCTTCGAATTTTGCATTGAAAACCGTTTCAACACTTTGTCGATGTACGTGCTTTGACTCAAGCCGAGTAACTTCTTGGATCTATCTCTATAAATCCTCACGTCTAATATATAAGCGGCCTCGCCCAAATCTTTCATAGCGAAACGAGTATTTAAATACTTCTTAACATCCGTAAGCATCGGAATGTCGTTTCCTATGATCAAGATGTCGTCTACATATAGTACAAGAAATACTACACGGCTCCCACTAACCTTCTTGTATACACAAGGTTCTTCTACGTTTTTCACGAAATTATATTCTCGTATGACTTCATCGAAACGTATGTTCCAACTCCGAGAAGCTTGCTTCAATCCATAAATGGATCGTTGCAACTTACACACTTTATCCGGACTCTTTGAATCGACAAAACCCTCGGGTTGTGTCATGTACACATCCTCTTCTAAGTTCCTGTTAAGGAATGCGGTTTTGACATCCATTTGCCAAATCTCGTAGTTATAATACGCAGAGATAGCAAGTAAGATCCGTATGGATTTAAGCATTGCTACGGGTGAAAACGTTTCTTCATAGTCTATACCATGAATTTGTTTGAAACCTTTCGCCACAAGCCGTGCCTTATAAGTGTCCACATTCCCATCCATGTCGGTCTTCTTCTTGAAGACCCACTTACATCCCAATGGATTAACCCCGGGAGGTGGATCAACCAAGTTCCAAACTTGATTATCGTACATGGATTGAATCTCGGATTTCATGGCAGTTTGCCATTTATTAGAATCCTCACTTTTCATAGCCCCGCGATAGGATGTCGGTTCATCATCTATGAATTCGACTTCATCGTCATTTGCCACGATAAAACCATATCGTACAGGCTCTTGACGAATCCTACCCGATCTACGAATTGCGCCTTGGGCACTTGACTCCGGATCCTCAACATTTGAGGAAACCGGATCAACGTTCATCGGTTCAACATTCGTTTGCGGGTCTCGAATTTCTTCGAGATCTATTTCAGTCCCATTCACTCGTCTAGAGATAAAGTCCTCCTCAAGGAAGACTCCTCTTCGAGCTACGAAAACTTTATTTTCGATTGGAAGATAGAAATAATATCCTTTTGTTTCCTTAGGATACCAGACAAATAAACATTTTTCATATTTGGGTTCGAGCTTATCCGAAATCAATTTTCGAACATATGCTTCACAACCCCAAATCTTAACAAAAGACAACTTTGGAGATTTTCCAAACCACATCTCATATGGCGTCTTTTGTACCGATTTAGAAGGTATGCGGTTCAATAAGAAAGCCGCTGTCTCTAGGGCATATCCCCAAAACGATTTTGGAAGGGATGTTTGACTCATCATGGATCGAACCATGTCCAACAAGGTCCGATTCCTCCTCTCGGACACGCCATTCCATTGTGGCGTTCCTGCCGGAGTCCATTGTGGAACTATTCCACAATCTTTTAGATGATCTTCAAACTCATAGCTCAAATATTCGCCACCTCGATCCGATCGAATGGCTTTAATTTTCTTGCCAAGCTGATTTTCAACTTCGTTTTGAAACTCTTTGAACTTTTCAAAGGTCTCCGCTTTAGTACGCATCAAATAGATATATCCATATCTACTATGATCGTCCGTAAACGTAACAAAGTATCGATATCCTCCTCTTGCCTCGATGCTCATCGGTCCACATACATCGGAATGTATGAGTTCCAATAGATCGTTGGACCACTCTCCGACCTTGGAGAATGGTGCCTTTGTCATCTTGCCAAGCAAACAAGATTCGCAATTCCCAAATGAATCAAATTCAAATGAGTCTAGCATTCCATCTTTATGGAGTCTAGCAATGCGTTTCTCATTCACGTGACCGAGACGACAATGGCAAAAGAAAGTCCGATTATCAACTTTAGGTTTAATCCTTTTCGCATTAACGTTATACATGGACTCATTATTTCCGTGATCGAAATTCAACACATAAAGACCATTTTCTAACAGAACATTTCCATAGATAATAGAATCCTTACATATCGAAAACTCATTATTCCTAATAACGAATTCGTAACCATCATTGGCTAGTTTCGACACACTTATTATGTTCTTACATAATGTTGGTACATAATAACAATTATTTAGTACTAATATAAGTCCACTAGGCAAAGTCAAATTAACTACTCCTACGGCAAACACAGCAACTCTTGCTCCATTCCCGACGCGTAGATCGACTTCACCCTTTTCCAACCTACGACTATTTTGTAGAACCTGCATATTTCGACAAATATGAGTCCCACATCCGGTATCCAATACCCAATTAGTCATAGTTGAAATATTAACTTCAATAACGTTAATACCTGAGAGGCTGGTTGCTGAAACCGCCTTGTCCTTCTTCACCTCCTCGAGGTAAGACTTGCAATCACGCTTCCAATGTCCAGCCTTGTGACAATGGTAGCATGTCTCATCTTTGGATTTCTCCTTTCCCTTTTTATTCGGCTTTGAACGTTTCTTAGCCGAATCGCCCTTGGACTTTGATCTCTTACGATCCTTATTCTGAATTGTGAGAACATTTCCGGCAACTCTTGCCTTGTTCTCTCCGAACGACTTCAAAGTCTCCGATTCAAAATTCTTGAGCATTCCGTGAAGCTCAGGGATCGTCTTATCCATCGAATGCATGTGATAGTTAGTCACGAACGGAGAAAACATTGGAGGAAGTGCGCACAAGATCAAATCTTGTTGCATAATCTTCGACAATTTCTCTCCTAGCCTCTCTAGACGGTCTATGAGAGCTTGCACCTTCAAAACGTGAGTGCTTACCGATGACCCCGAAGGCATCTTGCAGTTTACCAACTCTTTGAGCGTACTGAACCGTTCAATACGCTCCTGCTCTTGGAACATTTCCTTGAGCACAACGTTTATTGAGTATGCATCCGAGTCCTCAAACTGCTTTTGAAGACTAGCGTCCATACATGCCAACATGAGGCACGTAACGTCATTTGAGTCCTTCATAAGTTTCTCAAACGCGGCCTTTTCATCGGCCGTAGCATCGGGGCCCGGTTCTACTATTTTCGTATCCAATACGTGACTCTTGCCCTCTAGCCTGAGAACTATTCTCAGGTTTCGATGCCAGTCTAAGTAGTTCCGACCCACTAGCTTTTCTTTTTCTAATACCGATCTAATCGATAAGGTGTTGGTGTTACTAGAAGACATGTTCTACGAATGAATTTAAAGATTGATTACTAACGTTGCGTACTTATCTTATAGGCTTATATGATGATTATATGATAGTGCTATTTTATCGAATCGATAACCCTCATACCGATACGGGACTCCAAGTCCATAACACTCAAGACCCATATTTTACGATCCTCCCATAAGTGACTATGGCCGACAAATGAGATCTCGATATTTTAGGTACGATTAAATCCAATAATATCCAATACGACTCTCGTTCCTTTATAGAATTTCGGTGACGAATCGTATCCAATAAAATCCATGTTCCGTGTATGCATTCTATCTATGCCCCGAACTCCAATCGGATTGGCTTGGACGGTTAAGTCACAACCATATCCAATGTATCGTTCAATCGAACTACTCACGTGCCCGACTATGGCCTGAAACCACGTGAGTCCCCAATTAACGCTTACCACCCGCACCAATATATACAATAGTACGTGCCTGACTATGGCCTGAAACCACGCACTATGTCATATCAATCTCGATGGTTGTGGATATGGAAGGCATTTCCATGACTTAAATATTATGAGGGATCATGCCATTGCATGTTTCTAAATTCGAGACATAATTATATTATATCACTATCACAAGATTTTCGATATGCATATGATTTTATTTGGGAGTCTAATTATTCTAAATAATTATCTAATTATATGCTAGTATGATTGATGCCGATCAAATCGATATAAAGAACTCAAAATTCCAAGTTTTGTAGCCAAAGTTATCACGAAAACAAAATCAGCAACCAGAAACCAGTCCGTTATAACGCACCATAGTCCGTTACAACGGACCTCCAGTTTCCTTGGCACTCCGTTACAACGGAACTCCAGTCCGTTACAACGCTATTTAATCGGGTGATTGTCCAAAATTGCCAGAAACATGTCCGTTATAACGCAACCTAGGTCCGTTACAACGCTATTTTCTGCAAACCTTTGTCCAAATTTCCAGTAACCAGTCCGTTATAACGCAACCTGATGTCCGTTACAACGGACCAACTGCGAAGGCTTCCGTTACAACGGACTATGTCCATTACAACGGACTCCAAAAGACACCCTAGGCATCCCCGCATCCTCATATCATATACAGGGTCCGTTACAACGGAACTCCAAGTCCGTTGTAACGGACTATGTGATACTGGCAAATTTTCCCCAATTCATGTATCCTATACAGTGTCCGTTACAACGAAACTCCAAGTCCGTTGTAACGGACTAAGCGATTTTTGCGCTGTTTAGCCTGTTTTCGCTCGTTTCCAAAACGATCAATCATGAAACCTTTTCACGATCATTCCTAGATACTCTCAATCAACTTTTGATCGATCTCTAGCGAATTTCACTTGTGATTTTAATGGAATTTGACATTCTCTATATGTAACATCATGCAAACGGGTACGAACTTTGATAACCCGTGCGTATATCGAATATACGACTATGATTCGACCCTCGAATCGATGGCGATCGCTCTGATACCACTGATGGGTAATATCCCCGACCCCGGGCCCGCGCAGAGGAATGAAGGCCCGGTCCGGTTCCGCGATTCCCGAGATCACGCCATGACTTCGAGGGTACGATGCAATAGAAGGATAGATTCATACCGGTGCAAAATTGATTGCACTCGAAGGGCTGATCGCTGCCTTCTATCTTCTGTCACGTTGGTGACAATCCGCGCGTCCCACACCACGCGTATTCCACCGTTCGTTGACTTCGCCGATTCGCTTGATTTCGTCTCCGAAACAATCTTTCGGTATTTCATATAAACGACACTAATACTTCGTTCATATGAAATATATTTCTATATGAAGGTTGTAGATAATCGTATTATCTATCTAACCCAATTTGAACCATTCAAATTGGATTTTCCTGCTGAAAGATATGACCACGAATGTACGCTAACATTCGTTTATCCTTGTGTACACTTTTACGGTTGATCCTGAAACTGTATTTCCTTCAGTCTCCCACTCAATTTCAGATCTACCTAAAAAGTACTCATGCATATCCAATATGCATGATTTTAGAGAATATAGCTCGCGTATCATATACCAAGCTACGCACATCTTATGTGCCAACTTTATAATCAAGCCCGACTTAGTACGACTCGTTGTGTGACCAAGTAGGTTCGGTTAACGATGGTAGTAGGCTGTTTCCATAGCACTACAAGCCCATGAGCGGGATCTAGTCACTCCATCATGGCTACCCATATTAACACGAAGAATGATTGTGATCATTGTACCTATCTCGAATAGCGGTCATTAGTTCTCTTGTTATCGATATCTGTTAATCAAAAGGCATGGTGGTAGTCATCCTTATATTTTGATTAACTATACTTATTCCTCGTTTCCGAACTGATTTAACAAATTCAATCGATATTAACAGTTAATATCATTGACCAAGGCCTTGGTTTTCGTTAATCAATTCATCGAGTGGCCTAAGAGATATCTCTTCCTTTCGGAATAAACAATTCCTATCTTGGAGACTCACATTGAATTCCGTATTTCGGACAATACCCAATGATGACCGTTTTAGCTCCCTGTTACGGTGAGCGTAAGATCATATCAAAGCATTGTGTTACGCACGTAACGCAATCAATGGTCCCCTCAAGTATGAAGAACCTAATACCCTACTGGTCGCAAGTCCATCTATAATGACTAAACCATGTCATGGTCTCGCGGCTTCGGTCATATCCAATATATGTCACCTAGCATATATCTACGTTCCCGATTCGACAAACACCTTTGTCCTATGATTAGCAAAACATAATCATCTCCTCGGCTAACGTACTAGTATACATGTTCAGTCTATTATCTGATAATGTAAATGCTTCACTCTTAAGCAAACTGAATCATGACTAGGGATGTTTAGAAATGAAACTTTAAGTGTGACGGTTTCGCTGCACATAGTCCTCAACTATGTCGACGTCCACACAAGTTCAAATCAGGGTTCATGTAATCAAATTACACAACCCGCACACAGTTTTCATATAAGGTGAATGCATAAAAATTTAAGTAAACAAAAAGTTTAAAATGCACTCATATGGATTAAGTATTGGGGCGACGCAACGTTTACCTATGGGTATCTCCATACCCACAACCTGCGAGGACTATCGTATTACATAACTACACTCTACTCTCTTCTTCCTCCTCTAGGTATCTCATACCCATAGTCATCGCATGACATTCACGCGCGACTAGAGAGAGCGGTTTTGTAAACGGTTCCGCACGTTGCCGATAGTGTTAATCTTCTTAAGGTTTGGAACATTTCCATATACCTATGATCACATCTTTTCACAAAATTTCACGGATCAAATGAAATTTTCTGAGTATTGGCTAGAAGTGGTTGTGACCTCGGCATTTTTGACTTGTACTATTGCGTCTCACGCAATCCACAGCCATAAATCCGATAGCTCGTGACTACTCGAGTTTGGTCATGTTTCCTTGATCCATACCGCTTCCTTTTGTGATTCCTAACCACAATATACTCGCCTCCATAAATAGAATCATTAATTATTGGTCATGTGGAACCTTTCCCCATAACCATGTTTTCGTTTAAGCAAATCATGTACACACTTTGTGATCAAAAGTCGTGCTACATATTTCGACGTGCCATATTTGGAAACAGTTGTTGTTAGAACTCTTTATAATCAACACGTCCTTCACACCATTATAGATAAAATAAAATCCTTAATTCTTTCATAAAGTATTCAAGGATAAACTTCATCGCTATTAATACAAATACCGATGGGTTTAAATATACATAACCATTATGGATATATATGTATAACCCTTATACATTCACAAGAATTAGTCTCATGTAATCGCATTACATTCAAACTCGTGTGATTCCCTTGGATTTTAATGACGATGAATTAGACGCTTTATGTGTACGACGTATAGCTACATACATGTCATGACAGATATAATAGATCCTCACATCAAATGTAAAGCATCATATTATTATTTTCCGCCCTACTTGATGTCTCACATCGAGCCGTAGAAAATTTCTGTCGTTCGCCATTTCGATTTAACTCCGTCAAGAAGTTATATGTGTTGGTTAATTCTAACCTAGAGGGGGGTAAATTTGGCAATCTAACTTACACTTAGTTTAGATTTAAACCTAATTTACGGTGCGGAATAAATAATAATTTAGATGATAAAGATGATACCGTACAAACACTTTGACACAAGATGTTTGTTTACGAAGTTCGGTAGGTGGTTGCTTTGTAGCTTTAACTCACCCTTTACTCGCTTAATTGACCGACTCAATTATTTGCGAGTACCTACGTCTCCGGGAATGCCTTGTGCCTCTTTTTGGCTTTCGATTGAATTCCAACTCAACTCGATTACAAGGATTTGCCTAGATCGATTTACACGCTTCTATCGATCTATAGCTTAGGCTCTTTACACTTTGTTGCACTAGCCTATTACACTTTTTCACTAATCGAGCTACAACGTGATCGGTCACGTGAGTGGGATACGATTAGTGGAGAATATCGAAAGTAGATCAACGATCTAAAGAGGTTTCTCAAGCTATCAATGGATATAGAAAATCACAGCTTAGGGTTTCTCTCTTTTTAGGTTTGAAAGTTTGAAATTGAGGAAGTGGGAGAGAGAGACCCATGAAGGATTCTATTTATACTCTCTATAGAAATCCTTCAGAAAACTTGCAGTGCGTTCGAACGCATACAGTCCGTTCAGAACGCACTTGAAGTTTGCACTAGCCGTTTCAAAATAACGTGCAAGTACATCTTGGGTCCGTTCGAACGGACAATGTCCGTTCGTAACGGACTAAATTATACATAGCATTTTGCGTTCACAGGAACAAGAGTCCGTTCAACGCACTGAAAAGTGGGTGAACGGATTCCAGGTTGTCCGTTCGAACGCACATGTGTGTTCGTTCGAACGCATACATCCCTGTGACATTTTCCGTTCACAGGAAGGATTGTCCGTTCAATGCACTCAGAAGGTGGGTGAACGGATTCTAATTATCCGTTCGAACGGACATGATTGTTCGTTCGAACGCACACATCCCTGTGACACGTTTGGTTCTAGTCAAGCTTTAAAGTTTTGATATTTAGCAAGTCCGTTCTGAACGGACCTTGAGTTCGTTCAGAACGCACTTCCTGCTTGACTGAACTCTTTGTTATTTTGAACATGATTTTACTTGAGTTCTACTAGGTTTGTACCTATGGTTTATTTGTGGCGTATCCCACTCACGGAAGGCTTCAACATCTTGAGTCTTGATGTATTCCAATGGCCTTCCTTGTGTTCTTCTTTTCTTGTTTATGTTGAGACTTCATGTCCTGATTCTTGATGTAATCCAATGAAGTCTTCCTTCACAAGTCCTCCTTCATCTTCGTATCGTACCTACGTTATCCTGCACTTTTCTGGATGTATACATTAGTACTGACAGTGTTTTGAAATAATCAAACTATCAGGAAATTTGAACCAACAAACTCACCCTTTTGATTAATTTCAAAACACTGTCGGTTTGGAGAGTTTCACCATTTAGTTGAGAACTTTCCATACGATCGTTTCTCCCCCATTTTGAAAGAGATCAAAAGGGCCAAGGAGACTTCATCAACGGAAGGCTCCCCCTAAATGCGAGCTCCTCCTCAAAGAATGAATTGATGAATGTATGAGCTCGTAAATATGATCAAATTCTTTTGTTTTGAATGATGACAATCTTTTCAAAATTTAGCGGATTTTTTTTTTTTTTTTTTTTAAGAAAATACAACAGTTTTTGTGTGTGCGTTTCGAACGGAAAAAGTAATGCGTTCGAACGCACTATCATCTGGACTGATAGGTTATAAAAATTAAAAAAATCCAAAATAGATGCAACAGTTTAAACTGACAATATGACCATAAAACAGTTTGTTCATAACATGGCATGACACATAGACTACCAACACAACAAACACAACCAACACAAGTTCTCACACACATGCACGTCATATAAAAATAAACAGAACAACACAAGACACTTATAGCACCGCCGGTGATTACATCTCGTTGGGACCGGGGTAAGGGTTCGGGTCGGGATGATAGCTTGGACCGGACGCAAAGAAGTCGTCGACGTTGAAAGTTCCCGAATGGGACTTTGACGGATTCGCGGTGGGATTAGATGGAGGAGGAGGATTGTCTTGTTCTCGAGGTTCAGGGTATGACCCGAAACGGTTTTCAAGATGACCGTAAAGGTCGGAAAATTGACGTTCTACTCTCTCAAGCATCCTTGTCTCGGAAACTTGCATGCCCTCTCGAATTTCATTTCGAATCCCTCGTTCATGTCGCTCCATACGCTTATTCATTGCCTCTAACAATGACGTTATGTGAGCGAACCGCCTTTCATCCCTTTCCATCGGGACGTTCGAACTTCTTACACTCTCACTCCTCTCACGTGGTCGAGCCTGGTTTGCACTGCCCTGGTCGGATGGAGCGTCACTCTCCAACCAACGGGTAGGATTTGGAGGAAGGTGGAACGCTCCCTCTTCATCTGGGTGATCGATAATCCATTCATGAGCTTGTGCCGAATATCGAAACCTTTGACGCAGAAGGTTTAATTTGGACGCGAGGTTGATCGGTGGTTCAGGTCGGAAATCCCAATCTTCCACTGGTATCGAGACTCCTTGGAGGTTCAACATTCGAGCGATCAACGTTCCATAGGGTAACGATGCATTCCTTATGTTCATGGCGCTTTCCATGTGGCTTAATATGAGATGAGGCACATGGATGGGTAGTTGGTCCTCGTACCACATGCGATATAAACACAAGATATTTCGATCTTCGAGGTTTACTCTCAATTTTTCAACTGGAGCGAGAATGTTATTACCAATTATCCAGACGAATTTTTCAGGAGCGGCCAAGTGTGACACTGCTGATTGTGATGCGTATCTATTCGTGACCACTTTCTTCATGGTTTCGAACCCTTCGATTTCAATTTTCCCCCTGCGGTCGTTGTACACCTTCTCTCCATCATCTTTGAGCCCGAACAAGTCGCACAAATTCTGCACCGAGATTACGACTTCCTCACCGAGAATAAACGAGGTTATCTTATCTTGGGCATGATCGAAAGTGGCGTTTGCATAGAATAGCCGAGTGATGATCTCATACGACCTCTCGTTGAGACGTGCAAGGTTTGCAAATCCCCATTTTCGCTCGATTTCCTCGATCTTGTTGGAAAGAATAGAACAATTTCGTGGAAACTCGTAATAGTAAGATTTTGAGAGGGGTCTCCTTACCACAACGCTATTGAAAAGGAGTCCGGCTTCCTGGTCTCGAAAGAGATAATCATTATTCGGATTAGTGAAATCGTAATCTGCTTGCATTCGTGCGCTGTGATTAGGCCTGTTGGCTGGCGTGCCCCTCTTCATGCGAACAATCGATGGAGGCGGTGGTATTTCTTGAGCTTTCGAGCTTTCTCCTGTTCTCTTCTTTTCCTTGTATTTCCCTTTTGATATGAGGCTTCGATTGGCATCCATGAAATCAAGCTTTTGAGAGAGAAGAGAAGGAGTTTTGGAAAGAGAAGATAAGGTTAAGGGTTTTAAGAATGTAAGTCGTGTCCCTTTAAGTTTCTTCGTACGAGAAGAGGAACCAAGCGTCCATTGATGAGGGTCGGTTGCATGCAGATGGAGAGTAAATACGACGAGTTCGTTCGAACGGACATTCATGTGCGTTCGAACGTACATGCTTCTGGGTAAAAGGCGCCATTGTTTGGGTTTGAGTTGCAGGTGAGAGGTTTTCGAGTTCGTTCGAATGCACTTGCAACTGTTGGGAAAGGCGCCATAATATGAAAAGCAGTCATAATCATACATTTCATCTGTTCGTTCAGAACGCACTGTTTGTTCGTTCGAACGGACTTGAGTCTGGAAAGATGGTATGTGTTGACTTCATTTGTCCGTTCCGAACGCACTCTTTTGTTCGTTCGAACGGACTTGAGTCTGGAAGGATGGTATTTGTTGACTTCATTTGTCCGTTCCGAACGCACTCGTTTGTTCGTTCGAACGGACTAGATACTGAGCGGAGACCCGGATGTATTGACCCAAAACACTGACCCTAGTTCAACAACTCTATTTGTACTTATGATTATACCATTATGATGCAACTACATGAGACTAGACCCAATATGCTGAATTTTAATTCTTGAGAGATAACATACCTAGCTTTAGTCGTAGATCGGAGAAAGGAGCAAATGGTAACGGTTTTGTGAAGATGTCGGCAATTTGATTTTGAGTCTCTATCCATTCGAGTTTAACATCGCCTTTTTCCACGTGATCCCGAATGAAGTGGTGACGTATGTCGATATGCTTGGTTCGTGAGTGGTGGACCGGGTTTTTCGAGATGCATATTGCGCTATTGTTGTCGCACAATATGGGGATTTTACGGAAGTTCAAACCGTAGTCTCCGAGGGTTTGGTTCAACCACAGTAATTGAGCACAGCAGCTTCCTGCGGCGACATACTCGGCTTCGGCCGTCGATAAGGCTACCGAGTGTTGTTTCCGACTTGACCATGATACAAGTAAACCTCCCAAAAATTGGCATGTACCGCTAGTGCTTTTTCGATCAACTCGGGATCCGGCAAAATCCGCATCAGTGTATCCTACTAGGTTTAGGTTCCCACTATGTCCGTACCATATCCCAAGTTCAATTGTACCTTTTAAATAACGAAATATGCGTTTTACGGCCGTGTAATGTGATACCTTGGGGTTAGCTTGAAATCTAGCGCACAAGCGTACGGCGAACATGATGTCGGGACGACTTGCCGTTAGATAAAGAAGGCTCCCGATCATTCCTCTATAGGACGTAATGTCGAACGATTCGCCCTCTTCATCCGCATCCAATTTTGATTCCTTTGCCATTGGAGTGTCACTCGTTTTAGTTTGGTCCAACTCGAATCTCTTTAATAATTCGCGAGTGTACTTTGATTGGTTGACGAAAATTCCTTCACTTGATTGTGTGACTTGAAGACCCAAGAAGAATTTTAACTCTCCCATCATACTCATGGCAAATTCACTGTGCATAAGAATAGAGAATTCTTCGGCAAGAGCCGCATCACTTGATCCAAAAATAATATCATCTACGTAAATTTGAACAAGTAAAATGGATACTCCCTTTTTACGTGTGAAGAGGGTGGTGTCGATTATACCTCTCACGAAACCATTTGAGGTGAGAAATGAGGATAGTCGATCGTACCATGCTCGTGGGGCTTGTTTCAATCCGTATAGGGCTTTTGAGAGTTTGCACACGTAATCGGGGAATTTAGGATCCTTAAATCCCGGTGGTTGCTCAACGTAGACTTCTTCTTCGATTTCACCATTTAGAAATGCACTCTTGACGTCCATTTGAAATAGTGTAAACCCTTCAATAGCGGCGTAAGCTAGGAGGAGTCGTATCGCTTCTAGACGAGCCACTGGAGCAAAGGTTTCTTCGAAATCGATCCCTTCTCGTTGTTTGAATCCTTGAGCGACGAGTCTCGCCTTGTTTCGTACTACGTTTCCGTGTTCATCAAGTTTATTTCGAAAGATCCATCGAGTCCCAATGATCGAACGATTCATGGGTTTTGGAACCAACATCCAAACTTGATTTCTTTCAAATTGTTCCAATTCTTCTTGCATTGCGATAATCCAATCTTCGTCTAGATTGGCTTCCTTGAAGGATTTTGGCTCGGTGTGAGAAAGATATGCGCAATGAGCTACGTAGTTGTGGACACGAGACCGAGTACGTACACCTTCTCGGGGATCTCCAACAACGTTTGTGAGAGGATGGTGGGGTACTTCTCGGAGAACCTCGGGGATTTGGTAAGGAGTTTCACTCTCTTCTTCCTCTTCCTCCTGTTCTTCCTCTTCTGGAGGATCATTGTTTTCTCTCTGAGGTTCATCAAGAGTTATGTCGATGTGTTGATATTCCAGCTCGGCTTGTTTTCTCGGTGATTTAGCAATTGTTTCCGTGACTTCACCTACATTTAAGCTACCTTTCTCGGCTTCCTTGTTAGTTTCATCAAAATGTACGTGAACGGATTCACATACGACTCGTGTTGATCGTATGTAAACTCGGTATGCTTTACTTGTGCTTGAGTAACCGACAAATATTCCTTCAATGGATTTTGGATCGAGTTTGTCTCGATTACTCAATTCATCCAAGATATAGCATTTGCATCCAAATACTCTCATGTAAGAGACATTTGGATTTCCCCCATACCATAGCTCATATGGCGTCGTCTTCAAAATAGGCCTTAAGCTAACCCTATTCACCACATGACATGCGGTGTTAGTGGCTTCGGCCCAAAGGTATTTTGGAGAAGGATGCTCACTTAGCATGGTACGGGCAAGTTCAATTAACGTTCGATTTGTACGTTCAACCACACCATTTTGTTGAGGTGTGCGAGGAGCCGAAAATTCGCGTATATATCCCTTTTTATGACAAAATTCATCAAATTTTGCATTTCGAAATTCACCTCCATTGTCACTTCGAATGGTGATAATTGAGGTGCCTTTTTCATTTTCAACGAGAGTGCAAAATTTGATGAAGTTGTCACACGTTTCACTTTTATGAAGTAAATAATGTATCCATGTGAAACGTGAATAATCATCCACAATAACAAAAATATACCTTTTATTACCTATGCTTGTAACGCTCATTGGTCCGCAAAGATCAAGATGGATTAGTTGAAGAGGTCGATTCGTGGTGACCATGTTCTTTGATTTAAACCCAGACGATCTAGTGTGCTTACCTTTTTCACACGCATCGCATAATCCTTCTAGTTCAAGTTTATGTGAGGGAAGTCCTCTAACTAATTGCTTTTTGGACAACCTATGTATAGTTTTCATGCAAATGTGACCTAACCGTCTATGCCATAATCGAGATACTGATTCTGATACAGTGAGACAATGGATTCCCGGCACGAATGATTCGAAATCAAAGTAGTAGAGATTTTCGTGTCGGGTTCCTTTGCATACTGTGGTATTGTCTTTCATTCGATCAATCAAGCATGAGAGTTGATCGAATTTCACACAATATCCGGCATCACATAATTGGCTTATGCTAATTAAATTATGTTTAAGTCCAGTTACAAGATAGACATTCTCTAAAGTCCAATTTGAGGTACCTATTGAACCGATACCGATAATTTTACCTTTTTGATTTCCTCCGAAGGTAACGTCTCCTCCCTTGAACGGTTCGAGAGATTTGAACATCTCTCGATCCCAAGTCATATGTCTAGAACAACCACTATCTAGACACCATTTTGATGACTTTGTTCTGGAAGTTAGGCCCATCTATAAGAAATTCATATTAGTTAAACCAAAAAGAAATTGAAATTGACTAATATGAATTCTTACTAACTATACTCCCCCTAAATATTTGGCTTATGGTATGGTATACTAGGGAGTATAGTGTCTCAAGTTAGGGTTTTACACCCTAGGGGGTCCTATACCAAAGGAGGTAGAGGAACCCATTGAGTGACGATCTTTACGCATCCACATGACGTTTGATGCCACTTTTGGATTGCGAAGATTACACCCGGTTGAGACATGACCGATTTTGCAACAATAGTTACAAAATGCTACGGTGGGCTTATTTGTGGGTGTGGTACTCTTCACAAAATAGTCCGAGAGTTTATTAGGATTACTTCTCTTACAAGTTATCGATTTTGGCATTTGATAAAGGTTATTTGATTTAAATTTAGTTTGCTTAACATTATTTTGTTTAAATTGTTTGTATGTGTTGGTGAAATGTTTGGGAGACTCTTGTTGATATGAAGCTTCGGTGTAGTTTGTCACTTCATAGAAATATCCATTTGGTCCCCTTTTGAACAAACAATCGGTTCGTCCTACATTATTATGTCTAGGTTGTGAATTTTGTGTAAAATGATTGTTCCTATAATTATTATTGACACGTTTAGGTTGTTCATTTTTAGCATATTTACCTTTGTTGTAGTCATGGTACATAAAAGCATTTCCATGACTCCTTACTTTATGGTTTTCCCATTTAGATTTTTGATTTTGAGATATTGAAAGGTCGGGATTATTACCGTTAATTTTCTTATGTCCTAAACCGAATTTATCATTTGGCTTTTGTCCCGTTAATGACGATTTTAAGGCATTATCCAATGAAGGGGGACTCAATGCTATCATTGTACATGCCCTCTTCAAGGACTCATTCTCAACTTTCATAGTTTGAATTTCGACTTTTAAATGAGAAATCTCACATTTCAGGGTTTTACATTCACATTTTGAAAATCCTTTAAATTCATTTATTTGAGTTTTGTATGCCAAGATGGATAGCTCAAGAGAAGCTACCTTATCCTTGAGAGCTTGGGTGGAACTTTCAAGTTTACCCTCATTTAGTTGAGAGTTACCTTCATCCCTAAGAAACTCGTCACAAGATTCGAGTTCTAGTTTGGATGCGGGAGAAAATTCAGTTCTAGGTAAAGATTTGATACCATACAGAGAGTTAGTACGTACCTCATAACTTTTGTCATGTGTCGAGCTTAGAGTGGGAGAGGAAGGTTCTGCGTCTACAATTATGGGCTGGTGGTGTGTCGAAGTTAGACCTCGTTCAATACGGAGAGAGTGAATGGCTGCTTCCACTGCGCTCATGGGATTAACTTCAGCCATTAGATCGTAAGGTACAAGTTTATCCTTAATAAATTTAAGAGATGGTTAGTACCCTGCTCTGATACCAATTGTTGGTTAATTCTAACCTAGAGGGGGGTAAATTTGGCAATCTAACTTACACTTAGTTTAGATTTAAACCTAATTTACGATGCGGAATAAATAATAATTTAGATGATAAAGATGATACCGTACAAACACTTTGACACAAGATGTTTGTTTACGAAGTTCGGTAGGTGGTTGCTTTGTAGCTTTAACTCACCCTTTACTCGCTTAATTGACCGACTCAATTATTTGCGAGTACCTACGTCTCCGGGAATGCCTTGTGCCTCTTTTTGGCTTTCGATTGAATTCCAACTCAACTCGATTACAAGGATTTGCCTAGATCGATTTACACGCTTCTATCGATCTATAGCTTAGGCTCTTTACACTTTGTTGCACTAGCCTATTACACTTTTTCACTAATCGAGCTACAACGTGATCGGTCACGTGAGTGGGATACGATTAGTGGAGAATATCGAAAGTAGATCAACGATCTAAAGAGGTTTCTCAAGCTATCAATGGATATAGAAAATCACAGCTTAGGGTTTCTCTCTTTTTAGGTTTGAAAGTTTGAAATTGAGGAAGTGGGAGAGAGAGACCCATGAAGGATTCTATTTATACTCTCTATAGAAATCCTTCAGAAAACTTGCAGTGCGTTCGAACGCATACAGTCCGTTCAGAACGCACTTGAAGTTTGCACTAGCCGTTTCAAAATAACGTGCAAGTACATCTTGGGTCCGTTCGAACGGACAATGTCCGTTCGTAACGGACTAAATTATACATAGCATTTTGCGTTCACAGGAACAAGAGTCCGTTCAACGCACTGAAAAGTGGGTGAACGGATTCCAGGTTGTCCGTTCGAACGCACATGTGTGTTCGTTCGAACGCATACATCCCTGTGACATTTTCCGTTCACAGGAAGGATTGTCCGTTCAATGCACTCAGAAGGTGGGTGAACGGATTCTAATTATCCGTTCGAACGGACATGATTGTTCGTTCGAACGCACACATCCCTGTGACACGTTTGGTTCTAGTCAAGCTTTAAAGTTTTGATATTTAGCAAGTCCGTTCTGAACGGACCTTGAGTTCGTTCAGAACGCACTTCCTGCTTGACTGAACTCTTTGTTATTTTGAACATGATTTTACTTGAGTTCTACTAGGTTTGTACCTATGGTTTATTTGTGGCGTATCCCACTCACGGAAGGCTTCAACATCTTGAGTCTTGATGTATTCCAATGGCCTTCCTTGTGTTCTTCTTTTCTTGTTTATGTTGAGACTTCATGTCCTGATTCTTGATGTAATCCAATGAAGTCTTCCTTCACAAGTCCTCCTTCATCTTCGTATCGTACCTACGTTATCCTGCACTTTTCTGGATGTATACATTAGTACTGGCAATGTTTTGAAATAATCAAACTATCAGGAAATTTGAACCAACAATATGTTGAAAACCATTTTCAACAATATGTCGATATACGTGCTATAATATAGAACGAGGAACTTCTTAGATCTATCCTATAGATCTTCACGCTTAATTCATAAGCGGTCTCGCCTAAATTTTGTGTCGTTACAAGAAATATAACGCGACTCCCACTAACCTTCATGTGTACACAAAGTTTTCCATTCGTTTCGACAATGTTATAACAGTTTATAACTTCGTCAAAACGAATATTCCAATTCCGAGAAGCTTTTTCTAATCCATCATATGGATCGTTAAAGCGTGCATATCCTATCCCCGATTCTTATGAATCGAAAAAACCGTAAGGTTGTGTCAAGTACACACCCTTTCATAAAATTTCTGTCAAGAAATTTGGTTTTGACATCCATTTTGCCACATCACATAGTCATAATGTGCGATCATGACAAGCAGAATTTTGAGAATGTGAAAGCATGGCAACATGCGAAAACGTTTCTTCATAGTCCGACTATGAATTACTTGAAACTCTTCGCTGCGAGCCTCGCTTTGCATATATGCAAATTCCTATCCATGTAGGTTCTTCACCTTGAAAACCCATTCACATTTCATGAGTCTAACCCAGAAAGTGATTGAATCAAGTTCCAAACTTGATAACGTACACGGATTGAATCTCAGATTTCATGACACCATGTCATGTGGAATCAACTTTTCATAGCATCCTTGTAGGATATCGAATCATCATATGATATCAATCTATCATCATTAGCCACGATAAATCCGTATTTATCGGCGTATGATATATAGCCAACTTGATCTATAAAAATTCCTTTGTGTGTTCGAGTTGTATTCATCGACTCTTGATGAAGTCGTGTCAACTTTCATCGGTACAATGTTCATTTTTCAGATCTCGAACTCTTTCGAGATTTATTCTACTCCCACTAGCCCGCATAGAGATAAGCGACATCAAGTTCCCAACTTGTGTGCATCATGTCCTGCTCCAAGAAGGTATCTCTTCGAGCCACGAAAATCTTATTTTCGTCGGGACGTTAGAACTAATACCCTTTAGTTTCCTTAAGGATATATCATAAACGAACAATTTTCAGATTTGGGATTGAGTTTAATCGAAACAAATTTCGAAATATACTCACATCCTCAAATCTGTATAAATGACAACTTCGGAACCATTCCGATCCATATCTCATATGGTGTCTTTTGTACCGATTAGAAGGTTTATGGTCCATATCATATATGCAACCATTCATTAGTGCCGCTGTCTCAAGGACGTATCCCCAAAACATTTTTGGGAGATCCGTTTGACTTATCATTTATCGAACCATGTCCAACATGCGTTCAATTCCTCTTTTCGGACACATCTCAATGTTCCGAAATGAAAATAATCGTGAAACGATTTCACAATCATGAATGATAATCAATATTTATAACTCAAATATTGCCTCTTCGATCCTATCGAAAAGTTTAGCTCAAATACTCGCCTTCTCGGTCCTATCGAAAAGCTTTGATTTTCTTGCTTAGTTGATTTCGTATTTCGTTTTGAAACTCTATGAACCTTTCAAAATCTCCGTTTCGGTACGCATTAAATAGATATTTTCATATCTACTTTAACCGTCCATAAACGTAACAAAATACTGATAGCCTCCTCTTGCCTCCGAACTTATCGGAACATTTACATCTTAATGTAATTTCCAATAATTCGTTGAATCTTTCTCCAACCTTTGGAGAATGATGCCTTTTGTCATCTTGCCTAATAAATAAGTATCGCATTAATCAATCGAATCTAATTCGAATGATTCTAGCAATCCATCATATGGAATCTAGATACACGTATCTCGTTTATATGGCCAAGACGGCAAAGCCAAAAGAAGCAATCAACTTCTAGGTTTAATCCTCCTCGGATTTCACCGTTCTTTGAGTCATTAGTTTGGACAACTCCTTGTCCGAACTTTCTGTTTGGAAAATATTTTCCCAAAATACCCTTAGACATACATTTCTTTCAATCCCTCCTTTGAATTACAAGGACATCCACGTATCTATATACATTGGATTCCTCGGATACTCCGAGCATCTCCAATTCAATTTTAAATCGCATCTCATGCAATTCAGGGATCGACTTATCTATCGAATGCATATGATATTCGGTCACGAAGATCAAATCTCGTACCAACAACACACGAGTGTTAATCAAAGACCCATAAGGCGTCTCAAAATTAACCAACTATTTGAGCCGCATTGAACCATTCAATGCGCTCTAGCTCTTGAAACTATTTCATGAGCGTTGTGTTTTATTTTCATATACACCCGAATTCTCAAAATAATTTTGAGAAATTTGCGTCTACACATGCCACCACAAGGCATGTAATATTGTTCGATTCCTTCTTAAAGTGTATCGAACCCGGTATTCTCTAAAGCCAAAGCCTCGAGCCCCGAATCTACCGTTTCCGTGTCCAACACGTTCCCTTAAGTCTAAGAACTATTCTTTGACTATGAAGGTTAATTACGGTAATTCCGACCCAAAAGCCATCTATTATATCGATCTCATCGATATATATTTGGTGTTTGCTTGAAAACATAATTCTAAATGGATGATGAAGATTAAACTTCTAACCGTGCGTACTTAATCTATATGCTTACATGATGAATATATGAATAGTGTTATTTTATCGAATCGATAACCCTCATACCGATACGGGACTCCAAGTCCATAACACCCAAGATCCATATTTCGCAATCCTCCCATAAGTGACTATGGCCGACAAATGGGATCTCGCTTATTTAGGTAGGATTATTATCCAATCGTATCATATACGACTTTTGAACCTTTATAGAATTTCGGTGATGGATCGTATCATATACAATCCCAATTCCGTGTGTGCATTCTATCTATGCCCCGAACTCTAATCGGATTAGCTTGGACGGTTAAGTCACAACCATATCCAACGTATCGTTCAATTGAACTACTCACGTGCCCGACTATGGCCTGAACCCACGTGAGTCCCCAATTAACGCTTACCACCCGCATCAATACATACAATAATACGTGCCCGACTATGGCCTGAAACCACGCATTATGTCATACCAATCTCGATGGATGTGGACATAGAAGACATTTCCACGACTTAAATATTATGAGGGATCATGCCTATGCATGTTTAAATAATTCGTGACATAATCATATTATATCACTATCACAAGATTTCTAAATGCATATGATTTATTTAGGGAGACTAATTATTCTAAATAAATACTAATCTATATGCTAGTATGATTGAATTAATTGATTAGAGATAAAGATAGGCCTAAAGGTATGTATATCTCATATACACCTTTTCAAACAGAAAACTGCATACACCCTTTCAGTAATCTGTCAGAACGAAAATGGTAAATTCCTCTGACAGAATATCAACTAACAAAAAAGTTGTAGATAATCTTATTATCTTTCCAACCCAATTTGGCCCAGCCCAATTGGAGTTCGGACCCGAACGTTACGGCCGTTTTACTGACTATATGTCAAACTGTCGCACCCTTTCGGTATTTTATTAGAAGACACTGATACTTCGCTCAAATGAAATATATTACAACATGAAAGTTCTAGATAATCTTATTATCTAACTAAACCAATTTGAACCATTCAAATCTGAGTTTCCTACTGAAAGTTATACCAGTTTTAGTAAAATACGAACAAACGAAAAGGTAAGTATATCCAATAGACACCTTTTTCAACCAGAAAACTACAGACACCTTTTCAGTATTCTGTTGAAACGAAAATACTAAATTGTTCCAACCGACTTTGAACGTGAACGAAAGTTCTAGATAATCGTATTATCTAACTAACCCAATTAGATTGGACTCAATGGGAGTTTCGATACGACATATACGGACGTTTTAGTCTCTGTATGTCAAACAGTCGCACCGTTTCAGTATTCCATAAAAACGACACTGATAATTCGTTCAAATGAAAACACTTTCTGTATCAAAGTCATAGATAATCTCATTATCTAACTACGCCAATTTGATCCAATCAATTTGGAGTTTCCCACTGAAAATTATCTTAGTTTTACTCACTGTTTCGTATTCTAATTTTCAGCAGATTTTGCCGTTTCTTCCGTTTTCGCTCGTTTCTGAAACGATAAATCATGAAACCTTTTCACGATAATTCCTAGATACTCTCAATCAACTTTTGATTGATCTCTAGTGAATTCTACTTGTGATTTTTAACGAAATTGGAATCTCTATATCTATCATCATGCAAACGGGTACGAACTTTGATAACCCGTGCGTATATCGAATATACGACTATGATTCGACCCTCGAATCGATGGCGATCGCTCTGATACCACTATTGGGTATTCTACCCGGCCCCGGGCCCGCGCAGCGGATATGTAGGCCCGGTCCGGTTCCCCGATTCCCGAGATCACGCCATGACTTCGACGGGTACGATGCAAATAAGAAGATTAGATTCATATCAGTGCAAAATTGATTGCACACGAAGGGTTGATTGCTATTCTTCTTTTCGTGTCACGTTGGTGACAATCCGCTCGTCCCACACCACGCGTCTTTCACCGTTCGTTAACGTCGCCGATTCACTCGATTTCGTCTCCGACAGAAATTACTCGTTCGAATCGATCACAACCGAAAGAGCCCCAATCGTGACTCCTCTACGTGTATCCATCTTGACTCGTAAGACGTCGGTCACGGGTGCAACTGCCTAGACGATGCACCGGCGAACTTGCTTGATTGTTTGATTCTCTATACCGGAAAACACATTTTCACGGTTTCTCTCTCTTTACACCCTTTCTCTCTCTAGAAAGTTGTCTTACAATTCTCTGGAATATTCTGAATTAATTAACTCAATTAACCACCCAAGATGAGAGAGAAAAATCCTATTTATATCATATAGGATTAGGATTGGCCAAAAGACATGTATATCCAATATACACTCTTTCACACAGAAAGTTGCATGTATCTGTCCAGTATTCTGTCCATACGAAATTGGTAAATTCATCTGACAGAAAATCACCCAACACGAAAGTTGTAGATAATCTTATTATATACACGACCCAATTTGGCCTGGCCCAATTGGAGTTCGTATACAAAAGTTATGAATATTTTACTAACTGTATGTCAAACTGTTGCACCCTTTCGGTATTTCATATAAACGACACTAATACTTCGTTCATATGAAATATATTTCTATATGAAGGTTGTAGATAATCGTATTATCTATCTAACCCAATTTGAACCATTCAAATTGGATTTTCCTACTGAAAGATATGACCACGAATGTACGCTTACATTCGTTTATCCTTGTGTACACTTTTACGGTTGATCCTGAAACTGTATTTCCTTCACGATCAACCCGTCGTGCGTGATCAATTTCACGCTGGTAATCGTCTATCCTACTTTGCATCGTACCCTCGATATCGAAGCGTGATCTCGGGATTTGGGAACCGGATCGGGCCTTCATATCCGCTGCGCGGGCCTGGGGACGGGATAATACCCTTCACATGCCCCCCCTTACAATCTTTCACGACCCGTTCCCGAACACCGTCTTGTAGTCTTCGCTATCCATCTGCCTGACGGATATCAAGTTCTTCTTCAGACCGGGAATGTACCGAACTCCTCGTAAGATCCATCTAAATTCGTTGCTCTATTTTATCTGGACATTACCTATGCCCGATATGCTTAGAGGATTTCCATCTGCTAGGTGAACCTTTCCTAAATCTCCTGATTTGAAATTTAAGAACTTATCCTTTTGCGAGGTTGAGTGGAAGGATACGCCAGAGTCCAAAACCAATGACTCAACGGGGTTGTCGACGCACAAGATGAGAGCGTCGTCCGTGTCCTGTTCGGTGACAGCATTTGCAGAACTCGATTCCACTTTCTCTTTTCTCGGAGCTTTTCAGTCCCGCTTCATGTGACATTTCTTGCCACAATTCCAGCACTCTAACTCGCCACATGGTCTTGACTTGTTGCGTCCTCTCGACTTGGCTCATCCGCGGTTGTTGCTCCTCTGACCTTCACGGTCCCGGCTCTCCAAATTCAACGCCGAACTCGAGGAACCCGAGGCTTCGCTCCGCTCCTTTCGCCGAATGTCGTCATTCAGGATGCGGTCCCGCACTTCCTCAAAGGTCAAATCCTCCTTGACGCCGATAACGTCTACCGTCGTCGTCCAGCTCTCCGAGAGAGATGACAGTAGCATGAGTGCCTTCATCTCATCACCAAGGTTAAATTTGAAAGAGTCCAATTGGTTTGAAATAACCTGAAAAACACTTAGATGCTCCGCAACATATCCGCCATCCGTCATTCGCAGATTGAAAAGACGGCCCACCAGGTACAGCTTGTTTAGCGAAGATGGTTTCTCATACATGTTGGACAGCGCCTTCATGACCCCCGAAAGCCGTCGTCTCCTTCGCTACGTTGAACGCCACATTTTTGACTAGCGATAATCGGATATAGCTTAGCGCCTTGCGGTTCATCTTCTTCTAGTTGCCTTCGTCTGTAATACTTTCCGGCCTTGTCTCGAATAGCGCCTCTTCTAGGTCCTTCTGGCATAGCAACGCTTCTACTTGCATCTTCCAGTAACCGAAGTCTCGCCATCGAACCGGCATACCAAAATCTTGTTCTCGTCCATCTCTCGTCTGCTCGAACCTTAACCTTTCAATCATACCAATTGTTAGGATCGGCGCCGCAAACAAACACACAAGAACAACACACAAACACAAAGATTTTTACGTGAAAACCCCGAAGGGAAAAAACCACGGCCGCCGGCATTCAAACTATTTTACTATACTAGGAATCTGACAATTTGAATATGATGTCTTTTTTCTAGATTGATTTTTTCTAGTTGCAAATTACTAAGAGATTTTATTGGGTTTTTTGTTTCTATGCGATTAGTTCAGATTCAAAACTAGGAACAATTTTAATAAACAAAGCTTATTTTTTGCAATTTAGGCATAAATGAGAACAACAATACCAGTGAGGAACGATTGCAACTCAAATCCCTCAAATAAAGATTCAATTTCAGATCTCCAAACAAGGTAATTTGTTCCATCAAGTTTGGAATAAATTTGATGGGTAAAAGTGGTGACTTTGTCGAAAGGAATGGAAGAATCTACCATAGTACGAGATGGAATGGCCTCCATTTGCGCTGCCTGCTTTTCAGGAAAATGAGGAGATGACAGAGAATGCGGGATGAAGAGGAAAGAGGAAGAAACGACGTATCCGTACGAGATGTCTGATTTTCGGTACAATTATATTTTTCGTGTTTTATTTTCGAACTAATTTATATATTGTGTTGCTTAATTGTGTAACTGTACCAGAATTTTATGTGTGATGTATTGTAATTGCGATATTGAACTTTAAATGTGACTGTAGTTGTTATTTAAGTATAATAGGGTATTATCAGTTTTATTAAAATCTTGATTTTAATTCTTTTTCATCGCAGCCGTGATGATTTTTGTAATATTTATTTACATTACTTCTAATTCTTTTCATGTGACATGTGAGTGATACTTTTTAGGATGATTTATAGAATTAATGAAGTAGATTCAGGCAATTAACCATTATTATCTATCAAAAATCTACAATTGGTATAGTTTGTATTATTCTGCTGAATATATATAGTAGATAATTTTGAAATTCCTAAAATATCTGAATATTATAAAAAGAAAATTAGAATACTTGTACTAGTTACTGTAAAATATTCTCCAAAAATATTAGTTTAACATACTAAGAGAGGAAATATTCTTGAGGACTTGAGATCATTTTATTCACTGCGACCATCGGGACAGAAAATAACTATTTATTTCATGCAAAAAAGTTCTCAATATATCATTGTTTCTCCATCAATAAAAAGTTTTTTCTCCATTTATTCTTTCGTCCTCGAAATATACGATTGAATATAGCAAAAATATACGATTGAATATAGCAAAATATACGATTGAATTTAGCAAATTATATGATTGAATATAGCAAAATATACGATTGAATTTAGCAAAATATATGATTGAATGCACCAAAATATAGTTAATTATCTGATGAACATGATAAATAATTTCATATAATTCAGCAAAATATATTATTGAATTTAGCAAAATATACGATTGAATATAGCAAAAATATACGATTGAATATAGCAAAATATACGATTGAATTTAGCAAAAAATACGATTGAATATAGAAAAATATACGATTGAATATAGCAAAATATAAGATTGAATTTACCAAAATATAGTTAATTATATGATGAACATGTTAATTAATTTCATATAATTCAGCAATATATACGATTGAATATAGCAAAATATACGATTGAATTTACCAAAATATAGTTAATTATCTCATGAACATGATAATTAATTTCATATAATTCAGCAAAATATATTATTGAATTTAGCAAAATATACGATTGAATATAGCAAAATATACGATTAAATATAGCAAAAATATATGATTGAATATAGCAAAATATACGATTGAATTTAGTAAAATATACGATTGAATATAGCAAAATATACGATTGAATTTACCAAAATATAGTTAATTATCTAATGAAAATGATCATTAGTTTCATATAATTCAGCAAAATATAAGATTGAATTTAGCAAAATATACGATTGAATATAGGAAAATATACGATTGAATTTAGCAAAATATACGATTGAATTTACCAAAATATAGTTAATTATATGATGAACATGATAATTAATTTCATATAATTCAGCAATATATACGATTGAATATAGCAAAATATACGATTGAATTTACCAAAATATAGTTAATTATCTGATGAACATGATAATTAATTTCATGTAATTCAGCAAAATATTTTATTGAATTTAGCAAAATATACGATTGAATATAGCAAAATATACGATTAAATATAGCAAAAATATAGGATTGAATATAGCAAAATATACGATTGAATGTAGTAAAATATACGATTGAATATAGCAAAATATACATAAATTTACCAAAATATAGTTAATTATCTGATGAACATGATAATTAATTTCATATAATTCAGCAAAATATATTATTGAATTTTGCAAAATATACGATTGAATATAGCAAAATATACTATTGAATTTACCAAAATATAGTTAATTATCTAATGAACATGATCATTAATTTCATATAATTCAGCAAAATATAAGATTGAATTTAGTAAAATATAAATTGACACCCAATCTCCATAGTACACAAAACAACATCAATTTTAGGACAAATTGATCATAAATTCAACAAATTCAACAAATTCATATATATTGCTAATTTTATCGAAAAAAGAGGAGATTGACACCCAATCTCCTCTTTCGTTCCACGGCACCATTTTCTCTGCATCAATCCCATTCTCTTCTATTCCCCAGAAGAAACCATTCTCATCTCCAGCCAGATGCTATTCCCGAACCTTAACAAGATGAGCTCAGTCCCACATCAGTCGCCGCTCTGGCCGCTTCAATTCGCCGCGCTTCGACGTCGTCTCCAGTTGAATTTGTAATGGAGAAGGCTGGGAATCATGATAAAGGCGGGCCTTCGATTCCCAGTTCTGATTTTCAGCGCCTTTGTATGGAGCAACTTCAATTGTTTAGGATGGTCGTCACTGCCGATGCTATTCTCTCAGTTAGTTCATCAAAAGTTCAATTCTTTGTTTCTGAATTACTGCAATTACTGAATCGAATATACCAGTAGATGAATTTTTATTATCAGTTGCAAGTTTATGTGAGGCCAGCTGGAAGTTACATAATGGATCAACTCGAATTGCGTAGAATAGCTCTCTTTCCTGAAATCGATGAGGCTAATTTCTCTGAATCCATAATTCTAGTTGCTAGTTTCTCTGTTGTTGCGGGTTTAAGACTCGCTGAGGCTGCATTATCCAAACAAGAAGTTAATATTTAATTCAAATTCAATCCTTAAAACTAGGAACAATTTTAAGACTTTTTTTTGCATAAAACAAAAGCATAAAAATTATCCAATCTAGTTTACTCAAATGAAAGTGAAAATTACTATTACTATAAATTGAGGTGAAATTAAAATTCCTATTGAAATGGTTTTTATATAACAAAAGCTGGATGATATTTTCATCGAACACCTTGTTTGCAATACTTCTACTTCCCCAAAAATGTAATCATTATCCAATAAACATATGAAATGAAAAAAAATAGTTGAGCAGAGAGATGAGTTGACGTACGGGAAAGCAACGACCTTATGCCCATCAATTCTGAACGGGCAAACAGAAATATTGAGCATCTCAAACGATTCAGCAGCAGATTTTGCCTTCGTATAGGTTTCCGGCATGTCAAACGGGAATATTCGGTGTTTCCAAGGAGATGCGGTGGAGAAGGAGGCGGTTTTTAGAGATGAAAGAGAGATGAAATCACAAGCATCGATTTGGGATTTCAGTTCGTGTAGAAGAGACGGAGTGAAGGTGGATTTGGTCACTTGCTTGATAGCCGTGGAGGCAGACATTGGCAATGGAGCAAGGCGGAGTTCCTTCTCGTCTCTGAGGCTTAGAGTGCCTCCGCTCGAGAGGGGTTTAAGGTTTAACAGTGAAGACGAAGAGCAAGCACCACCGTCAGCGTCTGCGAGCGTGGATTCTTTTTTTGATTCGTTTCGTGGATTCTCCTTAGCACGCCTATATATATATTTTTTTGGTACTTAATTAAGTACCAATATTTTGGTACTTAATGCTTTTTCATCATTGGATTTGCATTGAGATTTGTGTTTTTTCATGATGAATACACAAATCTCAATGCAAATCCAATGGTGAAAAAATATTAAGTACAAAAATGTTATTACTTAATTAAGTAGTTTAGTCATATATATAGTCGCTGACCAGGGACCATTAAGTAGTAAACCGTTTTTACTTGTGATTTTCTTACCATCAAATCTATTTCAGCATTCGTGCAGTGTTTAAGACCAAACGGAGGTTAACGGACATAACTTTATCTACTATCTTTCCCAGACCTCTCTCGGCAAGGCAGAAAGGGCGTGAAGTTTGGTTGATAGCTCTTGATTTTATTGGCTCCTCCACTTTCTCTTGTTTTTGTTGGCTCGGGGTAACTGCTCTCTCTACCTTGCTGACTCGGGAGCTATCGATTTGATCCTTTATTTCTCTCTCTCTCACTCGCTGATTTGCCTTTGTTTTCTCTATCTGGCTGGATCTCTCTCTCTCTCTCTCTCTTTCTTGTTGTAACTCGGTAATTGATTTTCCTATAACTATGTGATTTGATTTTTGATTTTTTATTTGAGAAGGATATCTTTTTGTGTCTCAAACTCTTTCGAATTTTAGTTTTAGGGTTTGGGGCCAGTCAAGAACATGGCAGGGAGTTATGTCGAAATTGAATGCGGAATGGGTATAATTCACCAAAATTGGGTATGAGATCTCTTGCTCGATAGCTCGATCTCTCTCTTGCTCGGAGTATCAATGGTAATTATTTTATCTATAGCTTTTTTATTTTTATCATGATTTGATGAGGATACCGTTTGGTACGGAATAGGTACGATTCGCTAAAATTGTGTATGAAATTGGCAGAAGTTTGCACGTTAATTGGAAACAAGTCGTCTACTACTAAAATACTCGGATCACAATTCTATCCTCCCGATTGTTGTGGGTTATATCATATCGACGATGTAGATAGTGTTGAGGGACTCGCAGACTTCAAGCAACAATGACTAGTCTCTTCTCCGAGGACCGGTGCCAAAACCGAATCAATGGAAAACATGAAGTCATGATAGATAGGTAACTCAGATTCTGACAAGGGCGCTCGTAGTTTTTCACTGCATGGACAAAACCAATTTCTGGGTTGAGGTTTAGAAATAGGATCAACGCAAATGTGGACGTGATCAGAGATTGAGTTAAATGTGTCTCAGATGTGATTAGAGTTAGGATCAAGATGATAATGTATTGGATGTGAATTTGTGTGACAGTAATGTTAGTAACGAATATGTATTGAAAAATGAAATTGAATAAATATGTACTGAAATTTGAAAATAAAATAAATGTATTGAAATTGAAATGGATATATGTTGAATGGAACTTATAACTTGTTGAATAAAACTTGTAGGTACGTAATGTGAAATGACAAATATTTGTTGATACAAACTTGAGATGGAAAAATATTGATTGGTTCTTGACCATTGAAAAAATTAAACACAACTTCAATCGTTCATTTAACATTATCAACGAAAACTCAGTCATGTGGACAGTACCGGTAGGGGTACCGGTACAGCATCAAATCTAGTATTTATTTTCATCTATGTTCCTAGAAAAAGCAGGAATTCTTTGTAAACCCTTCAATATATCCGAGATATTACAAATAACCCCTTCAATATTTATAGATCTCAACTATGATCAGGTTAAGTTTCCAATTGACAATTAAGTCAAATTTTACAAAATTACAATTAAGTCCGAAAAATTGAAGATTTTATAAAGGAGCTCCTTATTTCCAGCTCCATAATTCAGAAAATTATAAAATGTGGTCCAAATGTTATAAAATTGCAAGTGAGTCCAAAGAATAAAAAAAATACAAAACATGGTCAAAATATTTTAGATTAAAAGTTAGGCCAAAAAATTAAGAAAAAAATGCCAAATAACGTCCAACTTTTTTCAAATTACAATTAAGTCCAAAAACTTCAGAAAATTATAAAATTGAAAACATGTTTTACCACATTGTTATTGTTGCGCTCAATTACGAAAATAGAAAATCAGAATGTGTCTCTTTTCAGCTTATCAAAGTATAATAATGGTATCAACATCATTTCATACTAATTTTATATTATAACCACCAATCGCATTACTCATATCTTTTCCTGATAAACACAATTTGGGCGACTCCCTGCCTCTTTGTTTTTGCCAAAACCTTTAATTTGTGCCGGTTTGAAACCTTGATCACTTAATAACTTAATTTCCTCCTTTTGCTCTGCTCTTCTGTAACAACTTTACGAGAAAGGGAAAGCAACCTTGGTCACTTAGTTGTGGAGATAGAACCAAAAAGATGAAGCAAATTTTAGTCAGGAAGATTAAGCGCCAAACTCCTATGTTTTCTTATGCTAGGTTGTGAATGACGGAGGAAAAAATCCTCTGTTTTTTTTCTTGTACGCTAGCCCTTGTTTTTTAACGGAGCGGGTCATTGACGGAAAATTATAAAAAGACGGAAATTACTCTCGCGCATCTGGATGATGATCCAAGGGTCTAAAACTCACAAGTAGCGAACTCTATTTACTTGTACAAGCATTTTACTTGCAAAGATCTTCAAATATCAAATACACACCTCCAAAACCTGAAAAATTACTCTCATATATATATCAAGTACCCTTGTAGTACCTCAAAATAGCAAATACACCCCTCCAAAACCTGAAAAATTCAAACATGCCCTCCAAAGATCTTCAAATATCAAATATACCCTGTAAAATACGAAATTTCACAAATAACCGTGATATACCTTCCGAAATACAAAATTAAAAACAAAAAACTTACAAAACTGAAAAATATGGAACGGAGATTTGCATATTTACCCTCCTAAAAATCAAATGTCACATGTATAATTCCAAAAATAATAATATCAATTTGATACTTCCAAAAATTCAGAATATCGCCATCACCCTTGAAAACTTATAAAACATCAAAAAAATCCAGATTTATAATTATTATGGAAAAGAGAATTTACATATTTACACTTCTGAAACTCAAAACATATGTCATAAAAATATAAAGATATCATTTTTATCTTGGAAAAATCCTGAATATAAGTTTTACCCCTGAAAAGCTGTGATGGAAAATTCTGCTAATACACCTTTACAATCTGAAAAAGACCATTAAAGAAATAGAAACCAAAAATCAAGAAATTAGGGTTTTTACCTTGGGGTTTGTATGAATTTTTTTTTTCAATTTTTTTTTTCAATTTCACATTTTAGTGAGTTATATTTTATTTTTGGTTTTATAAATATATATTTGAGGTTTCATTTGAAAAACTACTTACGACATTCTGTGTAGAGCCAAACCGCCGCTGCCGTGCTTTCTCCTACCTCCTGAAGCCAATACGCACCAGTGCGGCCGCCAGATTCTTGCCGCCGCCGCACAAATCGAAACCAAACCGAAACACTAGCCAATGATCACAACCGAAATATAGAAGAAGAAACAATTCAATGAAACTTGAATTTTATTATAGAAGAAATAGAGAGATTATAAAATATTTTTTGGTATTAAAATGACACAAACTACATCCATATTTATGTGCCACATGGTTCATGAGATGACTCCTCACTAGTGTGAACATGACTTCTCACTAGTGTATATGATTCATGAATATGATTTTTCACCAGTGTGAACACAACCTTTCACATGTGTCCAGAACATTCATGAACATGATTTTTTCACACACATGCATACTAAAATTAATTAATATTAAATACAACTTTATAATTCAACACTTTCCCTTAAAGTGTATTTTTGGACACGAGTCTCAACTTGACTCGCAACAGCTCAAATACCCCCTTGAAGAGAGACTTCGTGAAGATATCCGCCACGTTGTCTTTGCTTCTCATCTCCATCACTTTAATGGTTCCATCGAGCATTTTTTCTCGAATGAAGTGATGCTCAATCTCGATATGTTTGATCCTTGCATGACAAACTGGATTAATTGCCAACTTTAGAGTACTTTGATTATCGCCTTAAATATTCGTCGGATAAGAAATAGCTTCATTAATATCCTCGACCAAATGCCTTAACGAAACACATTCTTGTGCGGCAAGCACGAATCATTTTACTCTGCTTCGGTACTTGAAAGCGAAACTGAATCTTGTTTTTTGCTACACCATGAAACACACGCATAACCGCAAAAGAAGACATAACCGGATGTAGACCTTCTTGCTACACCATGAATCTTGCTTCTTACGAGATATTCTATTATCCGTCTGAGGCGATGCATCAGAATCTGACGTCGGTGATGGATCGGAATATGACGTGAACATGATCATACCTTCTCAGTTTCAGTTTCTCGTTGTTTTCATCTTGCTCTTTCTCCTTCCGCTTCCTTATTTCTCTCACTATGTTTCTGAAGGAAATACAGTTACAGATCAACTAGTTGAATGTACAAATGAGTGTAGACAAACATACGTGTTCGTCGGAACGATTGGATGCATAATAAGATTATGCAAATCTGGCAGAAATTACATGGTGCGTCATGACGCACCATATTGTGCGTCATGACGCACAATAGAGTAATTCTGAGAAAGCCAATCTGTGAGTAGTGCGTCATGACGCAGGTTATCTTGCGTCATGACGGTACACATGAGTGGTGCGTCATGACGGACGTTATCGTGCGTCATGACGGTACACTGTGTAACGGCTATATCCAAGTAAATGTGACTTGTGCGTCATGACGCACCATATCGTGCGTCATGACGCACAGTGATCCGAATTCTGGATTAGCAGTTTCTGATACTCATTAATACACCATTAACTCTCAGATTAATATAAGATCTGTGGATTCTTCTTCCTCTCTCTCTCTGGCTGCTAGACCTAATTCTTGAGAAGAAGAGAGAAACTTGTGTGACAAGTGAAGGAGAATTGGAGATTGTTTTGAGCAAGTTTACGGGAATTTTAGGGGAATTCGCCGCAACCGAAAGACGTTAGCTCGAGGTGGATACGAGTAGAGAGATCTCAACTGAGATCTTCGACTGTGATCAATCGAGAGCAAGGACGAGCAAGGTCGGAGACGAACCGGATAAATTCCGGTTGTATACGACAAATCGGAGCTTCGTATTAGGTGTCGAATCGCGCGGGCGTGGGACGTGCGTGTCGCCGGAATCGAAGCAAGCAGCAGCTAACAGAGTCAACCCGTCTCCGTGATCAATTTCACGCGGTATGATTCTCTATGAATTAAGCGTTAATTTCATAGGTTAGATGCATTTCATGATTCGTACTTTCGGGTCGTTGACGTGGTCCTCGGGATCGGGTCGGACCGGGCCTCTCAATCCGCTGCGCGGGGCTCTGTAGTGACGCCGATTTCCAACAGTGGTATCAGAGCGATCGTCACGATTCGATCGTCGAATCGATTTCGAATAAGTGTTATTCGGAATTTCATGTAGAATTTTAGGACATAATCATGTAGTTATAAAATTAGGACCATAGAAATCTTACTAGTATTTGATCATGAGATGATTAAAAGAATCTAGAAGTAATCATGAATTGTTCGTGATTAATCGTTTTTGAAACGATTAAAATCTGTTAAAATTACAAAATAAAACTGACATTCAGGTCTGGTGCGTCATGACGCACGATATGTTGCGTCGTGACGCACAAGTATATCGGGAAATCCAAGAGTTGGATCTGAGGCGTTACACTCTGTCCGTCGTGACGCACAAAAGTTGTGCGTCATGACGCACTGTGTAAATAGATACCGTCGTGACGGACAATTTTGTGCGTCATGACGGTAGAAGCCCAAAAAGTTTCTGGCAAACTGAACAAAATGGTTTTGTACAGTGCGTCATGACGCACCATCTGACGTCATGACGGACCAGAACAGTCCGTCGTGACGGTATAACCAACCGTCATGACGGACGGACCTCAAAAAGTTTCTGGAAATCTGGACAAAATGGTTTTGTACAGTCCGTCATGACGCACCGTCTGGCATCATGACGGAATAACACGGTCCGTCGTGACGGTAGTAACCAACCGTCATGACGGAGGAACCTGAAATAGTTTCTGGAATGGACAACAAAATTGTTTTGTATGGTCCGTCGTGACGCACTGTCTGGCGTCATGACGGACCTGTGAAGTCCGTCGTGACGCACGTTATGTTGCGTCATGACGGAAGTCAATGGAAGTCCATTTTAGTACGGTGCGTCATGACGGACGTTATGTTGCGTCGTGACGCACAGTGTAATTTTTCCTGATTTATTTAATTGTGGTTCTAATCATTATTAATTATGTTCATTCATCATGATATACTTGCTTATTGATATAATTAGATTATATCACATAAATCCCTGCATAATACTTAAGTCATGAAATGCCTTCCATGATTCACAACCTCCGAGGTTGGTCATCACACCTTGCACGGTTTCAGGCCAAAGTCGGGCGTGCATTGTTGTATGTATCAACGTGAGAGGCAAGCGTTGATTGGGGACAAATGCGGGTTCAGGCCAAAGTCGGGCGCATTTGTAGCTCAATTGAACGATACGTGAATATGGTTGTGACTTAACCGTCCAAGCCAATCCGATTGGGGTTCGGGGCATAGTTAGGATGCACAAACGGAATTTGAATCATATATGATATGGTTCGATACCGAAATCCTATAAAAGGTCAAGAGTCGTATTGGATGCGATTGGATTTATCCTACCTAAATAGTGAGATCCCATTTGTCGGCCAAAGTCACTTGTGGGAGGATCATGAAATATGGGTCTTGAAGTGTTATTGGATTTGGAATCCCGAATCAATATTAGGGTTATTGATTTGATAAAAGTAACATATTTCATATCATCATATAAGCATATAGCATAAGTTCGCACATATCAGTATCAATCTCATTTTAAAGTATTTTTCGTTGTAGCAATCATGACATCAAGCAACACCAACTCAATGTCGATTAGATCGGTATTGGAGAGGGAGAAGCTAGTCGGCAAGAACTATCTTGACTGGCACCGTAACCTAAGAATTGTTCTTAGGCAAGAGTGCAAGAGTCATGTGTTGGACACAAAGATGGTGACTCCCGACGAGAATGCTTCGCCCGAAGAAAAGGCGGCATTTGACAAACTTAAGAAGGAGTCAAATGACGTGACGTGCCTCATGTTGGCATGTATGGACGCGAATTTGCAGAAGCAATTCGAGGATTCGGATGCGTACGAGATTAACGCGACGCTCAAGGAAATGTTCCAAGAGCAAGAACGTATTGAAAGGTTCAATACGTTAAAGGAGTTGGTTAACTGTAAGATGCCTAACGGATCTTCGGTTAGCACTCACGTGTTAAAGGTACAATCATTGATTGATCGTCTCGAGAAATTGGGAGAAAAGGTGTCACCAATAATGCAACAAGATTTGATCTTATGTGCATTGCCACCGATTTTCTCAACTTTCGTAACGAACTATCATATGCATTCGATGAACAAGACGATTCCCGAGCTCCATGGGATGCTCAAGAACTTTGAGTCGGAGATGCTTAAGGCATCGGGGGAACCCAAAGCAAGAGTTGCTAGGGATGTCCTCATGATTCAAGGTGGGATTCGTAAGAAACAAAAGTCCAAGGGCGGTGCGGGCAAGTCGTTGTCCAAACCGAAGACTAAAGGAAAGGAGAAATCTGAGGATGTCACCTGCTTCCATTGCAAAAAGACTGGGCATTGGAAGAGAAATTGCAAGATTTACCTCGAGGAGGTGAAGAAAAGCAAGGGGAAGGCTTTGGAAGCCGGAACCGCAGGTATGACTATTATAGATGTTAACATTTCAATTTTGGACAATTGGGTATTAGATACCGGTTGTGGAACTCATATTTGTCGAAATATGCAGGTTCTTCAAAATAGAAGGAAGTTAACACGCGGTGAAGTGGATTTTCGAGTAGGGAATGGAGCAAGCGTTGCTGCATTGGCCGTCGGAGATATTTTTATTACTTTACCGAGTGGATTTATTTTAGAACTAAATAATTGTTATTTTGTTCCAAGTTTGTGTAAGAACATTATTAGTGTGTCTAGACTAGCTAATGATGGTTATGAATTTATTATTAAGAATAATGAATTTTCTATTTGTAAGGATAATTTATTCTATGGAAATGTTCTATTAGAAAATGGTCTTTACATTTTAGATATGAATTACACAAATGATAAATCAATCTATAATATAAACACGAATCGGATTAAACCTAAAGTTGATAGTAAAACTTACTTTTGGCATTGTCGACTTGGCCATATAAACGAGAAGCGCATCTCAAAACTCCATAAGGATGGACTTTTGGATTCATTTGAATTTGATTCATATGGACAATGCGAATCTTGTTTACTTGGCAAGATGACAAAAGCACCATTCTCAAAAGTTGGAGAAAGGTCCAAGGAACTATTGGAACTTATACATTCTGATGTATGTGGTCCAATGAGTACCGAGGCAAGAGGAGGTTATCGATACTTCATAACGTTTACGGATGATTTTAGTAGATATGGGTATATCTACTTAATGCGTAACAAATCTGAATCTTTTGAAAAGTTCAAAGAATTTCAGAATGAGGTTCAAAATCAACTTGGCAAGACAATCAAAGCACTTCGATCAGATCGAGGAGGCGAGTATTTGAGCTATGAGTTTGAAGATCATCTCAAAGATTGTGGAATCGTTTCACAATTGACTCCACCTGGAACGCCTCAATGGAATGGCGTGTCCGAGAGGAGGAATCGGACCTTATTGAATATGGTTCGATCTATGATGAGTCAAACTAGTCTCCCAAAATCGTTTTGGGGATATGCCCTTGAGACAGCGGCTTTTTTGATAAACCGCTTACCTTCTAAATCGGTTCAAAAGACACCATATGAGATGTGGACCGGACAACCTCCGGTGTTATCTTTTATTAGAATTTGGGGATGTGATGTTTATGTTCGAAAAATGTTTTCGGATAAACTCGAACCCAAATCTGAAAAATGTTTATTTGTAGGATATCCTAAGGAAACTAAAGGATATTATTTCTACAATCCCGAGGAAAACAAGGTTTTCATAGCTCGAAGAGGTACCTTCTTGGAGGAGGACTTTATATCTCAACAAGCTAGTGGGAGTAAGATTGATCTCGAAGAGGTTCGAGATTCAGAAATAAACATTGAACCGATGGATGTTGACCCGAATCCATCAATAGTTGAGGATGTCGAGCCAATAGCACAAGGTGCTCCTCGTAGGTCTAGTAGGACCCGGCTGGAACCAGTACGATATGGATTTATCGTGACTGATGAAGGCAACGTCGAACTCATAGATGATGAGCCGACAACCTACAAAGATGCTATGTTGAGCGAAGATTCCGACAAATGGCATGATGCCATGAAGTCCGAAATCCAATCCATGTATGATAATCAAGTTTGGAACTTGATTGATCCACCACCCTTGGTTAAACCCGTCGGGTGTAAATGGGTTTTCAAGAAGAAAATCGACATGGATGGGAAAGTGCATACTTACAAAGCACGGTTAGTTGCGAAAGGTTTCAAGCAAATTCATGGTGTAGACTATGATGAAACGTTTTCGCCGGTAGCCATGCTTAAGTCTATAAGGATTATCCTTGCCATAGCTGCATATTATGACTATGAGATATGGCAAATGGATGTTAAAACTGCTTTCCTTAACGGAAACTTATCGGAGGATGTGTACATGACACAACCCGAAGGTTTTATCGATCCAAAGAATCCTAAGAAAGTATGCAAGCTTCAAAGGTCCATTTATGGGCTGAAACAAGCTTCTCGGAGTTGGAACATTCGTTTTGATGAAGTCATACGCGAGTATGATTTTATCAAGAACGAAGAAGAACCTTGTGTATATAAGAAGGTTAGTGGGAGCCGCGTAGCATTTCTTGTTCTTTATGTGGACGATATATTGATCATAGGAAACGACATTCCGATGTTATCGGATGTTAAGAAGTATTTGAATACTCGTTTCGCTATGAAAGATTTAGGAGAGGCCGCCTACATTTTAGGCGTGAGGATCTATAGAGATAGATCCAAGAGACTCCTCGGCCTAAGTCAGAGTACGTACATCGACAAGGTGCTGAAAAGATTTTTCATGCAAAACTCTAAGAAAGGGTTTCTTCCCATGTCGAGTGGTATAAATTTTTCGAAAGCTCAATGTCCGACATCGAGCGAAGAGAAAAATAACATGGATAAGGTTCCATATGCTTCGGCGGTTGGATCTATCATGTATGCCATGATCTGTACGAGACCTGACGTATCGTATGCATTGAGCGTCCTATCACGTTACCAATCGAATCCAGGTGATCCGCATTGGCAAGCCGTGAAAACTATCCTCAAGTACTTACGAAGAACTAAGGACCAGTTTTTAGTATATGGTGGCGAGGATAATGGATTGGTTGTAACGGGTTACACCGATGCCAGTTTCCAAACATGTACTGATGATTTTCGATCACAAAGTGGGTACGTGTTTTGCTTGAACGGTGGCGCGGTTATATGGAAGAGTTCCAAACAACCGACTGTTGCTGACTCTACGACGGAAGCAGAATACATCGCGGCTTCGGAAGCCGCAAAGGAGGCGGTTTGGGTCAAGAAGTTCGTGACCGAACTTGGTGTTGTACCGAGTATCTCGGAACCCGTGGCTGTGTATTGTGACAATACGGGAGCAATAGCACAGGCCAAGGAACCGAGATCGCATCATCGCTCCAAACACATCCTGCGTAAATTCCACTTGATACGTGAGATTTTACAAAGGCAGGATGTTGTGATTTTGAAGATTGATACTGACGAGAATGTAGCGGATCCGTTTACGAAGCCACTTCCAGTTACGAAACATGATCGTCATGCTAGAACTATAGGTTTGAGATACCTAGAGGAGGAAGTTGGTTTGTAGTTATCTAAAACAATAGTTGTTATGATAAGTTATTTGTTGTAAACGATGTATCACCCAAGACTTATGTTATATTAATGCACTTTCAAAAATTTTATATTTCATTTGCATTTATCTTATATGAAAACTTGTGCGAGGTTGTGTAATTTGATTACACGAACCTTGATTTATGACTTGTGTGAGTGTCTACGTGATACGTGATCATGTTAAGTAAAACCATCACATTTCAAAAGTTATATTTCAAAAACGTCCCTAGTCATGATTAGGATACTTATGTGATAAGTATATCTATTATAAGATAATAGACTAACATGTACACTAGCATATTCGCCGAGGTGATGATTATGTTTTGCTAATCATAGGACAAAGAGTTTGTCAAATCGGGAATATGGATATGCATTAGGTTATGCATATTGTGATTTGACCAAAAGTGCGATATCATGACATGGTTTAGTCATTGTAGATGGAATCGTAACGAATGGGGTCTTAGTTCTTCACACTTGAGATGATCATGGATCATTTTTCGTGCGTAACATAATGCTTAGATATAATCTTCCACCATCTGTAACAGGATGGTCATGGGATTATGATCGGGTATTATCTGAAACACGGAATTTGATGTGAGTCATCAAGATAGAAATTGTTCCTTTCGAGAGAAAGAGATATCCCTTAGGCCTATCGATGAATTGATCAACGAAATCTCTGGCCAGAGTCAATGATATTAAATTGTTAATATCGATTGTGTTTGTTGATTCAATTCGGTATCGAGACAATAAGTTTAGTCAATCAAATTATAAGGATGACTATTACCGTGCCTTTTGATTGACGGATATCGTGAACAAGAGAACTAAACACCACCGTTCGAGATGGGTATAAATGATCACAATCATTTTCGTTTTCAACGTGGGAAAGCTATGATGGATTTCTTCCTAGATCCCTCTCATGAGCCCGTAAACTTGGGCATAAGTTTACTACCATTGCTTGATACGAACCTACGCGGTCACACATAGAGCTGTCTTATTTCGGGCTTAAATTTCAATCTCTGAGGTTATGTGTACATGAGATGTACGCTAGTACTTTCTTTAGTTGGATCTTGAACTGAGTGGGAGACTGAAGGAAATACAGTTACAGATCAACTAGTTGAATGTACAAATGAGTGTAGACAAACATACGTGTTCGTCGGAACGATTGGATGCATAATAAGATTATGCAAATCTGGCAGAAATTACATGGTGCGTCATGACGCACCATATTGTGCGTCATGACGCACAATAGAGTAATTCTGAGAAAGCCAATCTGTGAGTAGTGCGTCATGACGCAGGTTATCTTGCGTCATGACGGTACACATGAGTGGTGCGTCATGACGGACGTTATCGTGCGTCATGACGGTACACTGTGTAACGGCTATATCCAAGTAAATGTGACTTGTGCGTCATGACGCACCATATCGTGCGTCATGACGCACAGTGATCCGAATTCTGGATTAGCAGTTTCTGATACTCATTAATACACCATTAACTCTCAGATTAATATAAGATCTGTGGATTCTTCTTCCTCTCTCTCTCTGGCTGCTAGACCTAATTCTTGAGAAGAAGAGAGAAACTTGTGTGACAAGTGAAGGAGAATTGGAGATTGTTTTGAGCAAGTTTACGGGAATTTTAGGGGAATTCGCCGCAACCGAAAGACGTTAGCTCGAGGTGGATACGAGTAGAGAGATCTCAACTGAGATCTTCGACTGTGATCAATCGAGAGCAAGGACGAGCAAGGTCGGAGACGAACCGGATAAATTCCGGTTGTATACGACAAATCGGAGCTTCGTATTAGGTGTCGAATCGCGCGGGCGTGGGACGTGCGTGTCGCCGGAATCGAAGCAAGCAGCAGCTAACAGAGTCAACCCGTCTCCGTGATCAATTTCACGCGGTATGATTCTCTATGAATTAAGCGTTAATTTCATAGGTTAGATGCATTTCATGATTCGTACTTTCGGGTCGTTGACGTGGTCCTCGGGATCGGGTCGGACCGGGCCTCTCAATCCGCTGCGCGGGGCTCGGTAGTGACGCCGATTTCCAACAGTTTCCAACAACAAAATCCAAAATCCATCAAAAACGTTAAGAAGTCTCATTACTCTGGGCAATAATGTCAAATACTAATTAGATCCTGACAACAATGTTCGTGAAGAAAATAAAAACAATCTCTGGTTCGGAGTGGGCGAGAATTGCGACATTACGAATATGACATACTGAGATTTGGAATTCCGGATTTGGCTCAAGTGGGGATTTTAGTTTGTGCAATCAATAGTTCAATTTGTTCATGAAATTATTGTGAATATTTTACATATTTATTTATGCAATCAATAGTTCAACTTGTGCAGGAAATCAACTTGCATACAATTTTTTTGCTGATACTTTCAATTTTTTGTTAAAAGTAATTAATTTTGTATCATTTTCAGTTGAAATTTCTTGTCAATCACAACAATTTTTAGATCTTCCTTTTTATGCAGTCAATTTTATAGTGGGTTTTCTCTGTGGCCTCCCAAATGAAGCCTCATGTGAAACTGCCTAGGTGGCTTGGTTTCATTGGTCAATACAATGTATTTTTGCATATAAACCCGTATTTTCATGGAAGCCCCTAGGCAGTTTATTTATATAAAGTAGGAGTTTATATGCAAAATATATTTTATTGACCAATGAAATCAAGCCACCTAGGCAGTTTCACATGAGGCTTCATTTGGGAGGCCACAGAGAAAACCCACTCCAATTTAACCTATTTTTTGTATTTGTATGTCAATCAGAATAATTTGGGTATTTTTAATTGGTATTTTATTTGACTTTTTCTTGTAAATTTTCAGATATGCCTTGTTTATTTTAGATCTACGTTGTTAATTTCAAATCTTCCTTTTTTTTTCTTTTTTTTTTTGAAAAACTAAAGAGGCGAAGCCTCTTTTAATATATTAAAGCAAAGTTTAATACATTGGTGCGATTTTACATAATAAATGTAAAAAAGTAGTTTAACGCAAAAGTAAGTTACAATTGCAAAAGTAAGATACAAACCAAAAAATGATGTTTTCGGCCATCCTTAGACGAACGGTTCGTCTCCACGCGAGCTCAGATCTCGTATTTTTTCCTTTCCCTCTTTTTCCTTTCACTGCCCCCAGACTCACCCCGACTCGCCCGTCGCTGTTGCCCTCTGATCTCCGACTGGCTACCGCTGTCGCAGTCGCTGTCGGATCTCCGCCTCGCTGTCGCTGTCGCTGCCGGATCTCCGTTGTCGGATCTCCGCCTCGCTGTCGGATCTCTGCCTCGCCCTCGCTGTCGCTGTCGCGGTCGCCGTCGCCGTCGCGGTCGCCGTCACCGTCGGATGTCGGATCTCAGCCTCGGATCTCCGTCAGGGTTTGCCTCCACCACGAAATCGCCACGAAATCGCCACGAAATCGCCTCTTTCCAGCGTTCGTCCAGTCGCCCCTTTCCATCGCCCGTCGCCAGCCATCGCCATCGCCCCTTTCCGTCGCCCTCGTCATCGCCCGTCGCCCGTCGCCCTTTTTCCTTTTCCTTTTCCGCTCGCGAATCGCCTCAGCAGACGCCTCAGCAGTCGCCAGCACTCAGCAGTCGCCAGCATGGAATCACTCAACAGCTTACGCCTCCATTTCCTCCCTTTCCTCCAGTCGCCCCTTACGCCTCAGCAGCTCGCCAGCTAGGGTTTCCGTCGCCGCTCGCCTCAGCAGCTCGCCAGCTAGGGTTTCCAGTCGTCGCCTTCGCCGTCGCCTCAGCAGTCGCACCGTACGCCTCAGCAGCTCGCCAGCTAGGGTTTCCGTCGCCGCTCGCCTCAGCAGGTCGCCAACTAGGGTTTCCGTCATCGTCGCGCCGATCTCATCCTCGTTTCTGTGCCGTTCGTTCGAGGCGATGTCGCTCGCTCGCGTTGTTTTCCTCCGTCGCCGCGGTCCAGAAGCTCTCGGATCTCGGATCTCGGATCTCCGTTCGCCTCGCAAAGGGTTTTCAGAAGCTGGGTCAAAGAAGGCTTGAGAGAGGAGGGGGTGGAGGCGGCGGCTAGGGTTTGCCTCCACCCCAGAATCGCCAAGAGTTTCAAATCTTCCTTTTTTATGCTGATATTATTTTCGTTGATATTGATTTTTGTGACTTATTTTTGGGTATGTAAATTAACATATTTTTCATACTTTTTTCAGGTTATATATGCGAATGAGCAGATTTTTATCGTGTTGTTAATTAACAGATAAGTTTGTTAATTATAAATGAAAAGTAATTTGTCAATTAACATGTCATATATGTCAATTAATGATGAGAATAATTTATGGAATAATTAGTATGCGGATTTTATTAATTATGACATTCTGGTTTTCTTAATTGGCAAGTTTATTAATATTTTTTGTGCAAATTGTTAATTATATTGAGATATTAATATATAATGTGTGTATATGTGTATTTTAAACAAAATCGTGCTAATACAAATTATGGTAATTTATTGGAAGAAATTATATTGACTATATTGGCATATTAATAAATTTAAGTAAATAAATCTTGTTAATTATTACATGTTAATTATCATTACTAATTGGTGCTAATTCTTCCAAAATAAATATTACAAAATTAGGTAATTAATTGTTTGTTGATAAATAAAATTCTTTTCAAATAAAAATTATTTGTAAATTCAGTGGACATGTATTCTTTTGAATTATTTTTCCTTTTTGTTGTTAATTCATAGACATATTTGTTGAGTTAAAGATGTGTTAATGTAATTGAATATGATAGACTATTATGTGTTAATCTAATTAATTTAATTAACAGGTTATTTTTACTTCATGTCACTTAACAATTTAATTATCTCAAAATAATCTAATCAAATATGACTAACATTCTAATTAACCATATTGTCTAAAATATATCTCAAATAAAACAAGTTAATTTAGTTACCTAGGAAATATTTAATTAGTATGCAAATTAATAAATCTTGTCAATTAACAAATCATGTATTATTTCCAATTGACACAATTAATTAACATTTAAATTAATAATTAATTACCATAATAGTAATGCATGTATTATTTGTTAATTATTTGGTACATTTAATCAAGTAAAAGATAAGTTGTCAATTGAACATGGTATATCTATACCGTGCAACGGAGCATCAAAGATTTGATCGGATATGAATGAAGGGAAATTATACCATGTCCGTGAGATTTTTCCCACTTGTGTTGATTGAATAAGCATGAGGTCATGGGGAGCAATGGTATTAATCCATGACTCAATTTTGTACCCATATACACTCAATTAATTGTGTTTTGAATTAACAGTTGATTGTGATGTAATTAACAGCTAATACAAGAATTTTTAATTCACACTTAATAATGATTTTATAATTACATCAGTTATCAACATAATTAATAATTACAGTATCTTCTCATAATTAACAACATAATTAATATATATAAATTAACAAATACAATAATTAACAATTAATAAAGTGATTTCAAATAACAAAATTAATTCAATTTCGATTATTAATTAATAAACATGAATTAAACAAGATTTATATAGAAGAGATTTTTTGGGAATGAATAAAAGCGTCCCCTATTAATGTATGACATCATGCTGATTCAATCAGCATATATGCTCTCATGAATGAATAAGTGTCCTGATATCAATGATATTAGAAATTATGTATTGGGAGCAAAATATATTTTCTCATTTTCCCCCCGAAGGAAACAAGAATTTCTCTTCCCCCCCCCCCATTTTCCCTGAGATTTCCCCACACTAATTAATCCCATAATTAGTGTGGTGGATTAACGAGTAATTCATGATAATTAAAATTTTAATATGTAATTAAGGTCCATGTCAATTGATGATTAATTCTAAATAATTCTAAATTAATCGTTAATCCAAAGCACAAATTATTGGATTAATCATTAATTACTATTGTAGGAGAATTGTGGGAAAATTTGAGGGGCATGATATATGGCCTCTTTCTCTTTTATGCTTTTGAATTTCCACAGATTGGGACTAACTTGAGAAAATCTCTGAATTTAGGATGATTTCAAGGAAAGGGAGCAAGAGTAATTTGTGAACCAAATTACAGGATGAACTCAAATTTCTCCATGTTTGAATTCACATTGTTTAATAAGTTACAACCACTAATTGATTGTGATTGGGGTACCTAGAAACCAGTTCAAAATTCAGTTTTAGAAATGTATTTTCAAATATTCGAATTATCAAATATTGAGAAAACAAGGGACAACCACTAAAAGAAGTGTTAATTATTGAGAAAATATGATGAATACCAAGCAATATTGAGTATTAATGACACGCGTGTTGAGTTAATTTCAAGGGCTACAAAATCAACAAAAGAAGCTTGACGTCAACTATGCCAAACGAATATCCCCAAAACTTTTGAACAGTAGTTATCATCTCTCCTTATAATTCTCATTTTCTCAAACTTCCAATTGTAGTGTTTGAATTCAATGGAAAAAAACATCAAATCAATCCACAGAAATTCCGTGCATTTATATTAGGAGACAAGCATGTATCACTGAAGATTAATACATCACATATTCTAATATTCACATAATTTTACATTTTTTAGTTTCTTGAATTTAGGATAAATATTAAATATGTAATTAGTATGTGTCATATGATATAATTAATGCTCCTGGCGAAATAAGTGGGACCCTGCTTTCTATTTTATAGTCCATTTTTATTTTTTATTTTGCGAATATGTTCATAACGTCCCATATTTATTTTCATGAAAATTGATTTCCTCGAATTTCAAATCCAAAATTAGGATTATACTCGCCCACTTCAGTCATGGGCGCTTTAGCAATACAGTGCATTATTAATAGAAACCTAGATACTAAGTCCAATCATTTTTCGGCTCAACTAGGGGGGGTCGCAATTTTTATTTTATTTTATACACAATAACATTACCACGCATGGCACGTCGAGTCCATTGGCTAAATGAAGTCGGGACCGTAAGCCTCTGATTTTCGAATCGTAGTTAAGATGTTCGATGAAATAATAATAAGATGCAAATATAATTTCTAGGAGATTTATATGTAAAACAATAATGTTATCATGATATTCAATAAAAAATAATATAACTATATTATTTTTTTATTTTATTTTTTTGATAATAAATGAAGAAGATTTATGTTCTCCATCAATTGATTTCAATGAAGATCGGATTCACAATTTCTTACAACATATGATTTTCATGTCTCATATTTAACCAATTAGATTATGAGCTCATTGATAATATAAATTTTACTGTTTGTCGTTCCAAAAAAAAATTATAGATATTTTTTTATCTGTCCTCCTCAATGTTTCAGAAATCACTTGGCGCTCGCTAGTCGGCAGACGACCATCAAGCGCCAAGGATGATTAATCGGGATTAATCGGGAATCTCGGCGGATCTCGGTGGATTTTTATTTTTTATATTTAATATTTAAATTAATTAAACAAAATTACAAATCACAGCTTTTTTAATAGGTTTTGAATAATTTAAGTAACAAAATACACTACGCCACTAAACTAACATAAACTCAAATAATAATTGAAAAAGTCTCACTTTTGCTCCCTGAACTATACAAGAAAGTGCAACTTGCCCCCCAAACTTTAATTTTGTTCATTTTGCCCCCTGAACTCTTGATTTTGCTCACTTTTGCCCCTTCCATCAGTTAACTGCACAGTCAGCAGTTAAGTGATGACGTGGCAGTGTGACGTGGCATTTTTTTTATGATAGTACTGCTGACGTGGCAAAATTTAAATTATAAAATTATACAATAAATTATAAAATTACATACAAGCCCAAAACAAACAATTAATTACAAATAAGTCCATTTTTACCTCATAACCCAAACCCAAACCCATTATTTGGGCTCTCTCTCTCTCTCTCGTAACCCAAACCTAAACCTCTCTCTCAACCCGACCCCCCTCTCCCTCTCGCTCTCTCTCTCTGCACGCTAACGCCATTGTTGGGCGCTCTCTCTCTCTCGCGACGCTTATTGGTCTCTCTCTATCGCTTTCGACGCCCAGAGCTCGACTCCTCTCTCTCTCTCTCTCTCTCTCTCTCTCTCTCTCTCTCTCTCTCTCTCTCTCTCGCGTGCTCTCGCTCTCTCTGGACTCAGGTTAGCTCCACTCTCTCTCTCTCTCTCTCTCTCTCTCTCTCTCTCTCTCTCTCTCTCTCTCTCTCTCTCTCAATTTTAGGTTTTTAGGGCAATTTGCTGAAATTTGGGTTTTAGGTGCAATTTTAGGTTATTTTCAGCAAAAAAACAGCAAATAAGGGTTATTTTCAGCAATTTTTAGCAATTTAGGGTTATTTTGAGTAAATTTTGAGCAAATTAGGGTTTTTTTGAGTCTAATTATGGTTAATTTCAGCAAATGAGTGTTAATTTCAGCAAATTAGGGTTAATTTCAACAATTTTCAGCAAATTAGGATTTTTATTGTCCAATTTCAGGGTTATTTTCAGCGATTCTCAACAATTTCAGTGTTATTCTCAGCAATTTCAGGGTTATTTTCAGCGATTCTCAGCAAATTAGGTGTTGGCGACGGGTATGGGGCGGGTGGGGGGTGCTGGCGAGGGGTATGGGGGCGGGGGGCTGGCGACGGGTCAGGGAGGGGGGTTTGCTGGCGAGGGGGGGTTGGGTCAGTGGGTGCTGGCGACGGGTCGGGGGGGGTGCTGGCGAGGGGGGGTTGGGTCAGTGGGTGCTGGCGACGGGTCGGGGGGGGGGGGTGTGCTGGCGAGGAGGGTTGAGTCAGGGGGTGCTGGCGACGGGTCTGGGTCGGGTGCTGGGGGGGTTGCTGGCGACGGGTTGGGTCAGTGGGTGCTGGCGACGGGTCGGGGTGGGGGGTGCTGGCGAGGGATATTTGTGTAATTTGTTTTTAAGTAATTTTAGAAATGTTGTTGTTTGATGAATGTATTTTCAATTTATTGATATTTGTGTAATTTGTTGGACATTTATGCAATTTTGTATTTATTAGTGAGATGAGATAAAACTGGACTTATTTGAAATTTATTGTTTGTTTGGACATCTATGTAATTTTAGAATATTATTATTTTGCTGGACCTTTAAGTAATTTTTGAATTTTTATTGTTTCCTGAATTTATTTTCAATTTATTGATATTTGTGTACTTTGTTGGACATTTATGTAATTTTAGATTTATTTGTAAAATGAGGTAAAAATGGACTTATTTGTAATTAATTGTTTGTTTTGGGCTCGTATGTAATTTTATAATTTATTGTATAATTTTATAATTTAAATTTTGCCACGCCAGCAGTACAATCATAAAAAAAATGACACGTCGCACTGCCACGTCATCACTTAATTGCTGACTGTGCAGTTAACTGATGGAAGGGGCAAAAGTGAGCAAAATCGAGAGTTCAGGAGGCAAAATGAACAAAATTAAAGTTTGGGGGGCAAGTTGCACTTTCTTGTACAGTTCAGGGGACAAAAGTGAGCTTTTTTCATAATAATTTAAATAACATAGCTGATATCCGAATAACGTAATAAAATTTCAAATAACATAACATTATCATGAAAAGAAAGAAAGGAGAAAAAAAATGAGCAAGAATGTTTTTGTTTCACGCCTGTCCTCCGTTGCGAGAAACGAGACAGGAAAATAAATAATTTTTCTTGCACGAAGAGAAAAAAAACGAGAAAAAAGAAATGAAACGTTATATATATATATGATTTTTTGTACAAATAGTATCCCACAACCTCTCACAATATATGATTTTTTGTGTTTCACATTCAACTAACTAGGCTATGGACCCGTTGGCAATCAAAAAAAAAAAATTTGGCCAAAATAAAATAAAATAAAATAAACACTTCTAAAAATCGGCTCGGCGGCCGCTTGGCGGACCCTTGGCGGCCGCTTGGCGGAATCCGCCAAGCACAAAACGCCAAGGGTTATCTCGACGGCGGACCATCGAGGAACGATTAATCGCCGATTAATAGGCCGCCAAGACCGATTTCTGGAACACTGGTCCTCCTAAGAAACTTCGTCAAGACTCGAATTTATAATTTATAATTCATATTAAGTTCCAATTTCAAATAGAGATTAATATGATGCCCCCCTATCTCTCGCCCAACCATTCTTAATGTGTATCCAAATTGGTTAATTAAAGTAATTAATATCGTAATTAATGATTAATTGAACGTTTAATTGAATTGATATGTCAATTAACATGTATGAATATTTATATATTCAATTGAATTTATGTGTCAATTAATCGTTAATTGAAATGTTAACCACTCTCGCTCTAATTAATCACATTGCAATTGACACATCACGAAGGTCGGAGTGAGAGCGGGGGCACCCTAACATAATTTCCCTTTCAAATACTCTTGATTTTTGATTTTGTTTACTTTTGGGACGCTACTAGCTAGGTTGATTTTTAGTGACGTGAATTTTTGAGAGGCATATTCTTGTTCATTTCACAGGTTTTCGTCATCATGTGCGTGCCGCGATAAATCAACACAGAAATTTCTCCAGAATTCACTCATTTTTTTGGCATTTTAGTCCTTCGTAATCTTTTATGTTTGAATGAAATTAATTGCCTCATAATCAGGTTACGTGTCAATTGCTAAAGGTTAACCTAGGCAAAAAACAGAATAAAAAGGGAATAAAATGATATATTCCATTTTGCATTGACTTGATAAAAGAAAACTTAAGAAAAGGAAAACCTTAGTTTCGTCAAGGCAATGCATTATTGATACATAACAAGAAGTAGAATCCTATTCATTGAGAAGAAGAAAAACATGCAATTTCAATTTGATTTTTCAAAACAAACAAATGCCACGCACTTTCTGGGCTCCACTCGTTGAAATTTAGGGTTTCAATCGTTCTCAGTTTTGCTTTAGAGCTCTGTATAAATTACAAATAGTTAACCCCCTAGACAGTACTCATCCATCTCGTTCTTCGACTTTAGAGCTCTTCTCTTCTATATTGGTATAGAAGAGGTATGTAAATTAAATTACGCATCATCATTACTTCAAGCAAGTTTTTTTTTTCTTTATTTTTTTTGGTGAATACGAGAGAAAAAACATATTTTTGACTGTTATTTAGCAATCCTTGTACTGATCAACAATGTTCTTTAGCACCATTAGGACCATCACTGTAACTTGCAAGATATTTTTAGAGGCCATTTACTATGCCCCCTATTTCTCCCCACTATTCACGATATGGGGGTCTAATTGAAATCTCCCAAAATTGTATCCGGTAAATTGTATTAATCGTTAATTGAAATTATTAATTATGTTGATGACTAATACAATTGTATTACGTGTTAATTATATTTGAATTAACGGTTAATTCAAAACACAATTAACCGTCAATTGAAATAGGAAACGAATTGGAAATGAATATTAATACCATATTCCACTATTCACCATATCGTGAATAGTGGGGGAATCTCAGGGGCATAGTATAATTTCCCATATTTTTATTGATTATGCATCTGGTAATAGATTTTTCTATTGAATTATTGACTTATTGACCAAGTATAACATCATGGGGCTTTGAAAATCTTGCTGTGTGTGAAAACGGCAAAACAAACACAGAAAAGTACAATTAATCTGTGCATCACGCACATAAAAACACGCACTGTACACGCACTCCTTAATTGGGTAGTAATTTTCCTAATTTGATTATCATTGCATTAAATACCCATTAATAAGTTTACAATTATACCTGTGCGTGGTGGTTGGGGGTTTATAATTGCGGGGTGCCTATCATTTCTTAGGCCTACGGGCTAATAATTTCAAAAAAAAAAAAACACAGAAAAGTAAGCGTAAATAAATGATAAGTAGGAGACTTTCGTCAATATAATAATAGAAGGCCAGTTTGTACTGCTATATAAGTCCATTTCAATCTGCTTTTCCAAAAATTAATAAATAGATAACACCCTTTTTTCCACCTTTTCATATATGAAATCTGAAATCTACTTTATTTTTTGCTTAATTTGAAGAAAAACAAGGCAACAACAATGGCAAGAGATCAACTGGAAGTGTTAAATGCGCTTGACTTGGCAAAGACACAATTGTACCATTTCACGGCTATTGTGATAGCCGGCATGGGATTTTTCACCGACGCATATGATCTCTTCTCCATTTCTCTCGTTTCAAAACTCCTCGGTCGCATCTACTATTACGTGCCTGGCTCGAAAGATCCAGGGTCACTCCCTCCAAATGTATCTGCTGCCGTGACCGGTGTTGCCTTCTGCGGAACCCTAGCAGGACAACTATTTTTTGGCTGGCTCGGCGATAAAATGGGTCGTAAAAGAGCCTATGGAATGACTCTAATGCTCATGGTGGTCTGTTGCCTCGCAGAAGGGTTGTCTTTTGGGAGTAGCGCTAAAGGCGTGATGGCAACCCTGTGTTTTTTCCGCTTTTGGCTAGGGTTTGGCATAGGAGGGGATTATCCTCTTTCCGCTACTATTATGTCCGAGTATGCGAATAAAAAAACACGCGGTGCTTTTATTGCGGCTGTGTTTGCCATGCAAGGATTTGGTAATATTACCGGTGCTATTGTTGCGCTAATCGTGTCTTCTGGCTTCAAGGCGAAATACGATGTCCCCGCATACGAGGACAATCCGGTTCTGTCTACTCCTCCACAAGCTGATTATGTTTGGAGAATTATTCTAATGTTCGGAGCTGTTCCTGCAGTGTTGACCTATTATTGGCGGATGAAGATGCCTGAGACAGCTCGATACACTGCTCTCGTGGCTAAAAATGCCAAGCAAGCAGCCGCGGACATGACCAACGTCCTTCAAGTATGAATCAATTTAGTTTCTTCTCAAATAAATTTCAAAAACTAATAGAAATAAATGATTAATTTTAAAATTTATGTTCTAAAATAGGTCGATATAGAGGAGGATCCTGTTAAGGCCGAGCAACTGTCCAGTTCCAAGGAGCAATTTGGCCTCTTCTCCAAACAATTTCTTCGTCGCCACGGTCTGCACCTCATGGGTACCGCCGTTTGTTGGTTTGTTCTAGATATTGCTTTTTACAGTCAAAATCTATTCCAAAAAGATATCTTCAGCGCCATAAACTGGATCCCTAAGGCAAAGACCATGAGTGCCATCCAAGAGGTCTACAAAATTGCACGCGCACAAGCATTGGTCGCGTTATGCGGCACCATACCAGGCTATTGGTTCACCGTTGCCTTTATAGACATAATCGGTCGATTTGCCATACAACTAATGGGTTTTTTCATGATGACCGTGTTCATGCTCGGCTTGGCCTTGCCGTACCACCACTGGACCACAAAGGGTAACCACTTAGGGTTTATAGTCATGTACGCGTTCACATTCTTCTTTGCCAATTTTGGACCAAACAGTACAACATTCATTGTGCCTGCCGAGATATTCCCTGCCAGACTCAGATCAACTTGTCATGGTATATCAGCAGCAGCTGGTAAGGCCGGTGCAATTATTGGATCGTTTGGATTTCTATACGCAGCCCAACCCAAAGACAGGACTAAGACCGATCGTGGGTATCCTCCGGGCATTGGTATACGTAATGCATTGTTTGTGCTTGTGGGGTGCAATGTTATAGGGTTTGCGTTTACATTTTTCGTGCCCGAGGCAAACGGGAAATCGCTCGAAGAGATGTCAGGTGAGAATGAAGACGAAGAAGAAGTGGAGATGAGTGCCGGATATAACCGGACAGTACCTGTTTAATATAATTTTGTACATGACCAGAAATAGTGTTCGTGTTATATAGGCTTATAGAAGTTTGTTGTGTATACGTTATTATTGGCCTACTTTGTCATATAAAAAGTATTTATATGTTGTTTGTCAGATTTAATATATTAAACATATAACTTAGCTTTCAGTTTCATTGACAAAGAGGTATGGAAAGAAAAACAGTGGTTCTGAGAGTCACTGAGTCAGTCTTCTCCTTGGAAATTTGGTGCCTGCTATCAATTGTTTGAGACTGACGTGCCACGGAAATTTGCCCAAGTCTTAATACATTGATTTGGATCTAATGAAAGCTCTCTTTTTTTTTGCAAAAAAAAAAAAAAAAACTCTCTTTGGAATAAATTATTTTTCTAAATATATTAAACGGGCCTGGCCTGTTCCCTAAGTTCAGGTTTAGAGTGCCTGCTAATAAGCCCACTGACTTTTGAAATGTCCAAAGTTTTAAAATCTTAGGAAGATATTTGGCCCAAAAGTACTCTAGAAACATCTCTCATTGATTTGGTGGAGGCACGTCTTTTCGAATATAACTTCAAAGCAAACCCTAATTAACCTAGTTTTTTTTTTCCTTTTCAAATTTCTAACAAACACTTGTTTAATCCAAATAATTGATTCGTCCCACTTATTTTTGTCTCATTTTGGTGGAGTCCCCCCATTTGTCAATTTGCCTTAATGGAGAATCACAACCACCAAAATATCATCTTTATCTCTCTATTTAGTAAAAGTTAAATCTTTTTACAGTAATATATTTACTTAACAGTGAAGGAGTTGGAGCAAAATGTTTAGAAAAACCATCCTGTAATAAAATAAAATAAAATAAAATAACTTGGAGTCCAAAATCTTATTTCGATGTTCACATATTAATATAGGATAATGTTATTGTAAAAGCTAACATTACTTAATTAAAAGTAATTTAATTTTTTTCTAACAAATGACCTTTATACTCCTATTTATTTCGGTTGCTATTTATTACATTTATATATTAGTGTTATTTTCTTTTTTTAATCATGCAAAAGTATTTTTTTAATATTATGAAGAATCAAATATAATAAATAATGAAATATAAATAAGTTAACTTATTCATGCGTTTCATTTTTTTTTATCTTAATGATGTCCATGATTTTAATCTTCATCTAAAAAATAATATTGAATCTTTGAATAAGTAAAAGGTGTCTTATTATTATTATTATTATTATTATTATTATTATGACATGTCATTTTTACACTTCTCATTTCAATATATATTTAAGGAAAATAATTGCATTAATTTATAAGTGTAATAAATATTAATCATCATTAATAAGGACATAATGATCATTTGATTTGACACGTTTAATTAACACGTAAATAATTTATAATATGTTAATATTAATACATATTAATTGACGACTCAATTTAACTAAACGATCAATTAAGTCGTTAATTAAATCAATTAATAATACTAATCAACCCACTTACCACTCCCTTGCCACCTCGTCAAGGTTGTTTTTTTAGTTTGTGGGATTGAATATATAACCCCATATATTATCTCTAGTGACATTATCACTTTTCATCTCTTCATCTATAAATAACACACGATGCAACATTTGTTAATTACACTACAATAAACTAAACTACAACAAGATCTCATCTAGGGTTTCCGACTTTCCTTTTCAGGTAAGTAGTAGTACATACACAATCCATTATATTATTATCAATTATCAATACCCTTTATAACACAATCTAGGCCAAATATAATAAGGAAACATTTATTAATTAGGTTGTTCTTCAAGGGGTCAAATATAGCATGGCAAGAAAAAGCATGAAGCTACTAACAGCTTTACTTGTTCTGATGATGCTGACAAGTTATGCGGTATCGGCGCCGAATAAATTCATGTTGCGAGGAGAAATAATACACCGAAAGAATGAAGGGAGAAAAATAATGTCTGATTCTTCGTCGGTTGATAATCACCATGCGATACCCCGAGATCAATATGATAATTGGAGCAGCCCTGGCAATATGCCTGGAACTGGTGGGCGCGGCGGAAAGCAATCAACTAGACCCGAAAGTAATGACTAGATCATGCGTATGCGTATACGATGGTTATATACAAAGCAATCCTTATCAGTATCCAGACTATTGAAATGCTTTTAGAACTATGTTTAGTATGAGTTAGTATTATGAGTATGGGTCACGCGTACGTATAAATAGAGAGATCATGAGTAGTTATGTCTTGAGATATATATTGGCTTATATATGGATGTTTTACTTAATTAAGTTGTACTTCGAGATTGGCTTATATATTGATGTTTTACTTAATTAAGTTGTACTTCGAGATTGGCTTATATATTGGTTTTGATTATGTATATGGAAGTTCTATATTATAATTACATCTTAATGAAGTATTGTTTTATCATCATGTTTTTGAAGATTTTAATTTGAATTAAGAATAGTGCTATTTATGCATAATATTTATGAAATTATTAAATCAATGAGATTATGCATAATATTAATAGAGGCCTTCTACCATGCCTCTTAATTTCCCCACAAGAATTGTGATTATGTCACGACTCTTGATTAACACCCTAATTAGCAAGGTGGATTAACGATTAACGATTAATTTTTAATTTTTAATTTTTGAATATTTATAATTAATTGTTAATTGATGGAGATTCTAATTACGTATTATTTCTTATTGACTATGAATTAATTGTTATTCACTTTGTTAATTATTGAATTAATTAGCGACATTATCTCGATTCTCGTGAAGAAATGGAATGACATATTAGAGTTGTACATATTTATATGATAGATATGTACCAAATGTTATGATGGCAAATATACGATTTGCATTTTCATTATCAAAATTATGAATGTCTCAAAAAATTGTTTATTTGGTAAAATATAATCAATAGAACTAAATAAAGGGCTAAGCGGCCGATGGACTAACCCAAAGCCTCATAAATTCATGTTAGCCTGATAAATTACATCATGTATATATTTAGGAATTTGTTACAACAAATCGGTTTAACGCACTTCAAATGTACTTCGAATAATAAAAGACAGAAAACGAGCGGACAACACTTCGAATACATGCATTTCAAAATATATTGGAGATCATTTGGAGATTAATTCATTGGAGTGCAAAAACATTTGACATATATTTATTAGTATAATATATGTACATAAGTTTTATATGATATTATTAATGAAAAAACATACGAAGCTCAAAATCTTGGGCTAAAATGTGATTATATTTTGGACTAAAGTGTTAATTCTTAAAGTAATAAATCATAATCACGTCATCAAGTCTCATGAAACAGAGTTTGGAGGACGTATGTTCAGGGCCGGCCCATTAGTGTTAATTTTGAAGTCCGGACTTCGGGGCCGGGTCCACGACAAAAAAATACATATTATAATTTATAAAATTTGGGGTTCAGTATAAAAATTTGAGGTCTATCTTAACAAATTACATAATAGAATATAAAAAAACGAGTAAATGGAGAAGGCTAGGTGGTCCTCCATCCATTGGTGCCAACGGGACTCGAATCCACAATCTCTCACAACATATGATTTTTTGTGTCTCATACCCAACTACTGGGTCACGAGCCCATTAGCTACATAGTAGAATATAAAAACTTAGGATACATTATAAAAAAATGTGAAATTTGTTTATTATTTGGTTTTTAGTGTTTTATATCTTTGGACCGACCCTGCGTCTGTCCAACATTTTTCATGTTGAATATATGCAGTTTATTATGTAAAACATCGACATAGTTCTTCTAGTTGAACTCTCTGAGATTTGAGATTTTGGGAGGGTATATTTGATATTTTTGAGTTTGAGAAGGGAAATACGAAAAAATACGTCGATCAACTAGCAGACTTTAGGCTTTCAGAACTTCAAACAAAGTTGGATTAGACTAACAACCCATAGAAGGCCTATAGTTTAATTAAAACCGAATGTATCAGCCCACTATTTTGGTGACTTCAGAATTATAGTAGTACGAGCCTTTTAAAGAGAACCTCTAAAACAATGAACTTCAATAATAATTCATAATGCAACTCCAACTCCAAGAGCAATTTCATTCTCTACAGGCATTAAGGGTCCAATAGTAGGGGTGTCAACGGGGTGGATATTGCCCGAACCGACCCGAACCGTATCCGAAAAATATCCGGATCCCAAAATAAAATATCCGGATCCGGATGGATATTGCCCGAACCGACCCGAACCGTATCCGAAAAATATCCGGATCCCAAAATAAAATATCCGGATCCGGATGGAACCGGATCCGGAACCGTATCCGTTTTTACGGGTATGGATCCGGATCTAGGAGCTAAAATTTTGATGGATCCGGATATGGATCCGGATACTATCCGGATCCGAATAAAATTTGTAAACGGGTATCCGATTTGTTGTAATCATGATCAAAATTATAGTAATAAATAATAGACAATAACTATATTTTAATTCACAATAATACATAATAATCAATAATCACTTATATATATGTATATATATATATAATTTGTTTTAAAATTATAAAATAATCAAGATTCGAATTATAAAAATATTATTATATTATTAATCATAGTATCCGTTTTAATATCCGAATAGGATCCGTATCCGTATCCGTATCCGACAATATCCGAACCGTATCCGTATCCGTTTAATATCCGAACCGTATCCGGATCCGGATAGTACCGTATCCGGATCCATATCCGAAAAAAAATATGGATATGGATCTGGTACGACCACTATCCGAACCGTTGACACCCCTATCCAATAGGCATGTAAACTTGAAACCCTAGAAAGCACCTGTAATAAAGGATTATTCATGCCGTAAGGCCTAACGGCTAATAGTAGGTAGCAATAAAATACTTTTTCTTTCTGTGCCTGTACTGGATTAAGGTACTTCGTTAATTAGAATATCAAAACAAAGCATAGTGATATTATTAATGAAAAAACATAATGAACATTAAACTAAACATTCTTTTGCTTTTCAGGGTGGGAATCTTCTTTCCAAAGTTCAACTAATATGAAATTAAGAACATTAGTTATACTAGCATATACATAGGTCAGACAATATGATACATTTATTTACTTAAGACACTATGCTACCAAAAGACAAATTTATGTGCAATTAATAATGAACTTTTATTAAATGGTACAAAATGGTACCCTAATGAAGTAACTTTTTGATTGTTAACATAAACTATACAAAAAACCCTAATTAGGGTTATTCATTACTGAGTTTCTGCATGGTAATTGCATAATTGCAATTGTTTGTAAACTGAGCATAATCACCGAAAGTAACAAAACAAAGTTACATTAAATAAGTCAATGAGTCAATAGTCTAGTTAATTGAGTCTGAAGAAAAAAAAATTATATGTTATAAAAAATTATAGATTCGATCCTTATTGACATCAGTGGATGAAATACATATGAGTCTTTTGCATTTATTATAAAAAAAAAAGTTACATTAAATAAACCACCTAGGTAGTCTGGGATCTTTATTCAATCATCACGCATAATTAGATGACACAGTAGGCCATTTTATCCAAGACACACTTTTGTCACACAATTAACAAAATAAAGCACATATTTTTAAGCATCTAATCTAACATCCTTAATTCAAGCGCGTCTAGGGGTGAGGAGTGAGGTTGTGCGAAATCTTATGATATTGATCTAGTGAGAATTGATGGTGCGAAACAGTTGATGTGCCACTATAGGTCGTTTCGTCTTTTGTATCTCCATTACTGGTTGTTGTTTCGGGAATAACCGAAGTGCTTGTAACACCATTTTTCTGATCCATCTTGTTTTCTAACTCCCTCCCTTCAACAAGAGCTTCAGAGAAGATAATGAATGCGAAAACTAGAATGGCAAGAAGTTTATACGAGATCTTCATACTCAATCCTGAATGGGATAAAGAAGAACTTATGTTAGTTACTTGTAATTTCATGTTTGAAATGCAATTTATGGGAGGAAATAATCTTAGGTTTTAAGGAAAGAAAGAAAAAAGAAAAGGAATGGTATAATAGAGTTCACCTTTTTATTATTCCTTCTTTAGTTGAATTAGTGGTTATCTATGAAAGGATGTTATATATTTATAGTACTAACTTTGAAATCACTTTATTAATAGGTTAAAATTAAGAAAATTATATATACCAGGATAGTGGTGAATCTTATCACGATTAATACGCATTCGATGGATATTGCACATGATTAAGAAAATAATTATTAATGTAACGACGAATAATTTTGTCGCGCAATTTAAAGGAAAAGGAGCAAGAACAGTGTTAGTACAACTGTACAAGTAAATTGAAATTGAGAACATACATCAAGAAGTAAAAACCAATGTAATTATGCAAATAGGTGACATCTTTTCATAATTATTACCTAAAAAAAAGATATATTTTATAATTCAGTCATGTAACTCTGCTAAGTGCCTAGATGGTAATGCTTATCACACTGATAATGCGTACCGCACCGTGAACGCACAAACTAGTGTACAATAATAATTTTGTTTTCGATATTTGTAAATGATTGGGATCGACAAAGACAACATTAAGGATATTTAATTTATAGATATATTGTAAAAGTCTGGTATTTTGTTCAATATCTGGTTTCAGACAGCCTGATGAAAATTATTTGATGCAAGAAAACTTAGCTTAAGCCTCAAAATGGTAGGTGCATTTTGACATCATTTGAGCCTATCATCTAATCTAGTGTAGATTCGTGGCAATTAAATGGTAAAGGGGCTATATAATATGTTGGAGAAGTTTTTCTTCACAAAATAACATATAGGAGGAACTATATGTTTCATTAATTAGGTATGTTACAATGCAATAAAGAATAAGAGAGCGTATACTGTGAATTGTGAAACCAGATTACAATGCAAAAACGATCCTCTTTGCTCTTTGAGTCAGCAAAAGAACTCGTGGATTAACATTTAATCGGGCTTTATCTTTTTGGCCCACCCTATAAGGATTTTGAGGATCGTTTTTGGGCCCGATTAACCATCCCCCGAATTAATGGCTGATCCGAACACATTTTTTTTACCAAATTCGTACTTTTTCCGTACGGGCACGTTAATGCGCCTGGCTTTATGTCTCGTCTCTTTTTAAATGACAGACCTTTTTGGACCCGGCTCATATATATCTCAACCCTAAGTTCATTTTCTCTCTCCTCCATTTGAGACGGCCACACAGGCACACACCCAAACACATTCACGCACACTTTGCTTTACCTTTTTTGTGAAATTTTTGCAGCCTTGTTTCGATTTTTCACCCCCAAAAACACTTGGATCTGGTTTTATGTCGGTTTTATGGTTTTTTGGCTGAAATTTGAGGGTTTTTTTTTGTGATGAATGGAGTGTTGAAAGTAATCATTGATTACTTGTGGTTTCTTGGGCGTTAAATAGTACATTTTCAGGTTTTTGTGCTGCAATTTTGGCCGAATTTTTCAATTCTTTTTTTGTTCTGCAAAGATCTAATTCTTCAATTTGTGCAGTTCTTGTTTTTAACTGATATTGTGTTGTTCATTGTTTTTTCAGTGCTGAATGGGGCCATTTTCAGCATTAATTTGCTTTGAACTGATATTGTGCTGTCGATTTTTGAATTTTGTACTGTTTATTTTTTATTCTTTTTTTATTTTACCGTTAATTATTGAGGTTTACTGTTAATTAATGTGATTTTACTACCATTTGAATTACTGACATGTTAATTGCTTTTTGAAACTCTTTTTTACCATTATAATTGCTGGCATTTGCGTTTTATTAGACTCTTATGTACTAACCCTGCTAGTTTGCAGATGTTTGGTTGTTATTTGCTCAAAATGGATGTAATGTTTTGTTAATTGATGTTTATTGGTGTGTAATTAATTGCAAGATTTAAATTTGATGGGTTGTAAATCGATGTTTAGATTTAGATCAAAATGTTTGATTATTTATGTTTACAAAGATTTAATTTGAAGCAAACCTGTTAATTGCTTCTTTTAGGTTTTATTTAATCGATTGCTTTTAATGTTTCAATTTTGTATGGTTTTAGGTGTGGTGATTCCGAAGTGGACGTGAATGCTTTCTTTTTAATTACAAACTAATTCGTTTGGACTTTGCTGAATATTGATGACACAATTTTTTATTGATGACAATTTTTTGTAAATTCGTAATAAATTCCTCAAAAACTTATTTAATTGGATTGCCCTTTAATTACCTTGTTTGTATTATAATTGATTGATAAAACTGATTTAATTGGATTGTCCTTTATAATTGATTGATCGAGATGATTCTTTACTAATATGCCCTTAATTTCATATAATTAAGAGATTTGATTCTTTATTCACAGGTTATTTATCAACAAGTGTTTCAGACTTTCCTTCTAATCCTTAATTAATCCTGCTAGGTAATTAAGAGATTTGAGACTGAAGTGACTCGATGATAAATTTTTTCAAATTTTATTGGGCAAAGCTACATGTATTGAAGACTGAAGAGTCGTGAAGAGTCAAGACCTTGAGTGCGAGTGAGACTATTTAAGTAGGGATTGTTTTGTGAATTAGAATGTAGTTGAAATGATATGTAATTAATGTCGAAATTAGTTAATGATTGTATTTGCAATCCATGTAAAAAATTGATTGTAAATTTTGTTGATGATTAACAAGCAATTGGATTAACAAGTAAAATTGTTTGTAAACTAATAACAGAATTATATCCATAATGTACAATTTGTTTCTTATCTTTTGACAGAAAAACAATGACAAAAAACATTCTTATTTGAAGAATATTGTTTGATTAATTGATATGGTAATTGAAACGTGTTAATTTAGATGTTTTTAATTGATACGATAATTCACAATTAACTATATTCATACTTTCTTTGTTAATTCAATCTCGACAACTATGTTAATTAAAAGTGCCGATTAAATCTATCAAATAACGTTTTTAAATTAACAGTTCATTAGCAACAAAAATTAGTGATAACAAATAACACAATAATTAATTTCACAACTAACAATACATTAAAAAATCATGAACACAAATTAATAGCTCAGTACAGTACCAAACACAATTAACACTAATCACAATATCTAAATTAAAAATCTTCTTTGATATGGCATGTAATTAATGTGCACAATTAACATGAATGAATAATAATTAATCAATTTAAATGGACTGAAAAATGACAGAAAATGAACACAATTAGCACAAGAAAAAATTGAAAATTTTCAATTAGGCACAATAATCCGAGCAAAAAAACCCTGAAAAGCACACAACTAATTGAAATAGCATCCATTAAGTTAGATTAATTAATTGAAAGTCAATTCAAGGGAGAAAACTCATGCAAGTTCTTCAAAAATGATAAAAATTAAGCAAGAAACACAAAAATCTGATTGTCAGGTGCCAGATCTGGTCGCTGCCGAACCTGGGGTGAAGTCGGTTCTGGTGGCGGATATGATGACGACAAATCTGGCCGACATGTCGGTGCGCTTGAGAGGAGATACATATGGGTGTGCTGTGTGAAGGAGAGGAGAGATGTGGGTTTGACTGTGCTGTGCGGAGGAGAAGAGAGAGGGGGATTAGGGTTAGTACATGGGTCCCGTAACAATTCAAATTTGTTTTGGTTCATCAATCCATTCTCAATTAATGTCTGTCAATATGTCATTTCATGTAAAATATGTTATTTCAAAAAAAGGAGAGTATCCGTTGGATTAAAAAGCCGCTGGATTAAATACATCATGTGTGACGTAATCGAGGATTTCTTGTTGAAATTTGAGTTCAAGGTAGAATTTCCCAAAGAATAAAAACACTATTTATTCATTTGGAATGAAATTGAATGAATTATCAGCAAAATAAGGTTTTGGAGAAATTCAGTATATTTTCTTTGTTTCTGTATGTCTACTTGTAAATAAACATTTTTGTTTTTGTTCGTTTTGTGTCAGAAAAGAAGTATGTTTCTTTTGTAAATACTTTTTTTTGTTTCCGTAAAGATTTGGAATCGCCCATTTTGTTTCTGAAAAGAAGTATGTTTATTTTCTCGTTTACGGAAATGCTATCCATATTTGCTAGGAAAATCAAGATAGTACGTTTCTCAAAAGAAATTCACATAAATTAGAAATCCTAGATATTTTACTGCATAATGGCGTGTCGCAGTAAATTTTCCGACAATTAATTTGAACTTCTCTTGGGACATTATTTTATGCATCATATTACACACATTCCGTAAATCTTAGCTAGAACACCGCACTCTCATCTGTTATCGCATCTTTTACATGAACATTCATAGTTCCATAACTTTTAGTCGATCCAGTCAAATGGTTGAGACCAAGAGAGAGCTTTTTAGCACGATTCTTGAACGTTCGAACTATAAGATCGTCATTTATAGTTTTTTCATCGAAAAATGAGTTCACTGCGCTTGATTTTATTTTGAGCCCATGTAGAGTGAAAACTATTGCATTGTTGTCGCCGTGCTTTTCACCTTTTGTTAGAGACTCCGAGAAAGCAATTGCGGAAAAGAACACAACCAGAAGCAGGAATGAATACTTCATAGCTGGTTATACCTGCACAATATTAATTCGAGATTTTTTTGTCAATATCTATACATACATTACTCACCATTTCCATCAATAGTTTTATCTACATAGTTTTCATTTTCAAATGATATGGTAACGTATCTAGCAAGTTGTTGATTTCTTTTCATTTCAAGTAATATTTTATTTTGAATTTATTACAATACAAGCAAACTTAAGAGAAGATATTCAGCGCTTACCTTTAAGGCTTTAAGAACCTTCTTTTTATTAATTTTACTTAAGGAAACATAAACCGATGAACAGTTTATAATATAGGCGGAACTTTCAGTACTTTATTACCATTAAAATTAAGTGAAATATCAAACCTCTACTCAATAATTTCAGCCACAAAAATATCTCATAGAGATCTAGTAGTGTTGTTTATAATTGCTATGGTGTCAAACACACATCACACGTGGCAATAATTTTGTTGGCGAAAAAGAGTAGACGATTTGATCGGCACGATAAAAATATCTAATTGAGACTTAAGAATGGTTTCAGCTAAATTTGCTTTCTTTTTGGTAATATCTGTAACTTATGTTACAAAAAGACTCAGGTATTGCTCACTGGATTTGAAAACCATTCTGAAACTGATACTGATCAGTGTTCTTTGTGTACTGTTGTCTCTCAGCCCTCAGTTGATGATTGGCAAAATAAAACAAAATTAATCTGTTTTTAGTAAAATTAAACATAATGTACCACAGTAAACACGGGGAAATTTACTTTGCCCCCAAATTCACCAAAACATCATCTAGATTACAATTAACATGTTAATTAACATATGATACGTAATTAATTAACATGCAAAACAATTAAAGAAGCATGTTTCTTTTGTAAATTTTTTTTTTGTTTCGGTAAAGATTTGGAATCGCCCATTTTGTTTCTGAAAAGAAGTATGTTTCTTTTCTCGTTGACGGAAATGTTATCCATATTTTGCTAGGAAAATCAAGATAGTACGTTTCTCAAAAGAAATTCACATAAATTATAAATCCTAGATATTTTACTGCATAATGGCGAGCCGCAATAACTTACCGACAATTAATTTTAACTTCTCTTTTTTTGAGGGAGGTCGGCGATTGCCGAGCTCAATGAATGGAATTAAAAGAAAGATCAAATTACAGAGTGTATTACATTTAGGGGATCCATATCTTTAGATAAAAGAAAAGAAAAGAATTCAAATGAGAGACGGTTGGCATCTCATTTAGGGGATCCATATCTGTGTTCGTGGAAAGGAGAGACGGTTGGCATCTCCCCTGACAGGGACGGGATTGGCTTTCGGGCCTGAACACACTTAAGGCACTCCGCTTATGCGGATCTTACACCCAATTTTAACTTCTCTTAGACATTGTTTTATGCATCATAACTTGATATAATATTACATGATCAAAGGGGTACCCCTTGATTTTGTCCAAGACATTCCACAATTATTAACTAGAACACCATACTAACATATAAACTATATATACCATTTAAGGGGGATGTGCTCCATTCATCATATGGGCGATTCTACGAGCATCGGTAATACTAAACTGATGGTGGCTCTCATCTGTTATCGCATCTTTTACATGAACATTCATAGTTCCATAACTTTTATATTAAAATTAATGCTTTAATATATTAATTAATAATATTATGTGTGATTTAAGGGCAGGATAATATTCAATGTATTTGTGTGTGAATGGATAATGTCTCTTCACATAAATAGGTGTCTATTAGATATAAAAGAAATATCCAGAATAAATAAGGTGGCTGTTTGATAGGGTGTCTTTTGGAGACACTTAATAATTCCTATATATATGTCTTTGTAATGTAGCGTGTATTTAACAGAAGAAATATAATAAAGAAAGAAGAGCCATTGGCTCTCTGTCTCCACTCTCTCGTGTGTACTGTATACAATCTTTATCTTTTTTGATATTGATCCCCAATCTCTCCCTCAAATAAAATCCTGCACTAATTTCCAACAAATTGGCATCAGAGCCACGGTTGTTTGCGAGTGTTTGCGAGAGTGAGTTTGTCGAAGTTTGGAGAAGGAGAAAGCCATGACAGCCCAAGGCGGTGTTTTCGGGCTCCCACAAGTTTCGCAACTTATTTTCGATGGCGAAAATTACGATTATTGGAGTATTAAAATGAAGACTCTTTTGATCGCGCAAGACCTATGGGAAATAGTAGAAGACGGAGTGGGCACGACAAAAGAAGGAGAAACTGCCGATGCGTTGAAACAAAATAAGAAGAAAGATGCAAAAGTCTTATACTTGATACAACAAGTAATTTCGGATAAATTATTTTCGCGAATAATTGGGGCTAAAACGTCGAAGGAAGCGTGGGAGATTTTGCAACGAGAATTTCAAGGAAACGAAAAAGTGAGAACGGTTAAACTCTTGACACTTAAGAGAGAATTCCAAAACTTGAAGATGAAGGAGCACGATACGCTCAAAGATTTTTTCTCCAGTATTTTGGAAGTGGTAAACCAAATAAAAGGTTTTGGCGAAAATTTGACCGATAAATCGGTTTGCGAGAAAATACTTATTAGCCTTTCTTCAAAATATAACAACATGGCGTCTATTATCGAAGAAACCAAAGACCGAGCGACTCTTAGTGTGCACGACTTGATGGGTTCTTTAGAGAGGCACGAACAACGATTAAATCAAGATACCGAGCAATCTTCAGAGAGTGTGTTCCAATAAAAAACTGCCGTAACCGAATCATCAAACCAAAATATGGTTAAGGGAGAATCATTTCGTGGTGGTCGAAATGGTAGAGGTCGAGGTCGAGGAAGATTCGGAAGAGGAGGAGGTAGAAGCAATTACCAAAATAATGAAGAGCGATTGTGTGGTGTGTGCAAAAGTTCGACTCATGCCGAGAAAGATTGTTGGAACAAAGGGAAGCCTCAATGCTACAATTGCAAGAAGTTCGGCCATATGAAAAATGATTGCCGAGTTAAAGCAAAATGAACAAGCCAACTATACCGAAGAGAAAATCGACAACGAAAATATTTTCTACGCGTGTCAAGCGGCCTTTGAGAAGAAGAATGATGTGTGGTACGTCGATAGCGGGTGTAGCAACCATATGACCGGAATCGAATCGGTCTTTAGCGAAATCGACAAGACGGTCAATACTCAAATTACCATGGGAAATGGTGCGGTTGTTCGATCTAAAGGAAAAGGAACGATTGCGATTGAGTCGAAGAAAGGTCGAATGTTCATTCGAGATGTGTTGTTTGTTCCGGAGTTGGCGCAAAATTTGTTAAGTGTTGGGCAATTGGTTGAGAATGGACACACGGTCCATTTTGAAGGTGATAGTTGCCAAATTTTTGAGAAGGCGAAAAACGGGAGTCAAGTAATAGCGAATATTAAAATGGAGAAAAATCAAAATTTTCCTCTCACTCCAAAAGCATCGAAACTTGTCGCTTTGGCAGCCGGTGCGGAATATGTGTCGTGGTTGTGGCATAAAAGGCTCGGCCATGTGAATTTTGGGAGCTTTAAGTTCTTGAGTAAGAAAAATATGGTCTACGGTTTACCGAATATTGAAGAGAAGGATGATGTGTGTGAGGCGTGTGCTCTCGGTAAAATACATCGAGAATCATTTCCGAAGAAAATGCATGGAGAGCGACAAAACCATTGGAGGTAGTGCATACCGATGTTTGTGGTCCGATGTGAAGGAAATACAGTTTCAGGATCAACCGTAAAAGTGTACACAAGGATAAACGAATGTAGTCGTACATTCGTAGCCATATCTTTCAGTAGGAAAATCCGATTTGAATGGTTCAAATTGGGTAAGATAGATAATTAGATTATCTATAACCTTCATGTAGAAATATATTTCATATGAACGAAGTATAAGTGTCGTTTCTGTGAAATACCGAAAGGGTGCAACAGTATGACATACAGTTAGTAAAACAGTCATAACTTTTGCATACGAACTCCAATTGGGCTGGGCCAAATTGGGTTGTGTAGATAATAAGATTATCTACAACTTTCGTGTTGGTTGATTTTCTGTCAGAGAAATTTATCAATTTCGTCTGGACAGAATACTGAACAGGTTCATACAGTTTTCTGTGTGAAAGGGTGTATATTGGATATACATGCCTTTTGGCTAATCCTTATCCTATTAGGTATAAATAGGATTTTCTCTCTCATCTTCACTAAGGAATTCAGAAGTAATTCAAACCAATTCATTCAGAATTATCCAGAAAATTGTGAGACAAATTTCTAGAGAGTGAAAAGGTGTAAAAGAGAGAAACCGTGAAAAGGTGTTTTACGGTTTAGAGAATCAATTCGATTAAGCAAGTTCACCGGTGCATCGTCTAGGCAGGTGCATCCGTGACCGACGTCTTGCGATTCAAGGTGGATACACGTAGAGGAGCAACAACTGAGGCTCTCACGATTGTGATCGATTCGGACGAGTAGATTGAGTCGGAGACGAAATCAAGCGAATCGGCGAAGTCAACGAGCGGTGAAAGACGCGTGGTATGGGACGCGCGTATTGTCACCAACGTGACAGGAGAAAGAAGGCAGCGATCAACCCTTCGTGTGCAATCAATTTTGCACCGGTAAAGATCTAACCTTCTATTTGCATCGTACCCTCGAAGTCGTGGCGTGATCTCGGGAATCGGGGAACCGAACCGGGCCTACATATCCGCTGCGCGGGCCCGGGGCCGGGGATATTTCCCTACACGATGAAGACACCTTCACAAGGCGGTAACCGATATTTCATTATCTTCATAGACGATTACTCGAGGATGTGTTAGATTTATTTCATTAAACAAAAATCCGATGCATTTTCTATCTTCAAGAAGTTTCAAAGGATGGCTGAGAGGCAAAGCGGATGCTTCATCAAGAAGTTACGAAGTGATCGAGGCGGCGAATACAACTCTAAAGAGTTCGACAAATTCTGTGAAGATATTGGCTTAGAGAGACAATTGACGGTTGGGTATACACCCGAGCAAAATGGTGTTGCCGAAAGGAAGAATCGGACAATCATTGAGATGTCACGAGCGATGTTGAATGAGAAGGGCCTTCCGACTAATTTTTGGGCCGAGGCAGCGAGTACCTCGGTTTATTTATTAAATTGATGTCCGACAAAAGCAGTGAAAGATAAAACGCCGTTTGAAGTATGGTCCGGTGGTAGAAAACCATCGGTCAATCACTTGCGAATTTTTGGATCTATTTGCTACGCGCATGTTTCGAAAGAGATGAGACACAAGCTTGAAGAAAAAGGAGAAAAGTGTGTCTTCGTGGGTTATAGCTCACAATCAAAGGGTTATAGACTCTTTAGTTTGAAAAGAAATAAATTAATAACGAGCCGCGATGTGATTTTAAATGAAAAAGACAAGTGAGATTGGAAAGGAAAAGGAGTTGATGATGTCTCCGTTGTAGTAGAAGAAAAACAATCCGAGCCACGAGTTGAGAAAAATGATGATGAAGATGAAAGTGAAGAAGAAGAAGAAATACCGCGATCTCCTCAGACAAATATCGCGTCGAATCCCTCAACACGGAAACCAACACCGGTAAAAATGAGAAGATTGAGTGATATTTAGATGAATTGTAATTTTTGTGTCGTAGAACTGTAAGGTTACACACACATTTATCAAAGTGTGCAGCGGAATTAGTTTCGCATGCGTAACCTAATTCTACCGGGATCACGTCCGAAAACCATCCAAAAAGGAAGAGTTGGAGAAAATTACCTCGTACAAGTTAGTACGTGTCGATTTCTTCTCCAAATCCGTGAACCTTCTCCAAGGAGTGCTCGTGCAATCCCTCTACTCGTGTCCACCTTGATTTCGACCGATCGGAATCGTCGACGTCGTTCTAGTCGCCGTCACGATCAATTCTCTCAAGAACTTGATCGAATCTCCCTCTAAATCACTCTAGATCTAATCTATTTTTCTGTGGAAGAAGAGAGAGAAAGCGGCGGCTCAAAACCCTAATACTGAAAATTAGCTTTGGTTAAAACGTAATCAGAATTCTATATATATAGGAAATAGGTTCGTTCGAACGCACTTAAATAGTTTGTTCGAACGAACCCAATTCTGACTATCACGAATAAGTCCGTTCGAACGCACTTAAATAGTTCGTTCGAACGAACCCAATTCTGATTGCAGATTTGCCTATTTATGTAAATTCTTCCAAGTTAATTCTTAAGCCATATTTTCTTTCAAGAACCGGCATGTTTCGAGCAAGCGGTTCAAGAAGAAGTATGGAGAAAAGCGATGGAAGAAGAAATAAAAATGATCGAGAAAAATGAAACGTGGGAGTTAGTCGAGAAATCGAACGAGAAAGGTGTAATCGGGTTAAAGTAGATCTATAAGATGAAAACGAATCCGGATGGATCGGTTCAAAAATACAAGGCGAGACTAGTTACGAAAGGATACTCTCAGCAACCCGGTACCGACTATCAAGAGACGTTTGCACCGGTGGCAAGGCACGAGACGGTACGGTTGTTGATTGCATTGGCGGCGCATAAAGGTTGGAAACTATACCAACTTGATGTGAAATCTGCTTTTCTAAATGGCGTGTTGAAAGAAGAGGTCTACGTGGAGCAACCGCAAGGGTTTGTGGTTGACGAAGACGACAACAAGGTGTACAAATTGAAGAAAGCTTTGTATGGACTGAAACAAGCACCCCGTGCATGGTATAGCAATATCGATTCTTACTTCACCGAAAAAGGGTTTAAAAGGAGTCCGAGTGAACCAACCCTTTATATCAAGCAAGGCAAAACCGGTATGATTATCGTTTCTCTTTATGTCGATGATTTAATTGTAACCGGTAGTGATGAAAAGATGGTACGAGAATGAAGGGAATTCACCCGACCCCAGGCCCGCGCAGCGGATATGAAGGTCCGGTCCGGTTCCCAAAATGCAAGATCACGTCATGACTTCGAGGGTACGATGCAAAGTAGGATAGACGATTACCAGCGTGAAATTGATCACGCACGACGGGTTGATCGCTCACATCTTTTTCTTCTCCGGTGTCACGTTGGTGACTAGCCCGTGCGTCCCATACCACACGTCTCCCGCCGTCTTGACGCGCCTCCGGTTGTCTTCGTGCGTCCCACGTCCACACGCTTCCACAGCCTTTCACTCTCGTTGACGTTCCTTGTTCCTCCGGTTCGATCACAATCGGAGAGCCACACCTGTCGCTCCTCTACGTGTATCCACCTTGAGTCGGAAGACGTCGGTCGCGGGTGCAACTGCCTAGACGAAGCACCGGCGAACTTGCTTGATTAGATCGATTCTCTACACTGAGAAAAACTATTTTTCTCGGTTTTCTCTCTTCGCACTCTTTCGCTCTTAGAAACATGACTCTATTTTCTGGATCATTCTCTAGATAGAATGTATTGTGGACTGAATAATCTAAATAGAGGAGAGAGAAATATCCTATTTATATCACATATGATTAGGGTGGGCCAAAAGGCATGTATATCCCATATACACCCTTTCACACAGAAAACTGCATGAACCCTTTCAGTATTCTGTAAAAACGAAATTGTTAAATTCCTTTAACAGAAAATAAACCTCACGAAAGTTAAGTTGTAGATAATCTTATTATCTTTCCAACCCAATTTTTCCCAGCCCAATTGGAGTTCGTATGCAAATGTTATGACAGTTTTAATAACTGTATGTCATACTGTTGCACCATTTCGGTATTTCATTGAAACGACACTGATACTTCGTTCACATGAAATATATTTATACATGAAAGTTCTAGATAATCTCATTATCTATCTGACCCAATTTGAACCATTCAAATTGGATTTTCCTACTGAAAGTTATGGCCACGAATGGGTACGTTCGTTTATCCTTGTGTACACTTTTACGGTTGATCCGAAACTGTATTTCTTTCAGTCTCCCATTCAGATCTACCTAAAAGGTACTCATGCATATCCAATATGCACGATCTTAGAGAATATAGCTTGCGTATAAACATACCAAGCTATGCACATCCTATGCACATCCAAAGCCTACAAGCCCATGAGCGGGATCTAGTCACTCCATCATGGCTACCCATGTTAAAACGAAAAATGATTGTGATTATTGTGCCTATCTCGAATAGCGGTTACTAGTTCTCTTGTTTGCGATATCCGTTAATCAAAAGGCATAATGGTAGTCATCCTTATATCTTGATTAACTATACTTATTCCTCGATTCCGAATTGAGTTAACAATTTCAATCGATATTAACCATTAATATCATTGACTACGGCCGTAGTTTTCGTTAATCAATTCATCGAGTGGCCTAAGAGATATCTCTTCCTTTCGGAATAAACAATTCCTATCTTGGAGACTCATATTGCATTCCGTGTTTCGGACAATACCCAATGATGACCGTTTTAGCCCCTGTTACGGTAAGCGTAAGGTCATATCAAAGCATTGTGTTACGCACGTAACGCAATCAATGGTCCCCTCAAGTGTGAAGAACCTAAAACCCTATCCGTCGTAAGTCCATCTATAATGACTAAACCATGTCATGGTCTCGCGGCTTTGGTCATATCCAATACATGTAACTTAACATATATCTACGTTCCCGATTCGACAAGCACCTTGTCCCATGATTAGCAAAACATAATCATCTCCTCGGCAAACGTACTAGTGCACACGTCCAGTCTATTATCTCATAATAGAAATGCTTCTCTCTTAAGCAAACTGACCCGCGACTAGGGATGTTTAGAAATGAAACTTTAGGTGTGACGGTTTTGCTGCACATAATCATCAATTATGCCGGCGTCCAAATAAGCTCAAATCAGGGTTCGTGTAACAATCATATTACACAACCCGCACACAGTTTTCATATAAGGTGAATGCATATTAATAAAATTTTTAAAGGGATGCATTCATATGGATTAAGTATTTGGGTGATACAACGTTTACCTATGGGTATCTACATACCCACAACCTGCGAGGACTATCGTATTAGATAACTACACTCTACTCTCTTCTTCCTCCTCTAGGTATCTCATACCCATAGTCATCGCATGAATGTCACGCGCGACTAGAGAGAGCGGTTTTGTAAACGGGTCCGCACGTTGCTGCTAGTGTTAATCTTCATCAGGTTTGGAACATTTCCAATACCTACGATCACATCTTTTCACAAAATTTCATGGATCAAATGAAATTTTTCTGAGTATTGGCTAGAAGTGGTTGTGACCTCGGCATTTTTGGCTTGTACTATTGCGTTTCATGCAATACACAACCATAAATCCGATAACTCGTGACTACCCGAGTTTGGTCATGTATCCTTGATCCATACCGCTTCCTTTTGCGATTAATAACCGCAATATACTCGCCTCCGTAAATAGAATCATAAACTATTGGTCATGTGGAACCTTTCCACATAACCGTGTTTTCGTTTAAGCAAAACATGTACACACTTTGTGATCGAAAGTCGTGCTACATATTTGGATGTGCTAAATATTTGGAAACTGCCGTTGTTATAACTCTTTATAACCAACACGTTCTTCACACCATTATAGATAAAATAAAATCCTGAATTCTTTCGCAAAGTATTCAAGGATAAATTTCACCGCTATCAATACAAATCCCGATGGGTTTAAATATAAATAACCATTATGTATATATATGTATAGCCATTATACATTCACAAGAGTTAGTCTCATATAATCGCATTACATTCAAACTCGTGTGATTCCCTTGGAATTTATTGACGGTAAATTAGACGCATTATCCATATGACATATATCCACATAATAGATTCTCACATCAAAATGTGAAGCATCATATCATTTCTATTTTTGCGCTGCTTGATGTCTCACATCGAGCCACAAAAATATATGCCATTCGACATTTCGATTTAACTCCTCCAAGGAGTTATATGTTGAAAACATTTTTCAACAATATGTCGATATACGTGTGATAATATAGAACGAGGAACTTCTTAGATCTATCCTATAGATCTTCACGCTTAATTCATAAGCGGTCTTGCCTAAATCCTTTGTCGTTACAAGAAATATAACGCGGCTCCCACTAACCTTCATGTGTACACAAAGTTTCCATTCGTTCCGACAATGTTATAACAATTTATAACTTCGTCAAAACAAATATTCCAATTCCGAGAAGCTTTCTCTAATCCATCTTATGGATCGTTAAAGCGTGCATATCTTATCCCCGATTCTTATGAATCGACAAAACCGTAAGGTTGTGTCAAGTACACATCCTTTCATAAAATTTCTGTCAATAAATTCGGTTTTGACATCCATTTTGCCACATCACATAGTCTTAATATGCGACCATGACAAGCAGAATTTCGAGAATGTGAAAGCATGGCAACATGCGAAAACATTTCCTCATAGTTCGACTATGAAATACTTGAAACTTTTCGCTACTAGCCTCGCTTTGTTATATGCATATTCCTATCCGTGTCGGTTCTCATCTTGAAAACCCATTCACATTTCACGGGTCTAGCCCTGAAAGTAATGAAATCAAGTTCTAAACTTGATAATTTACCCGGATCGAATCTCAGATTTCATGGCATCTTGCCATATGGAATCGTCACTTTTCATAGCATCCTTGTAGGATATCGAATCATCATATGATTTCGATCTATCATCGTTAGCCATGATAAATCCGTATTTACCGGCTTATGATATAGCCTACTTGATCTACTCACAGTGTGTTCGATTCGTATTCATCAACTATTGATGAAGTCGTGTAAACTTTCATCGGCACAATGTTCATTTTCAGATCCGAATTGGAGTTCGTATGCAAAAGTTATGACAGTTTTATTAACTGTATGTCATACTGTTGCACCCTTTCGGTATTTCATTGAAACGACACTGATACTTCGTTCACATGAAATATATTTCTACATGAAAGTTCTAGATAATCTCATTATATATCTGACCCAATTTGAACCATTCAAATTGGAGTTTCCTACTGAAAGTTATGGCCACGAACGCGTACGTTCATTTATCCTTGTGTACACTTTTACGGTTGATCCGAAACTGTATTTCTTTCAGAGAATTCAAGGAGGATATGTTGAAGAAATATGAGATGAATGATTTGGGATTACTTCATTATTTTTTGGGTATCGAGATTAATTAAAGAGAACATGGAGTTTTTATTTCGCAAATGAAGTATGCCCAAAATATTCTCGCTAAATTTAAAATGGAAAATTGTAATCCGGTGACGATACCGATTTTGGTGAATGAAAAGATGATGAAAGAAGATGATAGTGGTGATGCCGATGAATCGATCTATAGAAGCTTAGTGGGTAGTCTATTATACCTTGTCGTTACAAGACCCGACATTATGTATGGAGCGGGTTTGTTATCTCGGTTCATGAGTAATCCGAGCAAATTACATTTTGGAGTAGCGAAGAGATTATTGCGATACATGCAAGGTACCAAAGATTTCAGACTTATGTATGAGAAGAATGAGAAAGCGAAAATAGAATTGGTTGGATTTTGTGAAAGCGATTGGGCCGGTAGTGTGGATGACATGAGAAGCACATCCGGTTACGCATTTACTCTCGGATCGGGCATATTTTCATGGGCCTCGAAGAAGCAAGAACGAGTCGCGCTTTCAACGGCGGAGGCGGAATATGTGTCGGCAAATGAAGCCGCGAGACAGGTTGAATGGTTGAGAAAGGTGTTAGAAGACATGGGGGAGAAACAAGAAACCGCAACGGTTCTCTTTTGCGATAATCAATCCGCGATAGCCATGTCAAATGATTCCGTCTTCCATAGTCGAACGAAGCATATCAAGCTACGACATCATTTTATTCGAGAGGTAGTTGGAGATGACGAACTTATTGTCAAGCATCACTACAACATGTCAATTGTTTTGGGTCGGTTTTGACCGTCCCTAAATAACCTCAAAACCGTCCCTAACCAATTTGGGGTCGGTTAGCCGTCCCTGTTGTACCGTCCCTGAAGCCTCCGACCCTGACAGGGTCGGGCCGTCCCTAAATGGCTTTTGGGTCGGTGTGTTTTGTGTCGGGCCGTCCCTAAATAGCTTTTGGGTCAATAGGACACTGACATGTGCAGAAAAATAGGACAGCGCAGCATTAGGGGCGGGCAGTCCCTAAACCTGAAAAGTACATGACGTATGACAGAAAGGACAATGCAGGTTTAGGGACGGCCATCCCAACATGGCTTCTAGGGACGGTTTTAGTAGGGATGGCCAGTCCCAACAGAGCTTGTAGGGACGGTTTATTTAGGGTCGGGCAGTCCCTAATTGAATTATATATTAATATTATATATTATTTATTATATAAATTATTATATATTATATAATAATTAATATTATTTATTAATATATATTATATATTATATAATAATTAATATTATTTATTAATATATATTATATATTAATATATATTATTTATTATATATTATATATTATATATTATTTATTATATATATATATATTATATATTAATATAATAATATTAATTAATTAATAAATCAATATTATAAAATTTATATATTATATATTATATATTAATATAATATTATTAATTATTAAATTAATATTAATTAATTAATTTTTTGCATTTACTAAAAACCTATTAGAAAACCTACAATACAAAATAAGTCCAAGGACAATTCAACGATACACAATAACACAAATAAGTACCACGACATAAAAAGAACACAAATAAATCCCACGACATAAACATAACACAATAAGTCCAAGAACATACACATAAGACAAATAAGTTCTACTACATTGTCAAACAAACACAAATCGAACTAAAAATTCGTCGGATCATCAGGCAGAAAAAACTGGTTCGTCGTAAGATCCTTAAAATATAAAACATGTATTAACATTAACATTTCTATTAAAATTAAAATAATCATTTAAAAAATTGAGATATTAACCTTTATTCCGAACAAATGTGAACCGTCAAGCGGTGCCGAAACTCTGATCTTCTAATTTTGCCGAGACTTCGATATTGTAGTTGTGCCGAAATTCAAAAATGTAAAAACGCAAAAACTCAGATATGTCAAAAAACATTGGAATAAACTCAGATCTGTTAAAAAAATTGAGATATTAACCGTCAAGCAATACCTAAAAAATCAATTAATAAGGAAAAAAAGTTGATTGAAAATTGGAATAAACTCAGATCTGTCAAAAATGTAAAAACGCAAAAACTGTGAAAAAAAAATCTGTCAAAAAACATAATTTCCAGAATTTAAATAATTCAGGGTATGAAAAAAAGTAAAAAAAAAAAGAAAATTAAAATTTTTAAACAGGAAAAATAAAACCAAAATTTTTAAAAAGTCAAAAAACATCGTTGTTCCAAAATAAAACCTGTCAAAAATAAAAATTATAAACGAAGGCAGCGAATAATCAGTGTATGAAATTTGGAAAAAAAAACCCTAAACAGTAAATAAAAAGAAAAAAAATTATTACAGTAAAAATAAACCCTGAACAGTAAATAAAAAGAAAAAAAAGTCGAAGTAAAAATTTGAAAAAAATCAGTGTATGAAAAAACAGGAAATAAGTCCGAAAAACAAATGTTTAACAACAGAAAATTAAAATTTCGAATAAGGAAAAAAAAATAGTTGAAAAGCAAAACAGGAAGAAAGAAGAAAAAACAATAAAATAAAGGTAATGAAAAATTCATAAAAAAAACAACCAAAAAAGAAAAAAAAACATTAAAAACAGTTTATGAAATTAATTATAAATTTAAAAAAAGAAGAAAAAAACAGCAAAGAGACATTTAATTGGAAACAAAACAGCAAAAAAACAAAAAATAAAAAAGCTTGAGAATATAAAAAAATCATTGAATGAAAAAATACAAAAACAAAAAATGAAAAAAGTCTAAAAAAAATGTTTAACAACAGAAATTAAAATTTCGAATAAGGAAAAAAAAATAGTTGAAAAACATAACAGGAAGAAAGAAGAAACACAATAAAATAAAGTTAATGAAAAATTCATAAAAAAACAACCAAAAAAGAGGAAAAAAACATTAAAAACAGTTTATGAAATATAATAATAGATCTAATGCTAAACATCCTACTCTTCTCACATTCGGCCACGTCTCCTTTACTGTTTGTTCCCTTGATACTCTTTAGTTTCACGACAAGCAAAATAGGAAAAAAAGTCCGACCCCCCAGAACTGCCGGCTGCGAAACCCTAGCGGACGATCGCCCCGGAGACGCGAGGCTCTGGCGATGGAGGTCGCAATGGAGAGCTACGCCAACGACAGGGCTCAAGTGGTGATTCTCGATTTTCTTCCTCGGGCGACGAAAGCGAACCCTAGGCGTCGCAGTTGAGTTCGTTTTTCACTTTTTCTCTGATTTTTTTCGCAGTGTGGATCATTCTTTTTGTGAATTTTTGATTGTTGTATTTGAAAGCTAAAGAACAACAATCGTACGGTATGAAATTACGATCCAGTTAGGTTCAATTACAATATTTTGTGAGTTGATTGCATGCTAATTTGTGCTATTTTGAGATGAAGCATGAGTATTTCATGAGTATGCTTAATTTCAGTTTAGTTGGGGTATTTTATGTATTAATTCCATGTTAATTAGGGCTAATTTCATCTGAAATTAATGTGCGATTCTTAATTAGGGCTATTTTGCTCCTCTCTGTCTTGCTGGTCAACCCTAATTCCTCTCGCCACGGTGGCGACGATTCTTCCGCCGCATCTATTGGCGATGGGCCTGTCGAACAACGGTTAAAGAGACGGATGGACGAAAGCTAAAGGAAGTTCAGGAGTGTGTCTCTCCAAGCACAAGACGATCCAGGGACGACGATTCTGACTTCCCCTAACGATGAGCTGGTTAGTCTTCAGAATTTGAATATTCTAATTTTTACTTTGGGAAAGTCGTTTGTCTAGCTTATTTTGATCAATATTATATTATGTTTATCATTTTCTAATTTTCTAATTTTTACTTGGCAAAATTGTTCTGAATTTCTACTGTAGATTGAAAAGGGGATCATATGCAGCTTTTAGATTTCCAGCGAGAGGATTATAGTTGTGGAGTTTTCGGATTTTCGTTGGAAACATGAATTCTAGGAGGTTAGAATTTTATCTAATCCAATTTTTCGATTCATTTTTTTTCTCTGTACATTCTCCTTCGATTTATCAAATCCAATTATAAGAATTTATTAATTTGAGATTTTTCGAGTGTAGAATTTGGGGCAGAGATTGGAGTGGGAAGCGGGGTCTGCTGACGCGTCGGTGAGGCAGTTGATACCGAACGAAGTGATGAGAGCGAGAAAATATAGAATCGTACGAATTGTACCAAGGTTCAAAGAAGAAAACTGGAATTTATTTTGAAAAATAAGTTTTTTTGGTTTTAATTTGGTATATTTATTAAAATAAAAGTAAATTTTGTGAATAATTTATAATGTTCTTATTTTGTTTGAATTGAAGGTTTAGTGATAATACTGAATATAAGAAACCAATGCTTCTTCGATATGATGCTGGCGACGAAGATGCAATATATATCCTAAACATTGGCCCTCTATAGCCTTCTTCCACGTTCCCGTCCGCGACGAAGATGCTGGCGACGAAGATGCTCGATGGCTTTGCTCACTTTTCTCGGCCGTCCAATCAGATTTCGATGAGAAGATAGCGTCGCCTCTCTTTCCCTCTTCATTCACGCGAGAACGGAGACAAAAGGAGTGACGTGACGAAACCCTAGACGATCGCGGGACGGCTTGAAACGCTTCTGTGTTCGTCCAACCAAGAAGATGTAAGTTCTGACTTCCAAATTCTTCTTCTTTTAGTAATTTCATTCACGATTCTTCGAGTTCATCAATTATAATTTGCGATTCGATGCTAAATTAAACAAAAAACCCTAATTTCTTACAAATTAGGGAAATGTGCATTACTGTTTAATGATAGTAATTGGATTTGGGGATTATCACATAATTGTGCCAGTCAAAATTTGCGATATAATTTCCTTAATTTTAAAATTTTAAACCGCATCCATAGTTATTTTATTTTCCAGCCTAAAAGCAAAGCGTCGTTACTTTGGAGAAAATCTGCAATTATGAAAGATATGTATCTACTCAAAAATTGCAATTTCAAAACACATACCGAGCTCTCATGTCGTTGTAGGCAGTCCTGAACCATTAAAGGTGTTGTATTATTTTATTACAAATAATACTAAAATTTAAAACTTTATATTTTGATCCAATATTAATTATTGAATATTTTATTTTATGCAAATGATATGCATTAATAATAGAGAAAATCAAATTACAAAACATTCTAATCATTTTAGAATATGAAAAGAAGAAATGTTAGATGTTCTGAAATTAAGATTAATTGACCCATGAATAATTTGGGCAATTAATGACTTTACGGTTTTGTATTGAAATAAAATATGAAGTAATCATTCTCTCTTTAATAATACAATAATGAGGAGAAATTATTGTGGCTCCTACTGTTATGAAAAGACCATTATTTATTTGGTTTTTGAGACATACCCTGTCTCTCTTTTTCATCTCTATTACATCCTAAAAACATTATAACATAAAACACTATCTCTTCCAATATATTCTCAAATTACACATGTGAAATTATATATCTTGGTTTGAAGAATTCGGTGCACGGCTTCATTTCTTTCGAAGTGAGGAACATCCGTTCTCGACTGTGCTTACGGAACGGATACGAGATGAGCTCTGGAGGTGTAGAACCTTGGAGATGGAGAAACGAAAATACCCTGCACAAGAGGGCGTTAATCTGTCTTTAAAACAGCTGTGGCATGACCGCGCGGCTACATCCAGGCTTGTCTTGATTTATTTATTATTATTTAATTATTTATTTGGTTAATTATTGAAATATAACCAACAATCTAAAGACAGATTAATCTTTGAATTTGATGAAATTTAAATTCATGAGATTGTTAGAAACAAAATGGCCAAATTTATTTTCGGTTGACATTTATTTGATCAATAACATCATATTAGTCAGATGTGTCAAATTGCAATTGATTTTATATAAAGATTGTTTTGCACAAATTTGCATCAATCGAAATCGATTGTAAATTCAAATTCAAGACATGATTTTCTGTTGAATTTGTTTGATCTATTTGTTTTGGTAGATCTTAAAATTTATATTGATAAAAATCAGAGAAGCAAATAAGAAAAATAAACTATTTATACAAATCAAAGTTTTGTATAAAATAAGCATAGTTTCTTGTGCTTTCAAATTTGTTATGATTATAATTATATATTATTGTTAACTATTTGGAAACTGAAATTATGATTTTCCAAATTTAATTAACAAATTATAATAATGTTTGTGATAATCATACATCATATTCATCATTTATATTTATACTTTAATTGTTGAACAGTTACACTTTTCAACTTTTATGATATGAATCATAATTATTCATAGTGATTCTATAACATGTAACCGTTTAAAACAATAAAAGGCAAAGATCAAATGAAATACTTATAAATTATAAATATTATATTGACGACAGATACAGTCGGCCATATCATACATAAGTGTTGCATGGCAAATTACATTTGCATTCGTATGGAACTTATATATTGGATCAAGTCAATACATGAAATGGGGTCTTGTTCATTTCAAACCTACCATCATACACAACTAGATTGGTCCAGTATTATTTGGATAATTTAAAAAATTAAGTCAGTCAATTATTTTTCAATTTAATATGACTTGATAGAACTAAATTATGCTAAACCACTAATCTAATTAAGCTTAGATTAAGATCAAATGACTTGGCTAAAATGCTAGGGTTTTAAAGTTTGATAATTTATTTATCTCTTTAGAATCGTGGTTTGATTATGGAGGTTATGTTCACGTTTGTGCTAAACCATTCCTATCTCCACTTATTAAGAATTTTAATTAAAACCTGTATTGTTGTTCTAAAATGGAAAATAATGTATAGGTTAATTGATCAAATTAAATCTTGATGATAATAAATTTATTTTGATAAATCATAATTATTTTGTGTTCCTAATATTGCGGATACATATGAAATTAACAGTAAAGATATTGGCTTGACCAACTTTACATTTAATATCTTTTTTATTGATGTGTGGCTTTAAATAATATAAACATTCAAATTTATCTTTATCCAGATTATGGACAAATACAATAAGTATCATGTGAAGTTTGATAATATTATTATCTCTTCTATCAATGTAATAAAACAATTGTTTAATTATTTCAGATAAAGTTATAAAGGTTATATGCTCATCCTGTTAATCTATTGATGATTAATTTTGTTTAATAAAATAATGCAAATAATTGATTATTACTTGAATCAATTATTGTAAAATTCCAATTCATATATTTATTGCACAAATTAATATTAAATGTTTTCAATGACAAATTGAAACGGTTTACTCATATCATAATTTGGATGCAAATATACTGGTCATTGATAATTAATGAATTCTTCTCCTTAATTGGGCTAAATAAGTAATTTATTGAATGACGTTAGCCTATGATTAATAGACTAAATGTTCTGCAATAAGAAGAAGAATGCAATTATTTGCTGGTCAATTTTACCATAATAAAATTTGTTTAATTAACACGAAGCATGTCATGTAATCTGAAATTTATGGATTTATAATGACTGTAATGCATGGTATTATTAATATAATTTATACAGCAGTGATTTTAAATATTTTGCATTATATTTGCAATATATTTAATTATTCTGTTATTGCAAATGATAAATAAAGTTTGATAAAATATCTCTTTATATAAATTTGGATTTCACTAATTATTAGTGATCCAATATGTATAATTATATATATTATATTAATTTTAAATATCTTTAATGATATTCAGATGTAATAATTAAGAATACCAATTTGAAAATATTGGTTAGGATGATATTTATTTAAGTATGAAATTTAATTCGAAAAGAAATAATGTTTGCCTAAAATTGGTTAAGGAATTAATTTATGTATATTCCTAACTAAAGTGCCTAATTAAATAATTAGCATATGCATTTTGATTCAAATATAATTATCGATCTGATCAATCAATAAATTATGAATCATTAAATAAATAGGCACGCATTTATATTAAATATTAAAACGCGCGAAATAATAAATAAAAGTGTGATATATCACTGAATTTTAAATGATCGGAAAAATAATTAACCGATCAAATAACAAAAGATCCTAGAAGATCTTGTTCATCGAGGGGGATGAGGATTATGCCTATATGATTGTCACCAGAAGTTGGGTCCCTACCATTGTGGCTGGCTGGTCCGGACAAATGGTTCAAGGGGTGAACGAAGCGACTGATGTGACACTTTCGAAGCACAATTTAGACTCGAAAAGTCTGTGTCCATCCCTATGGTGAAGTGTTTCAAGGTGATGGTTAGGTTGAATATTATTGTTCATAATAATTCCAAAAGAAAATATACATAAAATGTATATATTAAATTAAATTATTTAAGGAGTATATTTCCACACCGTATACTCTTTGAGGAATTACCTATGTGAGAATTGTCGTGGGCCGCGACTAAAGGATATGGGCAGAATCCTAATATATTCTCATGAAAATCAAGGTTAGCGCACGGCCATAAATAGCGCACACCTGCAAAAGCACAAATGAGTTTTTCCTATATTATGTGTGTGATTGTAGAGGATTGGTTGAATGACACATGGTTCAAGAGCTAGTTCACCATGCAGTCTCGATTCAATATGATCAACACTAAGTGTGGGTTCAAGGCCACGTCCACCCATAACAATGCATAATAGATATCAAGTTTTGGAAGAAAGAAAATGTTATTTATAAAAGTTTTAAATTGAGGGCGAATGTTGTATTATTTTATTACAAATAATACTAAAATTTAAAACTTTATATTTTGATCCAATATTAATTATTGAATATTTTATTTTATGCAAATGATATGCATTAATAATAGAGCAAATCAAATTACAAAACATTCTAATCATTTTAGAATATGAAAAGAAGAAATGTTAGATGTTCTGAAATTAAGATTAATTGACCCATGAATAATTTGGGCAATTAATGACTTTACGGTTTTGTATTGAAATAAAATATGAAGTAATCATTCTCTCTTTAATAATACAATAATGAGGAGAAATTATTGTGGCTCCTACTGTTATGAAAAGACCATTATTTATTTGGTTTTTGAGACATACCCTGTCTCTCTTTTTCATCTCTATTACATCCTAAAAACACTCTTCCAATATATTCTCAAATTACACATGTGAAATTATATATCTTGGTTTGAAGAATTCGGTGCACGGCTTCATTTCTTTCGAAGTGAGGAACATCCGTTCTCGACTGTGCTTACGGAACGGATACGAGATGAGCTCTGGAGGTGTAGAACCTTGGAGATGGAGAAACGAAAATACCCTGCACAAGAGGGCGTTAATCTGTCTTTAAGGCAGCTGTGGCATGACCGCGCGGCTACATCCAGGCTTGTCTTGATTTATTTATTATTATTTAATTATTTATTTGGTTAATTATTGAAATATAACCAACAAAAGGTACTCCTTTTTTAACTATATAATTTTTTCCTTTTTTGTTATGAACAAGAAAATTTGCAAAACAGCCCCTTTTTTCTTAAAACTAAATATTTTATTTTCAAACCAATTCAAAATGTACAGGACTATTATCATAATTATTTTCTGCAATTTTCAGTAATGCTTTTTTAAATTTACATTTTAGGCATAATGTAGGAAACTTTTGGAAATTTCCTAACTTTTAAATCTTAATTCACTTTCTCAAATTTCTGGAGTAGATAATTTTTGTATGCAAATAGATTAGATTGACATTGGCTATCTACAACCTAGGCAACATTTTCCTAAACGAAATTCTTCTCCTTCGTGTTTTATTTCCTTCTTTTTCAAAATAATAGGGCTTTTTTAATTTGTACGGACATTCATGATATTTCTAATTTGAAAAGGTTAATGAGATTAAGAGTTTTGCAGGGTATACATGATATTAATTATTGTTTTTAAAAAATTATTGCAATTCAAGGTATACGTGATATTAAAAATTATTGTTTTTAATCTCAAACATTTTAGAGGTGTTTTTGGTAATTCGTTTTAAATGACACTTAAGAATTATTGCAAGTTGTGCATGATACTATTTTTTCTATTTTTTTTTTGCAATTCTATGTATAAGTTTGTAATTTTAAACATTTAGAGGTGTTTTCTGTAATTTTCAGTCTTTACCAGAAATTTTATAGTAATTACAATTGAATGTTAAATATTTGTTAATTTTTTTTATGCTCAATAAATTAGGTGGAAATTTTTTGATCAAAGCATATCAATTTGTGAATTGACCTGGATGTATTTTAGTTTTTTTTAGGGTGTTCTGCAATTTTCAGCATTTTGGAGGCATTTTTGGAAAAATTTCCTCATGTTTGATTTTTTTTTTCAAATATCAAAAGTTTGAGGATAGTTTTTCAATTTTCATTACTTTTGGGGGTTCTTTTATGATTATATGCAATCTTTAGTATTTTGATAGCAGAAAACCAATATTTTAGGATTTCTCTGCAATTTGCAGTCTTTAGGTAGTATTGGTAATTTTCAGTTTTTTTACATTTTCAACATTTTTTGGCTTTATCGAAAATTCCAGTAATCTGTTGGGTTCTTTCATAATTTGCAATAATATTTAATTTATATATTATATTAGTGATCGTAGGTGGAGCATTCCGGCACAAGAAACACCCGCCAGCGGGCAACAAAACGACGACGCTCCCGAGCAAAATCTGACTGGAGCAAAAACAGACCCGCGCAATTGCGCGGGTAAAACGCTAGTTAATTATATATTTTAAAAAAAGAACAAAACAACAGCAAAGAGACATTTAATTGGAAACAAAACAGCAAAAAAATTTACAAATTTTGATAAAAAAAATAAAACGAGACTAAAATCACAGCAATAAAATTCTTAATAAAAAAAACAACCAAAAAATTGAAAAAACAGGGATTTAAAGTTGAAAAATTCAAACCGAAAAATACATCAATAAACAGGAATTCAAAAAATAGACAAAAAAAAAGAGGGATTAAAAATAACAAGCACTAAAAACCTGTCAAAAAATCGCATAAAAAAAGTTATACAATAATAAACAAGAATTTTTTTCGTATTTAGAAGCCTAATAACAACCAGAAAATAGAAACAATTCTTAAAATCAAGTTCAAAAATTTACCTTCGAAAAGTGCAGAGGGTCAGAAACAGCTTCTTCTTTCTTCACGACATGCTTCCGGAGTTCCTTCACTTCTCCAACCTTCTGAACTGTTTAAGAAAGTCAAATATTTATGAAAAAAAAAACAGTCAAATACTGATGATAAAAAACGAGTTTAAGACAGTAAAAAACAAACCTCCTACACGAGTTCCTTCTCCGACTACCCCTTGCTTCTCCTGCTGTAGAGAGAGGAAAAAATGGGAGGGGTAAAGAAACGATTTGGGGGTGGAAAGAAGGGGAAAGAAGAGTGGGAAACGGGAAAGGGGAAAGGGGAAAGAAACGAGAGAGAGCGAGAGGAGGGGGGGGGGGGGGGGGGGGGGGGGGGCAGAAGTATTCAATAAGAGAGAGAGAGAACGTGTGGCAGGGATACTGTGGCAGAATTAGGGGCGGCCGGTCCCAACAAACGATTTGGGTCGGTTACAACATAGGGTCGGGCTGTCCCAAAACGTTTTGGGACGGTGGGATATCTAGGGTCGGGCAGTCCCAATCTTTTTTGGGTCGGTCAGAAGCTTAGGGACGGGTGGTCCTTGATTTTTGGGTCGGTCAGAAGATTAGGGACGGGCTGACACTAAGAAGGTAGGGTCCTTTTATTTGTGGACATTTATGTGTTCCTTATCTTACATATAGTTTTAAATAATTTTAGAAGACCACATCACCTTACATGGATGATGTTTCAAAATATTATTCGTTAGGTTCATGTTGGACAAATTGTATTTAATTTTGAATTTTTCCACAATATGTTGCAGGTTCAATTGTGAATACAAATAGAATGTGAAAAGTTTAAATATATAACATTAATATATTAATATATAATATCATATAACATACATCAAATATTGTTCGTATTTTTCATAATATAATTTTATAAAATTAAGAAATATATTCAATTGAATTTTATCTTTATTTTGAGTCACATATTATCATATATTAAATATTTTTCTCTAACTTAAAATTATGAAAATAATTATGTAAATATATATATATATATATATATATATATATATATATATATATATATATATATATATATATAAATAAGTATAATTACATTAATGACTTGTAGGCCTAACTTAAAAATTATTATTCTTAAAACTATAATTGAAAAAAATTGCACATACTACTAAGTATGTTATACTTGTATTTTTACTTAAAATAATTTCATATTAATTTTTAAAAAAAATGAAAGATATTTATTTACTAAACAAAGATAATTTCTTGAACTTATATAATATTTTTCAATAATAAACATGAAACATAAAATTTATCACACACAAATAATTTTTTTTTTACTTTTAGAATGTTATTATTCTTATTTTTAGATATGAAAATTTAAAATATCATATGCTTTTTCTTTTTAATTATGTTCACGAATGTTATTTTATTATCTTATAGTAAAATTTATTCTTTTTTGTATGTGTTGCATGAAAGTACTAAATAAATATTTCGCATTGTGTCGGATTCAAAAATAGTATAATAATTTTGTCATCATCAAACTTTCTTAATCAATATGATTTTTATTTTCAAAAAGTCTTATGTTTGATTCCGAAAAATCATAACTATATATTATGTGTATGGCAAAATAAATTAAACAAAAGCGCCGCGAAGAGAGGGTAATCTCCTAGTTATCATGACATCCTAAGATGACATTCATTTCATAACAACAAATGGAAGAGGTTCACCGCATCACCGTAAATCATAAGCGGTCTCTAATAAAAGAATATGATCACCAAATTACATTGATGATCCTGAAGGAAATATAGTTACAGATCAACTAGTAAATTGTACATATGAGGGTAGATGAACGTACGTATTCGTCGGAACGATTGGATGCATAATAGGAATATGCAAAATATCACAGAATTTACATGGTCCGTCATGACGCACAGTAATTTATTTCTGAATAAGCCAATATGTGAGTATACTGTCATGACGCACCATCCAGTGCATCATGACGGTGGTGCGTCATGACGCACAGTTCAGTCCGTCATGACGGAGCACAATTATAACGGCTAGATCTAGTACTCGTGACACGTCCGTCATGACGCACCATATCGTGCGTCATGACGCACTGTGATCCAAATTCTGGATTAGCAGTTTTGATACTCATTAATGCCCCATTAATGGAGGCTTTGATTATAAGATCTGTGCCTTTTCTCTCTCTCTCTTCTGCTGGTTATAATTCTGGATCTGGGAGAGGAAATTCTTGTGAGACAAGAAAAGAGAGAAATCCATTAGAGATTCAAGATTTTGAGCAAGTTTACGGTGATTTTAGGGGAATCACGCGTAACCGAAAGACGCGAGCTCGAGGTGGATACGAGTAGAGGAATCTCAATTGAGATTCTCTGGTGTGATCAATCGAGAGCAAGGTCGAGCAAGGTCGGAGACAAACCGGATAAATTCCGGTTGTATACGACAAATCGGAGATTCGAATTACGTGTCAAATCGCACGGGCGTGAGACGTGTGTGTCGCCGGAGTCGAAGTAAGGACAACAGTAACTACGCAAGAATCAACCCGTCTCCGTGATCAATTTCACGTGGTATGATTCTCTATGAATTAAGAGTTAATTTCATAGGTTTTAGTTGCCTTTCATGATTCGTACTTTCGAGTCGTCGACGTGGTCCTCAGGATCGAGTCGGACCGGGCCTCACAATCCGCTGCACGGGGCTCGATAATGACGCCGATGAAAGAAAATATGGCTTAAGAATTAACTTGGAAGAATTTATATAAATAGGCAAATCTGCAGTCAGAATTGGGTTTGTTCGAACGAACTATTTAAGTGCGTTCGAACGGACTTATTCGTGATAGTCAGAATGAACGAACCATTTAAGTGGGTTCGAACGAACTGGTTTCGTTCGAACGAACCATTTAGGTGCGTTCGAACTGACCTAATTCCTATATATATATAATTCTGATTTCGTTTTAACCTAAGCCTCTTTTCGGAAATTAGGGTTTTGAGTCGCCGCTTTCTCTCTCTTCTTCCACAGAAAATAGATTAGATCTAGAGTGATTTAGAGGGAGATTCGAGCAAGTTCATGAGAGAATTGATCGTGACGGCGACTAGAACGACGTCAACGATTCCGATCGGTCGAAATCAAGGTGGACACGAGTAGAGGGATTGCACGAGCATTCCTTGGAGAAGGTTCACGGATTTGGAGAAGAAATCGACACGTACTAACTTGTACGAGGTAATTTTCTCCAACTCTTCATTTTTGGATGGTTTTCGGGCGTGATCCCGGTAGAATTAGGTTACGCATGCGAAAATAATTCCGCTGCACACTTTGATAAACGTGTGCGTAACCCTACAGTGGTATCAGATCAATCGCTCGCTAAAAAACGAAAGAAAAATTACCCTTCTTCCGATGATGGGGCCCAATAGGGCAACCAATAAGCCTTGACTTGAACCTTACCCCATTCGCCGGTGATTTTTTTAGAATCAATAATACCATTGTGGTGTGAAGAATTTGCAAAGTTGCACTTAACCTTAGGCTGAAACGATAAAGTGCCTTCGGCAATGACCAGGTCAGATTTTGGATCATCCATGTGGACGTGCTTGATGTGTAATTTAATAGTGAGCTTTTGTCCTAGACCAAGTGCGTACTCGGGCCTCTGCAACTCGATAAACTGCCCAGTCTTAACGCATTCAGGCTCGTCTCTCTTCCGGTCATAGATTACACACTCAGCACGATCGTCACCGCTGAATATTGAATTTAGGGGAGTTCTACACCCTTTTACAAGGGTATTTTGGGTATTTTAACAATTAATTATATTTGTAAAAGAGTGTATCATAAAATTTATTTTTTATGGAAATTATTGTTTAAATGAACAATACAAAATTCCAATTTAGTTAAACATTAATTGATAAATATATTTGATATCTTACCTTAAATATTTATAAATGAATAATTACACCAAATACCCTTGAAAATGGGTGTATGATAAAGAAAGGGATGTATGATAGAAGCCCCCTTGAATTTAACGCCACAACTTTACTATAAACATTAGTTGAGGATCTTAAGGGTCAAAAAAACACTCAGCCGCATATGGTCTCCATCTCAGAACTTATAATTTGATTAGTCATCGAAGTAAAGGACCGTTCATCGCACAACCACATTCGATTATTCGAAAAACCTTCATGAGCGGGTTAATCCTTGCCAGTCCTCCTTCGGACGCAAAAACCCGTCTACCTCCACACCGCTATCTGGATGAAGGTAATCCTCGCGATGGTTCTTCCTGTAAAGCCTAGTCTCCAAGTAGATTGTATGCCCTGCATCTATGGGGCGCAATGGACCTTTCAACCTAACATAACCCTTTAAGAGAGAGAAACATAATAAGAAAGAGTGTTTGTGAGAGAAAATAAGAAGAGAGTCACCTTTGGATCATATGATTGTCAATTCCCCTGTTAAATATTTCTGTGAAAAAAAATGTAAATTCTGCCACGTATAGGTTCCAGATATTTTTGACAGCAATCTATGATTTGCACAGAGTATATCTGCACAAGGCCCCGCATCATCAATGTTATTTTTACGATGCTTCTTCGAGTCGTACACCTGATAACTGCAATAAACAAGAAGAAGAAGAATTCCGATATTTGTTCAAACCATGGTTCGAAATCTCGGCCGAGTCAAAAAAAACTCGGCCGAGTTGACTCGGACTCGGACCCCACCGATCCGATATTGACCCGGATAAATCGGATCCGATAACCCGATTTTTTTTTTTTTTTTTTTTTTTTTAATTTTTTTTTTATATGTTTATTTTGTAGAGATAGATGTTATATATTTTGTTATATATTTTTTTGAGATTGTTATATATTTTTGTTACTACAGATGCTTTGTAACTACAGACTCAATGATGAAAACTATTCCGATCCGTATTTTTATGACGGCTCTAATTATAGTGAGGGATCTAATTTTTCAGGAATGGATATAAGTTCAACTGGAAGCGCAAATAATGAAAACTATTCCGATCCGTATACTGGTAACACACAACACGAAAACCGATCACCCTTCGACTCAATGATGAACATTTTCGACAATACAAATTTACAAATGTATTTTCCTCCTCATGATCAATATGAAGATAATGATTATACAACGCAACCCGCTCGTCACAGTTTTTGGCAGTAGAAGTTTTTAATGTACTGATTTAGTAATTTTCTTAGGTAATGTAATTTTTTTAATGTAGTAATTTGAGTTTCATGAGTTGAATTTGTGTGTATCATGTTTATGAATATTTATATATTTTTAAAATAAGTTTTTTAATTTTTTTCTATTTTTTCCGATTTTTTTACTAGCAGTCCGATTTTTTTTTTTGACTCGCCCGAGTCTTGTCCGAGTCAGCCGAGTCCCGAGTCTCCAGACCCGACCGAGTCCGATTCCGATACCGAGATTTCGAACCATGGTTCAAACTGTAAGTTCATCGCCTAATATAATGTCTTATTTCCTAAAATACCACACATAATGGAGAATACAACAACACAGATATACACGAGAGAGAGAGAGAGAGAGAGAGAGAGAGAGATTACTCTTTCTCAAGATGGGGATAAAAGTACCGATACGGTATATGTATCCTGTCCATCCAATCGGACACCGAGTTAGAGGTGTGGAGAGACAAACCGTCGGCGATGAGGCGGGACGATGGATGCAAAAGAGAAAACCTTTGCGAGAGTAAGAACCTAAGACTGGAGGCGGGGACGATGGGTGGTGACGAAGGTACCAATTCGATCGGTATACGAGAGCTAGGAGGAGGCAGAGTCGAGATGGCGGGAAGATGGATCGTACAAAAAAACCCTGGATAGGATTTAGGAAATAATAAAAGGAAAATGTTGGACGGCGACATCGGTTCCTTACCTAATAGGAAGAATTTATTTAATGTGTGACCCTACAAAATACCATAATTCCACGTTTGCTCCTAAAAACATGATGCATCATACATTAGTAATGGTCATCATCAGCCTTGTATTGGCCAGCAATTTGACAAAATTTTCCCCCTCTTTAAATTCAAAATTTTTTTTTTTTTTTTTTTTTTTTTTTTTTTTTTTTTGAAAAGTTTAGAGTGGGCTTTATTGTCCCACTTCTAAAACGGTTACGTGTTAATATTAAAAATGATTTTTACACATATCATCCTATTACACTTGTATCATCATCTCATCTCTCCTATTACAACTCTACCATTCTCTTTTTTACAGAAATTTACAATTAAAAAAAAAATGTGTGAACTTTAAAAACAGGCCTCTTTCCTGATTTTAAAGAGTTCGATTTGGGCTGAGTAAAGCCCATGATCTTTTCCTCTAATTGTTTTCTTCAGCTCAATCTTCAACTCCTTCTATCTCTCTTCCTTATCTTCCCGATACTTCATACTTTTCATTCAACCTTCTGCGCCGCTTCTTCTCAGCTCAGGCCATACTCTTCACTCCGAGCTGTATTTGATTCAATAACCTCTCTGCTGCAGATTTTGAAGGTTTGTATCTCTTCACCAACCTTCCTTTTCCTCGAATATTCATCAATTTTTTGAATTCTTCTGAAAAACTCCCATGTTTGCCAGATTTCTTCAATTACACCTTGATATGACCTTTTTTCTCCATTATATACTCTGCGGCATCTCTCTTTCCATACTCCATGCACGAAGAACACGGTAATTTGTCGATTAATCTCTTTTGCTTTCTTATCAAAACATTCATTAAACGCCTCTTTTAAATCTGACTTCAATTTAATTTTTTTAACCAATTTCAGGTTTATAAACTCATTCCACCATTTTTGTACTACCAAACACCCCCCTTTAATCAGATGAGTTCCATTTTCTTCTTCTCTCTCACACATATAGCATCTATTCACCAAATGGATACCTCTTTTTTTTAAGTTATCTATTGTTAATATTTTTTCTTGCATACTAATCCACATGAAAATTTTTATTCTCGCAGGCACCTTCACTGACCAGATGTTTACCAGCTCTTTACTCCACTCCTCTTCATCCTCCTCAATTTCCCTTCTAACCAGAGCTTTGTATCCCTCTTTTACACTGTAAGTTCCATCTTTTTTACTTCTCCATTTTATTTCATCCTTTTTGTTTGTTATTAAAATTATCCCATTTAACATATCTTTCATCATAGTTAGTTGATCATTAGCTTTACTTGAGATATTATCTCTTAAGGATAACTTCTTTTCAACTTCTCCTCCTCCTCTTATCATATCCTTGACAGTTACACTGTCATTCTCAGTGAAACTTTTAAGGATTTCATATTTTTCAGCCAAAATTCCTTCTTTATTCCACTCACTGTACCAAAAATTTACTAATGTTCCTTCATGAACAGTAAATTGTGAATTTTGGTAGAAGAACTCCACATTTTCCTTCACTTGTCTCCAGAAATAAGAATCAAATTTTCTTGCACTATGATCTCTTTCAATATTACTAACCAAATAATCCCAATTTAAACCACCTTTTCCTTTTTTCTTAAAATATTTCCAGATCCATTTGATTAACATAGCTCTGTTAAATAGTTTTAGATCTAAAATTCCCAATCCTCCCTCCTCTTTAGGCCTCTTTAAAGTGCTCCACTTTACCAAGTTATATGCATTCTCTGAATTTCCTTTCCACATAAATCTTCTTCTTATCACATCCATTTCATTTATTACCCATTGTGGAAATTTGAAAATTGAAAAATAGAAAATTGGTAGTGTAGATAACACTGAATTTATCAATGTTAATCTTCCTCCAATTGAGAGTAATGTACTTTTCCACCCTCCTAATTTCTTCTGAAATTTCCCAATCACCTCCTTATAAAAACTTTTATTAGGTTTTTTGTGATGCAAAGGTAACCCTAAATATTGGAGAGGCAAATCCTTTATGGGGCAACCTAAAATTTCTGAAATTTCCTTCCAATCTTTTCTGTCCTTATTAATTATGGAAATTTCAGATTTCTCATAATTAATTTGTAAACCTGAGAAATTTCCAAATAAGTCCAGAATTCCCTTCAATCTTCTGATTTGACCCACTTCTGGTTTTACCAAATACAAGGAATCATCTGCATAATGCAAAGATATATGTATTCCCTCTATTGGTTTCTCTATCACTCTTCTTATACTTAGTTTTTCAAAAATCCTTGCAAGCACATCTATCACTAAAATGAATAAATGAGGGGATAAAGGATCCCCTTGCCTTACCCCTCTATTCAAGTGAATAGATTTTCCTGGGATTCCATTTAGGAGAATTTTAGTGCTTCCTTTTAATACATTATTTGAAATCCTGGATATCCATTTCTCTCCAAAACCCCTCACTTTCAAAATTTCCAGCAAAAAATCCCAAGAAACCATATCAAAAGCCTTATGAATATCAGCCTTAAAGATTAATAGTGGCTTTTTTTCCATATGTGCTTTATTTAGGACCTCCCTAGCATAAACATACCCTTCAGCCAGCTCTCTTCCTTCCATAAACCCTACTTGATTTTCCTGAATTAAATCCCCAATTCTTCTTTTCAATCTTTTTGCCAAAATTTTTGAATAAATTTTTTGCACACTGCTAATCAAACTGATTGGTCTGAAATTTCTTGGCTCATTTGCATCCATCTTTTTTGGTAATAATGCCATATATGAAGTACCAAAATAACCCATACCTTTTTTCATTATTTCATCATTATTAAAAATCACCAATAAATCCTCCATAATCCAAGGAAGAAATTCCTTATAAAATTCCCCTGTGAAACCATCTGGTCCAGGGGATTTATTATCCTTCCATTTATTTATCACCTCCTTGATCTCCTCTTCTTTAATTTCCTCTTCCAATTCAGAAAGATTTACTTTCTCATTTTCAAATAATTTTTCTAAATTAATTGAATTCTGAGAATCCTCTCTCCTTCCTTTTTTTCCCATCAAATCCTTGAAAAAATTGAATAAGATATCTGCCTTTGATTTATGATCACAAAAATCCCCATTTCCATTACTTAGAGAAGCAATCAGAGATTTTGATTTCCTGATTGTTGCTTGTGTATGAAAAAATTTTGTATTACAATCTCCCTCCTTTAGCCATTTAATTTTTGATCTTTGTTTCCAGTAAATTTCCTCCCACATTTTCAATTCCTTCAATCGTCCTTTTATTTTCTCCTTTACCCAAATTTCCAATACAGATAATTCATTCAAATCAGCCTTTAATTCCAGCTTAAGCAAATATTCCTCACTTTTCTGAACAAATTCCTTCTCCTTAGCTTTTCTTTCTTTATCCCATTTTTTTAACATTTTCCCCAGACTCCTTAATTTCAGTTCTAATTCTTCCATATTTCTGGATTTTGTTTTTCTTAAGTGTTCTTTAATCAAATCCTTCACCTCCTTGTTATGGAGCCAATGATTTTCAAATCTAAACCCATTGTACCTTGGGAAATTTGAAGACATTGTTAGTTGAACTGGACAATGATCAGAGATATTATTGTATAATGCTCTTTGATTTATATTTGGAGAATTTTTCAATAGATTTTGAGAATACAAAAATCTGTCCAATTTAGCTTTTGCTTCGGAATTTGTCCAAGTAAATAATCTTCCTTTTAATATAGGGTTCATTAGATTTTCCTTGTTAACAAAATCCTGAAATAGATCCATATCTCTCCAATCTTTCTTAGAATCTCCATTTTTTTCTTTTTTCTCCAATACCATATTAAAATCCCCTAATATTATCCAAATTTCCTCTTTTTTTCTTGATCTTAAATCCTCCATTTCCAAAATAAGCTTTCTTTTTTCCTCCAATTTCTGTGGCCCATACACATTAGTGATCATGAAAATTGAATTATCCCATTTGCACTTTAAGCTAGTGGTTAGGGTAAATTCCAATTTAATACATTCCACACAATAAAAAAAATTTGGGTCCCAAGCAGAAATAATACCCCCTGAGGTTCCTTTAGCCTCTAATACCTCAAAATCTCTTAAAATTCCTCCACATATTTCTTTTTGTATAATTCCATTTATTTCCTTCATTTTGGTTTCCTGCAAACCGACAAAATTAGGATTTTGGCTTATCAAAAAGTTTTTCACTCTCTCTCTCTTTTCCAACCCATTTAAACCTCTCACATTCCATGTCATCAACTTTATTTTTTTCATATTTTTCATCATTATATTCACTTATTAATCTTCCTCTTTATATCTTTTTATAGCTCATCCTGAAGAGGCCAATTTCTCCAAACTTTCATGGACTTCTGAATCCACAATCACACCTATGGAATTCAGAATTGAGCAAACATCTTCCACACTCAACATTTTGCCTTTCTTCTCCTCCTTATCCTCCTTATTCTCCAGGTACAATTCCTCTTCAATTTTTGAATTTCTCTTCATTTTACCCTTTTTTTCCAGATCATATGTATCCTCCTTAAATTGAGTCAATTGAGCTTTTCTTAATGTAGATACATATTCATCTGGTTGTTTATCTTTTAGCCTCTCACTCCTTCTCAGCATCCTTACTGGGACCATTTGTAAAGGTTTTTCTTCATCATTCCCCATTAAACTGGTACTTTTTCCATAACCATCCTCCAAAACCCTAAAATCCATTTCATCTTCATCCCCCCATTTTTTATTAAACTTCTCTCTTTCTTCTCCTCTTTTCACTGCTTTCTCTTCCTCTCTTATCATCTCCTTATATAGAATTATCTTCTTTTTTGCAGAAAGGCCCTCCAACTTATCTATGCTTTCATTTTTATTTTCAGGTACCAAGGATTCCTCACCATATTCTCCATTTCCTCCATCCAACTCTAAATCATTGTTTATATGATTCCACATGATTTTTAATGGTGAGTCTTCTTCACCCTTTTTTGTTACACTTTTCCCATTTACCCCTTCTTTTTCTAGTTTATCAATTGAACCCCTCTTACACTTATTTTTCACAGATTCAGCTTCATCTATAACAGGTTCTTTTCTAACAGGTACCAACCACCAGCATTTATCTTCCAATTGCACCATTTTTTTAATCGGTACCACTTCTTCAATTAACTCTCTTTCTTTCACAATACCCCCTCCAATTACTGAAATATTGTCTTTATTTACCTTTTGAGAAGAACTGATATAATTTTCAATTTTTGAAGGAGAACTTATTGACTTTTGCACTGTGGATCTTCCTTCAATATTAATAATCTCCATGGCTTGCATCTTGAGGTTTGTTTCTTGCATATTATTCTTTTTAACCCATTTTTCTTCCCTCTCTTTACCATTCATTACCTCCATTTCAGAGAAAAAAATCTTCACAATTACTGAATTTTTCCCATCTCTGAGCCTCAATTGCCAAGGTATTTCATTCTTTTTATCAATATTCATTTCAATTACCGCATTTCCAACACTCATTCTTCTCACTTTTGTTACAGTACCAAAGCTAGCGACCAGATCTCCAATTCTTTCTTCATTCATCATTTTTGCGGGAAGATTTTTGATTGTAATTAATCCTTTGATTTGATTTTCCTTTTGAGTTATCACTCCCTCTTGTAATTCATTAGATTTTGTGAAAAATTTATACTCAAAAGGTCTGTAATTAACACTCTCATAACTCTTCTTCCTCTCTCCTTCCTTCTTGTTTTTGCAATTCAAGGAAATATGTCCATTTTCCTTACAAATTATGCATTTTATTGGATCACGACAATCTTTCCTTATATGCCCTTTCCCTAAGCATTTGAAGCAAAATTGATTGTTCCGATTTGTGTTAACTTTGAATTTCGATCTGGTGACTCTCGTCCAGTCTCCTTCTTCTTTACCTCTATCATCTTTATTCAGCACTACCTCTTTATACGATTTCTCCATTGCTAATCCGAGAAGAAAATCAAGGCGATGAAGAGCTTAGCCTTTCACGAAGGCCTATATACTCTTTTCCCGCCTTAAAGACTGTATTCTCTCTCTAGGATCTCTTCCGGCGATTGCCGGAGAGGAAGGACTCGAGTGCTTTCAAGAATCGCCTCTCAAGTCTCTCCAAGAATTTCCACCCAATTTTAATTCAAAATTTCCCACTTATTAACAAACAATTCAATTAACACTTAATAACACAATTAATAAAAATCATAATAAAATCATTTTAATTAACAATTGATAATTATACCAATAATTCGAAAATCAATTCACACTTAATAAAATTTCCCAATTAATAAAACAAGTTCAAAACACAATTAAATAACCAAATTAATGAAATTATTGTAAGACCAATATTTAATTAACAAAATTAATTCAATAAACAAATTCAATTAACACTTTATAATTATAATTAATAAAATCACAATAAAATCAATTTAATTAACAATTGATAATTATACCAACAATTCTAATCTCAATTAACACTTAAGAAATTCATTTGAATTAACAGAATAAATTAAAAACACAATTAATTAACCAAATTAATCAAATTATTTTCAGACCAATATTTAATTAACAACAATAATTCAATAAACAAATTCAATTATCAAAAATCATTATTAACACAATTAACAAAAATCCTTATTAAAATCATTATTACAAATTAGCCCCTGCACCACCGCATTTATCCCGCACCACCGCCAATTCTTCGCAAATTCAAAGCTAACCCAACTCGCCAACTCCCCGCCAATCGAAGCCAACTCGCCGCCAATCCTCAATCGCAGCCAAATCGCCGCCAATCGAAGCCGATCTTGAAAACAGGAATTTACCGAGCGTACCAGTTCCCAAAACGTCGTCAATTCCAGAAAACAGGAACTCCATCACCACTCGACTCCGCATCAATTTCCTGCTCCAGCTACACCTCCGCATCCATCTCGTGCTCCAGCTCCACCTCCACCTCCACATCCATCTCCTGCTAACGTACCAGTCCATTTACCCCTGAAATTAAACAATCGAAGCTAATCATTAATCCAGCAAACCTGAAATTAAACAAATCAACAAACCTTGCTCGCTTAATAATCTGTACCAGTTCCATTTATGCCTGAAATTGCTCGTCACTTAATGAGTACCAGTTCAATTTGCCCCTGACATTGCTGGATATTTCATCGGTGAAAAGCTGCATTTACAAAAACCTGAAACAAATTTGAAATTCGTCGTTAATTCATACTATTAAACCTGAAATTCGTCGTCTTAAATTAATGGGTAACAATACTTACTGAAACTCTATTAACTGGTAATCGTAGCGTACCGGTCGTCATATCACATAAATTAGTTCCTAATTGCTGTCACCCAGATTAAGGAATTAACTGCTAATTACCATCAAATTCGTGCAACTCAATGAAATCTATAAACTTACCAGTAATTGCAGTCGAATCTCGTCGTCTCCTCGTCAGCTAGGGTTTATGGCACCATAAAGTGCGCCGTCTCCTTCGTCTTCGACCTCCTTCGTCTACTACGCAACCCCTTTCGTGAGCTCCTTCGTCCATACAGTGCATACAGTCGTGTGTCGTCTCGTCTTTTGTGAGCTGCTAGGGTTTCAGCATCGTCTCGTCTTTTGTGAGCTCCTTCGTCTGTGTCTACTACGCAACCCCTTTCGTCTGCATCGTCTCCTTCGTCTGCATCGTCTGCTAGGGTTTCAGTTAGATAGAAAAATAATTTTGAAATTTAGGTAATCGATTGATTAAGAACAAAAAAAATTGATGGTTTTTATTGAAATAATAGGGCTATATGTGAGAAATTTATAGGTTAATCACGATATTTGAAAGATTTTAAAAGGATATCCGTGATATTTGACGGGTATTCGTGTAATTTCACATTATTGGCATTATTGAGGGGTATAAGAAAAAGAGTGGTGATGCATGTCTTCCTTAAAATCTCCTAGATTCATTGATGTGTTGGCGCCTGCATTAATGATGTTGGTAAACCATGAATATTTAATTTTTTCCATTCTATATAGAAAAAAAGGTAAAAAATATTCACCATTTCACACATCATTAATTTATTTAATATTTTAAACAAGTTTGTTTACAATCATTTATAATAGTAATAATCAAATTTAAATTTATAAATTTAGAAAAGAAGTTATTTGACCGAATTAATACACCGTTTAACATGCGTTAAACGGATACACGTGAATAAAAATATCATTAAAAATAAACAAAAATACAACATTAAAAATAAAAATAATAAGTTCGCAAAAATTAGCAAAATAAAAATGAAAATACTTTATTTTTAAAAAAGATCAAAAAAAAAAAAATAACAAAAATTTATTAATATAAATATGACTTGCCATGTGTAAAATCAAATATAATAAATAATTAAATAAACCAAATTATTTTTTATTAATTTGATTTACCACATAATAAATGTCTTTTATCATCTAATTAATACGATTTTGCCACCTAATTAATATCATGTATTAGTTTGCATAATTTTATTGTTCACCATGTATTAATTTGAATTTAGTATTAAATTGAGTCAATTAAATTATTGCCAACACATCAATGATTGTGGGGGAATGTAGAGAGGACATTAAATACAATTTTTCTAACAAAAATTATTTTATTTGACAGAAGTACAGTACAGGTGATGGTGTGCCTATTTAATAAACACGAGGCAGCAAATAGAAAACTAACAAGGTGATTAACGATTCCATTATACTTTTAACTGTTGAAAGAAACACTTAACTGAATTTTTTTTGTTCGGGTTTGATTACTTTACTTAGCTTCTCATTTTTTTATTTTCCCAAATTTCAATTAACATCTTATTTAAAATGGCAATTAACGACTAATACATAATTTCACAACTTCTAAATATTAATTATTAATTGTTAATCGGTAAATATGTTAAACTACAAATGAAATTTTTATTAATTATGTATCAATTGTTAAGTTAATTCAGGTGTTATTTGGTGTGTGTGTGTGTGTGTGTGTGGGGGGGGGGGGGGGGGGGGGGGGGGGGGGGGGGGGGTTGAGCATGGTAGGGATGTAAATGTTGTCCCAGCATGACTTGGGGAGAGAGGGGTTGAATATGAATGTGTGGACTGTGGTGTCCTAGGCCTACGTAATAGTTACGAAAGATTGTGTAATACAACATTATTTATTCAGCAAAAAAAAATATAATTATTATTGTTTATTGTTTAACATTTTTATTTTAATCTTAAAAAAATAAATCATGAATGACAATCTCGATCATATCATAAATGTACGTGACTCTAATCGTAAACTATGAATCAAAGAAGACATCACTCTAAAATGAGTTTCTAATAGTACATATGATGTTTTTAGAGACAAACATATTTATCTAGGAAAATTATGTACTCGCACTAGCATGTTTGCAAATTGATGGTTACATTTTTCTAACCATAAATATTGGTTATCAAGTTTGAAACATAGGTATGTAATCTAGATTAACATACTGGAATGACCACCACATGGGAAGATGCATGGTTATTGTAATCAAGGATTCCCATAACATATGGTCTGGTAAATCCTACGACCTGAGGTTTGTCATGGATTTCATGTATGTATAACTTTATACTTTGATACATTTTTATGCCATCTTGACAGATGACTGATAGGATGTTGTAGTGTATGAAGCGAAGCATGAAGAGGAGTGTGAATAACCAAGACGAGATTTATTCTCATCTTTAGAGAGAGATACCTTTAGCCACCTGTTCAATTTGAACTGAAGAAATGAATGGTCATGCTCATAATGATACTAAAATTTGTTGGTAATATAATTTTCTCTTTTGTGTGCCTAATACTTGCTCGGGAAAACGACGCTAATCAAATCAATGTTGACATGATAACCATGCTTTGTGATTGATTAGCAAGTATCGTAGAAGTCAGATAACTATCTTGTTAGAAAATGATCACGGGTCTGTTGGGTATCGGCTGTAGGGTTACGCACACGTTTATCAAAGTGTGCAGCGGAATTATTTTCGCATGCGTAACCTAATTCTACCGGGATCACGCCCGAAAACCATCCAAAAATGAAGAGTTGGAGAAAATTACCTCGTACAAGTTAGTACGTGTCGATTTCTTCTCCAAATCCGTGAACCTTCTCCAAGGAGTGCTCGTGCAATCCCTCTACTCGTGTCCACCTTGATTTCGACCGATCGGAATCGTTGACGTCGTTCTAGTTGCCGTCACGATCAATTCTCTCAAGAACTTGCTCGAATCTCCCTCTAAATCACTCTAGATCTAATCTATTTTCTGTGGAAGAAGAGAGAGAAAGCGGCGGCTCAAAACCCTAATTTCCCGAGCAACATATTATGTCCATGCAACATATTATTCTCAACTGACTCGATGCACTAAACTAGAATAAAATTCAAGGTCTATCCGATTATTATAATCGAATAACCTTTCACACACTTTCTTGTTATTTAAAATTTTTGAAATATGAAGGTTTAGGTCATATGATGAATAATAATATAAATATCTGTCTCATAAACAAATACAATCCCAATAACACGCCTAGGGCATAATAAATGTTCTCCCACTTGCACTAGGCAGATCGAATCCCCTTATGCAATAAGAAACATAAATAAAACACCTAATCTAATACTGCGATAGATATCCCAATCCTATCGCCCTAGCATACTGCTCATGCTTGGCACGTGATAGTGGCTTCGTAAATGGATCGGCCACGTTATCATCAGTAGGTATCTTCATTATTTTCACGTCAACTCTTTTCGTAATCTCACGAATCAAGTGGTAACGCCGGAGTACATGCTTGGACCTGTGATGCGCTCGCGGTTCCTTGGATTGTGCTATTGCTCCGTATTGTCACAATACACATCCATGGGACCCGAGATGCTTGGCATAACGCCAAGTTCCATCACGAACTGTCGTAGCCAGACAGCCTCCTTTGCGGCTTCCGAAGCCGCGATGTATTCCGCTTCAGTTGTAGAATCAACCACCGTCTTCTGTTTGGAGCATTTCCAAACAATAGCTCCAATGGAGCGTGAAGACATAATCACTTGTTTACCATCCAATGGTAACTCAGAATTTTGTTCCGTATTAACTTGTTCACTATGTGGTTCTCGAATTTCTTCGAGATCAATTTTTTTTACTCCGACTGGCTTGATAATCTTGGAATTCCTTCTCTAAGAAGTATCCTCGTCAAACCACGGAAACCTTGTTTTCGCTAGGCAAGTAAAATTAGTATCCTCGGGATACCCCACAAATAAACATTTGTTGGATCTTGGCTCGAGTTTGTCGTCTGTCTCGCAGCCCCAAATCTTAAGATAAGACAACAAGGGCACCATGCCATGCCATAATTCATATGGTGTCTTTTTAAAAACGATTTGGACGGAACTCTATTCAGTAATGAGCAGTTGTTTGAGGCGCTAAACCCCAAAATGACTTTGGCAAATCCGTTCGACTCATCTTCGAGCGAACCATGTCTAACAAGGTTTGATTTCTCCTCTCAGACACTCCATTTCATTGGGGTGTACCGGGTTGAGTTAATTGTGGTACTATACCACAATCCCGAAGATAGTCCTCAAACTCATAGCTCAAGTATTCACCACTTCGATCCGATCGAATGACTTTAACTTTCATGAGTATGTTTCATTAGTTTGAGTATTTAAACATTTAGTATTCATGTTATAAATGGACTGATTATTGTTGTTATTTTTCTAAATCCAAGACATATAGACCATTTTGAACTAGAACATTACTAAAGAAAATGTCATTCTTGCAAATAAAACAATCATTAGTACCAATAACTAATTCATATCCATTCGCAACAAGTCTCGAAATAGAAATAATACTCCCACTCAAAGTAGGTACATAACAACAATTATTCAAAACTAATATAAGTCCATTTGGCAAAGTTAAAATATACGTCCCTTCGGCTAATGCTGCTACTCGAGCTCCATTCCCGACGCGTAAATTAATTTTGCCACGAATCAAAGATCTTCTACTTCTTAGGCCCTGCATATTATTACAAATATGAGTCCCACATCCAATGTCCAACACCCATGATGATGAATTAAAGAAATGAGATTCGATAACTAAAATACATGATGCCGTTGTGTCCAAGGAAGCGGTCTTTTGCTTGCTCTCCCTCAGGAAGATCTCGCTATCACGCTTCCAATGCCCCTCCTTGAGGCAATGGAAACACTTATTGTCATCATTGGGTTTCTTTCTCATAGGCTTAGGCACAACCTTGTTGCCCTTTGCCTTCTTGTTTTTGTTCCCATTGCTTGGGCTCTTCCCTTCAACCACCAATACCTCCGAAGTCCTAGACTTCATGTATCGTGGTTTCATGTCATTTTCGAATGTTCTGAGCATTCCGAAAAGTTGGGGAATAGTCCTTTGCATGTCTGACATATGGAAATGTGAAATGAACGAATCGAAACTCGGTGGCAGTGACAACATGATCAAATCAGTTTGTAACTCCACCTCGAATTTCATGTCAAGCCTCTCAAGATGATCGAAATATCCTTTCATCTTGAGAAGGTGCGAGCTAACGGGCGTACCATCTTGCATCTTGCATTGCGTCGCATTGCCAAGAGCTTGATACTTCTCCACCCTTGCTTGAACCTGAAACATCTCCCTGAGTTGTTTCATAATCTCATATGCATCCTGTTTCTCAAACTGGATTTGATATTCAGGAGTCATAGTAGCCAACATGAGGCATGTGACATCATTCGAATCGTCCAAGATGGTCGTATGTTCGAATACATCATCCTCAGCTGCTTTATCCCTTGGCACAGGAGGGATAGGCGTCTCCAAGACATGTGCCTTTCCTTCCTGTTTCAGAACGAATCCCAGATTCCTCTACCAGTCGAGAAAGTTCTTTCCGTTCATTCGTTCCCTTTCCAAAATGGAACGCAAACTAAAACGGTTGTTACTTGGTAAAGCCATGAATTCTACAATTTTTTTGAAAAATAATGTAATTAATAACGTGGTCTTTCATATATTAAAATTCATTTTAAACAACTTGAAATACCCATTATTTTATCATTTCAAAATAGCCCCCACTATTGAAACGGAGATTTGATACCTTAAATCTCGTAATGGACAAGATCCCTATTTAGCGTATCTCTAAGGTGACGAAGGCCATCCACTTAGAAAATACGTTACGTTGGGTAGGACAATGTCCAATCATCTCCAAGACGATTCTTGCTTTGTTCGTGAGGACCGGTATTGAGTCCAACTCAAAACCAGTGTGTGTGTACCTCACTCCTTGCCCCAAATCCTAGCCTAGCTAGCGAATTGGTCAAGTCCAAACCACAAGTGGAGTATCATTCAATTAGCGAATTGACATGCCAGACTATGGCCATGCAACACGTCAACTCCTAATCAATGCATGCCTTCCATGCTACGTACGTGTAAATCTGTGCCAGACGAAGGCCATGCAACACAAATAAACAAGTACTAGTCTTGAATGCTCCACTTTGGGAGGCAAATAACTTGATAATTACGTGGGAGGATTTTCTTTTAATAAAAATCATTTATTTTATTCATTCATAAAAACAAATAAAATATTACGGTATAGCATATTGGCCTTTTAGTTTTATTAGCAATCATAAAACCCTAAATTCCCAACCCTAAAACCCAAGATGATTCCGTGCTTTGAAGATCCAATCTCCGTGTCGTGTCGTCTTGCCTTGAAGGTCCCTCTTCAAAACTAAACCTATTTTATTTTATTACAACTTTGGAAGACTCACCGGTCCCCACATAATTAAATAAAATACAATTTGGAAAGCTCACCGGCCCCCACACAACACACATACAAGCATTCACAGACAATCGTCCCCGTTTTAGGCTATATGCTATACCGAATCGAATTTATAAATTGGAAATTTTAAATTATTGGGCATTTTTGACAGAAAAAAAAATTTGGTTGCCAATTTTTTTTTTTTTTTTTTTTTGAAAAACCCGATTAGTCCGTTCGAACGAACTCTAATCTGCCAGTTTTCTCAATACCTGATTTCTTTGTCGTTTCGTTCCGAAAATCCAATTTTCAACAGATCCAATATGTTTAACACTTTAATAACATACAAATATCCAATAATTGATTTATTAAAGGTCTTTCTATCATGAATTTTGCTCAATTTTGTGTCATTTTGCAATTTAGCCCAAAAATTCTAAAATTTCCTAAATTTGAATTAAAACATCGATTTTCGATAGTAAAATAATAATTTTATCCAAAACATTACAAGTAAAATGAAAAATAATCTTCATAAATTATTGTAATGCACTTCCTACAAAGACAAGTTTAGACATCATTGTTTTCCACTTGGTTTTTTTCTTTTTTATATTAATTATGTTAATGATTTTAGACTTCTATCTGACTGTAATTTTACTATGATCATAAAATAATAATTTTATCCAAAACATTACAAGTAAAAATGAAAAATAATCTGCATAATTGATAATTTAAAAAATAAGTATATCATACTAATTATCTAGAGAAACATCTTAAAAAAAAAAAACAAGTCTCCTTATTCAGTGAGATTGTTAAATATTGTCCCACAAGTATTATGCAATAAATACACACTTATTTTTCTTTTTGAAGCATATGATACGTTCCAAAATAAATAAATGGTAGGTTCCCGATTAATTGATCTCATCAGCATCAGATTTAGAATTCAAATGTTTTATTCAGAATACCGATTAATTAGTCCCTATCTTCTCTCAACATTGTTGGACTTCCACCCCACCGGTATGGACACCAAATGGTGCAGTACTGGCTTCAACAACTTAATCCGAGAGATATACCTCTATTTATGACCATTCTATGGCAGTGGTGGAAGGCACGAAATCAATGGGTTTTTCAGCACAAACCAATTCGGTTCGAAGAAGTGTTTTATCTTGCTCGATTGGACCAGATGTACGGGGCAATCTCTGGCACGACCTCACACCCTATCATGCACACTCTGACCAGCGACATCCAAATCCAAGACCTGGTCTGCAATGTTTTCTCCGGGGATCAGTTCGGCAATTATGGGCTGGGAACAATCTTGAAGGACAAGTGTGGCCAAATACTCTATGTGCGAGCACGAGGAGGTCAAGGATATCCAAACTCATTACAAGGCGAATTTGAAGCACTGAAAATGGCGTTGCAGTTGATTCATGATAAATTCTTGCAGAGAAAATATGTGTTCATATCGGATAATTGCGAGGTGATCCAAATTATGAAGGATACCATGGATGCGAATCAAATCAATCTGTCAGCACGGATGGCAATACCAGAAGCACGAGACTGCTTACGATTGAAGAGCCGCAAGTATTAATTAATTAATTAATATAGAAGATAAATGAACAGAGAATGTTTTCCTCCCGACAAAATTTCATTTACTCTTGCATTATATATCCATCCATAGACATTTCAACTTACTTATTTATCATCTATTCATTTATCATTACAATACAAACCATCACATCATCAATACGTTAATCAATACATTAAGATAATTGGAAAAATGATCCTCCTTTGTATTGACAACAAATAATGACGAAGCAGGAACTGATCTATATAGGAGGGAGGGGGATGAGACCTTGGTCCCTCCAAAAATTTCGCTTAATAGTATATATAGAGAGTGATTAATTGTAGTTTATCAATATAACAGTATAAATTTTATTGTCTTCTCAAATTTATTTTTATAACGTACATATTTTAACTATGTCAAGATCCGCCACTAAATTTAATAGTTGTTATTAAATTGCAATTTCAAATATGCGTTATACATGCCCCTCCACTCCCAATTAATCATTCTTGATGCGCTAATCGAAAATGGTTAATTGGAGTAATTAGTACCGTAATTAATGATTCATTGAACGTTTAATTGAATTGGCGTGTCAATTAATATGTACGAATACGTATATAACAAATTGAATTTACGTGCCAATTAATCGTTAATCGAAATGTTAAATCACTCTCACTCAACCACATCTCGTTTGACACATCAGGAAGGTCGGAGTGAGAGTGAGAGACACTAACATTTCCCTTTCAAGTACTCTTGATTTTGTTTACTGGGATGCTACTAACTAGGTTGATTTTTAGTGACATGAATTTTCAGAGAAGCATATTCTTTGTTCATTTCACAAGCTTTTCGTGTTCATGTGCCCAGTTGATAAATCAACAAAATAAGTTCTCCAGAGTTCACTCCTTTTTTGGCATTTTATTCCCTCGTAATCATTTATGTTTGAATGAAATTAATTGCCTCATAATCAGGTTACGTGTCAATATATTAAGCGGGCTGGCCTCATAATACATTGATTTGGATCTAATGAAAGCTCTCTTTGGAATAAATTATTCTTCTAAATATATTAAGCGGGCTGGTCTGTTCACTAAATTCAGGTTTAGAGTGCCTACTAATAAGCCCACTGACTTTTAAAATGTCCAAAGTTTTAAAAATGTTAGGAAGAAATTTGGCCCAAAAGTACTCTAGAAACATTTCTTATTGCTTTGGTGGAGTCATGTCTTTTCGAATATAACTTCTAAGCTAACCCTAATTAACCTAGTTTTTTTTTTTTCCTTGTCAAATTTCTAACAAACACTTGTTTAATCGAAATAATTGATTCGTCCCACTTATTTTTGTCTCATTTTGGTGGAGTCCCCATTTGTCAAATTGCCTTAATAGAGAATCACAACCACATCTCGTTTGACAAATATAAGAAGATTAAAGTATTTATTGGAGGTCTTTGAGGTAAATACTGGATTGAAAATAAATTTTCATAAATCAGAGATAGTGGGAATGAATATTGAAAATAATATTATGGAGGGAATTTCAAAAGAAATAAATTGTCCCATTAAGCAATTTCCAATCAATTATTTGGGTCTACCACTGCATTTCAAAAGACCAAATAAGGCGCAATTCAAAGAATTTGTGGATAAACTAAATACTAAATTGGGAGGATGGAAAGGGAGTACACTGTCAATGAGTGGAAGATTGATCCTTATAAATTCAGTTTTAACTTCCCTACCAATTTACTATTTTAATGTTTTCAAGTTTCCAAAATGGGCCTTGAAAGAAATTGATGCAATAAGAAGGACTTTTTTATGGAGAGGGGATAAAAATCAGGGGTATAATCTTGTTAATTGGGTAGAGGTTTGTAAGCCTAAAGAGTGTGGAGGATTAGGAGTAATAAATCTGGAGATTTTTAACAAGGCTTTATTAACAAAATGGCTTTGGAAATATTATCAAATTGGAGAAAATTTGCCTTGGAATGAGCTAATTAAGATGCCAATTGGGGAAATTGATTTGCAATTCTATAATAGTATATCTTATTTTTGGAAGGATGTATTAAAAAATTTGGATTTTTTTAAAGAAAGTTCTACTTTTCTTATTGGTACAGGAGAGAAAATTGATTTTTGGGAAGATAATTGGAATTATGGTATATTAAAATCAAAATTCAAGGAACTATATTCTTTTGTTAATAATACATATCTAACATTATCAGATATATTTAACAAATTAGAGTCAGAGGACTTACATACCATTTTGAATCCTTTCTTTTCTCTATCGGTTGAGGCAGCATCTCAATTGAATAATTTGGAGGAAGATTTGCTGAATACCAATCTCCAGGATGTACCCGATAAAATCTTATGGAAGTGGACTTCAAATTATACCTTTAATTGCAAAAGTGCATATGAAAAGTTAGTTATGGGGGTTTTTGAAAAATATCCATTATATCAAATGTGGAATCTGGGAGTTCCTTTAAAGATAAAATTTTTTATTTGGCTATTGAGTAAAAATAGATTAAATACCATTGATAATTTGAAGAAGAAGGGTTGGATTTTGCCAAATCGCTGCAGCTTATGTGTCTGTCAAGAGGAATCAGCGGTTCATATGATTGGGGAATGTGATTATTCAATAGAAGTTTGGAAGAAATTAAATACCTCTCTGGGTTTTTCGATTCCTCAGAATATTAATCCTTTGATGCTGATGGAACTTGATCCAGACAAAGCTTCTTATAATCGACTGATTGCGGTATTCATGTATTCTATTTGGTGTGAACGATGTAGAAGGGTGTTTGGAGAAGAAAAGCTTCGGCCTTGGCAATTGATTGACTCAATAATCTCGGATCTAAAGCTGTACGAAAAAGCCAAAAATCAAACCAAAAATATTATGAAAGAAAGGCTGCGAAGCGATAATGAAGGAGAAGAAGGAGAAGATTGAGGTTTTTAGATGAATACTTGCCTGTCTAGGGAAGGAAAGGAGGAGGATTTGAAGAGAAGATTACTTCAATCGCCAAAAGAGGGAGGAAAGAGATGGACGGCAAAGTAGGGTTTGAGTGGTAAGAGAGTAGAGGGGACGAGATAGAAGGGATGGTCTTGACCTGTTTGGTCTTGACCTGTTTTTGTCAGCTTGTGGTAAGAGTAAAGGTTTTCATTTCCAAGTTTTGAGATTCTAGTTAACAGAAAAACAGGGTTTTATTATTTGGGTTTTTATTTTATAGTTATGATTTGAGTTTGAACAAGTAATGAGTTTTATGTAATAGAGAGGTGCTTTAGTGGGGATTTTATTTCCCAATATAGTATCTGTAAAATAATTTTAATTAAATATAATGGATGTAGGACTTTGAGCCTACTCTATTTTGCTCAAAAAAAGAATCACAACCACCAAAATATCATCTTCATTTCTCTATTTAGTAAAAGTTAAATCTTTTTACAGTAATATATTTACTTAACAGTGAAGGAGTTTTTGCTCAAAATAAAATAAAATAAAAACAGTGAAGGAGTTGGAGCAAAATGTTTAGAAAAACCGTCCCGTAATAAAATAAAATAAAATAACTGGGAGTCCAAAATCTTATTTCGGAAATAAGATTTTTGGGAAGATTATGTTTTAGAATTTATTTCAACTACAAAGATTCATAAATATATATCGATCTTCACACATTAATATATTATACTATCATAAAATGAAAACTTTTGGGAATGCATATATTATCTCTAGTGGCATTTGTTGGGGCGGCGGCAACGATCCGACACCGATCCGGCACCGCCCCGTGAATAAAATAATTCAATATGCCCGTACAAACGGACCGTAATAACTATGTGAATTCAACCGAATAAACTTTCAAAATCGTACCTTAACCGTATGCGGAAGCGTATGGAATCCGTCTGAATTGATGTCGCGTCATTACCGTTGTTGCGTTCATGAAGCCTTAGTCGCAAATATTTGGAATTCCAAGCACTTTATGATCTCCAATTTGAAGAATCCTTCGGTTTCTTTTCTCCTATGGATCTTTCTCTTTTCTTAATGGGATGGAAAAGAGAATGACAGAATCTCATATGTGCTTGGGACCAATTTGCTTTTATAGCCACAAGACATCTTTTCACAAAGACATACATTTTGTGCTACCTAATGTGGATTTTCTAATTCAACCCATCATAGAAATAGAAACACCACCCACAATATTCTACACATCAAAAGGCCCACAACTTAATTGACACATTTAATGCTTAATTTTATAACTAAAATTCATCACTCTATTAATAAGCATATAAAAGACAATATTACAACACATCATATTTTACATATAAGTCCAATGTTGGAATAATGTTCCAACAATCTCCCACTTGGACTATATTTAATTCCTTATAATTATGTATTGAACATAAACCGAAATACGCGTACTTGTTTGTCATAAAAAACCTTATGTGTCCCTAACCAATTTCGTCCATCAATAATATCAATGTAGGATCAAACCGGCTTTCTTCACATTTAACGTAACTAAACCTTCAATGGTCACATATACTAATACAACTGAATGACATGAATCATGATGTGCATGTATAGCATGGAAATTTCATGTAATGTGATTTTAACATGCCTATTTCCAACTTGGTCCGCCTAAAAATAAATTTAGTGAGATCCTTAAAATCGTCTCCTTTAATAACTTAATGAGACAAACCGTCTCCTTTAAAACCGCATTGAGACAAACCGTCTCCTTGAATACCTTATGAGACAAAACCGTCTCCTTTAAACCGTATTGAGACGAACATGATTTAAATCAGAGTAAAGTGATAAATATAACTTTAATTCTGCAGAATAACCATAATACCGAAAACTTTATAACTTTATAACCTTATCATATGTGTATGACATATGTTTATATCACGTGTCTATATCATAATAACTGTACAAATATTTACTCCCACTATAACTGAATATCCTTAACCGAAATTACACCCATATAAGCAACGTCTTGCTTATATAACATATCTTAACATTTTGGGTAATTATACCTTATTGGAGTTTGTACCAAAATATATGATAGACAAATATTACTCTGAATTTCTTTACTTTCTCTCACGTAAGTAATGGTATATTTAATAATTAACAAAATCCATCTCAAAACCAAATAAGATGATTTTATTATAAAACCAAAAATATATATATACCAATGTCAATGTTCTTCAGATATCAAAGTTTGTCTTTTCGGCTAAACAAAATTTGTAGCCGTATTTTTCCCCCGCAAACAAGACATCTTTAAAGAATCATAAATCGCATAAATACAAGAACCGAATTAACGTTAAATAGAAAACTATAATCAAGCATTGTATTGCTCACCAAAATAACCGAATAATAATAATAAATTTAATTAAAGGTTATCCCCATCATCAAGATATACCTTTTCCGTTAATATTTTGACTTTGGCCAATCATATTAACTTCTTATTAATATCTTGTCGTAGTAATCAAGAATTGATAATAAATTAACGTGTCAACAAATTAACCTTCCTTTGGGCCGATTACATAAGTCACATGTAAAACCAAATAATTATCACACACTTATTACCACAGATGCATATGAAATTATATTAAATATTGTCTTCCTTTGGGCCGATCAATATTTAAATAATATCAAACACATATCTTTTTTACATTTTAAAATATAATTAATTTTAACAAGAGAGGTCACTTTGGCGACATGTTGCTGACCTTAATTAATTTTAAAACACATATACCTTTAACCTTTTAATTAATCCTAAAATTATACCTTATTATGGATAATTTCCTTAATATTCTGTATTTTAATATCCATAATTTCCTTATTCAAAATTTCCATATTTAGAATTTCCAAATTCAGAATTTTCCTGCTCCGGATTTCAAAATCCTGTTTCCAGATTCGGAATTCCTGATTCCGGACTTTGAATGTCCAGAATATCTATATTGCAGGTTTCAGATTCCAGAATTTTATTGTCTTGAATTTCCATATTCCAGGTTTTATTTCCCAGATTTGGAAATTCGGTATTTTAAGCACCCTCAGAAAACCGGAATATTGAATCCAAAATCTATTTCCCAGTTTTTCTTTTCCTTATTTTCAAATCCAAACTTTGAAATCCTGACTTTTATATTCTCCGAATTTGAAATACCTTCAGAAAACCGGAATATCAAATCCTAAATTTATTTCCAAGTTTTACTTTTCCTAATTTTAAAAATCCAGCCATTGGAATCCAGAATTTTGTATCCTAATTTCCAAATCCAGACTTTTAAATTCAGAATTTGATATCCTGATTTTATACTTAGAATTTGTAATTCCGGATTTTTTATAAACTTAACAAACCAGAATTTTAAATCCTAATTTTCAATTAACATAAAAACTAAGAAATGAATTCCCGTCTTTTCAAAACATTACGACCAGCCATCAGATCCATTGAATGATAGAAGGGATTATATTCTTTCATGGCGTCTCCTCTCTGGTCCCTTGTCTGGTCGGCGGGCCACGGTGCCACCGACGTCCGTTGACGAAACGGAGACCATAGATGTGTCCGGAATTACTCACTGAGTATAGAGAGATAGTACAAATTTTCTATAAACTTTTCTTTCTCTCTAATTTTGTAACCCGTTTGTGACCCGTTTCGATAAAAAACGAAATTATCCGAAATTATATACTTCGTTTCTCTTCCATTTAAACCGTGATTCATCATAGTTTCGCTCTGATACCAATTGTTGGGGCGGCGGCAACGATCCGACACCGATCCGGCACCGCCCCGTGAATAAAATAATTCAATATGCCCATACAAACGGACCGTAATAACTATGTGAATTCAACCGAATAAACTTAATCAAAATCGTACCTTAACCGTATGCGGAAGCGTATGGAATCCGTCCGAATTGATGTCGCGTCATTACCGTTGTTGCGTTCATGAAGCCTTAGTCGCAAAAATTTGGAATTCCAAGCACTTTATGATCTCCAATTTGAAGAATCCTTCGATTTCTTTTCTCCTATGGATATCTCTCTTTTCTTAATGGGATGGAAAAGAGAATGGCAGAATCTCATATGTGCTTGGGACCAATTTGCTTTTATAGCCACAAGACATCTTTTCACAAAGACATACATTTTGGGCTACCTAATGTGGATTTTCTAATTCAGCCCATCATAGAAAATAGAATCACCACTCACAATATTCAACACATCAAAAGGCCCACAACTTAATTGACATATTTAATGCTTAATTTTATAACTAAAATTCATCACTCTATTAATAAGCATATAAATGACAATATTACAACACATAATATTTTACATATAAGTCCAATGTTGGAATAATGTTCCAACAGCATTATCACTTTTCATCTCTTCATCTATAAATAACACACGATGCAACATTTGTTAATTACACTACAATAAACTAAACTACAACAAGATCTCATCTAGGGTTTCCCACTTTCCTTTTCAGGTAAGTAGTAGTACATACACTGATACTAGGGGTGTCAATGGTGTGGTTATTGCCCGAACCGACCCGAACCGTATCCGAAGAAATATCCGAATTCGAAAAAAATATCCGGATCCGAGTGGATCCGGATATGGATATGGTTGCACATTTTTTGAACCGGAACCGGATCCGATATTCGGTTTTGGTGCCAGGACCGGATCCGTGTTCCGGATCCGAGTATTTTTAGGATCCGGATACTCGGAACCGGATTCGAGTATCCGGAACCGGATCCGGATCCGTATATTTTGTATTGTTTTTATGTATTTTATTTGATATTAGTTCATATATCATATATAAATTAATGATTTATGAGTGATTTAAAATCACAATCGTAAAATCACGTTTAAATATAATCATATATATCGTTTATGTTACAAATTATATATATTTCTAATTAAAAAATAAGTTATGTTATCATAACATATTATCCGTTTTACTATCCGAAAAAAAACCGTATCCGTATCCGTATCCGACAATATCTGAACCGTATCCGTATCCGTTTACTATCCGACCGTATCCGTATCCGGGTAATTCCGTATCCGGATCCGTATCCGAAAAATAATATGGATATGGATCTGGTACGACCACTATCCGAACCATTGACACCCCTAGACTGATACACAATCCATTATATTATTATTATCAATTATCAATACCTTTTATAACACAATCTAGGCCAAATATAATAAGGAAACATTTATTAATTAGGTTGTTCTTCAAGGGGTCAAATATAGCATGGCAGGAAAAAGCATGAAGCTACTAGCAGCTTTACGCCGAATAAATTCACGTTGCTAGGAGAAATAATACACCGAAAGAATGAAGGGAGAAAGATAATGTCTGGTTCTTCGTCGGTTGATAATCACCATGCGATACCGAGAGATCAATATGATAACTGGAGCAGTCCTGGCAATATGCCTGGAACTGGTGGGAGCGGCGGAAAGCAATCAACTAGACCCGAAAGCAGTGGCGGATCTTGAGCCATATTCTTGGGGGGGGGGGGGGGGGGGGGGGGGGGGGGGGGGATATAAACACAAAATATTTTTCATTGCAATTATTAACTAACACATAATACAAATATATTCTAACTATAGTAAAATTTGTCTTAACAAAACAACAAAATATAAAATATAAATATTAAAATAACTATTTTAATTAATATCTAATCCATCTAAAGCCGAGCTCTTCGCTCTTTAAAATTTTTGAAGTCTTCAATTAATTCATCTAAAGTGAAATTTTCCGCAATTTCTCTTTCGATATGCACAACCAAACTATTCGCGAGAAATTCATCTTCCATCCTATTACGAAGTCTCATCATTACTATTTTCATTGCCGAAAATGCACGTTCCGCCGATGCAGTAAAAACGAGAAGCGTTAGAAGCAACCGAATTAGTCTATCGACGAAACTAAAATTAGATTGTTTTTTGGTCTCTACAAGAACTCGACACAAATCAGAAATGGTTTCTAAATTATTGAACTTTGCATTTTGTGGGATCTCGACAACAAAATGATGTAATTGAAAGTTCAACGTAATTTTTGATCTTGTAACTCTTGCTTTTAACCATGATTCCTAATACAATCAAATAAATAAAACCATAAATAAGTTAGATACTTCAACAACATAAAAATAATAGTTTAATTTTCACTTAAACATTTCATCGAACACTTCATGGGATACTATTATTACACAAATACATAATGGTGAAGAACAAAATATACTAGGACCAAAGAAGTGAAGAAGTAAATCAAGAAAGAAAGATAAGAATAAATCAAAACCTTATTTAAATGCAACTTTTTGTCTACAAATACATCTTGATCTTCAACAATGATATATTTTTTTCTTTGTGCGTGGGAAAGAGGCCCAGACAAACCACAAAGTCTGTCCCAGTGATTTTGTGGAAGTAAAAAAGAGAGGAGAAATACTACTTTTCATTTATGCATGGGCTTGATTTAAAGAGGTATGGACTTCAATGTATAAAAAATCTTGAGAGATATAAGACTTGACATATGAGTTTTATTCAAAAACTTAATTTATTATTTCAATTTATAAATTTTACTTTGTGTTTCTTAAATCACAATTCACAATATATTTCATTATTATTTTGGGGCTGAAAATTAACATACAATTTTTATTTCGACATATCAAAATACATAATTATGAATAATATATACTACATGTTCAAAATTCTTGGGGGGGCGATCGCCCCCTGCGGCCCCTTATAAGATCCGTCCCTGCCCGAAAGTAATGATTAGATCATGCGTACATACGAGGGTTATATATATATTTAGTATTATGAGTATGGTGCGTGCATATGTATAAATAGAGAGATCATGAGTAGTTAGTATATCATGTCTGAGAGACATATATTGATGTATTACTTAATTAAGTTGTACTTCGAGATTGGCTTGTATGAAAGTTCTATATATAGTTACATCTTAATAAAGTTTGTTTTGTCATCATGTTTTTGAAGATTTTTTGAATTAAGAACAGTGCTATTTATGCATAATATTTATGAAATTATTGAATCAGTGAAATCATGCATACTATTAATGAGAGATCATGTATGTATTTAATAGCATACCACTCCTACAATGTAATTTGTTCTTTTGTTGAATTGTTTCATGTTTGATAAAGTGAGAAAATTACAAATAAAATATCATGATCATCTCTCTTATCCTTTCTTCTAATCTCGGTTGTTTCCTATTTTCTTCATTTTCTCTTCTCACCGTAGCGAAAAAAATAAAGAACAAGTTAAAATCTAATTTTATTTCACGCCTTCAATATCGCAAAAACATGCATAGAATTATGATACAACATGACTATTCTTATTTTTAGTCACTGGGTTCATAACTCAAGTGGTTAATCCACATAATACAATAATGATAGATCATGAGCTATATTCTCAACGACACCAATTAATAATAGACGAGAAACAAAATGTTTTTACATTTAATAAAAATAAACTATTCCCATCTTTATAGTTTTATTTTTTTTATATGTTCAATTTTTCAATGATTAACTTTGCAAAATTGTTTTATCTATTCTTTTTATAATCAGTACTTGCTGATATTTTTCATGTTGGGAAGCAATAAAAACATTTTTTTTCATTTTTTTTATCCAAATTAGTTTTTCTTTTTGGTTGCACTATAGGTATTTCATTTTTGATAAAAAAATTTAAGAGAGGAATACATTACAAAGTAAAAACAAAAAACAAAAATTTGGGTCTCACAATAGAAAAAACAAGGGAAATAAATGTTAAGCTGTGGGTCTCATGTTATATATAGTATTATTGTTTTTTTTTTTTATAATAATATATAGTATTATTGTTGAGATAATTTATGATGCAATGAATGTTAAAAAATATATATCATAATTTTTTTTTTACTATTATTATAAGGGAGATTTACATATTTATCCTTTGTTAAACTTAAAATTACATATTTACCCTTCGTAAAATTAAAACATCATATTACCCTTTCATAAATCTAAAATATCATATTTGCCCAAAAATTAATAACCATCCAATTTCTCCGTTAAACTTAACGGTTAAGATTTAAAATTACTATTTTACCCTTTGCATATTTGCTCTTCTAAAAATCCAAAATATCATATTTACCCCTTTAAAAATAAAAATATCATATTTACCCTTTCAATAATAAAAATAACATACGTACCATTACTCACTCGACGAGAAGAAATCACGTCCTACATTTTAATAATATTTTTAGTTATGGTTAAATTTTTGCTATGAAGCTATATTTTTTACATTTTTGTTTTTGTCATTTGAGATTAGTACAATGCTTATCTTTTGGAATTTTATTGATGTATTTTTGCGTTTATATTGTTTTATATGAGATTAAATTTTTATATTCTTTGGGTAAATATGATATTTTTTATTTTTAAAAGGGTAAATATGATATTTTGGATTTTTAGAAGGGTAAATATGTAAAGGGTAAAATAGTAATTTTAAATGTTGACCTTTAATTTTAACGGGGAAATTGGATGGTATTTAATTTTTGGGTAAATATGATATTTTAAATTTATGAAAGAATAAATATGATATTTTAATTTTAAAAAAGATAAATATGTAATTTTAAATTTAAGAAAGGGTAAATATGTAAATCCCCTAATGTTGAATATATGCAGCTTTTTATGGAAACATCGACATGATAGAAGCCCTAAAACGGATGTATCAGCCCACTAGTTCGGCCTATAATAGTACGGGCCTTTTAAATATAGACCCTCTAAAACAATGGACTTCAATCATAATGCAACTTGAGCAATTTCACTCTCTCCACTCTACAGGCATTAAGGGTTCCACATCACATGCCCTTGGGCCCAATAGGCATGTATACTTGAAACCCTAGAAAGCACTGTAATAAAAGATTATTCATGCCCTAACGCCTAACGGCTACTAGTAGGTAGCAATAAAATACTTTCTTTCTGTGCTTGTACTGGATTCAGGTACTTCGTTAATTAGAAGATCTAAACAAACAAAGTGTAATGATATTATTAATGAAAAAACATAATGGGCATTAAACTAAACATTCTTTTGCTTTTCAGGGTGGGAATCTTCTTTCCCAAGTTCAACTAATATAGAGTTAAGAAACATTAGTAATGCTAGCATACACATTTTGCAAAAAAAAAAAAAAAAAAAAAAAATGCTAGCATACAGATAGGTCAGACAATATGATGCATTTGTTTACTTAGACACTATGCTACCAAAAGACAAATTTATGTGCAATTAATAATGAACTTTTATTGAATGGTACAAAATGGTAGCCCAATTAAGTAACTTTCTGATTGTTAACATAAACTATACACAAAACCCTAATGAGGGTTATTCGTGCTGAATTTCTGCAAGGTAATTGCATAATTGCAATTGTTTGTCAAATGAGCATAATCACCAAAAGTAACAAAACAAAGTTACATTAAATAAACCACACTAGGTATTCTTGGATATTTATTCAATCATCACGCATAATTATATGACACGATAGGCCATTTTATCCAAGACACACTTTTGTCACACACTTAACAAAATAAAGCACACAACCTTCGAACTATATTGTTGCATCTTAATTAATAAAGCGCGTCTAGGGGTGAGGAGTGAGGTTGTGCGAAATCCTATGATATTGATCTAGTGAGAATTGATGGTGCGAATCAGTTGATGTGCCACTATAGGTCGTTTCGTCTTTTGTATCTCCATTACTGGTTGTTGTTTCGGGAATAACCGAAGTGCTTGTAACACCATTTTTCTGATCCATCTTGTTTTCTAACTCCCTCCCTTCAACAAGATCTTCAGAGAAGATAATGAATGCGAATACTAGAATGGCGAGAAATTTATACGAGATCTTCATTCTCAATCCTGAATGAGATAAAGAAGTACTTATATTAGTTACTTGTGATTTCATGTTTGAAGTGCAATTTATGGCAGGAAATAATCTTAGGTTTTAAGGAAAAAAGAAAAAGAAGGGTATAATAGAGTTCACCTTTTTATTATTCCTTCTTTAGTTGAATTAGTGGTTATCTATGAAAGGATGTTATATATTTATAGTACTAACTTTGAAGTCACTTTATTAATAGGCTAAAATTAAGAAAAATATATATACCAGGATAGTGGTGAATCTTATCACAATTGACGCGCATTCGATAGATATTGCGCATGCTTAAGAAAATAATTATTAATGTAACGACGCATAATTTTGTCGCGCAATTTAAAGGGAAAGGAGCAAGAACAGTGTTAGTACAAGTAAAATGAAATTGAGAACATACATCAAGAAGTAAAAACCAATGTAATCATGTAAATTGGTGACATCTTTTCATAATTATTACCTAAAAAAAAAGATATATTTTATAATTCAGTCATGTAATTCTGCTAGGAAGCAATAAATAAGTGCCTAGATGGTAATGCTTATCACACCGATAATGCGTACCACACCGTGAACGCACAAACTAGTGTATAATAATAATAATAATAATTTTGTTTTCGATATTTGTAAATGATTGGAATCGACAAAAACAACATTAAGGATATTTAATTTGTAGATAAATTGTAAAAGGCTGGTATTTACTATTTTGTTCGCTATCTGGTATTATGATGCGCTAGCTCTTACAAGATTTCAGACACCCTGCTGAAAATTATTTGATGCAAGAAAACTTAGCTTAAGCCTCAAAATATTAGGTTCATTTCGACATCATTCGAGCCTATCATCTAATCTAGTATAGATTCATGGCAATCAAAATTAAATGGTAAGGAGGGCTATATAATATGTTGGAGAAGTTTTACTTCATAAAATAATATATAGGAGGAACTATGTTTCATTAATTAGGTAATATTACGATACAATAAAGAGTAAAGCCAATATTCATTCATTTGGAATGAAATTGAATGAATTATCAGCAAAATAAGGTTTTGGAGAAATTGATATCTTTTCTTTGTTTCTGTATGTGTACTTGTAAATAAACATTTTTGTTTTCGTTTGTTTCGTGTCTGAAAAGAAGTATGTTTCTTTTCTAAATATTTTTTTTTTGTGTCCTTAAAGATTTGGATTGGCCCATTTTGTTTCTGAAAAGAAGTATGTATCTGTTCTGGTTGAGGGAAATGGTAACCATATTTTCTAGGATAATCAAGATAGTACGTTTCTCAAAAGAAATTGAAATTCACATAAGTTATAAAACCTATATTTTACTGCATAATGGTGTGTCGCAATAACTTTTCCTACAATTAAATCCAACTTATCTTGGACATTATTTTATGCATCATAACTTGATAAAATTATTACATGATCAAGGGGTTACCCCTTGATTTTGTCCAAGACATTCCCCAATTCTTAACTAGAAACACCATACTAATTACTAATTATATACACTATATATATAACATTTAAGGTGGATGTGCTCCGTTCATCATATGGGCGAATCCACGAGCATCGGTAATGCTAAACTGATGGTGGCTCTGATCTATTATCGCATCTTTTACATGAACATTCGTAGTACCAATACTTTTAGTCGATCCAGTTACATGGTTGAGACCAAGAGAGAGCTTTTTAGCATTAGTCTTGAACGTCCGACCTATAAGATCGTCATTTATAGTTTTTGCATCGACAAAGGAGTTGACTGTGCTTGATTTTATTTTGAGCCCACGTAGAGTGAAAACTATTGCATTGTTGTCGCCGTGCTTTTCACCTTTTGTTAGAGACTCCGAGAAAGCAATTGCGGAAAAGAACACAACAAGAAGCAGAAATGAGTAGTACTTCATAGCTGGTTATACCTGCACAATATTATTTCGAGAGTTTTTGTCAACATCTATACATACATTTCTTACCATTTCTATTGATAGTTTTATCTACATAGTTTTTCATTTTTAAATGATAAGGTAATGAATCTAGCAAGTTGTTGATTTCTTTTCATTTCATGTAATATTTTATTTTGAATTTATTACAATACACGCAAACTTATAAGAGAAGATATTCAGAGCTTACCTTTAAGAACCTCTTCTTTTTATTAATTTTACTTAAGGAAACATAAACGGATGAACGGTTTATATAGGCGGAACTTTGAGTACTTTATTACAATTAAAATTAAGTGAAATATCAAACATCTACTCAATAATTTCATCCACAGAAATATCTAATCGAGATCTAGTAGTGTTGTTTATAATTGCTATATAGTGTCAAACACACATCACATGTGGTAATAATTTTGTCGGCAAAAAAGAATATAGACGATTTGATCGGCACGATAAAAATATCTCATTGAGACTTAAGAATGGTTTCAGTTAAATTTGTTTTCTTTTTGGTAATATCTGTAAGTTATGTTATAAAAAGACTCGGGTATTGCTCACTGGATTTGAAAATCATTCTGAAACTGACACTGATCAGTGGAGTTCTCTGTGTACTGTTGTCTCTCAGCCCTCAATTGATGATTCGCAAAAAAAAAAAAAATTAATCTGGTTTTAGTAAAATTAAACAGAATGCAAAACAGTAAACATGGGGAAATTTACTTTGCCCCAAATTCAACAAAACATCATCTATATTACAATTAACATATGATATATAATTAATTTAACATGCAGAACAATTAATTTTTTGTTTCGGTAAAGATTTGGAATCGCCCATTTTGTTTCTGGAAAGAAGTATGTTTCTTTTCTCGTTGACGGAAATGTTATCCATATTTGCTAGGAAATCAAGATAATACGTTTCTCAAAAGAAATTCACATAAATTATAAATGCTAGATATTTTGCTGCATAATGGAGTGTCGCAATAACTTTCCGACAATTAATTTTAACTTCGCTTGGACACTATGTTATGCATCATAACTTGATATAATATTACATGATCAAGAAGGTACCCCTTGATTTTGTTCAAGGCATTCCGCAATTCTTAACTAGAAGTCTGGAACACCATACTAACATATACACTATATATATAGCATTTAAGGTGGATGTGCTCCATTCATCATATGGGCGATTCTACGAGCATCGGTAATACTAAACTGATGGTGGCTCTCATCTGTTATCACATCTTTTACATGAACATTCATAGTTCCATAACTTTTAGTCGATCATGTCACATGGTTGTGACCAAGAGAGAGCTTTTTAGCATTAGTCTTGAACGTTCCACCTATAAGATCGTCATTTATAGTTTTTGCATCGACAAAGGAGTTGACTGTGCTTGATTTTATTTTAAGCCCACGCAGAGTGAAAACTATTGCTTTGTTGTCGCAGTGCTTTTCACCTATTGTTAGAGACTCCGAGAAAGCAATTGCGGAAAAGAACACAACAAGAAGCAGGAATGCGTACTTCATAGCTGGTTATGCGGCCTGCACAATATTATTTCGTGATTTTTTTTGTCAAGATCTATACTTACATTGTTCACCATTTCCATTAATAGTTTTATACTGATAGGTTAAATGGTATCTATCACTACACCAAAAAACGCGTTTAAACACGGTTTTTCTTTTCTTTTATACACGGTCCAAACCATGCTAACAAGAATTTACTGTGTTTAAGCGCATTTTTTTTGGTCTAGGAAGTTGTTGATTTTTTTCATTTCAAGTAATTTTATTTTGAATTTATTATAATAAAAGCAAACATAAGAGAAGATATTTAGAGCTTACCTTTAAGAACTTTTCTTTTTATTATTTACTTACGGAAACGGTTTATATAGGCGGAACTTTCAGTACTTTATTACAAATTTACAAGTAAAATTAAGTGAAATACTTAAGCAAATTTTCGTTTAAATTTACCTTTTAACTTGAACAACATGTTCATGATTATTGTATAAAACTTTTCTTTATTTCAATATATCAAAAAGGCTACGTCTGTTTCTTAAAAAAAAAAAAATTAAGTGAAATATCAAAATCTACTCAAGAATTTCATCCACAAAAATATCAATTCGAGATCTAGTAGTGTTGCTTATAATTGCTATATAGTGTCAAACACACCTCATGCGGTAATAATTTTGTCGGCGAAAAATAATAGACGATTTGATCAGCATGATAAAATATCTCATTTCTTTTCTGAAAGAGATAAAATATCTCATTGAGAGTTGAGAATGATTTTAAATTGCTTTCTTTTTGGTATATTGTAATGGTGTGCTATTAAATGACTCAGGTATTGCTCACTGGATTGGAATCCCAAAATCATTTCACCAATTTTCTGAGACTGATACTGATCAGTGGAGCTCTTTGTGTACTGTTGTCTTTCAGCCATCAGTTGCTATTGACAAAAAAAATTAACATGCTTTTAGTAAAAATTGGGGAAATTTACTTTGCTCCCAGAATTCACCAAAACATCCTTTATATTAAAATTAACATATGATACATAATTAATTAACATGTGTCATATAATTAACATGCATAACAATTAACATGTGCCACTTAATACTATATATATATATATATGATATGCTGATTAATTATGTTAATTATTATATAGATGATGTTTTGGTGAAATAAGGGAGCACCGTACATGGGGTCATGGACAAGTAAAATATTGAGAAGAACTCTAATATATTGTGTTAGGCAGTAAATTAGGGTTTGATATTATCATGGCCCAACTCTGTTATGAGTACATATTTGGGCCCAAATATTCGGGAGATGTATCTAGCTTTTTCAATTTGGATCCATTTTTTAGGCTTCCAAACAGCTTCCAAACAGACGGGAGGATCCAGGATCAATATATAGGGGAGCCGAATTTTATAGGGAGGACCGAAATAAAAATAAAATAAAAAATGTGACTTGAGGGTCTTGAACTCAAAACCTTCTATCTCTCAAATATCAACTTTATCACAACACTACTCTAATATTTGTGAAATACAAACAAATTTATCATATTTATTACTTTCTAAACGAGCAAAATCACCTTATTTCTTCGCTAACGCATCGGTTCTTGATTTCATGGGGGGGCCGGGCCTCCCGTTCGCCCCCTAGATCGCCACTGCAAACATATAACTGCATGCAGCATGAAAACATGAATTATGTATTTATGTTCAATTAAGCAAAGTCCTTATTTATTTAGAATGGCTAAGGAGTAGAGAGCACATAGCAGAGACTCCTCAAGATTGTTGATGTGCTGGAAAGTAGGCCTGTTAAATCTTGTGGATTTTTTTTTTCGCGGACCTATTGCGACAAATCCATTTTTTGAGTTTAAGGTTGAACCCCCACCTTTTTCCCGATATGTTAAATGTTATAGGATTTTGCATTTAACATGCTGTATCGAATTTGTACTATTTGCAGCCAAGATTGTATAGCAGGAGAGCATTAATTGATTTAGTTGGCATTAATTGCTCTTCTATGTCATTTAACGTTAACAACCATAGGAGGAAAATTCAATTTTTTTTGAAATTCAAATTTAGACAACACTGGTATAAAATACAACCTAGATGAAAATAACAATTTTACACAAATACAACAAATTTCAAATTAAGCTTAGTTAGTAATTTTTTCTGGTTGTTAATTTTGTCAGTTTCATGCATAAAACTGGAGCTAATGCATTTGATTCTTAAATATGCGACTGTTTGACAGTTCAGTGCAAAATCAGAGAAATAATTTTGATTTTCTATCAATTTCTTTTCAGATTGAACTGTTTTTTGGTGTTCTTGTAATGATTTTAAGACAAATAATTTTTATTTTGAACCAAATTCCTTTTTAGATTTAAATTCTTTTTGTTGTCCGATTTAATGAGTATCAGAGAAATAATTTTGATTTTCTATCAATTTCTTTTTAGATTAAAACTGTTTTTTAGTGTTCTTTAATGCTTTTAAGACAAATAATTATGATTTTGAACCAATTTTTTTTAGATTCAAATTCTTTTTGTTGTTCGATTTAATGAGTATCAGAAAATTAATTTTGATTTTATATTAATTTATTTTAGATTGAACTGTTTTTTGGTGTTCCTATAATGCTTTTAACACTAATAATTTTGATTTCGAACCAAATTTCTTTTTAGATTTAATTTCTTTTTGTTGTTTTATTTAACGAATTTCAGTGAAATAATTTTGATTTTCTATCAATTTCTTTTTGGATTGAACCATTTTTTGGTGTTCCTGTAATGCTTTTAAGAAAACAAAATTTTGATTTCGAACCAAATTTCTTTGTAGATTTAACTTTTTGTAATTGTGTTTTTAGGTTTTACTGTTAATCCATATTTCATTTTACAAAAATTTCGAATTAATTTTAAAATTCTTTTAAGATTTAATTTCTATTTTTCCTAATGAGGTTTAATATACAATTTCAAAAGGAGTTTAAAATATTTTCATCCTTAGAATCATTCAATTTTAAATTTCTTTTCAAGATTAAATAATTTTGTTTTTAGGTTTTGTTGTCATTTGATGTTACATTTAACATAAATTTATTGCAATAACAGTTTCAATTTTACCTAATTCCGTTTTCAGGTTTTACTTTTATTTGATATTTCATTTTGCAAAATTTTCGAATTCGTTTTGAAGAGGTTCGTTCTAACTTGATTCCATAAGGATTAACTAACTATTAAACCACAATTTCACACACTTTATTAAACCGAACAAAAATTTATATTACATGAGAATTTCACACAATATCGCACAGTTTCACCCCAAATCCTACACATAATTAATACAAAAAATCGTTCACAAATACCAAACTTCAAAATAAACCTAAATAAAAAAATATTACAGCATAATCACAGTCAATTATATTAAATGAGAATTTAACATACATTAACAAAATATTTTTCAAAATAAACCTAAACACACCTTGTCATAGACATAATTTTTACAAAACATTGTTTAGAAATATCAAACTCCAAAATAAACATGAACAAAATGAAACATTAAAGCATAATCCTAATTAAACATTATGCTTAATCCCAGTTAAATATTAAAATCATCAATAAAATGCGATTTGACAGCATAACATTAAAATCATCCCAACTAAAGCATAATCACAGTTAAACATTACAGACCAAATTTCAAAATTTAAATTAAAAACATGACACATTAAAGTATAATCTTAGTTAATCATTAAAGCATAATCACAGCCAGTATATGGATGGTCATCGTCGAACACTGAAAACATTAAACTTTCAGTTTTTCTTAACCGAGTACATGTTTTGAGAGAGAAAGAAAACAAAAATGCATCTGAAAAACACACAAAAATAGGGTTAATAAAAGATGAAAAAAAATACTAGAAAAAACTGTACAAGTAAGGTTGGTCACTGGAAAACGATATCGCTGAAAAATAATATCATCAAGAAAAAACTACACCAGTAAGGTTGATCACCGAAAACAATATTGTTGGAAAAGAGTATCATGCTTCTTGGTTTGTCAATGATGGTCGTCGCTACCCTTGAAGGTTCAACGTTGTCGAACACTAGATATTTGTGGTAGGCCAATCTCCATTGTTGTCTGGCGTAAAATATTAGAGCCAAGAACGCCAAGATTGGTGGAAGAGAGAAAAAATAGAGAAGAGTGAATGGATGAAGAAGAAAGAAGGGAAAGTAATTAAGAAAAAGTCATTATTACCGTATGTCCTTGTAAGGTTCAACTGTGAGACGCTGTCACTGTCTGACGCTGTCACTATCAACCGCGCGTAAGGTTTAACAACAATTTGATTGCAAGGATACGCATGTCCTGATAAAATATGGTCATGGTTTACCACATGTCGTATGGTTTAACAGTTGATGACAACACATCAAGACCTTCGGGAGATATTAGAGGGGCATACAACATTTTTCATCAGAGTCGTGATGTATGCCCCCACTTATCTTACCCCCCACCTGTTGATGTGCTGTAAAGTGCATGGTGTTAAACCTTAAATGGTATTTTTTTCACAACCCTTAAGGGGATCGATTTTTTTACCATTTATCGTTTAACAGGCCTAACGTTTAACAGGCCAAAATTCTATATATATGATTAGAAACCTATTTTTCTCTCTCTTCCCATTCTCCACAGCCGCCTCCTCTCTCTCTCCACAGCCGCGACCAGATCCGCCGTTTAACAGACCGTCGCTTCCTCTCTCTCTCTCTCTCTTTATCTCTCTCTCTCTCTCTCTCTCTCTCTCTCTCTCTCTCTCTCTCTCTCTCTCTCTCTCTCTTTCTCTCTCTCCACAGCCGCCTCCTCTCTCTCTCTCTCTCTCTCTCTCTCTCTCTCTCTCTCTCTCTCTCTCTCTCTCTCTCTCGTTCCCTCTGTACGCACGCGACCAGATCCGCCGCCGCGCGACCGTTCAGCCGTGGCGGCCACTCAGGTAAAATCGGCCGATTTTTTTCGCCTTTCTCGGGTTTAACTCGATTTTTGTCGTTTTTTGACGGGTTTAAATCGATTTTTCTAGGGTTTAAATCGATTTTTTCTCGGGTTTAACTAGATTCGAGTTTTTTAGTTATTTTCTTGCTTAGATTCGAGTTTTTTTGTTAATTCTTGCTTAGATTCGGGGTTAATTTCTGTTAATTCCTGTTAATTTTTGTTAATTCCTGTTTTTCCCTGTTAAATCTTGCTTAGATTCGGACATAAAGCAAGGAGCTGTCGAAACCCAGCTCATTGCCGGTAGAAACCCAGCCGTCGAAACCCAGCTCTGACCTAATTTTTCAGGGGCAATTTTGTAATTTTTTAGGGACTGTTTTGTAATTTTTCAGGGACTGTTTTGTAATTTTTTTATTTTCTGTAAATGTCAGTGACGGTTTTGTAAGATTTAATTAAGGAAATTTTTTGTATTACATTAAGGAAATAATTTGTATTATTAAGGAAAATATTTGTATTATTTGAAAGATTTGATAATTAAGCATGAATATTTGTATTATTTCCAACTATGGTATGTGATCTTTTAGATTGTTAAGCGATATCAAATGTTAAATGTTATGCTTAACACAGTTAATTATCCGTTTAACAGTTTAACAAGATCCAAAAAAATTGTTTATGGTTAAAATTAGTAATTAACGAACATTAAAATTAGTAATTAACGAACATTAAATGTTACGCTTAACACAGTTAATTCATGTTAAATATTATTCCAATGTAAAATAAGAGATTAAACCAAAAAAATGTTATTTAACAGACCAGCCGAGAATGAAATCCGTTTAACAGACCCAAACAAATTGTTTATGGTTAAACACCAAAAGATTATCAAAATTAGCAATTAACGGACAATGAAATCATCAAAATACAATAACATTGGAATTAGCAATTAACGTTTAACAACATAATTTACTAATTAACAAGAACTCAACATTTGAACTCACAATTCAAAATTCAAACTCAAAATTATTTTCCCTCCCAATGGGTGTTAAACGATAATTCATCTGACAGCGGAAGGTTGAACAGTGACAACACATCAGACGCGGAAGGTTTAGCAGTGTCCTATGGTTTAACACCCATGCCAACACATCAACAGTGTCAGGGGAAAGTTGGGGGGCATACAACATTTTCCTTTTCATTAATAAGAGTAACTTCCTTTCCACAGAAAGCTGTTTTGCTTTTCTCAGAGCGCTAAAATAGAAATTCAGTGGACTAAAAATCTGGCCGTTTCGGTGGAGAAAAAGAAAACATATTTTAATATTGTGGGGGAGTAATCTGTCTCAATTACCAATCTATTTTATTATTTATTGGTTAACAATATTTTGTTTAATAGTAAATACTAAATAGGCCAATATCACTATAATTGATTATTCTCAGTTATATTAATAAGAAATTCAATGACCTCTAACCCATTTAGATTGGTGATATTTTAGAGATACATGTCCTGTTCAAATTTAAAGAAGTGGATGACAGTTTGCGAGGAAAAATTACATGATTTATTTAAAATTACATACATAAAAGCTAAAAATTGTGTAATAATTGAAATTGATCTTATAGCACAGGAGTGTTGTCATGCTGAATCCATTTTTAATTGGTCAAGGAAGGGATGGCTTTCATAAAAAGGAATGACGATTAATTTAATGCAAGTTAATGTAATGGATTGCCTTTAAATTTGACAGCAACTTCCCAAAGAGGTTATATATTCAAAGAGGTTATATATTCAGCCCCACAAACTGAAAAAGAACGTGTGGCAAGGAAGTGATAAGTGAGTTAATTAGTATTATTAATTAATTTAATTAACGATTTAATTGATCATTTAATTAAATTGACTCGTCAATTAACATGTATTAATATTAACATATCATAAATTATTTACGTGTCAATTAATATTTAATTGAGTCAATTAAAAAATAATCAATTCATCTAACATTTTTTATCCACTAATCAAGGATGTTAGAATGAGTTTGGGGACCAAGTATATTTTTTCCTTCCCAAAATATAGCCTCTAGTGTATATATGAAAAGAGTCGTGATGTATGCCCCCACTTATCTTACCCCCAACCTGTTGATGTGTTGTAAAGTGCATGGTGTTAAATCTTAAATGGTATTTTTTCCCCAACCCTTAAGGGGATCGATTTTTTTTACCCATTTATCGTTTAACAGGCCTAACGTTTAACAGGCCCATACTCTATATATGATTAGAAACCCTATTTTTCTCTCTCCTCTCATTTCCCACAGCCGCCTCCTCTCTCTCTTTCTCTCTCTCTCTCTCCACAGATCGCGACTTGAGGTTTAACACCGTCGCCGCCGTCTCCTTCGTCAGATTTCAGCCGTCGCCGACGTAGGTGGCCAACAGGCCAACGCCGACGAGCAAGCCATGCTTGCTGAGGCTTCCTCGCCATGGCCATTTTTCTCGCCTTTCTCGCCTTCCTCGACGACGAAGCTTCCTCGCCAAAAACTCTCCCATTTTTCTCGCCTTTCTCGTCTTTCTCGCCAAAATTGAGATCCGCCATGGCCATTTTTCTCGTCAAAATTGAGATCCGCCAAAAGCCCTCGACGACGAAGCTGGATCCCTCCACTCCATGACAGCAATTTTGTAAATTTTTAATTTTCAGGGTTTGTTTTGTAGTATTGTAAATTTCAGGGACTGTTTCGCAATTTTTCAGGGGCTCTTCCGTAAATTTATAATTTTTCAGGGGATGTTTTGTAATTTTTCAGGGATTGTTCTGTAATTTTTCAGGGCTGTTTTGTAATTTTTCATTTTCTGTAAATGTCAGGGACGGTTTTGTAAGATTTAATTAGGGAAAAAAATTGTATTTTATATTAAGGAAATAATTTGTATTATTAAGGCAAATTTTTGTATTATTTGAAAGATTTGATAATTAAGGATGAATTTAATTACTTGTCATTTTTAATTAGAAATTTCCATATGAATTGAGGTGAAAATTAACTATTATGGTGTTTTTACTATTATGGTGTTACTTGCCAAATTTGATAATTACAAATATTTGATTGTTACTTGAAAGATATTATGGTGTTACTTGAAAGATTAAATGGTATTGTTGTTAATTGTATTTGTTGTTAATTATTGTTAATAAAATCAAATTTGAGTGATATTGTAGTTAATAACTGTTAAATGGTATTGTTGTTAATTATTGTTAATTACGGATTAACAGTTGAGTGATGTTATAAATGTTAATCGGAGTATTTTTGTAATTGTAACTACTATTTTGTGATTGTTAATTATTGTACTTACAAATTAACAGTTGAGTAATATTATTTTTGTGATTGTAATTACAGATTAACAGTTAATTATTGTAATTAACAAGAACTCAAACATTCAAACCCACAATTCAAAATTCAAACTCAAACTCATTTTCCCTCCAAAATAGGTGTTAAATGATAACTCATCTGACAGCGGAAGGTTTAACAGTGACAATACATCTGACGCGAAAGGTTTAACAGTGACAACACCTCTGACGCGGAAGGTTTAACACATCGTATAGTTTAACAGCTGGTGCCAGCACATCAAGGCCACCAGGGGAAATTAGGGGGGCATACAACATTTTCCATATGAAAAATATAGGAAAATGTTGTATGACCCCCTATCCTCCCCCCGCTCCGTTGATGCGCTGGCACAACGTGTTAAACCAAAGCATAGGTGGTAAACCAAGAGCACCATTTCAGTGGTTTACAGCTCACTGCACAAAAATCACATCACTGTTCAACCTTACACACGGCGTACTTGTTCCCATTTTTCAACGTTTCCTGGCACGTACGTCCATCCCACGTTGCTTTTTTTCGAAAAACAGTACTTTCTTCATCATTTACCTTTTCCCTCCTGTTTATCTCTTTCCTTCTTTTCCTTCTCTCATTTTCCATCACTCCCCCCCTTCCAGCGTTCAACAATGGAGAATTTGTACAATGATGTTTTCAGTGATCACCATGATTTTACCCCCCCCAATTTAGCTACCCAAGAACACACTTTGCCAGACCCTTCCGTTGGGATGCGATTCGAATCACGCGAAGATGCATATCTTTTCTATTTGAAGTACTCCTGCATCAAAGGCTTTGGCATTGTAAAACGTTCCAAGCACAATTTTTACGGGCAAACTTCTGATTCCACGTTTGCTTGCAATAAGGAGAAGAAACCCCTTACACGTCCCAAGTTAGACGGATACGGAAAAAGGAGGAATAGCTACCAAGGAACGGCTTGTCCTGCAAAAATCATTGTCAAGGACTACCTTTTGAATGGGTTGTGGACCATCTCTCATATCGAACTGGATCATAACCATGATTTACGCCCTGATGCTGTTCGTTACATGAGGTGTCACCGTAACATTCCTGAATTCGTAAAGAAACAGATAGAAATAAACGACGATTCAGGTTAAGTTTAAACAGCATTTTTGATGAACTGTTAAACCCCCATTATGTTCGATAGTGTGTACTCAGTTTTCGTTGAACATACTACTGTTAAACCACTTTTTTAACTTTCCATATCAGGGATCCCAGCATTTTTGATGAACTGTTAAACCCCCATTATGTTCGATAGTGTGTACTCAGTTTTCGTTGAACAGACTACTGTTAAACCATTTTTTTAACTTTCCATATCTGGGATCCCAGCATTTTTGCTGAACTGTCAAACCCCCATTATGTTCGATATTGTGTACTCATTTTTGGTTTAACTGATTGTTAAACCACATTTAATTTCCTATATCAGGGATCCCGCAGCACCGCTCTTTCAACGCTATGTTCAACCAAGCTGGGAGGCACGAGAATTGCATGTTCACTGACCGGGATTTGCGCAATCATGTTCAAACTCGTAGGTCCTTGAAACTGGCAGCAGGAGATGCGAACGCTTTGGTGAAATACTTCAGAGACCGTCAAAACAAATGCCCCAATTTCTTTTACCTGTGTGAAATTGACGATGACGGGAGATTGCGCAATGTTTTCTGGGCAGATGGTCGTAGCCGCGCTGCTTACCAGTTTTATGGAGATGTTATAACATTTGACACCACTTATTTAACAAACAAGTAAGGTATACATTTTTGTCAAATTTAAAACTGTTCAATCTTACGTTAACCTAATCGTAGGTATGACATGCCTTTTGCACCATTCGTGGGTGTCAACCACCACGGACATTCTATTCTGCTTGCTTGCGTATTACTAGCTGACGAATGCACCGAGACGTACGAATGGCTTTTCAAGACCTTCCTTGACTGCATGAACAGAGTACCCCCTCCTGCAATTATAACTGATCAGTGCGCTGCCATATGTTCTGCGGTTTCCACTGTTTTTCCTCAGTCTCGTCATCGTTTGTGCTTGTGGCACATAATGAAAAAATTGCCGGGCAAAGCTGGATGGGGAGAAAACAAAGATGCGTTCATACATAAGGTAACAAATTTATTGTGGTTTAATCGTTTTTTGAGTTTATTACAAACCTTTCTTACGCAGGTTTGTCAATTAGTGTACGACACTTCTGAAGTTGACCTGTTCGAGAAAGGTTGGCAGGAGTTAATCGAAGATCCCCAAAACAAAGCTAGTCTCAAGTGGCTCGAACGTATGTTCTCAATAAGGACTCATTGGGTTCCAGTTTATGTAAGAAAATATTTTTGGGCGGGTATGTCGACCACACAAAGAAGCGAGTCGATGAATGCTTTTTTCGATGGTTACGTCAATTCGTCCACGTCTCTATTGAATTTTGCTGAAAAATATGAACTAGCATTGCAATCGAAATGGGAGAAAGAGAGGATGGAGGACTTCAATTGCAATAACCGTGCTCCCTTGCTTGTTTCCGCTTTATCCTTCGAGAAGCAGTTCTCAGAATTGTACACCCATCGGATTTTCTATTTACTCCAGGACGAGATAAAGGCGCTAATCGGGTGTCACACGGAAAAATTGTCCGAACAAGACGGCATTAATCTGTACTGTGTCGTCGACACATCAGATGGTAGAACATACACCGTTCAATAGTGCTCAGACCAGAAAACGTACTATTGCGAACGCTTATTATTCCAATTCAAGGGAATAGTGTGTCGACATGGTTTGACCATTTATCGTCAGCATGTCGTTCAAGATATCCCCAATTGCTACGTTCTCCCTAGATGGCAAAAAGACTACATACGAACTCACACCAGAATAAAAATTAATTCCACCAAAGTTCAACGCAACATTTGCACTTACGACTCGGCATATTCACGCGCACACAGCTACATGGTCGACATGATCGAGTGCACTTACAGGGACAATTTAGCGGTGAACCAATTGCTTGGCTGGTTCGAACAAATGGCGATTCGCATATGCGACAGTAACAAAATTGTCCGAGACGTCGCTGATGAAGAATACCTTTCGGAAGACGAAGAAGATGATGTTAAAATCTATGATCCTAAACGGGTAAAATGTCTTGGACGACCCAGATCAACCAGGCTAAAATCCAAGGTCGAGATTGCTTCAATGAAGAGGAAGAAGCAAGCTACAAAAGCCCCTGTCATCCATGTAAGTTTATACATACAATTCCATTTCAGCTTAACTGTACATGGATATACTAATTTATTCTTGTTTTCCACCCATAGCTCGAAGGCTCTGACCCGGGAATTTCAAACACCGATCTAATGATGAAATTTTCACGATTTAACAATTGAAACAAGGCCGCTATCATTTTATTTGATACGAAGCCCCAATATTTTTTTTTTTATGTTTCCTAATTAAAACTGTTGTTTTAATGTTAATTCCTGCTATCAGTAGAATCAAACTTATTTTTGGAGTCTCATGACTAATTAATATTAGCACAATTAACATCTATTAGCCCATTAATATTTCACAGCCCATTAATATCTGAAAGCCCATTACTTTTTATCTTATTTTTTCACAGGCCATTACTTTGAAGCCCATCAATATTTTACATCTCCCTGAAATACACGAGTCAAATCGCACCTTTTAGAGGTGTTAAACCACGTGGGAAAGGCTGCAAAGGTACACTGTTAAACGTCACGTCTCTTGCTTGTTCAAAAGATTCTAATCACGACTTTGCCGCCTTGCAAACCAAAAGATACGCATCGTGACTCTAACCCCCGCCCCTTCACTGCCAATCAATGCACACCCTCACCACCCACCTTTCGCCATTAATGGTGTCAATATAAATCCACCTATTCCCCTTCTGCTGTTCACTCGCCTCTTTCCTCTTCCTTTTCTTCTCTTCAGACAACAATGGCGCCCAAACGGAAACAACAGAAAAAAACCCCTAGAGATTCAACATTCACCGTAAAAACTCGTTGCAGCCCTAAAAGATTCTCTCAGTTCTACAATGACTTCTTGAAGAGGAAACTCACACCGGAGCACGTGGAGGAACTGAACAAATGGCCGTTCCAGAACTTCCTCTCCATGCCACCGATTAACATGCAACGGGAGTACCTTTCCAGAGTGATGTGTCACTGGAACCCTCTAATAGGGTGCTTCGTTGTCAACGATAAGAACCTCCGCTTCTCCGCCCACGATGCATGCCTCGTACTAGGGTTACGTGGTTTCGGTCAACCAGTAGACATATCCCCTCGTCACATGGTTGACAACCACATCACCAAAAAATTCTTCAATAGAGATTCGCACCTTGAGGCTGTCGATTACGAGTCCAAGTTGGACTACGAATTGGGAGAGAAGAAGACAGTAACTCCAAAGGAATGGTTAACCATGTTCACCATGTACCTGTTTACCACTGTCTTGTTCCCGATGAGCAACCGGCTTACCCCGCAACAGTTCTGGGATTACGCCGTCGATGTCGACAACCTGTGGGAGTATGCATGGGGTCAGGCAGTTTTTGACTTCATGCAAAAATCAATTCCTGAAATCGGAGCAAAAGCGCACAGTTACATTTCCGGCAATTTGGCTGGGAACTCGACGCCAACCTTGATCGGATGTTCCTTCGCTCTACTGGTATGTTTAACACTATTTACAGGATTATATCATGTCAAGGAAATTTTTAATTGACTGATCTTATTTACAGGTTTGGTATTACGAGCACACCAAGCCCGAACTGATCAAGATTACTCCTAGGGTTTATCCGCGTTACAGGTGTTGGCAATTGAACACTGAGGAAACGAGAGAGGCCTTCAACAAGATCGAATTGTCCATGGATCCGGCGAGGATGGTGGTATGTTTAACACCAGAGAGGGAGGAGGCTTGGGTTTTCGAACACGACACAGGCAACGCAAGGAAGTACTTCTTCACAGAAGCACCCGGAGAGACACACGCTAAGGCGTTAGTCCACACAATGGAGCAGATGCTTACCGATGGCCACGAGACGATGATTCACCTCCGTCACATGATGGACCGAACGCCCCCAAGGTCAAATACAAGCAGGCAGTCTTCAAGGTCACCCGCAGCGACGCAAACAAACACTGGTAATTTCCGCAAAAAAGGTTTTGTTCTCCCACAAGTTAACAACTGATGTTAAACTCTATTGAACATATTTAGCCGCTGCGAGGAAAAAGGCGAAGGCAGTAGGAGAACCGTCTGCTGCGACTAAGGGGAAGGGGGTAGCTGAGCCTTCTGCTGCGACGATGCGTCGTTGCAGCCCAACGCGTCGTTCTCCCCGTCTCCAAGCGCAGAAAACGGGGGGAGTTCAAGGTTAGTCCATATACCTTACTTATTATCTCTACCATTGAACTGTAGAATAAATTTGTCTTTTAATTATTCTCAGAAGTGTTAAACATACCTAGGCCTAAGTGTACTCAGAAGTTGGAATCTTCGGTTCACGTCGAAGGTTTAACATCTCTTATTGATAAATAATTTCGTGAAATTTGATAAATTATTGAACTATGCGCAGATTTCGATGAGGAGTCAGAAGACAACGAATCAGAGGACGATTACTTGGAGATGCCGATGAGCAGAACTAATCGTCAAAAGAAGCAAAAGTTCGACCCCTTACCGTCAGGTTAGTTTTCTGAAAAAAATTGATAGTTCGTTCTGTTGAAGTTGAATAACGTTGTTTTTGTTTCTATGGATTTTTCCACAGAATCTAACGCATCGGTCAACTTGGGAAATGAGGGGCAGAGTAGCGGATTGAAAGAGCCCACTATTTACAACATTGACGATTTGGGTCTCAAAGTAGGGGAGGAAATCTATCTGCCAGTAGGAGGCGAACATGGGAACATAGGTTAGTCATCACTGTTCAATGATAATAAAAGATTTTATTAATCAGTTCCCTTTATTCTCGTAAACAGTGCTCGAGATGACGGCTATGGTTGACGAGCAGGACCCAGCCTACATTGAAGATCACGAGTTGCCGGATGTGGAGAAGATAGTAGCCGAACACAAAGCAAATTCCGTCTCTGGCGAGAGAGGTGGTTCGATCCATTCGTTTAACCAGTCGCCAGTCAAGAACTATAGTGGATTGTGAAGGAAATACAGTTTCAGGATCAACCGTAAAAGTGTACACAAGGATAAACGAATGTAGTCGTACATTCGTAGCCATATCTTTCAGTAGGAAAATCCGATTTGAATGGTTCAAATTGGGTAAGATAGATAATTAGATTATCTATAACCTTCATGTAGAAATATATTTCATATGAACGAAGTATAAGTGTCGTTTCTGTGAAATACCGAAAGGGTGCAACAGTATGACATACAGTTAGTAAAACAGTCATAACTTTTGCATACGAACTCCAATTGGGCTGGGCCAAATTGGGTTGTGTAGATAATAAGATTATCTACAACTTTCGTGTTGGTTGATTTTCTGTCAGAGAAATTTATCAATTTCGTCTGGACAGAATACTGAACAGGTTCATACAGTTTTCTGTGTGAAAGGGTGTATATTGGATATACATGCCTTTTGGCTAATCCTTATCCTATTAGGTATAAATAGGATTTTCTCTCTCATCTTCACTAAGGAATTCAGAAGTAATTCAAAGCAATATTCTGCCCAAGACACAAGAAAAGAGCAAATTCAGATTTGATCTTTTGTGAGTGAAAAGGCACGAAGAGAGATTAATAGAGAATCGATCGAGATCAAGCAAGTGCACCGATACATCGTCTAGGCAGGTGTATCCGTGTCCGGCGTCTTCCGACTCAAGGTGGATACGTGTGGAGGAGCAACACTTGGGGCTCTCCGTTGTGATCGAACCGAAGGATCGAAGAACGGGAACGAACGGTGAAGGACGCACGGTATGGGACGCGCGTAAAGTCACCAACGTGACCGAAGGAATAGGAGGCAGCGATCAACCCTTCGTGTTCCATCAATTTGGAACTGGTATGGATCTAACCTTCTATTTGCATCGTACCCTCGAAGTCGTGGCGTGATCTCGGGAATCGGGGAATCGGACCGGGCCTACATATCCGCTGCGCGGGCCCGGGGCCGGGGATATTCCCCAACAGTGGTATCAGAGCGATCGCCATCGATTCGAGGGTCGAATCATAGTCGTATATTAGATATACGCACGGGTTATCAAAGTTCGTACCCGTTTGCATGATGTTACATATTAAGAATGTCAAATTCCATTAAAATCACAAGTGAAATTCGCTAGAGATCGATCAATAGTTGATTGAGAGTATCTAGGAATAATCGTGAAAAGGTTTCATGATTGATCGTTTTGGAAACGAGCGAAAACAGCAGTTCAAAAATCGCATAGTCCGTTATAACGGACTGCTCAGTCCGTCGCAACGGACACTGTAGCAGATACAGAAAATTGAGATTTTTTCGAAAAAACACATATTCCGTTAGAACGGACTTGGTGTCCGTTGTAACGGACCCTGTATAGGATGCGGGGGTGTGAGGAGGACCGTGAAAACTGCATATTCCGTTGTAACGGACTTGGAGTCCGTTGTAACGGACCTTGTATCTGATACGAGGTTGCGGGGATGCCTAGGGTGTCTATTGGAGTCCGTTGTAACGGACTGGGTCCGTTGTAACGGAGCTCTACACAGTTTGTCCGTTGTAACGGACTGTATGTTGCGTTGTAACGGACTGGTATCTGGAAATTTGGACGAAAGTTTGCAGAAAATAGCGTTGTAACGGACCTAGGTTGCGTTGTAACGGACATGTTTCTGGCAAAATTTGGCCAAACTCCGAAATAAATAGCGTTGTAACGGACTGGACTTCTGTTGTAACGGAATGCCAAGAATACTGGAGGTCCGTTGTAACGGACTATGTTGCGTTACAACGGACTGGTTTCTGGTTGCTGATTTTGTTTTCGTGATAACTTTGGCTACACAACTTGGAATATTGAGTTCTTTATATCGATTTGATCGGCATCAATCATACTAGCATATAATTAGATAATTATTTAGAATAATTAGACTCCCAAATAAATACATATGCATTTATGAAAATCTTGTGATAGTGATATAATTGGATTATGTCACGGATTTAGAAACGTGCAATGGCATGATCCCTCATAATATTTAAGTCATGGAAATGCCTTCCATATTCACAACCACTATGATCGGTACTACGTCTCACATGGGTTAAGGCCAAAGCCGACATGGGTTATTGTAGTCATCGACGGGGTGGCAAGCGTTAAATAGGGACTGATAAGGGTTAAGGCCAAAGCCGACTTATTAGTAGTTTATTTGAACGATACGATGAGTATGGTTGTGACTTAACCGTTCTAGCCAGTAAGGGTTGAGGCCAAAGCCGACTTGATTGGAAGTTCGGGGCATAGATAGGATGCACACACGGAACTGGGATTGTATTGGATACGATTCATCACCGAAATCCTATAAAGGTTCAAGAGTCGCATTGGATGCGATTGGATATAATCCTACCTAAATAGCGAGATCCCATTCGTCTGCCAAAGCAACTTATGGGAGGATCGTGATATATGGATCTTGAGTGTTATGGACTTGGAGTCCCGTATCGATATGAGGGTTATCGATTCGATAAAATAACACTATCATATAATTATCATATAAGCATATAGATTAAGTACGCACGGTTAGGAATTAATCTTCATCATCCGTTTAGAATTATGTTTTCAAGCAACACCAAATATATCGATTAGATCGATATGATAGATGGCTTTTGGGTCGGAATTACCGTTATTAACCTTGATAGTCAAAGAATAGTTCTTAGACTTAAAGGAACGTGTTGGACACGGAAATGGTAGATTCGGGGCTCGAGGCTTTGGCTTTAGAGAAGGCCGGGTTCGATAAACTTAAGAAGGAATCGAACAATATTACGTGCCTTGTGGTGGCATGTATAGACGCAAATTTCTCAAAATTGTTTTGAGAATTCGGGTGTATATGAAAGTAAAACACAACGCTCATGAAATAGTTTCAAGAGCTAGAGCGCGTTGAATGACTCAATGCGGCTCAAAGAGTAGGTTAATTTTGAGACGCCTTATGGGTCTTTGATTAACACTCGTGTGTTGATGGTACGAGATTTGATGTTCGTGACCGAATATCATATGCATTCGATAGATAAGTCGATCCCGAAATTGCATATGATGCGATTTAAATTTGAATTGGAGATGCTCAGAGTTTCCGTGGAATCCAATGCATATAGATGCGTGGATGTCCTTGTAATTCAAAAGCGGGATCGAAAGAAATGTATGTCTAAGGGTATTTTGGGAAAATGTTTTCCAAAATGGAAAGTTCGGACAAGGAGTTGTCCAAACTAGTGACTCAAAGAATGGTGAAATCCGAGGAGGATTAAACCTAGAAGTTGATTGCTTCTTTTGGCATTGCCGTCTTGGCCATATAAACGAGATACGCGTATCTAGATTCCATGTGATGGAATGCTAGAATCATTCGAATTAGATTTGATTGATTAATGCAATACTTATTTATTAGGCAAAACGACAAATGGCATCATTCTCCAAAGTATTGGAGAAAGATCCAGCGAATTATTGGAAACTAGTGTGGTACCCGCGCAATTGCACGGGTTCGTTGTAAAAACAATTGTTTGGCATGAGTATTTTTTCGATGAATATCAGTACAATCTATGAAAACATCGAACAAAACCGAGACAATGCCATTTAATTGTTAAAAATGATGATTTATATAAATGCACAAAAAAATGTAGGATTTTGTATCGCATTTGTTGTAATAAATAATGAAAGATGGAAATTAACATCACGAATAGAACACAAATTCAAAGTTAGATCAAAGGAATATTTGAAAATTAGTACAAATAAGTACACATAAATTGCTTTTGGTGCGAGTATATGTTCATTTTTTGTTTGAGATTTTTGTTTTGCTAGACAGTGTTGTAGCATTTCCAATTGTGTACCTGCATAAGATGGGTTTTAATTTGTGTTGATCATATTGTTGTCATATATATTTTTTATTTTGTTTGAGAATTCTATTTTGTTGAACAATGTTGTAGTATACCTTTTGTACAAAAAAGATGCCCAAAAGTAGAAACATAATTTCCAATTGTAGTATCCCTTCAAGTAAAAAGATGCGCAATTTTTTTTCTCTAATTAATTTGGACCAAACCCGACCCGATAAACCAAACCTAGCTAAATCCAAGACATTGGTCAATAACATTCAACTTGTTAGTAAGGGTGTGCATTCGGTCGGTTCAAACCGAACGGCATAAGGCCAAACCAATTTAAACCGAACCGAATAGACCGAATTTTATTCGGTTTATTCGGTTGAACCGAATAAGAAACATTGTAACTTTAAAATAAAAATAAATTTATCGAAAAAATATATTTTATTATCAAAAAATATAAATACATATTATAAAATATAATTGTATTATTTGATAAAAAAAATTATATTATTTTTTTATATTTTAACATTATTATATTAAAAATTACGAAAAATGAAATATTATTCGGTCTGTTCGGTTTAACCGGTTTTCATCACATGAAAACCGAACCGAACCGAATAAACCGAACAATACCATTTTTTAAACCGAATAAACCAAAAAACCGAACCTATCAAATCGAATTCGACCGGTTCGGTTCGGTATCCGAATAAACCGAACCGTTTGAACACTCCTATTTGTTAGTTCATAAAATAAGAGATTTTTCATACATGTCCCTATCAAAAACGAAAAATTAACAAATCAGTCCAAAATTCAGAAATACATTTCCCTCCATTATTTCAACCTTATACAGAAAATTAAGAATCTAAAGGAATAGCAAAATCTGAGCAAGAAGCTGAATTATCCCAAAACGCATTTCTCGAATCTGAAAAATATCAGATTTACCCCTCTAAAAGCAAGAAATTTCAAAAATATTTTGTAAAAACCCGAGAAATTACAAATGTGCCCCCTCTAAATTTATAGAAATCCAAAATACCTTTCTAAAATCACAAAATATCTAATTCAGCTCTGTAATAAGCAAAAAATTCAAAAATGCCCTCATAAAACCAGAAAATATCACATACACCCCTCTAGAATATGAAAATTTCAAAATTACACTATTAAAATATAAAATTTGAAAAATACCCCAATATTCAGAACAACTTTCCCGAATCATAAAAATATCATAATTACCCCTCTAAGAGGCGAAAATTTCCAAAATGACTTATAAAAACCCTAAAAATAGCAAATGTGCTCTCTGAATTTCAAGATATCAAAAATATCTTTCTCCAATCTAAAAATATCAAATTCACCCCTCTAATAAGCAAAATTTTCAAAAATACCCGCATAAAACCTTAAAATATCAAATACGCCCCTCTAGAAAAAGAAAATTTCAAAAATACGCTATTAAAATATAAAAATTTCAAAAATACCCTGATATTCAGAAAAGTAAAAAATAGGACCATATCGAATAAGCCCCTGAACTGTGAAAAAATTAAAAACACTTAAAAAATCTGAAAATATCAAATACTCAAAGATAAATTGTAAAATTAGAAATGTCACGGATACCCTTAGAAATGCTTACGGCATGATTTTCTGAGAAGAGCCGCAAAAATTGTGAAAAAAAAAACTGAAAAACATTGCGGAATCCTCTCTTGTTTCCTATCAACGATACTTAAATTATTATTTTCCTAATTTGTACGAAATTTAGGGTCAATTTGGAAAAAAATCATACTGTCAGGCCAAGTTCACATGCTGAATTTGATTGGGTCTTCGTTGTTAATAAACTCGTAGATGCAATATCACCAAATTCCTCCTCGTTGAGAATTTCTATAATTTCAAAAATCAAAATCAAAATCACAATTTAAACCAAATCGAAATTAAGAATTTGATTTGTTGGATTAGAAAATTTGATCGAGTACCTGGATCCCCTGCATAGGGTGGTCTTAAAGGAAGAGTTATTGGATAATTCGAATTATAATCATAACAAAAATATAAATTTATAAAGATTAAATTCAACTGGTGATCTCCAGTGGTATTGTTGTGAATAAATACGTACGCAAGGTTGGATATACTCTTTCTCAACTTTTGAGGATGATGCATCTAAAAAGATAGATAAAGTAAATTGTTAGCACGATTTATATATGCAATTTAGTCCAAAAAAATGTTTTACTTGATTTACCAGTATATAAAAAATTGGGGATATTAAACGGCTTTGCCGAATTTATGGCTCCAAATGAAACTTGTGCTTGTGTGGCTATACATTATCGAAAATTAAAATTACAAAATTACAAAAAACACCTTATAAAAAAAATCATATAACCATCCAAATTAGTTACATTTATAATAGAACAAACCTGGTGTGCATGGTCAACGACTAAATCCGCGTCAATCGATCCACGGCACCAATTCAATTAACAATCACTTTAGGATCTGAAAAAAAAAACTGAGATTTTTGAAATTAATAAAAAAAAACAAATAATAAATTAACAAACTGAACCTCAATGTGATGCGGAAACTTACAAAAAAGCTCCTGCAATCAGATGGTGCACACTTGAGATCTGAAAACAGGTCCTGGTTACTTTGTCCGGTCTTTTCCTCTCGGGAACCTAATTATTTCATCGGAAAAAATGACAAAAAAATAAGTCGAAATACTAATATTGGCCAAAAATCAGCAACATTGAGGTTAGAGTTTTAACTTCGATATTTGACAGGGCATGTGGGATTTGAAGCCCCGATTCGTCGTTACCAACTGCATAAAAATAGGATAATCATTAAACAAAGCATAACCATTCTAAATCTTAATTAGAAAATAGCAAAATCAGATCTTCTGTTTGTCGATCTGAAATTACAAACAAAATAAACCAACTCTTACCTACCTAATCACCCACTAAGAGAAGCAAAATCAGAAGAGAACGTAGACAAAGCAAAATAGCAAGAGAAACTTACATGAGCGATTGACAGAGAAGAGAGATTGACCGAGACAAAAACTGAGACCACTGGATCCAACTTATGTGGCGACGGATTTCAGTTCGAACAGAGACAGAGGGAGGCGACGCGTCCCTGGCAAAAAAGTCAGAAGCGACGCAAAGACCTCGAACGAAACCGCCAAAAAACCCTAGGGTTTTGATTCCTTCAGAGGGTTGAAAGAGAGAGGCAGAGCGACGCACGTTCCTGCCATGGAGATCGTCGCCGTCCACCGGCGTCGTCGCGCCTGTTCGGCGTCAGATTCGTCTCTTTTTCGCCCTTTTCGCCTCTAGGGTTTCCGTCGATTTTTTCTTCTTTGTTGTCGTCGAAATGAAGAGAGAGAAGAGGGGAAGGGGGTGTAAGTGGCTGAGGCCATTTCAAGGCCGGGTGGACTTGGTCCATATGAACCGTGCCATAACAACATAACATGGATCATGTAAGCCGGGTTCATTCAATTTTAGACCGTCCGATCTTGATCGAACGGCCCAGAATAAGAGGGTGACGTGGCTCTATGAGAGAAGCGCAAAAAGGGTTGCATTATATTAATTTAAATTATATTTACATATGATGTTCCGATAAGTTCCGAGGCAAGAGGAGGCTATCGGTATTTTGTTAAGTTTATGGATGGTTAAAGTAGATATGAAAATATCTATTTAATGCGTGCCGAAACAGAGACTTTTGAAAGATTCAAAGAGTTTCAAAAACGAAATACGAAATCAACTAAGCAAGAAAATCAAAGCTTTTCGATAGGATCGAGAAGGCGAGTATTTGAGCTAAACCTTTCGATAGGATCGAAGAGGCGATATTTGAGTTATGAATATTGATGATCATTTATGATTGTGGAATCGTTTCACGATTGCCTTTATTCGGAACATTGAGATGTGTCCGAAAAGAGGAAATGAACGCATGTTGGACATGGTTCGATAAATGATGAGTCAATAGGATCTCCCAAAAATGTTTTGGGGATACGCCCTTGAGACAGCGGCACTAATGAATGGTTGCATATAAGATATGAACCATAAACCTTCTAATCGGTACAAAAGACGCCATATGAGATATGGATCGGAATGGTTCCGAAGTTGTCACTTGTACAGATTTGAGGACGTGAGTGTATTTCGAAATTTGTTTCGGTTAAACTCAATCCCAAATCTGGAAATTGTTCGTTTATCCTTAAGGAAACTAAAGGGTATTAGTTAAAACGTCCCGACGAAAATGAGATTTTCGTGGCTCGAAGAGATGCCTTCTTGGAGGAGGACTAGATGCGCACAAGTTTGGAACTTGGTGCCATTTCTCTCTATGCGGGCTAGTGGGAGTAGAATAAATCTCGAAAGAGTTCGTGATTTAAAAATGAACATTGTACCGATGAAAGTTGACATAGGTTCATCAAGAGTTGATGAACGCAAGTCGAACACACAAAGGAATTTTTCGTAGATCAAGTAGGCTATATCATAAGCCGGTAAATACGGATTTATCGTGGCTAATGATGATAGATTGCAATCATATGATGATTCGATATCCTACAAGTATGCTATGAAAAGTTGATTCCACATGACATGGTGTCATGAAGTCTGAGATTCGATCCATGTGAATTATCAAGTTTAGAACTTGATTTCATTACTTTCTAGGTTAGACCCGTGAAATGTGAGTGGGTTTTTCAAGATGAAGAACCGACATGGATAGGAATACGCATATATGTAAAGCGAGGCTTTTTGCGAAAAGTTTCATGCAATTCATAGTCGGACTATGAAGAAACGTTTTCGCTTGTTGCCATGCTTTCCCATTCTCGAAATTCTGCTTGCCATGGTCGCGTATTATGACTATGTGATGTGGCCAAATGGATGTCAAAACCGAATTTCTTGACAGAAATTTTATGAAAGGATGTGTACTTGACACAACCTTACGGTTTTGTCGATTCATAAGAATCGGGGATAAGATATGCACGCTTTAACGATCCATATGATGGATTAGAGAAAGCTTCTCGGAATTGGAATATTCGTTTTGACAAAATTATAAACTGTTATAAAATTGTCGAAACGAATGGAAACTTTGTGTACACATGAATGTTAGTGGGAGCTGCGCTATATTTCTTGTAACGACAAAGGATTTAGACGAGACCGCTTATGAATTAAGCGTGAAGATCTATAGGATAGATCTAAAAAGTTTCTCGTTCTATGTTATAGCACATATATCGACATATTGTTGAAAATGGTTTTCAACATGTAAACTCCTTGGAGGCGATAAATCGAAATGTCGAATGGCAGAAATTTTCAACGGCTCGATGTGAGACATCAAGCAGCGCGAAAAGTAATAATATGATGCCTTACATTTGATGTTAGGATCTATTATATCTGTCATGATATGTATGTGGCTATCTGTCATACAAATAAAGCGTCTAGTTCACCGTCAATAAAATTCATGGGAATCACATGAGTTTGAATGTAATTCGATTACATGAGACTAACTCTTGTGATTGTATAATGGTTATACAAATATATACATAATGGTTATGTATATTTAAAACCCATCGAGATTTGTATTGATAGAGGTGAAGTTTATCCTTGAATACTTTGCGAAAGAATTCAGGATTTATTATCTATAATGGTGTGGAGGACGTGTTGGTTATAAAGAGTTATAACAAACAACAGTTTCCAAAGATGAAGCACGTCCAAATATGTAGCACGACTTTCGATCACAAAGTGTGTACATGTTTTGCTTAAATGAAAACACGGTTATGTGGAAAGGTTCCACAAGACCAATAGTTTATGATTCTATTTACGGTGGCGAGTATATTGCGGTTATTAATCGCAAAAGGAAGTGGTATGGATCAAGGATACATGACCAAACTCTAGTAGTCACGAGTTATCGGATTTATGGTTGTTTATTGCGTTAGACGCAATAGTACAAGCCAAAAATGCCGAGGTCACAACCACTTCTAGCCAATACTCAGAAAATTTCATTTGATCCATGAAATTTTGTGAAAAGATGTGATCGTAGGTATTGGAAATGTTCCAATCCTGATGATGATTAACACTAGCGGGAACGTGCGGACCCGTTTACAAAACCGCTCTCTCTAGTCGCGCGTGACTGTCATGCGATGACTATGGGTATGGAGATACCTAGAGGAGGAAGAAGAGAGTAGAGTGTAGTTATCTAATACGATAGTCCTCGCAGGTTATGGGTATGGAGATACCCATAGGTAAACGTTGTATCACCCAAATACTTAGTCCATATGAATGCATCCCTTTTAAAATTTTGTTTACTTAAATTAATATGCATTCACCTTATATGAAAACTGTGTGCTGGGTTGTGTAATATGATTGTTACATGAACCTTGATTTGAACTTGTGTGGACGTCGACATGGTTGAGGACTATGTGCAGCGAAACCGTCACACTTAAAGTGTCATTTCTAAACATCCCTAGTCGCGGGTCAGTTTGCTTAAGAGAGAAGCATTACTATTACAAGGGAATAGACTGAACGCGTACACTAGTACGTTTGCCGAGGAGATGATTATGTTTTGCTAATCATGGGACAAAGGAGTTTGTCGAATCGGGAACGTAGATATATGTTAGGTTACATGTATTGGATATGACCGAAGCCGCGAGACCATGACATGGTTTAGTCATTATAGATGGACTTGCGACGGATGGGGTTTTAGATTCTTCAAACTTGAGGGGATCATTGATTGCGTTTCGTGCGTAACACAATGCTTTGATATGATCTTACGCTCACCGTAACAGGGAGTTAAAAGGGTCATCATTGGGTATTGTCCGAAACACGGAATTCAATGTGAGTCTCCAAGATAGGAATTGTTTATTCCGAAAGGAAGAGATATCTCTTAGGCGCCGCTCGATGAGTCGATTAACGAAACCTGCGGCCGCAGTCAATGATATTAATGGTTAATATCGATTGAAATTTGTTAACTCAACTCGGAATCGGGGAATAAGTGTAGTTAATCAAATTATAAGGATGACTATTACCATGCCTTTTGATTAACGGATATCGCTAACAAGAGAACTAGTAACCGCTATTCGAGATAGGCACAATGATCACAATCATTATTCGTTTAACATGGGTAGCTATGATGGAGTGACTAGATCCCGCTCATGAGCTTGTAGGTATTGGAAACAACCTACTGCCATCGTTAAGTCGAACCTACATGGTCACACAACGAGTCGTACTAAGTCGGGCTTGATCATAAAATTGGCACATAGGATGTGCATAGCTTGGTATTTGATACGCGAGCTATATTCTCTAAAATCGTGCGTATTGGATATGCATGAGTACCTTTTAGGTAGATCTGAAATTGAGTGGGAGACTGAAGGAAATACAGTTTCAGGATCAACCGTAAAAGTGTACACAAGGATAAACGAATGTAGTCGTACATTCGTAGCCATATCTTTCAGTAGGAAAATCCGATTTGAATGGTTCAAATTGGGTAAGATAGATAATTAGATTATCTATAACCTTCATGTAGAAATATATTTCATATGAACGAAGTATAAGTGTCGTTTCTGTGAAATACCGAAAGGGTGCAACAGTATGACATACAGTTAGTAAAACAGTCATAACTTTTGCATACGAACTCCAATTGGGCTGGGCCAAATTGGGTTGTGTAGATAATAAGATTATCTACAACTTTCGTGTTGGTTGATTTTCTGTCAGAGAAATTTATCAATTTCGTCTGGACAGAATACTGAACAGGTTCATACAGTTTTCTGTGTGAAAGGGTGTATATTGGATATACATGCCTTTTGGCTAATCCTTATCCTATTAGGTATAAATAGGATTTTCTCTCTCATCTTCACTAAGGAATTCAGAAGTAATTCAAAGCAATATTCTGCCCAAGACACAAGAAAAGAGCAAATTCAGATTTGATCTTTTGTGAGTGAAAAGGCACGAAGAGAGATTAATAGAGAATCGATCGAGATCAAGCAAGTGCACCGATACATCGTCTAGGCAGGTGTATCCGTGTCCGGCGTCTTCCGACTCAAGGTGGATACGTGTGGAGGAGCAACACTTGGGGCTCTCCGTTGTGATCGAACCGAAGGATCGAAGAACGGGAACGAACGGTAAAGGACGCACGGTATGGGACGCGCGTAAAGTCACCAACGTGACCGAAGGAATAGGAGGCAGCGATCAACCCTTCGTGTTCCATCAATTTGGAACTGGTATGGATCTAACCTTCTATTTGCATCGTACCCTCGAAGTCGTGGCGTGATCTCGGGAATCGGGGAATCGGACCGGGCCTACATATCCGCTGCGCGGGCCCGGGGCCGGGGATATTCCCCAACAGATTGAAGGTCGGTGGTTCGACCCCTTCGTTTAACCAGTCGCCAGTCAAGAACTATGGGGGATTGAAGGTTGGTGGTTCGAGCTCATTTCAGCGACCTCCGATAAGGAAGGCAAATTCCGACCCTGCTATCGCTGGTAACTATTTATTAAACCATAATTCTGACGAACTCAATTTCACACTGTCCATTTTTATACAGTGAGTCAACCAGTTGCCATCAAGTCAACACCGTCGAGACAATCAGGAGCAGGATCTTCGGGGAATGTAACAAACACACCAGATACCAGCGTGTATAACAAGTCCTACCAAACGCCCCAGAATGAAAATTATTCGGTTGCAAAAGGATCCAATGTCCCTTCACACCCGGTATGCCAGACTGACGATCTCCAAAGGAAATTAGGTCAACGCTATGCGAAACAGTTTACCGGTCAGACTAGTACAGCAGACAACACCAAGTCCAAGGGGAAGGTTGACAATCCATTTGGTGCGAATCCTACATTCGACTTAGGTATTTTTTTTTTTTTATCAATGTCCATAAGTACAATATATAATTTCCTATTCGAATCCAGGATTTGACGCGGAAGACAATTCAATCAAGAGCCCCTTCGAAGCAGTCGAACTGTTGAAGTCTGGCAGTGATTACAACGTAGTCAGCAATGACGCCTATTGCTCTAAAGACTTGGAAAATCTCTATCCACCATTCAAGCTAATACCAAATTTCATGAAGAGCGTTATTTATTCTTACATCACAGACTGTTTTAAGGTTGAACCAATGGAGAAGTTCACCAAGATGGACATAGAACTTCTGTGTCAAGGCAAGCAGATTACGAGCAAGGTAACAACATTTTTACTCCTATACATATATAGTTTTCATTCATATATGTAACAATTCGTCATCTTTACAGCTACTCAATGTCTTACTGGACATGACGTGTCTATGCTGCATGGATCCGTATAATCGGTGGAGTTATGTCAGCCCGACATGTTCGGTAATCTGTTCAAACATATAAAATACTACTAAACATTGCAAGAACATTTAGGCTTGACCAATACTTTTTATATCTTTAATCAGGTGTTAGTGCCTAGCATGCTTCCTGAAGAGTTTGATGTCGACACTGCCAAAGCATTATCTATGACTGAACTTGGCGCAAACCGTTGGCTATTCCTTCCTTTCAACGTTGGACGCAACTGGATTTTGGTTGTCTTCGATTTTGAAAAAAGTGAGGTTACGATTTACAATTCGGTTGGCAAGGTGGACACTTTCGCAGCGAGGGTTAATACTTTCGTGAAGGACTGGAAGGAGTACTTGAAGGAAACTATGGATTGTGCAGCTATTGGAGATTGGGTTGAACGTTATGGTCGATGTCCCAGGGGACAGAATGCAGAAGATAGCGCCCTTTACTTGGTGAAGTATGTGGAATGCATTGTGAAGCAGATGCCAATGGTCTTCAATCAGCAAGACATTGACATGGCAAGAGGTACAGGTGCATACAACTTGATTTGCCTTCCCAGTTTCACTAAGAAATGCAAAACCTGAGTGTTGGGCGTTTTAGTTATTTATTTAGCAATAAATGGAGTGTTTTGTGAGGAACAAAGTCTGACTTTTAAACAATGGTTATGTATGTCTGCGTCGTCGAACTATGTTTGTGTTGTAATAATTTATGTTGTTGTGTCAAACCCTGAAGTATGTCAAACTATGTATTATCTATGTCCAAGGGGATCTGACTATTTATGAACTATTATTGTGTTGTGTATTTCTGAAGTATGTCAAACCATTTAATGAACTTTCATAAGTAATTTAATAAACAAAGGTTTGATAAAAGATGAATGCTTCCAAATCACGATGATTAAACAAAATCATCCCATTTTAAAATCAAAATTTGTGTTAAATCTAAAATTGTAATCTACTTTTAAATCAAAAATGCAATTTAAAGTAGTTCAACTTAAAGCTAAATAAAAAATAGAATTCAATCATCCCATTTTAAAATCAAAAACTGTGTTAAATCTAAGCTCTACAATTTAAAATTGTAATCTATTTTTAAATCTAAAATCGTGGTTGAAGGAAATAACTGTTAACTGGGAAATCAAAATAGGTAATAAAAAACAGTGTAATGTTCAACAAAACAAAAGTTGTTAAATCTTCAATCTTTTTTTAAATTCCGCTGACTTGAAATTCAAAACAGGTAATTTAATGTTAAATAGAAAATCATCTCAGGAAATACTGTCAAATACAAACTCATTTCAGACAATACTGTTAAATATAAATACTGTTAAATACAAAATCAAATATAAACTCATTTCAGACAATACAAAATCGTTTCGGTAATTTAATAGAAATACTGTTAAATAGAAGCACTGTTAAATAGAAATAATGTTAAAATAGAAATACTGTTAAATGTAAACTCATTTCAGGGAAAACTGTTTAATAGAAATACTGTTTAATAGAAATGCTGTTAAATGTAAACCCATTTCAGGGAAAACTGTTTAATAGAAATACTGTTAAATACAAAATCATCTCAGGAAATACTGTTAAATACAAAATCGTCTCAGCACACACTGGTAACTATAAATAATGTTAAATAAAAACGCATCTAGGTAACACTGTTAAATGGAAACTCATTTCAGGGAAAACTGTTTAATAGAAATACTGTTTAATAGAAATACTGTTAAATGTAAACCCATTTCAGGGAAAACTGTTTAATAGAAATACTGTTAAATACAAAATCATCTCAGGAAATACTGTTAAATACAAAATCGTCTCAGCACACACTGGTAACTATAAATAATGTTAAATAAAAACGCATCTAGGTAACACTGTTAAATGGAAACTCATTTCAGGGAAAACTGTTTAATAGAAATACTGTTTAATAGAAATACTGTTAAATGTAAACCCATTTCAGGGAAAACTGTTTAATAGAAATACTGTTAAATACAAAATCATCTCATGAAATATTGTTAAATACAAAATCGTCTCAGCACACACTGGTAACTATAAATAATGTTAAATACAAAATCGTCTCAGTAAAAACTGTTAACTACAAATACTGCTAAATATAAACTCATTTCACAGAATACTGTTAAATACAAAATCATTTCGGTAATTTAATGTTAACTAGAAAACCATCGCAGGAAATACTTTTAAATACAAAATCGTTTCAGGAAATAATGTTAAATACAAAATCGTCTCAGAACAAACTGTTAACTATAAATACTGTCAAATATAAACTCATTCCGGAGAATACTGTTAAATAGCAACTCGTTTTAGGGAAAACTGTTAAATAGGAACGCTGTAAACCACACAACCATCTAGAGAAATACTGTCAAATACAACATCATTTCATGGAATACTGTCAAATACAAAATCATTTCAGGGAATACTTTTAAATATAAGATTCAAAAAATCAGGATTTTCCAAATTAACAATTCAAGACAGGTATTTGAAATAACAAGGGTTCAAATCATAATCATTTTCCCAAAAAACTGTTTACTGATAAAACAATCACGGGATTCAGAAAGAAAACACAAACAACTGTTCAAAACTAAGAACGATTTGGGATAGGAAGGTATTTCCACCTTATACCAACTTAATGGCCGATCAAGAATTCAATATTGGAAGGGAACCACGAAATTACAACAAAATGAAAATTACTACCAAATATTGTTCTATTTATGGGTAAGGTAATTGCCATTCGAAATTCAAATCAAAGTTTTTTTCCCTCCTCGGGTTGTCAACGGTAATTCCCGCTCTGTTGCACTGTACACGACAATTAATGCTTCTGCTGCACTGTACAGGCCCATCATTTCACGCATTAAAATCCCCTGCTGTACTTTTCGGGCTGAAAAGGCCGGCTATGTTCAACCGTAGAGCCCAGATCATGTAAGGTGTTCAACCAAGGAATTATAATTGGCAACTGTTCAATGTTAGGCCCATTTTCCCCCCCGCTCCTTAATAGGCCCGCGAATTTTCGGCCTTTATGCTTTGACAGGCCACCTTTACAGCGCATCACAAGTTGGGGGGGAGAGTTCTTGTGTACATACATCACGACTCGAAAAGATACTTGCATGTATGTTCCTTAACAAGAAACTTCTAGGCAATGCACCTGTATTTTTGTTGTCTCCTAACCCTTCTTCCCCATGCAGACCCATAAATATTAGGGGTTAGACTTAGGGTACATCTTTCAGTACAAATTATATTATATCTTAGTTAAGAGAAATGGAAGTCTCACATTGAGCCACGTAGGCTCAAATTAATTTTGTCCACTAAATATTAATTAGCTGGTCAATACTTGATTAAGTGGTCATTATTTGATCAACTAAAAATAATATGACCCAATAAATATTAATTAAATAGTCACTATTTGATTAACAAAAAATACCAATAATTATTAATATGTAATGATTATTATTAATCGTACAGTTCGCCAAGGAATTATTAAATAAATTATAATAACTCTAAAGAAATCCTTGCTTTTAGAGAAGTCCACGTCATCATGTTATTCTGGACCGTTTGATCTTGATCAAAATATCCAAATCAGTCGGTTCTTCATTTGAAAGTGGTCCGTACAAACCAAATAATGTTAAAATTACATGAACATTGATCCATTGTGGACCTATCTAATGTTAGTTTTTCATAAATAATAAATGAAATATTAAAGTTATATAAACACAACATGTAACAATTTTATTTTCTTCAAATCACTACATGTTAAGAAATCCTTATGAATTTTTTTTAAATTAATAAAATTAACAAAAATAACAATTTTTTTTTTTTACTTATTACATATGAAAATATAAGAGTATTTGCAAATAAAAATATGATAGATTGTTCGAGTTTACAAAAAGATAGAATCTTTTTAAAATATTCAAAAAGTTAGGGGGATAAAAAATACCAAAACACATAACCGTGAACAATCAGACAAAAAAACGTAAAATCAAACAATTAGAAAATTTAAAACATGATGAACTCGAAGACTCTCGCGCAATTGCGCGGAAAAAAAAGCTAGTCACAGTATGATTCAGAAAAAAAAAATACATACATAATCCACACACTCTCACAAACACATGCATACTCAAGATGGATAGAACTGATAAAATCTAAAAACAAAGATGAGATGAAATGAAAATGTCATTCTAAGCTCAAATTTCATAAACTTTTTGTTGTCGTTTATGATTAAATGTAAAAGGATATAAGATCAACTTATTTCATGATTGATCGTGAGAAAAGTATACTACACTGAAGTGAAAAGGAATCTGAAGCATTTCCTGTTGGAGTAATTGTCCAAGCATGCCTAGAACGGATCCTCGAAAAAACCGAACTTGATTAAATTGCTGATCCATTTTAGAACACATCAAGATTATGAAAGGATTTTGCCTAAATATTCAATTTCGAATAAAAAAAACTCGAAAAATATTAGAATTAGAATTAGATTCATCTGATCAAATACCAGTGGTAAAATAGAAGGAGTTTCACTAATTATTTGAGTGTGTAAAAACTCAATCAAATGAAGATCATTTCAAGGATGATTGTTTATGTAATTTAACTTGATTTAATAGAGCATATGCGCATGACATAGGAGGATGCCACATTTTTTTTATCGAAAAAAGACATCATTTCTGCAAACTCAGCAAATATTGGGAACATACACAGGCATATCCAACCATTATTCAATACGTTTTATACATTTACTCACGAGTCACGATACAAACGTAATTCAAGTACTATCGTACCAAATATGGATCACATAATTATTTTTCACATGGAAATCACATTACTCGGTTCAGAAACTCCGGAGATACTACACAAACCACACAACAATCTATATCTAAAATGTAACGATAAGTTAGGTTCGTTACATATAATTAATTTATACCACCACTTTCGCTTCCCTGATTGGAACCATCATCTCCTCCTGTACCAGTACCGGTATGACTATTGTACTGGTCTCTCGGTATACTATGATGGTTATCGATTGTAGTACCACGAAAGATGGTGACTTTATTCCTACCATTAATATCTTTCTCTTCAGCTTGATCCATGGAGGCCATTCCGCGCATTCCACTGCTATGCGTTACCATAGCTAGTATCATAAGGAAAGCAAGAATCTTTCTTGCAGATAATTTCATCTTCTTTTTCTAAGCAGCAATTTTCACAAAAATAGCAACACAAATTTCATTCAATAATAGATAAGAGGAAACAAAGATGAGATGAAACGAAAACAAGACTATGCTCGGATTGGAACACAACTTTAGATTGATATTGAAGGACTTGTTTTCTGATTGAGTTATTTAGGGTTAGGGTTAGGATTTTATAGGGAAAAACAATCACTCAAAGGTGAACCATTAAACAGACAGAATTAGTGGGATGGAGTAATTATTCCACAAAAAATAATCAGTGGAATTAGAATCCTCTGGAGTAAAACGACCTCCAAAATAAGATTTGCTTTATTATTTGCACTAAAAAAAAAGATTTACCTTTTGCTGTTATTAATGCAGCTCAAAGTGATTCTTTTACCTAATTGTGTGCTTTTCCACTCGAATAATGACTATTTTACCTAATATTGGTTCAGTAAAATATATTTAGCATTGCAAAGCCTTTTCTTCATTGTTTTACTATTATTATTATGATTTTCAAGGGAAAACATCATATTTCATCTTACCAAATATATGGCGTCAGGGATGTTTGATATAATATGATTATATTTCTTTAGAAAATAGGAAGAAAAAGAGATTTCTTAGGAGTTATATATTCAGCCTCCGTAACATCGAAAAGTAGCTTTGATGAGGTGTCAAATGATGTTTAAGTGGATTGATTAGTATTATTAATTGATTCGATTAACGATTTAACTAACCATTTAATTGAATTGACATGTCAATTAATATGTACTTATATAATTTATTGACGTGTTAATTGAATTTGTCAATTAACAATTAATTGAGTCAGTTAGACGGATCAATCAACCCACATAATCCTTTCTTGCCATGTCATCAAGGGCTTGGGGTGAATTTGGGGAGCCAAGTATATTTTCCCAATTTCTTATTACTTGTTTTATTTTTATTTCTCTTTTCACTTACAAACACAAATGAATATCTAATTATAGACTAAGTAATTCATGTATACATACAGGGTCAGTCCTGCAAAATTGGAGGCCTGTGACATAATATCATGTTGTTTCAAAAATAGAAATTATATCATCCCGTAACGAAATAGAAAATTCCCTAAATTTAAAACTAAATTAGTATTAATAAAAATAAGTTCGAAATAATACAAAATATATATAACTAACATTTATCACTTGAACATCATTTTTCTCCTATTGTTTGAAACAAATACAACAATTAAATTTACATGACATAAACCTTTGGCCAAATCATTTTCAATTGTCTAGTGACATCACAAAATCTTTAATTATTCTCTAATATGAAAACATTTCGGCAATTACATGAAAAAAAGAAAGAAAATTAGGACTAAATTACAAAATACGCGAAAAAATATTTTGTTTATTTTACATTTTTTTTTGAAGGAGAATGTCCATATGCTGTTTATTTTATATTTTAAACCCTCAATTCTAACTGAACTAAAACGTAGCCATTTGGCTTTTACTGATATTTAAAAAATAAATATCATTTTTACTATTTTGAGTTGTTGAATAATTATTGAGAATAAAAAGTGGCATACTTGTCCGTGATGAATCTCGAATCCCCTATCTTCCACATTGCAATTATCATCTATAACCAATCTTAATCAGAACCTAAGACCCCAAAATCAAACATAAAATGTTATATTACCGAAAAATTCAACTACGGAAATGACCTTCATAAACAAGTTTACAGGCAATTTCATGATGCTTCTTTGGGGGCTACAGTATTCAAAATATTCAAATATTAATCCTACTAATACATTTTATAAACACTTTTCTCCACTCTCCTAATGCCACGTCATACTTTTATTTAATACGGATTTGAGAAAACACGCTTAACTCTAATTTTTAATTATCATTCCATCTTCGTCTTCACACCTCTTCTTACAACTCTTTCTTTCCATTTGTGTCTGCACCTTCAGGGAAGGGATACATTGGCGCTGCTTCCTAGAGTTACTTATCAACGCCTCCTCCCTCTCTCTTCTCAGTTGTGTCGTTTCCTCCCACTCTTCTCAAGAGAAGACACGATCCTCCTTCGATCTCCGCCTCTTTCCTCCGCACTTTTTCAGAGGTTAGTTTTCGATGGGCTTCCCCAAATTTTCCTTCTAATCTAAACGGAGCGGGGCATCTTCTCGTTTAATTTCCTACTCGGTTCGAAAAAATTGCCCTTTCCGATCGGTACAGTGGGTACTCTCTTACTCTCTCATCTTGCCAATGTTACGGAGAAATCTCTCAATCAATCGAGTGCAGTTGGAATTTCAAGCCAATTTTTTTTGATGATAAGGTGTTCGATGAAATTCTTCTAAAAACTTTCTTCAAATTTCGAATAAGGGAGCATCCATGGAAAGGGCTCCGTTCGAGTCGAGTTCAGATTTAGAAGCAAGTCATCCTTGCGTCTCTCGAGAACACAGGTTTAATTTATATTTTCATACAATTAAATAGTTATCAAACAGTTAATTTACATTTTCATCATTTTTTTCTATATTGTAAGGAACAGTGAAATTGGAAGACATTATAATTCGACTTATCTGTGAAAAGCACATCTAGCCTTCTGAAAATGGTAATCAATTAAGTAATTAATATCAATATAGTTCAAGATCAAAAATTTCTTATGCACAAACAACTTTTCAATTAATTTTATTTTGAACAAAATTTTCTCACAATTCATTGTCTCAATGCTATATTACAATTTTCAACTTGAGTATGATGATCAAATTGAGTACGATGACCAATAGCAATTTAAATCGTTGGCCTTACATATAGCTTACAGGTACATGATTTTTTCTATTTATTTTTGAAGGGTGTATATGGCATTTGTCACTGATTGTATATTCACAGCTAGAAGCGGTATAAAGAAGAATATCAAGGTTCGGAATGCTGATCTGGCAACTGCTACGAATCTGAGATCTGTAGTAGTACCGGTATCTGTGCCGTCTATTCTGTCATTTGGACCCTTGAGTGAAATCGTTCAGTTGCAAGATTGCGGCCAGTACAAAGAAGATTGTACATTTACGAATACGTTTGATTATCAGATTTTTCTGTACTGGACGTACCGATTAGTCAAGATTGTCAATTGCGTGACATTGTTGGGTCATCGAGCTAGGGTGGAAAATATGGTCGGTTCGTAATATTCCCTTCTTTCAGGTTCTTTTTGAATTTTCTCATTTACAGGGGTTTATTTTCTTATTTTCCTTTCTTTTTTTAGGTGTGGGTTTTGCAATTTTCTCATTTCCTGGGGAATATTTGCGAATTTTCCCTTTTCTTACCATGCGCGGGAAGGGAATCCAACATTTTTTGAGTAGCGAAAGATCATGCTTGGAGAATGCATAATCGTTGAAGAAGATAGAATTTGAGATTTTGCACGAAGATGGATCGGGATTATCATGTCGCTTATAGTCATTTAAATTTTAAATTGATATATCAATCTTTTCATACGTCCCTCAGCCACGTAACCTATTACAAAATGATCGTGTCACTTAATAGTAGAGGTTTGGCACATTTATTAACTCGACGCTAAGTTCTATTGAGGTAATTTTCCACTTAAAGCCAATAATTTCTATTGATTATATTCATATGAAAATAAGTTATTAAATATTGATTTCCAATTTCCAATAATAATTTGAACATAGGTTCAATTTGTGCTGATTGAAAAAGCGCGATTAGAGAAGGGAGCATCCAGGGAAGGGGTTCGTTCGAGTCGAGTTCAGATTTAGAAGCAATTCATACTTGCGTTTCTCGAGAACACAATGACGGCCTTTGGAATCTTCAGCTTCGTGTAGGGGCACCCATGATATTTCTAAAGTTACAAAGGTATGCATGGTATGGAGACATCTTTCAAGGGTATACATGATATTAGGTGATTTTTTAAATAATACAATTTTAAGGCAGATTTTTATTTTCAGCATTTTAGGAGTATTATTTTCAGTATTTGTCACAATTTTGTATGTTTTGTTTCAATTTTCTGTCATTTTGAGGGTAACTTTTTGTTTTTTTTAACATTTAGAACTGTTTTTGGTAATTTTCAGCCTTTTTTCTCCGAAATTAAGATGTTTTTTTTTTCCAAAATTTATATTGCGAGGTTTTTTTTTTTATCTTTATGCGTATTTGATATTTTCAGGTTATGCGTATTTGAAATTTTCAGGTTTTATAAGTTTATTTTTTATTTTTTTTGCACATTTCAGGATTATATTCGATATTTTCCTATTTTACAATGATATTTTTAATTTTTCATATTATTGGGGTATTTTTGATATTTTTTTTTATTTTTGGTAATTCTTCTAAAAACTTTCTTCAGATTTCAACATTCAAAGACAAAACTCACTTCATAGGTACTTCAACCATATGTCAGGTATTTCTTTTCAATTCACGATTTTGAAGTGTAACATAAGAAAAATACTCAATTTTCATTTCTTACTCAAAATACTCCGTAATTGAAGACTAACACACACAAACATCAATTTTTTCAAAACTTTCTTAAAAATGCAAAAGCTGAAGTCTAACACCTTCAAAAAAAATTCAATGAAGATATTTTTTAAAAAAATGTTAAAATTCAAGTGTAACACATGCAAAATACTCAATTTTTATTACGTACTCAAATTAATCCGTAATTGAAGATTAACACACAAAAATTTAAATTTTTTCAAAAATTTCATAAAAATGCAAAAACAGAAGTCAAACACCTTCAAAAAATTCAATTATTACATCATTTTTTTAAAAAATGTTAAAATTGAAATGTAACACAAGCAAAATAGTCAATTTTCATGTAGTACTCAAAATACTCCGTAATTGCTAACACACAATTTCAATTTTTTCAAAATTTTCTATAAAATGCAAAAACTGAAGTCTAACACCTTCAAAAAATAGAATTAAGATATTTTTTAAAAATATATTAAAATTGAAGTGTAACACAAGAAAAATACTCAATTTTTATTACGTACTCAAATTAATGCGTGATTGAAGACTGACACAGAGAAATTTAAATTTTTTCAAAAATTTCTTAAAAATGCAAAAACAGAAGTCAAACACCTTCAAAAAATTCAATTATGATATAATTTTTAAAAATCTTAAAATTGAAGTGTAAAACAAGCAAAATACTCAATTTTCATGTCGTACTCAAAATACACCGTAATTGAAGACTAACACAAACAAATTTCAATTTTTACAAAAAAATCTTAAATATGCAAAAAATGAAGTCTAACACCTTCAAAAAATTTAATTACGGATTTAAAAAAAAAATGTCAAAATTGAAGTATAACACAAGAAAAATACTCAATTTTCTTGTCGTACTCAAAATACTCCGTAATTGAAGATTAACACATACAAATTTAAATTTTTTCAAAATTTTCTTAAAAATGCAAAAACTGAAGTCTAACACCTTCAAAAAATTCAATGAATATATATTACCTTAAAAATGTTAAAATTGAAGTGTAACGCAAATAAAATATTTAATTTTCATGTCGTACTCAAAATACTCAATATCGAAGACTAACACGCACAAATTTCAATTTTTTCAAACATTTCTTAAAAATGCAAAAACAGAAGTCTGACACCTTAAAAAAATTCAATTATGATATCTTTTTAAAAAATATTAAAATTGAAGGGTAACACAAGCAAAATACTCAATTTTAGTGATGTACTCAAAATACTCCGTAATTGAAGACTAACACACAAAAATTTCAATTTTTCAAAACTTTCTTAAAAATACAAAAACTGAAGTATAACACCTTCAAAAAATTCAATCAAGATATTTTTTTAAAAAAATGTTAAAATTGAAGTGTAACACAAGCAAAATACTCAATTTTCATGTCGTACTCTAAATATTCCGTAATTGAAGACTAACTCACATAAATTTCATTTTTTTTTCAAAACTTTCTAAAAAATGCAAAAACTGAAGTCCACCTTCAAAAAATTCAATTAACATATTTTTTTTTAAAATGTTAAAATTGAATTGTAACACATGCAAAATACTCAATTTTAAGGTCGTACTCACAATACTCCGTAATTGAAGACTACCACATACAAATTTCAACTTTTTCTAAACTTTCTTAAAAATGCAAAAACCGAAGTCTAACACCTTCACAAAATTTAATTAACATGTTTTTTAAAAAAATGTAAAAATTGAAGTGTAACACAAGAAAAATACTCTATTTTCATGTTGTGCTCAAAATACTCCGTAATAGAAGACTAACACAAACAAATTTAATTTTTTCTAAACTTCCTTAAAAATGCAAAAACTAAAGTCTAACACCTTCTAAAAATTGAATTAAGATATATTATAAAAAAATGTTAAAATTGAAGTGTAACACTAGCAAAATACTCAATATTCATTTTTTTTAAAAAATTTCTTAAAATTGCAAAAACAGAAGTCTAACACCTTCAAAAAAATTTAATCATGATATATTTTTAAAAAATGTTAAAATTGAAGTGTAACACAAGAAAAATACTCAATTTTCATGTCATACTCAAAATACTCCGTAATTGAAGAGTAACACACACAAATTTCAACTTTTTCAAAACTTTCTGAAAAATGCAAAAACTGAGGTCTAACACTTTAAAAAAATCCAATTAGCATATATTTTTTAAAAATGTTAAAATTGAATTGTAACACATGCAAAATACTAAAGTTTCATGTCATACTCAAAATACTCCGTAATTGAAGACTAATATACACAAATTACAATTTTTTCCAAAATTTCTTAAAAATGCAAAAATCAGAAGTCTAACACCTTAAAAAAATTCAATTATGATATTTTCATAAAAAAATGTTAAAATTGAAGTGTAACACACGCAAAATGCTCAATTTTCACGTCATACTCAAAATACTCCGTAATTGAAGACTAACACACAGAAATTTCAATTTTTTCTATACTTTCTTAAAAATTTAAAAACCGAAGTCTAACATCTTAGAAAAAATTTAATTAAGATATTTTTTAAAAAAATGTTAAAATTGAAGTGTAATTCAAGCAAAGTACTCAATTTTCATGTCGTACTCATAATACTCCGTAATTGAAGACTAACACACACAAATTTGTATATTTTCAAAAATGTCTTAAAATTGCAAAAACAGTAGTCTAACACCTTAGAAAAATTCAATCATGATATGTTTTTAAAAAATGTTAAAATTGAAGTGTAGCACAAGCAAAATACCGAATTTTCACGTCGTACTTAAAATACTCCGTAATTGAAGACTAACATATACAAATTTCAATTTTTTCTATACTTTCTTAAAAATGCAAAAACCGAAGTCTAACACCTTAAAAAAAATTTAATTAACATATTTTTTAAAAAAATGTAAAAATTAAATTGTAACACAAGTAAAATACTCAATTTTCATTTCGTGCTCAAAATACACCGTAATAGAAGACTAACACACACAAATATATTTTTTTCAAAACTTTATTAAAAATGCAATAACTGAAGTCTAACACCTTCGAAAAATGTAATTAAGATATATTATAAAAAATGTTAAAATTGAAGTGTAACACAAGAAAAATACTCAATATTCATGTCGTACTAATAATACTCCGTAATTGAAGTCTAACACACACAAATTTCATTTTTTTAAAAAATTTCTTAAAATTACAAAAACAGAAGTCTAACACCTTCAAAAAAATTCAATCATGATATTTTTTTTAAAAATGTTAAAACTGAAGTGTGACACAAGTAAAATATTAAAATTTCATGTCGTACTCAAAATACTCCGTAATTGAAGAGTAACACACACAAATTTCAACTTTTTGAAAACTTTCTTAAAAATGCAAAAAACTGATGTCTAACACTTTCAAAAAATTCAATTCGCATGTATTTTTTAAAAATGTTAAAATTGAAGTGTAACACAAACAAAATACTCAATTTTCATGTCGTACTCAAAATACTCCGTAATTGAAGACTAATACACTCAAATTTCAATTTTTAATAAACTTTTTTAAAAATGCAAAAGCTGAAGTCTAACACCTTCGAAAAATTGAATTAAAATTTTTTTTAAAATTTTTTTAAAATTGAAGCGTAACACAAGCAAAATACTCAATTTTCACGTCGTACTAAAAATACTCCGTAATTGAAGACTAACACACACAAATTTTATTTTTTTTCTAAACTTTCTTAATAATGCAAAAACTGAAGTCTAACACCTTAAAAAAATTGAATTAAGATATTTTTTAAAAAAATGTTAAAATTGAAGTGTAACACAAGCAAAGTACTCAATTTTCATGTCTACTCATAATACTCCGTAATTGAAGACTAACACACACAAATTTCAATATTTTCAAAAATGTCTTAAAATTGCAAAAACAGAAATATAATACCTTAGAAAAATTCAATCATGATATTTTTTTAAAAAATGTTAAAATTGAAGTATAACACAAGCAAAATACCCAATTTTCATGTCGTACTCAAAATACACCGTAATTGAAGACTAACTAACACAAATTTCAATTTTTTTTCAAAACTTTCTTAAAAATGAAAAAAATGAAGTCTAACACCTTCAAAAAATTCAATTAACATGTTTTTTAAAAAAATCTAAAAATTGAAGTGTAACACAATCAAAATACTCAATTTTCATGTCGTGCTCAAAATACTCCGTAACAGAAGACTAACATACACAAATTTAATTTTTTCAAAACTTTCTTAAAAATGCAAAAACTGAAGTCTAACACCTTCGAAAAATTATATTAAGATATATTATAAAAAAATGTTAAAATTGAAGTGTAACCCAAGCAAAATACTCAATATTCATGTCGTACTCATAATACTCCGTAATTGAAGTCTAACACAAACAAATTTCGTTTTTTAAAAAAATTTCTTAAAATTGCAAAAACAGAAGTCTAACACCTTCAAACAATTCAAGCATGATATTTTCTTAAAAAATGTTAAAATTGAAGTGTAACACAAGCAAAATAATAAATTTTCACGTCGTACTCAAAATACTCCGTAATTGAAGAGTAACACACACAAATTTCAACTTTTTCAAAACTTTCTTAAAAATGCAAAAACTGAAGTCTAACACTTTAAAAAAAATGCAATTAGCATATTTGTTTTTTTAAAATGTTAAAATTGGAGTGTAACACATGCAAAATACTAAATTTTCATGTCGTACGCAAAATACTCCGGAATTGAAGACTAACATACACAAATTACAATTTTTTCCAAAATTTCTTAAAAATGCAAAAACAGAAGTCCATCACCTTCAAAAATTCAATTATGATATTTTCTTAAAATATGTTAAAATTGAAGTGTAACACAAGCAAAATACTCAATTTTCATGTCGTACTCAAAATACTCCGTAATTGAAGACTAATACACTCAAATTTCAATTTTTTCTAAACTTTCTTAAAAATGCTAAAACTGAAGTCTAACACCTTCGAAAAATTGAATTAAGATTTTTTTTTAAATTTTTTAAAATCGAAGCGTAACACAAGCAAAATACTCAATTTTCACGTCGTACTAAAAATACTCCGTAATTGAAGACTAACACACACAAATCTCATTTTTTTCTAAACTTTCTTAATAATGCAAAAACTAAGGCCTAACACCTTCGAAAAATTGAATTAAGATATTTTTTAAAAAAATGTTAAAATTGAAGTGTAACACAAGCAAAGTACTCAATTTTCATGACTACTCATAATATTCCGTAATTGAAGACTAACACACACAAATTTCAATATTTTCAAAAATGTCTTAAAATTGCAAAAACAGAAATCCAACACCTTAAAAAGATTCAATCATGATATTTTTTTAAAAAATGTTAAAATTGAAGTGTAACAAAAGCAAAGTACTCAATTTTCATGTCGCACTAGAAATATCCGTAATTCAAGATCAGCACCCACAAATTTCAATTTTTTCAAAAATTTCTTAAAAATGCAAAAACTGAAGTCTAACACCTTCAATATATATAATTAAGATATTTTTTAAAAAATTGTTAAAACTTAAGTGTAACACAAGTAAAATACTCAATTTTCATGTCGTACTCGAAATACGCCATAATTGAAGACTAACAATCACAAATTTCAATTTATCCAAAAATTTCATAAAATTGCAAAAACAGAAGTCCAACACCAAAAAATTCAATCATGATATTTTTTTAAAAATGTTAAAATTGAAGTCCAACACTAGGAAAATACTCAATTTTCATGTCGTACTTAAAATACTCCGTAATTGAAGACTAACACACACAAATTTCATTTTTTTCAAAACTTTCTTAAAAATGCAAAAACTGAAGTCTAACACCTTCAAAAAATTCAAATATGAAATTTTATAAAAAAATGTTAAATTTGAAGACTAACACACACAAATACTCAATTTTCATGTCGTACTCAAAATACTCCGTAATTGAAGACTAACACAAACAAATTTCAATTTTTTCCAAAATTTCTTAAAAATTCAAAATCAGAAGTGTAAGACCTTCAAAAAAATTCAATTATGATATTTTATTCAAAAAATTGTTAAAATTGAAGTGTAACACAAGCAAAATACACAATTTTCATGTCGTACTCAAAATACTCCGTATTTGAAGACTAACACACACAAATTTCATTTTTTTCAAAAGTTTCTTAAAAATGCAAAAACTGAAGTCTAACACCTTCAATAAAATTCAATTATTAAATTTTTTTAAAAATGTTAAAATTGAAGTATAACACAAGCAAAAAACTCAATTTTCTGGTTGTACTCAAAATACTCCGTAATTGAAGAATAACACACACAAATTTCAATTTTTTCAAAAATTTCTTATAAATGCAAAAACTGAAGTCTAACACCTTCAAAAAATTCAATTAAGATAGTTTTGTTTAAAATTTTAAATTTAAGTTTAACACAAACAAAATATTCAATTTTCATGTCGTACTCAAAATACTCCGTAATTGAAGACTAACACACACAAATTTCAATTTTTTAAAAAATTTCTTAAAAATGAAAAAACAAAAGTCTAACACCTTCAAAAAATCCAATTCAGATATTTTTAAAACTAATGTTGAAATTTAAGTGTAACACAAGAAAAATACTCAATTTTCCTGTCGTAATCAAAATACTCCTTAATTGAAGACTAACAAACACAAATTTTAATTTTTTCAAAAAAAATTTAAAAATGCAAAAACTGAAGTCTAACACCTTCAAAAAAATCAATTATGAAATTTTTAAAAAAAATGTTAAAATTGAAGTATAACACAAGCAAAATACTCAATTTTCATGTCGTACTCAAAATATTCCGTAATTGAAGACTAACACACACAAATTTCAATTTTTTCCAAAATTTCTTAAAAATGAAAAAACAGAACTCTGACACCTTCAAAAAATTCAATTATGATATTTTTTTCAAAAAAATGTTAAAATTGAACTGTAACACAAGCAAAATACACAATTTTCATGTCGTACTCAAAATACTCCCTATTTGAAGACTAACACACTCAAATTTCATTTTTTTCAAAACTTTCTTAAAAATGCAAAAACTGAAGTCTAACAACTTCAAAAAATTAAATTAAGTTATTTTTTGAAAAAATGTTAAAATTTAAGTGTAACACATGCAAAATACTCAATTTTCATGCCGTACTCAAAATACTCCGTAATTGAATACTAACACACATAAATTTCAATTTTTTCAAAACTTTCGTAAAAATACAAAAACTGATGTCTAACAATTTCAAAAAATTCAATGAAGTTATTTTTTGAAAAAATGTTAAAATTTAAATGTAACACATGCAAAATACTCAATTTTCATGTCGTACTCAAAATACTCCGTAATTGAAGACTAACATACACAAATTTCAATTTTATCACAAATTTCTTAAAAATGTAAAAACTGAAGTCTAACACCTTCAAAAAATTCAATTATGAAATATTTTTTTTAAATGTTAAAATTGAAGTTTAACACATGCAAAATACACAATTTTCATATCGTACTCAAAATACTCCGTAATTGAAGACTAAAAAACACAAATTTCAATTTTTTCAAAAAAATTTAAAAAATGCAAAAACTGATTTCTCACACCTTCAAAAAAATCAATTATGATTTATTTAAAAAAAACTGTTAAAATTGAAATATAACACAAGCAAAATACTCAATTTTCATGTCATACTCAAAATACTCCGTAATTGAAGATTAACACACACAAATTTTAATTTTTTCCAAAAAATTCTTAAAAATGTAAAAACAGAAGTCTAACACCTTCAAAAAATCCAATTATGATCTTTTTTTTCGAAAAGATGTTCAAATTGAAGTGTAACACAAGCAAAATACATAATTTTCATGTCGTACTCAAAATACTCCGTAATTGAAGACTAACACACACAAATTTCAATTTTTTCAAAAATTTCTTAAAAATGCAAAAACTGAAGTCTAACAACTTCAAAAAAATCAATTATGAAATGTTTTTTAAAAATGTTATAATTGAAGTATAACACAAGAAAAATACTCAATTTTCTTGTCGTACTCAAAATACTCCGTAATTGAATACTAATACAAACAAATTTCAATTTTTTCAAAAATTTCTTAAAATTGCAAAAAAAGAAGTCTAACATCTAAAAATTCAATCATGATATGTTTTTTAAAAATGTTAAAATTGAAGTGTAACACATGCAAAATACTAAATTTTCATGTTGTACTCAAAATACTCGGTAAATGAAGAGTAACAAACACAAATTTGAATTTTTTTGCAAAATTTCTTAAAATTGCCAAAACAGAAGTCTAACACAAAAAAATTCAATCGTTATATTTTTTAAAAAATGTAAAAATTTAAGTGCAACAACACAAGCAAAATACTCAATTTTCATGACGTACTCGAAATACTCTACAATTGAAGACTAACACACAATAATTTCAATTTTTTCGAAGATTTCTTAAAATTTGAAAAACAGAAGTCTAACACCAAAAAATTTATTTATGATATTTTTGAAAAAAATGTTAAATTTGAAGTATAACACAAGCAAAATACTCAATTTTCATGTCGTACTCAAAATACTCCGTAATTGAAGACTAACACACACAAATTTTAATTTTTTAAAACATTTCGTAAAAATGCAAAAACGGAAGTCTAACACCTTCAAAAAAATCCGATAAAGATATTTTTTAAAAAATTGTTAAAATTTAAGTGTAACATAAGAAAAATACTCAATTTTCCTGTCGTAATCAAAATACTCCGTAATTTAAGACTAACAAACACAAATTTTAATTTTTTAAAAAATATTCAAAAATTCAAAAACTGAAGTCTATACCACCTTCAATAAATTCAATTATGAAAAAAAAATTAAAATGTTAAAATTGAAGTATCACACAATCAAAATACTCAATTTTCATGTCTTATTCAAAATACTCCGTAATTGAAGACTAACACACACAATTTTCAATTTTTTCCAAAATTTCTTAAAAATGCAAAAACAGGAGTCTAACACCTTCAAACAATTCCATTATGAAATTTTATTCAAAAAAATGTTAAAATTCAAGTGTAACACAAGAAAAATACACAATTTTCATGTCATACTCAAAATACTCCGTATTTGAAGACTAACACTCACAAATTTCATTTTTTTTCCAAACCTTCTTAAAAATACAAAACCTAAAGTCCAACACCTTCAAAAAATTCAATTATGAAATTCTTTTAAAAAAATGTTAAAATTGAAGTATAACACAAGCAAAATACTCAATTTTCATGTCATACTCAAAATACTCCGTAATTGAAGACGTTACAAAAATTTCAATTTTTTCCAAAATTTCTTAAAAATGTAAAAACAGAAGTCTAACACCTTCAAAAATTCAATTATGATATTTATTCAAAAAAATGTTAAAATTGAATTGTAAGACAAGCAAAATACACAATTTTCAGGTTGTATTCAAAATACTCCGTAATTGAAGACTAACACACACAAATTTCCATTTTTTCAAAACTTTCTAAAAAATGCAAAAAATGAAGTCTAACACCTTCAAAAAAATCAATTATGAATTTTTTTTTTTAAATGTTAAAATGAAAGTATAACACAAGTAAAATACTCAACTTTCTTGTCGTACTCAGAATACTCCGTAATTGACTAAGACACACAAATTTCCATTTTTTCAAAAATTTCTTAAAAATGAAAAAACTAAAGTCTAACACCTTCATAAAATTCAATTAAGGTATTTTTTCAAAAAAATGTTAAAATTGAAGTGTAAGACAAGGAAAATACACAATTTTCAGGTCGTACTTAAAATACTCCGTAATTGAAGACTAACACACACAAATTTCATTTTTTTCAAAACTTTCTTAAAAATGCAAAAACTGAAGTCTAACACCTTCAAAAAATTCAAATATGAAATTTTATAAAAAAATGTTAAATTTGAAGACTAACACACACAAATACTCAATTTTCATGTCGTACTCAAAATACTCCGTAATTGAAGACTAACACAAACAAATTTCAATTTTTTCCAAAATTTCTTAAAAATTCAAAATCAGAAGTGTAAGACCTTCAAAAAAATTCAATTATGATATTTTATTCAAAAAATTGTTAAAATTGAAGTGTAACACAAGCAAAATACACAATTTTCATGTCGTACTCAAAATACTCCGTATTTGAAGACTAACACACACAAATTTCATTTTTTTCAAAAGTTTCTTAAAAATGCAAAAACTGAAGTCTAACACCTTCAATAAAATTCAATTATTAAATTTTTTTAAAAATGTTAAAATTGAAGTATAACACAAGCAAAAAACTCAATTTTCTGGTTGTACTCAAAATACTCCGTAATTGAAGAATAACACACACAAATTTCAATTTTTTCAAAAATTTCTTATAAATGCAAAAACTGAAGTCTAACACCTTCAAAAAATTCAATTAAGATAGTTTTGTTTAAAATGTTAAAATTTAAGTTTAACACAAACAAAATATTCAATTTTCATGTCGTACTCAAAATACTCCGTAATTGAAGACTAACACACACAAATTTCAATTTTTTAAAAAATTTCTTAAAAATGCAAAAACAAAAGTCTAACACCTTCAAAAAATCCAATTCAGATATTTTTAAAACTAATGTTGAAATTTAAGTGTAACACAAGAAAAATACTCAATTTTCCTGTCGTAATCAAAATACTCCTTAATTGAAGACTAACAAACACAAATTTTAATTTTTTCAAAAAAAATTTAAAAATGCAAAAACTGAAGTCTAACACCTTCAAAAAAATCAATTATGAAATTTTTAAAAAAAATGTTAAAATTGAAGTATAACACAAGCAAAATACTCAATTTTCATGTCGTACTCAAAATATTCCGTAATTGAAGACTAACACACAAAAATTTCAATTTTTTCCAAAATTTCTTAAAAATGAAAAAACAGAACTCTGACACCTTCAAAAAATTCAATTATGATATTTTTTTCAAAAAAATGTTAAAATTGAACTGTAACACAAGCAAAATACACAATTTTCATGTCGTACTCAAAATACTCCCTATTTGAAGACTAACACACTCAAATTTCATTTTTTTCAAAACTTTCATAAAAATGCAAAAACTGAAGTCTAACAACTTCAAAAAATTAAATTAAGTTATTTTTTGAAAAAATGTTAAAATTTAAGTGTAACACATGCAAAATATTCAATTTTCATGTCGTACTCAAAATACTCCGTAATTGAATACTAACACACATAAATTTCAATTTTTTCAAAACTTTCGTAAAAATACAAAAACTGATGTCTAACAATTTCAAAAAATTCAATGAAGTTATTTTTTGAAAAAATGTTAAAATTTAAATGTAACACATGCAAAATACTCAATTTTCATGTCGTACTCAAAATACTCCGTAATTGAAGACTAACATACACAAATTTCAATTTTATCACAAATTTCTTAAAAATGCAAAAACTGAAGTCTAACAACTTCAAAAAAATCAATTATGAAATGTTTTTTAAAAATGTTATAATTGAAGTATAACACAAGAAAAATAATCAATTTTCTTGTCATACTCAAAATACTTAGTAATTGAATACTAACACATACAAATTTTAATTTTTTCAAAAATTTCTTAAAAATGCAAAACCTGAAGTCTAACACCTTCAAAAAAATTAATTAAGATATTTTTGTAAAAAATATTAAAATTGAAGTGTAACACAAACAAAATATTCAATTTTCGTGTCGTACTCAAAATAATCCGTAATTGAAGACTAACAAACACAAATTTCAAGTTTTTAAAAATTTTCTTAAAAATTCAAAATCTAAAGTCTGACACCATTAAAAAATTCAATTCTGATATGTTTTTAAAAAATTTTAAAATTGAAGTGTGACACAAACAAAATATTTACTTTTCATGTCTTACTCAAAATACTCCATAATTGAAGACTAACAAACACAAATTTTAATTTTTTAAAAAAATTCTTAAAAATGCAAAAACAGAAGTCTAACACCTTCAAAAAATTCAATTATAATATATTTTTTTAAATGTTAAAATTGAATCGTAACACACGCAAAATACTCAATTTTCATGTCATACTCAAAATACTCCGTAATTGAAGACTGACACACACATATTTCAATTTTTTTCGAAAATTTCTTAAAAAAGCAAAAACAAAAGTCTGACACCTTAAAAAAATTCAATTATGATATTTTTTTTAAAAAATGTTAAAATTTAAGTATAACACAAGCAAAATACTCAATTTTCATGTCATACTCAAAATACTCCGTAATTGAAGGCTCACACACAAAAATTTCAATTTTTTCCAAAATTTCTTAAAAATGCAAAAACAGAAGTCTAACACCTTCAAAAAAAATTCAATTATGATATTTTTTCAAAAAAATTTCAAAATTGAAGTATAACTGGAGCGAAATACTCAATTTTCATGTCGTACTCAAAATACTCCGTAATTGAAGACTAACAAACATAAATTTCAATTTTTTCAAAAATAATTTAAAATGCAAAAAGTGAAGTCCAACACCTTAAAAAATAATCAATTATCCTATTTTTTTTAAAACAAAAAAGTCAAAATTGAATTGTAAGACGAGCAAAATACTCAATTTATATGTTTTCCTCTAAATATTTCGGAATATAAGACTAGCACACACAACATCCGTTTTTTATATGTGACATACGGATGTACATATCATCCACGTATTCACCATCGATCATTCCGAAATTGTCAAATCTTGTTCTGAACCCATTTATTTGGTCTTATTCATTTGACATTTTCCTTCGAACCGATCTAGGAGAGCACGCCACATAGAATTTGCGTTACCACAACCAACCATCTACTACGGGAGATAAAGAACTAACTACTTTTGTTAGTATTTGATTTTGTGCTATGTAATCTAAGGTCAAGTTGTTCTTGGTAGTTTCGGTGTATGTACCTTTATCGTTTTCATATGTAATTGAAAATCCTATTTCCATGATATGTTCTAAACTTTGTATTAAAAATATTAGGCATACAACGTTTCCATGAGTTACAATTATTACCATCTAATTTTGATATGATAGTTGCATATGGTTTGGTAAATAACAATTATTCCCCGTGGCCAATTGATCGTTATACAAATCCGTATGTGCTAAAATTATTTTTCAACCGAAAACGGTATGTATTTTGCTCTGATACCACGTGTTGTTGTCCCGAGATGGCATAGAGGGGGTTGAATAGGCTTAAATAAATACAAAAGAAATAGCGAGAAACCTGATAAAAATAAATAAATAAAAGTACTAGTACAAGAATGTAAATAACGGTGAAAATTGTTCTAAAACAAACACAACACTTAATTTTCATTTTTTCCCTAAACAAATGCCGTAATTAAAGTTTACCACATACAAATTTTAATTTTTTTCAAAAGTTTCGCAAGAATGCAAAAAGTTACAACATCATCAATTAAATCAATTTAAAATATTTTTTCAAAAAACATATAAGATTGTTTTCTGAAACAAGCAAAATACTTAATTTCATGTTTTTCTCAAAAAAAAACTCAATATTGAAGACTCATATATGAAAAATAAAAAAATAAAAATTCAAAAATGTAAAAGTGAATTTTAACAACACCCTCAGCAAATAAATTTATAATATTTTTCAAGAAATATTTAAATTAATATATAAAACGAGCAAAATAATTAATTTTCATATATTTTCCAAAAAAAAAACTTCACTAAACATATGAGAATAATATGATTGATATATAATCAATTTAATTTGCATTTCTATACCTCAAAATAATTTAATTTGCATTTCCAAAAAAAAAACTTCACTCAACATATGAGAATAATTTTCATATGTTTCGAGCACTTCGGCAATTATATGTTGGCAGATTACTGTTTATACACAGGTTTTTAAAAATAATCCCGAAAATACACACGTTTCCAACTTAATTCCAAAAATAAACAAAGGCGGACTTTGTAACTCCGCCAAATATAAAAATGGCGGACTTTGTAACTCCGCCAATTTTTAACCACTTAATACCTCACCTAACCTGTTATCCGGAATTTAACGAATTAAATATTTGGCGGCATCTCAAACTCCGCCATGCACAAATTGGCGGCATCTCAAACTCCGCCAATTTTCCCACGCCTATTCTCTGCTGTTTCTTCTCTCTCCCTCCTCATTTCGCCATTTTTACTCTCTCTGCTCAATCTCTCTCTCTCTCTCTCTCGCCGTTTTGGAGTAAGGTATGCTATTTTCATTTTTTTGTTCTAAAATATTGCTAAAATTTGGTATTATGTGTTATATAACTATTTTATGTTTCGATTTTGATTTTTTAGAACCGATTTGTGCGATTTGGAGTTAGGATTTCGTTTGCTTAGGATTTCGTTTGCGATTTAGTAAGGTAAATTTTTCTCTAAATTTACAGTTTTAAGATTCTTTAGGATTTGTAATTTCGAATTTCGTTTCCTTTTTAAATTGGATTTAGGGTTTCTAATTTATGTTTTAAGATTGTTTAGGAAAATATATTTTTTTAGGGTTTGTAATTTAGGTGTTAAATTAGATTTTTTTCTATTTTGGATGAAAAAAAGATTAAATAATATTTTTTTTATCCAACATAATATTTAGATAATAATATTAGAAAATTAATTCAATAATTAATTCAATCCAAATAGGATTTTTTCTAGTAAGGCAAAAAATTAATTCAATCCAAATAATAATTAATTATTAGATAATAATAATAATAATAATAATTAAAATTGTATTTAGATAATAATAATAAAAATAATTAAGGCAAAAAATTAAATAATATTTTTTTATCCAACATAATTAAGGCAAAAAATTAAATAATAATAATATTAGAAATTGTATTTTGGAATAATAATAATAATAATAATAATAATAATAATAATAATGTATTAGAAATTAAATAATAATAATAATAATGTATTAGAAATTAAATAATAATAATAATAATTATTATTATATTAAATAATAATAATAATAATAAATAATAATAATAATAAACATAATTAAGGCAAAAAATTAAATCATAATAATAATATTACAAATTAAATAATAATAATAATAAAGTAATAATAGGATTTTTTATGGTTTATGATAGTAATAATAAAGTAATAATAGGATTTTTTATGGTGAGGATTTTTTAGGGTTTAGGATTTTTTAGGGTTTAGGATAGTAATAATAAAGTAATAATAGGATTTTTTAGGGTTAGGATTTTTTAGGAAGTAATAATAGGATTTTTTAGGGTTACGATTTTTTAGGGTTTAGGAATATTGAATTAGAAATGATTTAATTGTGGAACACAAAACGCAGCGATCAAATGGAAGACGGGTCCTTCGTGATTTATTGGCACGGCAATATCAATAGGGTTGCCGATAGTATATCCCGTTACGAAGGTGGTCGAAATATGTTAATGAATTTGCCTTACGGAAGTTCATTTCAGGATTTGGTAAACTTGGTTTACAATTGCACCCAAATCAATCGTGAAATGTATGATTTGATTTTGAAAACAAATTGGCAAATTCAATTAGGAATTTGGGATGTTGTGGAAATAAATGGGGATTCAAGTCTCGTAATGATGATGGAAACCAATACTGGAAATTATAAACAATTGTTTATCGAGACAAGACCTAAATACAATCCATACCAAAATAATGCTCCTTTTGGATACAATTATGCGGGCCATTCTTCAGATTCGGGTTATGATTCCAGATATCATTCCGGACATATTGGATCATCGCAACAGAACGATAATGAAGAAATGAGCGTCTTGTGCAGGAGGATGACACGGTTTTGAATGACCAATTCACTAGGACGGTACGATTTATTTATCAATTATATTACATAATTTTGAGATGTTAAATTTGTGAAACTTGTACAGGATTATATGGCTTGGTTTTGGAGAATTACGCGACAGTGGATTTTGAACTCCATTGATCCACCTAATGCGAGGTTTCGAGCTAGTGGCCCGGTCGTGCGATCCATGGTATGATAACAATTAGTTGTATATTATTTTAGACATTTTATTTAAGTTTGAACTTTCAGGTCGAGGAGCTACGTTTAGACATACATCGAGCTAGACAGAATCAGGCTTGTAGCTCGAATTGTTGTGCCGGACACACGTTGGATCAGATGGCCAGTAGGATGACTTTGCTACTCGACACATTGTCCTTGAATTATCCAGCTTCGCCACCCCGTCGACAAGAACATTCATCTCAGCATGAGTCCCAACCACCTCCGCACTTTGGGACGCAACCCGAGTTGAACCCATGGAGCGAGGTATTCCAGCCATCGAATTCCGATTACGTGTCCACCACTCGCCCTAATTATACATCGGCTACTGAGTTGATGGATTTCATGCATATGACTAATCCATATGGTGAGGGCAGTTCTTCTCGGAACCAGTATGAATTCTTCGACTCCACTCAGAATGCTCCGAGAGGCGATTTTTAGTTTTTTTGTTTGTTATGATTATGTTTTTTTGTTCGAGATTATGTTTCATGTATGAATGTTTGTTTGTTTAGGATTGTGATATTGTGATTGTGATGATTGTGATTGTGATGTTTAGATGATTTTGATGATATTACTATGGTTTTATGTATGCATGTTTGTTTGTTTATGCTCCGAGAGATGATTTTAATGACATTAAAAATAAGAAATACGTTACTACTAAAATAGAAAATACATTACTAGTACATGAAATTAAAAATAGGAAAATACATTACTAGTACATGAAATTAAAAATAGGAAATACATTACTACTAAAATAGTACATATATCTAATTAATTTCTTGGATAGTAAAAAAAAGTTGTTACTACATTTCCTCCACAATCGATATATCTCTTCACTACGTTCCCATGCACATCACCAAATTGTCTAATTGGTATGTACGCAGGTTTGATATATAGCCATTTGGATACCATCTGCATGAACGTGTTGTGATTTGTATGCGAAGGCATAATCTTTCTTTCCGGCTTAACTCCTCTTTGATACCATAAATCGATATATAAATCACCCAAAGTGCATTCCTTGTACATGAAGTCGTACATTTCCTTTACAATTCTTTCCCAACGTATGGTACAATATTTCCAAAAAATGTCGATTATATCCAGATTTTCAACCTCCATTGGCCACTTGTAACGTTTCTAATTGACGAAAACACACACATAAGCAAAATAATAATTTTTTTAAAGGTTAAAAATTAAATTAGAAATAACTTACACGAAATTCATCAAAAACTCTAACTCGTGCTTTCGGGCACCATCCGGCATCCCAATTAAGCCATCCTTCGTTATTTTGGGCCAAAAGAATGTACATGTCATGATGTATGACTAACGATTCATCACGTTTTTTTCCCAAATATCGAATATCGTACATATGACACTCAATAACGGGCTTATCTTTGTGGTGAACCGGAGGAGATAAGACATGTCTTTTATCAAAAAATGTCTCCTTCAACTCAATATCCCACCATTCTTTTTTGACAGGAGCAGAAGATGAAGAAGCCATTAAATAATAAAACTTGAAAATAAAAGAAGAGAAGGATGATGATTTTTTGGTTTTTGAAAAAATGAGAAGAAGATGAAGATATTAATAGGACTGAAAATGGTAAAATCGAATATATTCCTTTCTAATAAAGAAGAAACAATTTCTGAAAAAGTTAAAGAGAATATATTCGTTTTTGGTTCTTTATGACAGTGTAAGGTCTTGTCAATTTTTGTTTCTCAGAACAAAAAATAATTCTCTTCTATATATTCAATAAATTCTGATATTTATAATTTTGGAAATTTTTTTATTTTTATCTTTACAAGAAATATACTATACATAATATATTAATTTATTCAACTACTCTACTCACATAAAATATACTCAACATAAAATATAATCAACATAAACTATTATCATAATTTATTTATATATTAAATATAAAAAAAACCGGCAGGGAAAACATTGTTTTGAATTTTGGCGGAGTTACAAACTCCGCCATATATAAAACACAATTTAACCACGTAACAATAATGAACAATATAATTAATTCTAATTAATGATTAATAAAATTGGCGGAGTTACAAAGTCCGCCATTTTTATATTTGGCGGAGTTACAAAGTCCGCCTTTGTTTATTTTTGGAATTAAGTTGCAAACGTGTGTATTTTCGGGATTATTTTTAAAAACCTGTGTATAAACAGTAATCTGCCTTATATTTTATCTACGTATAAACAAAACAAAGAATGAACCATTTACAACTATGAATCTAGTAATGACTTCAAATCTTTCAAACAATAAAAAATAATGACTTCATCTCTTCTGTAGTAAAACCAAGCAAACGAAGGCAATAATCCTAAAGAATAAACCATAGCCAAAGAGCACACCAAGACAGAGGCCCCGATGATGAATATCATACTTGCTTTTAAGTAATATAGCACATCGAGTTATCAACCACACACCCGAATACCTGTATCAGTGTTTCCAAAAAAAAAAGAAATCAGTGAAAGTAAGAATTTGATGAACTTCTCAATGATATGAAAAAGTATATAGACAATACAAACCTTTTTGCATTAGCAATTACAAACCCTTCGAGAGCCCATTTAGGGTAGCATAAATTGGCCAAGAATGTTGGCGTAGTTGATTGCGTCGATAGCAATGTCAATACCACAGGCAGCAAAGCAGACCACTGAATAAAATAAAAATTAACATTTTAACAAAAAAAAAGAAAATATAATATACAAAGTGAACAAATAAAACACACAAAAATCATTAAATATTTCATGAAAATTGAAATACTATAGTTACCAATTGTGCAGATCCGGGTTGAAAGCAAATAGCAAAAAAGTAACCAACACCAGTGACACAATATACAAGAGCAATCATGACTATGTAGTTGTCTGTAAAGCTTGATCTTGGATTGTTGAAGAAATAAAACATGGAGAGATAAACCACAGGTTTAACGATTGTGTTGAAATGATCTACGGTGTCTTTGGATAGGAAATAAGCGAGCGAACTCATCCCAGATTGTCTCTCTCTCCAGAACTGCAATTGGTCCTGTGAAAATGATCTCAATGACGCAATCTTGCACAAAAGAGCTGCAATTGAGAAGATAACATTGTTATATTTATCGTATTGATGTTTATATTATTAGGTGCCGACTTATTTTACTTTTTGTTTTGAATAGGGCTTATTTTAATTTTAAGAGCAAGTATTAGATTGGCAACTTACATATAGCAATTATTGTGTAAATGTAGCCAGGTATGCCAAAATTTGTGTCGCTTAACCGAGCTATTGTTCCTAGACATGTTCCAGCAAGGCCAAGAATTAAATAATCAATAGCTTGGCCATTGGCGTCTCGCAATCTCTGCTTCACAACCCTCGAATCAGAAAAAAGATAAAAAAAAACAATTAGAAAAATGGAACTTCTGATAAACTACTTTAGGAAAGTTCACCTTAGACAAAACAATTTTTTACCTTCCCAAGTAGTATCGGTATTGTACTAATATACCAGGTGTCTTTCTGTTGGACAAATCATTAGATTTCCCAAATTCTTCATCAAGGTTATAATGGACATTTTCCCACACTTGCTCTGAAGCTGAGTGAGACTGATCCCCTGATTCTGATCTGGCAGAGCTTAGGTCAGAACCTCCATGAGAGGCGTCCATTTCGGCAAGGTCTGCCTGCATGTCTTTTGGCACCTCATACCCGTTATACATGATCCATTTGAGCGGAAGATGCTTGATATTTAAGTTCGAGCTTGGCTTCACTATTCCTTCTAATACGTCGATGAAATAATCTGGTGGGTTCACGCGATCCGGGACGTTCAATCCTAGCATGGAGAAGTACCCTTCCACTTTATCTACTGGTCCATGATACACTGTTAGACCTCCTTTCGCTAAAAGTATGAAATCATCAAACATCCTGTACAACGTGTAGCTGCATAGGAAAAAAAACTATGTTTTAGATCTAATTAGTACGTAAGAGTTGGATTAAATATGTTTTCATCGTCATAATTCCCTAACATATCAAGCCTGACTTAGCTTGGTTGATTCATAAAAGATATATTGTACTGATCAACGGAAATGCTCATAACTTGTGTACCATAAATATAATTCGCTATTCATGTTAACACAATTCATTAACCACTAGTTCCTGATTGCGGCGATGAGGGGAATGTTGGAGGAAAGGGAACCTTTTCATAAAAGATATACAAAACTCACCTAGGTTGGTGAATAACAGCGGCAATATTGACACCTTCTAGAGCCTCGCGCCGAAGAGCTCTCAATAGTAACAAAGATGAGGCACTATCTAGACCCGATGTAGGTTCGTCCAAAATTAATAAAGATGGTTCCATAACCATTTCTAAACCAACATTCACTCTCTTTCTTTGTCCCCCTGAAACCCCACGTTTTTCGACTGTTCCAACTAGAGAACTCCTTATTCCTTGGAGGCCGAGAGACTCGATCACTCTTTCCATCACTAGGATTTTGTTTGCTTTTGACATTTTGGTTGACTGCCTAAAATGAACAATATAATGTCATTGATTTATATATATGATATACTATTGATATTGATATGTATATAGATTGTGCACATTATAGATAAGAATACATAATTATGATGGTAAACATACCTGCATCTTGCGCTAAACCAAAGATTCTCCTCCACAGTCAAATCCCCGTGAACAATATCATCTTGTGGTACAAAACCAATAATCTTTTTATAAGATCTTATATTCCGAACTTTGCCATTGACCAAAACCGAACCTGTTGTTTTACACCCGTTAATCATTTTCCCTGCCACGGCATTCAAGAATGTGGTTTTCCCGGCCCCAGATGGACCCATTACAGCTGTAACCCGACCCGGTAAGAATTTACCTGTTATGGACCTCAAAAGCTTCTTTTTCCCTAAAGTTAAAGTCAAATCTTTGAAAGCGACTTCGAGTAACGGTCTCGTTATTTTTCTTTTATCAAATACTTGAGAGAAAGATAAGTCTTGGTGGTCTTGTTGGAAAGCTTTTTCTCTTTCTATTTCATCATATGCTTGTTTAAAAATTAGGGTTTGGGTTTGCCTATGCTTTCCTTTTGACTCTTTATCTCCATTATTACTACCATGATTACTGTTTTCTATTTCCTCTTCGATTAGTTCCATATTATTGTAAATGTTTGTACTCTTTTTATTTTTATTATTAATTGGGGTTGGAGTAAAGGCATCAGAAAGTTCTATTGGTTTATTGAGTAGTGTAATGGGCTCATCTGAATACATATCTTGTGACACAGACAAGGGTCTTCTGCGGGAGAAGGTGCGGGAAAATTGGGTTACGGACTTTTTTGCAATTTCTTTTGCAACTTTCCATTTTTCACGGGCGTGTACGCTTTCTTTCGCCATTTTCGAAGCTCTTGCTCTTGACTTGGCTTGTCTCCTTTCACGCAGGTAGAGGAATAAGCCCGAAAAATTGTAGAAAATAAAAAGCAGAATGCTCAGTGTGACCTGTATAAATAATTCAGATGTAACATTAAGTTAAAATTAATAAGAAACTTAAAATCAAGCGGATTATATTATGTACCATCATGAAAACGCCAACTATGAGGATGTTCTGTTTCTTTGCATTTGGATCGCATTGGCTCTGGAAAAGGCATTCTGCAATGTTATATGTACTCGTAAATTAAAAGTATATATGATAATCCAACAGTGGAAGCACAAAATAAAACATCGAACACATATCCCGAAACATGAAGATCACACGACCAAAAATCATACATGTGAAGATCAAAAGACAATAAAAGAAAATTCTTACTGTTTTCAGAAATGGAGCCCAACCTACAAAAATGTCTGCAAATTATTAAGAAAAAGAGAGATTAGAGATGTAAACAGCAATTAAAAGAAGTTTTTGAATAAAGGATAGAAAAAATACCCGCTACTGCAATTAACTTTCTCAATTGTGTTAGGGCAGTAGAAACCGGCAGGGCAAAAGATGGATTCGGTGCTGCCAACATCAGCCCACTTATCTGCAGATCCACATTGTTGGCTTACGTTTCCCACAGGTATCTGATAATCATATCTGCATTTTTATTAATTGATGATAGCAAATAATATATTAGAAATATATTTTTGTTTAAACTAAGTGTAGCAAATAATTTGAAGTAATATAAGGTGTTCTTACGGGTCACACACGCCGGTGGTTCCATTTAATTCTGCAGAAGGACAGTACGCGCCCAATGGACATGCTGCACAAAAATGAAATGTTCGAACTTATAAGCTACAATAAATAATAAATTTCTAAACCAAATTATAATAATCTTAGAAAACTAGGCTACGACACATCTCATTTAGAGTAGAGAAAGCAGCAAAAATACTCACGCAACATGCAACTGATTCCGCGAGGGCAGAAAAACCCCTCACAACAAGGCTGGCAAAGTTGAGTTCGCGTAGGCATAACATCTTTATATTGATCATCACTAGGGAGCACCTGATTCTCCACAGCGCTGCAAGCCCATCCCGAATTGCAGCCCGAAACCCATGATGTCAAATTGCAATTAATGTTTGGTTTTACATTTTTTGATAGTTGGCCTCCGTTGTACAAGTCGGCAAAGTACAATTTGATCTCAGATGGTGTGCATATTCGTGCCCCAAGATCAGCTGTGCGTACAATAATTTTAATAATCAGTATAAATAATAGGATGTGCCAATAGTTTCGAAGTTTTTACAAAACAAAAAAGACTTTTTAAATTTCGATCTGTTGTTTATTTTTATTTTTAGGAATAAAGTAAATATTAAAGGAAAACTCTTTTGGTCCACGATTGGTATCCATTACCGATCATTTAGATTATTTAAGTATAGTATTAAGTATTAATTGAAATATAAAATATTCTTGAATTGCTCACATATCCACATCGCAATAACACAATAAATAGGTATACTGGTATAGAAATATGCAAAAAGACCCATGCAGGCCCAAGTTGCAAAACAGTTCCATTGCATTATGCAAAAAACCTTCATCTCTCGTAAAATTGTATGAAGTCATCTGTGATGTATGTTAAATTGTTAACTCATCTAAATTCATGTATAAAATATAAAATGAGAGTTAAGAGAAAATAAACTAATAATTTTTTTTTTTTTAGAAAATAAACTAATAATATACCAAATAATATTAACAAAATACATGGTTCTGCATATTTCTCAAGAATATATACTAATACTAATATAACCTACTTGTTCACAAATCTCAAGAGGAACTATTTTAAATATTATCTATGTTACGCGGATACTTCAAAAATACAGAAGTATCCTGAGGATATGTGTATCCGATATGGATACGGGTGCGATACGGCTCGGATACGTATCGGATACGTCACGTGGCGTATCTGAATATTTTAATATTTATTTTTTTCGGATACGGCGCGAATACGGTAGGATACGGCTGAGGATACGTCCAGGATACGGCTGGGATACTCCATTTAGGATACTTCGGCCCATTATATATTTTGGCCCATAATATTTTTAAATAAAATTATATAGGATACTTCTAAGATACTTCTATATTAGTTCTAAAATATTTTTAGAACAAGTTTATGATAAATTTATGATACTTGTATTGTTTCATTGATATTATTTATTGTCATGATTTTTAATTTAAAAATATTATTAATTTATTATTTAATTTATTACTTATTTATTAATTATATATAATATAAATATATTAAATTAATAATTATATAGCCGTATTCGTATTCGTGATTTTATATGAAAATTACCGTATCGCCGTATTCGTATCGTATCGGATACGCTATCCGTATCTGTATTCGTGCAACATAGAATATTATATTTTCGTATCCGTATTCGTGTAACATAGAATATTATATTTTCATCATGTTCCTTTTTTGCACGTTCATCAATCTCCTCGAAAGCCATAAAAGGCTATAACACGATATCATCATATCATAGATTCATATTGTCGATTATTAATTATTAATTCGTTTTCTTGGAAATAGCCTGTGACCTTTTGGACAATTTGCCTCGTGGTTCTTTGACTGTTACGGGGAGAACACTAACGGGTAGTATACTTTGTAATGAGCTTAATATGTATGAAACTTTTTATGTAGCGATTCACTAAATAATGCTTAAAAATATATGTTAAACAACTCATACCTTGCTTTAGAAGGCAATTATCCCCGAATGTCGAGTTTGACGAATACCCAAATGTCTCGCTCCAATCTTTCTCCCTAAACCCCCAAAAAAAAAAAAAAAAAATTCAAACTTCAAAGGAAGATCAAATAGATAATATTTATTTTTGAGAAAAAGGTAAGATCAATATATTAAAGGAGCATTTCTGCATGTAAGCTCTTTTAGAATAAAAATTCAAAAACTAACCCTCTCTTCGCAAATATTCCAAAAATAACCCCTTTCGGGTTTTCAAATCCCGCCCAAGTCGAGATTTCAAATCCTGCCATGTTAATCACCTAAAAACTCAGATATGTTAGATTTTGCAGATTTAATTAAAACGAAAACGGGATTTTAAATCCCGCCATCATTAACCCTGTAAAAAATCGGCTTTTTAAATCCCGCCGGAATTAATTAAAAATAAACGGGATTTAAAATCCTGCCAGAAAAAAATTGGCTTTTTAATCCCGTACGATTAACTACCACTAATTACCGGCATTTTAAAACTCGCCAACCTAAGCATTTAATTAAGATGTGGTGGCGGTTTTATAAATATCGCCATGTACAGTAAAACAGGATTTTAAATCCAGCCATCTAAATGACAAAAATGTACCGAGATTTAAAATCTCGACCAAAAATTCAATTTGTTCCTCTTTTTATTATTAAGCAAAATTAATGCTCTTTTTCAAATAAGTCTCTGTATTTTGATCTAATTGTAAATTCAATATAAAATGTAAATATGTCTTTATTGGTTACGACTATATTTATCATATTTTACAAGGTTAATTATGATAAATTAGTATAATGATAATAATATTAAAAAATATTAATTTAATTAATAAAATACAAAAATAAATTACGTATAATGATAATAATAAAATAATATTATACGATAACGAATTTAAAAACATATTTACATTATACGTAATTTATTTTTGTATTTTATTAATTAAATTAATATTTTTTAATATTATTTTATTATTATTATAATTATACTAATTTATCATAAATAACCTTGTAAAATATGATAAATATAGTCGTATCCAATAAAGACATATTTACATTTTATATTGACTTTACAATTAGATCAAAATACAGGGACTTATTTGAAAAAGAGCATTAATTTTGCTTAATAATCTGTCAGAAAAAGAGCACCAAATTGAATTTTTGGTCGAGATTTTAAATCTCGGTGACATTTTTGTCATTTAGATGGCTGGATTTAAAATCTTGTTTTACGATATTTATAAAACCGCCACCATATCTTAATTAAATGCTTAGGTTGGCGGATTTTAAAATGCCGGTAATTAGTGGTAGTTAATCGTACGGGATTTAAAAAGCCGATTTAAAAAGCCGATTTTCTGGCGGGATTTAAAATCCCGTTTATTTTTAATTAATTCTGGCGGGATTTAAAAGGCCGATTTTTTACAGGATTAATGATGGCGGGATTTAAAATCCCGTTTCGTTTTAATTAAATATGCAAAAGCTGACATATCTGAGTTTTTAGGTGATTGACATGACGGGATTTAAAATCTCGACTGGGCGGGATTTAAAAATCCGAAAGGAGTTATTTTTGGAATATTTACGAAAAAGGGACTAGTTTTTGAATTTTTATTCTAAAAGGGGCTACGTGCAGAAATGCTCCTATATTAAAACTCTTACCGGTCGTTAATGCAGAAATTAAATTTGTCTTCAAGAGTTTGAGTTATAGATTTGGTGAGATTCCCTAGCTTATTCTGCAATTGAATTAGCTGCTGATCGGTAGGCGGCGCGAGACTGCGGAGCGGCGGCGTCGAAGGCGGCGTCAGACTGCTGAGCGGCGGGGCCGGAGGCGTCTGAGATTGACAAGTAGATATGAACGTAGAGACGATGATTAGAAGAAATATGTGTTGGTGGAGATATTTAAAGCGCATCATTGAAGAAGAAATTTAGGATTTTCTTTTTCTTTGTTCAATACAAAACCCTTGAAGAGGGAAGGATTGAAATTTGGAAGAGATTTCGGTCTGGTTAGAAGAGGAGAATGTTGTTGTGAAAGTGGAAGATAAAGATTTGTGTGTTTAAATAATAAATGAGACATTTTGTGGTGAGAAGAGGAGAATGTGGTTGTGGAAGGGAAGGATTGAAATTTTTGATGGTTAAGGATTGAAATTTGGAAGATATTTCAGTCTGGTTAGAAGAGGAGAATGTTGTTGTGAAAGTGGAAGATAAATATTTGTGCGTTGAAATAATAAAAGAGACATTTTGTGGTGAGAAGAGGAGAACGTTGTTGTGAAAGGATAGGATTGAAATTTGGAAGATAAAGATTTCTTGGCTCTGCTATGGACTTTGTGATCCTGATTTTTGTGGTGAGGATTTTATATTTGTGAAACATTAGTTTATTGGAATATTTAAGGATAAAATATGTAATCTCTTCTTTTCTTATAGTGACTGTAATCCTATTTCATTAATGAAATAAAATCAATAAATGGGGGACTTTCCGAGCCCTCTTTATTTTTCTAAAAAAAGAAAGAAGATATGGGCGTGGATACACTTCGATGTTTTCTTCTACTTTTTTATCATTTTCTTTACTAATCTGATTGTAGTGAGGAACTTTGAATTCTATGGGATTCAATCTTGAAAGAGTGTATTAGATGTGGAATTTCTCACTAATGTCCAATTTCTTATGACAATGATGGTCTAATCCTCCAAAAAAGATAAAGTTAGTAAGTACACATGTTGTAATTTATCATTATCGCTTGTTTGGTTTGATATATTTAACTAAATTCCTGCATCTTTTACTATCAAGGGCCCTCCATTATCGTATGTCGGCTTCAACCCAAATCTACGAGTCTCATCCGCAGAAAAATAAATAAATTGGCGGAAAAATATGATGGTAGTTTATCATGGAAAATTTGAATGAAGTACTATAGCTATCATGATATTCAACTACAAAAACACGTCATACACGATGAAGATTATAGAAAATATATAATATATTTACATAAATTACTAATACACTTGTGATATTGTGCATCGTGCCTTTCAAAATTTATTACTAATTAAAGTACTTTGTTTTATACTTAAAGTCACTAGATTCTATGCCTGTTATGAGTAATGTGTATCATTTTCAAAAACAGAAGTCTAAAACACACAAATTTCAATTTATTCAAAACTTTCGTAAAAATACAAAAACTGAAGTCTAACAACATCAAAAAAATTCAATTAAGATATTTTTTGAAAAAATTTTAAAATTTTAGTGTAACACATGCAAAATACTCAATTTTTCTGTCATACTCAAAATACTCCGTAATTGAAGACTAACACACACAAATTTCAATTTTTTCAAAAATTTCATAAAAAATGCAAAAACTGAAGTCTAACACCTTCAAAAAAATTAAATTATGAAATATTTTTTAAAAATGTTAAAATAGAAGTATAACACAATGAAATACAACTTTTTCACGTCCTACTCGAAATACTCCATAATTGAAGACTACCATACACACAAATTTCAATTTTTTTGAAAATTTATTAAAAATGTAAAAATGAAGTCTAACGCCTTCAAAAAATTCATTTATGAAATATTTTTTTTAAATGTTAAAATTGAAGTGTAACACAAGAAAAATACACAATTTTCCTGTCGTACTCAAAATACTCCGTAATTGAAGACTTACAAACACAAATTTCAATTTTTTCAAAAAAAATTTAAAAATGCAAAAACTGAAGTCTAACACCTTCAAAATTCAATTATGAAATTTATACAAAAAAAAGGTAAAATTGAAGTATGACACAACCAAAATATTCAAATTTCATGTCATACTCAAAATACTCCGTAATTGAAGACTGACACACACAAATTTCAATTTTTTCCAAAATTTTTTAAAAATGCAAAAATAGGAGTCTAACACCTTTAAAAAATTCAATCATGATATTATTTATAAAAATGTTAAAATTGAAGTGCAACACTAGCAAAATACACAATTTTCATGTCGTAGTCAAAATACTCCGAAATTAAAGACTAACACATACAAATTTCAATTTTTCCAAAGGTTTCTTAAAAATGCAAAAACTGAAGTCCAACACCTTCAAAAAATTCAATGATGATATTTTTTAAAAAATTGTTAAATTTTAAGTGTAACACAAGAAAAATACTCTATTTTCCTATCGTACTCAAAATACACCGTAATAGAAGACCAACAAACACAAATTTTAATTTTTTTTAAAATATATTAAAAATGCAAAAACTGAAATGTAACAACTTCAAAAAATACAATTATGAATTTCTTTAAAAAATGTAAAAATTTAAGTACAACTCAAGAAAATTACTCAATTTTCATGTCGTACTCAAAATACTCCGTAATTGAAGATAAACACACACAAATTTCAATATTTTCCAAAATTTCTTAAAAATGCAAAATCTGAAGTCTAACACCTTCAAAATATTCAATTATGATATTTTTTTCAAAAAAATGTTAAAATTGAAGTGTAAAACAGGCCAAATATACATTTTTCTGGTCGTACTCAAAATACTCCGTAATTGAAGACTAACACACACAAATTTCAATTTTATCAAAACTTTCTTAAAAATGCAAAAACTGAAATCTAACACCTTCAAAAATTTCAATTATTAAATTTCTAAAAAAAATTGTTAAAATTGAAGTATAACACAAACAAAATACTCAATTTTTTTGTCGTACTCAAAATACTCCGTAATTGAAGACTAACACACACAAATTTTAATTTTTTAAAAAATTCTTAAAAATGCAAAAACTGAAGTCTAACACCTTCAAAAAATTCAATTACGATATTTTTTTGAAAAAATGTTAAAATTGAAGTATAACACAAGCAAAATACTCAATTTTCCTGCCGTACTCGAAATACTCCGTAATTGAAGACTAACACGCACAAATTTAAATTTTTTCTAAAATTTCTTAAAAATGCTAAAACAGAAGACTAACACCTTCAAAAAATTCAATTATGATATATATTTTTAAAAAATCTTAAAATTGAAGTGTAACACAAGAAAAATACACAATTTTCATGTCGTACAAAAAATACTCCGTAATTGAAGACTAACACACACAAATTTCAAGTTTTTCAAAATTTCTTTAAAATGCAAAAACTGAACACAAACACCTTAAAAAAATTCAATTATGATTTTTTATTAAAAAATGTTAAAATTAAAGTATGACAGAAGCAAAATACTCAATTTTCATGTCGTACTCACAATTCTCCGTAATTGAAGACTAACACACATAAATTTCAATTTTTTCCAAAATTTCTAAAAAAATGCAAAAACAAATGACTACACCTTCGAAAAAAATGTTAAAATTGAAGCGTAACACAAGCAAAATACACAATCTTCGTGTCGTACTCAAAATACTCCGTAATTAAAGACTAACACACACAAATTTTAATTTTTTCAAAACTTTCTTAAAAATGCAAAAACTGAGATCTAACACCTCCAAAAAAATTCAAGTATGAATTTTTGTATAAAAATGTTGAAATTGAAGTATAACACAAGCAAAATAATAAATTTTCATGTTGTACTAAAAATACTCCGTAATTCAAGACTAACGCACACAAATTTCAATTTTTTCAAAACATTCTTAAAAATACAAATACTGAAGTCCACCTTCAAAAAATTCGATTATGAAATTGTTTTTAAAAAATGCTAAATTTGAAGTATAACGCAAGAAAAATACTCAATTTTCATATCCTACTCAAAATACTCCGTAATTGAACACTAACAAACACAAAATTTCTTAAAAATGCAAAAACAGAAGTCGAACACCTTCAAAAAATTCAATAATGAAATTTTTTAAAAAAATGTTCAAATTAAAGTATAACACAAGAGAAATACTCAATTTTCTTGTCACACTCAAAATACTCCTTATTTGAAGACTAACACACACAAATTTCAATTTTTTCAAAAATTTCTTAAAAATGCAAAAACTGAAATCTAACACCTTCCAAAAATTCGATTAAGATAATTTTTTTTAAAAATGTTGAAATTGAAGTGTAACACAAAAAAATACTCATCGTACTCAAAGTACTTCGTAATTGAAGACTAACACACACAAATTTCAATTTTTTCCAAAATTTCTTAAAAATTGAAAATCTGAAGTCTAACACCTTCAAAAAATTCAATTATGATATTTTTTAAAAAATATGTTAAAATAGAAGTGTAACACAGGCAAAATACACAATTTTCAGGTCGTACTCAAGATACTCCGTAATTGAAGACTAACACACACAAATTTCAATATTTTCAAAAATTTCTTAAAAATGCAAAAACTGAAGCATGACACCTTAAAAAAATTAAATTATGAATTTTTTTTTTAAATGTTAAAATTTAAGTATAACACAGGCAAAATACTCAATTTTCATGTCATACTCATAACACTCCGTAATTGAAGATTAACACACACAAATTTCATTTTTTTCAAAATTTTCTTAAAAATGCAAAAACTGAAATCTAACACCTTAAAAAAAATTCAATTATGAATTTTTTTATAAAAATGTTGAAATTGAAGTATAACACAAGCAAAATACTCAATTTTCAGGTCGTACTCAAAATACTCCGTAATTGAAGACTAACACACACAAATTTCAATTTTTTCTAAATTTTCTTAAAATTGCAAATACTGAAATCTAACACCTTCAAAAAATTCAATTATGAAATATTTTTAAAAAATGTTCAAATTGAATTATAACACAAGCAAAATACTCAATTTTCTTGTCGTACTCAAAATACTCCGTAATAAAAGACTAACATACACCAATTTTAATTTTTTCAAAAATTTCTTAAAAATGCAAAAACTGAAGTCTAACAACTTCAAAAAATTCAATTAAGATATTTTTTTTAAAAAATGTTAAAATTGAAGTGTAACACAAACAAAATATTCAATTTTCATGTCGTACTCAAAATACTCCATAATTAAAGACTAACACACACAAATTTTAATTTTTTTGAAAACTTTCTTAAAAATGCAAAAACTGAGATCTAACACACCTCCAAAAAAATTCAAGTATTAATTTTTGTATAAAAATGTTAAAATTGAAGTATAACACAAGCAAAATAGTAAATTTTTATGTCGTACTCAAAATACTCCGTAATTCAAGACTAACGCACAGAAATTTCAATTTTTTCAAAACATTCATAAAAATATAAAAACTGAAGTCTAACACCTTCAAAAAATTCGATTATAAAAAAAATTTTAAAAATGTTAAATTTGATGTATAACGCAACCAAAATACTCAATTTTCATATCCTACTCAAAATACTCCGTAATTGAAGACTAGCAAACACAAATTTCAATTTTTTCCAAAATTTCTTAAAAATGCAAAAACAGAAGTCGTACACCTTCAAAAAATTCAATAATGAAATTTTTTTTAAAAATGTTCAAATTGAAGTATGACACAAGCAAAATACTCAATTTTCTTGTCGTACTCAAAATACTCCTTATTTGAAGACTAACACACACAAATTTCAATTTTTTCAAAAATTTCTTAAAAATGCAAAAACTGAAGTCTAACACCTTCCAAAAATTCGATTAAGATAATTTTTTTAAAAAATGTTGAAATTGAAGTGTAACACAAAAAAATACTTAATTTTCAAGTCGTACTCAAAGTACTCCGTAATTGAAGACTAACACACACAAATTTCAATTTTTTCCAAAATTTCTTAAAAATGCAAAATCTGAAGTCTAACACCTTCAAAAAATTCAATTATGAGTTTTTTTTTAAAAAATGTTAAAATTGAAGTATAACACAGGAAAAATACTCAATTTTCATGTCATACTCATAATACTCCGTAATTGAAGATTAACACACACAAATTTCAATTTTTTCAAAACTTTCTTAAAAATGTAAAAACTAAAATCTAACACCTTCAAAAAAAATTCAATTATGAATTTTTTTATAAAAATGTTGAAATTGAAGTATAACACAAGCAAAATACTCAATTTTCATGTCGTACTAAAAAACTCCATAATTCAAGACTAACACACACAAATTTCAATTTTTTCAAAATTTTCTTAAAATTGCAAATACTGAAATCTAACACCTTCAAAAAATTCAGTTAGGAAATATATTTAAAAAATGTTCAAATTGAAGTATAACACAAGCAAAATACTCAATTTTCTTGTCGTACTCAAAATACTCCGTAATTGAAGACTAACACACACAAATTTCAATTTTTTCCAAAATTTCATAAAAATGCAAAACAGAAGACTAACACCTTCAAAAATTCTATTATGATATTTTTTTCAAAAAAATCTTAAAATTGAAGTGTAACACAAGCAAAATACACAATTTTTGTGTCGTACACAAAATACTCCGTAATTGAAGACTAACACACACAAATTTCAATTTTTTCAAAACATTCTTAAAAATACAAAAACAGAAGTCTAACAACTTCAAAAAATTCGATTTTGAAATTTTTTAAATAATGTGAAAATTGAAGTATAACACAAGAAAAATACTCAATTTTCATGTCGTGCACGAAATACTCCGTAATTGAAGACTAACACACACAAATTTCAATTTTTTCCATAATTTCTTAAAAATGCAAAATCTGAAGTCTAACACCTTCAAAAAATTCAATTATGATATTTTTTCAAAAAAAATGTTGAAATTGAAGTGTAACACAGGAAAAATACACAATTTTTGGGACGTACTCAAAATACTCTGTAATTGAAGACTAACACACACAAATTTCAATTTTTTCAAAAGTTTCATAAAAATGCAAAAACTGAAGTCTAACACCTTCAAAACATTCATTTATGAAATATTTTTTCAAAATGTTAAAATTTAAGTGTAACACAAGCAAAATACTCAATTTTTGTGTCATACATAAAATAATCCGTAATTGAAGACTAACACATACAATTTTCAATTTTTTCCGAAATTTCTTAAAAATGCAAAAAAGAAGCCTAACACCTTCAAAAAATTCTGTTATTTTTTTCAAAAAAATGTTAAAATTTAAGTGTAATACAAGCAGAATACACAATTTTCATGTCGTACTCAAAATACTCCGTAATTGAAGACTAACACACACAAATTTCTATTTTTTCAAAACTTTCTTAAAACTGGAAAAACTGAAGTCTAACACTTTCAAAAAATTCAATTACGAAATTTTTAAAAAAAATGTTAAAATTGAAGTATAACACAAGCAACATACTCATTTTTCATGTCGTGCTCAAAATACCCCGTAATTGAAGACTAACACACACAAATTTCAATTTTTTCTAAAATTTCTTAAAAATGCTAAAACAGAAGTCTAACACCTTCAAAAAATTCGATTATGATATTTTTCAAACAAATGATAAAGATGAAGAGTAACACAACCAAAACAAAGAATTTTCAGTTCGCACTCAAAATACTCCGTAATTGAAGACTAACACAAAAAAATTTCAATTTTTTCAAAACTTTCTTAAAAATGCAAAAACTGAAGTCTAACACCTTCACAAAATTCAATTATGGAATTTTTTTTTTTAAAATTGATATTGAAGCATAACACAAGCAAAATACTCAATTTTCTTGTCATACTGAAAATACTCCGTAATTAAAGACTAACATACACCAATTTTAATTTTTTCAAAAATTTCTTAAAAATGCAAAAACTGAAGTCAAACACCTTCAAAAGATTAAATTAAGATATTTTTGAAAAAAAATGTTCAAAATTGAAGTGTAACACAAACAAAATATTCAATTTTCATGTCGTACTCAAAATACTCCGTAATTGAAGACTAACACACACAAATTTCTATTTTTTCAAAACTTTCTTAAAACTGCAAAAACTGAAGTCTAACACTTTCAAAAAATTCAATCATTAAATTATAAAAAAAAATGTTAAAATTGAAGTAGAACACAAGCAAAATACTCAATCTTCATGTCGTGCTTGAAATACTCCGTAATTGAAGACTAACACGCACAAATTTCAATTTTTTCTAAAATTTCTTAAAAATGCTATAACAGAAGTCTAACACCTTCAAAAAATTCAATTATGGAATTTTTTTTTAAAAAATGTTAAAATTGAAGTGTAACACAAAGAAAATATTCAATTTTCATATCGTACTCAAAATACTCTGTAATTGAAGACTAACACGCACAAATTTCAATTTCTTCAAAACTTTCTTAAAACTGCAAAAACTGAAGTCTTACACTTTCAAAAAAATTCAATCATTAAATTTTTAAAAAAAAATGTTAAAATTGAAGTATAACACTAGCAAAATACTCAATTTTCATGTCGTACTCAAAATACACCGTAATAGAAGACCAACAAACACAAATTTTAATTTTTTTAAAAATATATTAAAAATGCAAAAACTGAAATGTAACAACTTCAAAAAATTCAATTATGAATTTCTTTAAAAAATGTAAAAATTTAATTACAACTCAAGAAAATTACTCAATTTTCATGTCGTACTCAAAATACTCCGTAATTGAAGATAAACACACACAAATTTCAATATTTTCCAAAATTTCTTAAAAATGCAAAATCTGAAGTCTAACACCTTCAAAAAATTCAATTATGATATTTTTTTCAAAAAAATGTTAAAATTGAAGTGTAAAACAGGCCAAATATACATTTTTCTGGTCGTACTCAAAATACTCCGTAATTGAAGACTAACACACACAAATTTCAATTTTATCAAAACTTTCTTAAAAATGCAAAAACTGAAATCTAACACCTTCAAAAATTTCAATTATTAAATTTCTAAAAAAAATTGTTAAAATTGAAGTATAACACAAACAAAATACTCAATTTTCTTGTCGTACTCAAAATACTCCGTAATTGAAGACTAACACACACAAATTTTAATTTTTTAAAAAATTCTTAAAAATGCAAAAACTGAAGTCTAACACCTTCAAAAAATTCAATTACGATATTTTTTTGAAAAAATGTTAAAATTGAAGTATAACACAAGCAAAATACTCAATTTTCCTGCCGTGCTCGAAATAATCCGTAATTGAAGACTAACACGCACAAATTTAAATTTTTTCTAAAATTTCTTAAAAATGCTAAAACAGAAGACTAACACCTTCAAAAAATTCAATTATGATATATATTTTTAAAAAATCTTAAAATTGAAGTGTAACACAAGAAAAATACACAATTTTCATGTCGTACAAAAAATACTCCGTAATTGAAGACTAACACACACAAATTTCAAGTTTTTCAAAATTTCTTTAAAATGCAAAAACTGAACACAAACACCTTAAAAAAATTCAATTATGATTTTTTATTAAAAAATGTTAAAATTAAAGTATGACAGGAGAAAAATACTCAATTTTCATGTCGTACTCATAATTCTCCGTAATTGAAGACTAACACACATAAATTTCAATTTTTTCCAAAATTTCTAAAAAAATGCAAAAACAAATGACTACACCTTCAAAAAATTCAATTATGAAATATTTTTCGAAAAAAATGTTAAAATTGAAGTGTAACACAAGCAAAATACACAATCTTCGTGTCGTACTCAAAATACTCCGTAATTAAAGACTAACACACACAAATTTTAATTTTTTCAAAACTTTCTTAAAAATGCAAAAACTGAGATCTAACACCTCCAAAAAAATTCAAGTATGAATTTTTGTATAAAAATGTTGAAATTGAAGTATAACACAAGCAAAATAATAAATTTTCATGTTGTACTAAAAAAACTCCGTAATTCAAGACTAACGCACACAAATTTCAATTTTTTCAAAACATTCTTAAAAATACAAATACTGAAGTGTTAACACCTTCACAAAATTCGATTATGAAATTGTTTTTAAAAAATGCTAAATTTGAAGTATAACGCAAGAAAAATACTCAATTTTCATATCCTACTCAAAATACTCCGTAATTGAACACTAACAAACACAAAATTTCTTAAAAATGCAAAAACAGAAGTCGAACACCTTCAAAAAATTCAATAATGAAATTTTTTAAAAAAATGTTCAAATTGAAGTATAACACAAGAAAAATACTCAATTTTCTTGTCGTACTCAAAATACTCTTTATTTGAAGACTAACACACACAAATTTCAATTTTTTCAAAAATTTCTTAAAAATGCAAAAACTGAAGTCTAACACCTTCCAAAAATTCGATTAAGATAATTTTTTTTAAAAATGTTGAAATTGAAGTGTAACACAAAAAAATACTTAATTTTCATGTCGTACTCAAAGTACTCCGTAATTGAAGACTAACACACACAAATTTCAATTTTTTCCAAAATTTCTTAAAAATGCAAAATCTGAAGTCTAACACCTTCAAAAAATTCAATTAAGATATTTTTTTTAAAAAATGTTAAAATTGAAGTGTAACACAAACAAAATATTCAATTTTCATGTTGTACTCAAAATACTCCATAATTAAAGACTAACACACACAAATTTTAATTTTTTTGAAAACTTTCTTAAAAATGCAAAAACTGAAGTCTAACACCTTCAAAAAAATTCAATTAAGATATTTTTTTTTAAAAATGTTAAAATTGAAGTGTAACACAAACAAAATATTCAATTTTCATGTTGTACTCAAAATACTCCATAATTAAAGACTAACACACACAAATTTTAATTTTTTTGAAAACTTTCTTAAAAATGCAAAAACTGAGATCTAACACACCTCCAAAAAAATTCAAGTGTTAATTTTTGTATCAAAATGTTAAAATTGAAGTATAACACAAGCAAAATAATAAATTTTTATGTCGTACTAAAAATACTCCGTAATTCAAGACTAACGAACACAAATTTCAATTTTTTCAAAACATTCTTAAAAATATAAAAACTGAAGTGTAACACCTTCAAAAAATTCGATTATAAATTTTTTTTTTAAAATGTTAAATTTGAAGTATAACGCAACCAAAATACTCAATTTTCATATCCTACTCAAAATACTCCGTAATTGAAGACTAGCAAACACAAATTTCAATTTTTTCCAAAATTTCTTAAAAATGCAAAAACAGAAGTCGTACACCTTCAAAAAATTCAATAATGAAATTTTTTTTAAAAATGGTCAAATTGAAGTATGACACAAGCAAAATACTCAATTTTCTTGTCGTACTCAAAATACTCCTTATTTGAAGACTAACACACACAAATTTCAATTTTTTCAAAAATTTCTTAAAAATGCAAAAACTGAAGTCTAACACCTTCCAAAAATTCGATTAAGATAATTTTTTTTTTAAATGTTGAAATTGAAGTGTAACACAAAAAAATACTTAATTTTCTTGTCGTACTCAAAGTACTCCGCAATTGAAGACTAACACACACAAATTTCAATTTTTTCCAAAATTTCTTAAAAATGCAAAATCTGAAATCTAACACCTTCAAAAAATTCAATTATGAGTTTTTTTTTAAAAAATGTTAAAATTGAAGTATAACACAGGCAAAATACTCAATTTTCATGTCATACTCATAATACTCCGTAATTGAAGATTAACACACACAAATTTCAATTTTTTCAAAACTTTCTTAAAAATGTCAAAACTAAAATCTAACACCTTCAAAAAAAATTCAATAATGATTTTTTTTATAAAAATGTTGAAATTGAAGTATAACACAAGAAAAATACTCAATTTTCATGTCGTACTCAAAATACTCCGTAATTCAAGACTAACACACACAAATTTCAATTTTTTCAAAATTTTCTTAAAATTGCAAATAATGAAATCTAACACCTTCAAAAAATTCAGTTAGGAAATATATCTAAAAAATGTTCAAATTGAAGTATAACACAAGCAAAATACTCAATTTTCTTGTCGTATTCAAAATACTCCGTAATTGAAGACTAACACACACAAATTTCAATTTTTTCCAAAATTTCATAAAAATGCAAAACAGAAGACTAACACCTTCAAAAATTCTATTATGACATTTTTTTCAAAAAAATCTTAAAATTGAAGTGTAACACAAGAAAAATACACAATTTTTGTGTCGTACACAAAATACTCCGTAATTGAAGACTAACACACACAAATATCAATTTTTTCTAAACATTCTTAAAAATACAAAAACAGAAGTCTAACAACTTCAAAAAATTCGATTTTGAAATTTTTTAAAAAATGTGAAAATTGAAGTATAACACAAGAAAAATACTCAATTTTCATGTCGTGCTCGAAATACTCCGTAATTGAAGACTAACACACACAAATTTCAATTTTTTCCATAATTTCTTAAAAATGCAAAATCTGAAGTCACCTTCAAAAAATGCAATTATGATATTTTTTCAAAAAAAATGTTAAAATTGAAGTGTAACACCGGAAAAATACACAATTTTTGGGTCGTACTCAAAATACTCTGTAATTGAAGACTAACACACACAAATTTGAATTTTTTCAAAAGTTTCATAAAAACGCAAAAACTGAAGTCTAACACCTTCAAAACATTCATTTATGAAATATTTTTTCAAAATGTCAAAATTTAAGTGTAACACAAGCAAAATACTCAATTTTTGTGTCATACATAAAATACTCCGTAATTGAAGACTAACACATACAATTTTCAATTTTTTTCGAAATTTCTTAAAAATTCCGAAAAAGAAGCCTAACACCTTCAAAAAATTCAGTTATTTTTTTCAAAAAAATGTTAAAATTTAAGTGTAATACAAGCAGAATACACAATTTTCATGTCGTACTCAAAATACTCCGTAATTGAAGACTAACACACACAAATTTCTATTTTTTCAAAACTTTCTTAAAACTGGAAAAACTGAAGTCTAACACTTTCAAAAAATTCAATTATGAAATTTTTTAAAAAATGTTAAAATTGAAGTATAACACAAGCAAAATACTCAATTTTCATGCCGTGCTCGAAATACTCCGTAATTGAAGACTAACACAAACAAATTTCAATTTTTTTCCAAAATTTCTTAAAAATGCTAAAACAGAAGTCTCACACCTTCAAAAAATTCAATTATGATATTTTTCAAACAAATGACAAAATTGAAGTGTAACACCAACAAAACACACAATTTTCAAGTCGCACTCAAAATACTCCGTAATTGAAGACTAACACAAAAAAATTTCAATTTTTTCAAAACTTTCTTAAAAATGCAAAAACTGAAGTCCAACACCTTCATAAAATTCAATTATGGAATTTTTTTTTAAAAAAATATTAAAATTGGAGCATAACACAAGCAAAATACTCAATTTTCTTGTCATACTGGAAATACTCCGTAATTAAAGACTAACATACACCAATTTTAATTTTTTCAAAAATTTCTTAAAAATGCAAAAACTGAGGTCTAACACCTTCAACAAATTCAATTAAGCAATTTTTTTTTTAAAATGATAAAATTGAAGTGTAACACAAACAAAATATTCAATTTTCATGTCGTACTCAAAATAGTCCGTAATTGAAGACTAACACACAGAAATTTCCATTTCTTCAAAAATTTCTTAAAACTGCAAAAACTGAAGTCTAACAATTTCAAAAAATTCATGTATTAAATTTTTTAAAAAAATGTTAAAATTGATGTATAACACAGGCAAAATACTCATTTTTCATGTCATGCTTAAAATACCCCGTAATTGAAGACTAACACACACAAATTTCAATTTTTTCTAAAATTTCTTAAAAATGCTAAAACAGAAGTCTAACACCTTCAAAAAATTTGATTATGATATTTTTCAAACAAATGATAAAGATGAAGAGTAACACAACCAAAACACAGAATTTTCAGTTCGCACTCAAAATACTCCATAATTAAAGACTAACACAAAAAAATTTCAATTTTTTCAAAACTTTCTTAAAAATGCAAAAACTGAAGTCTAACACCTTCACAAAATTCAATTATGGAATTTTTTTTTTAAAAATTGAAATTGAAGCATAACACAAGCAAAATACTCAATTTTCTTGTCATACTGATAATACTCCGTAATTAAAGACTAACATACACCAATTTTAATTTTTTCAAAAATTTCTTAAAAATGCAAAAACTGAAGTCTAACACCTTCAAAAGATTAAATTAAGATATTTTTGAAAAAAAATGTTAAAATTGAAGTGTAACACAAACAAAATATTCAATTTTCATGTCGTACTCAAAATACTCCGTAATTGAAGACTAACACACACAAATTTCTATTTTTTCAAAACTTTCTTAAAACTGCAAAAACTGAAGTCTAACACTTTCAAAAAATTCAATCATTAAATTATAAAAAAAAAAAAAATGTTAAAATTGAAGTTGAACACAAGCAAAATACTCAATTTTATTGTCGTGCTTGAAATACTCCATAATTGAAGACTAACACGCACAAATTTCAATTTTTTCTAAAATTTCTTAAAAATGCTAAAACAGAAGTCTAACACCTTCAAAAAATTCAATTATGATATTTTTCAAACAAATGTTAAAATGAAGTGTAACACAAACAAAACACACAATTTTGAGGTCGCAATCAAAATACTCCGTAATTGAAGACTAACACACAAAAATTTCAATTTTTTCAAAACTTTCATAAAAATGCAAAAATTGCAGTCTAACACCTGCAAAAAAATCAATTATGAAATTTTTTTTAAAAATGGCAAAATTGAATTATAAGACAAGAAAAATACTCAATTTTCTTGTCGTACTCAGAATACTCCGTAATTGAAGACTACCACACACAAATTTAAATTTTTTCCAAAATTTCTTTAAAATGCAAAAACAAAAGACTAACACCTTCAAAAAATTCAATTATTATATATATTTTTAAAAAATCTTAAAATTGAAGTGTAGCACAAGAAAAATACACAATTTTCATGTCGTTCACAAAATACTCCGTAATTGAAGACTAACACACACAAATTTCAAGTTTTTCAAAATTTCTTAAAAATGCAAAAACTGAAGCATAACACCTTAAAAAAATTCAATTATGATTTTTTATTTAAAAATGTCAAAATTGAAGTATAACACAAGCAAAACACTCAATTTTCATGTCGTACTCATAATACTCCGTAATCGAAGACTAACACACACAAATTTCAATTTTTTCCAAAATTTCTAAAAAAATGCATAAGCAGATGATTCAAAAAATTCAATTATGATATTTTTTTCGAAAAAAATCTTAAAATTCAAGTGTAATACAAGCAGAATACACAATTTTCATGTCGTACTCAAAATACTCCGTAATTGAAGACTAACACACACAAATTATAATTTTTTCAAAACTTTCTTTAAAAATGCAAAAACTGAGATCTAACTCCTCCAAAAAAATTCAATTATGAATTTATGTATAAAAATGTTCAAATTGAAGTATAACACAAGCAAAATACTAAATTTTCATGTCGCACTCAAAATACTCCGTAATTCAAGACTAACGCACACAAATTACAATTTTTTCAAAATTTTCTTAAAATTGCAAATACTGAAATCTAACACCTTCAAAAAATTCAATTATGAAATATTTTTAAAAAATGTCCAAATTTAAGAATAACACAAGCAAAATACTCAATTTTCTCGTCGTACTCAAAATACTCCGTAATTGAAGTAACGCACACAAATTACAATTTTTTCCAAAATTTCATAAAAATGCAAAACAGAAGACTGACACCTTCAAAAAATTCTATTATGATATTTTTTTCACAAAAATCTTAAAATTGAAGTGTAACACAAGCAAAATACACAATTTTTGTGTCGTACACAAAATACTCCGTAATTTATGGCTAACACACACACAAATTTCAATTTTTTCAAAACATTCTTAAAAATCCAAAAACTGAGGTCTAAAACCTTCGAAAAATTCGATTATGAAATTTTTTTTTTAAATGTAAAATTTGAAGTATAACGCAAGCAAAATACTCAATTTTCATATCCTATTAAAATACTCCGTAATTGAAGACTAACAAACACAAATTTCAATTTTTTTCCAAAATTTCTTAAAAATGCAAAAACTGAAGTCGAACACCTTCAAAAAATTCAATTATGAATTTTTTTAAAAAATGATCAAATTGAAGTATAACACAAGCAAAATACTCACTTTTCTTGTCGTACTCAAAATACTCCTTATTTGAAGACTAACACACACAAATTTCAATTTTTTCAAAAATTTCTTAAAAATGCAAAAACTGAAGTCTAACACCTTCCAAAAATTCGATAAAGATATTTTTTTTAAAAATGTTGAAATTGAAGTGTAGCACAAAAAAAATACTCAATTTTCATGTCGTACTCAAAGTACTCCGTAATTTAAGACTAACACACACAAATTTCAATTTTTTCCAAAATTTCTTAAAAATGCAAAATCTGAAGTCTAACACCTTCAAAAAATTCAATTATGATAGTTTTTTATAAAAATGTTAAAATAGAAGTGTAACACAGGCAAAATTCACAATTTTCAGGTCGTACTCAAAATACTCCGTAATTGAAGACTAACACACACAAATTTCAATTTTTTCAAAACTTTCTTAAAAATGCAAAAACTGAAGCATAACACCTAAAAAAATTCATTTATGACTTTTTTATAAAAAAATTTTAAAATTGAAGTATAACACAGGCAAAATACTCGATTTTCATGTCATACTCATAATACTCCGTAATTGAAGATTAACACACACAAATTTTCATTTTTTCAAAACTTTCTTAAAAATGCAAAAACTGAAATCTAACACCTTCAAAAAAATTCAATTATGAATTTTTTTATAAAAATATTGAAATTGAAGTATAACACAAGCAAAATACTCAATTTTCATGTTGTACTCAAAATACTCCGTAATTCAAGACTAACACACATAAATTTCAATTTTTTCAAAATTTTCTTAAAATTGCAAATACTGAAATCTAACACCTTCAAAAAATTCAATTATGAAATATTTTTAAAAAATGTTCAAATTGAAGTATAACACAAGCAAAATACTCAATTTTCTTGTCGTACTCAAAATACTCCGTAATTGAAGACTAACACACACAAATTTCAATTTTTTTCCAATATTTCATAAAAATGCAAAACAGAAGACTAACACCTTCAAAAAATTCTATTATGATATTTTTTTCAAAAAAATCTTAAAATTGAAGTGTAACACAAGCAAAATACACAATTTTTGTGTCGTACACAAAATAATTCGTAATTGAAGACTAACACACACAAATTTCAATTTTTTCAAAACATTCTTAAAAATACAAAAACTGAAGTCTAACACCTTCAAAAAATTCGATTTTGAAATTTTTTAAAAAATGTTTAAATTGAAGTATAACACAAGCAAAATACTCAATTTTCATGTTGTGCTCGAAATACTCCGTAATTGAAGACTAACACACACAAATTTCAATTTTTTCCAAAATTTCATAAAAATGCTAAAACAGAAGTCTAACACCTTCAAAAAATTCGATTATGATATTTTTCAAACAAATGATAAAATTGAAGAGTAACACAAACAAAACATACAATCTTAAGGTCGCACTCAAAATACTTCGTAATTGAAGAATAACACACAAAAATTTCAATTTTTTCAAAATTTTCTTAAAAATGCAAAAACTGAAGTCTAACGCCTTCACAAAATTCAATTATGGAATTTTTTTTTAAAAATATTAAAATTGAAGCATAACACAAGCAAAATACTCAATTTTCTTATCATACTGAAAATACTCCGTAATTAAGGACTAACATACACCAATTTTAATTTTTTCAAAAATTTCTTAAAAATGCAAAAACTGAAGTCTAACACCTTCAAAAAATTCAATTCAGATATTTTTTTTAAAAAATGTTAAAATTGGAGTGAACACAAACAAAATATTCAATTTTCATGTCGTACTCAAAATACTCCGTAATTGAAGACTAACACACACAAATTTCTATTTTTTCAAAACTTTCTTAAAACTGCAAAAACTGAAGTCTAACACTTTCAAAAAATTCAATCATTAAATTTTAAAAAAAAAATGTTAAAATTGAAGTATAACACAAGCAAAATACTCAATTTTCATGTCGTGCTCGAAATACTCCGTAATTGAAGACTAACACGCACAAATTTCAATTTTTTCTAAAATTTCTTAAAAATGCTAAAACAAAAGTCTAACACCTTCTAAAAATTCAATTATGATATTTTTGAAACAAATGTCAAAATTGAAGTGTAACACAAACAAAACACACAATTTTGAGGTCGCACTCAACATACTCCGTAATTGAAGATTAACACACAAAAATTTCAATTTTTTCAAAACTTTCTTAAAAATGCAAAAACTGAAGTCTAACACCTTCAAAAAAATTCAATTATGAAATTTTTTTAAAAATGTTAAAATTGAAGTATAAGACAAGCAAAATACTCAATTTTCTTGTCGTACTCCGAATACTCTGTAATTGAAGACTACCTGATAAGGAGTTTTTTCATCACTTTTTACATGCACAAAATATAGAATTTAAATACATAAATATGATTGAAGTATACCAAATATTCATAATTCCAATTTATTGAGATTAAATACTTTAAATTGTGTTTTTGTATTAATGTCAGGTAAAAAGTGCAATATCTCGCAAAACCAGGACTGTGGACGGATCGGTCTCATCGTGCCGATCGATTTGATATCATATGTTGATATTTGACGGAAGCATGAGAGAGAAATCGAGCTTTAACTTCAAACGGATAAAAAATGACTCATTTCATGAAGGAACCCGACATACGAAAATCTGCACAAGAACTTCCTCACCCAATCCCGAAGGTCTGACCGGTCAAACTCCTAACGGACTCGATCCTCCGTGGAGTACTATGGCGCGTGTGAACCGTGCTGGTAAATCTCTGCCTCTCTCTTCCTCCTCGTGCTTCACAGAAGACTACACCGTCCGCGACACAGAAAATCAGACAAGGCAGTTCAAACTTCCCATTTTGGAGCAATGCAGCCCAAACCCCTTCTCCATTTAATGTCCAATTGACACCTCCATTTCAAGGTCCAAAGAAGAAAATTAAACACAGCCCAGGAACTGCCCCTCTCCAATGCTGTCCAAATGGAGGCTAAGTCCTCAGAATTTTGCTAATTTATGCTGAATTAAAAAGAATTAATCAGGATCCGTGGAGAAGTTTTGTGATTGTATTTTCAAGTTTTCTCGGCCGTCTGATGTCCAAATTGGATGCGGTTTGAAGCGTTGGATTCGTTGCAACAGTCTCTAGCTAACCATGCAAGTTGTAACCTCAGATCTGGAATTTTCAAATTTTCTCCTCCTCTTTTCTCCTATAAATAATCTCCAAAATCCCTCTCTCAACTCACCCTTGGTCCTCATTGGTCAACCACTCCATTTTAGGGGGAAGGTAAGCTCTTAGGCTCTTCCCCCTCCATTGTTAGAGCATCTCAAGCTCACTTGCTCATCTTTGAGCCCTTTTTGCCAAGAAACCGTGTCTTGCACGGTTTTCGAAGCCGTTCCGAGGAGCTTTTCCTCTCTCTCTTGAAGCTCGAAGAAGTTGTTCTCCTCCTCCTCTCTCTCCTCTCAAGGCGTGAAGGTTCGAAGACCTCGCCAAGATCCAATCTTGGACTTCATTCTCTCCTTTTTCGGTACTCTCTTTTACAATTTTATTGTTTTGATTAGGAATTAAGTAGATATGAGTCAAATATGTTTGTGAACTTGTTATATACTGTGATATATAGTTTGTGGAATTTTTCTCGCATTTTTTCTATTTTTGCCTTGAGTTTTACTAAAATTCTGGAGCTGATTTGTGTGATCTGTTTGAGTGAGTTTTAGATCTGATAATATTCCTTGTTTGCAATCACTGTTTAGATCTGGATCTATAGTTTAATAAAAATTTTGAATCAATCAATTTCATGCAATTTCCTATTTGATATGAATTTTTGAAATCTGTTACTCAACCTCAAAATTGTCTGGACTATTCTGTAATTTGCCAGGTACCTGTTTGTAATTTTCTAATTACTTTTTACTCATAGTTCAAAACAGTGAAATTCTTTTGTCACTCATCTCAGAATCTAATTTTGAATCTTTGTGCCAAATTTGAGATCTTGATTTGCGATCTATAATTTTGTGAAAAACATTGAATGCCTAAAATACCCTTGTGATCAATCATCTGCATAAATTAGACAATTGTGTTTTTGAAAGTGAAATTATGAGCAGTACTTTGTGAACTTTAAATAATGATTGTGACAAAATTTCAGAGTCTCTGGATCAGTAGAAATAATTCTAGAATTGAAATTCGATTATACGCAAAATTTCCTTGGAACGAACCTATGCTTATCACTATGATTAGTATTTGTTATAAATTGTTTTGATTAACTCGTGAGATTGAAATTACACATTTAAACGACCCTTTTTACGTGTTATCACTACCACACACAAATTTAAATTTTTTCCAAAATTTCTTAAAAATGCAAAAACAAAAGACTAACACCTTCAAAAAATTCAATTATGATATATATTTTTAAATAATCTTAAAATTGAAGTGTAACTCAAGAAAAATACACAATTTTCTTGTCGTACACAAAATACTCCGTAATTGAAGACTAACACACACAAATTTCAAGTTTTTCAAAATTTCTTAAAAATGCAAAAAATGTACCCTAACACCTTAAAAAAATTCAATTATCATTTTTTATTAAAAAATGTTAAAATTGAAGTATGACACAAGCAAAATACTCAATTTTCATGTCGTACTCACAATTCTCCGTAATTGAAGACTAACACACATAAATTACAATTTTTTCCAAAATTTCTAAAAAAATGCAAAAACAGATGACTACACCTTCAAAAAATTCAATTATGAAATATTTTTCGAAAAAAATGTTAAAATTGAAGTGTAACACAAGCAAAATACACAATTTTCATGTCGTACTCAAAATAATCCGTAATTAAAGACAAACACACACAAATTTTAATTTTTTCAAAACTTTCTTAAAAATGCAAAAACTGAGATCTAACACCTCCAAAACAATTCAAGTATGAATTTTTGTATAAAAATGTTGAAAATGAAGTATAACACAAGCAAAATAGTAAATTTTCATGTCGTAATCAAAATACTCCGTAATTCAAGACTAACGCACACAAATTTCAATTTTTTCAAAACATTCCTAAAAATACAAAACCTGAAGTCTAACACCTTCAAAAAATTCAATTATGAAATTTTTTTTTAAAAATGGTAAATTCGAAGTATAACGCAAGCAAAATACTCAATTTTCATATCTTACTCAAAATACTCCGTATTTGAAGACTAACAAACACAAATTTCAATTTTTACCAAAATTTCTAAAAAATGCAAAAACAGAAGTCGAACACCTTCAAAAAATTCAATAATGAATTTTTTTATAAAAATGTTCAAATTGAAGTATAACACAAGCAAAATATTCAATTTTCTTGTCGTACTCAAAATACTCCTTATTTGAAGACTAACACACACAAATTTCAATTTTTCAAAAGTTTCTTAAAAATGCAAAAACTGAAGTTTAACACCTTCCAAAAATTCGATTAAGATAATTTTTTTCAAAAATGTTGAAATTGAAGTGTAAAACAAAAAAATAATCAATTTTCATGTCGTACTCAAAATACTCCGTAATTTAAGACTAACACACACAAATTTCAATTTTTTCCAAAATTTCTTAAAAATGCAAAATCTGAAGTCTAACACCTTCAAAAAAACCAATTATGATAGTTTTTTAAAAAAATATTAAAATAGAAGTGTAACACAGGCAAAATACACAATTTTCAGGTGGTACCCAAAATACTCCGTAATTGAAGACTAACACACACAAATTTCAATTTTTTCAAAACTTTCTTAAAAATGCAAAAACTGAAGCATAACACCTTAAAAAATTTCAATTATGAATTTTTTTTTAAAAAATGTTAAAATTGAAGTATAACACTGGGAAAATACTCAATTTTCATGCCATACTCATAACACTCCGTAATTGAAGATTAACACACACAAATTTCAATTTTTTCAAAACTTTCATAAAAAATGCTAAAACTGAAATCTAACACCTTCAAAAAAAAATCAATTATGAATTTTTTTATAAAAATGTTGAAATTGAAGTATAACACAAGCAAAATACTCAATTTTTATGTCGTACTCAAAATACTCCGTAATTCAACACTAACACACACACATTTCAATTTTTTCAAAATTTTCTTCAAATTGCAAATACTGAAATCTAACACCTTCAAAAAATTCAATTATGAAATATTTTTTAAAAATGTTCAAATTGAAGTATAACACAATCAAAATACTCAATTTTCTTTTCGTACTCAAAATACTCCGTAATTGAAGATTAACGCACACAAATTACAATTTTTTCCAAAATTTCATAAAAATGCAAAACAGAAGACTAACACCTTCAAAAAATTCTATTATGATATTTTTTTTCAAAAAAATCTTAAAATTGAAGAGTAACACAAGCAAAATACACAATTCTTGTGTCGTACACAAAATACTCCGTAATTGAAGACTAACACACACAAATTTCAATTTTTTCAAAACATTCTTAAAAATGCAAAAACTGAAGTCTAACACCTTCAAAAAATTCGATTTTGAAATTTTTTAAAAAATGTTAAAATTGAAGTATAACACAAGCAAAATACTCAATTTTCATGGCGTGCTCGAAATACTCCGTAATTGAAGACTAACACACACAAATTTCAATTTTTTCCAAAATTTCTTAAAAATGCTAAAATAGAAGTCTAACACCTTCAAAAAATTCGATTATGATATTTTTCAAACAAATGATAAAATTGTAGAATAACACAAACAAAACGCACAATTTTCAGGTCGCACTCAAAATACTCCGTAATTAAAGAATAACACACAAAAATATCAATTTTTTCTAAACTTTCTTAAAAATACAAAAATTGAAGTCTAACACCTTCACAAAATTCAATTATGGAATTTTTTTTTTAAAATATTATAATTGAAGCATAACACAAGCAAAATACTTAATTTTCTTGTCATACTTAAAATACTCCGTAATTAAAGACTAACATACACCAATTTTAATTTTTTCAAAACTTTCTTAAAACTGCAAAAACTGAAGTCTAACACTTTCAAAAAATTCAATCATTAAATTTTTTAAAAAAAATGTTAAAATTAAAGTATAACACAAGCAAAATACTCAATTTTCATGTTGTGCTCGAAATACTCCGTAATTGAAGACTAACACGCACAAATTTAAATTTTTTCTAAAATTTCTTAAAAATGCTAAAACAGAAGTCTACCACCTTCTAAAAATTCAATTATGATATTTTTCAAACAAATGTTAAAATTGAAGTGTAACACAAACAAAACACACAATTTTGAGGTCGCACTCAAAATACTCCGTAATTGAAGACTAACACACACAAATTTCTATTTCATCAAAACTTTCTTGAAACTGCAAAAACTGAAGTCTAACACTTTCAAAAAATTCAATCATTAAATTTTTTTTTTAAATGTTAAAATTGAAGTATAACACAAGCAAAATACTCAATTTTCATGTCGTGCTCGAAATACTCCTTAATTGAAGACTAACACGCACAAATTTCAATTTTTTCTAAAATTTCTTAAAAATGCTAAAACAGAAGTCTAACACCTTCCAAAAATAAAATTATGATATTTTTCAAACAAATGTCAAAATTGAAGTGTAACACAAACAAAACACACAATTTTGAGGTCGCACTCAAAATACTCCGTAATTGAAGACTAACACACAAAAATTTCAATTTTTTCAAAACTTTCTTAAAAATGCAAAAACTTATGTCGAACACCTTCAAAAAATTAAATTATGAAATTTTTTAAAATAAATTATAAAATTGAAGTATAACACAAGAAAAATACTCAATTTTCTTGTCGTACTCAGAATACTCCATATTTGAAGAGTAATACACACAAATTTAAATTTTTTCCAAAATTTCTTAAAAATGCAAAAACAAAAGACTAACACCTTCAAAAAATTCAATTAAGATATATATTTTTTAAAAATCTTAAAATAGAAGTGTAACACTAGAAAAATACACAATTTTCATGTCGTACACAAAATACTCCGTAATTGGAGACTAACACACACAAATTTCAAGTTTTTCAAAACTTTCTTAAAAATGCAAAAAGTGAAACCTAACACCTTAAAAAATTCAATTATGAATTTTTATTAAAAAATGTTAAAATTGAAGTATGACACAAGCAAAATACTCAATTTTCATGTCGTACTCATAATACTCCGTAATTGAAGATTAACACACACAAATTTCAATTTTTTCCAAAATTTATAAAAAATGCAAAAACAGATGACTAACACCTTCAAAAAATTCAATTATGATATATTTTTTGAAAAAAATGTTAAAATTGAAGTGTAACACAAGCAAAATACACAATTTTCATGCCGTACTAAAAATACTCCGTAATTGAAGACAAACACACACAAATTTCAATTTTTTCAAAACTTTCTTAAAAATGCAAAAACTGAAATCTAACACCTTCAAAAAAATTCAATTATGAATTTTTTTATAAAAATGTTGAAATCGAAGTATAACACAAGCAAAATACTCAATTTTCACGTCGTACTCAAAATACTCCGTAATTCAAGACTAACACACAAATTTCAATTTTTTCAAAATTTTCTTAAAATTGCAAGTACTGAAATCTAACACCTTCAAAAAATTCAATCATGAAATATTTTTAAAAAATGTTCAAATTGAAGTATAACACAAGCAAAATACTCAATTTTCTTGTCGTACTCAAAATACTCCTTAATTGATGACTAACACACACAAATTTCTATTTTTCCAAAATTTCATAAAAATGCAAAACAGAAGACTAACACCTTCAAAAAAATCTATTATGATATTTTTTTCAAAAATATCTTAAAATTGAAGTGTAACAGCAAAATACACAATTTTTGTGTCGTACACAAAATACTTCGTAATTGAAGACTAACACACACAAATTTCAATTTTTTCAAAACATTCTTAAAAATACAAAAACTGAAGTCTAACACATTCAAAAAATTTGATTATGAAATTTTTTTTAAAAATGTTAAATTTGAAGTATAACGCAAGCAAAATATTCAATTTTTCATATCCTACTCAAAATACTCCGTAATTGAAGACTAACAATCACAAATTTCAATTTTTTCCAAAATTTCTTAAAAATGCAAAAACAGAAGTCGAACACCTTCAAAAAATTCAATAATGAAATTTTTTTTCAAAATGTTCAAATTGAAGTATAACACAAGCAAAATACTCAATTTTCTTGTCGTAATCAAAATACTCCTTATTTGAAGACTAACACACACAAATTTCAATTTTTTCAAAAATTTCTTAAAAATGCAAAAACTGAAGTCTAACACCTTCCAAAAATTCGATTAAGATAAATTTTTTTTAAAATGTTGAAATTGAAGTGTAACACAAACAAATACTCAATTTTCATGTCGTACTCAAAGTACTCCGTAATTGAAGACTAACACACACAAATTTAAATTTTTTCAAAACTTTCTTAAAAATGCAAAAACTGAAGCATAACACCTGAAAAAAATTCAATTATGACTTTATTTTGAAAAACGATAAAATTGAAGTATAACACAGGCAAAATACTCAATTATCATGTCATACTCATAATACTCCGTAATTGAAGATTAACACACACAAATTTCAATTTTTTCCAAAATTTCATAAAAATACAAAACAGAAGACTAACACCTTCAAAAAATTCTATTATGATATTTTTTTCAAAAAAATCTTAAAATTGAAGTGTAACACAAGCACAATACACAATTTTTGTGTCGTACACAAAATACTCCGTAATTGAAGAGTAACACACACAAATTTCAATTTTTTCAAAACATTCTTAAAAATACAAAATCTGAAGTCTAACAACTTCAAAAAATTCGATTTTGAAATTTTTAAAAAAAATGTTAAAATTGAAGTATAACACAAGCAAAATACTCAATTTTCATATCCTACTCAAAATACTCCGTAATTCAAGACTAACAAACAAAAATTTCAATTTTTTCCAAAATTTCTTAAAAATGCAAAAACAGAAGTCGAACACCTTCCAAAAATTCGTTTAAGATATTTTTTTAAAAAATATTAAAATTGAAGGGTAACACAAAAAAAATACTCAATTTTCATGTCCTACTCAAAGTACTCCGTAATTTAAGACTAACACACACCCAAATTTCAATTTTTTCCAAAATTTCTTAAAAATGCAAAAACAGAAGTCTAACACTTTCAAAAAATTCAATTATGATATTTTTTAAAAAATGTTCAAATTTAAGTGTAACACAAGCAAAATACTGAATTTTCATGTCATACTAAAAATGCTCCGTAATTTAAGGCTCACACACAAAAATTTCAATTTTTTCCAAAATTTATTAAAAATGCAAAAAAGAAGTCTAACACCTCCAAAAAATTCAATTATGATATTTTTTTCAAAAAAATTGTCAAAATTGAAGTGTAACAGGAGCGAAATACTTTATTTTCATGTCGTACTCAAAATACTCCGTGATTGAAGACTAACACACATAAATTTCAATTTTTTCAAAAATAATTTAAAATTCAAAAAGTGAAGTCTAACACCTTAAGAAATAATCAATTATCCTATTTTTTAAAAAATAAAAAAAGTCAAAATTGAATTGTAAGACGAGCAAAATACTCGATTTTCATGTTTTCCTCAAAATATTCCGAAATATAAGACTAACACACACAACATCCGTCTTTTATATGTGACATACGAATGTACGTATCATCCACGTATTCGCCATCGATCATTCCGAAATTGTCAAATCTTGTTCTGAACCCATTTATTTGGTCTTATTCATTTGACATTTTCCTTCAAACCGATCTTGGAGAGCACGCCACATAGAATTTGCGTTACCACAACCAACCATCTACTACGTGAGATAAAGAACTAACTACATTTGTTTGTATTTGATTTTGTGCTATGTAATCCAAGGTCAAGTTGCTCTTGGTAGTTTTGGTTTATGTACCTTTATCGTTTTCATATGTAATTGAAAATCCTATTTCCATGATATGTTCTAAACTTTGTATTAAAAATATTAGGCATACAACGTTTCCATGAGTTACAATTATTACCATCTAATTTTGATATGATAGTTGTATACGGTTTGGTAAATAACAATTATTTCCCGAGGCCAATTGATCGTTATACAAAAAATTCTATTATGATATTTTTTCCAAAAATATCTTAAAATTGAAGTGTAACACAAGCAAAATACACAATTTTTGTGTCGTACACAAAATACTTCGTAATTGAAGACTAACACACACAAATTTCAATTTTTTCAAAACATTCTTAAAAATACAAAAACTGAAGTCTAACACATTCAAAAAATTCGATTATGAAAAAAAAATTTAAAAATGTCAAATTTGAAGTATAACGCAAGCAAAATATTCAATTTTTCATATCCTACTCAAAATACTCCGTAATTGAAGACTAACAATCACAAATTTCAATTTTTTCCAAAATTTCATAAAAATGCAAAAACAGAAGTCGAACACCTTCAAAAAATTCAATAATGAAATTTTTTAAAATATGTTCAAATTTAAGTATAACACAAGCAAAATACTCAATTTTCTTGTCGTAATCAAAATACTCCTTATTTGAAGACTAACACACACAAATTTCAATTTTTTCAAAAATTTCTTAAAAATGCAAAAACTGAAGTCTAACACCTTCCAAAAATTCGATTAAGATAATTTTTTTTTAAAATGTTGAAATTGAAGTGTAACACAAACAAATACTCAATTTTCATGTCGTACTCAAAGTACTCCGTAATTGAAGACTAACACACACAAATTTCAATTTTTTCCAAAATTTCTTAAAAATGCAAAATCTGAAGTCTAACACCTTCAAAAAATTCAATTATGATATTTTTTAAAAAAATATGTTAAAATAGAAGTGTAACACTGGCAAAGTACACAATTTTCAGGTCGTACTCAAAATACTCCGTAATTGAAGACTAACACACACAAATTTCTATTTTTTCAAAACTTTCTTAAAAATGAAAAAACTGAAGCATTACACCTGAAAAAAATTCAATTATGGCTTTATTTTAAAAAACGTTAAAATTGAAGTATAACACAGGCAAAATACTCACTTATCATGTCATACTCATAATACTCCGTAATTGAAGATTAACACACACAAATTTCAATTTTTTCAATTTTTTCAAAACTTTCTTAAAAATGCAAAAACTGAAATCTAACACCTTAAAAAAAAATCAATTATGAATTTTTTTTATAAAAATGTTGAAATTGAAGTATAACACAAGAAAAATACTCAATTTTCATGTCGTACTCAAAATACTCCGTAATTCAAGACTAACACACACAAATTTCAATTTTTTCAAAATTTTCTTAAAATTGCAAATGCTGAAATCTACCACCTTCAAAAAATTCAATTGTGAAATATTTTTAAAAAATGTTCATATTGAAGTATAACACAAGCAAAATACTCAATTTTCTTGTCGTACTCAAAATACTCCGTAATTGAAGACTAACAAGCAAAAAAATTTAATTTTTTCCAAAATTTCATAAAAATGCAAAACAGAAAACTTACACCTTCAAAAAATTCTATTATGATATTTTTTTTCTTCAAATTGAAGTGTAACGCAAGAAAAATACACAATTTTTGTGTCGTACACAAAATACTCCGTAATTGATGACTAACGCACACAAATTTCAATTTTTTCAAAACATTCTTAAAAATAAAAAAACTGAAGTCTAACACCTTCAAAAAATTCGATTATGAAATTTTTTTTAAAAATGTTAATATTGAAGTATAACGCAAGCAAAATACTCAATTTTCATGTTGTGCTCGAAATACTCCGTAATTGAAGACTAACACGCACAAATTTAAATTTTTTCTAAAATTTCTTAAAAATGCTAAAACAGAAGTCTAACACCTTCAAAAAATTCAATTATGATATTTTTCAAACAAATGTTATAATTGAAGTGTAACACAAACAAAACACACAATTTTCAGGTCGCACTCAAAATACTCCGTAATTGAAGACATAACACACAGAAATTTTAATTTTTTCAAAACTTTCTTAAAAATGCAAAAACTAAAGTCAACACCTTCACAAAATTCAATTAGGGAATTTTTTTTCAAAAAAATTAAAATTGAAGCATAACACAAGCAAAATACTCAATTTTCTTGTCATACTAAAAGAACTCCGTAATTAAAGACTAACATAAACCATTTTTAATTTTTTCAAACTTTTCTTAAATATGCAAAAACTGAAGTATAACACCTTCAAAAAATTAAATTAAGATATTTTTTTAAAAAAAAATGTTAAAATTGAAGTGTGACACAGACAAAATATTCAATTTTCATGTCGTACTAAAAATACTCCGTAATTGAAGACTAACACACAGAAATTTCTATTTCTCCAAAATTTTCTTAAAACTGCAAAAACTGAAGTCTAACACTTTCAAAAAATCCAATTATTTAATTTTTTTTTAAAAATTTAAAATTGAAGTATAACACAAGGAAAATACTCAATTTTCCTGTCGTGCTCGAAATACTCTGTAATTGAAGACTAACACACACAAATTTTAATTTTTTCTAAAATTTCTTGAAAATGGTAAAACAGAAGTCTAGCACCTTCAAAAAAATTCAATTATGATATTTTTCAAACAAATGTTAAAATTGAAGTGTAACACAAACAAAACACACAATTTTGAGGATGCACTCAAAATACTCCGTAATTGAAGACTAACACACAAAAATTTCAATTTTTTCAAAACTTTCTTAAAAATGCAAAAACTGAAGTCTAACACCTTCAAAAAATTCAATTATGAAATTTTTTAAAAAAAGGTTCAAATTGAAGTATAACACAAGCGAAGTACTCAATTTTCTTGTCGTACTCAGAATACTCCGTAATTGAAGACTAACACACACAAATTTAATTTTTTTCCAAAATTTCTTAAATATGCAAAAACAGAAGACTAACACCTTCAAAAAATGCAATTATGATGTTTTTTTTTTTAAATCTTAAATTTAAATGTAACACAAGAAAAATACGCAATTTTCATGTCGTACACAAAATACTCCGTAATTGAAGACTAACACACACAAATTTCAAGTTTTCCAAAACTTTCTTAAAAATGCAAAAACGGAAGCATAACACCTTAAAAAAAATTCAATTATGAATTTTTATTTAAAAATGTCAAAATTGAAGTATAACACAAGCAAAACACTCAATTTTCATGTCGTACTCATAATACTCCGTAATTGAAGATTATTAACACACACAAATTTCAATTTTTTCAAAACATTCTTAAAAATGCAAAAACTGAAATCTAACACTTTCAAAAAAATTCAATTATGAATTTTTTTATAAAAATGTTGAAATTGAAGTATAACACAAGCAAAATACTCAATTTTCATGTCGTACTCAAAATACCCCGTAATTCAAGACTAACACGCACAAATTTCTATTATTTCAAAATGTTCTTAAAATTGCAAATACTAAAATCTAACACCTTCCAAAAATTCAATTATGAAATATTTTTAAAAAATGTTCAAATTGAAATATAACACAAGAAAAATACTCAATTTTCTTGTCGTACTCAAAATACTCCGTAATTGAAGACTAACACACACAAATTTCTATTTTTTCCAAAATTTCATAAAAATACAAAACAGAAGACTAACACCTTCAAAAAATTCTATTATGATATTTTTTTCAAAAAAATCTTAAAATTGAAGTGTAACACAAGCACAATACACAATTTTTGTGTCGTACACAAAATACTCCGTAATTGAAGACTAACACACACAAATTTCAATTTTTTCAAAACATTCTTAAAAATACAAAATCTGAAGTCTAACACCTTCAAAAAATTCGATTTTGAAATTTTTTTAAAAAATGTTAAAATTGAAGTATAACACAAGCAAAATACTCAATTTTCATATCCTACTCAAAATACTCCGTAATTCAAGACTAACAAACACAAATTTCAATTTTTTCCAAAATTTCTTAAAAATGCAAAAACAGAAGTCGAACACCTTCAAAAAATTTAATTATGGAATTTATTAAAAAAATGTTCAAATTGATGTATAACACAAGCAAAATACTCAATTTTCTTGTCGTACTCAAAATACTCCTTAATTGAAGACTAACACACACAAATTTCATTTTTTGAAGGTAGTGTGGATCAATGATACATGACCAAACTCGAGTAGTCACGAGTTATCGGATTTATGGTTGTGTATTGCGTGATACGCAATAGTACAAGCCAAAAATGCCGAGGTCACAACCACTTCTAACCAATACTCAGAAAATTTCATTTGATCCATGAAATTTTGTGAAAAGATGTGATCGTAGGTATTGGAAATGTTCCAAACCTGATGAAGATTAACACTAGCAGCAACGTGCGGGCCCGTTTACAAAACCGCTCTCTCTAGTCGCGCGTGACTGTCATGCGATGACTATGGGTATGAGATACCTAGAGGAGGAAGAAGAGAGTAGAGTGTAGTTATCTAATACGATAGTCCTCGCAGGTTGTGGGTATGGAGATACCCATATGTAAACGTTGTATCACCCCAAACTTATCTTATATTAATGCAATTTCGAGATTTTTAAATTTTTCAGCTTTGCATTTATCTTATATGAAAACTGTGTGCGGGTTGTGTAATTTGACTACATGAACCTTGATTTGAACTTGTGTGGACGTCGGCATAATTCAGGATTATGTGCAGCGAAACCGTCACACTTAAAGTTTCATTTCTAAACATCCCTAGTCATGATTCAGTTTGCTTAAGAGTGAAGCATTTATATTATCAGATAATAGACTGAACATGTACACTAGTACGTTAGCCGAGGAGATGGTTATGTTTTGCTAATCATGGGACAAAGGTGTTTGTCGAATCGGGAACGTAGATATATGCTAGGTGACATATATTGGATATGACCGAAGCCGCGAGACCATGACATGGTTTAGTCATTATGGATGGACTCGCGACGAGTAGGGTATTAGGTTCTTCATACTTGAGGGGACCATCGATTGCGTTACGTGCGTAACACAATACTTTGATATGACCTTACGCTCACCGTAACAAGGAGCTAAAACGGTCATCATTGGGTATTGTCCTAAATACGGAATTCAATATGGGTCTCCAAGATAGGAATTGTTTATTCTGAAAGGAAGAGATATCTCTTAGGCCACTCGATGAATTGATTAACAAAAACCATGGACATGGTCAATGATATTAACGGTTAATATCGATTGAAATTGTTAAATCAGTTCGGAATCGAGAAATAAGTATAGTTAATCAAAATATAAGGATGACTACAACCATGCCTTTTGATTAACGGATATCGCTAACAAGAGAACTAATAACCGCTATTCGAGATAGGCACAATGATCACAATCATTCTTCGTGTTAACATGGGTAGCCATGATGGAGTGACTAGATCCCGCTCATGGGCTTGTAGTGCTTTGGAAACAGCCTACTGCCATCGTTAACCGAACCTACATGGTCACACAACGAGTCGTGCTAAGTCGGGCTTGATTATAAAGTTGGCACATAAGATGTGCGTAGCTTGGTATTTGATACGCGAGCTATATTCTCTAAATTCGTGCATATTAGATATGCATGAGTACCTTTTAGGTAGATCTGAAATTGAGTGGGAGACTGAAGGAAATACAGTTTCGGATCAATCATAAAAGTGTACACAAGGATAAACGAATGTAAGCCTCGTACATTCGTGGTCATATCTTTCAGTAGGAAAATCCAATTCGAATGGTTCAAATTGGGTTAGATATATAATAAGATTATCTACAACCTTCGTAGAAATATATTCCATATGAACAAAGTATAAGTGTCGTTTCTATGAAATACCGAATGGGTGCAACAGTATGACATACAGTTAGTAAAATAGTCATAACTTTTGCATACAAACTCCAATTGGGCCAGGCCAAATTGGGTTGGGTAGATAATATGATTATCTACAACTTTCGTGTAGGTTGATTTTCTGTCAGAGCAATTTACCAATTTCGTATGGACAGAATACTGAACAGGTTCATGCAGTTTTCTGTGTGAAAGAGTGTATATTGGATATACATGTCTTTTGACCCATCCTAATCCTATGTGATATAAATAGGATAATTCTCTCTCATCTCTAATCGCTTCGTTCAGTCCAATCATTCGGATTATTCAGAATATTCCAGAATTATAGAGAGACATCTTTCTAGTGAGTGAAATGGTGTAAAGAGAGAGAACCGAGAAAAGGAGTTTTTCGGTATAGAGAATCAATCGATCAAGCAAGTTCGTCAGTGCATCATCTAGGCAGTTGCACCCGCGACCGATGAACTCCGACTCACGGTGGATACAAGTAGAGGAGCGACACTTGTGGCTCTTCGGTTGTGATCAACTCGAGGGAGAGAGAGAGGATGGTCAACGAGTGGTGAAATACGCATGGTATGGGACGCGCGGATTGTCACCAACGTGACAGGAGAAAGAAGACTAGTAATCAACCATTCGTGTGCAATCAATTTTGCACTGGTATGAATCTAATCTTCTTATTTGCATCGTACCCTTCGAAGTCATGGCGTGATCTTGGATTAAGGGAACCGGACCGGGCCTACATATCCGCTGCGCGGGTCCGGGGACGGAAAGAATTCCCATCATATCAGGTTTTAATTTTGTAATTTTTAGAGTAGATGTTGTGATAATTAACAAATTACTTGTTAATAAATAATTGAAATAAAAACAAGAAGAACTTGAATAAATAAATACAAAAGAAAAAGCGAGAAACCTGATAAAAATAAATAAATAAAAGTACTAGTACATGAAAGTAAATAACGGTCAAAATTGTTCTAAAGCAAACACAACACTTAATTTTCATTTTTTTCCTAAAAAAATGCCGTAATTGAAGTTTACCACATACAAATTTTAATTTTTTTCCAAAAGTTTCGCAAGAATGCAAAAAGTTACAACATCATCAATTAAATCAATTTAAAATATTTTTTCAAAAAAAATATTAAGATTGTTTTCCGAAACAAGCAAAATACTTAATTTCATGTTTTTCTCAAAAAAAAACTCAATATTGAAGACTCATATATGAAAAATAATCAAAAAAAAATTCCAAAATGTAAAAGTGAATTTTAACTACACCCTCAGAAAATAAATTTATAATATTTTTCAACAAATATTTAAATTAATATATAAAACGAGCAAAATACTTAATTTTTATATATATTCCGAAAAAAAAACTTCACTCAACATATGAGAATAATATGATTGATATATAATCAATTTAATTTGCATTTCTATACCACAAAATTTCAAGCATCATTCATTACAATTGCTCCGTTTGCTTATATGTTTCGAGCACTTCGGCAATTATATATTATATACGTATAAACAAAACAAAGAATGAACCATTTACAACTATGAATCTAGTAATGACTTCAAATCTTTCAAACAATAAAAAATAATGACTTCATCTCTTCTTTAGTAAAACCAAGCAAACGAAGGCAATAATCCTAAAGAATAAACCATAGCCAAAGAGCACACCAAGACAGAGGCCCCGATGATGAATATCATACTTGCTTTTAAGTAATATAGCACATCGAGTTATCAACCACACACCCGAATACCTGTATCAGTGTTTCCAAAAAAAAAGAAATCAGTGAAAGGAAGAATTTGATGAACTTCTCAATGATATGAAAAAGTATATAGACAATACAAACCTTTTTGCATTAGCAATTACAAACGCTTCGAGAGCCCATTTAGGGTAGCATAAATTGGCCAAGAATGTTGGCGTAGTTGATTGGGTCGATAGCAATGTCAATACCACAGGCAGCAAAGCAGACCACTGAATAAAATAAAAATTAACATTTTAACAAAAAAAAAGAAAATATAATATACAAAGTGAACAAATAAAACACACAAAAATCATTAAATATTTAATGAAAATTGAAATATTATAGTTACCAATTGTGCAGATCCGGGTTGAAAGCAAATAGCAAAAAAGTAACCAACACCAGTGACACAATATACAAGAGCAATCATGACTATGTAGTTGTCTGTAAAGCTTGATCTTGGATTGTTGAAGAAATAAAACATGGAGAGATAAACCACAGGTTTAACGATTGTGTTGAAATGATCAACGGTGTCTTTGGATAGGAAATAAGCGAGCGAACTCATCCCAGATTGTCTCTCTCTCCAGAACTGCAATTGGTCCTGTGAAAATGATCTCAATGACGCAATCTTGCACAAAAGAGCTGCAATTGAGAAGATAACATTGTTATATTTATCATATTGATGTTTATATTATTAGGTGCCGACTTATTTTACTTTTTGTTTTGAATAGGGCTTATTTTAATTTTAAGAGCAAGTATTAGATTGGCAACTTACATATAGCAATTATTGTGTAAATGTAGCCAGGTATGCCAAAATTTGTGTCGCTTAACCGAGCTATTGTTCCTAGACATGTTCCAGCAAGGCCAAGAATTAAATAATCAATAGCTTGGCCTTTGGCGTCTCGCAATCTCTGCTTCACAACCCTAGAATCAGAAAAAAGATAAAAAAAACAATTAGAAAAATGGAACTTCTGATAAACTACTTTAGGAAAGTTCACCTTAGACAAAACAATTTTTTACCTTCCCAAGTAGTATCGGTATTGTACTAATATACCAGGTGTCTTTCTGTTGGACAAATCATTAGATTTCCCTAATTCTTCATCAAGGTTATAATGGACATTTTCCCACACTTGCTCTGAAGCTGAGTGAGACTGATCCCCTGATTCTGATCTGGCAGAGCTTAGGTCAGAACCTCCATGAGAGGCGTCCATTTCGGCAAGGTCTGCCTGCATGTCTTTTGGCACCTCATACCCGTTATACATGATCCATTTGAGCGGAAGATGCTTGATATTTAAGTTCGAGCTTGGCTTCACTATTCCTTCTAATACGTCGATGAAATAATCTGGTGGGTTCACGCGATCCGGGACGTTCAATCCTAGCATGGAGAAGTACCCTTCCACTTTATCTACTGGTCCATGATACACTGTTAGACCTCCTTTCGCTAAAAGTATGAAATCATCAAACATCCTGTACAACGTGTAGCTGCAAAGGAAAAAAAACTATGTTTTAGATCTAATTAGTACGTAAGAGTTGGATGAAATATGTTTTCATCGTCATTAATTCCCTAACATATCAAGCCTGACTTAGTTTGGTTGATTCATAAAAGATATATTGTACTGATCAACGGAAATGCTCATAACTTGTATACCATAAATACAATTCGCTATTCATGTTAACACAATTCATTAACCACTAGTTCCTGATTGCGGCGATGAGGGGAATGTTGGAGGAAAGGGAACCTTTTCATAAAAGATATACAAAACTCACCTAGGTTGGTGAATAACAGCGGCAATATTGACACCTTCGAGAGCCTCGCGCCGAAGAGCTCTCAATAGTAACAAAGATGAAGCACTATCTAGACCCGATGTAGGTTCGTCCAAAATTAATAAAGATGGTTCCATAACCATTTCTAAACCAACATTCACTCTCTTTCTTTGTCCCCCTGAAACCCCACGTTTTTCGACTGTTCCAACTAGAGAACTCCTTATTCCTTGGAGGCCGAGAGACTCGATCACTCTTTCCATCACTAGGATTTTGTTTGCTTTTGACATTTTGGTTGACTGCCTGAAATGAACAATATAATGTGTCGTTGATTTATATATATGATAATACTATTGATATGTATATAGATTGTGCACATTATAGATATTAATACATAATTATGATGGTAAACATACCAGCATCTTGCGCTAAACCAAAGATTCTCCTCCACAGTCAAGTCGCCGTGAACAATATCATCTTGTGGTACAAACCCAATAATCTTTTTATAAGATCTTATATTCCCAACTTTGCCATTGACCAAAACCGAACCTGTTATTTTACACCCGTTAATCATTTTCCCTGCCACGGCATTCAAGAATGTGGTTTTCCCGGCCCCAGATGGACCCATTACAGCTGTAACCCGACCCGGTAAGAGTTTACCTGTTATGGACCTCAAAAGCTTCTTTTTCCCTAAAGTTAAAGTCAAATCTTTGAAAGCGACTTCGAGTAAAGGTCTCGTTATTTTGCTTTTATTATCTCCGGTAGCCATATCAAATACTTGAGAGAAAGATAAGTCTTGGTGGTCTTGTTGGAAAGCTTTTTCTCTTTCTATTTCATCATATGCTTGTTTAAAAATCAGGGTTTGGGTTTGCCTATGCTTTCCTTTTGACTCTTTATCTCCATTATTACTACCATGATTACTGTTTTCTATTTCCTCTTCGATTAGTTCGATATTATCGTAAATGTTAGTACTCTTTTTATTTTTATTATTAATTGGGGTTGGAGTAAAGGCATCAGAAAGTTCTATTGGTTTATTGAGTAGTGAAATGGGCTCATCTGAATACATATCTTGTGACACAGAGCCTCTTCTGCGGGAGAAGGTGCGGGAAAATTGAGTTACGGACATTTTTGCAATTTCTTTTGCAACTTTCCATTTTTCACGGGCGTGTACGCTTTCTTTCGCCATTTTCGAAGCTGTTGCTCTTGACTTGGCTTGTCTCCTTTCACGCAGGTAGAGGAATAAGCCCGAAAAATTGTAGAAAATAAAAAGCAGAATGCTCAGTGCTCAGTGCTCAGTGCGAACTGTATAAATAATTCAGATGTAAAGTTAATCCACATGCCATGTGCCACCACCATAACATTAAGTTAATATTAATGGACCATTTGGGCAAAAAACGTGAACCTTCATTCTCTCTCTTGTTTTTTTCGCGACAAATCGTAAAATTCGATATCGTATATTATTATTTTTGTATTTTATTAATTAAATTAATATTTTTTAATATTATTTTATTATTATTATTATTAAAGTATTATTCGTGATGTATGAATTAAAAAAAATAAAAATATCATAATTATCAAGAATGTACTTTTTGAGCGGAAAATTGTCCATTTGGGCAAAAAACGTGAACGTTCGTTCTCTCTCTTGTTTTTTTCGCGACAAATCGTAAAATTCGATATCGTATAATATTATTTTATTATTATCATTGTACGTAATTTATTTTTGTATTTTATTAATATTAAAGTATTATTCGTCATGTATGAATTAAAAAAAATAAAAATATCATAATTTCCAAGAGTGTATTTTTTGAGCTGGAAATGGTCCATTTGGGCAAAATAGTGAACGTTCGTTCTCTCTCTTGTTTTTTTCGCGACAAATCGTAAAATTCGATATCGTATAATATTATTTTATTATAATCATTATACGTAATTTATTTTTGTATTTTATTAATATTAAAGTATTGTTCGTGATGTATGAATTAAAAAACATAAAAATATCATAATTTCCAAGAGTGTACTTTTTGAACGGGAAATTGTCCATTTGGCCAAAAAAGATGAACGTTCGTTCTTTCTCTTGTTTTTTCGCGACAAATCATAAAATTCGATATCGTATAATATTATTTTATTATTATCATTATACGTAATTTATTTTTGTATTTTATTAATTAAATTAATATTTTTTAATATTATTTTATTATTATTATAATTATACTAATTTATCATAAATAACCGTGTAAAATATGATAAATATAGTCGTATCCAATAAAGACATATTTACATTTTATATTGAGTTTACAATTAGATCAAAATACAGGGACTTATTTGAAAAAGAGCATTAATTTTGCTTAATAATCTGTCAGAAAAAGAGCACCAAATTGAATTTTTGGTCGAGATTTTAAATCTCGGTGACATTTTTGTCATTTAGATGGCTGGATTTAAAATCTTGTTTTACGATATTTATAAAACCGCCACCATATCTTAATTAAATGCTTAGGTTGGCGGGTTTTAAAATGCCGGTAATTAGTGGTAGTTAATCGTACGGGATTTAAAAAGCCGATTTTTTTCTGGCGGGATTTAAAATCCCGTTTATTTTTAATTAATTCTGGCGGGATTTAAAAGGCCGATTTTTTACAGGATTAATGATGGCGGGATTTAAAATCCCGTTTCGTTTTAATTAAATCTGCAAAAACTGACATATCTGAGTTTTTAGGTGATTGACATGACGGGATTTAAAATCTCGACTGGGCGGGATTTAAAAATCCGAAAGGGGTTATTTTTGGAATATTTACAAAAAAGGGGTTAGTTTTTGAATTTTTATTCTAAAAGGGGCTGCATGCAGAAATGCTCCTGTATTAAAACTCTTACCGGTCGTTAATGCAGAAATTAAATTTGTCTTCAAGAGTTTGAGTTATAGATTTGGTGAGATTCCCTAGCTTCTTCTGCAATTGAATTAGCTGCTGATCGGTAGGCGGCGCGAGACTGCGGAGCGGCGGCGTCGAAGGCGGCGTCAGACTGCTGAGCGGCGGGGCCGGAGGCGTCTGAGATTGACAAGTAGATATGAACGTAGAGACGATGATTAGAAGAAATATGTGTTGGTGGAGATATTTAAAGCGCATCATTGAAGAAGAAATTTAGGATTTTCTTTTTCTTTGTTCAATACAAAACCCTTGAAGAGGGAAGGATTGAAATTTGGAAGAGATTTCGGTCTGGTTAGAAGAGGAGAATGTTGTTGTGAAAGTGGAAGATAAAGATTTGTGTGTTTAAATAATAAATGAGACATTTTGTGGTGAGAAGAGGAGAATGTGGTTGTGGAAGGGAAGGATTGAAATTTGGAAGATAAAGATTTCTTGGCTCTGCTATGGACTTTGTGATCCTGATTTTTGTGGTGAGGATTTTATATTTGTGAAACATTAGTTTATTGGAATATTTAAGGATAAAATATGTAATCTCTTCTTTTCTTATAGTACCTGTTCGGCTGCTTGGAATAAGCATGGATTAGTGGAAGTAACGAGTTATTCCATCCGAACACGCGTGGAAGTAAATGGAATAAGAGGAGAAAAACTGGAATTTATTTCTTCCAAGGGGGGGATGGAATTGCCTTATTCCATGGAAGAAGCAAAGTTTTATGACAAAAATACCCCTTTTTCTTCCAAATTAACATCTACGTGGCAATAAAAAAAAAAATTTCGAATCTCCTCTTTCTTTCATCTTTCTCTCTCCAAACGAAGCTGTCACTGCAATTCTCTAACCTTTCTCTGGCGAATCTTGTGTTAAATCACAAATTCAATATTTATACGAGATTGGATTCACTTTTCTGTTTTCAAAGAGATCCAATTTGCCATATGTCAAGTTTGGTGAATTTCATCGAACACCTTCAAAGCATGAACATGATATATGTAAGTTCAACAAATCTTCATTTTACAACCTCCAAGTTTGAATTTCGTGGTGAATTTCAGGGATTTGTGAGGTTTTAGTTGCAATTTATTTTGTTCGCTTATCAAACATAATTTTCAGTTTTATAATTGGGTAGTTAAAACATTCTCAAACTTCTAATCCTAGAATTTCAAGGTTTGGTCAAATTTCAATGTTCTTAACGTACTCTAATTTTAAATATCCGGTTCTTGATTTGTTTGCATTTAAATTGGCTTAATTTATGAGTTTGGTTATTCATTTAAATGAAGAAATTGTGAGCTTCTAAAACTGAGATCATATTGTACTGAATTTCAAATACCTCGGTACCGGTACCGAAATGGGTAATGATATGGAGGCTGGTACAGAGTAGGTGGTGAAGAATCGAACATGTACCGTGCCACGTCAGAACCGAGCGTGTTGTGTTGTGAATTGCTAAGGAGAGTTTCTATTTTATCATTTAGAAGGTGTTAAGGCTTTCTTTTTTAAGTAAAAATAGGTTTGGCTGGTACAGAATATGTTTCTTTGTAGAATAGTTTATGGTTTTTGAGAAGAAAAATGAATGTATGTTCATGAATTATTTTTCTTGGTTAAGCAATTATTTGTTAATTTTTCTTGTAATATATATCTAATTCAATATTTATTCTTGATTTGTAAAAATATATTTATCATTCCCTTTTAAATTGAGCAATTGAGTAATGATAAATTATAAAGACAAGGTTATTTTAGTCATTTACACAAATTCATACATTTTAACCCATATTCTTATTCCAACTACATTGCCGAACACACATGGAATAAAATGGAATTGTTGACTAATCTTTCTTCCGTTGACTAATCTTCAAAAAATTCAATAATGAAATTTTTTTTAAAAATGTTCAAATTAAAGTATAACACAAGCAAAATACTCAATTTTCTTGTCGTACTCAAAATACTCCTTATTTAAAGACTACCACACACAAATTTCAATTTTTTCAAAAATTTCTTAAAAAATGCAAAAACTGAAGTCTAACACCTTCCAAAAATTCGATTAAGATAATTTTTTTTTAAAATGTTGAAATTGAAGTGTAACACAAAAAAATACTTAATTTTCATGTCGTACTCAAAGTACTCCGTAATTGAAGACTAACACACACAAATTTCAATTTTTTCCAAAATTTCTTAAAAATGCAAAATCTGAAGTCTAACACCTTCAAAAAATTCAATTATGATTTTTTTTTTTACAAATGTTAAAATTGAAGTATAACACAGGCAAAATACTCAATTTTCATGTCATACTCACAATACTCCGTAATTGAAGATTAACACACACAAATTTCAATTTTTTCAAAACTTTCTTAAAAATGTAAAAACTGAAATCTAACACCTTCAAAAAAAATTCAATTATGAATTTTTTAATAAAAATGTTGAAATTGAAGTATAACACAAGCAAAATACTCAATTTTCATGTCGTACTCGAAATACTCCGTAATTCAAGACTAACACACACAAATTTCAATTTTTTCAAAATTTTCTTAAAATTGCAAATACTTAAATCTAACACCTTCAAAAAATTCAGTTATGAAATATATTTAAAAAATGTTCAAATTGAAGTATAACACAAGCAAAATACTCAATTTTCTTGTCGTACTCAAAATACTCCGTAATTGAAGACTAACACACACAAATTTCAATTTTTTCCAAAATTTCATAAAAATGCAAAACAGAAGACTAACACCTTCAAAAATTCTATTATGATATTTTTTTCAAAAAAATCTTAAAATTGAAGTGTAACACAAGCAAAATACACAATTTTTGTGTTGTACACAAAATACTCCGTAATTGAAGACTAACACACACAAATTTCAATTTTTTCAAAACATTCTTAAAAATACAAAAACAGAAGTCTAACAACTTCAAAAAATTCGATTTTGAAATTTTTTAAAAAATGTGAAAATTGAAGTATAACACAAGCAAAATACTCAATTTTCATGTCGTGCTCGAAATACTCCGTAATTGAAGACTAACACACACAAATTTCAATTTTTTCCATAATTTCTTAAAAATGCAAAATCTGAAGTCTAACACCTTCAAAAAATTCAATTATGATATTTTTTCAAAAAAAATGTTAAAATTGAAGTGTAACACAGGAAAAATACACAATTTTTGGGTCGTACTCAAAATACTCTGTAATTGAAGACTAACACACACAAATTTCAATTTTTTCAAAAGTTTCATAAAAATGCAAAAATTGAAGTCTAACACCTTCAAAACATTCATTTATGAAATATTTTTTCAAAATGTTAAAATTTAAGTGTAACACAAGCAAAATACTCAATTTTTGTGTCATACATAAAATACTCCGTAATTGAAGACTAACACATACAAATTTCAATTTTTTCAAAAATTTCTTAAAAATGCAAAAACTGAAGTCTAACACCTTCCAAAAATTCGATAAAGATATATTTTTAAAAAATGTTGAAATTCAAGTGTAACACAAAAAAATACTCAATTTTCATGTCGTACTCAAAGTACTCCGTAATTTAAGACTAACACACACAAATTTCAATTTTTTCCAAAATTTCTTAAAAATGCAGAATCTGAAGTCTAACACCTTCAAAAAATTCAATTATGATAGTTTTTTAAAAAAATGTTAAAATAGAAGTGTAACACAGGCAAAATTCACAATTTTCAGGTCGTACTCAAAATACTCCGTAATTGAAGACTAACACACACAAATTTCAATTTTTTCAAAACTTTCTTAAAAATGCAAAAACTGAAGCATAACACCTAAAAAAATTCAATTATGACTTTTTTTAAAAAAAATGTTAAAATTGAAGTATAACACAGGCAAAATACTCAATTTTCATGTCATACTCATAATACTCCGTAATTGAAGATTAACACACACAAATTTTCATTTTTTCAAAACTTTCTTAAAAATGCAAAAACTGAAATCTAACACCTTCAAAAAAAATTCAATTATGAATTTTTTTATAAAAATGTTGAAATTGAAGTATAACACATGCAAAATACTCAATTTTCATGTCGTACTCAAAATACTCCGTAATTCAAGACTAACACACATAAATTTCAATTTTTTCAAAATTTTCTTAAAATTGCAAATACTGAAATCTAACACCTTCAAAAAATTCAATTATGAAATATTTTTAAAAAATGTTCAAATTGAAGTATAACACAAGCAAAATACTCAATTTTCTTGTCGTACTCAAAATACTCCGTAATTGAAGACTAACACACACAAATTTCAATTTTTTTCCAATATTTCATAAAAATGCAAAACAGAAGACTCACACCTTCAAAAAATTCTATTATGATATTTTTTTCAAAAAAATCTTAAAATTGAAGTGTAACACAAGTAAAATACACAATTTTTGTGTCGTACACAAAATAATTCGTAATTGAAGACTAACACACACAAATTTTAATTTTTTCAAAACATTCTTAAAAATACAAAAACTGAAGTCTAACACCTTCAAAAAATTCGATTTTGAAATTTTTTAAAAAATGTTTAAATTGAAGTATAACACAAGCAAAATACTCAATTTTCATGTTGTGCTCGAAATACTCCGTAATTGAAGACTAACACACACAAATTTCAATTTTTTCCAAAATTTCATAAAAATGCTAAAACAGAAGTCTAACACCTTCAAAAAATTCGATTATGATATTTTTCAAACAAATGATAAAATTGAAGAGTAACACAAACAAAACATACAATCTTAAGGTCGCACTCAAAATACTCCGTAATTGAAGAATAACACACAAAAATTTCAATTTTTTCAAAACTTTCTTAAAAATGCAAAAGCTGAAGTCTAACACCTTCAAAAAATTCAATTCAGATATTTTTTTTAAAAAATGTTAAAATTGAAGTGAACACAAACAAAATATTCAATTTTCATGTCGTACTCAAAATACTCCGTAATTGAAGACTAACACACACAAATTTCTATTTCTTCAAAACTTTCTTAAAACTGCAAAAACTGAAGTCTAACACTTTCAAAAAATTCAATCATTAAATTTTTTAAAAAAATGTTAAAATTGAAGTATAGCACAAGCAAAATACTCAATTTTCATGTCGTGCTCGAAATACTCCGTAATTGAAGACTAACACGCACAAATTTCAATTTTTTCCAAAATTTATTAAAAATGCTAAAACAGAAGTCTAACACCTTCAAAAAATTCGATTATGATATTTTTCAAACAAATGATAAAATTAAAGAGTAACACAAACAAAACACACAATTTTCAGGTCGCACTCCAAATACTCCGTAATTGAAGAATAACACACAAAAATATCAATTTTTTCTAAACTTTCTTAAAAATACAAAAACTGAAGTCTAACACCTTCACAAAATTCAATTATGGAATTTTTATTAAAAATTATTAAAATTGAAGCAAAACACAAGCAAAATACTCAATTTTCTTGTCATACTGAAAATACTCCGTAATTAAAGACTAACATACACCAATTTTAATTTTTTCAAAACTTTCTTAAAACTGCAAAAACTGAAGTCTAACACTTTCAAAAAATTCAATCATTAAATTTTTAAAAAAAAATGTTAAAATTGAAGTATAACACAAGCAAAATACTCAATTTTCATGTCGTGCTCGAAATACTCCGTAATTGAAGACTAACACACACAAATTAAAATTTTTTCTAAAATTTCTTAAAAATGCTAAAACAGAAGTCTAAGACCTTCTAAAAATTCAATTATGATATTTTTCAAACAAATGTTAAAGTTGAAGTGTAACACAAACAAAACACACAATTTTGAGGTCGCACTCAAAATACTCCGTAATTGAAGACTAACACACACAAATTTCTATTTCTTCAAAACTTTCTTAAAACTGCAAAAACAGAAGTCTAACACTTTCAAAAAATTCAATCATTAAATTTTTAAAAAAAAATGTTAAAATTGAAGTATAAGACAAGCAAAATACTCAATTTTCTTGTCGTGCTCCGAATACTCCGTAATTGAAGACTACGACACACAAATTTAAATTTTTTCCAAAATTTCTTAAAAATGCAAAAACAGAAGACTAACACCTTCAAAAAATTCAATTATGATATATATTTTTTAAAAATCTTAAAATTGAAGTGTAACATAAGAAAAATACACAATTTTCATGTCGTACACAAAATACTCCGTAATTGAAGACTAACACACACAAATTTCGAGTTTTTCAAAATTTCTTAAAAATGCAAAACTGAACCCTAACACCTTAACAAAATTCAATTTTGATTTTTTATTAAAAAATGTTAAAATTTAAGTATGACACAAGCAAAATACTCAATTTTCATGTCGTACTCATAATTCTCCGTAATTGAATACTAACACACATAAATTTCAATTTTTTCCAAAATTTCTAAACAAATGCAAAAACAGATGACTACACCTTCAAAAAATTCAATTATGATATATTTTTCTAAAAAAATGTTAAAATTGAAGTGTAACACAAGCAAAATACACAATTTTCATGTCGTACTCCGAATACTCTGTAATTAAAGACTAACACACACAAATTTTAATTTTTTCAAAACTTTCTTAAAAATGCAAAAACTGAGATCTAACACCTCCAAAAAAATTCAAGTATGAATTGTTGTATAAAAATGTTGAAATTGAAGTACAACACAAGCAAAATAGTAAATTTTCATGTCGTACTCAAAATACTCCGTAATTAAGGACTAACGCACACAAATTTCATTTTTTTCAAAATTTTCTAAAAATTGCAAATACTGAAATCTAACACCTTCAAAAAATTCAATTATGAAATATTTTTAAAAAGATGTTCAAATTGAAGTATAACACATGAAAAATATTCGATTTTCTTATCGTACTCAAAATACTCCGTAATTGAAGACTAACACACACAAATTTCATTTTTTTCCAAAATTTCATAAAAATTCAAAACAGAAGACTAACACATTCAAAAAATTCTATTATGATATTTTTTTCAAAAAAAATCATAAAATTGAATTGTAACACAAGCAAAATACACAATTTTTGTGTCGTACACAAAATACTCTGTAATTTATGACTAACACACATAAATTTCAATTTTTTCAAAACATTCTTAAAAATACAAAAACTGAAGTCTAACTCCTTCAAAAAATTCGATTATGAAATTTTTTTTTAAAAATGTTAAATTTGAAGTATAACGCAAGCAAAATACTCAATTTTCATATCCTACTCAAAATACTCCGTAATTGAAGACTAACAAACACAAATTTCAATTTTTTTCAAACTTTCTTAAAAATGCAAAAACAGAAGTAAAACACCTTCAAAAAATTCAATAATGAAATTTTTTTAAAAACTGTTCAAATTGAAGTATAACACAAGCAAAATACTCAATTTTCTTGTCGTACTCAAAATACTCCTTATTTGAAGACGAACACACACAAATTTCAATTTTTTTCAAAAATTTCTTAAAAATGCAAAAACAGAAGTCTAACACCTTCCAAAAATTCGGTTAAGATAATTTTTTTTTAAAATGTCGAAATTGAAGTGTAACACAAAAAATACTCAATTTTCATGTTGTACTCAAAGTACTCCGTAATTGAAGACTAACACACACAAATTTCAATTTTTTCCAAAATTTCTTAAAAATACAAAATCTGAAGTCTAACACCTTCAAAAAATTCAATTATGATATTTTTTTTAAAATATGTTAAAATAGAAGTGTAACACAGGCAAAATACACAATTTTCAGGTCGTAGTCAAAATACTCCGTAATTGAAGACTAACACACACAAATTTCAATTTTTTCAAAACTTTCTTAAAAATACAAAAACTGAAGCATAACACCTGAAAAAAATTGAATTATGATTTTTTTTTTTAAATGTTAAAATTGAAGTATAACACTGGAAAAATACTCAATTTTCATGTCATACTCATAATACTCCGTAATTGAAGATTAACACACACAAATTTCAATTTTTTCAAAACTTTCTTAAAAATGCAAAAACTGAAATCTAACACCTTCAAAAAAAATTCAATTATGAATTTTTTTATAAAAATGTCGAAATTGAAGTATAAGACAAGTAAAATACTCAATTTTCATGTCGTACTCAAAATACTTCGTAATTCAAGACTAACACACACAAATTTCAATTTTTTCAAAATTTTCTTAAAATTTTAAATACTGAAATCTAACACCTTCAAAAAATTCAATTATGACATATTCCTAAAAAATGTTCAAATTGAAGTATAACACAAGCAAAATACTCAATTCTCTTGTCGTACTCAAAATACTCCGTAATTGAAGACTAACACACCCAAATTTTAATTTTTTCCAAAATTTCATAAAAATGCAAAACAAAAGACTAACACCTTCAAAAAATTCTATTATGATATTTTTTTCAAAAAAATCTTAAAATTGAAGTGTAACACAAGCAAAATACACAATTTTTGTGTAGTACACAAAATACTCCGTAACTGAAGACTAACACACACAAATTTCAATTTTTTCAAAACATTCTTAAAAATACAAAATCTGAAGTCTAACACCTTCAAAAATTTTGATTTTGAAATTTTTTTTAAATAATGTTAAAATTGGAGAATAACACAAGCAAAATACTCAATTTTCATGTCGTGCTCAAAATACTCCGTAATTGAAGACTAACACACACAAATTTCAATTTTTTCCAAAATTTCTTAAAAATGCTAAAACAGAAGTCTAACACCTTCAAAAAATTCAATTATGATATTTTTCAAAACAAATGTTCAAATTGAAGTGTAACACAAACAACACACACAATTTTTAGGTCGCACTCAAAATACTCCGTAATTGAAGAATAACACACAAAAATTTCAATTATTTCAAAACTTTCTTAAAAATGCAAAAACTGAAGTCTAACACCTTCACAAAATTGAATTATGGAATTTTTTTTTAAAATTTTTAAAATTGAAGCATAACACAAGCAAAATACTCAATTTTCTTGTTATACTGAAAATACTCCAAAATTAAAGACTGACATACACCAATTTTAATTTTTTTCAAAAATTTCTTAAAAATTCAAAAACTGAAGCCTAACACCTTCAAAAAAATTCAATTAAGATAATTTTTTTTAAAAAAATGTTAAAATTGATGTGTAACACAAACAAAATATTCAATTTTCATGTCGTACTCAAAATACTCTATAATTGAAGACTAACACACACAAATTTCTATTTCTTCAAAACTTTCTTAAATCTGAAAAAACTGAAGTCTAACACTTTCAAAAAATTCAATAATTAAATTTTTTTTTTAAATGTTAAAATTGAAGTATAACACAAGCAAAATACTCAATTTTCTTATCGTGCTCGAAATACTCCGTAATTGAAGACTAACACGCACAAATTTCAATTTTTTCTAAAATTTCTTAAAAATGCTAAAACAGAAGTCTAACACCTTCCAAAAATCCAATTATGATATTTTTCAAACAAATGTCAAAATTGAAGTGTAACACAAACAAAACACACAATTTTGAGGTCGCACTCAAAATACTCCGTAATTGAAGACTAACACACAAAAATTTCAATTTTTTCAAAACTTTCTTAAAAATGCAAAAGCTTATGTCCAACACCTTCAAAAAATTAAATTATGAAATTTTTTAAAATAAATTATAAAATTGAAGTATAACACAAGAAAAATACTCAATTTTCTTGTCATACTCAGAATACTCCATAATTGAAGACTAACACACACAAATTTAAATTTTTTCCAAAATTTCTTAAAAATGCAAAAACAAAAGACTAACACCTTCAAAAAATTCAATTATGATATATATTTTTAAAAAATCTTAAAATTGAAGTGTAACACAAGAAAAATACACAATTTTCATGTCGTACACAAAATAATCCGTAATTGGAGACTAACACAAACAAATTTCAAGTTTTTCAAAACTTTCTTAAAAATGCAAAAAGTGAAACGTAACATCTTAAAAAAATTCAATTATGAATTTTTATTAAAAAATGTTAAAATTGAAGTATGACACAAGCAAAATACTCAATTTTCATGTCGTACTCATAATACTCCGTAATTGAAGATTAACACACAAAAATTTCAATTTTTTCCAAAATTTATAAAAAATGCAAAAACAGATGACTAACACCTTCAAAAAATTCAATTATGATATATTTTTCGAAAAAAATGTTAAAATTGAAGTGTAACACAAGCAAAATACACAATTTTCATGCCGTATTAAAAATACTCCGTAATTGAAGACAAACACACACACATTTCAATTTTTTCAAAACTTTCTTAAAAATGCAAAAACTGAAATCTAACACCTTCAAAAAAATTCAATCATGAAATATTTTTAAAAAATGTTCAAATAGAAGTATAACACAAGCAAAATACTCAATTTTCTTGTCGTACTCAAAATACTCCTTAATTGATGACTAACACACTCAAATTTCTATTTTTCCAAAATTTCATAAAAATGCAAAACAGAAGACTAACACCTTCAAAAAATTCTATTATGATATTTTTTCCAAAAATATCTTAAAATTGAAGTGTAACACAAGCAAAATACACAATTTTTGTGTCGTACACAAAATACTTCGTAATTGAAGACTAACACACACAAATTTCAATTTTTTCAAAACATTCTTAAAAATACAAAAACTGAAGTCTAACACATTCAAAAAATTCGATTATGAAAAAAAATTTTAAAAATGTCAAATTTGAAGTATAACGCAAGCAAAATATTCAATTTTTCATATCCTACTCAAAATACTCCGTAATTGAAGACTAACAATCACAAATTTCAATTTTTTCCAAAATTTCATAAAAATGCAAAAACAGAAGTCGAACACCTTCAAAAAATTCAATAATGAAATTTTTTAAAATATGTTCAAATTTAAGTATAACACAAACAAAATACTCAATTTTCTTGTCGTAATCAAAATACTCCTTATTTGAAGACTAACACACACAAATTTCAATTTTTTCAAAAATTTCTTAAAAATGCAAAAACTGAAGTCTAACACCTTCCAAAAATTCGATTAAGATAATTTTTTTTTAAAATGTTGAAATTGAAGTGTAACACAAACAAATACTCAATTTTCATGTCGTACTCAAAGTACTCCGTAATTGAAGACTAACACACACAAATTTCAATTTTTTCCAAAATTTCTTAAAAATGCAAAATCTGAAGTCTAACACCTTCAAAAAATTCAATTATGATATTTTTTAAAAAAATATGTTAAAATAGAAGTGTAACACAGGCAAAGTACACAATTTTCAGGTCGTACTCAAAATACTCCGTAATTGAAGACTAACACACACAAATTTCTATTTTTTCAAAACTTTCTTAAAAATGAAAAAACTGAAGCATTACACCTGAAAAAAATTCAATTATGACTTTATTTTAAAAAACGTTAAAATTGAAGTATAACACAGGCAAAATACTCACTTATCATGTCATACTCATAATACTCCGTAATTGAAGATTAACACACACAAATTTCAATTTTTTCAAAACTTTCTTAAAAATGCAAAAACTGAAATCTAACACCTTAAAAAAAAAATCAATTATGAATTTTTTTTATAAAAATGTTGAAATTGAAGTATAACACAAGAAAAATACTCAATTTTCATGTCGTACTCAAAATACTCCGTAATTCAAGACTAACACACACAAATTTCAATTTTTTCAAAATTTTCTTAAAATTGCAAATGCTGAAATCTACCACCTTCAAAAAATTCAATTATGAAATATTTTTAAAAAATGTTCATATTGAAGTATAACACAAGCAAAATACTCAATTTTCTTGTCGTACTCAAAATACTCCGTAATTGAAGACTAACAAGCAAAAAAATTTAATTTTTTCCAAAATTTCATAAAAATGCAAAACAGAAAACTTACACCTTCAAAAAATTCTATTATGATTTTTTTTTCTTCAAATTGAAGTGTAACGCAAGAAAAATACACAATTTTTGTGTCGTACACAAAATACTCCGTAATTGATGACTAACGCACACAAATTTCAATTTTTTCAAAACATTCTTAAAAATAAAAAAACTGAAGTCTAACACCTTCAAAAAATTCGATTATGAAATTTTTTTTAAAAATGTTAATATTGAAGTATAACGCAAGCAAAATACTCAATTTTCATATCCTACTCAAAATACTCCGTAATTGAAGACTAACAAACACAAATTTCAAATTTTTCCAAAATTTCTTAAAAATGCAAAAATAATAGTCTAACACCTTCCAAAAATTCGATTAAGATATTTTTTTTAAAAATGTTAAAATTGAAGTGTAACACAAAAAAATACTCAATTTTCATGTCGTACTCAAAGTACTCCATAATTGAAGACTAACACACACAGATTTCAATTTTTTCAAAAATTTCTTAAAAATGAAAAATCTGAAGTCTAACCTTCAAAAAATTCAATAATGATATTTTTTCAAAAAAATGTTAAAATTGAAGTGTAACACAGGCAAAGTACACAATTTTCAGGTCGTACTCAAAATACTCCGTAATTGAAGACTAACACACACAAATTCCAATTTTTTCAAAACTTTCTTAAAAATGCAAAATCTGAAGTCTAACACCTTCAAATCATTCATTAATGAAATATTTTTTAAAAATGTTAAAATTTAAGTGTAACACAAGAAAAATACTCCATTTTCCTGTCGTAGTCGAAATACTCCGTAATTGAAGACAAACAAACACAAATTTCAAATTTTTCAAAAAAAATTTGAAAATGCAAAAACTGAAGTGTAACACCTTTAGAAAATTCAATTATGAAATTTTAAAACAAAATGTTAAAATTGAAGTATAACACAAGCAAAATACTCAATTTTCATATCGTACTCAAAATATTCCGTAATTGAAGACTAACACATACCATTTTCAATTTTTTCCAAAATTTCTTAAAAATGCATAAAAGAAGACTAACACCATCTAAAAATTCAATTATTTTTTTCAACAAAATGTTAATATTTAAGTGTAACACAAGCAAAATACATAATTTTCATGTCGTACTCAAAATACTCCGTAATTGAAGACTAGCACATACAAATTTCTATTTTTTCAAAACTTTCTTAAAATTACAAAAATTGAAGTCTAACACTTTCAAAAAATTCAATTATGAAATTTTTTAAAAAATGTTAAAATTGAAGTATAACACAAGCAAAAAAACTCAATTTTCATGTCGTGCTCGAAATACTCCGTAATTGAAGACTAACACTCACAAATTTCAATTTTTTCCAATATTTCATAAAAATGCTAAAACAGAAGTCTAACACCTTCAAAAAATTCAATTATGATATTTTTCAAACAAATGTTATAATTGAAGTGTAACACAAACAAAACACACAATTTTCAGGTCGCACTCAAAATACTCCGTAATTGAAGACATAACACACAGAAATTTCAATTTTTTCAAAACTTTCTTAAAAATGCAAAAACTAAAGTCAACACCTTCACAAAATTCAATTAGGGAATTTTTTTTCAAAAAAATTAAAATTGAAGCATAACACAAGCAAAATACTCAATTTTCTTGTCATACTAAAAGAACTCCGTAATTAAAGACTAACATAAACCAATTTTAATTTTTTCAAACTTTTCTTAAATATGCAAAAACTGAAGTATAACACCTTCAAAAAATTAAATTAAGATATTTTTTTAAAAAAAAATGTTAAAATTGAAGTGTGACACAGACAAAATATTCAATTTTCATGTCGTACTAAAAATACTCCGTAATTGAAGACTAACACACAGAAATTTCTATTTCTCCAAAATTTTCTTAAAACTGCAAAAACTGAAGTCTAACACTTTCAAAAAATCCAATTATTTAATTTTTTTTTAAAAATTTAAAATTGAAGTATAACACAAGGAAAATACTCAATTTTCCTGTCGTGCTCGAAATACTCTGTAATTGAAGACTAACACACACAAATTTTAATTTTTTCTAAAATTTCTTGAAAATGGTAAAACAGAAGTCTAGCACCTTCAAAAAAATTCAATTATGATATTTTTCAAACAAATGTTAAAATTGAAGTGTAACACAAACAAAACACACAATTTTGAGGATGCACTCAAAATACTCCGTAATTGAAGACTAACACACAAAAATTTCAATTTTTTCAAAACTTTCTTAAAAATGCAAAAACTGAAGTCTAACACCTTCAAAAAATTCAATTATGAAATTTTTTAAAAAAAGGTTCGAATTGAAGTATAACACAAGCGAAGTACTCAATTTTCTTGTCGTACTCAGAATACTCCGTAATTGAAGACTAACACACACAAATTTAATTTTTTTCCAAAATTTCTTAAATATGCAAAAACAGAAGACTAACACCTTCAAAAAATGCAATTATGATGTTTTTTTTTTTTAAATCTTAAATTTAAATGTAACACAAGAAAAATGCAAAAACTGAAATCAAACACTTTCAAAAAAATTCAATTATGAATTTTTTTATAAAAATGTTGAAATTGAAGTATAACACAAGCAAAATACTCAATTTTCATGTCGTACTCAAAATACCCCGTAATTCAAGACTAACACGCACAAATTTCTATTATTTCAAAATGTTCTTAAAATTGCAAATACTAAAATCTAACACCTTCCAAAAATTCAATTATGAAATATTTTTAAAAAATGTTCAAATTGAAATATAACACAAGAAAAATACTCAATTTTCTTGTCGTACTCAAAATACTCCGTAATTGAAGACTAACACACACAAATTTCTATTTTTTCCAAAATTTCATAAAAATACAAAACAGAAGACTAACACCTTCAAAAAATTCTATTATGATATTTTTTTCAAAAAAATCTTAAAATTGAAGTGTAACACAAGCACAATACACAATTTTTGTGTCGTACACAAAATACTCCGTAATTGAAGACTAACACACACAAATTTCAATTTTTTCAAAACATTCTTAAAAATACAAAATCTGAAGTCTAACACCTTCAAAAAATTCGATTTTCAAATTTTTTTAAAAAATGTTAAAATTGAAGTATAACACAAGCAAAATACTCAATTTTCATATCCTACTCAAAATACTCCGTAATTCAAGACTAACAAACACAAATTTCAATTTTTTCCAAAATTTCTTAAAAATGCAAAAACAGAAGTCGAACACCTTCAAAAAATTTAATTATGGAATTTATTAAAAAAATGTTCAAATTGATGTATAACACAAGCAAAATACTCAATTTTCTTGTCGTACTCAAAATACTCCTTAATTGAAGACTAACACACACAAATTTCATTTTTTGAAGGTAGTGTGGATCAATGATACATGACCAAACTCGAGTAGTCACGAGTTATCGGATTTATGGTTGTGTATTGCGTGATACGCAATAGTACAAGCCAAAAATGCCGAGGTCACAACCACTTCTAACCAATACTCAGAAAATTTCATTTGATCCATGAAATTTTGTGAAAAGATGTGATCGTAGGTATTGGAAATGTTCCAAACCTGATGAAGATTAACACTAGCAGCAACGTGCGGGCCCGTTTACAAAACCGCTCTCTCTAGTCGCGCGTGACTGTCATGCGATGACTATGGGTATGAGATACCTAGAGGAGGAAGAAGAGAGTAGAGTGTAGTTATCTAATACGATAGTCCTCGCAGGTTGTGGGTATGGAGATACCCATAGGTAAACGTTGTATCACCCCAAACTTATCTTATATTAATGCAATTTCGAGATTTTTAAATTTTTCAGCTTTGCATTTATCTTATATGAAAACTGTGTGCGGGTTGTGTAATTTGACTACATGAACCTTGATTTGAACTTGTGTGGACGTCGGCATAATTCAGGATTATGTGCAGCGAAACCGTCACACTTAAAGTTTCATTTCTAAACATCCCTAGTCATGATTCAGTTTGCTTAAGAGTGAAGCATTTATATTATCAGATAATAGACTGAACATGTACACTAGTATGTTAGCCGAGGAGATGGTTATGTTTTGCTAATCATGGGACAAAGGTGTTTGTCGAATCGGGAACGTAGATATATGCTAGGTGACATATATTGTATATGACCGAAGCCGCGAGACCATGACATGGTTTAGTCATTATGGATGGACTCGCGACGAGTAGGGTATTAGGTTCTTCATACTTGAGGGGACCATCGATTGCGTTACGTGCGTAACACAATACTTTGATATGACCTTACGCTCACCGTAACAAGGAGCTAAAACGGTCATCATTGGGTATTGTCCTAAATACGGAATTCAATATGGGTCTCCAAGATAGGAATTGTTTATTCTGAAAGGAAGAGATATCTCTTAGGCCACTCGATGAATTGATTAACAAAAACCATGGACATGGTCAATGATATTAACGGTTAATATCGATTGAAATTGTTAAATCAGTTCGGAATCGAGAAATAAGTATAGTTAATCAAAATATAAGGATGACTACAACCATGTCTTTTGATTAACGGATATCGCTAACAAGAGAACTAATAACCGCTATTCGAGATAGGCACAATGATCACAATCATTCTTCGTGTTAACATGGGTAGCCATGATGGAGTGACTAGATCCCGCTCATGGGCTTGTAGTGCTTTGGAAACAGCCTACTGCCATCGTTAACCGAACCTACATGGTCACACAACGAGTCGTGCTAAGTCGGGCTTGATTATAAAGTTGGCACATAAGATGTGCGTAGCTTGGTATTTGATACGCGAGCTATATTCTCTAAATTCGTGCATATTAGATATGCATGAGTACCTTTTAGGTAGATCTGAAATTGAGTGGGAGACTGAAGGAAATACAGTTTCGGATCAATCATAAAAGTGTACACAAGGATAAACGAATGTAAGCCTCGTACATTCGTGGTCATATCTTTCAGTAGGAAAATCCAATTCGAATGGTTCAAATTGGGTTAGATATATAATAAGATTATCTACAACCTTCGTAGAAATATATTCCATATGAACAAAGTATAAGTGTCGTTTCTATGAAATACCGAATGGGTGCAACAGTATGACATACAGTTAGTAAAATAGTCATAACTTTTGCATACAAACTCCAATTGGGCCAGGCCAAATTGGGTTGGGTAGATAATATGATTATCTACAACTTTCGTGTAGGTTGATTTTCTGTCAGAGCAATTTACCAATTTCGTATGGACAGAATACTGAACAGGTTCATGCAGTTTTCTGTGTGAAAGAGTGTATATTGGATATACATGTCTTTTGACCCATCCTAATCCTATGTGATATAAATAGGATAATTCTCTCTCATCTCTAATCGCTTCGTTCAGTCCAATCATTCGGATTATTCAGAATATTCCAGAATTATAGAGAGACATCTTTCTAGTGAGTGAAATGGTGTAAAGAGAGAGAACCGAGAAAAGGAGTTTTTCGGTATAGAGAATCAATCGATCAAGCAAGTTCGCCAGTGCATCATCTAGGCAGTTGCACCCGCGACCGATGAACTCCGACTCACGGTGGATACAAGTAGAGGAGCGACACTTGTGGCTCTTCGGTTGTGATCAACTCGAGGGAGAGAGAGAGGATGGTCAACGAGTGGTGAAATACGCATGGTATGGGACGCGCGGATTGTCACCAACGTGACAGGAGAAAGAAGACTAGTAATCAACCATTCGTGTGCAATCAATTTTGCACTGGTATGAATCTAATCTTCTTATTTGCATCGTACCCTTCGAAGTCATGGCGTGATCTTGAATTAAGGGAACCGGACCGGGCCTACATATCCGCTGCGCGGGTCCGGGGACGGAAAGAATTCCCATCATATCAGGTTTTAATTTTGTAATTTTTAGAGTAGATGTTGTGATAATTAACAAATTACTTGTTAATAAATAATTGAAATAAAAACAAGAAGAACTTGAATAAATAAATACAAAAGAAAAAGCGAGAAACCTGATAAAAATAAATAAATAAAAGTACTAGTACATGAAAGTAAATAACGGTCAAAATTGTTCTAAAGCAAACACAACACTTAATTTTCATTTTTTTCCTAAAAAAATGCCGTAATTGAAGTTTACCACATACAAATTTTAATTTTTTTCCAAAAGTTTCGCAAGAATGCAAAAAGTTACAACATCATCAATTAAATCAACTTAAAATATTTTTTCAAAAAAAATATTAAGATTGTTTTCCGAAACAAGCAAAATACTTAATTTCATGTTTTTCTCAAAAAAAAACTCAATATTGAAGACTCATATATGAAAAATAATCAAAAAAAAATTCCAAAATGTAAAAGTGAATTTTAACTACACCCTCAGAAAATAAATTTATAATATTTTTCAACAAATATTTAAATTAATATATAAAACGAGCAAAATACTTAATTTTTATATATATTCCGAAAAAAAAACTTCACTCAACATATGAGAATAATATGATTGATATATAATCAATTTAATTTGCATTTCTATACCACAAAATTTCAAGCATCATTCATTACAATTGCTCCGTTTGCTTATATGTTTCGAGCACTTCGGCAATTATATATTATATACGTATAAACAAAACAAAGAATGAACCATTTACAACTATGAATCTAGTAATGACTTCAAATCTTTCAAACAATAAAAAATAATGACTTCATCTCTTCTTTAGTAAAACCAAGCAAACGAAGGCAATAATCCTAAAGAATAAACCATAGCCAAAGAGCACACCAAGACAGAGGCCCCGATGATGAATATCATACTTGCTTTTAAGTAATATAGCACATCGAGTTATCAACCACACACCCGAATACCTGTATCAGTGTTTCCAAAAAAAAAGAAATCAGTGAAAGGAAGAATTTGATGAACTTCTCAATGATATGAAAAAGTATATAGACAATACAAACCTTTTTGCATTAGCAATTACAAACGCTTCGAGAGCCCATTTAGGGTAGCATAAATTGGCCAAGAATGTTGGCGTAGTTGATTGCGTCGATAGCAATGTCAATACCACAGGCAGCAAAGCAGACCACTGAATAAAATAAAAATTTACATTTTAACAAAAAAAAAGAAAATATAATATACGAAGTGAACAAATAAAACACACAAAAATCATTAAATATTTAATGAAAATTGAAATATTATAGTTACCAATTGTGCAGATCCGGGTTGAAAGCAAATAGCAAAAAAGTAACCAACACCAGTGACACAATATACAAGAGCAATCATGACTATGTAGTTGTCTGTAAAGGTTGATCTTGGATTGTTGAAGAAATAAAACATGGAGAGATAAACCACAGGTTTAACGATTGTGTTGAAATGATCTACGGTGTCTTTGGATAGGAAATAAGCGAGCGAACTCATCCCAGATTGTCTCTCTCTCCAGAACTGCAATTGGTCCTGTGAAAATGATCTCAATGACGCAATCTTGCACAAAAGAGCTGCAATTGAGAAGATAACATTGTTATATTTATCATATTGATGTTTATATTATTAGGTGCCGACTTATTTTACTTTTTGTTTTGAATAGGGCTTATTTTAATTTTAAGAGCAAGTATTAGATTGGCAACTTACATATAGCAATTATTGTGTAAATGTAGCCAGGTATGCCAAAATTTGTGTCGCTTAACCGAGCTATTGTTCCTAGACATGTTCCAGCAAGGCCAAGAATTAAATAATCAATAGCTTGGCCATTGGCGTCTCGCAATCTCTGCTTCACAACCCTCGAATCAGAAAAAAGATAAAAAAAAACAATTAGAAAAATGGAACTTCTGATAAACTACTTTAGGAAAGTTCACCTTAGACAAAACAATTTTTTACCTTCCCAAGTAGTATCGGTATTGTACTAATATACCAGGTGTCTTTCTGTTGGACAAATCATTAGATTTCCCTAATTCTTCATCAAGGTTATAATGGACATTTTCCCACACTTGCTCTGAAGCTGAGTGAGACTGATCCCCTGATTCTGATCTGGCAGAGCTTAGGTCAGAACCTCCATGAGAGGCGTCCATTTCGGCAAGGTCTGCCTGCATGTCTTTTGGCACCTCATACCCGTTATACATGATCCATTTGAGCGGAAGATGCTTGATATTTAAGTTCGAGCTTGGCTTCACTATTCCTTCTAATACGTCGATGAAATAATCTGGTGGGTTCACGCGATCCGGGACGTTCAATCCTAGCATGGAGAAGTACCCTTCCACTTTATCTACTGGTCCATGATACACTGTTAGACCTCCTTTCGCTAAAAGTATGAAATCATCAAACATCCTGTACAACGTGTAGCTGCAAAGGAAAAAAAACTATGTTTTAGATCTAATTAGTACGTAAGAGTTGGATTAAATATGTTTTCATCGTCATAATTCCCTAACATATCAAGCCTGACTTAGCTTGGTTGATTCATAAAAGATATATTGTACTGATCAACGGAAATGCTCATAACTTGTGTACCATAAATATAATTCGCTATTCATGTTAACACAATTCATTAACCACTAGTTCCTGATTGCGGCGATGAGGGGAATGTTGGAGGAAAGGGAACCTTTTCATAAAAGATATACAAAACTCACCTAGGTTGGTGAATAACAGCGGCAATATTGACACCTTCTAGAGCCTCGCGCCGAAGAGCTCTCAATAGTAACAAAGATGAGGCACTATCTAGACCCGATGTAGGTTCGTCCAAAATTAATAAAGATGGTTCCATAACCATTTCTAAACCAACATTCACTCTCTTTCTTTGTCCCCCTGAAACCCCACGTTTTTCGACTGTTCCAACTAGAGAACTCCTTATTCCTTGGAGGCCGAGAGACTCGATCACTCTTTCCATCACTAGGATTTTGTTTGCTTTTGACATTTTGGTTGACTGCCTAAAATGAACAATATAATGTCATTGATTTATATATATGATATACTATTGATATTGATATGTATATAGATTGTGCACATTATAGATAAGAATACATAATTATGATGGTAAACATACCTGCATCTTGCGCTAAACCAAAGATTCTCCTCCACAGTCAAATCCCCGTGAACAATATCATCTTGTGGTACAAATCCAATAATCTTTTTATAAGATCTTATATTCCGAACTTTGCCATTGACCAAAACCGAACCTGTTGTTTTACACCCGTTAATCATTTTCCCTGCCACGGCATTCAAGAATGTGGTTTTCCCGGCCCCAGATGGACCCATTACAGCTGTAACCCGACCCGGTAAGAATTTACCTGTTATGGACCTCAAAAGCTTCTTTTTCCCCAAAGTTAAAGTCAAATCTTTGAAAGCGACTTCGAGTAACGGTCTCGTTATTTTTCTTTTATCAAATACTTGAGAGAAAGATAAGTCTTGGTGGTCTTGTTGGAAAGCTTTTTCTCTTTCTATTTCATCATATGCTTGTTTAAAAATTAGGGTTTGGGTTTGCCTATGCTTTCCTTTTGACTCTTTATCTCCATTATTACTACCATGATTACTGTTTTCTATTTCCTCTTCGATTAGTTCCATATTATTGTAAATGTTAGTACTCTTTTTATTTTTATTATTAATTGGGGTTGGAGTAAAGGCATCAGAAAGTTCTATTGGTTTATTGAGTAGTGTAATGGGCTCATCTGAATACATATCTTGTGACACAGACAAGGGTCTTCTGCGGGAGAAGGTGCGGGAAAATTGGGTTACGGACTTTTTTGCAATTTCTTTTGCAACTTTCCATTTTTCACGGGCGTGTACGCTTTCTTTCGCCATTTTCGAAGCTCTTGCTCTTGACTTGGCTTGTCTCCTTTCACGCAGGTAGAGGAATAAGCCCGAAAAATTGTAGAAAATAATAAGCAGAATGCTCAGTGTGACCTGTATAAATAATTCAGATGTAACATTAAGTTAAAATTAATAAGAAACTTAAAATCAAGCGGATTATATTATGTACCATCATGAAAACGCCAACTATGAGGATGTTCTGTTTCTTTGCATTTGGATCGCATTGGCTCTGGAAAAGGCATTCTGCAATGTTATATGTACTCGTAAATTAAAAGTATATATGATAATCCAACAGTGGAAGCACAAAATAAAACATCGAACACATATCCCGAAACATGAAGATCACACGACCAAAAATCATACATGTGAAGATCAAAAGACAATAAAAGAAAATTCTTACTGTTTTCAGAAATGGAGCCCAACCTACAAAAATGTCTGCAAATTATTAAGAAAAAGAGAGATTAGAGATGTAAACAGCAATTAAAAGAAGTTTTTGAATAAAGGATAGAAAAAATACCCGCTACTGCAATTAACTTTCTCAATTGTGTTAGGGCAGTAGAAACCGGCAGGGCAAAAGATGGATTCGGTGCTGCCAACATCAGCCCACTTATCTGCAGATCCACATTGTTGGCTTACGTTTCCCACAGGTATCTGATAATCATATCTGCATTTTTATTAATTGATGATAGCAAATAATATATTAGAGATATATTTTTGTTTAAACTAAGTGTAGCGAAATTAATTAATGTGAAGTAATATAAGGTGTTCTTACGGGTCACACACGCCGGTGGTTCCATTTAATTCTGCAGAAGGACAGTACGCGCCCAATGGACATGCTGCAAAAAAATGAAATGTTCGAACTTATAAGCTACAATAAATAATAAATTTCTAAACCAAATTATAATAATCTTAGAAAACTAGGCTACGACACATCTCATTTAGAGTAGAGAAAGCAGCAAAAATACTCACGCAACATGCAACTGATTCCGCGAGGGCAGAAAAACCCCTCACAACAAGGCTGGCAAAGTTGAGTTCGCGTAGGCATAACATCTTTATATTGATCATCACTAGGGAGCACCTGATTCTCCACAGCGCTGCAAGCCCATCCCGAATTGCAGCCCGAAACCCATGATGTCAAATTGCAATTAATGTTTGGTTTTACATTTTTTGATAGTTGGCCTCCGTTGTACAAGTCGGCAAAGTACAATTTGATCTCAGATGGTGTGCATATTCGTGCCCCAAGATCAGCTGTGCGTACAATAATTTTAATAATCAGTATAAATAATAGGATGTGCCAATAGTTTCGAAGTTTTTACAAAACAAAAAAGACTTTTTAAATTTCGATCTGTTGTTTATTTTTATTTTTAGGAATAAAGTAAATATTAAAGGAAAACTCTTTTGGTCCACGATTGGTATCCATTACCGATCATTTAGATTATTTAAGTATAGTATTAAGTATTAATTGAAATATAAAATATTCTTGAATTGCTCACATATCCACATCGCAATAACACAATAAATAGGTATACTGGTATAGAAATATGCAAAAAGACCCATGCAGGCCCAAGTTGCAAAACAGTTCCATTGCATTATGCAAAAAACCTTCATCTCTCGTAAAATTGTATGAAGTCATCTGTGATGTATGTTAAATTGTTAACTCATCTAAATTCATGTATAAAATATAAAATGAGAGTTAAGAGAAAATAAACTAATAATTTTTTTTTTTTTAGAAAATAAACTAATAATATACCAAATAATATTAACAAAATACATGGTTCTGCATATTTCTCAAGAATATATACTAATACTAATATAACCTACTTGTTCACAAATCTCAAGAGGAACTATTTTAAATATTATCTATGTTACGCGGATACTTCAAAAATACAGAAGTATCCTAAGGATATGCGTATCCGATAGGGATACGGGTGCGATACGGCTCGGATACGTATCGGATACGCCACGTGGCGTATCTGAATATTTTAATATTTATTTTTTTCGGATACGACGGGAATACGGTAGGATACGGCTGAGGATACGTTCAGGATACGGCTGGGATACTCCATTTAGGATACTTCGGCCCATTATATATTTTGGCCCATAATATTTTTAAATAAATTTATATAGGATACTTCTAAGATACTTCTATATTAGTTCTAAAATATTTTTAGAACAAGTTTATGATAGATTTATAATACTTGTATTTTTTTATTGATATTATTTATTGTCATGATTTTTAATTTAAAAATATTATTAATTTATTATTTAATTTATTATTTATTTATTAATTATATATAATATAAATATATTAAATTAATAATTATATAGCCGTATTCGTATTCGTGATTTTATGAAAATTACCGTATCGTCGTATTCGTATCGTATCGGATACGCTATCCGTATCCGTATTCGGCAACATAGAATATTATATTTTCATCATGTTCCTTTTTTGCACGTTCATCATTCCCCTCGAAAGCCCTAAAAGGCTATAACACGATATCATCATATCATAGATTCATATTGTCGATTATTAAGGAAAATGTTGTACATACACAACTCCCCTCCCCCCATGCCTTGATGACGTGGATAGCGCTTAGCACCTCAAGAATTAACACACAAATACATGATTTAACATCTTAATTTGCGCTTTTATTATCTTATGTTATGATTAAACACCCAAATAAAGTGTTAAATCATAAATTTGTGTGTTAATTCTTGAGGTGTTAAGCGGTATCCATGTCATCAAGGATGTTGGTGTAGGTTGGGGGGATGTACATCACTACTCGATTATTAATTATTAATTCGTTTTCTTGGAAATAGCCTGTGACCTTTTGGACAATTTGCCTCGTGGTTCTTTGACTGTTGCGGGGAGAACACTAACGGGTAGTATACTTTGTAATGAGCTTAATATGTATGAAACTTTTTATGTAGCGATTCACTATAATGCTCAAAAATATATGTTAAACAACTCATACCTTGCTTTAGAAGGCAATTATCCACGAATGTCGAGTTTGACGAATACCCAAATGTCTCGCTCCAATCTTTCTCCCTAAACCCCCAAAAAAAAAAAAAAAAAAAAAAATTCAAACTTCAAAGTAAGATCAAATAGATAATATTTATTTTTGAGAAAAGGTAAGATCAATATATTAAAGGAGCATTTCTGCATGTAGCCCCTTTTAGAATAAAAATTCAAAAACTAACCCTCTCTTCGCAAATATTCCAAAAATAACCCTTTTCGGATTTTCAAATCCCGCCCAAGTCAAGATTTCAAATCCCGCCATGTTAATCACCTAAAAACTCATATATGTCAGATTTTGCAGATTTAATTAAAACGAAAACGGGATTTTAAATCCCGCCATCATTAACCCTGTAAAAAATCGGCTTTTTAAATCCCGCCGGAATTAATTAAAAATAAACGGGATTTAAAATCCCGCCAGAAAAAAATCGGCTTTTTAATCCCGTACGATTAACTACCACTAATTACCGGCATTTTAAAACTCGCCAACCTAAGCATTTAATTAAGATATGGTGGCGGTTTTATAAATATCGCCATGTACAGTAAAACAGGATTTTAAATCCAGCCATCTAAATGACAAAAATGTCACCGAGATTTAAAATCTCGACCAAAAATTCAATTTGTTCCTCTTTTTCAGACAGATTATTAAGCAAAATTAATGCTCTTTTTCAAATAAGTCCCTGTATTTTGATCTAATTGTAAACTCAATATAAAATGTAAATATGTCTTTATTGGATACGACTATATTTATCATATTTTACAAGGTTATTTATGATAAATTAGTATAATGATAATAATAATAAAATAATATTAAAAAATATTAATTTAATTAATAAAATACAAAAATGAATTACGTATAATGATAATAATAAAATAATATTATACGATAACGAATTTTACGATAACGAATTTTATTATTATCATTATACGTAATTTATTTTGTATTTTATTAATTAAATTAATATTTTTTAATATTATTTTATTATTATTATAATTATACTAATTTATCATAAATAACCTTGTAAAATATGATAAATATAGTCGTATCCAATAAAGACATATTTACATTTTATATTGAGTTTACAATTAGATCAAAATACAGGGACTTATTTGAAAAAGAGCATTAATTTTGCTTAATAATCTGTCAGAAAAAGAGCACCAAATTGAATTTTTGGTCGAGATTTTAAATCTCGGTGACATTTTTGTCATTTAGATGGCTGGATTTAAAATCTTGTTTTACGATATTTATAAAACCGCCACCATATCTTAATTAAATGCTTAGGTTGGCGGGTTTTAAAATGCCGGTAATTAGTGGTAGTTAATCGTACGGGATTTAAAAAGCCGATTTTTTTTTGGCGGGATTTAAAATCCCGTTTATTTTTAATTAATTCTGGCGGGATTTAAAAGGCCGATTTTTTGCAGGATTAATGATGGCGCGATTTTAAATCCCGTTTCGTTTTAATTAAATCTGCAAAAGCTGACATATCTGAGTTTTTAGGTGATTGACATGACGGGATTTAAAATCTCGACTGGGCGGGATTTAAAAATCCGAAAGGGGTTATTTTTGGAATATTTGCGAAAAAAGGGTTAGTTTTTGAATTTTTATTCTAAAAGGTGCTACATGAAATGCTCCTATATTAAAACTCTTACTGATCGTTAATGCAGAAACTAAATTTTTCTTGAAGAGTTTCAGTTATAGAGTTGGTGAGCTTTCCTAGCTCATTCTGCAATTGAATTAGCTGCTGATCGGTAGGCGGCGCGAGACTGCGGAGCGGCGGCGTCGAAGGCGGCATCAGACTGCTGAGCGGCGGGGCCGGAGGCGTCTGAGATTGACAAGTAGATATGAACGTAGAGACGATGATTAGAAGAAATATGTGTTGGTGGAGATATTTAAAGCGCATCATTGAAGAAGAAATTTAGGATTTTCTTTTTCTTTGTTCAATACAAAACCCTTGAAGAGGGAAGGATTGAAATTTGGAAGAGATTTCGGTCTGGTTAGAAGAGGAGAATGTTGTTGTGAAAGTGGAAGATAAAGATTTGTGTGTTTAAATAATAAATGAGACATTTTGTGGTGAGAAGAGGAGAATGTGGTTGTGAAAGGGAAGGAAATTTGGAAGATAAAGATTTCCTGGCTCTGCTATGGACTTTGTGATCCTGGTTTTTGTGGTGAGGATTTTATATTTGTGAAACATTAGTTTATTGGAATATTTAAGGATAAAATATGTAATCTCTTTTTTTCTTATAGTGACTGTAATCCTATTTCATTAATGAACCGGACCGGGCCTACATATCCGTTGCGCGGGTCCGGGGACGGAAAGAATTCTCATCAGATCAGGTTTTAATTTTGTAATTTTTAGAGTAGATGTTGTGATAATTAACAAATTACTTGTTAATAAATAATTAAAATAAAAACAAGAAGAACTTGAATAAATAAATACAAAAGAAAAAGCGAGAAACCTGATAAAAATAAATAAATAAAAGTACTAGTACAGGAAAGTAAATAACGGTCAAAATTGTTCTAAAGCAAACACAACACTTAATTTTCATTTTTTTCCTAAAAAAATGCCGTAATTGAAGTTTACCACATACAAATTTTAATTTTTTTCCAAAAGTTTCGCAAGAATGCAAAAAGTTACAACATCATCAATTAAATCAATTTCAAAAAAAATTTCAAAAAAAATATTAAGATTGTTTTCTGAAACAAGCAAAATACTTAATTTCATGTTTTTCTCAAAAAAAAACTCAATATCGAAGACTCATATATGAAAAATAATCAAAAAAAAATTCCAAAATGTAAAAGTGAATTTTAACTACACCCTCAGAAAATAAATTTATCATATTTTTCAAGAAATATTTAAATTAATATATAAAACGAGCAAAATACTTAATTTTTATATATTTTCCAAAAAAAAAACTTCACTCAACATATGAGAATAATATGATTGATATATAATCAATTTAATTTGCATTTCTATACCACAAAATTTCAAGCATCATTCATTACAATTGCTCCGTTTGCTTATATGTTTTGAGCACTTCGGCAATTATATATTATATACGTATAAACAAAACAAAGAATGAACCATTTACAACTATGAATCTAGTAATGACTTCAAATCTTTCAAACAATAAAAAATAATGACTTCATCTCTTCTTTAGTAAAACCAAGCAAACGAAGGCAATAATCCTAAAGAATAAACCATAGCCAAAGAGCACACCAAGACAGAGGCCCCGATGATGAATATCATACTTGCTTTTAAGTAATATAGCACATCGAGTTATCAACCACACACCCGAATACCTGTATCAGTGTTTCCAAAAAAAAAGAAATCAGTGAAAGGAAGAATTTGATGAACTTCTCAATGATATGAAAAAGTATATAGACAATACAAACCTTTTTGCATTAGCAATTACAAACGCTTCGAGAGCCCATTTAGGGTAGCATAAATTGGCCAAGAATGTTGGCGTAGTTGATTGCGTCGATAGCAATGTCAATACAACAGGCAGCAAAGCAGACCACTGAATAAAATAAAAATTAACATTTTAACAAAAAAATATAATATAATATACAAAGTAAACAAATAAAACACACAAAAATCATTAAATATTTAATGAAAATTTAAATATTATAGTTACCAATTGTGCAGATCCAGGTTGAAAGCAAATAGCAAAAAAGTAACCAACACCAGTGACACAATATACAAGAGCAATCATGACTATGTAGTTGTCTGTAAAGCTTGATCTTGGATTGTTGAAGAAATAAAACATGGAGAGATAAACCACAGGTTTAACGATTGTGTTGAAATGATCTACGGTGTCTTTGGATAGGAAATAAGCGAGCGAACTCATCCCAGATTGTCTCTCTCTCCAGAACTGCAATTGGTCCTGTGAAAATGATCTCAATGACGCAATCTTGCACAAAAGAGCTGCAATTGAGAAGATAACATTGTTATATTTATCGTATTGATGTTTATATTATTAGGTGCCGACTTATTTTACTTTTTGTTTTGAATAGGGCTTATTTTAATTTTAAGAGCAAGTATTAGATTGGCAACTTACATATAGCAATTATTGTGTAAATGTAGCCAGGTATGCCAAAATTTGTGTCGCTTAACCGAGCTATTGTTCCTAGACATGTTCCAGCAAGGCCAAGAATTAAATAATCAATAGCTTGGCCTTTGGCGTCTCGCAATCTCTGCTTCACAACCCTAGAATCAGAAAAAAGATAAAAAAAAAACAATTAGAAAAATGAAACTTCTGATAAATACTTTAGGAAAGTTCACCTTAGACAAAACAATTTTTTACCTTCCCAAGTAGTATCGGTATTGTACTAATATACCAGGTGTCTTTCTGTTGGACAAATCATTAGATTTCCCTAATTCTTCATCAAGGTTATAATGGACATTTTCCCACACTTGCTCTGAAGCTGAGTGAGACTGATCCCCTGATTCTGATCTGGCAGAGCTTAGGTCAGAACCTCCATGAGAGGCGTCCATTTCGGCAAGGTCTGCCTGCATGTCTTTTGGCACCTCATACCCGTTATACATGATCCATTTGAGCGGAAGATGCTTGATATTTAAGTTCGAGCTTGGCTTCACTATTCCTTCTAATACGTCGATGAAATAATCTGGTGGGTTCACGCGATCCGGGACGTTCAATCCTAGCATGGAGAAGTACCCTTCCACTTTATCTACTGGTCCATGATACACTGTTAGACCTCCTTTCGCTAAAAGTATGAAATCATCAAACATCCTGTACAACGTGTAGCTGCAAAGGAAAAAAAACTATGTTTTAGATCTAATGAGTACGTAAGAGTTGGATTAAATATGTTTTCATCGTCATTAATTCCCTAACATATCAAGCCTGACTTAGTTTGGTTGATTCATAAAAGATATATTGTACTGATCAACGGAAATGCTCATAACTTGTATACCATAAATACAATTCGCTATTCATGTTAACACAATTCATTAACCACTAGTTCCTGATTGCGGCGATGAGGGGAATGTTGGAGGAAAGGGAACCTTTTCATAAAAGATATACAAAACTCACCTAGGTTGGTGAATAACAGCGGCAACATTGACACCTTCTAGAGCCTCGCGCCGAAGAGCTCTCAATAGTAACAAAGATGAAGCACTATCTAGACCCGATGTAGGTTCGTCCAAAATTAATAGAGATGGTTCCATAACCATTTCTAAACCAACATTCACTCTCTTTCTTTGTCCCCCTGAAACCCCACGTTTTTCGACTGTTCCAACTAGAGAACTCCTTATTCCTTGGAGGCCGAGAGACTCGATCACTCTTTCCATCACTAGGATTTTGTTTGCTTTTGACATTTTGGTTGACTGCCTGAAATGAACAATATAATGTCATTGATATATATATATGATATACTATTGATATGTATATAGATTGTGCACATTATAGATAAGAATACATAATTATGATGGTAAACATACCTGCATCTTGCGCTAAACCAAAGATTCTCCTCCACAGTCAAATCCCCGTGAACAATATCATCTTGTGGTACAAACCCAATAATCTTTTTATAAGATCTTATACTCCCAACTTTGCCATTGACCAAAACCGAACCTGTTGTTTTACACCCGTTAATCATTTTCCCTGCCACGGCATTCAAGAATGTGGTTTTCCCGGCCCCAGATGGACCCATTACAGCTGTAACCCGACCCGGTAAGAGTTTACCTGTTATGGACCTCAAAAGCTTCTTTTTCCCTAAAGTTAAAGTCAAATCTTTGAAAGCGACTTCGAGTAAAGGTCTCGTTATTTTCCTTTTATTATCTCCGGTAGCCATATCAAATACTCGAGAGAAAGATAAGTCTTGATGGTCTTGTTGGAAAGCTTTTTCTCTTTCTATTTCATCATATGCTTGTTTAAAAAATAGGGTTTGGGTTTGCCTATGCTTTCCTTTTGACTCTTTATCTCCATTATTACTACCATGATTACTGTTTTCTATTTCCTCTTCGATTAGTTCGATATTATCGTAAATGTTAGTACTCTTTTTTTTTTTATTATTAATTGGGGTTGGAGTAAAGGCATCAGAAAGTTCTATTGGTTTATTGAGTAGTGAAATGGGCTCATCTGAATACATATCTTGTGACACAGAGCCTCTTCTGCGGGAGAAGGTGCGGGAAAATTGAGTTACGGACTTTTTTGCAATTTCTTTTGCAACTTTCCATTTTTCACGGGCGTGTACGCTTTCTTTCGCCATTTTCGAAGCTGTTGCTCTTGACTTGGCTTGTCTCCTTTCACGCAGGTAGAGGAATAAGCCCGAAAAATTGTAGAAAATAAAAAGCAGAATGCTCAGAGCGACCTGTATAAATAATTCAGATGTAAAGTTAATCCACATGCCATGTGCCACCACCAGTAACATTAAGTTAATATTAATAAGAAACTTAAAATCAAGCGGATTATATTATGTACCATCATGAAAACGCCAACTATGAAGATGTTCTGTTTCTTTGCATTTGGATCGCATTGGCTCTGGAAAAGGCATTCTGCAATGTTATATGTACTCGTAAATTAAAAGTATATATGATATGATAATCCAACAGTGGAAGCACAAAATAAAACATAGAACACAAATCCCGAAACATGAAGATCACACGACCAAAAATCATACATGTGAAGATCAAAAGACATTAAAAGAAAATTCTTACTGTTTTCAGAAGTGGAGCCCAACCTACAAAAATGTCTGCAAATTATTAAGAAAAAGAGAGATTAGAGATGTAAACGGCAATTAAAAGAAGTTTTTGAATAACATAAAAAATTAAAAAGTAACATATTTCAAGAAAAGGATAGAAAAAATACCCGCTACTGCAATTAATTTTCTCAATTGTGTTAGGGCAGTAGAAACCGGCAGGGCAAAAGATGGATTCGGTGCTGCCAACATCAGCCCACTTATCTGCAGATCCACATTGTTGGCTTACGTTTCCCACAGGTATCTGATAATCATATCTGCATTTTTATTAATTGATGATAGCAAATAATATATTAGAGATATATTTTTGTTTAAACTAAGTGTAGCGAAATTAATTAATGTGAAGTAATATAAGGTGTTCTTACGGGTCACACACGCCGGTGGTTCCATTTAATTCTGCAGAAGGACAGTACGCGCCCAATGGACATGCTGCAAAAAAATGAAATGTTCGAACTTATAAGCTATCTTAAATAATAAATTTCTAAACCAAATTATAATAATCTTAGAAAACTAGGCTACGACACATCTCGTTTAAAGTATAGAATGCAACCAAAATACTCACGCAACATGCAACTGATTCCACGTGGGCAGAAAAACCCCTCACAACAAGGCTGGCAAAGTCGAGTTCGCGCAGGCATAACATCTTTATATTGATCATCACTAGGGAGCACCTGATTCTCCACAGCGCTGCAAGCCCATCCCGAATTGCAGCCCGAAACCCATGATGTCAAATTGCAATTAATGTTAGGTTTTAGATTTTTTGATAGTTGGCCTCCGTTGTACAAGCCGGCAAAGTAGAATTTGATCTCAGATTGTGTGCATATTCGTGCCCCCAGATCAGCTGTGCGTACCATAATTTTAATAATCAGTATAATTAATTGGATGTGAAGATAGTTTCAAAGTTTTTACAAAAGAAAAAAGACTTTTTAAATTTCGATCTGTTGTTTATTTTTATTTTTAGGAATAAAGTAAATATTAAAGAAAAACTCTTTTGGTCCACGATTGGTATCCATTACCGATCTTTTAGATTATTTAAGTATAGTATTAAGTATTAATTAAAATATAAAATATTCTTGAATTGGTCACATATCCACATCGCAATAACCCAATAAATAGGTATACTGGTATAGAAATATGCAAAAAGGCCCATGCATGCCCAAGTTGCAAAACAGTTCCATTGCATTATGCAAAAAACCTTCATCTCTGATAAAATTATATGAAGTATGTTAAATTGTTAACTCATCTAAATTCATGTATAAAATATATAATGAGAGTCAAAAGAAAATAAACTAATAAATTTTTTTTTTAGAAAATAAACTAATTAATATACTAAATAATATTAACAAAATACATGGTTCTGCATATTTCTCAAGAATATATACTAATATAACCTACTTATTCACAAATCTCAAGAGGGGCTATTTTAAATATTATATTTTCATCATTTTCCTTCTTTGCATTCATCATTCTCCTCGAAAGCCCTTTACAACACGATATCATATTGTCGATTATTAATTCTTATTTCATTTTCTTGGAAATAGCCTCTGACCTTTTGGACAATTTGTCTCGTGGTTCTTTGACTGTTACGTGGAAAACACTAACGTGTAGTATACTTTGTAACGAGCTTGATATGCATGAAACCTTTTATGTAGCGATTCACTAAATAATGCTTAGAAGAATGCAAAGAACACGTATGTTTAAGAAGTCATACCTTGCTTTAGTAGGCAATTATCCACGAATGTCGAGTTTGACGGATACCCAAATGTCTCGTTCCAATCTTTCTTCCTAAACCCCCCCAAAAAAAAAATCCAAGCTTCAAAATAAGATCAAATAGATAATATTTATTTTTGAGAAAGGGTAAGATCAATATATTAAAACTCTTACTGATCGTTAATGCAGAAACTAAATTTTTCTTCAAGAGTTTCAGTTATAGAGTTGGTGAGCTTTCCTAGCTCATTCTGCAATTGAAGTAGCTGCTGATCGGTAGGCGGCACGAGACTGCTGAGCGGTGGCGCCGAAGGCGGCGTCAGACTGCTGAGCGGCGGGGCCGGAGGCGTCTGAGATTGACAAGAAGATATAAACAAAGAGACGATGATAAGAAGAAATATGGGTCGGAGGAGATATTTAAAGCTCATCGTTGAAGAAGAAATTTAGGATTTTTTTTTTTTTTGTTTTGTTCAATAACTCTTGGGAAAAATAGGGAAGGATTGAAATTTGAAAGAGATTTCGGTCTGGTTATAAGAGGAGAAGAATGTTGTGAAAGTGGAAGATAAAGATTGTGAGTATAAATAATGAGAGAGATATGCGCGTAGATCCACTTTGATGTTTTCTTCGACTTTTTTATCATTTTTTTTACTAATCTGGTTGTAGAGAAGAACGTTGAATTGTATGGGATTCAATCTTGAAAGAGTGTATTAGATGTGGCATTTCTCACTAATGTCCAATTTCTTATAACAATGATGGTCTAATCCTCCAAAAAAGAAAAAAAAATCTAATGTTATTTATTTATCGCGACCATTTCTTTTTCTGTATTCTGAGATGAATAAAAAAATCAGGAATCTATCAAACTTGGGTAGTATTTGTATAATATATATCTTGAAAATTGCAAGGGATCTAAACAAAATTATAATATTGTGTTTTGTTTGTTTTGTTTGTTTTGTTTTTTGCTCATGGCTATTAACTAGCGGTAATGTTTTGCACCCCGCTAAATAAACCCCCAATCTACCCCGCATATATTAATTAAGAAGGTAATTAATGCAACAAATTTCCTAATCAACCAATTGCGGGTGAAGTGCGGGTAAATTGTGGGTGGTGCCTAATATTATTGTATTAACTAAGTAAACGCAAATTGCGAAAAATAAGGAAAAAGAAATTAGGACGTTACTTTCGTGCATGCATCTATGTGTCCTTACCAAATTTATTAAAAGATAAATTTGGAAAAAGACTTGGACTAAGGACAACGAATCAATATCTATTGTCTACAATTTTAAATTGTTAATCAAATTTGACACAGTTAATATTTTTTGTTAATTAGTTAGCTTGAATGTGCCCTGAGTAAATAGCACTTAGATAACTTTTTCATATATATTACTTTTGTTATGATCTCGCGAATAGTTTTCTGAACTTAATATTTTATGCAAATATGAACACAGTTCTGCAAAAAGTCCATTAACGGGGGGAGTTTTTTTTTTTTTTTTTTTTTTGCAAAAATGCCCGTAGGCTTTAACGGGGGGAGTTAATAAAGAAAAAATGAGTGGCTCTATTGGCTCGTGCGCTATGACTTGGTCTCGGTCATGCAAATAGCCGCCCGTCAAACATTTAGGCTAGGCCCCTTGGGCCTTAGGCCTTGGGCTATGACTTGGTCTTGGTGTCTCTTAATAGAGAGAAAATCGGTCATATTTAGGAATCCGAGTTTCTTGATTAGATTGTCTTGTACTAATAGGTCGAGAGGGTTCTGAAATTAAAGAAAGATAAAACTTATTATCGATCTGTAGGGGGGTGGCTCGTTCGATAACTTGTTGAAGGACTGTTCGGATCGTTGTAGATATGGAAGTTAGTAAGTACACTTGCAGTAATTTGTCATTTTCACTTGTTTGATTTGATATATTTAACTAAATTCTTGCATCTTTTACTATCAAGGGCCCTCCATTATCGTATGTTGACTTCAACCCAAATTTACGAGAGTCTCATCCGCAGAAAAATAAATAAATTGGCGGGAAAATATGATGGTAGTTTATCATGGAAAATGTGAATGGAGTACTATAGCTATCACGATATTCAACTACAAAAATACGTCATACACGATGAAGATTATAGAAAAAATATATAACATATTTACATAAATTACTAATACACTTGTGATGTTCTGCATCGTGCCTTTCAAAATTTATTACTAATTAAAGTACTTTATTTTATACTTAAAGTCACCAGATTCTATACCTGTTATAAGTAATGTGTATCATTTGCAAACTCGAGGTTGCTCAAGTAGCTAAGAACATTACGTGCATTGCTGATGCAATGGATATGGAGAAAGAAATTGATTTTGTGGGTATGGTAATCGATGTCATCATGAGCACGCAAGACAAGTTTTCGATGTCTTGTTGTTATTGATATGTCAATATCTAGCAATACATAAATATATTGCATGTATATTTTTAAAGTTCAATTCTACTTTTTAAGAGGGTTGGATTGATAATTTCGTAATTGAACATCACAGTAGGTGCTAATTTACGATATCGAGTTGTTTACGTAAGTCTTGTTTTTTTTTTTTTTTTTGGATTGTAATGTGATGGTATAAATTTTTTATGGTATTATTTTCTTGGATGATTACTAGTTTCATGGTTAAATTGGTGAAATTTATTTGAAAATTTTAATACATACATATGTTGAAATTCAATAATTCAATTACATCAACCAAAACATAAAAAATTACAATTCCAGTAGTTTTACTTTCGTGAATCCAAACATTAAAACTTGAACTGCGATTCCGGAAATTCGACTTGCGAAATGTTGATTTTCTTCGAATAATTTCTAATACGGTCATCCAAACATGTCCTTGCATTTTTCTTCGCGTGTGAACCATTTGATTGTTGCCGGCACATCAAATTGGGAATTGAGGCTATTTTGGGTGTTCTATTGTGGCAGATATTTTTTTGAAGTAGATCCTAGAACACGAAACGTACTATTTATGTTCTATATTTTATTGATGAATCGAAAGTTATACAAAAAGATGAGAGTGAAAAATAAAAACATTTTTTGAATGGTTTTGAAGTTTTCTAAACCAGTATTATGATTTAATATTAAAAAAAATTCCAAAATTCAAGAGTGTAGTTGGTTCTTGCTTGCCGTTGTTACTAGAGTCGGCTATTCCTTCTGTGTTGAATATTCTGAAGAAAATAATGTTCTAAACTAAATTGTTTAGTTTGTACGTAAACAATTTGAATTTGATTGAAGTTTGTGAAAAAATTAGGATTAACTAATTGATTTAACTATTAAGCTCAAGCTCAATATTAATAGCTATGTTTTTCTCTTTCAAAAAAGCTCAAATATTGAAATGTGGAAGAGAGACGAGAGAGATGAAATGCGGATATTGATAGAATTAGCGTACACACATTTTACTGTCATTTCGTTCATGAAGAGAACCAAAGTCAAACTAGTCGTTGGAATGAAATGATTCAAAACACGGTCCTTTAGTTTGCGACGGAAGGTTCCGTTCGTGAACGGAAGGTTCGGTGAATTTACCTCAGTGTTTTCGTTCTTACCAGACCGGAACGAAAGTGTTTTGTTTCGAACGGAAGAAATGAACGAAAGCTTCAGCTCGCGGACGAAAGATTCAATCGACGAATGGAAACTACTCTTCTGATATCATATCTATAATGTACTTTTCGTTCTTTCATCATTTATTTCTTCAATTTTTTCATTTCTTTCAATAAATTAATCCAAACTCTTTATTTTTAATGGAGCATTTATTTGTATAATTCAATTTGGTTCCAAAATTTGAAAGATGACTCGGATTTTTAAAAAAATCAAAACTAAATCAAACCAGACTTTAAAAGCTGGATGTCCGTAACTAATTTAAACAATTTAGAAAAGAATATAAGAAATATTAGAATTTTAATGTCGACTAAATAAAAATAAAAGATAACCCTAAATTTTAAAAGGCCGATGATGAATAATGATGGGTCAGACTTTAAAAGTTCGGTGCAATTGTTTTTTCGTTCTCATTCTCCTTCCAACTTAATGATTTTATCCACAACTTATATATATCTTATTTTCCTTATTATCAAACATAAAAACTAAACAAAAAGAATAATCCAACTTAAAAGAAATTATAAAAACAAAAATGCAAAAAAACCTCGATCACAATACAAATTGTTCTTGAACCAAAACATACATTATGGTTCAAAGTACATATCCAAATTAAAATAATAAGCATGATCGAAAACATAAATGATAGTCAAAACTGCAAATCCAAATCAAAATACAAGCATAAATAATTTATTGTCTTCTTTTTCTATAACCACGACATCGTCGAGATGAAGGAGGGATGTTCTCAATTTCGGGAGGTGCTTGAGAAAATTCTTATTGACTCAGTTGGAAATAATCTACTTGAAACATTGAGAATCAATTTGTTGCTGGCCATGCATGGGTTACGCGAGATCGGTCTGCTCGATGTGCTCGCGAGGCAAGGTGTGATGGCCGATTAGTATCATTTTCATTAGTCATTTCGCCATAACAAAATCAATTTGTCATGTCATCATTTTATTAATTTGATGCATATCACCAATAACTAAAAATTATTCAGTATTATACCCCAAAGTTAGTATATCTCTGTTTATAAGCGATAACACAAAACAGAGATTTTGAAATGGAAAAAAACATATTAAAATAAATAACATTATGTGCAGGTGAGCATCTATCTAATAAGGCCTTCATTTCTTCTGAAATACAATCAAGCAAATAAAAGCAACGACCCGAAAGAACAGACCGTAACCAAAGAGCACGCCGATACAACGACCCCAATGGTGAATATTGTAATTACTTTTAAATAGTATAGCGCATCTAGTTATCAACCACACGCCCGTGTACCTATTTCAAATGAAATAAAATCATCGAATCAAACTAATTTTCAATGTTTGTATATATAATAAATTGAATTCACAACTGATGAATAAGTAATACGAAAATATATACCTTTTTGCATTGGCAATTACAAATGCCTCGAGCGCCCATCTAGGATAGCATAAAGTTATGACTAAGAACTTCGGTGCACTTGGTTGTGTAGATAATAATGTCAATACAACAGGAAGCAGAGCAGACCACTTGAAGAGCAAAAAAATCGCAACAGAAAATATATATTAACCATAAATTCAACGAAAGTCAAAGACATAAACTAAGATAATTAAATACTATGTATAGTTAGTTACCAATTGGGCGGCTCCAGGTTGGAAGCAAATCGCAAAAGTATAACCAACACCGGTTACGCAATAAACAAGTGCAACCATGACAATATAATTATCTGCGAAGCTTGATCTGGGATTATTGAAGAAATAAAACATGGAGAGATAAACCACGGGTTTAACCAGTGTGTTGAAATGATCGACGGTGTCTTTCGAGAGGAAATAAGCCAGAGAACTCATGCCGCATTGCCTCTCTCTCCAGTACTGCAACTGGTCTTGTGTAAATGATCGCAACGACGCGATCTTGCATAGGAGAGCTACAATTTAAAATCAACCATGTTAGAGATTGGTAATCTTAATCTATTCGTAAGCCCCAAATTGAATCTTTCATGAATATTCATTTAGCCTAGTTGGTCAACTAGAGTTAGCCTAGTTGGTCACACCTCTTGGCTAGGGAGCGAGAGGTGTGGAGTTCGATTCCCGACGGGAACACTGGATTATAAATTAAATGTTAAATTAGTGAATAGAGTGTGTGGTCTACGGGCCGGCCTACGGGTTTGTAATAAAAAAAAATAAAAAAAAGGAGATTGTGTTTGGAAGTGGGATTTTGAGCCCTCTCCGAATTTACTCAAAAAAAAAAAAGTCGCGAGAAAGAGAGAGGGGCACATTGCTAACTTACATATAGCAATTATTGTGTAAATGTAGGCCGGTATGCCGAAGTTTTTGTCGCTCGATCTGGCTATAGTGCCTAGACATATTCCAGCAAGACCGAGTATAAAATAATCAATCGCTTGGCATTTGGCATCCCGTAACCTCTGCTTCACAACCCTAGAACAGACAAATAAGCATTTTAAAAAATGAAGCTTTTTTGCAAGTTATTTTACACATACACACGTAATAAAAGATGGACAGAATTTCATATTTGCCCCTACAAAACGTCATAATTTCACTTATACCCCCAAAAAATGTGAATTTTCACGAATATCCTTGTAAGCTCTTTAAATATCATGGATACCCCTAAATCAAGTTTTTCGTTAGTGATTTGTTAATTTTTTCGTTTAAAATATTTTCTCATTTACCCTTATATATGTTTCAAAGAATTTTGATAATAGTATTGATTTCAATAATATTTTGTAAGAAAGTCAAAAAATATATTTGAGAATACATGATTTTTTTATGACTTTACATATTAATTAAGGGAAAAAAGTCATTTCATACTTTAAATTAAGTGATTAACCATAGAAAAATAATTTTAAATATTACATGACTCGCATATTACCAACGACAAGAGCACCGATAATATGTTAATGAGTTTAGGGGTGTCCATGATATTATAAGGATTTTATAGAGTATCCATGACATTTTACGGGTAATTATGATGTTTTATTAGGGTACACGTAAAATTGCGTCTAAAAATATGTACCTTCCCAAATAATATTTATATTGTGCTAAGATACCAGGCGTCGTTCTATTCGACAACTTCTTTAATTGTTCATCAAGGGGATATCGAACATTTTCCCACACTTCGGTGGGAGAAGACTGCTCCCCAGATTCCGACCTAGCGGAGATTAGTTCGAGAAAGCCTCCTCCCATTTCGACGAGGATCTTTTGCATGTCTGTTGGCACTTTGTACCCCTTATACAAGATCCATTTGACGGGTAGATGATCGATATTTATTTTCATGCTTGGTTTATCTATTCCTTCTAATATATCAATGAAGTAGTCTGGAGGGTTCACCCGATCCGGAACAGTCATTCCTAGAATATTCGAAAAGTATCCTTCTACTTCTTCTATGGGTCCGTGGTAAACGGTTCGACCTCCTTTCGCTAGAAGTATCAAATCAGTAAACATGTTGTACAACGTGTAACTGCAAGCAAAATTGGAAAACAAAATAACTGAAATCAAATCGACTGTATAAAGAGAAATAAACGTTCGTGACCCATTTTAAATTACCTAGGTTGGTGAATGGAAGCAGCTATGTTTACCCCTTCTAAAGCCTCGCGTTGAAGAGCTTTTAATAGGAAGAGAGACGAAGCACTATCTAGGCCAGATGTTGGTTCGTCCAGTAACAAAAGAGATGGTTCCGTGACCATTTCGAAACCTACATTCACTCTCTTTCTCTGCCCCCCTGAGATCCCACGATTTTCAACTGTTCCGACTCGACAATTCCTTATGTCTTTGAGACCTAGAGCTTCTATCACTCTTTCCATCACTAGGATTTTGTCTTCTCGTGACATGTTTGTTGATTGCCTGCAACGAATAATATAATGTTATTGAGATGAATCTTATTTGAGATAGAAAAGGCTAATAAACATTAATATATACCTGCATCTTGCACTAAACCAGAGATTTTCCTCGACGGTTAAGTCGCCATGAACAATATCATCTTGCGGTACAAACCCTATAATCTTCTTGTAAGAGCGAATAGTCCCAACTTCGCCATTCACAAAAACAGAATCTGAAACCTTACACCCATGGTTAATCCCGGCCACGGCATTCAAAAACGTGGTTTTGCCTGCCCCCGACGGACCCATTATAGCGGTAATCTGGCCCGGTAAGAGTTTACCGGTTATGGAGCTCAATAGCTTCTTTTTCCCTAAAGTCAAAGTCAAATCTTTGAAAGCAACCTCGAGTAAAGGTCTTCTTATCATTCCCTTCTGTTTCTGGAACACGTCATAGAAAGTTAAATTTTGGTTTTTAATTTCACTCTCTCTCATGATTTGATCATATGCATACATAAACAAGTCAGTATTGCTTCGCTTATGCATTATTTTTGATTTGTTACGAATTTTCCCATTTGACTTCTCTTTATTATTGAATACATTATTATCGTTGGTATTTATTTCCTCTTTCATTGATTCAATCTCATCGAAAATGTTAGAAATGTTAATATTAGTTGAGGTGGAAGCTTCAGGTAATTCTATTAATTGGTTGAGAGGTCTTTCGTGTTCATCAGAAGGGTCTTGCCATATAGAGGAGGTTCTTCTGCGAGAGTGAGCCGGAGAAACTGGGATTACGAAATCTGAAGCTTTTCTCCATAATTCTCGGGCATGCATGCGCTGGGCAGCTCTTTTTCTTGACTTGTCATGTCTCCTTTCGAGAAAAGAAATGAATATACCGGAGATCTTGTAGAAAATTGAAAGCCCAACAGTCAGAGCGAACTGCATGATATTTAATTTTTTCAGTTCTTTGTTTAAAAACTCGTTATTGTATCTATCGTACACTATGTTATGCGGATACTTCAAAAATGCAGAAGTATCATGAGGATACGAGTATCCGATACAGATACGGGTATGATACGGCTCGGATACGTATCGGATACGCCACGTGGCGTATCCGATTATTTTAATATTTATTTTTTTCGGATACGACGGGGATACGGCAGGATACGGTAGGATACGGCTGGGATACGTTCAGGATACGGCTGAGATACTCCATTTAGGATACTTGGGCCCATTATATATTTTGGTCCATAATTTTTTTAAATATTCTAGGTTATTCAAATAACCAGGGTGTAAAGATAGGATTTAGGTCATATAAGATTCATGTGAAGGTATTTAGGAGTAGTTTTTTTTATCATTTAGTGCAAATAGCTTCTTTCTTGTATGATCTAATAAACTATATAAATAAAATTCAATAGAAGTAGGACATAAGAGCCTACTCTATTATTTTCAAAACAAAAAATTTAAATAAATTATATATGATACTTCTAGAATACTTCTAAATTAGTTTTATAATACTTCTAGAATAAATTTAGGATATTTTGATGATACTTGTATTGTTATGTTGATTATATTTATTGTCATAATATTTAATTTAAAAATATTATTAATTTATTATTAATTTAGTAATTATATATAATATAAATATATTAAAATAATAACTATATAGCCGTATCCGTACCCATGATTTTTTGAAAATTACCGTATCCCCGTATTCGTATCGTACCGGATACGATACCCGTATCCGTATCCGTGCAACATAGATCGTACATAGTATGAGAAAGATACTTAAAAGTATGAAATGAATAGATTGAAATTAAAATGAAGTACCATGAGGAGAACTCCAAATAGTAAAAGGTTTTCTTTCTTCGTGTTTGCATAACAACGGCTTTTTAACAGGCATTCTGTAAGTTATAATCATGTACTTGTTAGTTGATACCTCACAAGTCAAATCTATAAAGGGTCCAAATGCATGTAAAAAGTAATACATGCGCAAATCAAAAGAAGTTTCTTACTGCTTTCCGAACTCGAGCCCATCTTACAATAGTGTCTGCAAATTAAAAGACATCATGAATAATAATTATAACAAGAAGACTGAATGACATTAAAAAAAAAAAAAGCAAAAGATTAAGAACAATAAATCTACACTCATTAAAAGATCCACTGATTAATTCGCTGATTGTCGGGGCCAAACATACACAGACCATGCAGACCCCGACAATCAGTGAAAGAATTTGTGAAATATTTAGTGGTGTTAAATTTATTGCTTAAAGAAATACCCTCTTCCACAGTTAAATCTCTGAATAGTATTCGGGCAATAATAACCAGGAGGACAAAAGATTGCTTCGGTATTTCCAACATCGGCCCACAAGTCAGCCGATCCACACTTTTGGCTGTCATTTCCAGCACCTATTTGGTAATTATATCTGCATTTTTTTTCATTTAGTTTATATAAGAATAAATGTCTCGAACGAAAGAGAAGGAATATAAGGTGATTCTTACGGTTCACAACTGCTAGTGTCAACATTTAAAGTGGCATTAGGACAGTAAGCCCCCAATGGACATGCTGAAATTAAAAAAAAAACGCGTGAAAGTCTGTTAATATTTAAAGTTTCAGTTGCAGAAGGTTAATGAGTTTATAATTCTCACGGATCATGCAAGTGAGGCCACGAGGGCAGAAAAATCCCTCGGAACAAGGTAGACAATTTTGCGTTCGTTCAGGGGTGGTGTTTGATTGTATCGCATCCCTGATAACCTGTTCGTCAAGGGCAGTGCAAGACGAACCAGCATTGCAGCCCGAAACCCAAGAGGAGCTCAAATTGCAGTTTATATTTGGTTTAGGGGATCTCAAGTATTGGCCTCCATTATTGTACAAGCTGTCGAAATAGGATGATAACTCCGCTTGAATGCATAATCGCATTCCAAGATCCTCTGTTATTAATTAACTTGAATTACTAATAGAACAATTTTGCTTGACCAAGTAAGATAATTTTATATTTTGTCATTTGCTTTGGAATGTTGCTCATTGACCTTTATTTATTTATAGTAAATACAAACACGCATGGTTCAAAGAATTTTTGTATACAAGTGGTCCAATTAATTTAGTTGCTTCTTGATCCATGATATGAGAAGAGATAATGTTGAAATGGTACTCTGAAAAATTATTTTTGCGACGATTTTATTGAATATTAATATATTTTTTTGTTGAGTCACTCTCACGTGGTCATCCGTTTTTCTTTTTTATTCCGACTTAGAAAATTTGTGTTATTTAACAACTATATATACCTTGCTTTTGAAGACTATCAGCCAAGAATGATGTATCTGACAAAAAACCAAATGTCTCGTTCCAGTCTTTGTCCCTAAAAATAAAGAAGCGTATTAGAATGAAATATAATTCAAGAACTTGCGAGAAAGCAATGGATCAACCGCAGGCAAAATGGTATCTTATACGAGGGAATAAATTAAACAAAAAATGTAAATAAGAGCAAGTAAATGAGTAAAAGCAAAAATTATTAATTCGGGTAATAAATTCTTACTTGTCATCGATGCATTGACTAAAATTTTTGGCGATATCATTCCCGACTTGCATGGCGTGTTTTTGGAGATCACTTTCAAGCTCTGGATACATTGGTGGCGGTGCGAAACCAAATTGTGTGGCCGCATCTTTTTGAGATTGACAAGTATATAGAAGAAAAGAGAGAGTAAGAAGAACAAGAAATATTGGTTCCAAACTTTCCATGCGCATTGTAGGAGAAGATGAAGAAGGGTTTTGGATTGAAGGGGGAGAGGAGTGAAGAGAAGGGAAGAGTTATATTTTTACTTCTTTTTTGTAGAGGAGGTGAGGGGTGAAATATGCGAGCTTGGTGTGGACTTTGATCGCGTCCTTACTAGTTTTAAAAAAAATGTTCGGGTTTTGAAGAGGGATTAATATTCAAATATGTATGTTTATTAAAGAAATAAAAAAAGTCATGAAATTGGGTCATTCCAAGAAAAATTCTATTAATTGGAACATATATTGTTGTATATTTCTTTTGTAACTTGTAAGTAATAAATAGCAATATTACAAGGAATTCAACAAATAAACCTTAACTAGTCTTTGACTCTTTCTATAGATGTCATGGTCATTGAAACTTTTGATTCTTATAATTAATAATTAGTTTATCCACCAATTAAATATTGAGTCATGCAATGTTGAATTGGCGACGTTGAACATTCCCTGATTACATCTAGACTTCAGATTTTGGGCTTTGAAATTTGGGTTGAAGAACATTTAGAGCAGAATTGTTTTTTTATCGACTATAAGATGGGCTTATTTGTCACCTATCTATTTTCAAGAAATCGATTTTACCGATTTTTATCGACTATAGGACAGGTTTAGATGGGTTCCAACCGCTTGAGCTAGCTAGTTTTGGCATTTAGAGTAGAATTGTTGCACATGAATTTTGATTTCAGGTTATGGGCTAATGTAGAATCTCAATAAACAAAGTAATAGCAATCAAATCAGAAAATCAAGAGAGGAATAGCAGCATGAGATGGAATAAAGGGTCTATTCCGGAAGAACACTAGTTGAAGAAGTTGGATTAAATGTGTGAAATAGTGGAATATCCTTTTGGCAGGGAATAGGGTTAAATTTAAGACAAAAATACCCTTCTTTATTCTACTTCCAATTATAAACCATCAAATTCTTTTGATTAATAGTTTTATAATTGATCAGCCAATAATCAAAAGCACAAAATGTGGGTACTGAATGAGGAATAACTCACGAAATCACTGGTATGATATGTCTAGAATAAATTTACCCTCAATTAAATATTGAAAGGAAAATTGAGATTTCTCCTTTCACGCTCATCAGGAGTATACAGGAGCCCGCTACAATTAAGACATATTGCTGAACAACCCCAATATGATTTTATTAGAAACAAAAAGTTCACAGATAATCGAATCGAACCAAGTTTGATCGATCCGATTACCAGTTAGTCCTCTAATAGATGACACGATCCAAACCATGTTGATACATTCATCCCTTTCCCAAAATTACTCACAGAAACATACTGAACTAACCAGGTTGTTCATCTTTTTATTGAATTTCAGTCTTCAATTTCTTCCATTATTCACCTCGCCATCATCCCTTCCTTCCTCTGCCACGGTCACTTCTTGAGAAGACTGCACCAGCACGGATGAGAAGTACGGATACAACATATGCGTAACCAAAGGCGGGGTCGGCGAAACCGGCATCGCCGGACTCAGATCGACGCCAGATCCGGTAGCAGCAATAATCGACGGCTCAGCTTGTCGAAGCAACCACTCAATAGTTTCACCGTCCGTACTATGTCCAAGCTCGCGAGTGAGCTGGAAAATGCGAGCTGCAGCCATTGGAGGAATACGGACGCGACGGCCACGGCCACATACTTTAGTATGCCGATCCTTGGACGATACGGCCAAGGTAGATCGGCGACGACTGGCGGAGGAGGGAGCAGGCGAGGTAGGCGCGGGCTGAGAGGAGTGAGGTATTGGGGCAGAGAGAACGAGATCGGAGCTTGACATGATCTGATTTGGGGGGTTTAATAGGGTTTTTGTCTTTTTGAGTGGTGGTGGGGTCTGTTGTTATATAAAACTTTCTATTTGATCTGGATATATATCAATATATGGAACTGGTTCACAATAGAATCGGCCAAATAGGCATGCATCTTTTACTAATGGAGAGTAAATAAGAGAGGGTTCATGATAGACCTCTTTCGTATAAATTTTGATTAGGGTTTGTTGGGGGAGTGCGATCGTTTTGTATTCTTGTGGATTTGCGGAAAGTGGCGGTTGGAAATTGGAATGGAATGATACCGCCAAGGCGCCAACGAGAACATGAAACTTTGGACCTGTGCCGCGTGAGGCGTCGGAAATTAAATCATAAATCATAAATAAAAATAAATGTCATCATTTGTTTTCTATACTTGTTAAACTTTAAAGCCCAGTACGCTAAATGCAAAAGTACAAACAAATAGGACTGAACAGTCAAATAAATTGGGCCGTAAATAATAATAAATTATGGCCTATTAAATATCACAGCGGCCTGTAAAATTTAAATCATCTGCATCATTTAACAGGGCTCGCTGTCAATTCTAATTATGGCGGGAAAAACAAGTAAAGCGGATGTCAACGGAGCGGGTTGGGTTCGGATAAGTCTCCTCCATATTCGAACCTGAATTTTCGGATATTATCCGAACCCGAACCCAAAATATCCGCGGATATAAACCATATCCGAATCCGAACCCGTTATTCGAGAATCACCAATACAACAATTTTAAAAATAAAAAATTATAAATTAATATACAAATACGTAAAATCATCAGCAATTTTGTATACATAAAATAAACAATTTGTACAAAATACATTATAAATGCAAATATTACAAATAATTAATCCATAAAACACCACAATTTTTTATATCATTGAGTATTTTCGGGTATTTTTCGGATATTTCTCGGATATTTTGGGGTTCGGGTTCGGATATTTTTCGGGTTCGGATATACCCGCAAGTTAAAAATTACTCCCGAACCTGAACCCGAAACCCGACCTGCGGGTATTTTTTTTCGGGTATTAACCGCCCCGTTCGGGTCGGGTACCCGTGGGTTCGGATTTTACCCGACCCATTGACATCCCTAAGCAGTGTCAGTGACAATTGAGAAGAAAACATAAAATTGAAGAATGTACTTGGATACAATCATATACATGGCACCAAGGACGGAACTAGGGGGGCTAGTGGGGGCTTAACCCCCCCCCCCCCCCCCCCCCCCCCCCCCCCCCCACACACACACACACACACACACACACATGAAATTACACACCAATGTATATATAGAGAAATTATATATGTTATTATAATTTATAAGTTAAAAATTGTATTGAATTACTCGTTCTCGGCCCCCCTTATTATTCCGTCCTGGCACTATCAGCAAAAGAAACTAGATTAGATTTAATGACTAAAAATATGATATAGTTGGGATAATAAAGATCTTTAATTAATATTAAAATGAGGATTCGTCCATTATGCCGAATGCTTCTCGATCGATATCAGGTTAGGTCTTGAGATCGTGTATGCTGTCCAAAGATTTCTCGTAAAAGACTACCGGTTTACCATGCCAGTGTTCTGAAAACGAGGATTATCGAGCGACCGAGCCATCCACCTTGTCGTATCCGCTGAGGCAAGGCTATGGTACTGATATCGATCGATCAAATTCGATCCACAAGACTATTTCTCAAGATATGGAACTATTCCCAAATTAATAATTGTCTAATCAATATAAGTGATAACTTAGCATACCAAAATTGAAATTAAACAACTAAATGATTGAATTAGATGAGAAGAAGAAGAAGACAACAAATCAGAATAGAGAACCCACTAAATTAATGAGATGTATATATATCCCGACATGCAATCATTTCGATCTCAATTTCACGATGAGAAGCGGAGAATCGTCACATGCAATGCAATACCGTACCCCATTTGCCACATGTGCTGACACAACGACACTAAACTAACTTATCTTTCCCAAATCATATTTGACATGTCATATTTTTTGCTTATAAATATTGAATTGAATAATGATTTAAATAGAAATGGTGATAAATCGTAAGGTCTATAATTTTTTGTAAAAGATTGCTCCCCAGATCTATTTTTATATTATTGGTAGTTTTTCAGACGACATTAGGATATTTATTGATTTAGTAAATCTCTTTGATAAATACGTGCAAACTTATCATGATTAATTATTAGTTTTTTTTTTTTTTTGAAAGGAACTTAGAGCACGAAACATGCTTTTCGGGTTCTTTAATTATTAACTAAAGATATTTTTACAGACATTGTTTTATAGGTGCCTACACAACTCTATAATCTATTATAGTTGTCTTTCACGCAGTACTAAATCGACCGTAAGAACCACAAAAATTCAAATGACTATTTGTTACGATAATCCTATCTTCCAAAATACATTAAAATCTCTAATTTCCTGTGTTAATAAAACCGAGATTTTGGCTTTCTTGTTGAAGATTCTATTATTTTTTTCCTTCCATATGCACCATATGGACGCAACCCACAATCTTGTTTCATTGTCTTTGATATTCTCATTGATTTCTTGTTTTTTCTTTTTTTTTGAGAAAAATAGAGTAGCCTCTTGCGTCCTACTTCTATCATATATATATATTCATACATTCATACATTTGAGGTTAAAGGACTAATCCTAAGAAAAACTAAACATAAAACTCTCTTAATTAACTGAATCAACATCACTCATTCACTAAACCATGAATATTAAATCCTAATTATTTGCCGAGATTTCATTTCCATGATTTAGAATCCTGAATTCTATCTCACAGAACCCTAGGTATATAAACCTTTCCTTCACCGCCTACAGCCTCCTCAAACCCTTATTCACTCTTAACTCGATCTACACCCCTTTTCCACTGATCATCTTCTCTTTTCCACCCCTTTTGCACCATCTTCATCTTAATCGATTCATCGGATCTTTTCTCCATCTTAAACCTCGCCTGCTTGAGGCGCTGCCTGCTCACTCTATGTTAATCGAATCGCCGGATCGGATCCTATCTCCATCTTAAACCTCGCCTGCTTGAGACGCCGCCTGCTCGAATCACCAGATCAGATCGGATCCTATCTCCATCTTAAACCTCGCCTGCTTGAGACGCCGCCTGCTCGAATTTACACTCGGTTCCTTCAGTCGATTGAAGTACCTATTCTTCCTCCGTGTTTAACAGATCGTGAAGTTGATTGAAGATTCTCTCAAAGGTATTCATCTCTGTCAAATCTCGCCTTTCGTTTTGTATTTGATTCCTTTCTTCCTCCGTTAATTCTGACTGAAACCACCAAAGTTCTTCGTTTTGATTTGGTTCAGTGATTGAATTAAGGTTAAACCCTGGTATAAATCTTCCATTTGGAATGAGGTTTTTTGATATTTGAAGATTTCGCCTTTCTTCCTGATTATTTGCATCTTGTTTTCCATTGCTCGTATTTCTTCTTCTGATTTCTGACTTGTTCTGATTGTTTTCATCTTGTTCTTCATTGCTTGTACTTCGTCTTCTGATTTCTGCCTCCTCCTCTTGCATTTCGTCATTTATTCCTTGTGTGACATGATCTGCAATTATAGTTTGATTAGTGTAGTATGAAGATTCATTATGGTTTGTAGAACTATCATTAGAAGTAGAAGAATTATTATCTGAATCATAATTTTGATTAAATGTAATGTTTTTTGATTTTTTTTTCATGTATATTTAACTCTTCTCTTTCTTTATTTGCTGATTTATTGACTAATTGATTTATTTTATGCTCATAGATTATCATATCAATCAATTGCCTTTCTGATAAAGTTTGAGAAGTGAATGTTCTTCTACACCTTTCCAACCAGATCTGGTACAAACATATACAGATAAGTTCCTTATATTCCTTTGACTCTTCCTTAATCAAAATTACTTTTAATGGATTAAAATCATCATAATAAGCAATACCAATAATTCCATGAATTTTAATCAATAATTATTTTATGAAATCACACTGACTTGTGATATGTTGTACATTTTCTTCAGATTTTTTACAAAGCACACATCTATTGGGTATTGACCAGCCCTTTTTCTTCAAATTATCCACAGTGAGTAATTTATTTAAGTATATTAACCATAAAAAAAGTTTAATTTTTAACTGAATTTTAATTTTCCATAATTTATTATAATAAGCCTTAACATAAACTCCTTTAATTAAAGTTTGATATGTGCTTTTGCAGGAGTATTTTTTGTTGCCATTCCAAATCCATTGAAAAGCATCACTTTGATAAGTATTCAAATCTAGAGAGCTGCAAATATGTTCCAATTGAACTAATTGATCTTGTGCTACAGCAGATAAAGGTATGTTTATACCCAAACTACAATATAAATTTGTTTCATTTATTGTGTTCCAAAAATATTTTACTGTCCCTATCTTATTCTCTGAATATGAATATAGTTCTGAAAATTTAAAAATTAAAGCTTTATCACACCATCTCCCTTTCCAAAAGTTCACTTTTGATCCATCTCCAATTATTATGTTTAAGCTTTGATTAAAAAAGTCATGATTTTTTAAAACATCATTCCAAAAGTAAGAATTATTTTTATGATTTGAATTATCATTATTTAAATATAATGGTTTATCAATAATATTATACCAATCTAATTTATCTTCTGATGTATAAAATAGCCATAGCCATTTAATTAACAATACTTTATTAAATATTTCCAAATTTAATACTCCTAGTCCACCTTTGCTCTTAGGTTGACAAACCTTTTCCCAATCAACTAAATTATATCCAGTACTATTATTCCCTTTCCAAAAAAAGTTTTTTCTTATTTTATCAATTTCTTTAATTACCCATTTGGGGAATTTAAAAACATTTAAATAATATATAGGCATAGATGTTAATACTGAATTCATAAGTATTAATCTCCCTGCTTTATTTTATCAATTTCTTGTTTTTTCTTCTTGTATATTTCTTTCCAAATTGCCATCATTGTTGTGGAGACGGAAATCGAGAGTCCTACTCTGTTGTAGCATTTTGAGGTGAATGAGCACGACGCAAATAAGTGATCGACACATTCAGGTGAATCCGAGCATAAAACGCAAGCCGTCGGGTGATCCCATCCTCTTTTTGTCAGGTTTTCTTGAGTGAGTATTATGTTGTGTACTGCGACTGCGAGCCATATAATAATATTCATCATTCATTTTTCTATTTTCTTGCTAATAATATTCATCACGTTTCTGAATCCATTTTGCTTATTAGATTCGTCAATCAATATAATCTTGAATTGATTGCAATCCAGGTGGATGAGTTGGGATTAAAGGGCAGCAAAAGAAGCATGTCATCCATCGTAATGTTGAAGATTTTGATTTTTTGTTTCTTTGACATTTTGGTGTATGTTGTTTTGTAGTACTCGAGTTAGCGTCGTAACAATGAAACGATTATGTGTTTTAGAGATACTTTTGTTTTATTTAAATGGCGAAAATATTATTCATATTTTATTAATATAATTCCAATGTTGCGGCTAAAGTTAGTTTTGAGACAAAATTTAGTCTCATAAAGATACATTTAGACACTAATATCATTCACATAAATAGTATATTTAGAGACTAAAGTTTGTCACATAAAAAATATATTTAGAGACAAGATCTAGTCACGAAAAGAACATAGTCAGGGACAAAATATAGTCAAATATAGTATATATTCAGATACTAAAATTTGTCACAAAAATAGATTATCCAGAGACAAAGTCTAGTCACAGAACAATCAAAGTTGGGGACGGAAGTTAGTCTCATAAAGAATATTTTCCACGACGATAACTTGTCACAGAAAATTTATTTTCAGGGACTACCTAAGAAAATGAGGGAAAAAATCGTAAATTAGTCTTGTCGCATTCTCATTAGGGACCAAAATCAAAAAAATTGTATTTTGCGGTAATTTATTGCGTCGGCGATGTTAGAACAAAATCTTAGCAACTAGATGTAGTCCCACAAGATCTACAATGACTCCAAACCGTGTTTTCGGGACTAAACACGTTTGTCCCTAATTGTATTTTTTGTAGTAGTGATATAACTAACTCAGGTGCAAATAAACATGAATTATTGTTATAAACACATTTAGTTTAATAATATTTTGATAGTTTCTTGAATTTACATCAAGCATCGATCCTTTTCACAATTTAGGTTATTTTTGTAGTTTTGTACACTAGTAATTTTCTAATAAGTGATTATTAGTTTACTAAAAGAGCAGTGATGTACACCCCCTAGTATTCTTCCCTCACATTTTTGATGACGTGAATATGATTTAGCACCTTCAAAATTAACACATAAATAAATAGTTTAACATCTTAATTTATAATTTAATTATCTTAATTGATGATTGAACATGCAATTAAGATGTTAAATCATGAATTAAAATATTATTTTTTACAAAATTAAATCATATCCATGTTATCAAAGATGTGGGAGAAAAGATAGGGATATGTCCAACATTTTTCTTACTAAAACGAATGCCTTCGTGTAACTATACAAAATCATACCAACAAACACGCCCTTATCTTTTCATAAACCACAAAACATTGGCATGTTTTATCTCTATAGCATACATTGGTAATTTTTCATTACCTACTTTGTATCGAGGGAGAATTACATGTATATCCTTACTAAACACTTAAATAACAAATTTGTTCTTATTAAATCACTAATATCAAATTTATCCTTTCTAAATACAATTCCTATCAAATGTATCTAATTAAAATTTACAAATATCAAATATATCCAATTTGTTAAACTGTTGTTAAGTTGATCATTATTTAAAATTTAAAATATAATCAAATCAACATATATAAATTTAAATGACCAAATTACCCTCCTATTTGTGAGAGAACTACCCCATGGTGTCTTCGTTTCCGCCGCTAGGAGATGAGGAGTGAAAAATCGTTCTAGAATACTTTTGAGTTCTAATATAATATGATTTCGGATAAGCAAATTTCCTTCTAAATTTACAAACAAACTATACTGTAAAAAATACAATTTACAGAAAATAAATCAAGAGAGCTATTAACTTAACTATCATTGACCAATAAAATTTCACATAAATCCAAATAATTATTCAGGCAACAATTACAACAAATACTGAATATCTAACAACAATTTAATGTAACATATAATAAATAAAAATAGGGAGCTATTAAGTTGAGTTCATTTTTTAGAATACAAATAGAATTCACTTGTCATGAGTGCATATTCTTATTCAAGTTAAATTCGTCGAATAATATCTTGAACATAACAGAATATGCACTCATTACAATTGGATTTTATTTGATATCTTATAAAACGGATTCAACTAAGCATTTCCCTAAAAATATACAGATGACAATAACATATACTCGGCAAAATTTCTTTTATTTTGGTAAACCATGAAATGCACATTCATATTAATTACTGAACAAATTTTCAATGATTTTGGAGAGCGAGGAAAACGTGCCGAAACACGCACATACAGCCCCTACCACCATTATCAAACCGCACATAAATCCCTACGAAATATATATATATTAGTATAAATAAATAAAAAATTATATATCCTGAAACCAAATTACTTGAAAAATACCTGAAACCAAGTAACTTTTCCTTTGACAATGCTCAAGAAACAAGCACACGGAAAGATATATGTCTGCAGCATTTTGTTAGAGTCATAAATTAATGATTAATATCAAAGAAACAAGAAAAATACAAATAATGAAGAGAATATATAATTACTTACCACGAGCATGGTAAGCAAAGACCCGATTAAAGCCATGACAAGTCCTTTGGGAAAAAAAAATCATTGGAAATTTGAAATTTAGAAATTTAGAAGTAGGGTTTAGGGTTTAGGGCATGAATTGGTCTTACCGAAGAAAGGAACAGAGAGGGCAACGCCGAGAGTAGAGATCACGAGAACGCTTCGAATTATGATTGCGTATAAATGTGATTTTCGTCGATTCAAAGGAATCAATTCTTCGAAACTCAGTGCCATGGGCATTAATGTCAATGCATACGTGTCAAACAGTTAAGGCTCTTCAATATTTTAATAAAGAAAATACGTTATATTTACTGTTTTATTTTTTATCAGTAGATTTGAGTAAATTGAGACTTTTTGAATTATATTTTAGTTAGTTTTAGTTTTTAGCTGAAAAAATTGAAAAGATAAATAGATAAGGATATTTTGTAATTGGATTCACCACCTGCAATAAAAAATAAAATAAAATAATTGAGATCAGGGTTTATGGTTTAGCGAGTGATTTTATAATAAAATTAAATTACCGTGGTCCAAAGAGCGATTTTAGAAGCTACCAAATTCTGAGGCAAATTAAGAGTAAATTGAGACTGAGTAGTTTCACCGAACATCAAATATCCCATTATCCCCACTCCCGCAAACAACACAGTACATATTCCAAAACTACAAAAATCAAAACCCTAATTATGTTCAAATTTTTCATATTTATTCAGTTATTTTTTTTTTATTTTTTTTACCTCGAGAAGAGAACAGAAGGAAAATCATTTGGTTTCTTGAGAGAGGAATAAATATTCGGGAACACCGCGTGACCGGAATAACAATACCCATACAACCCAATCGCAATTGGAATACCAGATAAATTTAAAAGCGAATCGTTTTTACTTTCGAATCCAACCTCGTCTACTAGTCCAAGCCAGAACAAACTGAGTACTATCAATATCGACGCTACCACCCCTCCAGCTGTACAAAAAGACCAACAAAATTGAGCATAATTCAGGGACTTTTTTGCAAGTTTCTCAACGAAGAAAAAGTTCGAGGACCTGAGATGTAGCTGAGAAGACTGAGATCGCGAAGCCAAGTTGTGGGAAGAACAACTAGAGTGGTGAGAATTGCGAAGAAAACATGCGAGTTTATGTATATTCCACCGATATTTAAATGCGCATTTGGAAATAATGACGATAAATTATCGCTCTCGAGTATAATATACTCCACACAACAAGCCTACAAACAAACAAAAATATTAATTAATTAATTTAGTTATTATATTACAATAAGTTGAAGATTTTGCTTACATATAATTCCACATAAAGCACTACCTGCAAACAAACAACAACTTATCTTAGATTTTTATTAAATGAAAATAAGATATAATTGAGAGAAGAGAATATTCAGGATTTTATTTATTACTGAAATGAGGATTCGGCCAATTGTGCCGAAAGCTTCCTGACCGATATCAGGATAGGTCTCGAGACCGTGTTTGCTATCCAAACATTTGCGTAAAAGAATACCGGTGTACCATGCCAATATTGCGAAAACGAACATTATCGAGAGACCGAGCCACCCACCTTGTCTTAACGCGTATGGGGTCGAGAGTATTCCCACTCCACATAACACATTCATTCCTTCAAAAAAATAAAAAGTTTGTTGTTAGCCAAGAGTACATTATTTGTTCAATTTGAATTAAGTAGTCTTGATTGGGGATTTTTTTTTTCTTGTTTGTTGGATTGGAAGATTCTAACTGTTTGGGAGATGGAATTAGGAAGGGAGCCGAATCTTAAAAACCCACTCCAGGGAATTTTGTGTTTGGAACTATTTCTAGAATGGAAAAACATAATTTCAGAATTTTATTTCTACACAAAATCAAAGAAATATAATTCTCTTCAAATCATGGAATGTCAAGGTGGAACATTCGGATAACACACCAACCCAAATTAATTATATTATATTTATATTAAAATTAATTATTATATTATCATATGGGTAAAATATAATATTAATAATATAACCATACATTTTATATTGTTATAATAATATATTTTGCTATTATAATATTATTTTATTATTAAAATATTATTATTTTTATTATAATATAAATGCAACATAATTTATAATATTATAATAATTGTCTTTATTATATTTATTATAATAAAAAATTATATCTATATAATTATATTTATTGTAATAATATATAATAATTATATTATATATTGCTACAAGATTGATAATATTATAGTAATTATATTATAATAATAAAATAATTATATTTAAATAATTAACATAATATTATATATATTATTTTAATCATATATAATAATTATATTATACTTAATATGTTTTTATATATTATTATAATAATATATAATAATTATATTATAGTATACATTATTTAATATTATATATATTATTGTAATAATATATAATCATTTTATTATAAATTGCTACATGATTGCTAATATTGTAGTAATTATAGTATAATAATAAGATAGTTGTATTGTAATTATTATTTCCATATAATTAACATAATATTATATATATTATTCTAATAATATATTATAATTGTATTATATTATAATTGTATTATATTATTAAATATATTATTGTTATAATATATATAATTGTATTATATTATATATTAATATTATATTCGAATATATTATATTATATATCATTATTTTTAACCGAATAAAATATAATATTATAATGATAATATAATGATACGTTTAATATTATTTGATTATTTTAGAAAGATACTTAATATTTTTTTATCAATTTTAATTAAATATTTTTTGTACATTTTCAATAACAAAATTCTAAAATTTTCACAACCGAACAGAGAATTATATTTTTCAACATCTTATAATTTAAACATCCAAACAAACTGTGAAATTACTAATTCCAGAATTTTTTTCTCCTCCACCTTATAATCCGATTCCAATCTACTAATTCCACTTGCCAAACAGTCCCTAAATTCTAAATTTTACAAGTTATTTCATATGTTTTGGGTTATTTTCCTTTGTTTAGTGATTATAATTGTTTGGATCATTTATGTATCTTTACACTTCTAGAAAAGATCATATTTATCCTTTAAAAATAAAAAAATATGTAGTAATATATTTTAAAAACTTAGAACGTGTCAAAAGTATCAAAATATTTAACTTGAGAGGGTAAATATGATTTTTTTTTTTTTTTTATGGTAAACAATATTTATTTAGCATACGTGAATCTCTCTAATCGGTAACATGTATAAATTGAAGTGCCCAACAAGGCAACAACAAAGAATAATCAAGACGGCATTGGGTTCTCTCTGATGACTCAAACAAGTAACTAAATTATTTTCTTGATTATTAAACGAATTAACAGAGAATGCTTGTTTGTTCTTTATTCGATTGATGTCGATGGAATTTAACAAGTTAAAATGTAACTGAACTTTGATTAATGAAATATACACGGTTGGTGCTAAAAGTTCTCCCTAATTACTCAAAAAAAATCTAAAAGTACGTGTTTAGTTTCTATTCACTTATTTTATGGGAAAAGCATAATTCAGTCTGGGTAGATAATTGTTAATTCTCAACCAAAATTCATTGATTTGCTAGATGTCAAAACTAGAGAAAACATTGTAATGATGAAAACAAATAATACGTCTAGTTTTGTCTAGTAAAACTAAAATCACAAAACTATTCGGATCTTAACAAGTAGATGCTATTTTCATTCCCTGCCAAGTACACAATAATGTCGACCTTCACATGGCATGATTAATTGACATGTCACGTGATAGGTTTTGTTATCACAATTAGACACATGCGACGCGGAGGCCAGCTTATGGTACTGGGTATCAATCAAATCTGATCCTCAGAATATTTTCTCAAGATATATGGAATTATCCCCTCTTGGGTAGATGAAAATTGAAATTAAACAACTTGATTATGGATCTACATGATTGATGATTCAATGAATGAATTAGATGGCACGAAGAAGACAAATCAAAATAGAGAACCCATCAAATTAATGAGATGTGTATATATTCCGACACGTAATATTTCGCTTCATTTTCATGATGTGAAGCGGAGAATCGTCCAAGTTTCTCGTCACATTTAATACCATACGGTCCTTACCCCCATTTGCCACGTGAGCTGACACCACGACCATAAACTATCTTATCTTATCCAAATCATTTGATTATAATTTATCCATTTTATATTTATTTAGGATGATATTATACAAATTAACAAGAATATTTTTTAATTTCTTAATGTAAATAATAATTAATGCAATCCTTTTAATTGAAAAGATCTAGTTAATTACAAATTTCCAAAATATTTTTTTTGAAAAGATCATACCATAGAATTATCCATTTATTTATTTAGAGAAAATATTTATTTACATAAAAAGTGATAAAATCTCTTTATTTTTATATAACTATGTCATTTTCATATGGATATGGATTATTGAGTTGAGCTAAATTGTTAGCTGAATAGTTTCATGAATGGCATGTGTCTTTAGAGTAATGATAGAAACCACACATTTTTTTCACGAATTTATCACAACTGTCACGTGTCAGCCATTCATTGGCTGCAAGTTTCCATCAACTTTTGTTGTAGTCAATGAATGGCTGTCACGTGGCAGTTGTGGTAAATTCGTGGAAAAAAATGTATGGTTTCTATTATTACTCGTGTCTTTATGCTTTCGAAACGACAAAAAAAAAACGATGTGCCATGTTTCACGTCTAGACCATACATTGACAATTGTTCAAAAATCAATTTAGGCAAAATACGTCCTCTTGTAAAGAAACGTACCAAAAGTATATTCGAATTCGACCATAATTATTAAAAATAAATACGGTGAATTTGACCCATTTCTATGTCCAGATCCATTACTCGACAACATGAGAAATTGAAGTATGATTTGTATATGTGACTATGTCCAGGTTCATTGCCTAATTTCGTTTTCAATTTTTCCAATCATATTTCTTGATAATTTACTTTCATAAAAATAAAAATATATATATCGTTGCGCGTACCGTTCATGACTGCCTGAGTGTATGAGCACTGACGGGTCTTCGGAAACCCATGACCGTCGAATTTTCCATCTTCGGGAATTACCCCCAGAGACGATTTTCTAGAAGCATTCGGGAGTTGAAGAGAATGCGAACTTTTAATCTCGTCTTCGTGTTGTTGTTGAATGTCATCGGAAGATGTCGGTAAAAGAGGTTTTGTCAACGAATGGACGATTTCGGGAGTTTGTTTTCCTCGAAAGGAATTCGTTAGGAACGAGCCCGATAGTTTTGTAAATGACGACTCGAGATAGCTAATCGTTGCATTCGGCGTGAAGCTACTGTACATGTCAATCGACTGCCTGAAAAAAGAAATTATTATTTGTTGTTTAATAATTGAATATATAATGTGTTTGTTAAATAATTATAAATTTATTGTGAATTAATAATAATATGTGGTGGTTCTTTTAAAAAAATAAAAAAAAAAATCAACTTTTTTTTAGTTGTGTTACTGTACGGTAGTTTTTGTATTAGAGTGGTTATAGATGCAAGACAAAATAACCTAATCCCTGTATTTAATGTGGTTTCTTTTTTGTCAAGTGAGAATTGGACCAACTAAAGCTAGGATTTGGACACAATAAAGTTTATAAGAATCTTTTTGAATCTTGGATCTATTTGAATCTAAGAAATTAAGTTAAAAAAGTAACCACCACGTCATACAACCAACAGTCGAATTCAATTATTAGGAACATTATTATTTTGTTAATGTCATTATCCTACTGTTACCGTGATCTGACAAATATGATTTTGTATAGCCTGTCACCCCTCTGTGACAAAATATTGTTTTGAAAGTATATTCAATTTTGATGACACATTCTCCTCTCCCATTAATTTTTAGATACAAAAAATACGATGAGGCTACATCATCGTACTGTTCATCCAGCACTGTTCACCACTGTTCGTTGCTGTTCATCCGGATATTATTCATTTCTTTTACTGTTCATTCATGTTACTGTTCATATATTTTTTTGAATTTTTTTTTTCTTATTATAACAGTTTTGATTGGTACCAAGCAGCATTTTTTTGTGCTTATTATAATATTTTTGATTCGTACCAAGCTGCGTCTTTTATGTTTTTTTGTTGGTCTTCTTCAGAATTTTATTTTATTTGACATGTTTTGTATTCTAAATAAAATATTTGAATTTTTCTTTTCGAACATATGATATGTTTTGAGGAGGAAAAAAATTTGCATTTATTGCATAATACTTGTGACACTATTTAATATCAGATTTTTTTTTTAAATTAACATTTATGAAGATTACTTTTGTTTTGCACTTGTAACGTTTTAGATAAAATTATTATTTTATGATCATAACAGATTTTGAAAAATCGCAGCGAAACGCGAGAAATATTTCTATTTTCTTATCAAATAATATATCCCGCAACGAAATAATATATCAAATAATATATAAAATTATTACTTTTGTTTATTATATTATTTCTTATCAAATAATATATCCCGCAGCGAAGCGCTATTTTCCTAGTATAATTAAATGTCAAAAGATATAGGTTAGCTGGTGACAAATATGAGTTTTAATTCCACGTCAGATCCTATCCTATCCTACTGTAGACTAAATTCCGGGGAAAATGGGGGCAACAGCTAAGCCACGATATGGTCCCTCAAACAACATTTATTTGACATAGCAAATTCAGAAAAAACTTATTTGACTAATCCCTAATGCAGGGGAGCAATGTACAGATCTAATCATGCCCGAATCAAGCACGGTTTCCCTGCGCCACATTTTATAAAGCAATCTCTACCGTTAGATCTGGATAGGTCACATGGTAATTGTTATCGAGAAAATATACATTGTTGGATCCATGATCGGAGGATCATGAAAATGGTTGATCGGACGGTCTCGGGTCATGAAATATTTATGACGGGTAATTACAAAAAGTTTGTTCTTCTCCAGTTGTTTATAATTGGAGATACCATATCAAAAATATTATTTCTATTTTAGTCTTTGGATATATTTCATATTTAATATCAGTCAAATTTACGACCATGTTATTTATCATGTCAGATAAATTATAATTTCAAAATAATCAAGTCAAGTCTCTATTAGTATTTCAAATCCATTTTTTGTTAATATCCACATTTCTTTTTGAATGTCTGTTCAATTGTCTTCGCTAACTATTTTATTATATTATATAAATATATGAATTAGTTTACATAATTGAGGGAAATGCATTGCCTTGTTTTAAAAAACTAAACCAAACACGTTGACCTTATTATTATTGGAAAAAATAAACAGAAGTCGATAACGAAATCAAACAAGTCCTCCGATATTCAATAATTATAATTTTATGTTATAAAATATTATGATTATGATATCTACTTAAAAAGAATACTATCATATGATCATATCACGAAACTCTATTTTTTAACTGTACTGGAGAGCAGTGGCGGATTTTGCCCCAAATCAATCCGGATGGGTGCGATAATCTAGGGGGTGCTACAGTGAGAAATTTTCAAAAAAATTTGGGGATACGGCGATACATAATTTTACAGTTCTATTGTAAAATACACTGACATAATCACATATATATATTATTCTTCAAAAATCTAAAGAGGGCAGCTACTCATCTAGTCCTTTAATAAATCCGCCACTGTCCGAGAGCACGTTCTTTGAGATTTAACAATCTGCAGAATGCAGGCTGAATACAAATTACATGCACCTGGTTCGCGCCGCAAGGTCTAAAACTACCATAGAAAATAGAAATCACAGGGTGGGGATCTATTTGTACGGACCGGACCGTACACAGATCTAAGCACCGGTTGTATAGAAAATAATTCCGAGGGTTAGGACGGTTACCTGTAACTCTGTGGCCATTGGTTCGTGTAGGAGTTAGGTCTGCTGCCTCGCGGAGCATCCGCATCGTCGGATTCGTCGGAAGAGGAATCCGTGCCGTCCATTCCAGCATCATCCTTCTCTCCTTCCTCTACGTGGCTCTCGTAGTCGTCATCTTCACTCACAATCGAGTGCTTGTCAGACGGTGAGTTCTGGATGTCCATCCTCTGCTATCATACCAAGTAATTTTGTAATTAAAAGATAATTCAATCTGAACTGGACAGAATTATTTATTTCTTATTAGTATGAAAAATTGTAATTCGTTTTTGTGGCTATTTGAAATGAATAATCGAAACAGAGTTGTGTTAGACTTGGAAGGAGAAAGTTTCTTCAGGAAATTCTTATTGGTTAATAATTATATAATGCTGTCAATTCAAAATATTAATTATTTACTTTGAATTTACTATACGCCAATATTCCATTTGTAATCAATTATTATTTCCCTCTATAAATGGAAATTCGGAATCAATTTAATTATCCCTAGTGATACAGCTTAGTAAAATTTGAAATTTCAATAAAAATTGATTGAAAAAAACTGGCAATGAATTTCCATAACTAGCTTGCTACTGTTTCAATTGTAAGAGAAGGCAAACATCCTTACGACATGTTCATATCATAGATTCGATTGAAAAATATCTTAAACAGTTCCTTTTAAAAAAAATCGAGCAAAAGAAACAAGAGAAACATGCGAGGATTAGAGAAAATAGATCTGAAATGCAACAAAAATCTGAATTTTGAACAAAAAAAATGGAGGGAAAAAGGGATCTGATATAGAATCGAAAAAGATCTGAACCTGAATTTGGTGAAATTGGGATTGCAATGGAAGAAATTCGTGGATTCGTCCTTTTGCTATTAGAGAGGGAGAGATGGTATTGGTTTAGACAATCTTGAGAGGAGAGCGTTTACTCTCATTTATAGAGGGATTGGTCTCTGTATATTTTCGAATGGAACCAATGTTAAATATCAAAATATTTATGGTAATTGTGTTTTTTTATTGTAATAATTTTTTATTACGATAACCAAAATATAATTTCAAAATAAGATTATTTCACATTTTATGCAATGGGACGGATATTGCCCGAACCGATCCGAACCGTATCCGAGGAAATATCCGGATCCGAAAAAATATCCGGATCCGTTTTTACTGGTTTGGATCCGGATCTAAGAGCTAATTTTTTGATGGATCCGGATATGAATCCGGATAGTATCCGGATCCTAATAAAATTTGTAGAACGGGTAACCGTTTTGTTGAAATCATTACCAAAATCATAGTAATACCTAATAGACAATAACTATATTTTAATAGACTATATATATATATATATATATATATATATATATATATATATATATATATATATATATATATATATATATATATATCTGAGAGAGACTAACCTACTTAATTAAGTACACAAGTTTTGGTACTTCGTGTTTTTAAACCATTGGATTTGCAACGAGATGTGTGTATTTAATTATGTGCACAAAATTTCATGATCATCTTGAAAAAACACAAATCTCAATGCAAATCCAATGACTAAAAGACATTAAATACCAAAACTTTGGTATTTAATTAAGTAGGTTAGCCTCCCTATATATATATATATATATATATATATATATATATATATATATAATTTGTTTTAAAATTACAAAATAATCAAGACTCGAATTCTAAAATTATTATAATATTATCATATCATAGTATTCGTTTTAATATCCGAATAGGAACCGTATCCGTATCTGTGTCTGTATCCGACAATAACCGAACCGTATATGTATCCGTTTAATATCCGAACCGTATCCGGATCCATATCCGAAAAAAATATGGATATGGGTCTGGTATGACCACTATCCGAACCGTATCCGAACCGTTGATACCCCTACAAGGAAGTGATAAGTGAGTTGATTAATATTATTAATTGATTCAATTGATGACTTAATTGATCGTTTAGTTAAATTGACTCGTCAATTAACACGTACTAATATTAACATATTATAAATTATTTACGTGTTAATTAAACATGTCAATTAATATTTAATTAAGTCAATTAGAAAAGCTAATAAATCTATTTAACCATTTTTTGCACACTCATCTAGGATGTTGGAATGAGTTTGGGGGCCAAGTATATTTTTCCTTAAATATATATGATATGTTACAATTTAATTATTTTTATGATGAATCTATATGAAAGATTTTATTTATGTAATTTATGAAAAATGATAAACTAATAAATAAATGTAAGAAATATTAATCATTAATTCATCATTAACATGACTATAACGGTGATTTGATAAAACAAAATCGAAATCATTTTCAATTTAATCATATTGGCTCTTCTAATAGCGCTATCCATATCCATATATAAATTATATTAATCAACACATCTTGATTGTTCTCCGTATTAATTTTACGTGACAACTGTGAAATAATAATGTGTACCATATATCAATTAGCAAGTTAAAATTATCATGTCAATTTTGATAAAGAGGGTGTGTGTTGGGGAATCATGAGGGCAAAGTAAAATTACGCTGTCATGTATATCCAAATAAAACATTGGAAACATAGAAAACTCTCTTGCCCGAGTTAAATATTTGAAAGATTATATATGTTACATATACAAAACATAGAAAACTATTTGTTGAATTATGGAGGCAAATTGTAAGCTAAATGAAAATTATGGTATGCCTCCGTTTCATCCGGCTTTTCGTGATGTCATAATCATTTAAAATTTGATGAAAAATGTTTTTATTTTGTATTCCAATTTCTCTTCAATTAATTTTATATTCAAAATTTGATAATTTTAATTGAAATTTAATTAATTACATCATTGATTAGTTTAATTAGAAAATAATTAATTAAAAATTAATTATAGTCATTATTAATCGGAAGAAGTGTTTCGGTGCAAATTGAAGACATATTTCATCCAAAATGGTTTCATAATATCGTGACGATGACAGCCATAAAAACGTAGGTCAAATGGAGAGGAGGCACAGTAGAATTCCTCATTTTTTTTTTGGGGTGAGATGCACCCTCCCTCGAGCACTACCTGACCTGAGTTAAATATTTGTAGGATAATATATTGTTATCTTCTGCTTGCAACTTGTATAGTGAGAGTGAGAGTGATATTTATTTTTACGTTCGTTTTAAGAGACATGTTCGGATGGAAGTAAAGTTTTTGCAATTAAAGTTTTTGCAAGTCTTTATATTTTATGGCCCATAAACCATACAAGAGAAAGCTTGTAGGCGAACTAGGCACTGTCATCAAGTGTGAGAATATATCAAAAGGCCCGCATTAGGTACCCTTTTTGTCTTGTTTTGAGAGCAAATTTATCATTTTGTTTGCTCAGATATTATCCACAACAGTACTAGTTCAACTTCTTGCCATTAGATTCCATGTGGAGATTCCCATTAGATAATAGAATCATAATCATAATATATGTACTAAGCCTCAATTTTCTTCCGAACTTTTACTTACTTGTCCTGTGATATTTACTAACTGGATACATAAAAATAAATATGTAAAATCAGTCATTTAAGTAGTCTCTGAGTAAAAAAATTATGAAAAAATGTGTGATTCATAACAATACTAGAGAACCAATAAAAAAGTATCTATTTTACGCATTTTTTTCACTCGATAAAAAAAGAATTAGAGTATCAATTATCTAAAAAAAGAATTAATTTTTTTTGAAAAGAATAAAGTATCACTAAATCACTAATCAAGTTGGCCGTAATGGAAAAATATAACAAGGTTAACATTATTTTTGAACATGATGTATAAAAATGGCCTGTAGGCCCTATAGATAAATCCAAGATTAAAATGATCAAATTCAAAATTGTTCAGCCCAAAAAAATGCAACCTCTTTCTCCTCCATCATTTCGTTTCGTCTCGTCTCTCATTGTTCTTGTCTGCCATCCTCATCCTGTTTTTGTCAAGTACCCAGATTTAGTTTCAGCCTTTTTTCAAGACATTAGACCATTAGAGTGAGTGCATGAAAGCAAAAGAAGAAGAAGAAGAAGAAGAAGAAGAAGAGGAGAAGACCGTTAAGTTTTAACATACCTGCAAAGTTTTTTTTTTTTTTTTTTTTTTGATTTATTAGCAATGAATTGATATCCGGGGTTTGTACCAATTGAGAGATTGGTTTCTGAGACTGGGATATATTTGTGCAAGAACCAAATCCCGTCTATAGTGAGTTCGAATTTCGAATCTGCTTCCAATGGGTTGCTTGGTAAATGGTACAATTGAAGAAGAGCTTTCTAAAACCCTAATTTGGATTTTGTTCTGCATGGGAGGCAAGGGTAATGGTCCTCTCATGCGTATCCACATAAAACGTTAAAAACTACTCTCTTAAGTCTTAAATATTTGAAGGGTTATATACAAAATACAAAAAAAACTATTTGTAGAATTATGGGGGCAAATTGTAAGATGCACCCTCCCTCAAAGTACTCCCTGACATGAGTTAAAGTATTAGTAGATATTTTGATCGAACGGTAGGGAATGAAACAATCCAACGGTCAAGAGAGCAAGAGCATGGAAGAAGGAGAGAAGGGCCCAATGTTTAAAATTAGTATCTGAGTAATGATATATTGTTTGTTATCTTCTGTTTGCAACTTGCAAGAGACAATGTCATATTGTCATGGATGAATTACTGAGTTATTAAGGACATGTTCGATGGATAAGTTTTCGGTTCATAGGAAACAGAGTTTTTGTAATCAAAGGTACGGACACAACACAAATCTTTATTTTTTATGGTCCATGACTCCATGAGTAAGAGCTAGCCAAATGTGACCCGACCCGAAAAAATGACCTGACCCGTCCGAATTCGAACTCGACCTGACCCGAAAATATTGTAAAGTCAACGATCCGAATCCGAAATCTAAACCGAATGACCCGAACCCGAAATCGATCCGAAACCGAATGACCCGAAAATTAAAATATTATTGTTCAAATCAATATAATATTGCTTAAATATCTTGGAATCAATAAAATAAATTCGGAATTACCCGAAAATTAAATTTTTGGAAAATCGAAATATTCGAAATCAAATTTTGCGAAATCCGAACTACCCGAAAATCAAAATAGTCAAAATCCGAATGACCCGAAAACCGGAACGACCCGGAACCGAATGACCCGAAAATTGAAACGACCCGGAACCGAATGATCCGAAAACCGAAACGACCGAACCCGAATGACCCGAAAATCGAAACGATCCGAACCCGAATGACCCGAAAATCAAAACGACCCGAACCCGAATGATCCGCGACCCAAACCCGAATGACCCGCGACCCGATGACCCGAATGACCCGTAAATCGAAACGACCCGAATCCGAAATTATCCGATCCAAACCCGACCCGACCCGTCCGATTGCCACCTCTACCCATGAGCCGTAGCCAATGTTCCAGAAATCGCTTGGCGCTCGTTAGTCGGCAGACGACCATCCAGCGCCAAGGATGATTAATCGGGATTAATCGAAAATCTCGGCAGATCTCGGCGGATTTTTATTTTTTATATTTAATATTTAAATTAATTAAACAAAATTAACAGCTTTTTTAATAAGTTTTGAATAATTTAAGTAACAAAGTTACAAAATACACTACGCCACTAAACTAACATAAACTCAAATAATAATTTAAATAACATAGCTGATATCCGAATAACGTAATAAAATTTCAAATAACATAACATTATCATGAAAAAAAATAAAGGAGAAAAAAAATGAGCAAGAATATTTTGTTTCACGCCTGTCCCCCGTTGCGAGAAACGAGACAGGAAAATAAATAATTTTTCTTGCACGAAGAAAAAAAAACGAGAAAAAAGAAATGAAACGCTATATATATATGATTTTTTGTACAAATAGTATCCCACAACCTCTCACAATATATGATTTTTTGTGCTTCACATTCAACTAACTAGGCTATGGTCCCGTCGGTAAAAAAAAAAAAAAAAAATACTTCTAAAAATCGGCTCGGCGGACCCTTGGCGGCCGCTTGGAGGAATCCGCCAAGCACAAAACGCCAAGGGTTATCTCGACGGCGGACCATCGAGGAGCGATTAATCGCCAAGACCGATTTCTGGAACACTGGCCGAAGCAAAAAAAGCCAATAGGCGAACTTGGGGCGCTGTCAAGTGTCGAGATATAAGGCCCGCGTTAGGTACCCTTTTGTCATGTTTTGAGAGCAAATATATCCATTTTGTTTCCTCAGATATTATCCACAACAGTACTAAGAGCCACCCGAGTAGTGATAGAAATCTCAATTATTTTTCCCAACTTTTACTTACTTGTCGTGTGAGATATATATATATATATATATATATATATATATATATATATATATATATATATTATAATAAATGGAAAAGACTAATATGTCTTGCATGGTTGCATTCATTGTTTCCAATGACGACCGAACATACAATCTCTCACAACATATGATTTGTGTGTCGCGCTCAACCAACTAGGTTATGAGACCATTAACGTGTGATATTTTACTAATTGGATACATAAAAAAAAAAAATGCAAAATCAGTCATTTAAATAATCTCTGAGCAAAAAAAATTATGAAAAAAATGTGTGATTTATAACAATACTAGAGAACCACTAAGGCAGTATCTATTTCATACATTTTTTTCACTCAATAAAAAAGGAATAAAATATCATTTTTCTAAAAAAAATTAAATTTTCTCAAAAAGAATAAAGCATCACTAAGTCACTAATCAAAATTAACAGTACTTGGAAGTGTTAAAAGATGGCCTGTAGGCCTTGTAAATAAACTCAAGCTTCAAATGATCAATTCTAAATTGTTCAGCCCATAAAAACCCAACCTCTTTCTCCTCCATCATTTCGTCTCTCCTTGTTCTTCTCTGCCATCCTCATTCTGTTTAATTGTCAATTACCAAAGATGAGTTTCCGCATTTCAAGACAATTGTAGTGTACGGAAGAAGAAGAAGAAGAAGAAGAAGAAGAGGAGGCAATTAAGTTTTAACATACCTGCAAAGTTCCCTCTTTGGATTTCCTCTCTGATATCCTTTCCATCTATCATGATTTTTGTTACGTGAGAGATCTTGGGCCAATTATTCCCGCTTCCTGGTCTGCAATGCCTTGCTAGTTTTCTGTGGCACTTCTTTATTTCCAATTCTTTCAAATTGGGTGGTAATCCTTCATTAGGGAACAATTTAAGCCTCACACACTTCTCTAAATGCAAACTCTCAAGAGACGCGAGGCTTTTCAATGAAGAAGGTAAAGCCTCCAAGTTGGTACAGAATCGAAATCGTAGTTTCTCGATAGAAATTAGGCTCTCGAACCATTTTTCTTGCTCATCTTTGAAGTTTTTCAAAAGCAATGAATTGATATCCATGGTTTGTACCAATTGGAGATTGGTTTCTGAGACTGGGATATATTTGTGCAAGAACCAAATTCCGTCTATAGTGAGTTCGAATTTGGAATCTGCCTCCAATGGATTGCTTGGTCTAATGGAAGAAGAGCTTTCTAAAACCCTAATTTGGATTTTGTTCTGCATGGGAGGTAAGGGTAATGGTCCTTTTAGCTTCTTGCACTTGAGAATGGTTAGTTTTTTAAGTCTTGGAAAAAACTCTTGACCCATCTCTGGTCCTGACCATTCTTCCAATTCTGGTAAATCCTCCATTAAAAACTCTTCAAGATTGGGAAATGCTTTCTTCCCTTTTCCATAGAAATCAGAGCCTATATGCTTCAAAGCATTAATCGAATTCAGATGCAATATTCGGAGGAACGGTAACTCCCCGAATGCGGGAATCGTTTTCCAATATTTGCATTTGGATAATTTGATTTGTTCGAGGTTTGGTAAGGTTGTATATTGCAACCAAGTAGGGGATTTGGCTCCCATGTATCGGTTTATTTGTAATTCTTTCAAATTTTGATTGGGCCGAAGACCTTCGAGTACATTTTCGTGCTCTTCAGATGTGGTTTCTGTTTCTATTTTGGTGGTCCAATTTAGAGATAATGTTTTAATTTTCTCTTTATTCTCTAATTCGGCCATTTTGGACTCCTCCGTTTTCGTTGCTTTTTCGAGTTTGGTAATACATAGTGTTCCTTTGAGGTTTCGCATTTCCTTGAGTTGACCTAAATCAAAACCATTCTCTTCTCTAACTTCAAATTCCTTTAATTCTCGAAGAGAACTTAACTCTCCAATCGAGGGAATGTTTCTCGTAATCTCTATAGGAGCATTTAAAAACCGTAATTTTGTTAAGTTCTTCATCTCCTTTAACAATGGGATTTGTGTTTTTTGCTCGATATCGAGGTTCAAGAATTCTAATTGGAAAAGCTTGAATATTGAAGAATTTTCCAAGTCCGTAATTGTTTTGTACCGGACGTTGAGATAACGGAGATGGACCAAATGATTAATAGGCGTGGTTAGAATTCCAGAAATATTTGGAAGTATTAGCACTCTCAATCCCTTTAATTTTTTTATGGTTTCTTGAAGAACATCACAACAATTGAACCACGGTGTGCCCGGCTCGTGGTGAACTATTAAGGTCCTTAATTTCACCAATTCGTTGGATTCGTCCCGCAAAATACTGAGCATGTTCTTGGTGGTGGTATAAACGTGTCTCGCCCTTCTTGGAATTTTTACATCAACATTATCCTCGATTCTGAAATATTCTCCATTTGATACCGATTCTGCAATATCATGGAGTAAATTTGGGATCACGAACTGGTCCACTGCACCCGGCGCATTTTGAAAAAAGGACCAGTCTAATAGCTCATTGAAATAATCTTCCCCCAAATCCTCTAATGTTTTACTACTATCACTTGGTTGTATAAAATCTTGTGCGATCCAAATTTGAATTAGGGTTTCTTTTGTAAAGAGGTGATCTTTGGGGAATACCGCGCAATAAACAAAACATTGTTGTAGGTGTTTTGCAAGGCGTTCGAAACTCAATTTGAGTGCCGGTAAAATATCGTCTTCTTTTTGTTCCACTTGCCATAATCGGCTTTTTAGAGTCTCTCTCCAATGATCCTCTTCTAATTTCGACCTTAACACCCCTCCAATCGTTTTGGCCGCTAATGGTGAACCACTTAACTTCTTGACTATTTGGTTGCCAAGACTTTGTAACTTTGGATAATCGTTAGGGTTTGTATCGCCAAATGCATATCGGGAAAATAATGGCAAATAGTTCTCTTCATCCAATCCATTCAATTCAATGATATCTTTTGCACCCATTAACGTTGAGATATTTTTGTTCCTTGTTGTTATTATTATTTTACTACCGGTCTTTGCGTATTTGAACGGTTTTCTCAAATTCTCCCAATTACTCCTTATTTCATTCCACACATCATCAAGCACAATTAGGAACCTTTTATTATAAAGTTTCTTCTTGAGTAAATTTTGAAGGGTATCCAATTGGTTGTTTCGAAGATACTTATATTTGGTTATACTCGCGGATTGTATAATTGTCATGGTTAATTTTTTTGCATCGATTTTCTCCGAGTATATCCACACCATTAAATCAAAATGGTTGATAATATCTGGATCATTATATACACACTGGACCAAAGTGGTTTTTCCTATTCCCCCCATACCGACTATAGATATAACCTCGTACAATGGATAATTCAAAATATCTTCTCCATTTATTTGTCGAAGAAGAAATTTCAGATGATTTGTCTCATGTATTCGACCGAAAAGAACAGGTTCATTAATTATGGAGGTTGTTTGGCGCCAATTTTTTATTTCTATTGGTTTTTTCTCTAATTTATGAGCCTTGAGATAAATGGGCAAATTTGCCACTATTTCACTAAACCTCCGAACATTTCTCCTCAGTTCAGTGAAGTCCTCACTAGATAAAACATAAGAAGAATTAGAATCACACACCTCGAATTTGCCTTGGAGAACTCGATAAGCAAACAAACCCAAAATATCCTCGGCATCGTAGAAAGCCTCTCGAATATCATCCATCATGCACATCAAGCTCGATTTCTTAATTTCGACATGTCCAATTTTTTCCATGACGAAATTGACCGTGTTCATATGTTTGCGAATCTTCGCGAGCATCTCAATCGAATCGTCCGTTTCGGCTTGGTTCTTGGATCGATTGCCTAACGAACCCCAGATTTTTTCGACTAGCTTGTCGACAAACGCATTTCCCACCCATCCTCCAAGCGTTAAAAGTGCCATTTGTATATATGGATTTTTTTGTATTACATGGATTAAAAGGAGGAGGAAAATAGAAAGTATAACAGATGATATTTTCAAGAAGAGAGGGGAAAAGAGATTAGTTTACTTTCAAATCGAGCTGGAACCATGTTTGCTTTTGCTTATTTTTCAAGCTGAAATGTGATGTGGAAAATAGAAAGAGTAGGAGGAGAAATGAAGAGGAAGTTTCATGGAACCTGTGAGGTTTCAATTTCAATTTTGCCACATAATTTGCATGTTGACGTAAGTGGTGACATCACAAAAGAATTAATTTACGAAAATATTTTTTTAAAAGACTCATAATTTTTCTAAATACTTGAAAACCCCTATATAACCTTTTAATCTCCACTAAAGTATGATGGGTTTTATCAATGGGTTAAACTTTATTGAAATTATATTCGTGAAACATAAATAACGGGACACAAAAATATAAATATAAATAAATAATGAAAATATTTTTTCCTCGTCGAATATTTTATTTTTATTCAACTCGAAACAAAATAAAGCACAAAATAATATTTCCTGATATTTTATTTACGAGTTTACAATAATTTTTAATTTGTCAAATTGTACTATTTTTTAATTTCGTCAAGACCGAAGTTTTATACAAAAAATCGAAAAATTAGGGGGTTTTGAAAATAAAAATCCTTTAATTTAAGCTAAAAATAGCTGTCCGGCTATGGAGAAAAATGGACGAAGAAGAAATCATGGACATAGTTGATTGGAGCAGCTTCTTTCTTCCACGTCCGACCTTTTATTTTATTGCTAAACTTTAATACTGATTTTGTTTTCTAGTTATTATTATCAGTATTATATTAAAGCGTTTCACATTAATTTCGTCTCTCATTCTACGACTTCTACTTTTCCAGCCTTTGTGATGTCAAGTAGCCAACTTTTGGTTTTAGCAAGCCATTTTATCTTTAGAAAAAAGAGCAACTTCGCGGAAATTTTAATAGAATTGTATATTAATATTAGGTATTTATTTACATAAAACATAGGATTAGGAAGCTACCTACCTATTTTAAACATATTATAGGCTTATGTCATTTTAGTAATTGTATACATGCATCTAATTGGTGCATCTATTTTCTTCTATTTTTCCAGCTTTGGTGATTGTTTTTTTTTTCTGTTTCTAAACTCGGTTTAGTTTTATTTTATTTTATAGTAGAAGTTGATAAGTAGTAATAATAATAATATATTTAAACAGTCAGTTAAATGTCGCATAAATGTCATTCATCAATTAAATATATTTTTATCTGTTCATGATATCTTTATATCTAAGTATTATGTATTTTTATATGTATTGCAAGTTTTGAATATTATGTATATTCAATTTAGATAGTTAAACCAACCACATACATTATAATGCATTATAATTTGTACATAATACATATTTATATGCTTATTGTATTTCTTTTTTATACATTTGCTATATTTGTATGGATGCTATGGGGTAACTCATTCCGTTTCGGATAATATATTTGTATCTGCTCCATTTCGGATAATATATATGTCTCATTAAGAAATTTCAAACTGGAGAAAACAAAAATGGTATATTATTGCCAATGGGTATCAATGAATGGAAGACATATGAGCCTTCTCCATTTATTATAAAAAAAATAATATATTATTTACAAAAATGAGACAAAATACTAATTATGAACTGGAAATAGAAAAAGTTAAAATTTAGTTACCGAAATTTAGCAATTAAAGAAAGACAATTAATCCCAAAAAAGAAAATTTAAAAAATACCACAAATATTAATTCTTATTTGGAAGATGGAATTTTGAGTAGGGATGTCAATGAGTTGGGATATATCCGTGCCCGACGGGTATCCGACCCGGGCGGGTCGGGTAATACCCGATTAAGTCTACGCACGGGTCGGATATTACCTGATTAAAAAATACCCGACACGGGTACGTGTAGGGTATGGGTGAGGTCGTACCCAATCCGTGTGTATACCCGACTCAAACTCGGTCATTAATAACTCTAGTTATATTAATATTTTTTACTATTTTTTACTATTTTATCCTTTTTTTAAATGGTTTTAATCTATTTTTTGTTCTTCACTATACAATTTATTTTTATTTTTTCTATTTGTTTAGTAAATAAAACTAAAATAAATAAGTTCCTAGATTTATGTTATTTATTTGTTTTTTTACTACTGTTACACGTTTCTACCAATGTTTCATAATACAATTTCTACTTAAAAAAATTTGTTGTTTATTTCATGATATTATTATGTTATGTGGTGATATTTTAATTTGAAAAAATATATTTTTCGTTAGTATATTTTAATGTTTTTGTATATATTTAGGTATGGGTGAAAATTTTCATGGGTAATTCGAAAACCCGCGGGTACTAAACGGGGCGGGTAAAATTACCCGTTTAGTTGACGGGTCGGGTATGGATAATATTTGATTAAGATGGGTAAGGATATGGGTGAGTCTATACCCGACCCGAACCCGACCCATTGACATCCCTAATTTTGAGTGAAATTTGTATTTTGAAATGATGGAAAAATAAATTCTTTGTTTGGTGGGTATGCAAGAATGAAAATATATAATTCTTGGAATCTTCTAATTCCATTTGGAAATATATGTTGGTTCCTCAAATTTGAGGAGTGCCAAAGTGAGCAAAATGTTTAATCAAATAATCTTATTATATGGATAAAATATAATTTTATACTAATATAACAATACATTTAATATTATTATAATAATGTATTATATGAATATAATTATTATTTTAGTATTATATATTATTATAATAAAATAATATATTATAATCATGTATTATATGGATATTTAATATGGAATAATTATTGTAATAATAAATAATAATAAAATAATTATATCCATATAATTAAAATATTATATATTATTGTAATAATATGTAATAATTATATTAGGGGAATTTTCAAAAAAACCCCTATCTTTTTTGGATATTCTAAAAAACCCCCTATCTTTTTTGAAACTCCAAAAAACCCCCTCTACCAAATTTTTATTTTCAAATACCCCCCTATGGGGTTAAAATTAACTATGAATGGTGTTAAATATTTTTTTATGACCAAAATACCCTTCTTTTTACATATTTAGTAATTAAAATAATGTTTTTGTTATTTGTATTAATTTTAAAAAAGTCCTAATTTTTTTTAGCTTATAATAATTTTTAAAAAATAATTATCATATGTTATATTTATATAATTTTAATATTTCATACATTATATATATTTGACTTTCATATTTTTTTACTGAAAAAATAACATAAAATAATAATAAGATGAACAATAATATTAAAAGAACACCTTGCAAATATTTTAAAATTAAAATATCATGGATCTATTAAAAACATACATAAAAGAAGAACGAAAATAAAAATAAAATAGATGTTTAAAGAAATATTTTTCTATCAATATATTTTCAAGATGTTTATTTTATTATTATCTGATGTTTATTTTTTATGAATAATAAATGAAATATTAAAATTATACACACACAACATTTAATAATTTTATTTTTGTGAAATCATTATATGTTAAAAATTATTTATGAATTTTCTTAAAACTAATAAAATTAATGAAAAAATATCAAAAATATACATATGAAAATAAAAGGGTATTTTGGTCAAATTTTTTTTTTAACACCATCCATGGTTAGATTTAACCCATATAGAGGGGTATTTGAAAATAAAACTTTGGTAGAGGGGGTTTTTTGGAGTTTCCCAAAAGATAGGGGGTTTTTTAGAATATCCAAAAAAGATAGGGGTTTTTTTGAAAATTTCCCATTATATTATAATTATAAAATAATTAAATTATAATAAATATATCCATTATTAATATAGAATTATAAATATTATTAAAACAATATATAATAATTATATTATAATGATAAAATAATTATATCCATATTATTAATATTATAGTATACATTATTATACTAATATATAATAATTATATCCATATTATTAAAAGTATAATATATATATATTATAATAATATATAATAATTATATTATAATTAATATAATTGTATCCATATAATTAGTATAATATAATATTATCGTTGCAAATAGCTTCGCTAAACGCTACGCAATACCGATATAGCTTAGTTTAGAGGCAAAACGGTACGCGCTGCAGTTTTGTAGCCCGCTACAGCTAAATAAAATAATTTTAGATTAATTTATTAAAAAGCAATGAATTTAATTAAGAAAATTTATGTCATGAAAATTTTAATAATTAAAAATTGTTTTTGGTTGACAAATAAACAAAAAATCACTGTCTCTTATTTAGGTAGAGAAGTTTTGACTTGTTGGATATGCACATTTTCATGTATTTCATGAATTATTTTATGCGTTACAAATTATATCATCCGCAAATAGCTCTCGCAATTGCGCACGTTACTCGTTATCGTTACGAGAAATGATCACCCCGCTACGGACCGCTACACGATATTTGCAATATTGTATAATATAATATAATATATAATTGTAATATAATATTATATATATAATTGTATCCATATAATTAATATAATTATATACATATAATTGTAATATAAAATATATATTATATTATATTATATTTATAAAATTGATATTTTTTATCAATTTTAATAAAACCTTATTTTGACATTTCTAATAGCAAAATTTCAAAATTTTGTGAACTACCAAACAAAAAATTATATTTTCCAACATTTTATAATTTGGTCATCCAAACAAACAGTGGAATTATTAATTCCATAATTTTTTACGGCTCCACCTTATAATCCGATTCCACTCCACTAATTCCACTTGCCAAATTAGAAATTAAATTGGAGATGGAATTAAATCTTAAGATTCCAATAATTTGTGACACATAGAATTAGAAAAGGAATTAGATGATGGATCATTTCTTTTTTGAATTTAGAACCTAGAGCACGAAACGTGCTCCTTTGGTTCTAGGATTTTTATTAAAACTAAGTTTTGAAATTACATCGCAGTTGGACACTAATCGTTTATTAAACATTACATTATCAGACTAATGCATGATACTCTATTATAACCGCGCAAGCGTCCACGTCTTCAAAATGTTTATACATTTGGCTCGGGTTAGTATAGGCATGCGGCCCTTGTGATTGAAGATTCGATTATTCCTCTCTTTCCAAATAGTCCATATGCAAGCAGCCCACTTTCTTGATACTTCGGAAGAGGTTATTTTATGCGTCTTGTAGATTTTGCGCCATGTTTCCAGGAAGGTTTCGTTGCTTGTTGCTAATGGAAGTTCGCATAATCGGAAGCTTTCTCTAGTAAATTCGCAGTGAACAAACAAATGATCTGTGGTTTCGAAGACTTCGTTGCATAGAGCACATAATGGGTTATGTGGTCATCCTCTTTTGGCAAGGTTTTCGTGTGTCAATATTCGATTGTAGCCTATTAACCATAGGAAGATTTTGATTTTTGGTGGTATTTTGAGTTGTAAAATCTGATTAGGTCATTCTACCAGAATTCCTGTATTACTTAAAAATGTGTGTGTATTTTTGGTAGAGTAATGCAAAGAATTATTCAAGGTATTTATTTGGAGTGTCGTGTTGTAGAGAATATTGTAAATTGGAACGAGCCCTTTCAGGTCTTTAATGAAGTATGAAACATCAAAGTTTTCATCAAAGTAATTATTCAAGGTTTTCGTGTGTCAATATTCGATTATAGCTTGTTAACCATAGATGATGGATCATTTGATTATTTTATTTTTCTTGCAAATTGTAATTCATAAAAGTTGGAGTGTCACTATTCGACGTAGCTTGTTCCCTTTCAGGTCTTTAACGAAGTATGAAAAATTGTAATCCATTTTTCTGTGTTTATATAATTTATTCTATAACGTGTTTACAATATTTAGTATTTCTTAAGGTCTTGTCAATATACTTTTATGAATGTTCGGACATGATAGAAACTATGAACACTCTTTTCATAAGCCATTTCAAAATTTTCACGATTACATATTTTCTAGGACTTTGATGTTTCATATTTTGGGAAGGAGTATTATATTATTCGTATCGATGGTAGGGGTGGGTGGGTGGGTGGGTGAGTGTGTGTGTGTGTGTGTGTGTGTGTGTGTGTGTGTCTAGGAGGAACTATCGTGAGATTTTTTTTTTGAGGCAAGTGTATGTGTGTGTATATATATATATGACTAAGTTTAATGGCCAACACTCTTGTGTGATCAACACGGCTAACAACACTTAGTTCTCAAATTATATACACGAGAATTAAATTATGACCATATAGATGTGATATATATCATTTTGATATGTTGTATAACAAATTTTGTTTCATTTATATTTCTGTAAATTTTTGAATTTCGATGAATGAAAAGTCTCAATACTATGTCTATCTATATAATTTAAATTAAATTAAATGCAAAAAATTTGAATTTTAAAATTGATTTCATGATGAAGCATGACGTAAATACTATCGGCCATTAATATTTTTACGTGTCATGATGGATATGATGATTTTTTTTTGTTTTGCATGAAATTAAATCCATAACATTCTTAAGCGATATATATTACATCTATGCGGTTGAAATTTAATTTTCGTGTATAGATGTTGAGAAATAAATGTTGTAGGCCGTGTTGGCTACACAAGCGTTTTGGTCAATGAACCTAGCCTAATATCTCGTGTGTGTGTATATATATATATATATATATATATATATATATATATATAGAGAGAGAGAGAGAGAGAGAGAGAGAGAGAGAGAGGGAGGGAGAGTAACATAATTAATTAAGTATCAAAATTTTGATACTTAATGTTTTTTAATAATTGGATTTGTATTGAGATTTGTGCATTTAATGATGTGCACAAAATTTCATGATCATTTCGTGTGAGTGAGGTGAGTGAGGCCCATCTCTTTCGTATGTGAGCGCTTTCCGGAGCAGCCGACGCCACCTCTGCGAGTTCGTTTGATTCGAGACGGGGACACAGTGACATATTTCGAAAACAACATTCATTCACGGCCCGCTATCCCTGACCTCCGTTTTCTAAAGAGACAGGCAGAGTACAATCGATGCCTCCATGGTTACGAGACAGATTCTGCGGAACATTGATGTCAAAGGACAAAATTGATATCAGCGCCAACAAAGGAAGTTTTTCGTTTAGTTTAGAACACAAAAATCTCAGTTTTTTTGTTGTATCAAGTGGGAGTTCTTTTGATGCATACAAGGTGTTTGATATAATGCCTCAACAAGATAATCCATTTGAGTAAGTTAATTTTAGTATCTAAGTTCAAATATCCTTCTTTACTTAACTTAGGAGAAATAAATTTTGTTGTTTAAAACTGTTTTTTTTTAAAATGGATATTTTTTTTCTTTCGAAAAGTTCAAATTTCGAAATCATTGAAGGCATCGAAGACATGACTTGAGGTGTCAGAAAATTCTGTTTTGAACATAATAATAATAATAATAATTATTATTAAATTGTTTTGTTTGTTTAATCATATTTAAACTGGTATATTATGCAAGGAAAGTATATATTATTATACTAATGGTGTTTATTTATTAGGAAGCAGAGGGAGAGGTAGCAATGTGCTTAGCAGAGAGAGAAGGCTTTCCGAGAGTACAAGAAGCTTTATTAGAACACAATAATGAAATTGAAGAAAGGTACATTTTATTTTCATTAGTTTGATTACATAAATTAAAACCAAATATTTGGTCAAATAAATGAGGGATATAAAGGATATTTGGTAGTTTTTGTGGTTTTTCTGGCTGAATATGAAATTATTCGTTTCAGATATAACTGACCTTAAATAATAAATATTTTGATTTTTCGGGTATTTAATGTTTTAAACAATTAAATTATGATCTTTTATATGGCCACTCGTGAAATTATTATGTTCGTTTATTACCTTATATGATTGATATTTCTAATTGGAAGCGGCTCTTTCAGCAGTGGATGAACTGTTAAATAGACTCCATTAATTTTATCCACAATGTAGAGAGCAAATCGTACTGCAAAAACCTCGAGTCAATAGAAAAAACTTGGAGGCGTAAGATTATATTTTTTACAGGGGTATATCTGCAATTTCGAATTTTTTATAGAACTTAATTTTTTTTAACAGTGAGATAAGAAGCATCGGGGGCACATAAATTCGGCACAAATTCGATCAGACTCGAGAGGATCTTAAGTTAAAAGATACAAGAAATTAAAGGTTTTATTCATTTGACCCCTTCATTTTGTTTACCTCGATGTAAACTCGACTTTTGATTTAAGCCCTTTGAATTTTTGTAATTGCAAATTTGCAATCTAATGCTATGTTCATTTTTTCCAGGTTGAAAATGGCAAGCGACAAATTCAGGTAATTTCAAAAATATTTTTGATGAACATTCCAAAATTTGCATTGCTATAAATTTGAGAAAATCCAGGGGTTTTTTGAAAATGTACCACTATATTATTATTATTATTATTAATTGTTTTGCAGTGAATGCTAAAAAAAAAAAAAAATCGGCAGAGCTCGACATTAAAATTGCGGAACAACAAATGCTGGCACATTTACATTTTGAAGGAAACCCTATTTTGGTAATGTGAAATATAATATTGATTGAGGGAGCCAACTAGAGTTAGCCTAGTTGGTCACACCTCTTGGCTAGGGAGCCAGAGGTGTGGGGTTCGATTCCCGACGGGGACACTGGATTATAGATTAAATGTTAAATGAGTGAATAGAGTGTGTGACCTCTCCGAATTTACTCAAAAAAAATAATTTTCTCAGTTTGGAAGGAGATTGTGTTTGGAAGGGGGACTTTGAGCCCTCTCCGAATTTACTCAAAAAAAAAAATATTGATTGAGGGCTAAGTTGAAAATTTTCTCAGTTTGTAGTAAGACAACGAGCACAAAGAGAGGAAGAATTTGCACATACTCGAAGACTCATTTTGGCACAACAAGTAAAGGTTTCTAAAATAAACCTCCTTTCTGAAATTTCCAATTTTTGAAACCAAAGTCATTTTTTATAATTTATAAGTTTTAGCAAGAGATTGAAGATATACCCAACAGGTTCACTTTACTTTATGAAAAAAATTCAGATATACCCATTTTTGTAATATAAAAAACCCAAACTTGAGTATTTATTCCTCTATTTTAATCCTCTTTTTGAGTAAAAAAGTTTTTTCAGTAGATATATTTTGTAATAATTAATGATCTCACAATATTTTTGTATAATTTATTGACAGTAGGAAGCATATGATTTAAGAAATATGGAAAGTTTGCAAAAGAGTGAAGGAATTGATATGACCTACCACAACAATATCGTTATGAAACTCATCGAAACTGGTAAATAAATAAAAAATAAAGGACCATTTTCTGAAAATTGGGATGAATATTTATGATTTTTTTAGCTTTTTTTTACTATTATTTTAAAGTTTAATCCACATGGATTTTATTTATTTGTGAAGTTTACTACATTTTAGGTTCGTTGCGCGTTGGACTCGTAATAAATGTTTAGCAAAATGCAATTATTACAAATTACTATGGTGTCAAATAGGTAAATTGTTTATGAAGTTACTGATTTTTTTAGCGAAATTATGACGAAATGCAAGTATACCTATTTCTTATTCTCAACTCTAATCAACTAAATATTTTTTGTTTAATGTAATGTAGAAAAATAATAGTTTGAAACTTGTCTATGGATTGTTTTGCCATACTTTTTTTTTCACCTGCTCCAAGTACTTTTCTTTTACTTTACTAATTTTTTTCATCTTCCTTGCTATTTCATCTTCCTTGCTATTTCATAAATAAAACTAGAAAAATAGCATCATCAATTCTCATCTTTTCTTATTCATACAAAACCAATATGTATATATATATTGCCTCTTACATGTATTTATGATCTATTTTTGTTTTGTATATACTTTAGATTATGACTTCAGATTATAATGTAGAGTTCATTAAGTGTAAGTACTCATCGTGAATTTAAGATTACAACATATAATTTTGTGTGATTGTTTTCATTGTATTATGTTACCATGATAATTAGTAACGTATCTATCTAATATATAATGCAAGGGGATTTGCTGCCTCCTGGTGCAGCCACGTCATCAGGGGCCTATTTGTAAAAAAAATATTTTTTTTACATTTTGGTCCTTTTTTATTTACAAATTGGTCCTTTTTCCGAAAAAAAATTACATTTTGATCCTTTTTTTTTACATTTTGGTCCTTTATATTTGCATTTTGGCCCTTCGAAGTTTTGAAATTTACATTTTAGTCCAGGCGCCTCAAATTGGTCCTATTTTTTAAAAAAAATTATATTTTGGTCCTTTTTTCACATTTTGGTCCTTTATATTTGCATTTTGGTCCTTCGAAGTTTTAAAATTTATATTTTGGTCCTTTATTATTTTTCTTGCCTGGTGCAGCCACGTCACGAGGGGCCTATTTGTAAATTTTTTTTTTTTTTTATATTTTGGTCCTTTTTTCGAAAAAAAATTACATTTTGGTTTTTTTTTTACATTTTGGTCCTTTATATTTGCATTTTGGCACTTCGAAGTTTTAAAATTTACATTTTGGTCCTTTTTTATTTACAAATTGGTCCTTTTTTCGAAAAAAAATTACATTTTGGTCCTTTGTTTTTACATTTTGGTCCTTTATATTTGCATTTTGGTCCTTCGAAGTTTTGAAATTTATATTTTAGTCCAGGGGCCTCACATTGGTCCTATTTTTTAAAAAAAATTATATTTTGGTCCTTTTTTCACATTTTGGTCCTTTATATTTGCATTTTGGTCCTTCGAAGTTTTAAAATTTACATTTTGATCCTTTACTATTTTTCTTGCCTGGTGCAGCCACGTCACCAGGGGCCTATTTGTAAAAAAAAATATTTTTTTTACATTTTGGTCCTTTTTTATTTACAAATTGGTCTTTTTTTCGAAAAAAAATTACATTTTGGTCCTTTTTTTATATTTTGGTCCTTTATATTTGCATTTTGGCCCTTCGAAGTTTTGAAATTTACATTTTAGTCCAGGAGCCTCAAATTGGTCCTATTTTTTTAAAAAAATTATATTTTGGTTCTTTTTTCACATTTTGGTCCTTTATATTTGCATTTTGGTCCTTCGAAGTTTTAAAATTTACATTTTTGTCCTTTATTATTTTTCTTGAAAAACTAAAATAAAATTATAATAAGTTGAACAATATTAATAAAAGAACATCTTGCAAATATTTAAAAATAAAATATCACAAAACTATTAAAAAATACATAAAAAGAAAACTAAAATAAAAAATAGATGTTTAAATAGATATTTTCTATGAATATATTTGCAAGATGTTTAATTATTATCATTTAATGTTAGTTTTTTTATGAATAAAGAATGTAATATTAAAATTATATAAACAAAATATGTAATAATTTAAATTTTTTTAAATCACTACGTGTTAAGAAGTGTTTATGAATTTTCTTAAAATTAATAAAAAATAAGAAAAATAAGTTTTAATTATTACATATGAGATTTGGAGGGTATTTTTGGGAAAAAAAAAATTAATATCATCCATAAGGAGTATTTTAAAATAAAAGTTTGGTAAAGAGTTTTTTTTTTTTGGAATTTACGAAAAGACAGAATTTTTTATAATATCCAAAAAAAATTAGGGGGTTAAAAATATACCAAATCATGGATGTGCGAATAATCATGACATAATTTAAATTAAAGGTTCGAACGAAACGGTTAGCGATGACATCGTCAAACTTTGTTGTTGGCTGACCACACAAAGGACGAAAAATATTTGTGCTAAATATGTAGCGAAATTAAGGATTTGTGAAATTAAAAACACTCTTTTTTTCAGCAATGTTTTCTGAACTATTATGTTCTTAATAAATTTCATGACGACTCATTCGTTCTTTTTCCTTATTTTATTTATGGAGTATAAAATATATATAATTTTTTTAGCAATAACCGTTTGAATTATTCAAGAAATCCGGCTCTTAAAATATTCAAACGATTTTTGCTACAAAATTTCACTCGCACACAACACACTAAATTACACATATAATAAAGATTACAAAAAGAAAGTCACATACACAAAATGAACAACAATTTTTTTCAACTACATTACTTATAAACCCGAACAGCCCCGCGCAATTGCGCGGGGGTAATGCTAGTTAATTATAATGTTGGTTATTTAAATGACGAGAAAATTAGTTTTAGTTCATTTCCAAATATAATGGGTATATAATGGATAAGATTACTTCTCATTGTACTTACAATGTTTTCGACTAAATTATTTATTTTATCATAAACACCAAATCGAATAGTCCGCAGCGAAGCGCGGGAATTTTCCTAGTAACTATAACTGCATCCGACCCATTTATTTAGAGGGCATATATTGTGCCACCAAATTTCAACAAAACATCCTCAATTTCCAAATTAACCCACTTAATTAATTTAAGGATTAATGAATTATTTAACGTGATAATTAACATCTATCTTGATTAATAAATGACAATTAATATTTAAAAATTATTAATTCAATATATTTTTTTAATTGAGATGTTAATTAAATGAATTAATTAGGAAATTGAAGATCTTTGGTTGAAATCTGACGACAAAGTATAATTTTCCGTTTATTTAAAACAATCAAATCTTACGTTCCCAATTTAAATTTAAGCAAAGAAACCCTTATACTTTATTTATATTACAAAACCTTTAATACCTTCACATGTTCGTCCATTTCTATTTTTTTTTTTCTGTAGATCAAGCCAATGGGAGTTTAGGCTTTCACTCGAGATCAGCTTTCACTCAAGATCATCTTACAGGTCTGTATTTTCCCGAAATTTTTTCTTAAATTCGATTTTTATGTTTCATTTTAGCTCAAATTTGGATTCTCAATTGCACAACTCAATTGTCGATTGTTTTGATTGTGAAGTTTGTCAAAGATGAGTTTTAGACTGTGTTGCACGAATATGCCGATACGGCTATACGGCGATCCGTATCGGATACGACGATATGACAATTCAACATATGATTTATGATATGATACAAATGCGGCGAGACGGATGAATTCGATTTTTTGAAATATTCGGTCGACATAGGTTTTAGGGAGTCGTTATATTTTGTGGGAGATAATGATGTGAAATTAGAGCTTTATCGAGTCTAGAAAATGTAAGGGAAAGTCTCTTATTTATTTGTCTCAAAAGTAAAATTTCTTCCTTGCAAATCAAGTTCGTGTAAGTTGATGAAATGGTTGAAAAGCCATCATGTATTCATGTTGATGTGCCTATAAATTGATTTCAGAATAAATCAAATCGTTCAAACATCAATATACTATATGCCTAATGTTTTTATATAAAAGAATCGAAGTACAATATACATATGTACACAATATACTACTAGAAAGTACAACGTTTTTACTATTAAATTATATAATAATAATAATAATAATAATAATAATAATAATAATAATAATAATCTTAAATACACACGTTAACAAAATAAAATATCAAACAAGATGTTAGTAGAGTAGTTATATTTATTTATTATAATATATACTAATTATTACTCATTTGATTTGTTCACACAATTATAGAATTTTGCCATCTTCAGTAGATCACAAGATTTCACCACGCAAATCCAAAAAGCCGAGCACTATTAACTAAGGACAGGTATCAAATACTCGGTATTTTTCTCAGTTGTTATCCCATTAACAAAAAGGTGGTAAACGCACTGTGTTGTAGTAGTAAGAGAAGTGCATTCCCTGTTCCTCATAGCATTATATTTTCTGAACAAACGTGACCACAAAATTTGATTCGAAAGATTCCCTCTCTGTGACCACAAAATTTGATTCGAAAGATTCCCTCTCTGAAAAACTCTGAACAGCCTTGCAACTTGCAAGTTGCTAATTTCTAAACGAAAAATTATCCCATTAACAAAAAGGTTGTAAACGCACTGTGTTGTAGTTGTAAGAGAAGTGCATTCCCTGTTCCTCATAGCATTATATTTTCTGAACAAACGTGACCACAAAATTTGATTCGAAAGATTCCCTCTCTGTGACCACAAAATTTGATTCGAAAGATTCCCTCTCTGAAAAACTCTGAACAGCCTTGCAACTTGCAAGTTGCTAATTTCTAAACGAAAAATTATCCCATTAACAAAAAGGTTGTAAACGCACTGTGTTGTAGTTGTAAGAGAAGTGCATTCCCTGTTCCTCATAGCATTATATTTTCTGAACAAACGTGACCACAAAATTTGATTCGAAAGATTCCCTCTCTGTGACCACAAAATTTGATTCGAAAGATTCCCTCTCTGAAAAACTCTGAACAGCCTTGCAACTTGCAAGTTGCTAATTTCTAAACGAAAAATTATCCCATTAACAAAAAGGTTGTAAACGCACTGTGTTGTAGTTGTAAGAGAAGTGCATTCCCTGTTCCTCATAGCATTATATTTCTGAACAAACGTGACGACAAAATTTAATTCGAAAGATTCCCCCTCTGAAAAAATCTGAACAGCCTTGCTAGTTGCTAATTTCTAAACGAACAATGTTGCGTATATTCCTTATCCTCCCACCACATTTTTGATATGTCATTATAATATTTAACACGATCAAATAATATAATTAAACATATATTAAGATGTTAAATCATGAATTAAAAAAATAAAAAAAATAAAAAAATTTCGGCGAAATTTAAAATCTCGGTTTGGATTATTTTTGGAATATTATCAAAAAAGGGTTATTTTTGGAATATTTTTAGAAAGAGGTTATTTTTTAAATTTTGATTCTAAATAAGATTATATGTAGAAATGCACTTTTTTAAAATCCGATTTGCTATTTTGACTTTTTTCTGGCTGGTTTTAAAATCTCATTTTTTTTTGTTAATTAAGCTCAACAACTCTAACTGCGATTAATCAACGTGTTAAACCTACGGATTTTTAAATTTCGGTAGTTAGATCTTTTAATCCGGCGGGATTTTAAAATCCGGTAGTTTAGTCCTAATTAACAGTCCGGAATTTTAAAATCCGGTAGTTTTTTTGCTCCTGTCAAACCTGACATGTCAGATAATTTGTGCCAATCAACAGGGAGGAATTTTAAAACCCGGTACCCACGAAATTTTAAAACCAGTTCGAGATTATTTCTGGAATTTTCTCAAAAAGAAATTAGTTTTTCAATTTTTATCCCAAAAGAGACTACATGCAGAAATGCTCCTTATAAACAGGAAAATTATACCGTACCCCTCAAACCCACTCCCGCACCCTCCATCAGTACCATTAGTGGTTAATCACAATCTTAATTAATCCAACCCCACTCAATAATTATTTTTTGATTTTTTTTTTTTTTTTGATTTACTGCACTCAATAATTATTATTGATTAATCCATATGTATCTTAATTCAGTACTAATTAATCGCAAATCGGATTTAATTATGTTAATTAAAAAGGTCATTAATCACTAATCTCCGAAATCGACAATGTCTGGGAGAATCTGGAGGAACACAGTACATGACCTCTTATAAATATCCGAGAATGGAATCTCCGAGATCTGGGTTCTCTTTCATTATATTCAAACAAAGATTTCAGAGGCTATTTACTGTGTCTCCCATTCACGATTCATTTTGGGGGGGGGGGGGGGGGGGGGGGGGGGCGCTAATTGGTCTCTCCAAAATCCTCCCAATCAATTGTATTAACTGTTAATTGAAATTATTAATTATGTTAATGATTAATACAATTTTATTAATTATTAATTATATTTGAATTAATCGTTAATTCAAAGCACAATGAACGGGGAATGAACGGGGGAAGAGTATAATTATCCAAGATTTCACGTCCCAGTACATCAGTCCAAATACTTCATACTCAATACAATAACTTCATTCTCAGAGACCGCTTTTCTCTGAGAATCGCCTTTCTCTGAGAATCTCTGAGAATGCCTCAACGAGAAATCAAATACGCTGTGGTCAGTACCCACTTCCTTCTCCATATCCCCCAATCCTCCATTTCATCCATGTACAATAACTTCATTCTTTTGTTCAGATAGATGCATTTACAAACGAAGCATTCAAGGGGAACCCAGCAGCAGTGTGCTTTCTGGAAGAGAACGCTGCCGTGGACGCATCATGGATGCAATCCGTGGCCAAAGAATTCAATATCTCAGAGACCGCCTTTCTCTCTCCGGCCATCAACGGCCAGGGCGGATCCAACCAGTTCAACCTCCGCTGGTTCACACCGGTCGCAGAGGTATGTCGTTGCATTGTGCACCTCCTATTTTATCTATTTACAAATAATACTCAAAATTAATTGTTTTTAATTTTAATTTCTAAGATTAAAATCTGTGGACATGCGACACTCGCAGCTGCATACTACCTGTTCACGTCGAATCTGGTAAATGGTGATGTCATCGAGTTCTTCACTAAATCCGGGCTTCTAACTACGAAGAAAATCCCCAATTCCAAAATTGTAAATGACCAAAATACCCTTGGTAGCACCGGAGAAGATAATTTCTGTATCGAGCTCGACTTCCCTGCATCTCCAGTCGTGTCGAATACTGCAGAGGACAATTCGTCTTTCCCTCGAACTTTGAATGGAGCGACCATTGTCAACGTTCAGAAAACTACTCTTGCTGGGGACCTCATTGTAATTTTGCATAATTTCATATTTACCCCTCGAAAAATATTGAAATGCCGTTACTTTTGTTTTCCAGGTGGAACTTTCATCTGGAAAGGAAGTGGAGGGATTGCAGATGAATTTCACGGAACCGAATTTCATGAAACTGGCGAAATGTGCAGAAAGAGGAGTTATAGTTACGGGTAAAGCTCCTGATGGATCCGAATTTGATTTTTTCACCCGATTCTTTTGCCCTAAATTTGGAGTTGATGAGGTAATTAATTTATCAATTTTTTTTTAATTCAATCTAGTAACTAATCTCTGTACGTAGGATCCAGTATGTGGAAGTTCACAGTGTGCATTGGTACCGTATTGGAGCAAGAAGCTCAACAAACCAAACCTTATTGCTTTCAGTGTAATTATTCCAAACTTTGTTTTTCTAAAATAGTATATTATATGTATAAATGGTATATTTGGTGATCAATAATCATGCAATTCTTTTGTAATTCCAGGCTTCCGAGAGGAGTGGAGTACTGTACCTAGAATTGGTCGAGAAGACTCAGAGAGTGCTGATTCGGGGCGAAGCTGTTACTGTTATGCGTGGAACTATAATTGCCTAATTGGGAATCCAAATATTCTGTTTTAATGTAGCAGTATATCATTTATTAATATAGTATGTTGATTTGTTGAATCGTACATTTCAATATTGAAAATATAAATTATGGCAAATGTCATGTATTTGAAATTATATTGTTAAAGACATTAATTCATTTGTCGATGAAAAACAATGACATGTTTTTAACTTAATGCTCTTATGATTTTGCTATCGATAAATAATTGGATGGTATATATGTATCTAGGGCTTAAATAAAACCTTTTGATATTTTTTAATTCAAATTTATGTTAACTAATTTATTCTTGTGTATAAAGTTAAAGAAAAATGATGGCATAAGAATAAGCCACGTAGGCCTAAAGAATTTAAATATAGATGTTGCTAATTTTCATATCCTCCCCCCACCCATCCCCACCAGATTTAACTATAGATATTGCAAACAAAATTTAATCAAAATATCTTTCTATTAACATATGTAGTAATTAAAAAAATTGTTATTTTTATTCATGTTAAAAAAGGCCTAAATTTTTTTTAGCATACACTAATTAAAAAAGTTACTATTTGTTATATTTATATAATTTCTATTAACATATGTAGTAATATATATATAAAAAAATGAACAACAATATTAAAAGAATATCTTGCATATACTTAAGAAATAAAATATCATAAAACTATTAAAATTTATTCTTATGTATAAAGTTAAGAAAAGTGATAGCATAAGAGTGAGCCACGTAGGCCTAAATAATTTAAATATAGATGTTGCTAATTTTCATATCCTCCCCCCACCCATCCCCACCAAATTTAACTATAGATGTTGCAAAAAAAATTTAATCAAAATACTTTTCTATTAACATATGTAGTAATTAAAGAAATTGTTATTTATATTCATGTTAAAAAAGGCCTAAAGAATTTTTAGCATACAATAATTAAAAAAGTTACTATTTGTTATATTTATATAATTTTATTATTTCATACATTATATATATATATAATAAAATGAACAACAATATTAAAAGAAAACCTTGCATATACTTAAGAAATAAAATATCATAAAACTATTAAAATAATATATAAAGAAGAATGAAAATTAAAAAACTAGATGTTTAAACAAATATTTGTCTATCAATATATTTTCATGATGTTATTTTTTCGTGAATAATATATTTTCATGATGATATTTATTTATTGTTGTTTATTTTATTATTATCTGATGTTATTTTTTCGTGAATAATAAATGATATATATTAAAATTATATAACACTAGATGTAATATAAAAATTTAAATCACTACATGTTAAAAAATATTTAAGAATTTTCTTAAAATTAATAAAAAATAATAAAATATTTTTTAATTACTACATATGGAAATAGAAAAGTATTTTGGCCAAAAAAATTAATACCATTCATGGTTAGTTTTAAACTCCATAGGGGATATTTGGAAATAAAAGTTTGGTAGATGATTTTTTTTTTGAGAATTTCCAAAAAGATAGGGATTTTTTTCAATATACAAAAAAGTTAGGATTTTTTTGAAAATTTACCACACCCAAAATTATTTCTCTCTCTTCATTATTTTCGGCGGCTAAACCTAGCGAGACAAATAAGAGCGATGATGGAGGCCATTTCAAACGTGGAGAAAATGGCAGACGAATTCGAGACAGACGAAAAACGAGAGTTATATTATGCGAGAGCGAGTTATTATGAATCTTTCGATTTTGTTTTAATGCATGACTTTTCATAATAACATCAGCAATATCGCAAATAAAAAAAATTTAAATAAAATACAAAAAAAAAACATAATGACACTACAAGAAACTATATTCAATCACAATAATTATGTATAAAACAACAAATACTTCAAAAATAAAACATAAAAAATAAAATAAAGATAAAAAAATTAATGCATACAAAAAAATGAAATAACGATAAACTCGAAAATTCCCGTGCAATTGCGCGGGGAAAAAAGCTAGTTCAAGAGATTTTTATGCAATTATGCGGGATGTTTTTTATATAATTATTTAAATAGAATTAACGCGTGTGCGAATTAACGCGTGTGCGAAATAACGCGCATGCGTTTGAACTAAATTAATCTAATCATAATATATTGCAAATATCATGATGTCAATAGATGCATAAGGTTCATGAAATTAGTCTATCACGAATATTATTTTCAAATAACATTTGTTCAGGTGTTTCTAAAATCGATTAATATAATCATAACATATTCGCAAATTTTAATATCTATGTAAAATAGCAAAAAAAGACCGAAATGTAAAAAATGACCAAAATGTAAAATAAGGAAAAAAGATCAAAATGTAAAAAAGGATCAAAATATAAATTAAAAATGACCAAAATGTAAATTTAAGAAAGGACCAAAATGTAAATCAAATTAGACCGAAATATAAATAAAAAAGACCAAAATGTAAATTGTAGAGAAATAAGGGTAAAAGCAAAAAATACTTCTTGCCAGGCAAGGGGAAAAGGACCAAAATGTAAATCAAATTGGACCAGAATGTAAATATAAGAAAGGACCAAAATGTAAATCAAATTAGACCGAAATATAAATAAAAAAGACCAAAATGTTAATTTTAGAAAAATATGGGTAAAAGCAAAAAATACCCATTGGCACGACGTGGCTCAACAGCAAAAAGAGTTGAATTATTATATATCTGCGACGGTTTAATCTGTGACGGTCCGCGGTTAAATGATATCTTCGACGGTTTAAGTTGCGACGGGCTGTGGTAAAAATTATTTGCGACAGCTATGTTTCACCGACGGGCCGAGGTAAAAAGTATTTGCGACGGCTATGTATCACCGACGGGCCGCGAGAAAATGGGACACGTGTCAAATTTTTCTCATCTGTTCTCGATTAGGACTATTTATAATGAGGTATTTTGGGAACCCAGAAAGGTAATCCGGCCTAGAAAGCCAATCATACCTAGGGGTGGGCATTCGGTTGAACCGAACCGAACCGAACCGAATAAGAGCAAACCGAATTAAACCGAACCAGACTAGATTCAAACCGAACCGAACCAAATAAAATTTGAACCGATTTAAAACCGAACCGAATTAGAAGTTTTATAATATTAAAATTCAAATGTTATTTAGAAAAAAAATATATTATAAAATATACTTACGTTATTTCTAATTTTAAAATATTTAATTTTAATTTTTTAAATGAATATTATAGAAAAAGTGAAAAATAGTATTAATTCGGTCGGTTCGGTTTAATCGGTTCTGAAAATACCAAAACCGAACCGAACCGAATAAACCGAACAATATCAATTTTTGAACCGAACCGAACCAAATAAACCGAAAAACCGAACCGATTAAACCGAATTCGACCGGATCGATTCGGTTCCCAAATAAACCGAACCATTTGCCCACCCCTAATCATACCATAGCTTCTGACTCTCGGATTATACCCTGACCCAGGATTTCAAATCCCAATAACTTGAGTTGGGAATCTCTAATTCTAAAACGCGAGATTTAACATAACCTCAGAATGGAATTTATACAAACTTATGACTCCGAATGTCGGATTATAAATATCCGGAATCTCAAATCACATATTATATATAATCTGAGTTCTAATTCAAAATATATATAATCCGAGTTCGGAATCTTATGTAAACCGAGATTTCGAATCCCGATTCATGAGAAAGAAAAGGCCGAACGGAAGCGTTCTCCATTGCTAGGGCTAGAGCGTCTTTCTCCCCCTCTCTCTTCGCACTGTTCATCTGTCTAGGGCTTTTTCTATAGATCAAGCCAACGGGAGTTTAGATTTTCACTCGAGATCAACTTACAGGTCGGTGTTTTCTCGAAATTTTCCTTAAATTTGATCTTTTGTGTTCCATTTTAGCTTAAATTTGGGTTCTCAATTGCTCAGCTTGATGCATGTACTCTTTTTTCCCCAGTTTGTTACTTCAATTACCATAGGTTTGAATAAAAACAAATCCCTTCTATCAGAATTCTTTCAGAAATTCAAAATCGAAAGAAATTTGGACACTTGAAACTGTGAATTTGTGCCCTGATTGTAACTTTCAACTGTATTTACCATTTAATCACTCATCCACCACTCCAACCAACATTAAACCCCTTCACTCAACTTATTAAGAATCTTCTTAATCTTCAATCTTGCATGCACCAAATTAGCCACCATAACCAAGGGTTTCAGTACCAAATATCCATCTAATCTCAAAAACATCTCTTATCACATCAACTAATAATACTTATTCACCGCAGATCCACAAAACTTTCCTCCATGGATCCCCAAGCCAGAGATGACCTCGTAAGTATCAATCAATCATGACCATTTTATATTACTCTCTCTCTTAATTATCATCTTTATACCAGGAAGGAGTACGTGTGGTGGGATTCGAAGTGCCTCGATCGCCAGAATCGAGTTACACGAACCCATTGCCAAGTAGCGAAGACGAAGCAAGAGAGCCCCCGTTAGTACCCCCTCATTTACAACACACACTACTCAGTTTCCCTCCAAGTCAGGACGAGTCGACTGCGCTTCCTCTCCCCCAAAACGTGGTGCTCAACCATTTTTACATCGAGAAAGAAAGCTCGAGGTCGGTGGTGGCTTTGGGGATCAGTCATAGGTTCAGATCTAAATTCGTTACCGTTGTTCTGTACAAGCCGGTTCAGAGAAGGTGAACGGATTAATTGGTTTTTCGTTTTTGTTGTTTTCGTGTTGTCGTGTATTTTCTCTTGGGAGTTACCGAATGAAAAAAATATGGTGACTTGTTATTGCACTTAATCATTGTTCGTCATGTTTATTGCCCGGTTTGTTTGTTAAATGAAGTTCAAAATTAAATTGAATTATATCGTTTTGTATGTTGTATATAATATATTGTTACCAATGTTGCAAAAAACGGCCCTTAACAGTATTTAACGGTCCAAAAAGCTGTCAACGGTGGGTTAACGTTATGTTTTTTGTTTAACGGTACGAAATAACGGATCGTTTTTTTATTTTTAACAGTGCTTAACGGTGTTATTCGGACCGTTATTTGCATGTTTTTTTTTGTGTGGGTGAGAAAAAAAAATCGATTTGGGCCAAGAAATATAAAAAAAAGCATTTATTTAGGCTTGCCAATTATACTTCTTGTTCCATTCTCTCACTTTGAATGAGTGATTTCTGTGAAGGATGCAAGTGGAGGCGACGAACCTAGCTGTCAGTACCGGCACTCGAGTGGAGTTTAACCTAGGTACCGACAGGGGCGGATCCAGGATTCGATATTAGGGGGGGCCGAAGTCAGGCTAGCATGTATTTTTTTCTCTGTACTTTTTATTATTCATTGTATATGTATTATCTTAAAAATTATGTTATCAACGATTAAAAAAATTAAAACATAATCGTCAGTGTGGTCAATTCCGTAATCGACGATAATTTATACAAAAATTGATAATTTTAAATAAGTAATTTATCTCATTTTAACGTGAAATCACTTATCAAATTATAATATTCAACTTTTATAGTAAAATATATTATATTGATAAGAACATTTTTTAGTATAATTCGATCCACTAGTTATGACGCACATTTTCATTAAAGAAAAATAATTTATACATCTAATCAAGTATAATTAGTATTACATCTTTACTCCATTAAATCGTAAGAAATTAAGTAACCATATGTTCTCAACATGAGAATTATTAAAGGAAAAAAATCTCAATATTTCACAAAAAAAAACTCAAGTGTGTATATTACTAGAGATTGTTCATAGCTATGGTTCGGCTAAAAATACACAAATAATATGTTATTTTAATTTATTTTTATTGACTCTGAATTGTTTATTAGGAACTCCGTTAATTTAGATTTTAGATATTGTACAATCTTATATTTCATGAATCATTGGTTGAATCATTTTTACAAGAATTATATATTTGTTTACTTATTGATGTATTCTCATTTTTTTATTATTGGTAACCAGTCTAAAATATCACATCTTTCTAATTTATTTTTAATCATATGTTTATGTTGTCAACGCAAATAAAGATAGATTTTTTTTTTACTATGAGCTCAATATTAATGTGTTTTTTCATACAAAAATATCTTAATATGATGATATGATATATGAAGATAAAATAAACAATAATGTAGAAAATTTATTCAAATAAAAAAATTACTTAATGTTTATGATTGAATGAAATAGTGTAACGTGATGAGTGATATTTAGGACTGGCACAAAAAAGCTTGAACATCGATGATCGTTCGAACTCGACTCGAAGATAGTTTGAAAACACATATTTTTTCGAGCCGGGTCGGGCCAGCTTGAGTTTGAACAGAGCTGAGCTGGCTCGAATTGAAAAATACAACTCGAACATTTATTTCGAGCCGAAACGAGCTGGCTCGTACCAAGATCAAGTCGAGCTCGAGCTGGATGATGTTGGTTCGAATTATATAAATATTTTACATTACAAATTATATAAATATTTTAAATTATGGACATTGGATAAGCAAATGAGTATAATGATAATACGTATGAACTTCATTCTTTTGCCATTCTTTATTTCCAATCAAATGAGTATAATGATAATTAGTATGGTCGACTCTTTGACTCATGCATCAGATAACCATAACATAGTAGTATTGGCAAAAAAAATTGAAATCATAGGGGGGGCCGGGCCTCCCCCTCGCTCCCCCCCCCCCCCTTGCATCCGCCACTGGGTACCGAGGCCTATTTTGTTCTTTCATGTAACTTGTACTGTAGTTATTTTCGAGTACTTTTTTCACCCTAATATTGATTACATTTTTTTGGATATTTTGTTTTGGTTTAAATAATAGTTCATACATATTTCAATTTGTGAATTCACCTTAAAATAGATGGCGACTGAAACAATTTCTCCATATAAAAATAGTTTACAGAATATTAATATTTTGGAGGCTTATCCAAAAAATGACATTGAGAATAGATCTGATTAATTAAACTAATTAAGATGGCTTCCTTACCGAAAATTAAAAACAAAAAGCATGGTGCATGCCCATTATAAAGTATTACTGGTTACGACTCGACTTGGATGATGAGTATGATTATGATTCTGAGACAAGGGACATGATGAGGAATTTAGCTTGAGTGATTCAGATGAGGATACGACACCAGGGGGAGATGATGCACATTTTGACATTAACAAAGGATCGACTTAGAGGGAGTTAGCATCACTTGATGATAATGATTTTATGATTTAGTGTATGTTTATTTTGATGATATGTTTATCTTATTTGTTATGTTTTGTTTGGACTTTTTTTTTTGAAATATGATAACCTTAATGGTATACCCAAGTTTTTCCATTAAATCAAAGAAAATAAATTACAAAATTAACACCTGGTAATACCATAATTACGCCCTTAAGAAACTAAAAAACAAATTTGTTGTCGTTCTATCTCATAGCTTTGTTTCCATATAACCCAATTTATCGAAGATGCATGCATTTCTTTGTTTCCATATGGCCCAATTTATCGCCGCCCACATTATCTGCCAAGTCCCTTTGTCTTTTTTTTTTATCTATATCTTTATTAAAAATCCATGTTTCAATGATTGATTCTTTGGTTTCTCATTTGAATGGAGTTTGTGACAATCTTTCTATTAGTCTCCAAGTCGCTTTTGTGTATGTGCAGTTGTGCACCTTAAGAAAAGTTGATCCGCAATTTCTAATTCTCTCTTACATAGATGACATATTTGATTGTTCCTTATACCTTTTTGTTTGTACTTTGTATGTTATGTTTGTTTAGACTTTGATGTATCGTGTTGTGTCGGTTTGGACTTGGTATTTGATATTTGTTTAGACTTTGAATTGTAATATTTGTGTTTGTTTTATCTTAAATTTGAATTATGGTTATAATAATTTCAAAAAAATAATATGATATATGATATATTATTACTGATTAGATTGATCGTTATATTACCGTTAATCGGTAATTCATTTTAACAGTGCCACATAGTAATATATGATATAATAAATTGGCCTTTTTAGGCCCTGCAATAAATGTAGTGCACGAGCATCCTCTCTTTAGCCAGCTCGACGATAGTTCATGTTTCTATTTCTACCAGGTCTACACGAACTAGCAGTGAGCTGTTTTCTTTTTGCTAGTCTTCACGAGTGTATTTATTATTACATGTCTCTTTACCTTCAAATATATCCGAGTCCTCAAAACATAATTTTGTTCATTTGATGATGGCTCTTCTCACCATGCTAGTTCTCGTCCTCGTGTTATCGACTCCGTCGAAAATCAATCCATTGCTTGTTGCAGGTGCTATACGAACCCCAAAAGGGGTAATTCATGGTGATTACGTTCCTTTCAAAAGCCGATACGATGTGAACCGTCTGATTTATCGTGGTGCTAGAGTGATAAAGGGATGCATGCCACGTGGCTTTCACAGGCCGAGATCTGCACCGAGTCGGTACATGAATTATCATACACTCGGATCTGTGACGTGCAATATGCGTAATGAAGGGCACCACTAGATGGGGGAATTGTATGTATATATAATCTATATGAAATCTAATACGGCTTTATGCTACGTTTTCTTTTTGTTTTTCTCCTTTTGTGTGGTTGTTTGTTCGCAGAGTATTGAAGAACTAAAATGGTTGATGTAAGTCTTCCATTATTAATGAGTAAATTTAATAATTTTATACTGGTTATATCATACTTTTCTTCGGTCTTTAATGACTTCAAATATATCTTGTTACACAGATTTGAGGGTTGTGGTCGTGGAAATTATTCGAGTGGACTGAGAAATATACTTAAATTTCGCAGGAAATAAAAAAAAAAAAAAGCACACCCCCCTTCAAAGATTCACAAATAAATAATAGAAATTCGTAATCAAACCAAACTTGGTCAGTCCATCATCTTTTTTGTGAGATCGTCTTCGGTTACCTCTCGAACATTTTTTTTTTGAAATGAAACATAATTCATGAATTATGAATATTTTTTGTTTCATTTTTTATTTGTGATACCAATAAAATTTGAACACTTGATTTTTGGTATCCTATGCTAATCAGTTTACCACTAAGCTAAATGACCATTGGTCTTGTCGAACATTTTTAATATCCTTATAGCATACAAAGAGGTTCTTTTAGTTACCGTGCAGGTTTTTTTATGCAAGTTTCTCATTAACACATCAAGTGGTAATTTTGCAAATATCATTTTAGTAATTTTGACTTTGGTAAGGGATTGGCCAAAAGTAGAAGTATGCATTCGATCCGGTTTGGTTCAAACTTCAAACTAAACTTAATAAAATTAAATCGATTTAAACTAATTAAAATCTAATAGAATCAAATCTAATTTTGACCCGAATAAACCGAATTTTTATTCAGTTTATTCGATTGAATTGAATAAAAAATATTATAATCTTGAAATAGAAATAAATTATTAAAACTTCATTTTTATTTATCAAAGAATATAAATCATATAAAGCATAATTATATTATTTATAAGATTATTATATCAAATTTTATTATTTTAACATTAATATACTAAAAAAAGTGAGAAAGTATATGATGTATCCATAACTAAAAGAATCATCCACGATGTCATCATCGATATCATCACTCAACTGGTGAGTTGATTAATATCCTTAATCATCCCAATTAAGGATTTTTAATCGACAGCTCAACTAATTTTAATATGTAAATATTAATAAATATTAATTGACGTGTCAATTAAATTAAACCGTTAATTAACTTAATTAATAATTCTAATAAATCTATCTAATTGGATGGTGATGTTATCAATGATGACATCATGAATACTTTTTTGAGTTCGAGGAACACCGCATCAGATCTCCAAAAAATATGAAAAATAGTATGTTATTCGGTATGTTCGATTTAACAGGTTTGCATAATATCAAAATTGAACCAAACCGAAATGAGTAAGCCGAACAATAACAAATTTTGAACCGAACCGGACTTAATAAATCAAAAAATCGAACCGATCGAATTGAATTCGACCGGCTCGATTCAGATCCCAAATAAACCGAACCATTTGAAAACCCATAACTATAAAGATCTAGCCGTTCATTTCTCCTCCGATTACCCGCATCTTGCGAATTCTACTACTGGCTTTCAGAAACATCCTATAATGCCAGCAGGGACAATGTTTCACTACATATCAAGGATTACCTTATCGATCAAGAAACCAAGGAAACATGAATTCATCCCCATTATTGACAACGCAAAATATAATAGAGAGATAGACTGTCAAATTCCTATCGTAACCCTAAATACCTTGGCAGGGCCGGTCTTGGTTTTGAACGATCCGACACTTATATCGAGAATGGATCCTTGATTTATCATTCTTAAAATAAAAGAGTTCACAATTTTTTATTACTTGTTCCTATTTAAAAATTGATCAACGTTTTCAATCTTTATTTTTTTTTTCTTTTTTTTGATACTCGGATGAAGCCATGACACTTATAATTCCTATAAAAAGGAATAATTTGATAAAAATCATGCCAATTATTATAATTAAAAAGGTATTAAGTACTCGCATCTATTTCATTTGCTTGTGCAGAATTACGATCAAAGTTCATTAACACCACCAATATTGAAAGCAAAACTAATTTATTGAATTCTCCTCAAATGGACCAGATTTCTTATTCCAATTTTAAAAGTACATCAGGAAAACTTAATAGATAGTATCATTATTTAACTAAATCCTAACTAATCATCTAAAGTATTCAAGATATAAGAACCGAATCAAAACCTACTCAATTAAACACACAAAAAAAATAGAAAGAATTATCAGATTGGAGAACTCCAACTAAGCCTCCAATTGAAATAATTTATTGGATCCGTTTAATGAAACTGGATCCGTTTTTTTAAGCTCACCGAGTTCGGTCCGTCCACTACATACGGAGTAATTTAAAAAAATCGGTAAACAAAGAGAAGATAACAAGTTGATCTAAAAAGGACAACAAAAAAAATGAAGTGAAATATAGATATAGACACAATACAGAAATTACAGAAATATAATTTTTTCAACAAAAGTCAAATGTAATTTCCAAAAAAAAGATCAAGTTGGTTAGCTAAATTTAGTACAAACACAAAGAAAAACTATTACAATCTCAATTTTTTCTCTAAACCCCAATATATAGTTCTTCAAAGTGTCTCACATATCCCTAAAGCAACAAAGTTTGTATTGAATGATAACACGTCGCCTCATATTGAACCAAAGTAAAGCAAACAAAATAACTCAATACGAAATAGCCATTACGAATAAAATTAATAGACTAAACCACTTGTCATTTCGAGAAGACGAAATTCCGTACGATCTTATTTTTCATACCGCAAAGGACGTACCCACATATTCATTTTCAAAATTCCAAAATTCAATATTTGAATCAAACTATATTTTATCTTGGATAACAATAAGAAAAAGAAGAAGAAAAAGGAGAAGAATAAAAATTATACTTGTTCTCTTTAATATTTCCTCAACATATTGATGTTTTGCCAATATATAATAAGTACATTAAATTTACTCGCATTCTTATTTTGGATTCAATTTTGTATAATTTTTTTGTATCACATCATCACATTCAGTTCAACCATTACATTATGATATGTTAACAAAATTTAGATCATTGATTAATAATAGATTTTTTATAATCATTTAAGTGTCAATTATTTTACACTATGTTTTATGCATTCGTAGAAATTTATATTATCCTACATTAATGACGTTGACTATTAATATTGTTTAGGTTCATGTTAGACATGTTGACTAGGTTCATGTTAGACCAAATTTATTCAATTGTTTATTATTTCACACAAGATTAATTGATCAAATATGAATATAATAGACGATGAAAATTTTATATATAAATACTAATAACTTAATATGCAATAATATAAAACATACAACCATATATTAGTATTAGTTTAGAAATTTAATTTAAAATCTATCAAATATATTCATTTTTTTTTATTTTTTTATTATGACATCTATATTAGCATATTTCGTACATATCATTTTTCCATAATTTGAAATGGTAAAAATATTATGTAAAAAAGACAATGTAAAAAGCGCACGTTTACATAATACAATTTAAGGTATTTTATTTACATAATAGAATTTTAAGTATTATTATTTATTTTTACAAAATCATAAAAATACGAAACCCATGTAATACTAAGTCGATTATATTTGTGTTTTTAATAAAATAAATGTTAAATTAAAAATAAATAATAGAAATTAAAAAAATAGTTTATCCATCTAAACAAATTCTTGAACGTATGAACACCTATGAAATAGTATTGTTATTTCTACAAATATAATCTTAAAAAAATCATATGATATAAATTTATGCGAAAATATTTTCATTATTAAGTTTAATTTTCATTGCATTTTGAATCACTAAAAAAATATATTAGTACTATATAATTAATGATGTGTTCATACATATATCGCATGATTCATAATTTATATATTTATATTGTATGAAATATTGTCCACACCAATGATATAATATTTGTTGTTATATTTTTTCGTGAAATTGAGTTATACCTTATATATTATTATACAATGACACTAATGTAAATGTAAATTATCTTACTCGCCACTTAACGGGAGTATTCCCCTAGTATTAAATTATTTTACATATTAAATCATAATAGGAGACAACCCATATTAATTCGGTGGTAAACCACATTGCTTATTAGGTGGTGAACCCAATTATTAGAAAATGTTTTGGTTTGTTTATTTTTATCATTATATTTTATTTTGTACATGATAAGTCATTTTTATTTGAACAATTTCTATTATTTTATCTTCAATCATTTTAAAAGAAAAATATTTTCATTTTCATTTTGTTGATTTTTCTGAAATTATTATTTTTATTTTAGTTTATTTGTATTACAATTTTATTTATGTATATCTTTTTAACACATGATAGACGTGAAATAACTCATCCCAATAAATTATTTTCCAAAATTATAAATCCATATTTAATTAATTGTAAACAAATTTATTAGGAATATTAAATACATTAATGATTCGTGAAACGATGAATTTTTCCCTCTCGTATTTTTTATAGAATGACAAAAAATAAGAAAAAAACTCACTTTTGCCCCTCGAAATGTTCAAAAAAGTGCAAGTTGCCCCCAAACTTTAATTTGCTCTTTTTTACCTCCTGAACGGTTGATTTTGCTTACTTTTGTCCCTTCCATCAGTTAACTGTCTAGTCATCAGTTAACCAATGATGTGACACTGTGACGTGGCATTCTTTAGATATTTTT